>OY992503.1:8743861-10173861 GCA_963921215.1 Scoparia ambigualis
GTCTAAAATGATTTTTTTATTCACTACGGGTGCTTAGCCTTTATCTAACTTGATAGAAACTGACGGTAAGGACGAAGATGGAAGCGCGCTTCACCCGGAATCCTCAACCAATGAGGATACATTTTTAATCGCCTCTGCGGTCTAGTGACTAAGCCACCGGTTTCAGACCCAGAGGTCCCGGGTTCGATTCCCAGCGGGGATACATGTTCGCTTCAACTATATTAGTCTGTGGCAGGCGCTAGACGCAACATTACGTGTGCATTCTGTGTTCTATTTTATTAAAATATGCCTTTATGTGTGTTATGGTACTGTTTAAACGACTCAGGAAATACAAATAAAACCAAAGGAATCACTTTTCACCTGGAAATACGTACAAAATTATCGATATTACATGCATTTGACTAATTAATCTATCAAATCGCCGAGACATGAAGCGGCGGCCATATTTCAGTAAAATGCATAGAGTAACAATATTTCTGTTTTGTGCAGAAGATGATAACTAAGCTCCGCACCACGGTACAAGTATCATTGTGTCGTGCCCGTAATGCACCACGCACTAGATGCCCGCTGTCATCTAGCTGTGCACATTTATTGTATGGGAGTGTGGCTCATCTTGGCATGGCCACCATCACCAACTCTAAATTTGACTTTATAGAAAGTATGTCGCTGCGCTGAGCGCTCATCCTGGCATGGCCACCAATGACCTATTATAACTTTTGAACGGTAGACCGACAAACTCTGATATTTGGCGACATACTTCGACATACTTTCGACATACTATTGGTGAAATCAGATCTTTGCTATGACCAGTAGTTTTTGAGATATAAGGTGGCCATACCAGGATGAGCCTGATCCTGGCATGGCCACCAATGATCCCTTATAACTTCTGAACGGTAAACCGACAAACTCTGATATTTGGCGACATACTTCGACTTACTCTCGACATACTATTGGTGCAATCAGATCTTCACTGCGACCAGTAGTTCTTGAGATACAGGTGGCCATGCCAGGATGAGCGCTCATCCTGGCATGGCCACCAATGACCCCTTATAACATTTGAACGGTAGACCGACAAACTCTGATATTTGGCGACATACTTCGACAAACTATCGACATACTTTCTATAAAGTCAGATTTAAGAGTTGGTGATGGTGGCCATGCCAAGATGAGCCACACTGTATGGGACGTCTTCTCTAGTTCCTTCATTTACCTCAATGGAATTAAAAGGTTTTCATGACGGGTTTTGTAGTTTGTTGTAGCGGCTCACTGAAAGAATCAACCCATATTTTCGTTTGGGTGTGGTAAAAGGCAACTAACAGACTAAATACTGCACATACATCCAACAACATAGATGGGCTCACCTCCTACCATGCTGAGCACATGTGCTGTCGTAATTTGGTTAAACGTGGGCTATCAGTGGACTGCTTCTGAGGTCCCCATTGCCCAGTTTCTAACTAACCCTTTGGGTATAATAGTTATGAATCTATGTTATGTTAGACCTGGCGCACTCCGCGCTTTAGGTATAAAGCTACGAATAGTCGACCGGACGGACGCCCGCGAACACAATGCAGTCGTTAGAAGAGATAAGAGCTACGCGATAGAAAGGGAGGCAATTTGTAGGTGAATTTAACTGTAGGTATGGGAGCGGTGTGCGTCCTGAATTGCACTTTATTGTGTCTTAGTAAGAGTCGGTATTTATTTAAATTACTTTGTGGAGTTCATCTTCTATACTTGTATTATTATGTATTCTGTGGTTATGTATGTTTATGAAAGTCTACCGAGGAAGAGCTCAGGCATAGGAGTAGAAGTTGTTGATGTTGGACTATAATATTACAAAAAACGTAACAGTGATGATACATTTATGATGGATAAGAAGCTTTTCATACCCACTTGAAATGAAATGAAATGAAATATAGTTTATTTAACTACAACACACGAGACAGTTACAAACAAAGACATTATTACAACTATAATAAAAAAAACAGATTACAAAACACTTATTTATAACACATTAGTGTCTCACGGTCGCAGCTAAACAGGCAGACAATTCAGCAATTTGCCAGGTCCAATGGAGCCTGACGCTGGTTTTTTATTTGACCCCTTCAAATTTTTTTTTACATATTTACCAATACCTTACAATTAATAAAAAACCACTTAGTAAGAAACATAAATAGGGTAACAATAGACATACCTACATTAAGTTTAAGTTTATGTAATAGGAACAATGCATAAAATAAAAAACAGTAATTTAAAAACTAAAAAACCCGACTGCGTTTGTGTAATTGACCCCAACTGCTACAATTTTTCTTTGCAACTTTGGCAATTCTTAAGTTAAGTACAATCGGGAATGACGACTTTCTTGTTTTAGGGTTTTTTCATTTCTAAATTACACAGAAGCGCAGTCGGGTTTTTTAGTTTTTTAAATTACTGCTTTTTTAGTATTATTATTGAATGCGTTTGTATACTAACCTATATACACATGACACACAAATACTTTAAAGCTACCATCCTTCGAGCCGTTCAGGCTGCAGAGCGTGCCAAACATTGGCGCCAAAACTCCGCCATTTTGTTTTTTATTTTATTTTGATATACCCAATGTCACTCATTAAATACGAATCTAACGACACCTCTCAGGCTAAAATCAATCGAGCCGTTCAGGCCGCAGAGCGTGCCAAACAATTAAACAAACATAGAAACTTACATACATACCCTCAAAAACATAACCCTCCTTCTGGCGCAGTGGGGTAAAAGCAACAAGAGACAGATTATTGGGTTTTGCCTGCGCGGTGCGCGCCCCAAACATTGCAAACATTTCAATTTTACTTAAGCTCAAGGAAGAGCTGTAGGCATATGAAGTAGATGTTGATGACGTTGGCTTATTATGTACGATCATTGGATTTCAATGATAATGGCGGCCTTTGCCCGTCATGGGACAGTTAATAGAATAGAATATATTTATTTGTGAAATGTATATTGCCTTACAAATAATTGATGTTCATGTCGTTTTAGTGTCACTAAAATAACAAAAAACTTAAAAGTATTATTATGAAAGTTAAGAAGCTTGTAATAATTAAGGTCAAGGAAGAGCTGTAGGCATATGAAGTAGAAGTTGTTAATGTTAGGCTGATTTCACAGTCACGCGTTTGATCTGCGCCGGCCACACGCGCGCGGTTACAATTACACTAGATAGTAGTTGCGTTTCATAGTCACGCACGCAGTTCAAACGCGTGACTGTGAAATCAGCCTTAGACAGTATGATGAGGAGGCCGATGTGGGCATCCACCACTAACCCTTTGGTTATAATGGTCTTGAATCTATATATGTTTATGAAATTCAAGTCTTACTTAAGACCAAGGAACAGCTGCAAGCATATGAAGTAGAAGTTGTTAATGTTAGACAGTATGATGAGGGGGCCGATGTGGGCGTCCACCACTTACTCTTTAGGGATAATAGTTGTGAGCCTATGTATGAAATTCAAATCTTACTTAAGCCCAAGGAACAGCTGCAGGCATATGAAGTAGAAGTTGTTGATGTTGGACAGCAGGATGAGGGGGCCGATGTGCGCGTCCACCATTCGCACCAGTGCCGCCTGACGCACGTACGCCTCCCTGATGCGGCGCCATTGCTGGCAGCGTACGTACTTCTCAAGACCCACCTACATATAAACATATTTCATAAAACAAGTATGGCTTGCCATTAGAAGCATGAGCAAAAAACCACATCGATGGTAGTAGGTAAGTGATGAAAAGTCTGATGAATTTAAAGTGTATGAACTTTACTTCAGAAGTTACTACTATTTATGTATAGTAAAGTTTTTACATTTCAAATTCATCAGTTAGAGATGACTGAACTGAATTTATTGTTTTCACCGCGTCTGTGGTCTATTGGCTAAGCCACCGGTCTCAGACCCAGAGGTCCCGGGTTCGATTCCCAGCGTGAAGTACATCTTTGTGTACTTGGTTTGGTTGGTGGTAAGGCTCTCTAGCTACCACCATCTTATCTAAGTCTGTCGCCATAACAACGATGTTTTTAACATTGTTGTGTTCTGACAGTTTAGAGATAAGATAGCCTGTTCGTCAGTGGTTGAGGATTCCGGGTGAAGCGCGCTTCCACCTCCGGCTTTATCGTCACTGATGAAGGCCAAGCGCTTACCCGTTGTAGAATAAAAAAAATGCAAATTTTATTCTACGAACAAGATGGTTAATTATAAACTAATGCATTTATGAAAAACAGTATTGCAGCGGGATTCAATATAGTAGGTATCTAAAAATAAAAGTAATTAAACTGAGAAGGGATTTAGAAAATGATAAAGTAATCTTACCCTATCTGTTTTCTCATTGCGTTTTTCAAACTTTACTACGCGATTAACATACAAATTCAGTCGGTGGTATCTTGAAGTGAGCCCCATGCTTATCAAGATAATAATGAGATCTTGGAAGTTCCACAGAATGGTCGCTATTTTGCTGAGAAAGAATATAGGGATCGCTGTCCATAAGCTGTAGGCCTCTGCTGAAAAGTATCAAGACATAGAAAGGTCTAATAAAATACACATTTAGTAAAGTCTAGCACGTCTAATAAAATTATTTATCCAGTAGGTATTCCTTAAGAAATAAAAATAATAAGTAGCGTAGAAAGCAGGCAGAAGTTAAGAGGCTTTATATATTTAGATATCATAAACGATTTTCAAATTCAATCTTCTGTAAACCTTCACAATTTTATAGAAGATCTAGCTCACTACAGATATAATTTAAAAAACTACGTTTATATAACTTAATTTATGCGATTTGAAACATCATTATAGGGCTTAACTAGATCTTTGAATTTTCTTTAAGCATTGAAAGCTTTCAGATATAAAAAAAAACTTTAGAAACAGACAAATTTGAATTCAAGTAGTTCTGGTTAAGAAGCTCATTTTATTATTTACCTGAAGTTAGAATAAATCCATGCGAGTTGAGAATATACGTCCGGAAGAACTCGAACGGTGGGAAATCAATACCTGTAGCTGATATCATACTCAGCAAATGTTCCGCTAAAATAACAAACATTTTAAAAGCTTATTCATACAGCAACGAGCAGAAACACAGGGACAACTAAAACAATAATAATAATAATATACACACATAAAAAACTTTAACTGTTTTAGAGCCAACTCTTCAATTTGTCACGAAGTATTTTATTTAAGTGGATTTTTTAAATTCTTCTACGGGTAAACACTTTGTGTTCCTCTCGCCTAATCGTACTAATATTATAAACGCGAAAGTTTGTATGTATGGATATTTATTACTCTTTCACGTAAAAACTACTGGATGGATTTGGATGAAATTCGGCATGCAGATAGTTTATAACCTGAAATAACACATAGGATACTTTTTATCCCGATATTCCCACGGGAACGTGTGGATGGATGATTGTTACTCTTTCACGTAAAAACTACTGAATGGTTTTGGATGAAATTCGGCATACAGATAGTTTATAACCAGGATTAACACATAGGATACTTTTTATCCCGATATTCCCACGGGATCGGGAACCACGCTGGTGAAACCGCGAGCGGCCGCTAGTGTTAAATAATGATAAGATGGTTAGAGGGTGTTAGAAGCGCTTTTCACCCGGATTGCTCAATTACTCAAAGTCAAAGTCAAATTATTTATTCAATGTCAACCTTTACAGGCACTTATTAACGTCAATACTAATAATAATAATAATAAAAATACAGTTAACTAACTTGTAGTTAAGCCTTAACAACTAATCTAACGAGCTATAGTCTGTGCCAGACAAACGCGCATCGCTACCCCCAGTACCACTGCACGCCGAAACAGGATCGCGTCGAACCGAAACATAAGCCGTGGCGATAGAATTCTGTGTAAACAAACGTATCCTGGTGCGAGACAAAAATAGCGGGCAAGTGTCTCTCCCTTAGCGACACAAACGGCTAAAACTTATAGGTAATTTATCGTTTTTTGGGATGAAAGGTGAAGAATGATTAATCATAATGAATTGTTAACTTAAGTTGTCACTTTAAGGAATAAAATTAAATGTAATTTCCAATTATCGTATTGATATTGTGGTAAGTAATAGAAATTGGAAATAACTGAGTTTTTGAAGTAAAATAAAGTAACGGCTGAAATGAGTACTGAGTAACATACTTACCTATTTATCTCTAAGGGTCCTATTTCATTAGAACACCATGGTGGCGTCCATTTTGATACCACCAGCATCAAAATGGATACAGCTCTAGCGCAACCAAGCGGTCGCCGGGTGAGATACCCTCCATACAGCCGTATACATTTTGTTGGTGACTGGCGACTGGTTGCGCCACCATGGCGTTCTAATGACATATTGCCCTAACAGTCGGAGCAGAAAATGCTAGTAACATTACAGTTGAGCGACAAATTTAGTTAAGATGGCGGGCGGTAACTAGCCAGGCGCACTTATAACAAGCCCTAACTACCAACCAAACCGAGTACAAACCTATATGTATTTCTCGATGGGAAACGTACCCCGGGACATCAGGGTCTAAGACTGGTCTTAACCACTACACCAGAGAAGAGGTTATAAGCTGTTTTCTGTTTATAAACTCCTTTTTTAATTTATAGCTCCTCAATACCAACGACCTGTAAGGTATGGTAGTTGAACCTAAACTTCACCTCAAAATTGTATTAAAAAAACATACATATGAGTACATACATATAATCACGACTACTAATCCCCGAAGGGTTAGTCAGAGACTTTTACCAAATAGCGACTGCACATGTGCTCAGCGTGACAGGTCATGAGCCCATCACCGTTCTATGTTGTTGGATGTATGTGCAATATTTAGTCCGTATTTAGTGTCGTCATAGGCGACTGCCTATTACGACACCCAAGGGAAGAGAGGGGGTGGTATATTCCTTCAACGCAAAGCGACACGATTATATAAAAAAAAAATATTTTTTTTGCTTGCAAGTCCCTTCATCCATCTCTATTATAAAAAAAACATAAAAATTAAGTATACCGGTGGCACAAACTGCGACAAGGCAGCTGACAAATACTACTTTGCCACGTATCCTTTTGTCTGGACGTAAATATACCGCCTCTGCTACTTCTGCCTTCGACCAGAAGAAAGAGACTCGTTTCCATGACACTATGAATCTCCAAGACAGAAACAGCGACATTAGCCCATTTGCATAGAAAATGCTTCCCGACAAACGAGCTGTGACACCACCTGCGAAATTGATGGTTTTAATAACTTATTAGCGGTTGTATAAACTTAAGCTACTCATTTGAGATCAAATTTAATTATGTTACAAAATAAGTCGTGTAAATTGAAACACCAAGAGTGGTATCTTATTATGTATTAAGATTACTCACGTCCGTCATCTACATGTATGGCCAGACCAGCTAAGACTTTAATCAGCTTCCAAAGTGCTGCCCCTTCTATGGCCATCATCATCAAAAGTATGGTTAAGGCCCAAAATTTGGAGAATTTGGCCCCATAAGAAGGTATCCCGAACCACTGGGCCATTGTAAAGATGTGGGTCAAAGTGGGCAAATATCTCTGAAATTAGATAGATAGATAGTCGAAAGCCACGCAATTGAATGCATTGTATTGAACATACTCGTAGCCACCATAGATGATCGAAGCACGTCCCAACTAACAAAATTGTCATATAATATGAAGCCTAAATAACATTTGGTCATACAGAGGTCATATAGATGTAACTCAAATTCCCATGAATCGTGTTACAATATATAATACGAATGATTAGTCGTATAATATTTTAGTCATTTAATTGAGTCCTGTAAACGTTTACACAACCAAATTACATGACCATCTTATAAAGATCGTAGCTGTGACCTTTAAAATACATTCACTCGTTTATTAGTAACCCGCCGTACGCGACTCCTTGAGAAAGTCATCATCAACGTGTACGATCCTTGACCGTCGCGATCACGGCTGGCCGAGAAAATCTACGCACAATATTTTGGTGGCCCACGAGGGGAATCGCACATTTTTGGGAACCCAGGACGGGAATCGTTTAAACCCAGGAAGGGATAAACAGCATTATAGGTACTGGACACGCGGTTGCCGTCCAAGGTCATTGCCGGCAAACTCGCGTCTAAGCTGCCGTCAAGATTATAAGTTCAGTGTGAAATACCGAATATCAAGTCAATCTCGGAGTGTTTCAGTGTTTAAATTCAGTGTTCGTAATAATTCATCATAATTATCACCTTCATCAAAGGGTCGAGATTCGACGGGGCGTATTTACTGAAGATAAAGATACGCCATTTTGTAATTTTGTTGAACTTTTTGGACTAAAATAAAAAGTTCGAAACCAAAGGATTTCCTAATCAACTTCCACTGTTAGGCTTAAGTCGTTGTTGCAGACGACACTTCAGCCTTGTTGAAACTTAAAACTAGTTACAAGGTCAATTGGTCAACCCTCAGAACTCAACTAATCACAGCCTCGAAACTAGAGACGGTTACTACAACTTGATTTTGAGTGTCAGCGTTCCGTAGTACTATTTGATACATTTAAGGTGATACTGGTATATTGATAACACAATGATAATAATAATAAATAGGTACTTTAACAATAAAATATAACTAGGTACATATTACATGCGAATAAAAAAAAGAAAAAACTGTATACAAAGACATTTTGATTTCATTTAAGGCTATCCATTTGTAAGCGGTTTAAAAAACATGTGTAGAATACAATCTAATAATAAGTATAATTATTTCAATAAATAATGTTAGGAAAAATACCATTATTATATACTTATAGGTTGCTTAGAAGCTTCTAAGTATAATATGTATAATTATTACAACTAAATTGTATTTTAGTACATAACATACTCATAAAAAGATATAATAATAGAAAATAATGTAGGGTACATCAAAAAAGCGTGCTGTGCCTTGCTAAATATAACAGAAATTTAATTGAATCATAATAATATCTCAGTCAGCTATTTTTTTCATTACGCTGCTGATAAAACCAATGAAAAAAATATTATTCTTAGTATTCTATTAAAGCAAGATGTACCATGTCACAGAGACAAGAGAACAAATTAAAAGTATACAAGTAAATTAAGTAAGTAATACAAACTCACATCTCCGTCGCCCTCACGGTGTTTCGATTTTTCCAGGTTTCTCATTACCATTTGAAACAAAAGTTTGCTGGCGCAGAATTCTATTTATTCCCTTTTTCATTCGAAAACAGCCCTTAAGTCAATGGAGCAAGGTGACCTAGTAAAATAAAAGTGCTCTGAATAAGCTTGTGGAACGCTGAAGAGGATGTTTTAATTAGACAAGTGGCAGTTCTCATCGTGTCAACGCTGGAAGTTTGTGGACTTGTTGTAAAAATAAAATGTACCTGCAGTTTTTGTCACGGAACAGACGTAGCGTTTAGCATGAATTGGTAATCGACGTGTTAACCTGAGAACAGCACGGGATTAATATAAACTCTGTAGGTGTTTTCATGTACAATCCAGGAAGTTCCCGGTGGACCACTTTTCGGCAACATTCGTATGAACTTATTACCGACCGCGTGTACGTGCGGGTACGTATTATAATCCCGAAAATTCATTATACCTACAACCAATACCTACCTTTTTTTTCTCTTAAATAATGGCTTCGTGGGATCAGCACATTTAGCCAGTGTCAAGTACATAAAGATATTATAGTAATTATTATTTTCTTTACATACATTAAGTGGATGATAATGAGTGACAATGAATGTTTAATGGTAATGATTTTCCCCCAAACCCCTCGAGACTCATTAAAATAAAGCTGTGGGACTTTGTTGAGGTCTCACACGGACTTCTTGAGATAATTTGAAAAGTGATGTTGCACTGTTTTCTTTTATTTGCTAACAGTCATTCATGTTCACGAACACTTAACAGTAAATAATCCACCATTATTTCACATCAATATACGACAAAACACAAATTATAGAAAATAAAACAAAATTGCAGACATGACGCTTCACTTTCCCGCCAAGAAGTCCTAATACCTACGTTTAAATTATCGAAGATCAAAATACTTATTATACCCGATATACCAAAGCTCAATTAAATACGTCTATTTTCAAATAACCGAAAGTTCAAAATCCTGAAAGTTCCAAATCCCGAAACTGCCCTACTCCTGTAGATCACGTGATTGATTAGAAATATAAGACAATCGCGAAGCGCAGCGTAGCGATTGTCTTGAATTACGAGGTTATTTTTTTTATTAGACAACAGAAATAGTTAGCCGCCCTAGTCCTGTAGGTCACCGTTATTTTTTCTTTAATTAAGAGTAAAACAACAGTAGTAGTTTAAAAATACGGCGTTCTGTTTATAGTTCTTATAAGATTCGCTGTTTTGAATTTTCGGGATTTTAAACTTTCGGTATTTAAAACTTTCGTTCATACAAACATTCGGTATTTTAATATTTGGCCTTACGTTCACAGATCTTATGAAATTCGGTATATTTAATTCGGCATTTTACTACGTACCCGTACGTACGCCTAAAAGTGCTCGAACGGGAAGTTCTCTGATCGTATGTTAATTTAAACGTGACATATTATTTAATAACTTAATATAGTTATATTATTAACCTACCAATCCGCATTGGACCAGTGTGGTGAGTTATAGTGCATCCATGTGGTAAGACGGCCTGTGGCCAGCTATGGGACGTTTATAGGCTGATAGAGATAATGATTATTTAATATTATTTATTATCAGACCTAATAACTTATTATGCTTTTTAAAAGTATTCTAGGTAGGTAGATTAGGTGGATAGGTAGTCAATTACCGTAAAATGGTCCTACTTTGCACCAAAATTTGCTCCAATTTTTTTTTATTTCACTTCTTTTATATATACTCTTTATTGCACATAAACACACATACAGAAAAAAAAATACAGACAATAGTGAGCAAAGGTGGACTTATCTCTAAAAGAGATCAAATCTTGTTTAAATCAGTAATGTGATGTATTGTGTTTTTAAAAGTACTATTAAAGTTTAACCTGTCATTAAGTATATTATTGTATTTAGTGACAACTATTTTTAATTTTTAATTTCTTTTGGAGCAAAGTAGTTCGTATGCAGGAGGTAACTTTGCTGCATAATTTCTCTTCACAAGTCAGTCATTTTATTTATAAATGGAGAATAGTTATATTTTGTCATTTTTACTTTGCTTTGATAGAACTGAGTAATAGCAAGCAGATGTGTTTTAAATCACCTTTTTTATGAGAGATCAATTTAATAAACACATTTTGTTTTCATTACTTACAAGTTTAGAATATGCAAAATAGATTTTAGTCACTTTTAAATTTTCACCTTGTAGAACGATTCAATTCTCCCTCTTAGAGAAAATATTAATGGCTGACTTTGACATCTGTCAACACTGGTGTTGCTAGATCAAGAAAAAATAGTAAAGTATGGTTTGTTAGAAGAATTTCGCAAACGCATTATGCAGTTGCAGCAAATTTTAGAATCGCAATTTTTAGCTATAGCTTTTTTTAAGTTCCTATAATTTATTATCAGATGAATTTCGCGATCTCCTTTTTTAGTAGCAGTAAATTTCAGAGTAGCATTTTTTAGCGAAAGCTTTATGTATGTTCCCATAATTTATTAATAGATGAATTTTGCGATCTCCTTTTTTAGTTGCAGTAAATTTCAGAGTAGGTAGCATTTTTATGATAAAATAATAATAAGATAAATTCTGCTTTGAAGTTTCAGACCTAGTAATTTAATTAGAGCAATGTTTTTATATTGCAAAATGTGCAAAACCATCACGCGCTTGTGTAATAAATTAAAATTTACTTTTTAAAGAAGGAGGGGGTGCTCACAATAATTTTCATGTAAGAATTATTGTTTCATGCGTAAAATTAAGAAAGTTTTCGAATAAATATGTTTTTTGAGTAATTACATTTATGTATTGTATGTAATTATTTAAAGAACTTGTTTTAAATTTCAACAAGGCCATGACCTTTTGCAATGATCAGGTTAACTTACATAAGTTCTTTTAATGTAATTAACTTATTCAGCGCCTATGCGCTGAATAAGTTACAAGTACGAGTGACTTAAAGATACGTAAATTTTTACAATTTTGTGCAGGATCCCCTTAAAAGATGCGATACTTAAATCCGCTGCAACTAAATAAAGGCGTTCGCAAAATATATCCAACATGAAATATTAATTTGCTAAAAAATGCGATACTGAAATCCGCTGCAACTAAATAAGGCGTTCGCAAAATATATCCAACATGAAATATTGATTCGCTAAAAAATGCGATTCTAAAATTCGCTGCAGCTGAATAATGCGTTCGCGAAATTCTCCTAACAAATCCACTACTCTGTAGTTGATAAGATATTACTTCTTTTACTTAACTTTCTTTTTATAAGTAGGTATACCTGCATATTTTTGGCGTCAATAAGTACCTGTAAAAGTTAATATTGAATAAAGCATTTGACATACACACTTTGACTTTAACTAACTTTAAAATATATATTTTTTTTATTTTTTTTTTGTTAAGTTATGTGGAAATACATAATATAATATTAGAAGCATTAACTTACCCTTAAACAAAACTTACGGGCTGGCGTGTATAAACTGTTTGATTGATATTCGATAGGTAAGTACACAGAAACAAAAATACAATCTATCATTGAAAATAATTGTAGATTGATGATTTACTCGCTACTTCCGCAAGTCACGAATGAGTGTTTAATAAAAAGTAACACTTTTACACTGAAAAAGACAACAGCAAATATTATGTTTGTCAGACAAACAGTAACAACACTGCACGCGCTAACACTGGTTAGCGCGTTCGGCTTGCGATCTTGTCCGCTAAGCAACTATCGCAATGGCGGGTTGCTTAATGGGTGACCAGAATTTAAAAACATCTCGAGCTCCTCCGTGCTTCGGAAGGCACGTTAAGCCGTCGGTCTCGGTTGTTGTCGTAAGATGACAGTCGTTAAAACCCACCAACCCGCATTGGGCCAGCGTGGTGGGTTATGGCCCAATATCCCCACGTGGTATTGTCTACGTGGGAGGCCTGTGCCCAGTAGTGGGACGTTTATAGGCTGGTGATGATGAGGATGAAAACTTTTACACTGACAAAGACAATAGCAAATAAATATTATGTTTGTCAAATAAACAGTAACAACACTGCAAAGTAAAATGGGATTACTTGCTCGACTCGACCCTACTACATAGCATAGGTAGGTACACCTTCTAACTTTTTACTATTCGGAGCTAACATAATTTTAGTTATCTCGCTAACATACAAAAGAGGTTGTTTTACTCACATCTAAATACAGTTAGTCTACAGCGAAAAAAATAATGTTCCGTTTAGAAATAAGTAATTACTGTCAATGAAGTAGAATAAGAGAAAACACTTTGATTAACGAACGAACCATTGACGGGTACTTGAGTGACTAAAACACAAACCACTTTTACAAGGAGCTCATTATTTCTCTTTTTGACAAAATAAATAACGAGAAATGTTCAGTCAAATTACGGTAAATGATAACAAATCGCTGATTCATAAACGACCACTTATTTAGTTGAGTGCAGTCATAAAAAAATTATTGATAATGGAACGAAATTACTTGTGTCAACTGATAATGAGCATACATACAAATACATTATAATCACGACTGTTATCCCCGAAGGGTTAGTCAGAGACTAGGCAATGAGGACAGCAAAAGCAGTCCTGCACCATAGTCCACTTTTTACCAAATAGCGGCCGCACATGTGCTTTGTGTGACAGGTCAATAGTCAATAGTCAAAATATATTTATTCAATAAACTCAATTAATAAGTACTTTGAAACGTCCAAATATTTTTAACCTACCACCCATCCAGGACATCATCTTTTAACTGTGGCAAAGAACGGGCGCAAGAAACCACAGCGCACAGAAGCAACGACATTTACAAAAAATATATATGTTATATTATGTCGTTACCAGGTCACAAAATACAAAATATGAATTTGAATGTAAATAGTTTAATTAAATATGGTGCTCTATATAAATTAATTATAGACAATTAGAAATAGCTGTTGGAGTACTTGGAGCATTTCAGACCCAAGCTGTTTTGTCTTCTGTGTAATCCGACACTTTATAATAAGCTTTTTTATAAAGCTTTTCTTTGATTTTGATTTTAAATTTATCAAGATCTAATTTCTGAATATCATTTGGTACTTTGTTGTATAAACGTACACACAGACAGACCCTTAAAATAATTATTTATTTTATGGAGCCTAGTATAAGGCACTGCTAATTTGTTCTTACTTCTAGTGTTTACTTTGTGAATATCACTGTTTTTTGAAAACATTTCAATATTTTTATAAACATAGATAAGATTTTCATAAATATAATGTAATGCAACTGTCATTATACTTATATCTTTAAATCTTTCTCTGAAAGAGTCACCAGCCTGTAGGTTATATATTGCTCGAATAGCCCTCTTTTGCAGCACAAAGATAGTTTAAATGTCGGCAGCATTTCCCCACAGTAAAATGCCGTACGACATTACACTATGAAAGTAACTGAAATAAACTAATCTAGCTGTATCAACGTCAGTTAACTGACGGATCTTTATTACTGCATAAGCCGCAGAGCTAAGTCTATTCGACAATTTAGCTATATGTGGGCCCCACTGAAGCTTGGCATCCAACGTGATGCCTAGAAACACAGTGGTGTCCACAGGATTCACATTCTTATCTTTAATTTGTACACTACTTATTACCTGCTTAACATTAGACAATACAAATCTTACACATTTGGTTTTTCCCTCGTTTAATAGCAAGTTATTAACACTAAACCAGTGAACAATCTTTGAGACCGCATTATTCACATCGTCATAATTTGGGTGTCGTCGTTTCACTTTAAGTAAAAGTGAAGTATCATCAGCAAACAATACTATCTCATGACTGTCTTTTACAAAATAAGGTTAGTCATTAATATAAACCAAAAACAAGGATGGGCCAAGTATTGAACCCTGCGGAACTCCCATTTTAACCAACGATCCTGAAAATCTTTTACCGTTAATATCGACCTTTTGAATCCTGTTACTCAAGTATGAGATTAGAAGGTGAGTGAAGAAGGTGTGGTGAGCCCATCGCCGTCTTGCCGTTGGATGTATGTGCAGTCTTTAGTCCGTTAGTCGCCTTTTATGACATCCAAGAGAAGAGAGAGGGTGGAAGTATTCCTTCACCGCTACGCGGTTAGGTGTAGAGCATACAGTTTGAAAACGGTACAGTTTGTGAAATGTTTCTCTTTAAGTAAAAGTGAAGTATCATCAGCAAACAATACTATCTCATGACTGTCTTTTACAAAATAAGGTAAGTCATTAATATAAACCAAAAACAAGGATGGGCCAAGTATTGAACCCTGCGGAACTCCCATTTTAACCACTGATCCTGGAAATCTTTTACCGTTAATATCGACCTTTTGAATCCTGTTACTCAAGTATGAGATTAGAAGGTGAGTGAAGAAGGTGTAGTGAGCCCATCGCCGTCTTGCCGTTGGATGTATGTGCAGTCTTTAGTCCGTTAGTCGCCTTTTATGACATCCAAGAGAAGAGAGAGGGTGGAAGTAATCCTTCACCGCTACGCGGTTAGGTGTAGAGCATACAGTTTGAAAACGGTACAGTTTGTGAAATGTTTCTTTGTATTTAGTAAAGTTTACACAGTACAAAAAAAATTAAAACTGCTTTATTGACTTACATCATAATACACGGAGAATAGTAACTTAAGCTAGTACCTATAGTACGGGTTTTCCCAGATTGCATGAATAAGTTCTCTTTTGTAACGCGCTGCCTGTGAAAATCAGGATAGCTACTACGAGTCGTGACGCTTTTGAAAAGGAAAGTTCTACATACATACATATAATTACGACTATTCCTGACTATCCCCGTAGGGTTAATCTGAGACTAGACAATGAGGATCGCAAAAGCAGTCCTCTGACATAGTCCACTTTTCACCAAATAGCGACTGCACATGTGCTCAGCGTGATATGTGGTGAGCCCATCGCCGCTCTATTCTGTTGGATGTATTTGGAGTGTATAGTTCGTTAGTCGCCTTTTACGACACCAGAGAAAAAATGGGTTGGGTTGGCATTATTTTCATAATGAGAAACGCACATATAATAATGATTCAAAAGTTTAAATAAATGAATGAAACAACGGCTGCTTCCCAGCACGGCGACCGCCTAATTCCGTAACTTATGATCTATGTATGAGTATTATGTAACTTGACGTACTTTTAAAATAGGCTCTTTTTAAGCTTTAAAACCAGTTGAACAACCAAAATTTTCTTAGATTTAAAATTTACATAAGTACATTATAACAATGACTGTTATCCCCGAAGGGTTAGTCAGAGACTAGGCAACGAGGACAGTAAAAGCAGTCCTCTACCGAGTCCACTTTTCACCAAATAGCGACTGCACAATACATGTGCTTTGCATGTTGGATGTATGTGCATTCTTTTAGTCCGTTAGTCACCTATTACGACACCCATTTTCTTAACTTAAAATTTTCTTTACTTTAACTACAGTAGTTATGTAGAAGTATTTTTTTTATTCCTTTTTTTAAACAAAAATAATAACAACAATTGTCTATTTAATCATCACTAAAACTCATACCGCATGGCATGTCATATTTGATTTTTTTTACCAGCTGCATTTTCTTGTAACGGTACCTGATAGTACCTACACATTATGTACAGTCTACAGTATTTTTAGGATGTACGTCACTGTGGCCGGGTTTAACGGAACACGCGATGTAAATCAGTCTGATGACTAAAAGTTCCTATCGCTTACTTCACCGGTGTGCGGCATAATTTTGATTTACTGTATTCTGGTTTCGGCTACTAGATCTTGTATAATAAAATTACGGATCATTATGAATACAGGATAGATTGATGATAATGATAAAAACGTTGATATAATAAATGTGAAAAGTAGGCTTTAGTAAATGATAGGAGCTTTTAGTCATCAGAGTGCTATACATCGCGTGTTCCGTTAAACCCGGCCACAGTGACGCACATCCTAAACAAGGCTGTAGACTGTACAGAATGTGTAGGTATATCAGGTACCGTTGTAAGGAAATACAGCTGGCTCAAAAAAATATCAATGTCTAATATGACATGCCATGCAGTATGAGTTTTAGAGATGTTATTATCTTTGTTTAACCCATATATGCCCTAGGGGTCGAGAACGACCCTTTAAGCAGATGCATAGTCTTTATTTTTTTTTAGGGTAACCAATTATCGAAATACAATTACGAAACTATATCATACAAAGTGAATAACAGCACTATCGATAAGTATTTATTGTTCCACTGCTTGAAAAAAGTGCATCAATTTATGGTTTTTAAAGTTTTGATTTGTTCTGGTGTGGCGATTTTTAGGTTTGCACGGACAGCAATATTAGTTTTAAGCGTTATTATTTTAAGTATTTAAAATAAAAGTAGCAAATTAGATAGATCGATTATTGCTTTATGTAATGTAATAGTACAATTTTAGATGGACTTTCAATTAGATGGCTAAATCAAAGTAATTAAATAGATGGGTCGATAATGACCCTCTGGGCACATCTGTTCCCAAAATTGCTTAGAGAGATGGGTGGAATAAAACAGTACTGAAACAGATAAAGTCCATTTTATTTTAAAAAGCTATGCATGCCAGCTATAAAACATTTGTCATGAAAGTAGAGATTGCATTTTATACATATTTTGACGGTTTTGTTTTGTCACAATGCATATCTTCGCCTAACCTTATCAGTCAAAATGTTGTGGTCTACTGCATGCCTCTTCACACTGAGTCTGAAAGAAACACTTGTAGCTACGAGAAGCTGTGGTTTTGCTGAAGCTGTGGTCTAACTTATGCCATAGCTGTACAATAAGTACGAGGCGAAACTTTAGATTATCAACGGTAGCTCCAACTAAAACCATAGATATACTATTTCTTTCCGCTCATTGCAATACTCTATACCCCTATATTAGTATCTAAGCATAATTGATCAACGCCACCTTTATATTAATTAATTATATTTATAGATAACATGAAATTAGACGTATTATCAAAATCTATGTTTCGTTGCAACAATTGTACTATTTACATCTAATTGAGTCCATAATTGTTGAACAATACTTGCTTGCGAGATCTTATGTAGCTACCGTCGATGCTCTGATGTCAAGATCCTTAAGAAAGAAGTATGGTTTAGCTAAAACATAAATTGGACCGGCAAAACCACAGCTTCACGCACTCGTAGCTAAAATATGTTCCTGTCAGTGAGATGAAACATGCAGTAGACCACGACATTGAACGGGCCAGGTTAAATGACATTGTGCAAAAATAAAATCGTGTAACTGTGTAAAAAATGCAATGTCAATTGAGTCGTGTTGACTTGAGCTTTACGTTATTAGTTTTTTTTAAAGAAAATCACCTCCATCACTTCCAGTACTGTTTTTATTTGACCCATATACCCCGAGCAATTTTTGAACCAGATGTGCCCAGGGGGTCGTTTACGATACACTGAAAAAAAAAGACTTTCAGTTGTGTAAAAAAATTAAAAGTATTTTTTCTGAAGTAGCAATGATGAAAGGTTGACAAATTCAAAAAATTATAATAACCGGAGCGGCAAATAGTTGTGGGCATATATGGGTTAAAAAAATACTTCTATATAATTAACTACTGTGGTTAAAGTAAAGAAAATTTTAAGTAAAAAAAAAGTAGGCTTTTCACATTTACTATATCAACGTTTTTATCATTGCCATCAATCTATCCTGTACCCTAGGTAAGCACATCCTTTTGTTTTAGCATTGATATAGCGGCGCACTAAAGGCAAAGTCACATCAGAAGCAGATAACGTATAAAAATAATATTACTATTTATAAGTGAAAAGTATTACATACATTGTGTTGTAGATATATTCAATAAAATAGTAATCTAATGACATTTTATTATTTTTCCAAACAATAAGTTATTTTTAATAATCATTGTAATGAGGAGCTCGTTGGCGCAGCGGCTTTCGCGTTCAGCTTGCGATCTTGCTCGCTAAGCCACTTTCGCAATGCCGGGTCGCTGGATGGGTGACCAAATTAAAAACATCTCGAGCTCCTCCGTGCTTCGGAAGGCACTGGCGTCCCGGTTGTTGTCGTAAGATGACACTCGTTAAAACCCACCAACCCGCATTGGGCCAGCGTGGTGGGTTATGGCCCAATATCCCCACGTGCTATTGTCCACGTGGGAGGCCTGTGCCCAGTAATGGGACCGTAATAGGCTGATGATGATTATGATTGTAATAAACGACACGAACTCTTCACGATATCGAATGACAAACCTTTAATGAGTGACGACAATAAATCGAAAGCTTAATAGATCAAGCGTTATTTACATCAAAAGTGTATTATTCATAAGATTGAAAGTTCATTTATTACATTGAAACTACATTCCTTCATGAGTTAATAAGGTACATCGAATGTTTAATAAATTGATAGTACAATGGTCATAAATCAGGCAACAAAGAAACACTAATAACAATGTCCCATATACTTTATTTGTAACATAAACTAAACTGCCGCCTTTACAAGATGAGTCATTTTCTTCTTCACTGCACAATATCTGGAGACTTAAACTAACTTTGATGCAATAGATTCCCACAGGGAACCCTTTTCCGCGTTACCTTACTATGTAAAAAATAACCGATTTTTAAATCGTCGCTCTACCCAGTAACTAGGTAGGTAGATATTAGGCGGTCACAATTTTTAAATAAAAATATCTACATACCACATTCTTATAAATGTATTGTTTTTGTACACCCTTAATTTTTATTCGTTTTAATAAATTAAGTGTGAGTTCCACCCATGAAACTGAAAAACTTTCCCCAAGAAACTACATCGCAAAAAAAAAATATCCGTTGATTACGACTATTAAAACTAATAAAAATTAAGGGTGTATAGTACAAGAGATCAACCTATGGCACTCATAAACCCTCGACCTATCTTTGTGAATAAAACCACGCTAATCCATCAGTCTCTTGTCTTTTGTTCTCGTTTAAATCTATTTCTGCCGCCATGCAAGCTTAATAATTCGAAGGGGTCAAGATCCAGTGAAATTACAGGGCTTAGAACTTAGATTATTTTGTTTTAATCTAAGGCTTAGAAGCATAAAAACTGAAGCTTCAGTTTCGGCAGCGCGCGCGTGATGCCCTCGGATAAATAATGTGCGGACATATCTATTTTTTAATGGTGACCACCTGTCACTAGTGTACATAGTTAGGACGACGGTGTTTAACGAGCTTATACTTTGTAAGTCAACAAGATCTGGACAGTTAAAACGTCTGGATGTAATGAAATTACTCGAAAGTAATTTCTTATAAGCAGCCAGGTATACTTCTTCTGAGTTCTATATTTCTCGAAGCCATTTAAGAAAAAACAAAGCGGTCTGGTGAGATTGTAGACAAAATTCTCGTGTGCCTAAAATAAAAAAAATACGTAGAAAAATAAGACACGTAAAAGATGGAATATAAAGATAGATAGGATACACTTTATTGCATAATAACTAAGCATTTTAAATTTTTGTTGATTAAATACTAAGAACCGGTCTTTATAGTCTTTTACAGTTAGCCAAAAGGCAAACGTTAAAATTGCGCATGACTTAAAAAAAACTACAACGCTTTTCTTTATGTATTCATTGTTTTAAAATGTTGCATTCACAATACTATAGAATTATAGGATAAAATGTTTACTAGAAAAAAATCAACCAGTCTCAGAAGCTTGAATGGTATTCGAATCCATGACCTTTGGATTGCCGGTCCACTGCTCTAACCGCTAAGCTATCGAGACCCTAGAAGACTCGTTGAAATCCTTTCTAGTAGTTGATTGTTTATGCTGCAAGCCAGCGGTATTACGTCACTGTGAAGGTTTAACTACCCTCACAGTCGAAAGAATCCTTCGAAAGAAACCTTAATCTTTTCAATTTAACAAGTAAATATTAAATTGCCTTAAATGGTTATCTTGCCCAGTGAGCGCAATCGTAGTTTCTTGAGCATAAAATAAATGCGTGATAGGTATTTGATTAAAAATATACTTAAACTTAATATTTTCTAAAATATCTCTTAAATTTCTAGTGCATCTAGTTCAGTGGTCTGACGATCCTTTGTTGTCAAATTGGATGAGTACTAATTCGTACGTCACCACCGATGCCGCCATCTGTAAAAGATTTAAAGTAATATCGTTGCACAGCGTAAGTGACTTTGGGTGCGAATAGAGACCACTTAACTATTATGTTAACTAAGTATGAAAAATTACTCTTCAGAGGAGAAGGGGCTAAGGGGCTTCACTACCAAGATCGCAGCCAAAACGCATAGTTCACGTTACACCAAATAACGCATGTGCCCTGCCCAACAAATATTTAGGCGCTAAGATAAGAGTTTTAAGAGATCTATTAAGTCGTTGACTATAACTCAAAGTAATAGTGTTAAGAGCTACAAAGGAGTTATTGCATGCACTAACCTTCCTGTACCCCGGATTGGGAAGAACTATTTATAGGCTAAGACTCTACAACGCCTATACAAAAGAGTTAAGACAGGATTAGGAGGAAACATGGGAGCTATTTTAGGGCTACACAGTCGACAACAAACTCTAATAAAGCTAGTAGAGTGGCATATGAAGACTCATTAAAGAAATTTAGACAAATTAGCTCTTTGATCGGTAGTAGGAGTGCATATGCCACTGTTATGATGGCAAACCGTACTCATTTTAAATATTATTTTAAAGAGCTCTGACTTCTTTCGAATACAACTACTTATAAGTTGTGTGGGTCAGCCATATTGTGAGAAATATATTATGTATTCGATAAATAAAAGGTTAGCGGTAACTCCATCGCCGCAATGCAATCTTCAGTTTGTTAGTAACCTTATAGGACACTCAAGAGACGAAAAGGGTTCGTAGTATTCTTTTAATAAGGCGCCAGCACACAGTAATCTTACCTTCAATAAAATAGTCCTATTAATCGAGTAGAACCCCATACCACTCAGGGCAACGTAATCCTTGCGCAGCTGATTCTGCAATCTGTCTATCTGGAAAAAAAGTTTGGTACAGGGTGACATGTCCACAACAACCAAGGAATGTTTGTACCTCTTATACACTGTTGAAATTTATCAATGACGCTATGATATTGTTGTTGTAGCGTCAGATTTAGATTAAATAAAATACATTCACATAGGTACCTAGTCTTGCCATAACTTCTGTCCCAACTTAAATGAGTGTATTTTAAAATAAATAACGGTAGTACTATAAATAGATATCATTATATTAAGTAGGTTTTATACTATTCATTTCGATCTAACACATAGCTGTGTAAACATGGAGTGGGGTACCACAGAGAATCGTGAGAGCCAAGAAGTTGTCGCAGAGACACGCAGACGGTGGCCACCGGAAAATTATCTTTACGGATGAAAACATTTTTACGACTCGATATTTTGATGAGGTTTAGAAGAGCAGGCTTTCTCCTCTAAAATAGTCCTTATGCAATAATCCTTAGGATTAAGATCAGGACTTGCAGAGGGCCAATCTTCAGAGGCGATGAAATCCGTTAAATTCACGTTTAACCATAGCGCTGGGTTGATTTCGCTTTGTGCGCTAGTGCTGAGTCTTGTTGAAACATCCATTGTTTACCAGCGAATACAGTGTTACTTAGTGGCTTAACCAATTTCTCTAAAATATCGCTTTGGTAGTTAGTTGCTTGTGTTTTCACTTCTTGTTCACAATAATGGAGCTTTGTCACGCCTTTGTAGGACACGCCCCACCAAACCACCACAGATGCTGGGTTGGCTGGCCTTTTTCGACCGTTGGAATTTTCTCAGTAACTTCTTGAAAGCTGTGTGCATACACCTTATCGTTTTGACGGTTAAACTTCTTTTTAACATAAAACAAAAATCATCCGTAAAAAGAATTGTCCCGTGGCTATCGTCTGCGTGTCTCTGTAACAACTTCTTGGATCTCACGATTCTCTGTGGTACCCCACTTCATGTTTATACAGCTATGTGTTAGATCGAAATGAATTGTGTAAAACCTACTTAATATAGTGATATATCTAATAATAGTAATAGGATTAGCAAGCTGAATTGGCAGTGGGCCGGCCATATCAGTCGGAGAACCGATGACCGTTGGGGCAGACGAGTTCTGGAGTGGAGACCGCGTATCGGCAATTTAGCGTAGGACACCCTCAGACAAGGTGGAGTGATGATCTTCGACAGAAGTTAGGTGTAGGCAGAGACCACAAATTTCCATTTGTAACGATCTTCGTCCTTACCATCTGTAAATTTTCTATCATATTACATTAAAATAAATTTACAGGACGTGCAGAATGTGTTTTTGTATTATAAGTTGTTTAATAAAGTGTAATACACATCAAACGAGGCGTTATTTTTCACCAGATTTTTCGGTATTTTTATTTTGTCATAAAACCTCTGTTGAACGCTTCAGCGTTAAAAAGAATAGGAAATTTGGCAATTTTCGACATAATAGGAACAAGTCCTTGTTCTTGCTGGCTAGCAACGGATTGAAAACAAACACAAAACCATAAAGTTACTATCTAGAGGAAGGTACGAGTATAGTAACTTTATGCACAAAACACAGTATCTCATATTCTAGACGTTACTGGGTTTTGGTTGTGTTTTTAAAGAAGTTATCAATCAACTTGCCACCTAGTAACTAGCACCTAAGAAAATGCCCATTTTTAACATTTTTATCTCTATTTCCCATTTCTTGAATGACTTTTCAACTTTTTTACATCCTCCTTTTTAGCTGGCTGGACAACGGTATTTTAACAGATACATAAACAGAAGATTTTAAATTCTAACAACATGCTGACAATATGTTATGCTTTTAAGCGATTCATGTAGCAAACTTTTAAGACCTTTCATCATCATCATCATCATTATCAGCCTATAAACGTTTAACTGCTGGGCACAGGCCTCCCACATTTTTTTTAATATTTGTAGCGGTTTTTTTGGGAACTACTTTACACGGGCATAAATAAAATGACTCTTTAAAATTAAAAATAAACGTTTTATAGATTTTGAAATGTAATTTAACTTACGTCTATGAATTTGTGCAATCATCGGCACTTGAGCATAGTGAATGGCACTATTAATTAAGTATAATTATTGGCACTATTGGCAGTCTTAAGAATTTATAGGTACCTATAGATCATTCTGAACTCTTTAAGATCCTTTTTAATTATACCTCATCTTCTAATAATCTTAGTAACTAGATCTTTATCTGAAAGCTGTTATATTTAATGCTTTATTTATATTAAGAGGAAGAAGGCATTTTCTTTGGCTTATCCTGTTCCATAGTTTGGTATTCTGTTTCGATGACCTCCGTGGTCAAGTGGTTAGCTCGCCGGGTCTGGCGTCGCGCCATCTCTGAGGTCCCGGATTCAATTCCCGGTCGGGTCAATTTAGAGAAAACTGTTTAATTCCCATACAATTTTATATAGTTTCTAAAGCTTTTTCCAGATCTGCCTTTGAATATCCTTTTGAATATTTTTTTCCCGATCTGAACCTTGTTTTTTTAAAAAAAGTACACCATTAGCATTACCCAAATAGTATAGTGATTGGCAGTGCAAAGAGTTAAATTTAAACAAAAGCAAACTTGAACTGTTAATAGGTAGATACAGTTTAAAATCGATCAACACATTGTTTTCGAAAGAATTTGACAATTTAAACCAAAAAATTAAACAGTATCTATAGTGTTTGGCATAAGTGCCAATCATTATGTAGTCTAACAAATTAAAATATAGTCATTGGCACCAATAAAAAAGCCGGTGTATTTACTTTACCTTCCGTGAACCACGTGCATAAAAGTTACACGGCAAACCATGTAGGGTTTCTCAAACCCCAAGAATTATCTGGGCAAGAAATACGTAATTTGTAATTATCTGTTTATGTTATTTGATATTACTATTTTTTGGCTATTATAAAGTAAAATAAAACTTTACCAAGTGAAATAATCAACAAGTTTAATCTTTTACAACAAAAAATCAAAACATAGTAATCTTTTATAAACTAAAACATAGATTTTTCTTTAACTTAACTTCCACCATAAAAAAATAATCAAATATTTCTCACATTGCTTAATGTTTAAAACTTACTTTATAAGGCACAGAAACATAACAATATTAACTTGATTTTAATCAGTCCACACTATATTCATATTATATTACAATATAATATCTACTTACCTTTTAGACGACGCCCCGAACTACGTGGGGTTTGTGGCACCCGAGCGCACTTTGCGCACGTTTGTTCGCTGAGCCGGCGACGCGACTATTAAACCACTGTCGCCAAGCAGTTAAACAACGTCTTAACTCTAGCTACTCAAAGCGCCGAAAAAACCACGCGAGTTTTTAAAAAGTTATAAGGATTTTTATACGTCTGGGGTTTGTGAAACCCCACATGGTTCACGAAGGGTTAAAATAAAACATGCTCTAAATAGTTAAACTGATTGAATAAATAGAAACTTACATGTTAACTTGCATGTTTTAGGTGTAAAAATCTCCCTTTTCACCTCGAAATCTAGGTACCAAACCTACACTTTTCGTTAAATTTTAACAGACTCGTCCTAACACATTTTCAAAACTGCCGCCAATGAAAGATTGTTGACGTTTGACACATAATTAAGTCTTGCCTGCATCTGAGATAGTATATTCTACCAATTATGTATGTTGCTTCAGCTTTAAAAGCAAAAATAATCATAATATACGGGATAAATTAGTAAACTGCCAATCATTGGGGGGGTGCCAACATTAGTATTATTTTACCCCTGCTTAAATAAAAAAAACGAACGAAAAGTGTAGGTATTTTATTAAGTTAAATGAACTTTAAAAAAGTATAAGTGTAACGAAAAGGTGGATGTCGTGAGATGCTTTAAATAGGGTTTTCAATAACAACTTTTACAACTTTAAGAGCTAACTATATAAATATAGTTTACATAGTGAGTAGGATCTCTCATAGCTACACCCTATATCTTTTCAAAAGCTACAACTTTTCGTTACACCGTGTTTCTAGAATTAATAAATGAAATGTATTTATCTAATTTAAAGAATATGTCAACTTTTTATTTGTCGGTAATATCATCTTCTAAACTAAGATCCGAGTATAGAACGACCTACACCGGGAAGGTTAATGGATGAAAAGTACTTTATATCAAATTTAATATTTTAAATAATATATCGCGATTGGGTTAGCTAAAAAATTCAGTCCAGTACCTTTAATGATTAATTTAATAATAAAAAAAAAAATTTTTTTTACGTTGCACTGGTTTGGTGTGTGTGTGTTTGTAATGAGCTTATCTTTATATAAACATAAATTTTATTTATTTAACCAGACGGTTGCAAATTGCTAAAATTGACTTGCCTGTTTACACCTGCCTACCCAATGTTATGACAGGAAAAAAATAGTCAACCTAACGTTTGCATAATCTATAGGCTTCATACTTTCGATGGCTACCTATGTAATTTATCTATTATCGAAACAAGTGCAATATTAAAAAAAAAATTAATCATTTATTGGACTGAAATTTTTTAGCCAACCCACTCGCAATATATTTTTTAACACATTAAATTTGATATTAAATACTTTTCATCCATTAACCAGCTCGGTGAAGGTCGTTGTATACTCGGATCCTCTACTATTCGTGGCTGCCTAAATCCGGAGACTTGTCATGAGTTGGCAAATAAAACCAAAATTTTGGTATATTAAGAGGCATCAACGGGACTAATTTGTCCACAATATTTGTTTTTTATTACTCGTGGCTCTGTTTTTAGAAAGTCGAGATCCTGGAAAGAGTTGCTGTTTGTTTAAAAAAAAAGGTTTCTTGAGCTAGCCACAAATTTTGCTACCACAGCAGGCCTTAACAAAAATCTTTCAGTGGATCAACTGCAGTTTCTGTATTCCAGCGAACATTACGCTTCTTTTTAAGCCACTCGTAAAACTTTTCTACTTCCAGGATATTAATTAAATCCTTTGCCCATGCATTCTTCACTAACATAATTGCACGCCAAACTAAGCTCTCTGAGGGTGGGTGTACTTTCGCATAACTTTTGAATGTGTGCGTGTTACTATTGTAACGGTCGCGGCAATTTGGCGGTAAAACAAAACCAAAACCAAGTATGTCACAGAAACAAAATCAAAACCTAGTAAGACCCCGTAACATACTGTGTTTTGATTTTGTTCTAAGACATACTGTGTTTTGATGTGGTGTTTTGTATCTTTATTATTGAAATTTTGCATTCACAATGCTATATAGATTTAGGATAAAATGTTTACTAGAAAAAAACAACCAGTCTCAGGAAAGCTCGAACGGGATTCGAACCCGTGACCTTTGGATTGCCGGTCCACTGCTCTAACCGCTAAGCTACCGAGACCCCAGAAGACTCGTTGAATTTTTTCCAGTAGTTGATACGCTGCAAGCCAGCGGTATTACGTCACTGTGAAGTCTACCCTCACATTCGAAAGAAATACTATTGCAAGTATTTAACAATCGATAAAGACGTAATTGCTTATAAATATCTTTATTATTGAAATTTTGCATTCACAATGCTATATAGATTTAGGATAATGTGGGTGTGGGTGGTGGTGTTTTGTGTTATTTTGTCTCTTACTAGGTTTAAACTTCTTTAAATATTCAGACTCTAGATTTCGTAGCACAACGAGGATTAGACCATTTTGTAGAGCGTTACTAGGCAAATCAGGACACTGATAAAAAATATATATATATTGAAGTTGGGCCTTACTGGTGTTTTGGTTTTTGGTAGGGGGGGTTACTTCGTTTTGTTATTTTGCTCGACGACTAAAGCGCCACTGTCGGCGCGCGAGCGGCATACGACAGCATACGGCGCAACGACGATGAAATGATGGGACTTAGCTTCGCGACCGCCGACTGTAAAGGTCTTCGCATATGTAACGGGAAATTTCCCGGACGGGACGGGGCACGGGCCCCACGGAGGGTGCGGGACGAGGCGCTCCCGTCCCCGTCCCGCCCGTGTTTCCCGCCACGTTTATTTTATTGCTATATTTTTAAATGCATCGATGTCAAGAAATCGTCTCGTTCCGTCCCGTCGTCGTTCCGTCCGGGAAATTTCCCGTTACGTATGCGATGACCTTTGGTTGGAGATTTATTAACCGTGTCGCGTGGCGGTGAAAGAATACTACCACCCCCTCTCTTCCCTTGGGTGCCGTAAAGGGCAACTAACGGACTAAAGACTGCACAAACACCCATCAGCATATTATTATAGCGGCGATGGGCTCATAACCTGTCACACTGAGCACATGTGCAGTCGCTATTTGGTGAAAAGTGGACTATGGCAGAAGACTGCTTTTGCTGTCCTCCTTATTAGTCTCTGACTAACCCTTCCAGGATAATAGTTTAATGTATGTATGTATGTTAGAGACCAGGAAATGAGGACCGCCAAAGAGTCCACAGTCCACGTTTCAGCATATGAGCACATGTGCTCGGCATGACAGGTGGTGAGCCCATCGTCGCCCTTTGCTGTTAAATGTATGTGCAGTCCGATAGTTGACTTTTACGTAACCCAAGCGAAGAGATTAGACATTAGTATTCTATCTATCAATAAGCCGCTACCAGCATAGCCCGGACACACGAATTACATTATTGTAACATAATTAAACCTATAAAAATACAGTCCGCTTTTCATTACGAGCTATCGACCCAACAGTACTATTCGTTAGATATCACACCTCCGAGTTGTAACTGCTCGAATTACACCCTTGTAAGTAGCGTAACGCATCCTTCGAATGGGCGTTGACATCAGCAGCGGCCAACACCATCCAAGTGAACCTCACGAGAATCCAGACCAGCGACAGCATGTAGTAGATCACTTTCAGTACTGCGCTGCCGGAGACACCTTCCCTGTAAAATATCATTTCATCACCATGAGCCTGTAATAGTACATTGTTACCCTAGGGGTGAAAGTAGGTACCGTATTTATTCCCGAGACGCAATAGTTCGAGAACTAAATAAGTCTTTTACCCGAAGTAAACACTGTGCTTTTAAGTACGAATACAAGGAAAGTAACTAAAAATAAAAACATGAATTAGCAAAAGAAAAAATGAGTTTAGTCCGTTAGTCGCCTTTTCACCCAACGTCAACACCCAAGCCAAAAGCCAAGGGAAGAGAGGGGTTGGCTGGTTGGTTATTTTGAAGAGCCCATCGCCGCTCTATGGCTGTTGGATGTAATGTACATCTTTAGTCCGTTAGTCGCCTTTTACTACACCGAAGACAAGAGAGCGGGGTGGGTAGTATTATTTTGATGAGCCCATCGCTGCTTATGCTGTTTTTTCTATGTGCAGTCTTTAGTCTGTTAGTCGCCTTTTACGACACCGAAGGGAAGAGAGGAATTGGTAGTATTATTTTGATGAGCCCATCGACGCTCTATGCTGTTTGATGTATGTGCAGTCTTTAGTCCGTTAGTCGCCTTTTACGACACCCAAGGGAAGAAATATTTTGATGAGCCCATCGCCGCTCTATGTTGTAGGATATATGTGCAGTCTTTAGTCAGTTAGTCGCCTTTTACGACACCCAAGGGAAGAGATGGGTTGTTAGTGTTATTTTATAATAAGTCACAAATGTCACAACACACAAGACAGTACCTGTCAGTAAAACGACTCCCCCTAGGGCGGAAAAGTACTACTTTCCACCCGCTCCTCAGGCAACTTCAGACCTACTTTCCGAGTATGAGGAATGAAAAATATTATTTCATCACCATCAGCCGTGTGTGTAGCGGCTTACTAAAAAAACTCTTCCTTAATACATATATAAACTTATGAGCATCTAGGTTTTCTTACAATATACAGATATCCATGTATATATAACAATTTCTTTTTATTTATTTACTCTCATAAAACTTACAAACGTCACCTCGTACAGGCCCTGCCAGAATACTAGCGCCGATGCGATGTGACTTTCTCACACCATAGCGGCATAATGCTGAGGTAGGGTCCTGATTGGCTCGTCACATTGTTGTGTTTCTTGATGTGGTTTTTGTATATATTTTTTTTATTATTTAATGTGACAGTCAATAAATGTTTTTTCTTTTTTCTTTCTTTCCACGGGTGTCGTAAAAGGCGACTAACAGAATACAGACTGCACATACATCCAACAGCTTAGGGCGATGGGCTCACCCCCTATCACGCTAAGCACATGTTCAGTTGTAATTTAATGAATCATGGACTATGGCAGTGGACTGCTTTTGCGACCCTCATTGCCTGGTTTCTGACTAACCCTTTGGGGATAATAGTCTTGAATCTATTATATATATATATATCAGCCGAAAGATGCCCACTGCTGTACAACGGCTTTCTTTGTGGATCACCACTACGTTCGGTCTTGAGCTGCTTACACCCAGCGGATATCCACGACCTTCACCAGATCGTCGGTCTATCATGTCTGGACTCCGACACAAACCACACTGCGAATTTTTTATTTTTATTTTACTCGTCATATTGACTACATCCTGCCCGATGGTAAGCAGCCGATGCAGTCAAAAGTCCTTCTAGTGCGCAGTCACCATAATAAGATTTATTTGTATTAAACTAAGCTGGAAGCTAGACGAGCATCATTATCACCGTCTTGTCATAAGGTGGGGTTGCAAACAAAACTATAATTAAGTCAGCACAATAGTAAGTTTATCTATTAGGTCAAGTTTATTGGAAGAATATAAATCTTTTATTTATCATTTACTAGCGGCCCGCCCGCGGCTACGTCCGCGTGGAACCCTAACCCAGTGACGAATTTCTAATATCTTCCTTTCATATAAAACTTGTAATAGGATAAAATGTTTACTAGAAAAAAACAACCAGTCTCAGAAAAGCTCGAATGGGATTCAAACCCATGAACTTTGGATTGCCGATCCACTGCTCTAACCACTAAGCTACTAAGACCCCAGAAGACTCGTTGAGTTTTTTCTAGTAGTTTGTGTTTACACTGCAAGCTAGCGGTATTACGTCACTGTGAAGTTTACCCTCACAGCTACCAACAAATATATTGCTTATAAATATCTTTATTATTGAAATTTTTGCATTCACTAGGTCATTATTCTAGTAAACATTTTATCTTACATCTATATAGAATTATGAATGCAAAAATTTCTATAATAAAAACATCTAATGACAAGAACAAACACAACAAAAATGATTTCGTCAAACAGGTGCAGTCGTTTTAAAGACTTTTTCGGAAACACACATTTCGGCAGTTGGTTTTTATTATTATAGATTTAATAAAAATGTGGCCACCGTAAAGAATAAAACTCCAACTTACGTGATACCCAAGAAGAGCTGCAGACATATGAAGTAGAAGTTCCCGAAAGACGACAGGAGAATGACTCCACCTATCCTGCCGTCCACCTTACGGACCAAATCCGCTTGCTTCACATAAGCCTCACGTATTTTTCGCCATTTGTAGACTCTCACTACCTCGGTGTTCTAAAAAAAATATCATTTCTAATTTTTTTATTTTAAAAAACACTTTGAAATCAAAGACAAAAATCTAGCAAAAAAAATAATAATAAGCGTACAAATGTAGGTACAATACATTTTTCTTAAAGGATGTCATCGTCAGCTTATTTAATATCCCGCTGTCCATCCCACATGAACGAATACACGCACACACATAGTACATAAAACTTATGAAATGAATAAATTACTTTAACGTGTATTAAAAGTACAATATTGTTACAGGAAGGCTGTTGAATAAATTTTAATAAAAATCACCACGAAGGCGTAACGTGGGTTGGAGGGTTCAAAAAGTGCCTGTGAGTCTTGTGATAACAAACAACTAACGGTTTATACCTACTTCTTTATTATTTCAGTTAAACTTGTTGTTTGTACTGTTATTTTCATTAATTAAGACTTGTTCTTATTGTATGGTCTGTTCGTATGGCGGAATCACATGATTTATTTGACCAATTAACCCTCATTCTCAATTAACATCAGCACGCTAGCAAACAGTTAATAAGTGTGTGAAAATTATAACACTCCCTGATACAAGCGCATACTATAGCTAGGGCAAATTCTTTGTTTCTGTCAACTTCTCTCACTTCGAAGAAATTTTATGGATTTTTTTTTATTTTGATTATTTAAGGATCAGCAAGTTTTCTTCATCTCTATTTCAGGATTCCGGGTGAAATACGAAATTTAACCATATTAAAACTAAGAGACTACCAGATGAAATTAAAATAAAAAAATCGTCATTATTCGTTATATTTGATTATTTGCGTTAATAACGCTGAAAACAACTCGAAGGCTAACCAATACCTCGGTGGCGGAGTAGGCAACGCAGCCGCCCGGATTGCGTAGGACGTGGGTTTGATTCCCATCTGAGGTAGAATCCAGTTCAAAGTTATAATCGGATGAAGTGCGTGAACAATTTTCTTACTTCATTGTCGCAACTTTTGTTATCTTCGCAGCAAACTTTGGCCACGTAGTTGTTTAGTCTTATGTACCGTGACGTCAGACCCATGGACACTAATATTACAAGTGTGTCTTGGAAGTTCCATAGCACCGTAGCGATGTTGTGAATGAATAGGAGAGGGACTGCTAACCATACTGAATATTCGTCTGCAAAAAAATAGAAACAATGATACTTAATATCCCCTCGTCTGTCACGAAGTCTAATAATAATAATAAAATATGTTTTAATTGCACACAAGAACTAAAACACAGAAAAACATTTTTACGTAGACAAAGTACAAAACAGGCGGCCTTATTGCTAACAAGCAATCTCTTCCAGGCAACCTTGGGTGATAGAAAATAAAGAAAGAAAAATAAAATGGGTGCAAGTATAAGCAAATAAACAATAAAAATTAGAATATATAATTATGTTTAAGAATTAGATAGATAAGACGAAATACTTAAATAAATGAAACAACAAGAGATCATGCAATATTATATGATGGGAAATAAATAAAGCTATGAGGATATACTTAAGAAATGACAGTGGACCGGACCTATAGCAAGTTTTTTATGTGAGGCCAAATATGGCCGCTTGGGGCTTGAGGGGTTAAACGAATCCAACGTGCGAGTACTCCTGATGCTCACTGGTAGTGCATTCCATAGCCGGCCAGCATGCACAAAAAAATAATAGGATAGGAAATTTGTGGAATAAAGAGGAATTATAAGAGCAAGGTAGTAAGCAGAGCGCAAAGTACTGCTAGAAGAAGAGGTACGCATAGAGGTTACTAACAATTTAATTTCTATTGTGCCTGATTTTACGGCAGCTGAGTTAGATCAACCACGATATTTTGTCACATGGTAAGTGTGTGCGTAATAATATTTACAATGCATCGGTGTTAAAGTGCAGATGTGTGAATTCTGTAACTATGGCAAGTCTTTAGACCGAACCTAAACGAAACTTCGATCTGTGGCTCGATAGGTTGAGTCAACTTTATCAGTATGGGACCTCTTGACATTTTTGTATGACTGACACACGCCCGCCTCATCGAGTGGTTGCTTCAATAAATGACTGGTCGAGCTTTGAATAAAGCAATAAATCGAAAAGAATTTGAAATTTGTTAGGTATACTGTCAGCCAGCGAGTTGTCAGCACACAAATCAAAATTAATTCGAAATTATTTGGTCTGCCATGCCGTATGTAATTATCATTCAAATACGGCATGGTTGCTTAATTATATTTCCTCTTTGAAGTATTGCTGTTATTTATAATAAAGGTAAAAAAATAGACGGTATTATTTTTTTAGTTAAAATATGTATAAAAGCACTAGTACAGTTTTGCAATCGAACCGTTTTCAAACGCCTTTTTGTCCTACTTGTACCTTAAAATGATATCGTAAACATCGATCTTTTTCTTGGATTCGTCAAAAGGTATGTTTTATTTTTAAGCCATTTATGCGTGTTTGGTTTATTGCTATTTAAAGTAGGTGTTTTCTTCGCTAAAGTATTGTGATAAGATGCGTTATACATAACAATAACGGTATTTTCGGTATATACGAGTATATTGTTGCATCTTTTCAACAGTTAGTACTTTACTGTTTACTTTGCTTTACTGTACAATGTGACGTATAAGCACACACACATTCAAAACAAATTGTGAAGGGCGTGCCATCTTTTCTATAAAAGAGTTTGTGGCGGCGTTCAAAATACGAGTTGATTGTATCATCATCAATAGCCTAAAAACGTCTATTTGCTGGGCACAGGCCTTCGAACTTAGACAACAGAAATCATCAAAATCAACATTAGGTATATCCACGGAGGAGTTAAAAAAGAAGGACTCCGCGTCATTTACTTTAAAACTGACGCGATGTACCTTGCCAGTATTATTGTGTAAATACGGCACACCCTTAATCACACAAAGGTAAGCCGATCGGCCGTCATTGATTTTTTTTTTTTCATCTTTATTAAGGCTTTAGTCGCTCAGCGACTATGCCAGCCAAAAAATTACAAATTTATCTTAAGTTCTACTCTTAATTAGCTTTATAACTAATTTATACATAATAATAGCTATGTCTGACAATGGTTGGGATAAAATTATATTACACAAACCTACATCTCTAAGACTCCCTTTAACTACTCGTTCCAGAGCCCTGCGTTCGGCTTCTACTCTAACGCACTCCACCAAGGCGTGATATGTATCCTCTCTAATACCGCACATAGAACAATTGGGAATGTCAACAATTTTCATCAAATGTGCAAACGCGTTCAACGGAATGTGCCCGGAACGCAGTCTCATACTTAAAACGATTAACTGTCTATCCATCCTTGTATCAGCAAATCAGGGTATCTTAGGTGGTTCCGATTGAACTGTCTTGTACCAAATACCCTTCTCCTCAGATCTCCTATCAAAATATTCTTTCCATATAATAAAACAGTCTTTTCTAATGTCTTTTAAAATATCTGAGAAGCAGGGTAAATGGCGTACCGGTATTCAATCACATATTCCTGCTTTTGCTGCCTAATCGATGTCAACCTCAGAATAATAACTAAAGCATAGAAGGAGTGCTATGACATTTGAGTGGACACTCCGTTTAGTCACTATTCGAGTTACATTTGTTTAAGTCCCTTTTGTGTTCAGTATCATAAATGTTGACCCGTTTTTTATTTGCTGGACATGACGTTTTGTAAACTTTATCTCTTTTCGTTATTTCTGCTTCTTAGTTATTTTGTATCTTTTCTTTCAATATTTATGGCCCATTTGCTTAGAGCATTTGGTTGAATGCTCTAAGCCCATTTGAAAAGATAGAACAACTATACGAAACTCATTTGGACTCTTTCTATGCTTTAGTTATTATTCTATATGACGTCAACCGTCCCCGTGACAGCACACACACCAGCATAAAGGTTGCTTCACTTGTAGGTAGATAGGGGGCAGTAGTAACAGAGTACAACAATTGTAACATTGGCGTTATTTCTACTATTAAGCTACTTGCGCCTGTTGTGTTAGCATGAATACGCACAGGACACACCCCGACCTGCTGCAAGTCAGCGGCGCACGAGCTGCAAAACGGACGTGAGAGACGACGAATTCTTGTTTTTGCATCACCAAAGTAAGTTTTAACTTGTAATTATATTGTCTGGTATACACTTAAAATGTGTTAATCTCTTGAGATTTTTTATTGAGTCGTCAACTGAACTCTCATACATTGCGTAGCTAAGTGTTTGTTTGTTAGTGTTCAGTAAATTATGAGATATGAATATTTTTCCTTAGATCGTCCGTAAGGGACAGTTGTACCACTCACGATGGGGGCAATTGTAACGTTACAATTGTCCACATGTCCATTATTGGAAAAAGAAGTCATACAAAGAGGAGCAGAAACAAGGAAAAAACTGAACAAGTAAAAAAGATTAAGAAGGAAAAGCTACAGAAAACCAAAAGTATTGTCAACTATGATGAAGACAAAAGCAGTACAGAAGAAGAATGGTATTGCCTTGTTTGTATGGAGCCTTACAGCGCCAGTCTACCGAATGAGACCTGGATAAAAATGCACTCAATGTAAAATGTATGCGCACGGGGAGTGCACCGAACAAGAAGTCAATTATCCTTGTCACAAATTTTCGAAAATAATTAGTTTCTGAGGTTTTTTTTTTGATTACTTTTTAAGTTTTATCCGAAAGCACATAATATGTTTGTCACAATTGCTAAAGTAATTATTGGTTTATTTCAGTTTTATTATGGACTTCTTTTTTACTTTGTTTGTGTAGCTGATATATGTTTGTTTTCGGTTATTTTGTTTTTAACTTAGGTATACTACTTAATTAAAAGGCTAATACACATGCCTTTTTAATAATAATAACTAAAATGGTGCTATTGCCAAAGAATGTGAGATATTATAATAATATGTGCCTGGGGATATTTGTAACGGTGGACAATTTGTAACACCATACAGATAGAAAATGTTGTATATTATGATATTTATTAGTGTTTTAGAGATAATAACAAGCTGTAATATTATGTTAATCTCTAATTATCATTTGACAAAGAAAAAAATGATTTGTTTGTTATTTAAAGCCGCAAAAGGTATGTTACTTTTAATTCATACAATAGTGTCATTTTTTTATTTTTTTATGATCTGATTTGTTTCTATGATTAAAGTCTGATTGTTAATTGATAATACTGCAATAAAATAATAGTTTGGGTGTCCCTACTCAACGCACCTGTGTTTTATTGTATAAAAAACTTTTGTTACAATTGACCACAGCGTGAGTACAATTGTAACACTTGCCTTCGTTCACATAAAATTCGATTTTTACGTTTCTCTCATACAATAGGTATATTGTGAGTTCAAAATATCTTAGTTGAACAACCTGTTTCTCTAAACTCACTGACTAATTTCATTTAAAGCAAATACATTTTGCCCGAGAGGCCTTCAAACAAAAAGTGTTACTTCGGCCCCCAGCCTCCCCTAAGTGTCGCGGCGCGGAGTCTTTCTTTTTAATTGTCCGCGGGTATATCGGAAATATAGCCAACTCAATAGAACAGTGTAATACTCACTTCCCAACAACAAGAATCCATGAGAACGCAATATGTACCGCTTGAATATCATATTTGGTGGACAATCTAATTCAATCAGCGCTATGACGCTAATCAAATGCTCAACTGGAAATACAAGCCAACAATTATATTTAACACTTAGAACGCGGTGCCACTAGATACAATAGAAATTCTATTCACTGATCAGTTCACAGCCGCAGTTGAAAGGATACAATATAGACCAAACAAAAGATAGATAGAGTGTGAGAAGATGACATGGATGAGAATGAAATGGATGAAGAGATGACGGTTGATAGAGGGGAATGGAAGAGAAACACATAGGAGATAAGGGCAAGATGATAATGAAATACTAGAATTCGGTTCGTTCCTCATAGTCATTAATTGTCATCCTTATTGTATAATGTGAAGTGATGTGAAGACGAAGTTTGTGAAGCAGGATTGTGGCGCATTGGCCGTCCACATCATGCCGACCTGCAGTTCTGTATACTGAGCATGCAAGTAATCTCTCCACTTATCTATTCCATGAACCTCTCCATATTCTCCATATATCTCACGCATGTTCTGGGAGGGCATTCCATTTTTAAAACTTGCTTGAAAATCTACTCAAGACTTATTTATTGTTTTCTGAGGTTTAAGCGAGCACTACACATTGAAATGATACACTTTTTTACGGATTAACTCGCGTTTAATTTACTATTTACATAGTTTTTTTTATTATCCTGACGTTTTGAACCCTTTACAGGGTCCGTGGTCACAGGGAGAGGTCTTCCTGTGACCACGGTTAATCCTTAAAAAAGTCTTTCATTTCAAGACTTATTGTTCTCGTACTAGAATAGTAAGCAAATATAATTGTACTTACGTATAGAACAAACAGCCGTTACAACGGCTACTTTAATCATTCGCTTCTTTAACGTCAAATCATGAGGAATGTTAAAAAATATTGACCTCTCAATCGATACCCAGAGATCCAGCAGTGAATTCCATCCCAGAAAAAATTTAGATGACAGTACAAGAGACGCTATGGCACTTGAGTAAAACATAGTACCAGACAGTCGAGCAGTCACGCTGCCTGAAAATAAATAGAGCGCAGTATAATCATTCCCCGAGGCGTAACTACATTTCCGGCCTACATTGCATTGCCGATAATATAATTTTCATTCTTCTGAAAGTTCTAATGAGTATTAGTAGAATCAATTCATGAATTATATACAAAGCAACAAAAACATACAAACTCTTATTTTAGTTATGAGACTGAAAAACATCCAACTGCCACTAGAAAAATTCATATTGTTTTCATTCATACTCGTAGTTTGACCTAACCAAAAACTGTGTGGTTCACCAAAAAGTAAATCCTTGTAACATTTGTTTGCTTATATTTTAGTTTATTTTTAAACTTACGGCTTCCCTCAATATCCACCGCCCAGCCAGCAAGAGCTTTGATCACCTTCCAAATAGCACCACCTTCTATGATGATCAGGATTATAAACAGCAACAGACTCCAGGCTTTCCAGACGCGACGGCCAGGTCCTATCACGCCAAACCACCGGGACCAGTGGAAGATTCTCGTCATGGTCTCCAGAAAATCCTGGGACAGTTAGATTTTCATCGTCATCGTCATGGGCTGAAGGACGTCCACTGTTGGATAAAGGCCTACCCAAAGGGTTTACCCGACTGATCTTGTGCCGCTTGTATAAAGCAGCTACTTATGCCCTTCACAAGATCATCGTTAGTCCACCTTGTTGTAGGCCTGCCCAAGGAGGCAAACGAGCAGGCAGGTCACCTGATGGAGAGTAATCACCACCGCCCATGGACACCCGCAAAACCAGAGGGATCGCAGGCGCGTTGCCGTCCTTTAAGGAAGGAATAGGAATTTTTAGAGGGGTGGGGGGGGAGGGGCATCTGGATCTCTCACTGGCCGGACGAACACAACAGCACCAAGTGCCATTATTTCACGCCGGATATTCGTGAGAGGGTGGTATTACGCTGGGCGAGCCGGCCCAATGCGTGCTGCAACGCAGCGTGGCTCTACCACTATGTTTTTTTTGCTTTCCTATCTAATAAGCGGCGTAAGTACATTTTAGTAGAAAAACTAAGTATGACAATAACTAACCTTTTTATGGGTTGCAATAAGGTCTACAAAAAAAAAAACAAACTTACGTCATGATAGGGTTGATCCGGAAGCACTAGTTTACTTTGCCGTGAGCGCAACTTATCTTTTTGCAACAACTCTGCCTTTATACCGGGATATAAGATACTATCTTTGTGCATTGTGTCTTCTTGCATACAACCCACAAGTAGTTTTAAAGGGACTACAAAACTACGTTAAACCCTTCACTCGTAGTAACGAACATTATAATTTACAATTTTAATGAACGTTGGTACACAATATACCTACTCGTAGCTTCGGTTATAAATATTGGTTGCAATAATGACTGTGGGTTTTGCAGTAAATATAGGTTCGGAACCAATTTACGTGTTCAACCAATATGTGAAAAACTGTTGTTTTTAGTAATTGTCAATCGCAAACAGGAAACAATGCGGTTTCGCTATAACACACATACCATCCGGTGTGTTTGAACTACGAAGTGATTAGGATTGAAATAAACAAATTGTAAAATTTGTGAAATTGTAATAAATACAATGATCCCTTTTTTCCTAAAAGTTATCGTAGGGACCTTAAATGATTATTAAAATGTTTAATAATTTTAACATTTTTTAAATTAATAAGTTTTTTAAGCTCACTCCAATTATCTGGCCTCATGTTTAGCTTCAAAGAAACTATTATGGAGAAACTATACACCTTGTGCTGCTCGCCTATTCAAATACATACTTAATTATTATTCGGAAAACAACCAGACCCGATACAATTTAGACATAAAGTTATTTCTACGTTGACCCGACTGGGAACTGAACCAGCGAATAATAAATAAACAATAAACCTCAATAGTGTGAATGTAACTAACTAATTTGTAATACACACACACACACACACAGTATGCCACCATCAGCGTCCTAACAGAAAACACAAAATACAAAATCTTTATTGCAAAGCAAGTGGACAAAAAGGTTTCACACCCTTTTAGGACCCTGCAATGTTGTATCATGATTTGTTGGATAATACAGTGGTAGCAAGCCTACTGGACTTTGTACAAGATCTGCCAACATCTGAACCCGGTACATTATGGAATCGATCCCGGGGCTTTCGGGTCTCAAACTCTTAAGCCAGTAGTCCAACCATTAGTTCTCAGACCTTGACAGAAACATCTTTCATTTCAATCTTTCTATAAAAAAGTTTCATATAAATTTTACAACTTCATATTTTTGTTTTTGTTTTAACAGAGGTTCAGTTGAGTAAAAGAAAATGGAAGGACTATTTAGAAGATTTATTTGTGAACATTTGTCTTTGTCAAGTTTTTTTTTACAAATAAATCTCTCTCTGTATAGCACGGCTCAAATAATGCTGGTTGTGCCACCATTCAATACACAATTGAATCACGCGATTTAACAATTTATTATTTTGTGATAGTGTAAACAAGTTTATTATGAAGGTGCCTATTTACTTTCGCAGCATGGATTAGTAATATTAACACGTAGCAAGTTGTAGGGTTTACGAACGAAACGATTGTGGCTACTTTTTTTTTTACTTTTCAACGAGTAAGAACTTGGCTTTTAACGAATAATAATCGTGTTGCGTAGCGGTAAAAGAATACTACCACCCCGTTTTTTCCCTTGGGTGTCATAAAAGGCGACTAACGGACTAAACTAAAGTCCGGACTAAAAACCACCTGTCACGCATGTGCGGTCGCTATTTGGTGAAAAGTGGACTATGGTAGAGGACTGCTTTTGTTGTACTCATTGCCTAGTCTCTGACTAACCCTCCGGAGATAATAGTCGTGATTATATTATTACTAGCGGCCGCTCGCGGTTTCACCCGCGTGGAATATCGGGTTAAAAAGTATCCTATGTTTTAATCCAGGTTATAAAATATCTGTATGCCGAATTTCATCCATCTTGGCAACGCATCTGCGACTCCTCTGGTTTTGCGGGTGTCCATGGGTGGCGGTGATTGCTTTCCATCAGGTGACCCGCCTGCTCGTTTGGCTCCTTCTCATTAAAAAAAAAATCCATTCAGTAGTTTTTACGTGAAATAGTAACAAACATCCATCCGTACTTACAAACTTTCGCCTTTATAATATTAGTAGGATGTATGTAAAAACTTGGCCTTCATCTAACTTGATGTTAGCTTCGTATTATAAGATGATTTTAGAGTTGATACGTTGAAAAAGTGACTACCTCAGGCGGGTATCGAACCCGCGTCCTCCGCAATCCGAGCGGCTGCATTGACCACTCAGCCACCGAGTTAAGAGAGTTTACGCATTTCGTTTTCCCATACAAACTTTCAAGTCGAAATTTTCAAAAACCAATAAGCCAACTGAAATGAAACTTTGCATGCTAAAATACAGGTGTCTAAATAGTTTGTTGAAAATTTTTATAGAAAACGTTTATTTAACTGAGTTATTGCGATTTTAAACTTTCTATAGTGGGCTTTAAATCGCAATAACTCAGTTAAATAAACGTTTTTCAAAAATGATTTCAACAAACTATTTAGATCCCTGTATTTTACTTTAGCAAGCAAAGTTTCATTAAAATTGGCTTATTGGTTTTTAAAAATTTCGACTTGGAAGATTGTATGGGAAACCGAAATGCGTAAGCCCTCTTAAACGTGTCAAAATTTTACAATGATTTTGAGTAATTGTTTTATAGCAACAGTGTCTCATCCAACCTCTTGGAATTTACATCATGTAAGATCTAAATGAAAATATTTTACAATATCTTTTTTATTGAAATTTTTGCATTCACAATGCTATATAGATATATATAGGTTAAAATGTTTAGGTACTAGAAAAAAATAAAGGAGTTTTTTTCTAGTAAGCATTTTATCCTATTTTACAATATTTTAAACATTCAGTTACGATAAGACAGATTTATGATGGTAGGTTAGGGTTTACAAGGCCGATGGTGAAAGCGCACTACAGCCAAATTCCACAACTATTGAGGAACTGTATCATGTCTCTAATTGTCGGAACACAACAATGCTAGTAACAATTATGTAATGGCGACATATCTAGATATAGATATATATCTACTTACAAATATTAGTTACAATAATATTAACCTACCTTGTAGGACAAGAAATTTTATATTTGTAGTCTGACAAATCAGTGCCAGATGCAGAATGCCAGATTCCGTGGTAGCGACCACGGAAGAAATTGATCCGTGTAAAGGTCGCTCACGAACTCGTCGCGCTATAGACAGCCAGACTTAAAACAAGCCCTACCACCTACCAAACATGTACCCTCCGCTGGGAATCGAACCTGCGACTTAAGGTTCTGTTACTGGTGGTCGTACCACTCGACCACAGAAGCGGTTAAAAACCCATTAACCTAAAGAGATAGACAAGAACGTCCATACAAACCATTTCTTCCAATTCGTACGGCGTGTCAAGATGGCGTCCCAAATAGATTATCAACTACAGAGGGGACACAACTTTTGTGCCTACAATACTTTGTCATCTCGGCGGTCCGTAAATGACTTTTAGTACTAACAGCACTGGAATATGACAGATCGCCCATACTTCAACTATAAAATCACCGTGCGGTTAGCGCTCCCGATCTTCTCGTCATGATGTAGATAACATTGTAACGGTACAGAATGAATGGTATCCGTCCGTTAGTAAGGAATGTATGGGAGTAGCACTAAAATTAATATTAATGCGTAGCACCATTAATATAATAAGCATGAAAAGGGAAAAATAAACTAGTTTAAAATAATGGTCATGTGGACAAATGGCTTTACGTTAAAGGTAGTAAGAAGGTGTCAATGTACTAGGGCCTTATCATTATTTTGAATTTCGCGGGGACTGCTCCGTGTGCCCCTTGCGATGTAGGCGCCGTCTAGCGTGCGTTATTTACTTGAGCTTCGCGTAGGATTGTTAGGTTGGCAATGGATTAGAATGATGGGGTTGGCTAACGTGTCCCTTGCGACAGGGAGGCGCCACCTACGGTCGGAATACGGAACTTTTTATAATTACACAAAATACAGAATTATTGGCTTAAGTGGGTGGTTATTGAGAAGGAAATGTTGATGGAAGGCTACATCTAGATGTTCAAACATGTAATATTGGCTATCTAACGAGATTTGGTTGGATTATGGAAAAACTTTAGAATTGCGCGGCGGACGGCGGCAATGAGCGAGCGAGAGGTTGAGAAAAAGATAGAAAGAGAAGGAAGATGTTATCTCCACGTGGCGCAACACGAAGTTCGCATATAACAAATGATAAGAGACGTGAAGGCGAGGCGCATTGGCTAAACAGCTAGCGATTGGTTGAAGGGAAGAAAAACGGAATCGTGGGGACGGATGTTGGGGGCGCGTGGCGCGAAAGCTAAGATGCTTGGGGAAGAGAGGAAAATTAGCGGGGATTCAATTGTAAGACGTCGGAGGCGCGGTCCGATTTACGAGTGGCGGTAACGATCTCATACGTAAAAACAAGCGTCCGAGCCATTTTAGCGCGCTAAGTGATATTCGAGTTGCGATATTAACTAACATTGGTTGTGAAATAGAAGTGATTATTAAAGTAAATTTTTTGTTATCGCGACTCGAATAATTGTTAACAGAATGAAGTATTCTGGATCATATTAGCAGACACGAATAAGGGTGGCAACAAAACTAATATGATTTCAACGGACTTCGGTCTGGAGGCATTTGACTGTATTTAATAATGCCGGCGTTATCTATTACAACGCTAAATAATACACTATCTTCGAGAGAGTAACGGGGGAGAGACAGTTGTCTCCCTAGTGAAAATTTAAGATAGGTCAGACACCAATTAGCTGGAGATGGGCACGTACATCCCGGTCAAAGACCGTCCCGTCTCCTTACACACAGGGTAGTGTTAGGTTGACACACTGGGTATTCCTGGCCCGACGGATAGTCAGCTTAGGGGTCAGTTGCTTTCAGGGGCAATGCGACTCACACAACTCACCACGAAATTAAGTTAAATGTGGCTTGGGCCTAGATTGGAATGGTATACAAATAGGGACTGTTAGTTCGACAAAATGTAAGGAGTTTTCTGGTAGTGCTTGGAACCTCGTCAGAGGAGGGCAGTTTCCGTCTTGGGTCAACCTCCATACTTTGTTGAAAGTAAAGCCAGATCTAACTGGATGTGCTTAGAAAAGATGAGGCGAAAGCCGATCTAAGACCGAGTGGAGGTTGTCTTTGAGAGTGGAATTTGTCTAGACTGACGAGGGGACGGACGCTGGTCGAAAACGTACTGTAGGGTAGGTAGACGTCTCATATATTGTTAGTTAGTTGGGGACGGCAAGGTGTGTGTGTGCACGCTGTGCGTACATAAACTAGGTACGTGGGCCGCGGGGCCAGGCTGGATTAATTCAGACTAATAAGGTAGGGATAATTAAGTTACGGTGCTAAATGGAAATTACGATGAAGTGACGTGGGTTAGGAGCGCTGAAGGGACCTATCTAGGCATGTAATCTGTTACCGAAGGCCAATAAAATTCTAATTGTTTTCCTTAAGTTGTTACCAATTAACTATTCATTTTAAATAATTAGCAGAAGTGTGGTAACATTGTACCATCATTACTTTGGAGTGCCTAAAAGTCTAGACAGGTTTCCTATTACAAGAAAAATACTAAAAGTTATAGCAAATAAGCATAGCTGTACTGTGATGTTTGATTTCTAATACTGAAATGACCAAACAGGCATTTTTAGCTTTCCCTGGGGTACGATACGGCCTTATATAGCTACACTCTTCAAAGTATTATAAATATACATCCAATACCTATTGGTAAAATATAAGCTGATACTAAGCAACTAAAACCAGTTTAGAACCTAGGTTAATTCGTTGAAGCTGCGAATCCACCTTAATGGGAAAAGACCTTACAAGCTGTGAGCTCCTACTATTATGAAACATAGAAATAATTGATTGATAACAACCTACTAATTAGCCTGATAATACAGTCTACTTATACCATTTGAATTCACCTTAATGGTCAAAGACCTTATAAGTTATGTACTTACTTCTAATAATATGAAACATAGAAATATTTGATGGGATCAATCTAAATCATTCAGACAAATATCTAGTACAGCCTATTAAAGTAAGTAAAGGATAACTCCTAAATATAATTGATTTAATTATTAACAGGGATAATTACCTGATTTACTACCTACTAAAAATATACTCACTATGATTTAGTAGGCTATTAAATAATCACTCAGTCTGAGAGACAGGGGTGGAAGTTAATGGAAAATAATTAACTTAAGTTCACTTCCTAAAAGTTAAGGATATTGAATAAATCAAACATCTTTTAATAAACTTAAGATGTGATAATCTGCCAATGCAGCCCATACAATGTAGTTATATTGGTACTTTATAAGATCTGTATAATAAACACTAAGAGTAAACCAAAGTAATTTTACTTTAAATGATAGTATTCTATTTAAGTTCACTTCCTAAATGAGTAGGATATTGAATAAATCAAACATCCTTTAATAAACTTAAGATGTGATAATCTACCAATGCAGCCAATCCAATGTAGTTATATTGGTACTTTATAAGACCTGTATAATAAATACTAAGAGTAAATAAAAGTAATTTTACCTGTATTAATAGCATTCTATTTTAGCCACTGCCTGAAGTGGGCTTTGAATAAATTATCCACCCTTTATAGAACTGAATATTAATTTTCTAATAAGACAAAAGGACAGTCAGTTAATGTTACATTGTAATATCTTTAGACACAATAATCAGAGAAATAAGTGGGTCCTGTTGAATGCTGGCTTCCCACCTCTGTTCAATAAGTGATATCATAAGACATAAGTTATTGCATTGAATAATTAAGTTCTTAATGTGAAAAGATATTTGGATGATAGCAAGCCTTGAGATAAACTCTATTGATTTATGTGGAATAATAAAAATTTAAATGCTAACACATAGTTCATAAATAAAATTAAATTTTGAGGAGAGATGTAAATTCTCAGTTTAAAGAATTAAAGCCACAGGCTAATTAATGTTAACGCCAATGTGACGGAACTATAACTAAACAATGAGATGTATAGTACGCTATGGAGCGGCGGTGGGGCTCATAAATTGCACAAGACCTTTTATGTATCTTGCTATTGTTAATAAATAAATAATACCTGCAAGCTAAGCTATCATCTGATTATCTTTGAGTGGTTAACAAATCTTCCCCGCAGCTGCTGTGAAGGATTTAGGTCACAGTTCAGACGGAGTCATTGCTAGGCTACACATATCTAGGATATTAGTTATTGACTGCTAGGTAATTAGGTCAGGAGAAAATAAATTAACACAGGGTTAAGCCAATTACTAAACTTTCACAAAAAGAACTTGAGTAACTTAAATGCGGTTAACAACGGAGGGTTCCCTAGACAATCTGGCCAAAATAGTATTTATTATAATATTACATTGCTTGACTGAAATTCACCGCAAATAGAATTAAGCTATGCTAAGGTTCCATCATCATACAAACACTATGCACTCTACAAAACTCCAGACACAACCATTAGATTGTAGATAAATTAGGTTAAATAGTTTTAAGAATTAGATAATAAGTTAAGCTAAGGTAAAGGCGGCGATGATGGGTGTATGTATTATAAGGTTAAGAAGCTAGGTTAGGGCGAGAAGTTACAACATATGTACACAAAAAAACTCAAAATATCAATCTGGTTGAAATACAATTAAAACAACTTAAAATATTTTTTTAAAACAACACAATAATTCAGTGCTCCTCAGTCACATATTTTACCTACAACCGGTTTTGTATGGAAACATCAGCGCCGTGGCACAGAAATGAAAAAAATATCTTTTATAATCTATTATTACGATATAACTACTTAATAATGACTTGAATAACAATTAATTTCACTTACTTGACAGCTGAGTTGTCGTAAACGTTAGGAGTACACTTTGTCATGAAATAAAGACTTGTTTTCGCCGCTCCGCACGCAAGCCGTGCGAATGTCAAAGTCACACTAAAGTAAGGTGCCGAGTCAACTCCGCAGATGAGTGAAACATAGTGCGTATTCGGAAGGCCCTATCTAGTAAGTCTTACTATGAAATAATGATCCTTTGCAACAGAAGGTACCTGTGAGTTACCTACCTTTTTACTACAACTTTTTTTTTTATTCGGTGTATGCTTTATAGAGGGGTCAATCGAGGAGTTCCCATGACAAGACTTATCACTAAATTTCTGCTACCAAAAAATTTATGGTCAAGAGAGCTCAGTCGCTGAACCTCTAAACCCTACAGCCTACACTAACTTAACTATGAAACTATTATAAGAGGACATCTAAGGTTCCATTGAGACACGCCGATACCGCTTCCTTGCGGTATGGTGACTCGCCGCTCAGCCGGCTGCCTGGTGGTTACTGCGCCTCTGCGCGTCTTCTGGTTGCTGGTGCTGGTGGTGATAAGGCCCTAAACGTCCCGGCTACACCATCAGTACTGATAACCCCAGACAAATACGCACCGCGTCAAAGCTCCACGCCACGTGTTGAACTCCAACCAAATATCTAGCTTTTAGCTAGCCCGCCCTGGTTTCAAATTCAACTAATGTTCCCCACTGTTGCAAACTTAATTACTACGGTATTACGGTCCCCCGAATCAACAGTGGGTGCGTTAGGAAATGGTCGTTTTATCCGAAACAAAGGGGTAAGCGCTTGGTCTTCATCTCACCTGCTGGTAAGTGACGATAAGGGCGAAGGTGGAAGCGCGCTTCACCCGGAATTTTCAACCACTGAGGAACTGGCTATCTTATCTCAAACTGTCGAAACACAACAATGCTAAAAACATCGTTGTTATGGCGACACACTTAAATAAGATGGTGGTAGCTAGCCAGGCGGACTTAACAGCCCTACCACCAACCAAACCGAGCACACAAAGATGTGCCCCCCGCTGAGAATCGAACCCGAGACCTCTGGGTCTAAAACCGGTGGCTTAGCCACTAGACCACGGAGGCGGTTAAAAAACCTGTGAGTTACCTACCTTTTTACAACAACATAATTATTTTATTTTTTCCATGATAAACAACAGAGACTCATTAATGTCAACAACTACGTCATCAGCATGCGATCTAACATTTTGAAAATCTGTTAAGGATTCCTTACAAAGGGGTAAATTCTCTTTATAAATTATACGCAAAATCAAACATTTTTCACAAAGTAAAAGAGTGTTGAAAAACATTCCACCAGAGGAAATCGACGCTTTCTGCCACCTTTTCCTTCCTTCGTTTTTTATTTCTTTTTATGGCTATCCGACACTGGTGAACTACCAATTAGGCTATCGAGGCTGTTCGTAATAAAATAGCGTGTTTTAACCCTCATCGGGCCAGCATGGTGTGTTATGGCCCAATCTCCTGTACCACAGTTTATTTCGGAAGGTCTGCATTTTTTGCTTATCATTTTAGATTAAATCACGATTTCTCGCGAGTGCCGCGTCGTAACCGTGTCTCGTACCGGTGAAAAAATACTACCACCCCCTCTTTTCCCTTAGGTGTCGTAAACGGCGACTAACAGACTAAAGACTGCACATACATCCAACAGCATAGAGCGGCGATGGGCTCACTACTTGTCATGCTGAATACTGTGCAGTCGCCATTTGGTGAAAAGTGGACTATATCAGAGGTCTGCTTTTGCTGTCATCGTTGCCTATTAGTCTCTGACTAACCCTACGGGGATAATAGTCTTGATTATATGTATGTATGTATGTTCTCGCGAGTTCTTTGCGATATTTGGTGCAATTCTCAGGTTGTGGTTTCGGATGTAAATATGCCTATTCAATTCTTCTATTCCATTCTATTTTTCAGGAGACGTTCCGGGTTGGTTTTATTTAAAGTATTGATCTTTTGCTCCCCGCTTTTTTGCAGGACTTTTTGTTCTGTACATTTTTATCATTCTATTCTGAAGGGGTTAATAAACTGGATCTTGAAGAGCTCTACTTTATTCTATTTTTCTTTCTTTTTATTTTACTCATACTCTTTATGTTACAATATAGTTACAATAATATTACAGCAATTCTGTTCTTATTGGCTATGTATTCTAAGTAATATATCTTTACTTATTTTTTCTTTTTGGGTTTGTTGCTCTGGAGCTAAAGAGTTCTGTTTATTTATTTTCTTTTATTTCGTATCTTTTTTTTAATTTCATTCTCTTTTTCTTTTGTGCTATATATTTTTGGTTGACACTGACCCGCATTTCGTTCTCCTCGTTAAAATCCAAAAACACGAATGAGACCAGTGGTGGGATAAGGTCACGTGATGGCCAAATCCACGCATGCGCTGTTGTCCATGTGATAAAACATGTTCTCAGCAGTGGCTAGTTTAAAAGCTGATGACAATAATAATAATAATAATAATAATATATTCACCAGCAACTTGCTCTTCGATATGGCCTTGTTGAATCAAAGGTGCCGTACTATAAGTACGTACCTGCGCCAGTTCTCGAAAATGGTCATGCAACGCTCTACTGGGATCGCTCTATCATCACGGACAGGACTATTGCCGCTAATAAGCCTGATATCGTGGTGATCGACCGATCTCAGCGCCAAGCAATATTGGTTGATATCACCATACCTCATGACGAGAACCTCGTGAAAGCCGAGAAGGACAAGCTCAGTAAGTACCTTGACTTGGCTCACGAGGTTACCGCCATGTGGGATGTGGATTCAACCATTATTGTACCGATAGTCGTTTCGGCACACGGCCTTATAGCGAAGAGCCTCGATCAACACCTAGAGAGGCTCTCGCTGAAAGGTTGGGTCAAGGGTCAGATGCAAAAGGCAGTACTCCTTGACACGGCACGTATTGTCAGGAGGTTCCTCACTCTGCAGCCCTAACCACCGATAGCTTGGGTCTATCCCCGCTGCCGGTGGCAACCTAGGTTAAGTTTTTATAATATTTTATATTGTAAATAGGTTTTTATATAAAATATTGTAAAAAATTAAACTTAAGAATTATGTTAAATAAAGAGGATAATAATAATATTAAATTTATTTATTCGCAAAAACATGTGGTATAACAAAGGTCTTAAGATTAAGAAGTACCGTAACATGTCTGCCACGTAAGTGGCGTGCAAATATTTAATAAATGGAAATATAAAAAATGTCCAAGGTATTTGAAATTAAGAAAATTTATAGCTATGTCATAAAATAATACAATGTCAAAAAAAGTGTCTAGTAAATACTAATAAAAAATATCTTAAATCAAATTCAATAATAATAAATGTCAAAAAAAAATTATGCGAAATGTCTAAACCTTACAAATTAAACTATCAATAAAAAAAATTGTTTGCCTGTAAAGTCGGTTTTACGGGCGAAGATTTTACGTGACAACGTCTTTTTCTCGGTAGAATATTTATTGATATGAATATAATTAAATTGCACAATAGGAACAAGGAATTGAATGAAAATAAGAATTGCACAAATTTATCATAGTTGAGTGGGAGAGAGACGCAAGGCATTCGGCGGGCCTCTCTCTCGTTCGGTGACTCATCGTAACGTTACCCAGCGTTACACTTTTTCATAAGTGACTCCCAGCCGCAACCTAATTTAAGACGTTGTCACGTCAAAAAAAGTTCTTACATCTAAAGTTTATCACAAAGAAATGAATTTACAGAATAGTAACATTTATCTAGTAAGAAATTGTGATGACTCCTTATTCAGCTTTAGCGCATTGTTATTTCGATTACACTTGTGACGTTTTTATCTCGGCCGCCTCCCGCCTGTAACAAGTGGCGGCGAGGTAGTTTAATTTTAAATCGCCATAAATCGAGCTAACGAGCCAAGTTGTGGTGTTAAAGTCGGGCCCGCTGACTCTTTTATGGAAACTTCGTCTTCACAAGCGGTGAGTGCTGTGAAATTGGGTACATTTTTAACGGTACGTGGAATTTTCGCAACGGCTAAAACAACTGTGGCCAAATATTAATGGTGTTTGGGTTGGATTGAATGGAATACGTTAACGCTTAAAACTGTGTTAATATGGGCTTGTTATATCACATTATAATAAATTATTCATACTTACTAGTTTTGAATAGTTTGCTCAGGTCGTTGATTTTTCGTATGTTATTAAAACAGTATACTTAAGGCTTATTGTGATAACCTTTCATTTATATAATTAATAAAATAAGAGTTCTTATAGACTGATTTAATTTCGAAAACCTTTTACTCTTCATTTTGAATAGTCTTTTTTGTATGAGTTTAGTACATAGTACATGCAGATGCAACATCATCATAGGTACATAGTTTTGAACGTGTTTGAATTTTCTTGTAAAAGCGCAACATAAGTATGCATCAGTAAAATTTTAAACACTGAAAAAAGACGACAACCTCAGGCGGGAATCGAACCACGCACCTTCTGCATTCCGGGCGGCTGCCTTAACCACTTGGCTACCGAGGTCTGGCTTTCAACCGTCGAAATTTGTCAGTGCTTGATGCTTATGTTTTTAGTCAACATTGCTTCATCAAATCTTAGAAGTTTTCACCTCTGAGATCCGAAAGAAATATTTTTACAAATATTTGAACATTCGGTTAAGATGAAGCTGCGTTTATAGATTAATGTTTTATATTTTAGCGTTTTATTAACGCTTAAATATACTTCAGTAAAATTTTAAACACTGAAAAAAGACGACAACCTCAGGCGGGAATCGAACCACGCACCTTCCGCATTCCGGGCGGCTGCCTTAACCACTTGGCTACCGAGGTCTGGCTTTCAACCGTCGAAATTTGTCAGTGCTTGATGCTTATGTTTTTAGTCAACAAAAAATATACTTTTTTACTGAAGTATATTTAAGCGTTAATAAAACGCTAAAATATAAAACATTAATAAGTATGCATGTTGTTTAAAACTGGTACATTTAGATAAAAACGAAAATGCTACGAACCAAAATATTTCAATCAAAACATTAAGCACAGTTTGAAAAAATCTCTTATACTATATATATATATATATTTTTATCTGTAGGTATATTGTCCCAATACTGGGCAAAAGCCTGCCCCAAATCCATCCAATTCTCTCCTTTTTGGCTATTTCTCACTATCCATAAGTAACGGCTTCAAATTATTCCGCCAATGGCAAATATGTGCGGGTGACCCAGCCGAAAACAATGTTAGCTTGACAAAGCTATGCAATTTTGGCTATGATTGGTATCTGGATGGGTGACCCAATTGCCAAGAGCTAGATCTTGATGGTATTTTAATTATGGTTATCCGATTATTGGAATTCGATTACTTTCTTTGGTTGATAAGCAATCTTCGCAATCGTTACAAATGATTCAGTCATATATTTCTTACTAAACATTCAAATTAACGTTGTTTTGAGAATTCCCTTTCAATCAATACTAATTTAAGGCTAACGAACCCATACTCGAATGCCATTAAAGCACCAAACTCCTAGTTAATACTGGAGCCTAGTTTATATCTACCGATTTATCGGTTTTTGCATCCCTCACAATAGTAGGCTCGAGTATTCAGCCAGAGGCACTTGACTTTAATGATCAGCTGTTAAGTTAACCTTCATAAAAAATGTCTTTCTGTGAAAGGGGTTCGATATACTTACATTTGCAATATTCTGACGCTAAGAAAAGGAGAAAGGAGACGCCCTTGCTTAGTTTTTTTTGGTTATTTTTAGTACAAGATGAACTCAAAATAATGTCTTAGTTGTTGACAGACATTGTAATAAACAGTGAATAGAATCAAACGTTACAGCACTACCTCTAACATGCCAATAATATATATGATTTTGCGGCCAGTATAATGAAGAAATATGTTAATAAGCAAAGGGCTGTGTACCCAGCAATGGAACGCTTATTGATTAAAAAGTAAGCACGTAACAAATTTAGTTTTAGTAATCATGCGAAATTGATGAACCTACGGGCTGTTGTTCGCTAATGAATAGTTATCACCGCATAAATTAATTTCAACTAAGCTAACCTGGAATTGCATGTCATTAGCACTGGACCAAATACTATGCATCTGGTGTGAATACTGTATTAAAACGGCCGCGAACGATAGTTTAAAGCTATGTATTCACTACAAACAAATTTTCAGAGACATCCCTACAGAGTATGACGACTGTTATCCCCAAAAAGTTAGTCAAAGACAATGGGGACCGCAGAAACAGTTCCCTGCCATAGTCCACGTTTAACCCATTTATAACTGCGCATATGCTCAGCGTGATAGGTGGTGAGCCCATCTCTGATCTATGCTGTTGGACGTATACATACGTCCAACAGCATAGATCAGCGATGTACATGTGCAGTATTTAGTCTGTTAGTCACCTTAAAACTAGTAAACAGATATTTATATCGCAAGAAAATATTGTTTCTGAAACCGTGTTTTATATAACAATAATAGTTTTATTATAGAAATGTTCTTTACTACAAAAAAAAATCAACCAGTCTCAGGACACATGATTTATTTCTTGTAAACATTTTATCCTATATCTATATAGCATTGTGAATGCAAAATTTCAATAATAAAGATATTTATAAGCAACGTTACGTCTTTAACGATTGTTAAATACTTGCAATAGTATTTCTTTCGACTGTGAGGGTAGACTTCACAGTGACGTAATACCGCTGGCTTGTAGCGTAAATCAAACTACTAGTAAAAATTCAGCGAGTCTTCTGGGGTCTCGGTAGCTCAGCGGTTAGAGCAGTGGACCGGTAATCCAAAGGTCGTGTTTTCGAATCCCATTCGAGCTTTTTTTTTTTTTATACTAAGCCCGGCAAATGACCCCACTCCACCTGATGTTAAGTGGAAATGAGGTCCAGGCGCGAGGACAACTGGTGCAGCGTAAGAGACGTAGCATCAGTCATCCTCACTTTGGCGGCCCACAAAGTGCCTCTTCACGCCTCGTTTGAAGGACCCTATGTCATAGGTAGGAGGGAATACGTGTGCTGGTAGACTATTCCATCTTTTGGAAGTGCGGCAAAGAAACGAGTCACTAAATTTCTTTGTGCGTGATGGAATGTTAGAGACTGTAAATTGGTGACTCCGGAGAGCAGCACGCGTACTCCTATGGAGGAAGGGAGAAGGAGGGATGAGGTTAAAGAGTTCTTCAGAGCACTCGCCATGGTATAAACGGTAAAAGACGCTGAGTGACGCAATATCTCTACGCAATTGCAAAGGCTCGAGAGTTTTAGTGACCTCCGCATTGCCGATAATGCGCACAGCGCGGCGCTGCAATCTGTCCAAGGCATCGAGAAGGTACTTTGCAGAGCAGTCCCAAACGTGAGAGCAATACTCCACGCAAGACCGCACCTGCGTCTTGTATAATAGACACAACTGATCAGGCGTGAAGAATCGCCGCACCTTGTTCAGGACACCGAGTTTACGTGATGCATTTTTAATCACGGTTTCGATGTAGTCCTTTTGGTTCAGATCGCAGCGGATATCCATACCGAGCATGTTAATACTGCTCTGCAGGCCTAGAGATGTACTCTGAAGAGAGGGAAGGGGAAGGAATGGCGCCTTTTTCGCTGTGAACGCGCACACCTGTGTTTTCTTGGCATTGAACTCCACCAGGTTATCGGAGCCCCATTTGGAAATGAGGTCCAACACCCGATCGAGCTCAATGACAAGATTTGCTCGCTTCATTTCGGTGTCTACCCGCCCAGCCGTTGGGTGCCCGTTATATCCCCCATGCACTGTGCTATCATCTGCATAGCAATGAATGTTTCCAAGAGGAAGCATGTCATTGATATGCAGAAGAAACAGCGTGGGGGATAGAACGGAGCCTTGAGGAACACCAGCGTTCACTGGCATGAACCGCGAAGCGCATCCATCCAAAAGGACACGGATTCTACGCTCATGCAGGAAGCTAGCAATCCAGGTACAGAACTGAGCGGGCAAACCGTATGCCGGGATCTTGGAGAGAAGAGCTTTGTGCCAGACCCGATCAAAAGCCTTGGCTATGTATGTATGTATGTATGTATAAGGCTAACTGCCAGTGGCTCGCCACGCTTGTCAATAGCCTCACCCCAGAGATGTGTGACGTACGCTAGAAGATCACCCGTTGACCGTTTTGGCCGAAACCCATATTGACGATCGTGAATTAGGGAGTGATCTTCTAGGTATCGAATAAGCTGTTTGTTCAATATTCGTTCTAGGACCTTACGCAACACTGAAGTTACGGCTATAGGGCGGTAATTAGTCGGATCTGACCGATCTCCTTTTTTAGGGATCGGTTGCACATTAGCTTCTCTCCAAGATTCCGGCACACAACCCGAAGCTTCCTGAGACTGGTTGATTTTTTTCTAGTAAATATTTTATCCAATAATAGTTTGTAGTGAAAACATGGCTCAATGTAAACTACACAGAACAAACACATTAAATATGTATGAGTGCGTTCGGTGTATTAACATTTTCGGAAATTATCGCGCACACTACTCATTAAAGTAAAACAGTTTATACGGATCTAATTTCGCTACGGGATATACGAGTATACCCCTGAAACAGCAAACCAGCCTCAATTGTAACTATTGTAAATTTAAGGCAGACGTGCTCGATATGAATACAAGAAATCGTTCAAACTCCATGGCTAATAATCTTTAAGAAAAAGACCTTAGACGAATTTAAGGTAATTGCAAATAGACAGGATACAGTGATTTACGGTCGCACACAAAGATGTCAATTAATAATTTGAAGCTTTCACTTATAAGGTTTTAGGTATACCCAAAAAAAATTACACACACATCTACGTTGACAAACCTTTCTTAAAAATGCTCTTACCATTTTAGTATTTGTGTAAACCTCTTTATCTTTTTCTTTTTATAAAATATCATTAAAATCACCAGATACATACAAATAAATACAAATCGTCAACATAGCATCGATAAACAGCAATACGTTCAAGGAAATACGGCATAACGTTTTTCTAAAAGCCTAAGCCAATAGGAAAAACAAATAACCGCACTTACCAATTCCAACTACTTAATAAATCGTTAATTCTCCTCAAGGAACTCCTTAAGAGCGACCGGAGAAATAACTAGGACAACATTTTCTCCAGGTACCACCAAATATTACGCAACGATGTCAGTAGCGTAGAATTCTTCTTCTTCTTCTTCTTAGATTGCCTCTCCAACTAGCGGAGGTTGGCAGTAAGCTCTGCATATTTGGATTTGTTTCTGACAAGGCGAAAGAGTTCAGCGGCTTTCCCTATTCCCGTCCACTTCCGAATGTTTCGCAACCAATACTTTCTTCTGCGGCCAGGTCTCCTTTTTCCTGCAACCTTTTCCATCATTATCAGTTGCAAGAACTCGTACCTATCTGTCGTGTCTAAGCACATGGCCCAGATACAACTTTGCTTTGCTTGATGGTCTGCAAAAGCTTACGTTTCTGGCCGACCCGTCGCAGAACTTAAGTAATGGTGACTTTCTGAGTCCAGGAGACTTCATGCGTGTGTATGCCCACATTTCAAAAGCATCTATACGTTTCCTGAGATCTTCCTTTATAGTCCAAGCCTCATCCGTATAGAAGTATAGGCTAGATGTACTATTGGAGAAGACGTATTCGGAGGGCGATTGTAAGGTTTCGGTTAGAAAGTACCTTTCTCATTTTTCCAAAGGCACTTCGGCGATTTCGATGCGTGATTTGATTTCTACATCACTGTCCCAGTTCTGTGTAAGCCAGGTGCCCAGGTACTTATATTTGGTCATTTGTTCCAGTTTTTGGCCCGCCACAAACATGCTAGATTGAAAATTGGGATTGTTTTGTCGGAGATGACCATAAACTTTGTCTTGGTGACATTCATTCGAAGCCCAGACCTTACGCTACACTCGTTTATGCGATTGACGATTTGTTGCTACTGGGCTTCGGTAGATGCTATGGGAGCGGTGTCATTGACATACCTCAAGTTGCTGATGAGACGGCGATTTATCTTTAAACCACATTTCAGGTCTTCTAGAGCTTCCGCCATGATGGATATGTTTTGGAAACTCGTACCACCACCAGAGCGGTAATGTGAAGCGATCCGCTAATGTATAATGTAATATGTAATGTAATATGAGACGAAATATTAAAATTCTTCGGCTGTTACGCTATGGAGTCATTCTTAAAACAAATCCTTTAGATACAATTATTCTTATTCTTCGCCATTCACGCGCTCTTCTAAAGCAAAGAGCACTTTAAAAGAATTGTCCAAAGTTATTTTCACGACTGTTGTTGAACAGCAATATTGACTTGTAATCGCAAGTTGTTCGAATTAATTACTTGTGTGTTCGACAACTCGCAAGCTGCGCGTTTGGTCCAAGTCATAGGAGCAATATCTCTTATAATATTTCTTCTCTCTTTGTGCAGCCATCCAATGAACGGCCGCTTCGTTTCCGCCATTTAATTATTTGATTGGATTTATGAATCAAATATGCAGAATTTTTTGTAAGTTCATCACTATTATTGACACATAAAGGTTCAGCTTTTGAGCTCAAACGGCTTACTTTCCGAAGCGCAGAGATCACGATATTTTTTTTGTTATCCTAAGGTAAGTAGTGGTTAAACCCTTAAAATACCAATGTAGTCATCAAACTGTATTGGGCTAGGGCAGTATGTTACGGCTCAACCATTCTTTATGCAATAGGCTTGTGTCCACTAAGAATAAATCGGGTGGATTGGCGTTTCTAATGATCAATTATAATTTGTAGAAACAAAATATCTAAAATATTCATCATGAAAAATTGGAATTATTAATATATTTAAAGAAAAAAATCGACAATAATACGCATTCAGTCGTATGACTTTAAACGGAAATCAACAGCCGTGACGTCACGCCGTGCCAAATGTAATTTTATTGTTGTGACATTTCTATAGAACAAGCCTTGAACGAAACGGATGTTAGGCACGGCGTGACGTCATTTATTCAACATGGCGGTCTTAAGCGTTTTTGCGGTAAATTTAAATCGGAATATAAAAACGCAAAAGAAATTTTGTAAATGATTGATTTTTTGAAAAATATCGTATTTTTAGGATAAAATAGGTAAACAGGTATCGTCTTAATATGATTTTGAAATTTTGTCCGAAGCTTTAGCCCAGTAGTGGGAAGTTTATAGGCTGATGAATTTGGCTAGCTATTTTACTGTGTGCTATACCTTTCTTCTGTTGCTTTTCCCGCGTATGTTCTGGTTGTGATAATATGAGCTCTAGGCCGAGATATTAGACGACCTCCGTGGTCGCGTGGTTAGCACGTCGGGTCTGTAGGCCCGGCATGCGCAACACGACATATGTCGCGGACGATATTCTCTCTTTCTTTGATGGCAGGAACGACAAACTATCTCGGTTACCTGCCAAAACTCGATAAAATTATGTTGCGTGTTAAGGTTTGTAGACAAAAATACAACAGACAAGCAAAAACTACTATTATATCTATTTTTGACATATCGTGTACAGTATGTCTGACACAAAAAAACGGGTCGAGAAAATTTTCTCGTGTTGCGCATGCTAGGCCTACTGATGTCGCGCCATCTCTAAGGTCCCGGGTTCAATTCCCGGTCGAGTAAACTTAGAGAAAATCTGTTTTTTTTTAAAATTGATTTCGAATTTAAGTGTTATTTCAATGTTTATGTATTTTTATCCGTTATCTTACCATATTAACGAGTTTCAAAAGAATACATAACCTGAGCTAGGTAATTGATATAAGCGTAAACAAATTATTTTATTTATATTCTCGAAGGAGTAGAGAGCATGGGGTTTTTCAAAAGTGTGAATAGGTTTTTACGACACCCAAGGGAAAATGGAGGTTTTTAGTATTCGTTTAGTGCACCGCTATACCACACGGTTCATTATAGTATTGAGGATATAAATAGAAAAAAACGCTACATTCCATGACTTGGTCAGTACCATAATATGCGAGATATACGCCGGCGAGCAATCCACACATGGAATGGGATGCGCTAAGTAACTTTTGTTCAGCTTTGCAAGTTCCGAGGGGTCGCGAAGTCACAGTTTGCTAACTTCAACCCTTTTGTGGGCCGTGTGGGAAACATTTGCATCTGTTGAGTTAAAGATTTGTCATGGAGGTTCCATGTTTCTTCTTTCTGAACTGCTACTAAGTCAGTACCAATAAAATATGAATAGATAATTTTATTTATATTATATATAGCGGCTTGCCCGTGCTTACCTACACGCTAACTTAGAAACTAGATTTTGTCAAAATAATATAAACAGATCAAATAAAAAAATATTTTCCTTTAAACGATCTTTCTATCAGTAAAAACTGCATAAAATCCATAGCGTAGTTTTGAAGGACAACGCGGAGCCACATAGACACAGGAAAACGGCGACTTCACTTCAAATATAATAGTGATTGAAGCGATGACTTGATTTCAATGTCGGAGGCTTTTTTGCACTGCAATGGGCCAGTGTATGGGCTTATACATATTGCTTACACATTTGTCCAAGGATATACTCGTAGTAATAAAACTTTTGGAGCAGTATCTACAATATGTTTCATTGACGAAAATACCCTTAATGGAGAGTCAACTCCAAAACCCCACGAGACTGCAGAGACTATTGTTTTGAGTTCTACGTCGTGTAGAGGCTCGACTTTGGTTTTTTTAAAAGGCAACGGTGTAGGGTAGCTAATACAATAAAAACACGCTATCAAACATTGAGATAAATGAACTAGAGAAGACGTCCCATACAATAAATGTGCAGTTGTGCACAGCTACAATGATACTTGTACCGTGGTGCGGGGCTTAACTAGCTGTCATAGAAATGTCCGAGCGCGCAGATGCGACACACTATTCATACAGTTTTATTACCGAGTTGTAAAGTTGTAAGATAATGTTTTTGACGTGACAACGTCTTAAATTAGGTTGCGGCTGGGAGTCACTTATGAAAAAGTGTAACGCTCGGTAACGTTACGATGAGTCACCGAACGAGAGAGAGGCCCGCCGAATGCCTTGCGTCTCTCTCCCACTCAACTATGTTTTAAATATAATTCTTTGTTTAAATAAATGTTTTAAATTGTTACTATTATTTCATCCTTCTTCCTACTATACGAATGAATATTCACATTAAAATTATTTTACCACTCAAAGTCGTTGTCACGTAAAACTTTCGCCCGTATACCGACTTTACAGGCAACCAATTTTTATTGTTGTTAATTGTATATTAAAAAGAAATTAAGTAAATTAATGCCAAACATAAAAGTAAGTAAATAATTGATTAAAATATTTCGTAACAATGATAAAAATCTTTTTCAATTATTTAAGAAAAATATTTATTTAAGTACTTAAGTACGTGTAAAAATATTACTGAGTATCAAATATTCACATGCTCAAATTTTTCAAGCATTGTTGAGATGAGATTAAAAATCGTATTTGAGTCCAATATAGGTATGAGAAATAAATTAAAAAGGTATTTCAATGGTAACAAAATATTTTAATTTCCTTGGAATAATACAAGTTTAGTAAGTTTCTGCCGTTTAGTTTAATTTTTATTTCAGAAAAATTTTTTTGGGAGTACTTATCAAAAATTTAAAAATATTATAAGTATAATAGTTCTAACAAAATCCCCAATCAAACTGCCATCATAATTCCAACCCTAGTAATTATTTCACGTAAAGCGTTAAAAGTGTCACATCTGCACAAAACAGAAATATTGTTACTCTATGCAATGCTATTACCGAAATATGGCCGCCGCTTCATGGCTGGCGATTTAATAAAATAATTAGTCAAATGCATGTTAAAACGTTAATTTAATGCATACTTACAGGTGAAAAGTGATTCCATTGTTTTTATTTGTGTTTCCTGAGTTTTTTTAATAGCACCTTAGCACACATGAAGGCATATTTTTATTAAACAGAACACAGAATTACACACGTATTTGATGCGTATTTGCATCTAGCGCGTACCACAGACTAATAGAGGTGGAGCGAGCTGGCTCTAACGCGTGTTGCAAACAATCTAGTTGAGATGTCTTCTCTAGTACGTAGTACATATTAACTCAATGCTATCAAACAACGCCTTTTTTTAATTGCCAAAAGGAGAATATTTTTATTACAGTTTTTTTGAACAACAATAACTAAAAACACAATTGACCCCCCTAATGGGTACATTCCTGGACATATTATATTCATTGAGGTACAATAAACAGTAATATATTCTTTGCTCAATGACTATATTGTATAATTTAATGTTTTTTAATGACACTGAGATGGAAAGGAGCAGGAAGGAAAGCAGCCACCGCAGCCCTAAAACCCTGCCGACCCTCACAGTTCTTATGCCTTCACGCCGCTGTGATTTCACTGGATCCAGAACAATTCAAACCAGAACGTAGCAATGAGAAAAATGCTGCTTGGCAGCCATTCAGTCAGATTCTACACAAAAAACATACCACGAACCTTGAATGCAATTATTATTTTACACAATCTTGAATAGCCTTAAGAGGCCTATTACATCTCGACTGTGATTTTTGCGTAAAATGGCCAATTTTGGCGTTATGTATCTCAGAAACAAAAATACATTGACAATTATGACTTATTAAATAATGTAAAATAGCTATTGGAATAGTGCGTAGAGGCCTCGCTTTTTGTAAATTTTGATAACCTTTTTAATTAAACCCAAAATTGCAGAGAAAGATTTTCATAAAGTGCGTGAAGACACTTTTTTGAGCTCATCGATTGAACTACTGTTCTAAACAAATGAAATTAAAAAATTAGAATATTATCTCTTATATAGTCGAATAGTGCGTAGCGGCCCGGAACTTTTAGACATCAATGATTTTATATAGGAAAAAAATCTTATTCTAAACCAAAAAACTTCGAAGTTCGCTATAAGTTAACTGTGAATATCTCCTATCTACGATAATAATTTTAGAACAAAATTTATACCAGAGTAATTGTTAAGTACTTCATTAAGAATAAAGATTTTATAATGAATTTATTATCCTATTTCGATAACAACGATAAATACAGCTGCAAAATTACTACAAAATGCGATTCGCCGGCCGTCCGAATTCAACTTATGCTCACAGAGTGGAGATTTGTAATATTATGCACAAATTTATTATCCTATTTCGATAAAAACGATAAATACAACTGCAAAATTACCACAAAATGCGAAAATGGGCATTTTACGCAAAAATCACATTCGAGATGTAATAATAGGCCTCTTATGGGGGATCCTGCACGAAATTGTGAAAATTTACGTATTTTTAAGTTACTTGTACTATGCGCTGAATTAGTTAAATACATTAAAAGAACTTACGTAAGTGATCATTGCACAAGGTCGTGGCCTTGTTGAAATTTGAAACAACTTCTTTAAACAATAACAAACAATACATAAATCCATAGATGAATGATTGGTCTCGCTGTGCTCGTCCGCAGCGAGACTAATCATTAATCTAAGCATAAATCGAATGACTCCTAAAAAAATTTTTTTTTGACAACTTTCTTAATTTTACGAATGAAACGATAACTCTTACATGAAAATATTTGTATTGATATTTCGCAGGTCGCCCCCATCTTAAAAAAGTAAATATTAATTTGTAACACAAGCGCGTGATGGTTTTGTACATTTCGCAGAATAAAAACATTGCTCTAATCAAATTACTAGGTCTGAAACTTCAAAGCAGAATAGTTCTAATTTTAAATATCAATATGATTGATTTTGCTTTGAAGTTCATTATGTGATTTATGTCAGGTTTTGCGATCACGCGGCACCCTATTAAATACAATCTTTTTCAAAAACAAACAATACATTCTCCTTGGTTCTCCTACTTTGACCAGTTTTTAATATGCCCAAGTGCACATTTGCAGTTGTAACTTGGACTATTACGGTACACAGTTTTTGTGGTCCTCGTGGCCTAGTTTCTGACTAACCCTTTGAGGATAATAGTCGTGAGTGAGTTATGTATATACGTAATAATATGTGTATATACGTAATAATAATGTATAATAGTATGAGCAATATATGCATTAATAACGCTCTAATATATTTTAAGATATTGAAACGTAACGTAACCGTGTCGCCTAGCGGTGTAAGAATACTACCATCCCTCTCTCCCCTTGGGTGTCGTAAAAGGCGACTAATGGACTGAAGACTGCACATACATCCAACAGTATAGGGCGGCGATGGGCTCACCACCTGTCACGCAGAGCACATGTCATCGTATCCCACGAAAAGGGCCGTAATTGCAAAACAGCATCTTTTCAGGAGAAACTTTTTTGTGTTTATTAAATAATGTAATAAAGATATTGATATTTTTCTGTGATGCTAACATGTGTTAGCATCCTGTAGTTGGTCTAGAACATTGTTTGGGTAATAATTAATAGTAATATTTTTAATATAGTTATTTCCCTTAATTCCTTATTCTGCGTTGTATTCTGTGTTGTTTTCCATTAGAAAGCACCAAAATACGGTTCTAAGGTACATTGTGACCTTTTTCGTCGGAAATGTTTAAGCCACAATCGCCGTTAAGTCATTTCTAAATTTTGAATTAGCTGGTTTTTAATTTATATTTCTCAAGAAACTTATAATTTTAAAGAAATAAATTAATATAAATTAAAAAGTAAATTATTCGGTAGGAATAAAATCAAATACTTAAAAGTTAATTTTAAGGTAGTTATTATATTTTTTAATATTTTAAGCTTTCATGGTCACTACGATAACTTTTAGAAAAAAACGGAATCTTTACCATGTTTATGTTGTTGCTTTTGAGTCACCATGATCACTATTGATCACGGAGTAACTGCAGTTAATGCGGGTGGATGTTAGGAACATTCGATACGGTCTACCCTCTTTCTTGATCGTTTACTGCGCTCGATACCACTGTTCTTGATCGCACTACAAACTCGAACTTGAACGCCACAGATAACTCACAGTATCACTCCGGGAACTGTTTAGATTCTTGCAGTTTTTACATAACAATATCACTGTATTCCAGACATTCTACCATTTAAACCTGTCTTCACGATTGGAAATATTTTTGTGCTCTTTTATTTCAATAGCTTCTCTGACCAGACTTGGTACATAGTGACGTTCTGTCGAAATAATTTAAAGGTTATAAAACTCAATCTCGAGTGAATAAGAAGTTCTGCAATGGCTGATTTCTGATAATGCGACAGGTTTTGTTTTATTTGGCCTCTTAGATTAAAACAAAAAGGGAAGATACGGCATTAGCGTCTCGTGAGTGAGCCGCCAAAATTAGGCCTAAAGGCACAATTTTACTTCAGTCACAATTTGCCGAGCGAACAGGCTACATCGCCCTATTGCAGATATTCTACTGTGTGAAAAAGAGAAAGACGCTACTCCGCAGTGGCGTCGGAATCGGTCGTACGTACTCGTCTGTTGCGAAGCGACCGAGACGTCAACGCGCTACTCGCTGACTCCCTCGCGCTGACGTTGAAACTTACTGCTTAAAGCGGTAGCTTTGTCTCGCTCGCTCGATTTACACTTTATAGGTGTGCGTGTGTGAGTGTTTGCTTAAGTAGTTGAGTAGGACTATATTTTGAATGACTACAAGTAGGAGCATGCCGTATCTTCCCTTTTTGTTTTTATCTAAGTTTGGCCTACATAGGTAAAAGCTACCACAGCTGCAGTCAATTTTGTACACGCTAGGTTAAAATTAAATGCTCCTTTCTTCTTCCATCTCATAGAAGAAGTTATTTTAGGATGAATGTCATTTAAATTGGCTAAATTATCTTCAATGTGTTGCCTACCACCAGGAAGTATGCATAAAACATCGTCAACGTACCTTTTCCAGAGTTTGATTGGTGTAAGTGCAGTGGTGATGGCTAGCTCTTCGAAATAAAATCGTGCGGATGGAGATCCGCACGATTTTTCAGTCTCTATGTGTAGTCTCTGACTAACCCTTTGGGGATAATAATCTCACGGATTTATATTTTTATATATGTTATTTATAAGACTTGCCTGAAATGATAAAATAAAAAAACGAAAAAAGGTCTCACATAATTTAAATATTTTAATGTTTAAATTTTATAAAATTTAATGAAAACACATCACTTTAGATTGTGGTGTAACATGACTTTCGTTTACTATGTAAAAGACACCAATTAATGTTATATATTATACCAAACTCTTTATTAAAAACAAAAAAAAAATGACGTAGAATAAAGACACAAATGGCATTAAGGCCACCTCTTCCATGCATTTGTCATTTTTTAATTTTGCAGAAAAAGGCCACAAACAACATTAGGATCTTGTTGAGTTGGCCCCAACGGCGATAGTGGCTTTCTTTTACGTAAAACTTTGCGCCACGTAATTGTGGCCTTTTAATAAACTTGAATATCAAGAAAAATATTGAATTTTTTAAGACAACTTTTAGACTAAATTATGCCTAAATAAACGTAGAATGTAAAAAGTAAATAAAAGAAAAAAGCCATTATAGCCGTAGGGGCAGTTTTCGTGGGATACGACGATGTGCAGTCGCTATTTGGTGAAAAATGGACTATGGCGGAGAACTGCTTTTGCGGTCCTCATTGCCTAGTCTCTGACAAACCCTTCTGGGATAGTAATCGTGATTATATGTATGTATGTAGCTATGTATAGAATCGTTAAAAAAAATTGACATACCATCAATTCCTAGAGGTAGTCAACTTTTTTGCAACATTTCAATATCTTAAAATTTAAATGAAGTTACTCTTCATGAAAGTGCTAAATACAATTTCAATAAAGCAGTATCGATTGCAGCCTAACTAACTAAAGTTTCCTGCTAGTTTACAGTTTATAGTGTATGATCTCAGTTAATGATACCTACGAGTAGGTCATTAATTCCCAACTTCGACCGGTACTAGCGCTTACCAATAGTACTAACTGTTAGTTGGCTTGCGTTCTACATATTTTATAGTCTATTCTCTAAACGAAACTATTTTCATAACATTAATGTATTCTTGCCCACGTAGGTAAAATTAAATTGCAACTGCAACTCAATCTTAATTTGTATCTGTTTCTTAGTAATAACTTATTGATAAACTTATTTATAGCTTTTAGACTCCATAGATTCTACCGTTTGCGTAGCGGTGAAAGAATACTACCACCTCTTCTCTTCCCTTGGGTGTCGTAAAAGGCGGCTAACGGATTTAAAACTGCACATACTTCCAACAGCATAGAGCGGTGTTGGGCTCACCTCCTGTCACGCTGAGCACATGTGCAGTTACTATTTGGTGAAAGTGGATTATGGTAGAGGACTGATTTTGATGTCCTCATTGCCTAGACTCTGGCTTACCCTTCGGGGATAATAGTCGTGATTATCTCGGCGTCAAAAAAATCGCACCTCTTAGAAAATCACTTTCAAATGTCATTTACTCTTGATATGCACATGCAGTCGCATTAATTATGATTTTATTTACAAGGTTACTTAATTAACTTAATAAAAAACATTACTTTTCATTATCAAATAAAACCTAATGCAACAAATAAAGTGTCACAAAAATTCGATGCAAATTTTGCTACCCGTGAGAGTTGCTAGTTGCGCTTCCTTTGTGGGTATAAAACGGTCAACACGGGTTCAATGTGGGTCATTCGCTATTCAACCGTTGAAGAGGACACACGCACAGATTTTGATGGATACCACAGCTGATAAAGCCGCTCAAGTGGTTGCACTACTGCAATCAGGGGTGCGGCAGTGTGATGTCGCCCGGCAACTGAACCTGAGCCGTTATTCCGTTCGAAGAGTGTACCAGCGCTTCATAGAGACCGGTGGCTATATCCGCAGACACGGTTCGGGTAGACGTCGCTGCACTTCGGAAAGAGACGACCGGTTCGTTGTGTCGAACTCTTTGAGAAATCGTTTCTCCAACGCTGTTGAGTTGCAACAGCAGCTCCAGGCAGTTCGCAGACGCACCGTAAGCGTATCTACGGTTAGAAGAAGATTGAAGGAGAAGAAGATAGCGGCCCACAGAGCTGCTACGGGTCCAAAATTGACTGCAGCGCATCGGCGAGCCCGCTTGCAGTTTGCTCGTGACCACGTCGATTGGACCCTTGAGCAGTGGAGAGCTGTTCTCTTCTCAGACGAGACGCGAGTGTGTCTTTTCTGCAACGACCGACGGAGAAGAGTATACCGGAGGCAGGGTGAACGTTTCGCCCAAGCCTGCATCCAGGAGACGGTGGAATATGGTGGCGGATCCTGCATGTTCTGGGGCGGTATGTCTGCTGCCGGCAAAACCGACCTTGTCTGCGTCTCCCGGACTGGAGGTGCTCGCGGACAAGGGTCGCTGACTGCTCGCCGCTATGTCACTGAGGTCCTGGAAGTGCATGTGGTCCCCTTTGCCGAATCTTTTGGCGAGGGGTTCACATTAATGCACGACAACGCTCGCGCTCACACTGCAGGCATCGTGAGCGACTTCTTGCAGAGGTCCCAAATCTCTGTGATGCAGTGGCCAGCGCGAAGTCCGGATCTGAATCCTATAGAGCACCTCTGGGACCATCTTAAACGTAAAGTTCGATCTCGGGATCCAGCTCCTTCGACTCTACAGGAGCTCCAAGACGCGGTGATTGAAGAATGGGGGCTTATCCCTCAAGAAGAGCTCCTGAAGTTGGTGAGGTCCATGAGGGACCGTATTGAAGCCGTGATCAGGGCAAGGGGGGGTAACACTAGATTTTAAGTTAATTTTAAGACACTTTTTGTACATTTTTCTTTGTAAATTATCTGTTGTTAATTAGGACTTAATTAAGGATTTTTATTATTTTATTAATTTTAATGTTGTTTGTATAATTATAATTAAACAGGAAGTTAAATTTAATTGTTTTTTGATACTCCTTTTTGTTACCTTTCTAATGATACCCAACACTATCCTCTACATAACCCAACACTATCCTCTACATAAGGTTTAAGAATTTTTAAAGATGATTTTTAAAAGGTGCGATTTTTTTGACGCCGAGTGTATATAAATGTATAGATTCTACTTTGAAACTTCCCATCCTTTCGGAAGCCTAATAACAAAAGAGAAAAAAAAGTATAGCCCTTATACTGTGGCCACTGCTTCGCACAGGCCTCCATAATCGAAATTAACGTCTCAGTCTTGGAATCGAAATGTCTAAAAATTTTGACAGAAGGTGCGATTAGGCGGAAATGGAAAAAAAAATTGCGGAATTGGAAAAAAAAATCAAACTCAGTTCATGTTAAATTTTGCGTTCACGATGCATAAAATGTACCACAGAACCGAAATAATCGACCTTGTTCATACTAAAGTAGTCTCTAAGTTTATCAAAACACGGTACAAAGTCAAGTGGAGAGCGCGGCCATAATAATATTAGGCCGCTTGGGGACTGATGGAAAAGCGAGTTTTTAGGTGCGACCATATTTGGCCGCTTGGGGCTTCAGTGGGTTATCAGGCGATTACAAACCCGGGTTATGCGACGAAAACTTCGAAACAGCTTTGGTCCGACTTGGGAATTTAACCCGGGCCCTTTCTCCGGACGACCGATGTGCCACTTGCTTATAAGAAAGAAGCGCTTCGAAAAATTTAATAACATCAGAAGGTCACTTCAACCGCGCAGCTAAAAGTAACATTTAGTTACTCTTCTTATGAAGTTTGAATGTTTTGCTTACACAAACTAATCAAAACATTCCGGCTTGTTACGCGGCATCCCTCTGAAGTCCTAACTTCGTTGACGAGGATGCTTGAATCTAAATTGTGCCTTTTACTAGTAGTACAAGTTTGCACACGCCAAGTGTGATGCTTGTAGGCAATAATTAGGCATTGTGGTATTATAATTGACAATTATTTATTTTGAAATTACTAAAACAATTTTTACATATTACTAACTATTGAACATATTAGTTATTTCGAAAATATTAGACATTTCTGACATTTCATTCACGTTTCAAACCTTTCTTCTGACCCGGAATGTTAGGAAGATGCAGGTTCGAATCCTGCTCGTGGAGATTTATCTTAGTATAAATATGTGGAAATAAAATGTCAATGTATCCCTCCTAGTAGCTAAATGTGGAAAAAAAATCCTATCTTCTCTACCAGTAGGGATAGACCAGTAGGGAAATGTGGAACAGTCGGAAATTTATTCAACGCTTTTCAAAATTGCTAAATATCGTTTTCTCCGTAGCTAACCGCAACTTTTATTAATAATCTTGTTCGTGAAGTGGGTTGTTGCTCTCTAAACAACATTTACATTCAAAACTTTAAAAGAACATATTACCTATATTACAAATCCGTTCTTCGATATGGTCACCGACCCATAATAATGGTATTACACTTTGCTTGACCCGGGATTTCAACCCAAGTCTGCGTGGAACGAGTCGAGCGCTCTTCCCTCGGCCACCTGTAAACTAACAAATTCTCTGAATACAATGTCGTCCATCAGACGACTGTCCCCGGTTTTCTGGTATGATGTCAACTCACTTAGTATTCACACGGTAACAATGTTACCAGCGATCCCAAACTTATTACAATGCCATAAAAGTAGCTGGATAAACCAGTTATCTTTCTGCGTGAGGGTCCAAAATTCGCTCAAGTGCAGAGCGGAAAGTAATTTTCCACTTCCAAAAAGTTACCCGCATTATAGGGTGTCTTTCAGATGGCAATCCTTGAAATGTGTTATTGAATTGTTTTTAATAGTGCACGGTTATGATAATGGGTAGTTTATAAACTCGAGTTGTTGTATATACATATACATAATCACGACTATTATCCCCGAAGGGTTAGTCAGAGACTAGGCAATGAGGATCACAAAAGCAGTCCTCTGCCATAGTCCACTTTTCATCAAATAGAGATGATTGACATTTGTGCAGTGCAAATGTCAAAATCAAATCAAGATGTTTATTTAGTTTTACACACAAACAAAATATAATATTTACACTTTTTCAAACAAAATTACTTTTAAATTAATGTTTTATATTTTAGCGTTTTATTAACGCTTAAATATACTTAAGTAAAATTTAGCGGAAGGTGCGTGGTTCGATTCCCGCCTGAGGTTGTCGTCTTCTTTTTTCAGTGTTTAAAATTTTACAAAATTACTTTTCATCAGTGAAATAAAACTAAAGTAGAGCGCATACAACGTGCTAATTAAATAGCTTAAAAGCTTAAAACACAAACACACACAATCTTAATCTAAATTTACCACCTCCTCGAATTCTAAATACAAGTAGAAGCAATATGCAATATATATATATAAAATAGCAATAGCAATATAGGGTTTGGATGGGAAACCTGGAGTCCTGAAATTCAGGTATATCCTAGTTTAGGCTCCAGTCCCCCCAAATATTATATGTGCTTGCCAGGTCACTTATCCATTAGACTACTTTAGTTAAGTTTAGAATTAGTAAGTGCATGTAATATTCTGGTGGAAAATAAAACATTATTATTATTATTATTAAAATAGTTTATAATCGAGAGTAGCATCGATTGCACAAACAAGAAAAAAGTAACACTTTAAAAAAAATGTTGTTTTTGGCTGAGCCGCCAAAGTGAATTCACTCTATCGATTTCTTAGTAACGTTGCACTCATCACAGTTTGAATGCAAACGCGGCGGCAACATCGCCCACATTGCAGGCTTGGTTTTTACCATAGTTTCTGGTTTGCAAGAAATGCAAGAAAACAATAAAAAGCAGATATCTTCTTAACAGTGTTGCGTAGCGGTGAAAGAATACTACCACCCCTTTCTTCCCTTGGGTGTCATAAAAATGCGACTAACTGACTAAAGACTGCACATACATCTAACAGCATAGAGCGGCGATGGGCTCACCACCTGTCACGCTAAGCAAATGTGCAGTGGCTATTTGGTGAAAAGTGGACTATGGTGGAGGACTGCTTTTGCTGTCCTCATTGCCTAGTCTTTGACTAACCCTTCGGGGATAATAGTCGAGATTGTAATAATATGTATGTACTCGTATGTATCTTCGTAATGAATCTGCGTAAATTTGGGCTGCGAATGCGGGTAGGTAAACAAAAACCCGTGATTTTCATCGAAAAATACGAAACACACTTTGCTCGACCAAGGATAGGGGCCAAGCGTTTGATCACTTTGAGGGATCAGTCAAACAAGATAACATACACACATACATATTATAATCACGACTATTATCCCCGAAGGGTTAGACAGAGACTAGGCAATGAGGACAGCAAAAGCAGTCCTCAACCATAGTCCACTTTTCACCAAATAGCATCAGAACATGTGCTTAGCGTGACAGGTAGTGAGCCCATCGCCGCTCTGTGCTGTTGGATGGATGTGCAGTCTTTAGTCCGTTAGTCGCCTTTTACGACACCCAAGGGAAGAGAGGGGGTGGTTGTATTCTTTCACCCCTACGCGACACGGTTATCACGGTATTTGGAATAATCATCATTAGCTAATTATTGACCTACTGTTTTAGGTTAAAACAAAAAGGGAAGATACGGCATGCTCCTACTTGTAGTCATTCAAAATATAGTCCTACTCAACTACTTAAGCAAACACTCACACACGCACACCTATAAAGTGTAAATCGAGCGAGCGAGACAAAGCGGTAAGTTTCAACGTCAGCGCGAGGGAGTCAGCGAGTAGCGCGTTGACGTCTCGGTCGCTTCGCAACAGACGAGTACGTACGACCGATTCCGACGCCACTGCGGAGTAGCGTCTTTCTCTTTTTTACACAGTAGAATATCCGCAATAGTACGATGTAGCCTGTTCGCTCGGCAAATTGTGACTGAAGTGAAATTGTGCCTTTAGGCCTAATTTTGGCGGCTCACTCACGAGACGCTAATGCCGTATCTTCCGTTTTTGTTTTAATCTAAGCCTACTGCACTAATTTATTTTCCCTTTTCTACATGAAGCTCAGCACATAAAATAAGTGTCCCATAACCGGTTTATACCAGTCAATTTAAAACCCTGTTCCCCTCAAACCCCAAGAGGTCGCATGAGACCGCACCTACAAAAACACACTTAACTTTGTACCGTGTTTTCATAGACTTACAGACTACTTTAGTATGAACAAGTTTGATTATTTCAGTTCTGTGGTACATTTTATGCATCCTAATAGCAAAATATCGCGTAGTCTATGCTCGATTCTGTCAAATTTGACGTTGACAGTTGCGCCAATTTTTTTGTTAGATAAGTGCCACGAGTGAGTAAGAAAAAAAGTACTAAATTTTCACCTATTTTATAGCTGATACTGTCTCTATCTGCCTTTATTAAAAGTATTAAGTAAGCATTGGGTTAAAAGATTTTAAACCAGTTTTTACTTTAGTCCACATTTTGAAATAAAAGGGGAACGTTTTGTTTCAAATGCCAATACTTACGTTCACGATCGCTTAAAGCTTTTAAATAAGCTAATGAAGATTAAAGCTTAAACCGTTATTTCTTATTAGCATTTAATTAAATACTTTTAGAATACAACAAAACTAGAAGAAGCCATAACACATATTCAATATTGAATTAAACGAAAAAGTTTCAAAGGACAGGTAACCTTTTTGTAAAAAAAAAAGTTTAAAAATATAACTTTTTCGATATTTGCATGCGATCCATTTATGCCAGTTTTGTTTACTAATGTATTCGATATTTACCCACTGGCCTACTTCCAGAGGAAGTTAAAGGCGATCACTTCTTTCGAGAATCGCCATTGAGGTATTATTAACTAGAGATGACACTGCGAAACAAGTTTTTGCGTACTTGGTTACGGCCCACGGGCTGCAAACGCCTCAGTGATTGTGTGTGAGTGGTCCAAGCGATTACAGTAGACCTTGCGGCCGAAAATTAGTTATTATTGTTATTGTTAGCCTAATACGTCCCACTGCTGCATGGCAAAGGCTCCCCTTCTTCTCCCTCCTCCTCTTCAAAATCAAAATCAAAATATCTTTATTCAGTAAGCATAAAATAAGCATTTTGAATAGTCTAAATTTATTTTTTTATGGATGTATGGAAAGGCATAGGAACCCACCTACCCACGCCACCCATTCAGGACGTCTTTTAGCTGTGGAGAAGAACGGGCACAAGAAACTCCACAGCTTTATAATAATATAGAAGTAACGACGTTTACAAAACAATATGTCGTTACCAAATTATACATCAATAGTCATAAAACAATTATATAGTAAAATAAAAGATAAAAACAAAAGTGAATCTAAAAGTTTTACTCGGGCACTATGAACGCATTAGAACAATGTGTGCGAAACTAGAGGAATGTTAATTCCATGCATTTTTGTCATTGATGTAATCGCTTACAGTGTAATAGCCCTTTTCTAAAAGTCTATCCTTAACATGTGTCTTAAATTTGTCAAAGGGCAAAATTATAACATCCTCGGCCTTTTCCGTCCGTCGCCACAGTGGTCCAATCTGGCTGATGTGCGTCCACCTTCGTCACATCATGCAAATCAGTGCGCACAAAAAGTTGCTTGGCGGTCTCGTCTCTAGTAATACTACCCCAATGAGTGTCGCACGCGTTGCGCGTAAAACTTTACCGATTGAGTTAAGTATTCCGCCGAAGAACAACGCTAACTCGCGCTGAATACATTTTCACTCCGTTCTACGAGTTCGGCAACTCTCTTTCAATCTGACGCGAGATTCTCTACCTCAATAAATTCTATGAATAATTTACTTTATATCTCAATAAGTTTTATATCACGAAACGGGCCTGAGGTGAATGTGAAAACAAGGCAGTATGCATCTTACCTTCAACCTGTTTATTTTGATTTATTCTGTTGTAAAATTGGAAAATAATTAACTCCAACTGATCGGGGGCTATATAATTGTTTGACTTCAACACCTATGCAATTAAATACCTTTCAAGTCGAAGTACATCGGATTGCTAGTTTGATTATTTTAAAGTAAGTTTTTCATAATCAAGCTAGTAAAGAAATGTATTTGCTCGAAGTTAGACAATAAGTCCCCTATTTTTGAGAAATTATTTGAGAAAAGCAATTTAATGAATAAATCATTCAAAATCACACTAATGAATAATTTATTTAATTTATATATTTATTGATAGGAAAACCAACAGTTATGTTACAATGTAGAAACTTATAGATAAAATCAGAAAGCTAATTACAGGTTCTCACTTAAAGATAGTAATATTTATAGATATACGAGCCAAGGTCTTTTAAATAAAAACAATCACAGGATTTATTTGAAAATAATGTTTATTCTACTTCCATAAATTTGTACAAACACACAATTAATAATTTATGTAATTAATCATGATTCGAGATTGAAATCTAGTGTACCTTATGTGTAATTATGTACACATTTCAATACTACACGATCAAATTGTTCACATATAAAAATTAAATGCCGGATCAACAAAGATTATTTAATTTTAAAAATAATTTAGAAGGGCACAAAATATACAATTTAAACACAATTCAAAAAAAATATATATCACATAGTGACAGTCATAATCTGTTTTTGGCACAGGGTAAGTAACCTATTAAGAACAATCATATAATTTACCTACGTATACATTTATCTCTATATATTACATTTCACTCATTACGCACACTTAATAAAATAAACTTTACATCGCTTTGGCTTGGTCATGGTAACGATATCGTTAATGTTTTTTTTAACTAATTTAAACAATTCCTCTTCAAAGGCTTTTTAGTTTGTAATCTGTGGCAAACGATGAATAATAAAAATAGGTACTTATAAGTAGGTAATTATTATGTAGTCCGAGTATACGTCGTAACATTCTTGTAAGGAATTATTGAGTCACAAGAACCACTTACATAGGTAGACACACTTTGTAGCAGTGTCTGTATTATTAGAATTAGGAAACTAAACCTAGCTTTGTTCTCGGTCTAGCCACATGCCACTGAGGATCTCACGCAAAATCAAATTGGAACTCATTTCGTTAGGACATGGCAAGTGGCTTAAAACGCGTGTACTGTAAAATTATATAATATATGGGATTCACATAAGGATAGGTTGATGCGTGTGCACTCTCAGGTGTTTATATTAGCTATTAGCACGGTATTTCGATCTCCGGTTGCGCGTCCAACCATTGTATTCGTACGAGTTCACAAAGCCGGTTTGTTGATCGACCGAGTTTGCAGTTCGCCCGAATTCGTATGAGTCAATCGACCGAGATTGCGTGATGTGTGGCACTTATGCTCATTCCAGATGGGAACGTAACAACGTTACAATTTAGTACTCCAATGTTTGAATAAACAGTTATACCTTTTTTCTCTTTATTTTAATCGGAAGCCGCGTAAGAGATCGTGCGTGATTTCCAGACGATTAGTAAAATTCCATATTTTTATAACGAATAATTTCTGTTACAAAATATTTTTTTCAGTCACGGTTCGTGAGGCAAAGAATTGATTAAATGTGATTCTATATAAAGCTTTTAAATATGTTTTGCACAAAAAAAATAATTTTATATTTAAACGATATAAGCTACAAATTATTGTAGCTTAGGTTATTGTTACATAAGTATAGGTACGACTACATGATATGAATTCTATACTAGCTAAAAACAAACATCAATATCGGTGGTTTTTATTGCCTTTTATATTATTAGTTTTTGTCATGACATCAAACGAATGTTTGCATTGATTGTTTACTTTATAAATTTTAAAATAAATAATTAATTTAAACAGCGAAGTGACAGTCAGTCGGCCAAAACTAATAATAAATCTATTTTTCTTTTGTTTTTTCTACTAGAGTTAGTGGCTAAGCTTCATATACATAATAATATGTCAAATTTCTAACCCTAGTAGGCAAAACAGAAAACAAATTGATTATTAATTTCGATCGATAAAAGATAATGAAATCTTTTTAATCTTCGTTAAACAAAATTAGTCTTATCGCATGTACACATACAAACGCGTTCATTTTAAACAAAGTATTTAAAGGGGTTTATCGCAAATTAATTAGTATGGTATCCTAGAGACTTATTGGCCAGCCAATCCCATGGTCTACAACGAAACGGGGGACGAAAGGTTGCGGGGGCGGGAAAGAAGAACGCGGGCGGCGCGGCGGGGCCGCGTAGTAGGAACGTCAGATGTCTGCAGATGTCACCCCTTCTCTATATCCCGCAGACCATGTGACGTCACGTACGAATTTGCAAGCCTTAAAGTTCTGTTTCGACCGAGTTGCATCTGCTATTACGCCTCCGTTATTAATATTTTTTTTTATATTTTGTAATCTTTTATTTTGCATCCACGACATATTTTACTAACATAGTTTTTAGCATTTTATGTAACTAACACATTAGGGATGTACCTGAAATAAATAATTGGAATTGAATTTATTTGAATTTGCTGCAGTCTTTATTCACCTTCACACATGTATGCAACTGCCAACATTCACAACAACGGTTGCCCTATTACCTTATTCCGACTGCGAAGCAAAGCTAGGTTGTGTTTTTGCAAATACCTACGATACAGAACTCGTCACCGTGTTCCCGATTTAAAAAAAAAAAGTATATTTATGTTACCAATTCTGAGTACAGTTTGCGTTAAACCCCGCTATAAACTTTGAACACATTTACACTTACACCTTAATTTTTTTGTAACGTCTTTAGTTTCGCACGTTACACCTCAAATCTGTAACGTCTTTAGTATCGCATGTTACACCTCAAATCTGTAACGTCTTTAGTATCGCACGTTACACCTTAAATCTGTAACGTCTTTAGTATCGCACGTTCACCTCAAATTGTAACGTCTTTAGTATCGCACGTTACACCTTAAATCTGTAACGTCTTTAGTATCGCACATTATAGTCACCCATCTGGGTCTCCATGAGCACAGTTTCTGTGTTGTCCTGGTTGCCTTGCATGGCGGAAGGGCGGAGGGAGATGGCGAGAGGCAAAGCTGACCTCGCGCACAGCTGCGAGGCGCCTCGCGTGGACCCCGCGGATCGGTAGCGGGTACATCTGCCTCGTCTGGAACAAAATGATTAGTGAAATTTCATTTATCACCTTTTGATCTTATTTTTTTATTTATAGTAGAAATAGTCCTTCTTTTTCTTGTTTCAAACATACTGTGAGACGTTGTTTATTTTATTTTAAATTAAGCAATACCTGTGTTTATTGGACATTCTTTTGTATGTGTTGTGTTGTCTTGTAATCGTATTTAATGTTTTTTTGTTGTAATGGTAAATGTCCTTCTATGATAGGGAGATCATTTTTCAGTTTGTGTTGACGCTGTAAAAGATAGGGTGAAAAGAAATGCCCTTGCTGAGTTTCTTGCCCGGTTCTTCTCAGTACAAGGCTCCCGCCCCATAGTTAGGACTTACGAACCGATGGCATAGCGACATTCATAAGTGCTCAATTATTGTAGCCTAAATTGAATAAATATATTGAAATTTTAAAGGACTTAATTTTTTTTGGTACTAAAATAAAACAAAAATTAACTGAAATAATTTATATACTGCCTTGTTCAAGAGACTAAATGCTATCATTCTGTATATTTTTTAGATTTTTAATTACCTCCGATAAATAATACTGTATTTTGATAAATTTTGTTCGTTTCTGAACGAAAGTTCCGGTTTTTTTACTGTTAAGAAACGCAGGGTTATTATGTCGGTAAGCGTATGAGGTCTATGGTAATGCAGAAACGATATAGTTAAGACAGTTATCTTTTTCGCACATAAGTATAGTATTTAGCAACGATACACAACTAAAGCCGGGTCCGCTGCGCTAGATTTTGAACAGAACATTGTTCGAAAACATAAATTACTCAATGGGGCACATTATTACTCAATGGGCCACGCCCCTTATTTATGTTTTCGAACAATGTTCTGTTCAAAATCTGGCGCAGCGGACCCGGCTTAACACAACGAAAGTGCGGCTGGGAATCGTCTTTCGTCTGGCGGACAGTCTCACACTCGGACCAAATATTACATGGACAGAGTCTTACGACGTTGCCGCTTTTACATACGTGTATCAAAGTAAAGTATTTGTATCTCTGTCTGTATGACTGTAGTGTGATATGAGTAAAAGAGATAGTTAATGTACGTTTGGCAACGACGCACTGTCGGTGTGAGACGTGTCATTTCATGACCGACTACTAGGTCAAAACATTGCTGGATTGTGCGAAATAATAGTGAAATATTAAGAAATCTTAGTGTTTGTGTTATTTGTGTAATATACAATTGACATAATGTCTTGTTCAGCTGTTTATTGTTCGTCAAGAACAACAAAAGGAGGTGTGAAAGACCAGGAATTATCATTTCATACGTTAGTGATTTCTCTTAATATGTATGCTTTACTATGAGTTTTTTAATAACTAAAACGGCAAAGCATTAATTTTTGCTAATTCTAAATCATACTATATCGTACACTATTCATAAGAATCAGGTTTTAAACCTTAATTAAATGTAATTTAAAGGCTTTGTTTTTGGCATAATGATTAGTGATGTACGTATTTGTGTATCGAAGCTTTATCGATATTACTAATATTCTTTTTATTATTCTTTTTTTAGGTTTCCAAAATGCCCGGAAATAAGACGTGAATGGGTTAAAGCTATTAGACGTGATAACTGAGAGCCTACAAAATATTCAAGGCTCTGTTTCAAACATTTTGAAAAATCATTTTTTACAGTAAAAATTTTAGCCTTAGTTCAAAATTGAATCTTAATAATATGGGCGGGAATATGAATAGTAAAAAGTTTTGCTCTTCACTTTACTACACAAATTATTATTTTTTATTTGTTTGTTATAATAGAAGGAGGCAAACGAGCAGGCGGGTCACCTGATGGAGAGTAATCTCCGCCGCCCATAGACACCCGCAACACCAGGGGCCCAAGTCTGCTAATTTACGAATGGCATAATTGAATCGTAATTGTATCGCAATTGTATCGCATTGTAATTGTTTGACACATTTGGTATTCTTATATGAGTAAGAGAATACCAAATGTGTCAAACAATTACAATACGATTCAATTGCGATTCAATTATGCCATTCGTAAATTAGCAGACTTGGGCCCCAGAGGAATCGCAGATGCGTTGCCGGCATTTAAGGAAGGAATAGGAATTGTGAGGCCTCCGGAACCCTCACTGGCCGAACGAAACACAACAGCACCAAGGGCTATTATTTCACGCCGGATATTAGGGTGTTACCAGACCAATCGATCGATCGTCGATCGATGGCATCGATCGATGGTAGAATGGATAAGTCGACGTCGATCGACAATCGACCGGTAAAATGGATTGGGTGTTAAATCGAGCTGTTTGATTAGACGCACCGGCCGCTTCACTTTTCTGAGTGGTAGAGCCACGCTGCGATGCAGCACGCATTAGGCCGGCTTGCCCGGCGTAACACCACCCTCTCTAATATTCGGCGTGAAATAATGGCACTTGGTGTTGTTGTGTTTCGTCCGACTAGTGAGGGTTCCGGAGGCCCCTTCCCCCCCCCCCCTCCTCCCAATTCCTATTCCTTCCTTAAACCTATTCCTCCCCTAAAGGCCGGCAACGCGTCTGCGATTCCTCCGGTTTTGCGGGTGTCCATGGGCGGCGGTGATTACTCTCCATCAGGTGGCCCGCCTGCTCGTTTGCCTCCCTCTTTTATAAAAAAAAAAATATATATTTCGTGCCCATGGATAATAATCGTAATATTAGATTATGTTTATGTTGATAATAATGAGTGATGACATTATGAACGTTTAAATACTAAATGATATTCCCCCAAACACCTTGGGAAGCACTTTAGATTAAGCAACACCGAAAAAGGGGGGAAGGGGAGGGGGAAGGGGAGGGGGAGGGGGAACCAAAGTGTGAAAATGCATAGTATTCAAGATATTTTTATTTTGAGGTTATTTTAGGTTATTTTTAGGAAAAAAAAACAAATATTCTACTAAGTTACCATTACCGTACCCCCTCCATCCCCCTCCTCTCTACCTCCCTCGAAACTACTAACCTCGAAATTCATGACAATCGCTACGCAAAAAAAAAACAAAAACAAAAACCGCTGCTTAAAATGTCATTTGGATAAAATAAGCGATCGTTGGCTTTAAAAAACGGCCACATCCAGATTCTTCTGCGTTTGCGTCTCCGTAATAATAGTACGAGCAACATCGTACTGGCCAAGAACAACGAGTCCTTTTCTGAATACATTTCGAAAGAAACTGATGGAATTTAGCCAGGGTTAATCGATCAACGTCGACCGACCGTCGATCGATGGGTTAGACGAACGGTATCCGTCGATTGATTAAAGCTACCACACCTATCGATAAACGTCGACCGACCGTCGTCGATCGATTGGTTAGTCAAACGGTAGGTATCCGTCAATCGATTAAAGCTACCAGACCAGTCGATCAACTTCGATCGACGTTGATCGATGCCGTCGATCGATGATCGATCGATTGGTCGGGTAACACCCTTAGTGAGAGGTTGGTATTTACGCCGGGCGAGCCGGCCCAGCGTGCCCGGCGTGCTGCAACGCAGCGTGGCTCTACCACTCAGTCAGTGTCACTCATTTGCACCAACCAAGGGTCACGTGTAGGGTCTAAACGGTAAACCTACGGACGTGAGTAACTTTAACCCCCAATTATAATAACGAACTAGGTACACACCACATTAAAGTGATTATATCGATATACTAGTCACATCTTTAGTCACGCACACATGTACAGATAGAAAGCTGCACACTAACAAAATACGGACATGCTAAAAATCCAAAGACTCTGTCCATTGTGATATTTGGTCCGAGGTCTCACATCTGTCTACGGTGCGTATTAACATATAAAACGTCAAACAAGCGTCACTTTTTTTTTTTTAATAACATAAAGCGTCACAATCCGAATGTAATGTTACTATTCGATCGAGTAAAAATCAATGTTGGTTTTTAATTTATATAAAAAAACTAAGGTATTTAAAATCATAATAGATAAGTACGGTTATAAATATGTTAGTAATATATTCTTCAAGTATTTACACATTGGCGTCAAGTTAAAAGACTTTGGAATTTAGTACCAAACCCCATAGTAAAAAAATTATGTCCTTTGAAATGTAATGATGGTTGCAGTGTTGTTTTAAACAGCATAATCGAGGCCTGGGGCACTTCTGTCAACTCTAAGAGCAGTCTCACGATGCAAAATTAAAATTTATATTTGAATTTGCATAGTAAGATTAAAGTAATCTTACTGCTTTAGGAGTTGATAGTTAGGCTCCAGGACACAAAGTGCGTATTGCTGTTGGCCGCAGAAGGGCTTTACAACATAACCAAATTTTTAGGGGCGCCTAAAAACTTACAGACTCTTCAAACCGTGAGACCGAACTGCCCGGAGGGTTTCTGGTGGGAGCCCGTACCTCTCAAGCGAGTCCCTGATAATCGGCTTATCCTTACATTTAGGTCGAATACGTAAAACATCTAGTTTGATTTCGCAATTTCAGACTTGTATAATACACTAAAGGATATTGCCTAAAGAATGTGCTAATTTGTTACGCGATTAGATGTACTTTACTCGATTACAAAAAATCTCGAAAACAGGCCAAATAAAAGTTTAAAACGGATGATTTCTTAATTTTTTTTAAATTTTCAACATAATTTTTAAATGTAAATATTTATTTTGAAGTACTACTATAAAGTCTATATAGGCAAAAAACCTATAAAAACCCATAAAACGCGCCTTTTTGCACCGCTTCGCTGTTATACCCGTCCCGTACCGTCGTACTGTCGAGAGAGCGAGAGAGAAGCGCTCGTAAGGACTCGCCTAAAAATAGTTGTTATTTGCACTTTTTAGGATGACCCAGTTGCAAGATTATTAAGGGGGTGACGCGCGATCGCAAAAACTGACATATGTCTCTTAATGAACTTCAAAGCAAAATCAATCATATTGATATTTAAAATTAGAACAATTCTGCTTTCAAGTTTCAGACCTAGTACTTTGATTAAAGCAAAGTTTTTATTCTGCGAAATGTACAAAACAATCACGCGTTTGGTTTAAAAATTAAAATTTACTTTTTTAAAATGGAGGTGACCTGCGGAATATCTATACAAATATTTTCATGTAAGAAAAAAATTGTTTTTAGGTGTCATTAGATTTACGTATTGTTTGTTATTGTTTAAAGTATTTGTTTCAAATTTCAACAAGGTCACGAGCTTGTACAATGATCAGGCTAACTTACGTATGTTCTATTAATGTATTTAACTAATTCAGCGCATAGTACAAGTAACTTAAAAATACTTAAATTTTCACAATTTCGTGCAGGATCCCCTTAAGTTTTTATTTAATATAATGTATATGTAATAATAATATATAGTGTAGTAAAAATAAAGCAAACGAGTAAGCGGGTCACCTGAGGGTAATAGGTAATCATCCACAAACCCTTGAGGAAGGAATAGGTCCTTTGAGGGAGGATATAGGAACCTACGGAAGCGAGTGACTTTAGCACCCAAACACTTCGATTAACCGAATATCCAAATATTTGTCCAATACTTTGGCATCATTGTCGTAAAATATAAGTCCCGCTATCAGAGAGGCACCGGAGGTGCCTGCATCCTGTTCGATGAGCTAGCTGGCGGATATGCCTCAAAATAGCGCGGAATATCTGCCGCTCTTCGGAGGTAGTGATTAGGGGTATCAGTTCTACTATTACTAATACCATTTGGCTTTCAGACCGACGACGACGAATAAAACATTTTTAAAAAAGATAACGTAAAATGCTGCTGATTTCAATTTTAAAGTCAAAATAAAAAGTTAAAAAAGAATGATGTGTAATAATAACTTTTTTTTCTTAAATCATACCAATTTATCTAGTCTTTTGAAACTTGTTTTTATTGTTGAAAAAACGGATAGAGTATACTTATTATACAATAGAAAGAACTTAATCGTAATGGGGCACATTTATCTTCTTTACCCAAAAATGTATTGTCTAATACTCAATGTTTAATGTGTGTTTTTCTGCACACATGGTCAATATTGACAAATAAATTTAACGCATAAACAGCTAAACTAAAACCAAAACAGTAAATATAACAGCGTTTTGTAGGAATTTTTAATTTCAAGGTTACCAATAAAATTGTCACCCCACGCAACACGTGTAGAAGCTTTGTAGTTCCGTTTCATAAGGATTATTACCCCACTCGCACCGTATTGAAAACGTTCCTTTCTGTACAATATCCTCCGGTACAAATGGGATTGCAGGCGCGTCACGGCAAAGGCCTATTTCCTATTTAATGGCATGACAATTTTCATACGTATAACTACGGGAGAATAGGGTGTTAGTTGTGAAGATCTAGTCGACTACAAAAAGGTTTGGACGTGATATGTACTTTAAGGTAAGGAAGTACGAGTCAACAGCACATAAACATACAACAGCCTATAAACGCCCTACAGTTGAGAAAAGACCTCCTTCATTGAATTCAAGTAGGTAATCTACAATGTGATAGGGGTGATACTTCTAACCTGTTAAGGCTAAGTACTACATCTTAATTCACCGACAAAAAAATAATATGGACTTTAAAAAAAAGGTGATTTTAAATCACAAAATAATTGAGTAATGATTTTTTTCTCACCAAAATAATCTCAAACATACGAAACAAAGTAATTTATTAGTTAGCCAGTGTCATTAGCTACCTTAGAGCATTCAATTAGCTCTAAATTAGCTACCGTTTGCCTTTTATTCATGTTTCTCCGACGTATGAAACCTTTGATATCGAATAAAGTAAAAATGGTCATAAATTATAGTTATCACACAGAGTTCAATTTCCAGGTTGGGCAAGCTATGTTTCAGATTGTTCGATGCATAGCTTGAGTTTGTGATCACCAACCTTCATTCCACCCTGCTCCTCCGTGCTTAGAAAGGCACTTTAAGCCGTTAGTCCCGGTTGTTGTCGTAAGATGACAGTCGCTAAAACCCACCAACTCCAATTAGGCCAGCGTGGTGGGTTATGGCCCAATATCCCCACGTGCTATTGTCCACGTGGGAGGCCTGTGCCTAGCAGTGGGACGATTATAGGCCGAGGAACCTGAATTTGGCAAGTGCGGTGATTAAGCTTTTTTTTAACGGGTAACGGGTAAGCGCTTGGCCTTCAACTCACCTGATTGGTAAGTGACGATAAGGCCGAAGGTGGAAGCGCGCTTCACCCGGAATCCTCAACTACTGAGGAACTGGCTATCTTATCTCTAACTGTCGGAACACAACTATGCTATAAACATCGTTATTATGGCGACAGACTTAGATAAGATAGTGGTAGCTAGCCAGGCGGACTTAACAGCCCTACCACCAACCAAACCGAGCACACAAAGATGTACCCCCCTCTGGGAATCGAACCCGGGACCTCTGGGTCTGAAACCGGTGGCTTAGCCACTAGACCACGGAGGCGGTTAGAAGTTAGCTAATACATAGGTATATATCAATTGTATTAAATTCAAAGATATATAGGCTTTTATCAAGCAATGCCACAGTATGTAGGTAGACTATATTTTACTTTACCGGCGAGAAGGTAAAGGCAAACACGTCTTGCAGTGCCTTGAGAGCGAGGGCTGTTATAATAAAAATAAGCGATCTTATCATTCCAGTTTGTAAACGCCTGCATCTTGAAGAGGTAAGTTGAACTTGACAAGTCGTAGAATAATAAGCCAATACTTATCATTGTCGCAATAACTTAATTTTTTGTTTATTTTTTATTTATTAATAAGGCTTACCAACTTAATGCATATAACTCATTTCAGCAGACAAGTTTGAAAAGTGGTTACAATTATATGCATTTAAATTGAAGGTATGCACAACATTTATATTGCGAATCATAACCCATATAAATAAAACTAAAGTAAAACTGAAAAACTATTTCTATTCTAAGCATTACGAATATAAGTATACTTACTAAATCAAATTAAATTTTGTCCTGCATTTTTGAGTAATCAAAAGCAAGAAGCATTTTCCTAAAAGAGCCTATGGTATTAGACAAAATATCCAAATCACAGTTCTGAAAATAATGCTATAGAACTTCTGCATATATAGCGGTATAGGTATTACCTCCATATTTATTTGCACTGTGAGAAGTAGAAAATGGATTGTAATTACACAACTGAGCTTGTACGCGTGGTACTCTTATATTTATCTGTTCCAAGAGGGATGGATAGTCCACTAAATTATTAAGCAACTTGTACAGAAAAACTTCAGACATTTCTATGAGAAATTCCTTTGCACTGCAGTGGGACATTAGAATTTACTTTTTACTTGAAGCTTTTAAAAAGTGAGCTGCATCACTTGGTAGCTTTGAAGGTCGCCGCCACGTATCGATCGCCGGTTGTTTTGGCTGTAGTTGGACTGTCTCCAAGTTCAGGCATCACAGGTCGGCCGCGACACCTCCATCCGGTGGCAGTGGCAGTGACTTTGAAATTGGTCTTGGCGGATGCCAAGTTGTTGTTCCCGAATCGGTCGACTGTGAAAACGGTCTTAAGTTGTGTCGCTTTTTCAGGTACGTCCAGGTAAGAGTGTTCGTGTTCATATTTCATTTATTTAAATGTGTATGTATTAAAATGTATTAGACATTAATTTAAATGATATTGATATAACTTATTAGTACTGACTACGTTTGTAATAAATAATACATGCATACCCTCAAGACGGTTACTTCCTGTTAATCGAAAATTAACATGTTTTTATATATTTCATTGTGTATCATTTTAAGGTTTAACGCCTTTGTGTTATCGATCAAAAGTTCAGAAAAAATCACTTGTCATTCAAGCAGTGATCGTGATTGGTCTAACGGCGACCAATAGAGGGCACTAAATGTAAAACCTGTCTAGTTCATAGATTTAAAAAGGTCGATCGTTTATTGGTTTTCTCATCAAAGGCGTGTGGACGCCATTTTAATATTAATTGTATTAGTTGGTCTTGTTACCTATTAAAATCAGTGTGACAAAGTAAAGTGTTTATTTTCATCATCTGAACCATCACCATCATCAACTATCAACGTCTCAAGGGTCAAAAGCGACGTTTCAAACCTGCCGTCCGCGACCCTTGAGAAAGTCATCATCGACGTATACGATCCTTGGCCGTCACGATCAAGGCGGGCCGAAAAAATCTACGCACACTTCCTAAGGGTTAGTCAGAGACTAGGCAATGTGGACCGCAGTCAGTCCTCTGCCATAGTCACACGTTTCACTAAATAACATCTACACATGTGCTCAGCGTGATGTGTGGTGAGCCCATCGCTGCTCTATGCTATTGGATGCATGTGCAGTATTTAGTCCGCTCCGTAGAGGAGCTAGATGGCGCAGCGGCTAGCGCGTTCGGCTTGCGATCTTGCTTGCTAAGCCACTTTCGCAGTGCCGGGTCGCTGGATAGGTGACCAAATTAAAAAAATCTAGAGCTCCTCCGTGCTTCGGAAGGCACGTTAAGCCGTTGGTCCCGGTTGTTGTCGTAATATGACAGTCGTTGTCGTGACACCAACCCGCATTGGGCCAGCGTGGTGGGTTATGGCCCAAAATCCCCAAGTGCTATTGTCCACGTGGGAGGCCTGTGCCCAGTAGTGGGACGTTAATAGGCTGATTATGATGATGATTTAGTCCGTTAGTGGCCTTTAACGATGCAAAGGGAAGAGACTGTTTGGTAGTATTATTTTGGAGAGCCGCTATAACACACCGCTTACTGACAATACTCGGCCTTCACTGATAAAATTATCGATAAAGGATGGAAGGTTTGCAAATATAATTTACTAGCGGCCGCTCGCGGTTTCACCCGCGTGGTTCCCGTTCCCGTGGGAATATCGAAGTAAAAAGTATCCTTTGTGTTAATCCAGGTTTTATACTATCTGTATGCCGAATTTCATCCAAATCCATTTAGTAGTTTTTACGTGAAAGAGTAACAAACATCCATCCATACTTACAAACTTTTGCGTTTATAATATTAGTAGGATAGATATTTTTTACAAAATGGCTGAAGTATGACGGTGTTAATTTCGGTTTCTCATACAAACTTCCAAGTCGAAATTTTTTAAACCAATAAGTCAATTTTGATGAAACATTGCATGCTGAAGTAAAAGGGATCTAAATAGTTTGTTGAAAACATTTTTAAATAATATTTACTTAACTGGAGTTATTGCGATTTTTAACAGTCTATAGTGGATTTTAAATCGCAATAACTCAGCTAAAAAACCGTTTTTTTTTTAAATGTTTTTAACAAACTATTTAGATCCCTGTGTTTTAGTTTAGCATGCAAAGTTTCATCAAAATTGGCTTATTGGTTTTTAAAAATTTCGACTTAGAAGTTTGTATGGGAAACCGAAATGTTTAAACCCTCTTAAGGTGACGAAGGCGCAGGCGGGCCGCTAGTAATAATACTTAATTCGCTACGAAATAAAGGAAGAAATTAAAAAATAAGTTACCCACAAAATCCCAAACGTTCGTCATTCTCCCTATTTTGTCAGCATAAAACTATACTAATATAGGTTCATAGTTCTAGGAGCTTATCTGATTCTAAGAGATTTATATCAAATCAAATCAAATCATAATCTCTTTATTCAAGTAAACTTATTAAAAAAGCATTTTTGAGTCGTCTAAAAAGAATACATTTTTTTTTATATAAGGATAGGGGCACCTACCCACCCACTACACCTCAGGACGTCTTTTAGCTGTTAAAGAATGGGCGCATGAAACTCCACAGCTTTATATAGAAGTAATTGTAATATCATGTGTTCCATCCCGATACCTCTGTGTAATTCGCGCTAGTTTCAGGACCCCGTGATTAATACAATTACTCAGTGCGTGAGTGGTAGTTAGTGTACTGTGTATGGATGGATATGTGATTATCCCGCGAGCGCTCGAAAGGCGGAAACCTGGACGCAAAAAAGAGTTCCGATGTTTTTGTTCGAATATTAAGAGGCCTATTACATCTCGACTGTGATTTTTGCGTTAAATGGCCAATTTAGGCGTTATGGATCTCAGAAATAAAAATACATTAACAATTATGACTTATTGAATAGTGTAGAATAGCTATTAGAATAGTGTGTAGCGGCCTCACTTTTTGTAAATTTTGCTTAACTTTATAATTAAACCGAAAGATTTTTATAAAGTGCGCGAAGGCATTTTTTTGAGCTCATTGATTGAACTACTGTTCTAAACAAGTGAATTAAAAAAAAATATAATGTTATCTCTTATATTAGTCGAATAGTGCGTAGCGGCCTCGGAATTTTTAGATATCATTGATTTTATATAGGAAAAAAATCTTATTCTAAACCAAAAAATTAGAAAATCGCTATAAGTTAACTGTGAATATCTCCTATCTACGATAATATTATTGAGCAAAATTTATACCAGAGTAATTGTTATTTCATGAGGAATAAAGATTTTATAATGAATTTATTATCCTATTTCGATAAAAAACGATAAATACACCGTTCGAATTCAAGTTATGCTTACAGAATGGAGATTTGTAATATTATGCAAAAATTTATTATTCTATTTCGATAAAAACGATAAATACAACTGCAAAATTATTACAAAATGCGAAAATGGGCATTTTACGCAAAAATCACATTCGAGATGTAGTAGGCCTCTTAAGAAGTTTTCCGATAGCCCTTACAGCATCACTCTTTAGGGTTCATTACAGAGGCATAAGCATAAGCAAAAATAATTCTCTGTCTGTATATTGCTAGCCTTTACTGTCCCACTGCAGGGCAAAGGTCTCCCCCAAGTCCTGTTCTAATTATTTTTTTTTTTAATAAGATAGAGGCAAACGAGCTGGCGGGTCACCTGATGGAGAGTAATCACCGCCGCCCATGGACACCCGCAAAACCAGAGGAATCGCAGGCACGTTGCCGTCCTTTATAGAAGGAATAGGGTTAAGGAAGGAATAAGAATTGTGAAGGGGGGGGGGGGATGGGCCTCCGGAACCCTCACTGGCCGCCGAAACACAACAGCATCAAGTGCCATTATTCACGCCGGATATTCGTGAGAGGGTTATATTACCCCGGGCGAGCCGGCCCAATGCGTGCTGCAACGCAGCGTGACTCTACCACTCAGTCAGTGTCACTCATTTAGCACCACCCAGGGGTCTGGTGTAGGGTCTCAAGGGTAAACCTACGGAGTAACTTTAACCCCTAATTAATATAATATCTTAATTTTTTTTTTAATTTTTGCTGTTTAATAAATTTAATTAAAAATTTAACCATTAACTAGCTACTAATTGGTTACTTTTGAAAATGTTAAAACTAAGATTGCCTGGAAGAGATTGCTTGTTGGCAATAAGGCCGCCTGTTTTGTACTCAGTCACTGTTTTTTTAGGTTTTTCTGTCATATGTTCTTGTTTGAAATAAAAGTATATATTACTAAAATATGGCCACTTGCTTTGTATTTTTAAAAAAAGGATTATTATTAATGTGCGTATAACACATTAGTAATAGTCATGTTCACCCATCCTGTTAATCTAAATGACTGTGTCGGAGTGGGTTCACGTCAGTAGTCTAACGGAGCTACGGGGATCAAACCACGATTTCTCGCGTTCAAGCCGACCATCTATCCGCTCTGCTACCGACGCCTCTTTGATAATAGAAATCCTACTAATATTATAAACGCGAAAGTTTGTAAGTATGGATGGATGTTTGTTACTCTTCCACGTAAAAACTATTAGATGGATTTGGATGAAATTCGGCATACAGATTGTTTATAACCTGGATTACAACATAGAATACTTTTTATCCCGATATTCCCACGGGAACGAGATCCACGCGGGTGAAACCGCGAGCGGCCGCTAGTATGTAAATAAAATAAACAATTTGTTTGTAATGTATTATCAATTGTTTCTCTAAACGTAATATTAGTTAACAGCGACCCGCCCACGACTTCGGCTGCGTGATCACGTGATCACCCTAAAATTAAGAAACCATGACTTGGCATAACCGTGTCTCGTAGCGGTGAAAGAATACTACCACCCCCTCTCTTCCCTTGGGTGTCGTAAAAGGCGACTAACCCACTAAAGACTGCACGTACCTACATCCAACAGCATATAGCGGCGTTGGGCTCACCACCTGTCACGCTGAGCACGTGTGCAGTCGCTATTTGGTATAAAGTGGACTGCTTTTGCTGTCCTGATTGCCTAGATTCTGACTGACCCTTAGGTGATAATAGTCGTGATTATTATAAATGAATGATGCCCTGGCAATTACAAACACAACAAGATTTAGAACCGTTCTGAAATAATGCACAGACAAACGTTCGTGTCATTTGAATTTATGTACGTAGATATACTCTATTGAAAAACTAAAGGATTATGCCTCAAAGACGGTTTTCGTAAAGAAGTCGCTGTTATTTCAAAACAATTAAGTTGTAATATCGAAATGAAGTTTACAAAACAAAATGGCAAGTGTACAGAAGATTCTAAAGTATTTAATTTAATTAAAATTAGATGCCGAGCGGCCCTTGTATTATTAACGTTTAGGGTCGAGAGACAAGTGCACAGAGCGGAACGGCTAAGTAATAGCTTATACAGTAATTAACAATTTAGCAGGTCGGAGGAGAATTTTTTATTTAATTCTCAGGGCTGGGCGGCTATTGGATGGAATTATTCTGTTGTGTTCCAACTGAAGCTGTTTAGAACAAGATAAACTTTGTTAGTAAGAGATAATCTGATCTTGTGTCAACGTTGCCAAGTTTTAGTTTTTACATCGAACGAAACCGTTGGCGACTTGAAATGTTGTTTTTACTCGGTTTCAGCGAATATATGGCCAGCATTAGCAAAGTAGATAATTTTGTTTTCACAAAAATATACCACAAAATAATCTCCTAAAATAAAACGTAAGTTTGTATGTGAGTGAATATCAACATGTATTTTTTAGATAATATTGAACATAAAATATTTATGTTTATACTTAATGTAAACAGAGAAGTTAGGTACCTAAGTTCTTTACATGAAAAAAAAATCTTTTGAACAGGCCGTGAGCACATTAGGTACATCTTTTTATGCCTTAGGGCCGATTTTTCAATTGTCAGATAAAAGTTCTCTGTTTGTTAACGTATTACACAACCATTTTGAAATGTATTGTCAAATACGTCTTTTCTTTTTTGACAAGTGACATTTTATTTTGGTCGCGTCATACTTTATCAGATAGATAAGTTTTATCTAGGGATTGAAAAATTACCCCTTAAATGAGAAATATCCCCCAAATTAAATTTAAAAAACCCGTTTAAAATAAAGAGGTCTGTACCCAATTACTTATTTAGAAAAAAACGTTATTCATTTATTAATTTAATATTATTTATTTAATTAACTAACACGTAATACGGTGTAAAACTCTTCACTGCAAAAATCTTTTACTACAATATCAACTTTGAAATAGCCAATCACCAGGTATTATAATCTTAGCTACTTTTTTTTTTTTTTTTTTTTTTTTTTATTGGCAACGGGTAAGCGCTTGGCCTTCATCTCACCTGATGGTAAGTGACGATAAGGCCGAAGGTGGAAGCGCGCTACACCCGGAATCCTCAACCACTGAGGAACTGGCTATCTTATCTCAAACTGCCGGAACACAACAATGCTATAAACATCGTTGTTATGGCGACAGACTTAGATAAGATGGTGGTAGCTAGCCAGGCGGACTTAACAGCCCTACCACCAACCAAACCGAGCACACAAAGATGTACTCCCCGCTGGGAATCGAACCCGGGACCTCTGGGTCTGAAACAGGTAGCTTAGCCACTAGACCACAGAGGCGGTTAAACTTTTTTATTGAAACACTATTTATTTTCTTTTTTAAGCAATTTTCCTCTATCTCACCTGATGGTAAGTGACGATCAGTCCGAAGCGCGCTTCACCCGGAATCCACAACTATTGAGGAACTGGCTATCTTATCTCTTAATGTCGGAACAAACAATGCTATTAAATCGTTGTTTTGGCAAAAATACACTGATACATATAATGCATACAGTTATAGCAAAATAAAAGGCAATGCGCCATGCATTGTTGTTTTAATAATAATTTTTTAATAAAAATTAGTAAGTAAACTTATATATAAGTTTCTTGTACTACTTACAAATGTATGGACTCTGTCTGAAATAAATTAGGTATTTAAAAAAAATGTAATGCCCAAAAAGTGTTTATAGGAGATTGCACCAATGTACCTAATTTCAATTTAGTTTATTTCAGTGCGCAGTACAATGGCAGGGTCTCTTTTATCCGACCGCCTGGGCTTTTCTCCCCGCCCCGGCCGGGGTCAATTTTCCGGGCCATCGCACCAGCTGATTGAACATCCTCTTGGACTTTAATAGAGTTTTAAACGTTACGTGTGAGTGTGTGTGTGTGTGTTTTGTAAACTACAACATCATTAATTGTTGTCATGTAAATATACCACAGAACAGATAATACTCCCAGAACAGTAACAGTACGTCTACTTTAGTTGTCGTCGTAGTACGTCTACAGTAGGTATATTTGTAGAAATAAAAATTCAAATAAAGAACAGTTAAAATTTATAGTCACAGTTTTACTTACTTGAAAGCACGCCACCAAGACGTGTCATACTTCCTGGCCTGCCCACCAGATATGGATCCTAAGATCCATATCTGGTGGGTGATATCTCTAAATTTATGATTGTCGTGCTGGAAAGAATGATTTCCTAGCACGACAACGCCCAATCTGTGTTGTTCTGGAGATTTTAAACAGAAATAGGTGTAAAAAATAGTAGTTAAAATAAATATGTTTGTACCGTTTTAAATGGTCCAGAACAACACTGAGAAAGGGCATGGTCGTGCTAGGCAGTTGTTCTTTCTAGCACGACAGTCGTATCTCTAAAGCTTTATAGTAGGAAATTCCCAAATAGGCGTACCAATAGTAAATATTCTAAGCTATTTTATACCATTTTGAAATTTAATAATAACACAGGATTCTGCGTGGTCGTGCCAGGAAGTATTCTTCTCAGCACGACCATCGTATCTCCTAGATCTAGTTGGTAGAAATTTTCAAAACAATGGTAAAAATAGTAAAAAACCCAGACTATATTTTACCGCCTACAGATATTAGAAAATCATCCGTGGTCGTGCCAGGAAGTATGACACACAAAGACCACTTTGAAAAAATGGCCATGATAAATTGCTGAAAAAATGTATTTCTTGATATTTAAAAATATGAGTCGCATATGCATAAATACGCATATGCATTCAGCCGTTTTGTAAAAAACATCTACAAATCTTCAAAAAGAAAAATCAATTGCTACAAATGTACGAGTATGTTCGCAAATTAATTCAGAACGAATGTTGTTTGTAAAATTGCCAGGACAAGATTCATTATGCAAGAATTTTTTTTTAATCACTCAAGCAACGTGAAACCAGAAACAATTGAAAACATATTGTTTAGCGACCGCCGGCGGTCTAATGATCCTTGCAGGGTTAAATGTTTTCACGCGGTACGAGTTGTTCGCTCGAACGAAGTCATGGACGGGCCGCTAGTCTGTTATACAACGTACTAAGCCGCGGACAAGTGAAAGTGCTACTATCAACTTTTATATTGCAAATATAAACTGTGCGAAAAACATTCATATTTTATGCATATTCATATTTAAAAAATGTACAACACTGAATAGGGGCGGGGCTAACGCCACTTGTCAACCCCGGCAATGATCTCAATGAACTTAAATCTGTCTCTCACTCAAAACAGCTGACCGCCAGGGCTACCACAGCGTCATTTCTTATGAAATCTTAAAACAGCTATTATTCTAAAATTATAATTTTTTTAGAAAATGTTCTTAGAGAAAAGTTATTTACTATCATGTATACTTCTCATGTATACCCATCATGTATACCCTCATGTATACCCTCCTTTTGGCTTAGTACCCCTTTTCCGACTGACGTTGTATATTATATAAACCTTCCTCATTTATCGCTCTTTCTATATAATGAGAACCGTATCAAATAGTAATAGTAGTACAACCGCAGCTTAGAAGAAGTTTAAAGAAACGAAGAAAGAAGAATAAGTTTAGAGAAACAGACACAGGAAAATGGCGAATTTGTTTTACACTATGTACCTAATCAAGTAATAGTAGTACAACCGCAGCTTAGAAGAAGTTTGAAGAAACGAAAAAGAAGAATAAGTTTAGAGAAACAGACACAGGAAAATGGCGACTTTGCTTTATACTATGTACCTAATCATTATTTACCTATTGCAGTGACATCGTAGCAGCCTCAAGAAGGCGCCCCTGAAGGTCCGGTTGAACACAGTGTAGATGATGGGGTTGATGGTGGACGACACGTAGCCCAGCCATAGGCAGATGTCGACCACGTGCTCTGCCGACAAAACTGAGGGTAAGTTGCTTGTAGACGTCATACAAACAGGACATGGCAAAGTCTCTAATTGAAGTTTGTTTATCTATCGACATAGCAACAGTCTCTACGAATTTATTTTTAAGTTTATAATGAAATAAAAAATTCATGAATATTTTTTTCAAATGAAGTATTTATATTTAGTTATCCAGCGTTACTTACATATTTCTAGGTACAATGTTTATACTCGTAATATGTTAGGGCAATAGTCTATACTTCATTCTATATATTCAAAACAAAACTTGCAAAGAAACCTATTTATTATACGAAACCGGTCAAGTACAAGTTGGACTCGCGCACAAAGGGTTCCGTACCATTATCTAATAAAACATTAATTAAAATTTTAACACTGAAAAAAAAGCTGACAACCTCAGGCGGGAATCAAGCCACGCACATTCCGCATTCCGGGCGGCTGCCTTAACCACTTGGCTACCGAGGTCTAGTTTTCAACCGTCGTTTGTTTTCAGTGTTTAAAATTTTACTTAAGTATATTTAAGCGTTAATAAAACGCTAAAATATATAAAAAAACATTAATCTAACAACATTGGCAAAAAAATCGCGTTTATTGTGTGGGAGCCCCCCTTAAATATTTATTTTATTCTGTTTTTAGCATTTGATGTTATAGCGGCAATAGGAATTCATCATGTGTGAAAATTTCAACTGTCTAGCTATCACGATTCATAAGATACAGCCTGTAGGCCTAGCATGCGCAACACGAGATAATTAAGAATCAAACGAACTTACCTTGTGAAGTTTGATTCCAATTATGCGAGGGTCTCAACCGAAGACGATTACTTATTACATGCAGCAGTACATGAGATGGTGCTATCTTCTTCACACTTTTAGATATATCCTAAAAAGAAATATCTTATTTCCGTTCCCTGCACTGGCAACCCCGCGTCACGAGTCGTCATTATTTCAGAGAATTTTGTGTTATCCTCCACAATTTTTTATTTTATTTTTGGGTTGGGAGGGATGGGTTGACGTAATCGTCTTCGGTTGAGACCCTCGCATAATTGGAATCAAACTTCACAAGGTAAGTTCGTTTGATTCTTAATTATACTTCGGGTCTCAACCGAAGACGATTACTTATTACATGCAGATTTTCAGAGCATTGTAATGTTAACACAATAAAAATAAAAAATTATGTCAATTTGAACTTTACAATATGTAGGTAGTTTTTTATAATTGCGTAAGCCTCCTTTAAACCTTAAAAGATGCATTTAATGGCTATCGATGCATTGGTCGTTTTCTAAACAATGACTTTAACAATTTCATTTATTTATTTGATTAAGTATTATTATTTTGTTGTAAATACTGCATTGACAAACTCATTCTAATTTGTACCTAAACATTTCTCCAACAGTATTAACAAATACATTTAAGTGACTCAGCCCAGCCCACAACAACTCTGCGAAACACCTCCAGACTAGATCTGTGAGCAGTAAATGCCGAGCGACTACGTGACTGTGAGCTCCAAATACAGACAAATATCCGTATCGGCATGTCGTCCACTGTCTTAAAATCTTTTTTATTATTTTTTTTTATTTTTTATCTGCAACAAATGTTTGTGACCGCCTTTTTATGAGGTTGGCACAGCCAGCAACAAATAACTGGGATTCTTACAAATATTATACAATCTGATGAGCGGTTGCTAAACACGGGTCCTGAAGTCTAAATATATTATTTTTGATTAAACTAATAGACTGCCTTTTTTGAGCAGAAACAATAGAAAATATAGTGTAACAATCATAAGTGACAAATCATTGATTATGATCTGATTCTAAGGATAGTCCTGGAAATATGGTTTAATTAATATGACATTTGTGTCCCATGTTGAATTGTATTTTTGATTTGGAGCAATAAATCTTAGTAAGTGTACACTTAACAAAACTGTGTTAAACACAGTTATTCATGGAAAGTAAATTACTTCCCATAAATGACAGGTAAAGTAGACCTATGCGTATAAACAACATAGAAACCTTCCTCAAACTTTTTGGTTAGAAATGATAACTTTATAACTATCAGCTTTGAAAAGATTCAAGTTATTATTTTTCGAATAAAGCTACCAAGATATTATCAAATACAGTACTGATTTAATGTTACTGATTTTGTTGCAAGAGATGTAAACATATATCTCAAGATGCTCGTGGTATACCATGTCAGGTCAACGATTCACTAATAATTTGGCGCCACCTGGATAAGGCTATCTAGAAGAGGATGGCTCGCCTTGAAAGGAAATTAGGTATAACAAATATTATTTAGGGCCGAAGAACATTTTTCTTGGACAGCAAGTTTGGGCCACATTGTATACCAAGGATGTAAATTCTAATCTGTACCACATCAATACCTTCTGCTTTATTCAATTTATATTAAATGTAAGTTTTTTTTTTTTTTATAACTTGGTCAGGATTTCGTGATGCATTCTGCGTTAGTAAGGGTTTGTAAGGTCAAATTATGGCTTTACCAATAAACTAATAATATGTGAAAACGCATGGTAGGAGAGTTACCTACTCCGTATCTAAGTATATTCGTATAATGTTTTCACAAGGATGTAGGATGCGAATACATAAAAGTTTCTGAATCAATTAATGCTAAGAATTTCTCTTGTTCAAACAACTTGGTGTAGGTAGGTAATTCAAACCGCAACGGCCGCTGTGCATGCCGTAGTCAATATTCTTGAATTCATCTAAATCTCTTATTATACATTTATGTATAAAAAAAGTTCTGTTGCTCGGTTTTTTAGTAATGCTTTTGTAAGTGTTTGTGACAAACCCTATGACTCCAAAAAGGTGCTTGTACTCGTAGTTTTATTATTCAATACACACTCGTCATAATTTGAGCTTATTTTTCGTGCGTAGGTACAAAACATAAACTAAACAATTATTGTAGAAAATTCAAATATTATTGTTCTAGAACCGGTTCCAGTAATTTCGCAAACACAAATAGGCCGAACAGAAGAACATTAATTTCAACTGAGGCCTCAAACTAAACCTTAACTTTTTCCGATCAGCTTTAATTGCAGTAGATACTTCATTAAAAATAAGCATCTTGAATATCAATTGTTGACAATAGTAGCTGTGATTAAATAATTTAAGGGCAGTTCGATTCTTTTAAATATAATTGTTTTGAAGCTGCTTTAAATTTGTGATTTAAAAGTGAATCTGTGAGATCCCATATTTTTTTTTTTGTAAACTTTTCCTGACCTTTATAAACACAACAAAAGAGAATCAGACAAATCAGTCGAGCCGTTTTTGTGCGCTTAGCAACACATTTGGCGATTCATTTTTATCTACATAGATTGAGATAGTAAGTAACAAACATTGTTTTGAAGTATAGTTGTTTTGTATAGGTTTGCCGGGAAAATGAATATTACATTTACGAATCAAATGTAAAACATTACGATCCCTAGTTAGCTCACACTTTCTGTCATTCAGTCATAAAAATAAGTCAAGCGACTGCAGGAGCTCTGATTCCAACGTCTCCCTGTCAGATATCCGGCGGAACCTCGGCAGTCCCTTGGCGATGTGAATGGTGCTGGTGGGCTTGATCGCAGCTCGATGGCTGATGATACTACTATGCACAGTGGCGCCCCCCCTATAGTTTAAAGAACCTCGAAGTTGATCACAACTTCAGCCCGGGACTCTGTACAGAGCGTTGGATTTTTGTTTTCTTTCCGAATCAAACTAGTTTAAGGCATTAGGGGTCTTAATATTATTATATGCATTAGGGGTCTTATAATATTATACTCAGAAAGTGAAGTTTTAAAACTTTTATTCATATTTATCTCCAACAGAGCTTATTATTGTTATTATTATTATAATAATAATTATTATTATTTCAATTTCCTAATTTAGTTTTGGAGCTTCGAGGCTTATGTACATTATTACTATTTTTTTTATTATTATTATTATTTTTTTTTTTATTTCCATATATTTAAGTAAATAAGTAAGTACTTATTTTTTTTTTGTTAATTATTATTATGAGTAACCCTTTATTTTTTATGAGGTTCGTCTCTGAAAAATTGTAGAATCCATGGGTGTCCAATGAAAGCAGGCTATTGTCGAACTGACCGTCATATACGGGGACAGATCGAAGATCTTAGTGGCGCAGCTGGCACGGGCACAGGCGCTAGCGCTGCAAGCAGCGCGAATGGCCAAGCTTCGTTTCTGCCGCTACTGGTTGAGTCATTGTAAACATCAATGACATAGTTTAAGATGTCTTCACCAAATCATTATTGATAAGTAAACCCGAAGATAACGAAACGTTGAAAACATGTCCACCCCAGGCGGAAATCGAACTTACGTCCTCAACAATGTTTAGACTCTGCTTTGTTCCACGGATGACGTGGAAACGTGAAACTGTTAGGGTGAAATAGGTATGGCCTCTCACGGTTTATGTGGAGTAGAAAATCCTCAACACAGTTCAAGTGGAGTTAGAAACCATGAAACGGCTATCGTGAAATAAAATAAAGCCTCAACACTGTTAAAATGTACTAAATACATATTCCCGAAACGGCTTGCTTGAAATAAAATATAGCCTCACTCAACCCTGGTAGAGTGGAGTGAGTATCTTCGACACGGCTTGTGTAGCCGCTGTGTCACGGAGAAAGTCTAATTCTTATTCTAATACAATTAATAAGTATATATAATGCTGAGGTCTGACATGAAAACCGCGTGGCGACTCCTTTGCTTCCAATCCAGAGTGGTTCCTTAGAATTTTCTTTCTTGATGTATCCACCAATTGACAACATCGATATAGCCTCAACACTGTTAAAGTGGAGTGAGTATCTTTGACACGGCTTGCTTCGAGTAAGATATAGCCTCAACACTGTTAAAGTGGAGTAAGTATACTCGAAACGGCTTGCGTGGAGCCTCAACACTGTTAAAGTGGAGTAAGTATCCTTGACACGGCTTGCGTGGCGCTTCAATACTGTTGAAGTGGAGTAAGTATCCTCAACACGGTTTGCGTGGAGCTTCAACAATGTTAAACTGAAGTAAGTATCCTCGACACGGCTTGCGTGCAGCCTCAACACTTTTAAAGTGGAGTAAGTATCCTCGACACGGCTAGCGTGGAGCCTCAACACTGTTAAAGTGGAGCAAGTATCCTCGACACGGCATGCGTGGAGCCTCAACTCTGTTAAAGAGGAGTAAGTTACCTTGACACGGCTTGCGTGGAGTAAAATAGAACCTCAGCACTGTCTAATTGGTGTAAGTAACCTCGATACGGCTTGTATGGAGTAAAATCAAAGGCATTCAATGTCATTGAGTAAAATAAAGCATCAACACTGTTGAGCAGTTATATATCCTCGACACATCATACGTTTAGTAAGTTAAACACTGTTACAATGGTGTCTATATTTCTTGTTGTAAATGGCTTTTAATTTTGTTACAATCTTTATTATAGAACCCAAGAAAAACCAATAAAAATGAGGGTAGATAATTTTAATGATAAATGATCTTAGTTCCTTACAACTATGATACATTCCTTAATAGTTAATTTTCCAGGTAAATTAGCGTTATGTTCCAATACTTGCGTGTCGTAATATCGTTGATACGACATTTATCACTATTCACCGACACCGATGATGATAAACGCCTACGTTTTTTCAATTAAAAATGATTTCTTTACTTTACGAAGAATACCGTAATGATCACTGTCTCTCAACTTCGAACTTTAACATTTTCCCATCTTATTAAATACATATTTTATTTCGTTACGAAAAGTGCGTGTGATTCCGATAACACAAAAACACGTAATGACGTCTCGTGACGCGGGGTTGCCAGTGCAGGGAACGGAAATAAGATATTTCTTTTTAGGATATATCTAAAAGTGTGAAGAAGATAGCACCATCTCATGTAATAAGTAATCGTCTTCGGTTGAGACCCGAAGTATAATTATGTCGTGGACGAGATACGACAAATCATTTTAAGTTGTCATGTTAAGGGTTGTAGACAAAAATACCACAGTTTATGCAAAAACTACTGTTAAGTCTATTTTTTACATATTGTGTAGAGTTCTAAGCGCATCCATGTGTCTTTGGTGTTGATAGACATTAGAGATAAATAAATAAAACATGAGAAAACGGATCGAGCTGGTGACAGACAGACGGACTGTAGAGTCTTAGTAATAGGGTCCCGTTTTTACACTTTGGGTACGGAACCCTAAATATGCATTAGATAAGTGAAATTACTATGCACGACTAATGGTTTAAGTTGAATTTATGATAAAAGTGACATTGTTTTTATTGAGACAAAAAAGTTAGTTGCATTTCAAGTAGGGGATGCTCTTTCAACTAGAAGAAAACTTAAATGTTAATTAGACGAACATTCACCCGGGTGGTGAAAGTGGTTATAATTTGCGAATAGGGCAGAAGCTTTTTTAAACAGCACAGCAGATTCGACATATTCTTATATTATGATAGTTATTATCCAGTGCAAAAGCTAACAACGCTACAGTCAGAAATGGGCTCGCGTCAAAAAAAAGTCTAATAGTTTATTCAATACTAGCTGTTGCCCGCGATTTCGTCCGCGTTTCCGTCGTTTTTCCGGGTAAACTATGCCGAAAGTTGACCCGTCCCGCACTTGAACATAAAGATTTCAATTCAATTCCTTTATTTGCATTAAATGTGGTATGGTACATAGTAAGATGGTATAATACAATAAGAGGATCACACATATAGCCAAAGTGTTCGCATACAAAATTTTTATAATAAAATGTCATTTAAAACACATACAGGTACACAATATTAATTAAACTAATAGGATTAAAGATTAATAGAAAAAATTACATTGTCATGCTAAGTATTTGATTCATAGTTTAAATATTCGGCAATTGAATAAAAAGAGTTCTGTATCAACCATTTACGTAACATAAACTTAAATCTATTGAAGGGAAGGCCTTTTATGAACTCTGGTATTTTGTTATAAATTTTTATGCACATTGCGTAACAATTTTTCCCAAAACGTGAAGTCTTCGGTCTAGCATCCATTACCAGTCTATCAGGATTTCTGGTATTGGCCCTGTAAAAATCCCTTGCTTTAGTGAAAACATGGTAATTTAGTTCTAGAACTGCTAACTCGGGAAAGAGCGACGTACAACTGACCATGCGAGAAACAACTGACACCGAGATCTACTCCAGCAACACGAAAAGTCTGCCCTTGAGCCTTATTAATTGTCATTGCATAACACACCGATACTGGGAATTGCGTTCTTTTAAATTGGAATGGAAAATTGTTTGGTATTATGGGAATTCTGGGAATAGAGACGGTTTCTCCTGCACCGCAACCTGTTAAAATTTGAGCCTCGATTATATTTTGTTGCAACTGGGTTACTTTTAGCCGAGTTCGATTGCAAAGTTGTGGTGGTCTTAAATTTCAGAGCAGAATAATCGGAATACTAATTTTTAAATAAATTTCATGAGAAGGAAGTCCGGGCATATTTAAAGAATTTAAAAATTCTATCGGATAATTAGTGGCTTCTTGTTCATCGACATTAAACTTTTCTTTCCCCCTGTATATTCGACAGTATTTTGTTATTAATCTCAAATACCTGGTCATTGCGAGGAGTTAAAATGGATCTTTCGCATAGCCATCTATTGGCCCACCTTAGAGTTTAGGTTTCTATGGCCCCTACTTAAATATGATTGCTAGATTGAACAAAAACTATTGATGCAGTTTTAAACCTGATACATTGTACCATCTTTTTCGATCGTATTGTTTTAAATTTGAATTCAGAATACCACACGACTTGGAGCTACGCCTAAATAAGAGCTTTTCAGGCAAGCCCTAACCTCATCAGCTCGGGTTCCCCGTGGTATTACCGGTAAGGTTTGTCGGAAATCACCACAAAATAAAACTGTGATACCGCCCATTGGTCTAAGCTATCGGGAGTTACACGTGTTATTGTGAGTCAACCATAAAAGATAGACATATGCTGTTGTGGAATATTTTTTATATAATTTAAAGGAAAACATTTTCGTCATACATGATTTCTGTGTAGCTTTAACCACGAAGGTTGCACACGCGACGGAAGCTTAAAAAATGGAGTAACTTCTCCCGTTTTCCCAACATTTCCTTTCACTGCTTTGCTCCTATTGATTGTAGCGTGATGAAAAGTATACTATAACCAGCTCAGGAGTATGAAAAATAACTGTACCAAGTTTTGTTAAAATCCGTAGAGTAGTTTTTGTTTCTATAACGGTTATACTGACCGACAGACAGACAGACAGACAGACAGACAAAAATTTTACTGATTGCAGTTTTGGTATCAATATCGATCCCTAATCACCCCCTGATAGTTATTTTGGAAATATATTTCATGTACAGAATTGACCTCTCTACAGATTTATTATAAGTATAGATAAGGTTTCACAGGCACTGAAGTCAAAACTAATAAAATAATAGTTAACCAACATATACTTTTTAACTTTAACTACTGAATTTACCACCAGAGACACGATTCACCTTTTGGCAGAGCTGAGAACTAAGAAGGGAGGAAACTTATTTTTCTCCATCTTAGTAACTCAAGTAACAGTGTAACACCAGTCAGTCTAATGGAGCAATGGCGATTATAAAACGATTTTTCGCATTCACCCCGAGTATATCTATTCAGCTACCGACTTTTTTTATATTTGGTCACTCATCCGTTAACCCGCGTTGAGAAACTTCTTTAACTTACAAGATCGCACGCACAAGACACTGATCCCTTGAGCTTCTTAAGAAGATTGAAATTTATGTATAATTCGAGTATAATAATAATGATAAATATATGTAATTATAATAACAATTGTTGCTTTGCATATCAAAGATTGAGTATCATTACAATTTAACGATGCCTTATACCAAAGAGCCTCATTCAGATTTCTTTTGTAAAGAACGATCGTCCGTTCGAATACCTACCGACAATAATGGAAATTGGAAAATTTCCTTTATGTACCCATTAATGCATTCGAGCTCAACCAAACAAGACCAAATTGTAAAGGTGAATGTTGTTTCTGACAATTTATATTGGTTGAAATGGAAATAGAGAGGGACTCTTTGATACAGCAATAAAGTTTGAAATAACTTAATTTAGAATGAATATTACTTCGACAAAGGGTATTTGTCTCCGTAGTATTAGTGCACTGTTAATTGTTTTTAATTGTCTCTAGTCAAAAGTTTGAGCTGTTTTGTTGGGGATCGGAGCGAATAAAGCTTTTATTATCTTGAAAGGCTAATAATAATATAAGATTTAATTAAATATAAATAGTCTGGGCAATGTTCTTAAATTTTATTTATAGATCTAGCTTTTGCACGAGCTTTTGTATTGTACGAGTATCTGTATTAATAAAATAGGAATGTGTTCTACGAATGAGACACAAACAGTATTTTTGTGATGCTTGATCCTATAGCTTGAGAAACGTGACTGCTTTTACTCACCGTATGCGATGTTCAATTTCATTATCTTAATTTAATTAATTCACCTATTGGAGGCTTCAGTTACGATGTAAGAGTGAAAAATGCCCCATGCTACCAAACGAGGCGCCGCGCGTTACGTCGTGCTAGGCGTTGCTACGCTGCACTGCGATGCGCTACGACGCAGTCGCACTTCGCAGTACTATACCGTGCTACGCCGTACAAAAGCGTGCTACGCCGTACAACAGCGTGCGACGCCGTACTACAGCGTGCTACGCCGTTCTACAGCTTGCTTGACCGTGCTGTCCGTGATACACCGTGTTACACCGTGCTATACAGTGCTAGACCGTGCTACACTGTGTTACACTATGCTATACCGTCCTTTACTGTGCTACGCGTTGCAACACCGTGCTATACCGTGCTTTACTGTGCTACGCCGTGCAAAACCGTGCAAAACCGTGCTACGCCATGCTAAACTGTTGAAGTTCGTGCTACGCCGTGTTACACCATGGTATATGGTGCTACACCGTGCTATTTTTTGCTACACCGTGCCATACCGTGCTACACCGTTCTACGTCGTACTGCACAGTGCTTCGCTGTGTGACCAAGTTCGGTGTTCCCAAACAAAACATCGACCAGTAAATTTAGTATGTTAATATTTACAGCTCTAAACTGCTTCTAATAAGTATATTAAATCGCTTTGCACTATTAGTAACAAGTATCGTATGAGTATAGTGATCTACATCAATCTTTAATTAACACGTTGACTGACGCAAAACCAGATGCAATTGAAATTTAATTGTTTGTCGGTCTCCGGTGACCCCCACGTTGCTCAAAGTCTTAAATAGCAGCAAATACTAAAAACTTGCTTTATTTTGCTCGTTAATGAAAAAAATCTACCAACCCATCTCTTCCCATGGGTGTAGTAGAAGGCGACTAACAGACCGAATAATGAATACACCCAACAGCATAGAGCGGCGATGAGCTCACCACTTATCACACTGAGCACATGAGCAGTTGTTATTTGGTGAAACGTGGACGCTGTGGACTGCTAATGCGGATTCCACATTGCTTAGTCTCTCGCTCTTGCTTAGCAGCTCTTTGGGGATAATAGGTTTGTATGTACAAAAATTAGTACTGATGAAATCCAGATTTATCAATATACATTTGACATAGACGTCAGTAGTGTTTCTACTGACATTCCAATTAATTATTTAAATTAAATTATAAGACAAAAGAGGAACACTCTTGCGAAATGTTTGTTAATAAAATTTAATTAAATGAATGTAAAAATAGCTTTAGCAAAAGCACATGACAATTATTAAATTTAAAAAATGTACAATCTTTAAATATTGTCCACCAGAACATCCAAGGAATGATGGGCAAAGATTTAGAGATTGAATTGTTCTTGAACTGTAATAAAATTGATATTCTTTGAATAACCGAACACTGGCTTAAAGACCATCAGTTCATGTTCAATTTTAAGAATCATTTGGTAGGAAGTTCGTTCAGTCGAGGAACTGCAATACATAGTGGCTCCTTAATTATTGTCAATAAAAAGTTTAAATTAAAGGAACGCAAAGATAATAGTGAGCCTCTTGGTTGAGCGAACAATAAAAATAGCTTGTGTGGAGTTGGAGCAGTTTGTTGTAGTAAGTGTATACAGACCACCTTCAGCGTCATATGATTTTTTCTAAAAAGTTATGGTTGAGGCATTACATATTGCGGTGGTTTTAATATTAATTTGTTAGAAAATTCGACAATGTCAAAAAAATTAAAAATTTATTTATATCATACAACTTGAATCATTTAGTTTTGAAGCCGACAAGAATAACTGCCACTTCAGCCACCTGTATTGATAACATATATACAAATGTAAAACCACTGGCTAAGCAAATTATTAATAACCTGTACTCTGATCATTGTGGCCAAATGGTCAGCTTTCCACACCAGCGTAAGCAAGTGATGAAAAAGAATATCACCGTTGTGCCAAAAACTGTAGGTCGGCTGGAACGCTTTAAAAGCAATCTATACACAAAATTAAATTATTTAGAATACAATAACAACCCTAATATCTTTTATAATGATATTTTTAACATAATATTGTTCAGAATTCAATAAATCTTTTGTTCCAAAAAAGATCTCGGTTAGTGGTACTGTAACTTTTAATGAATGGGCTACAATTGGTATTCACAAAAGCACTAAACGCCTTTATGAACTTTATGGTGAACGCAACTATAACACCAGCGACGACTTCAAATTATATGTTAAAAATTATTCAAAGTTATTCAAAAGAGTATGCCGATTAGCCAAAGCAAACAGAATAAATAAAAGTGACATGGAATATTATAAATAGTGAAACAGGAAAGGTCAAAAGTCGTAAAAATGAGTACAATTTAAATTGTGATAATACAACCTTGAACCCACGACCTTTGGATTGCCGGTCCACTGCTACAATTCCGTGGACGTCGCTAAATCAGTAACTATGACAATAGCTTCACTTTTAGCTTGCATATTTAACGAATGCATTGACTGTGGTTATTTTTCCTGACCTAATAAAACATAGTAAAATAATTTCATTATTTAAATCAGGTAACACTTCTGACCCCACTAATTTTAGACCTATTTCTGTGCTACCCACATTTAGTAAAATTTTTGAAAAGTTGATGCTAGACCAAATTCAAATTCATTTTTCTAGAAATAAACTTTTACATTGAAAACAATATAGTTTTACTAGGTGTCGCTCAACAACTGATGCCGGTGTTGAGCTTTTACTTTAAATATTTGATGCCTGGGAGGATTCACAGGATGCTTTAGGGGTATTTTGTGATTTATTCAAGGCTTTCGATTGTGTTCTACATGAAACATTGGTCAGGAAGCTTCACCACTATGGACTTAGAGATACTTTTTTGAGTCTTCTAATCTCATACTTAAGTAACAGGATTCAGAAGGTCGTCATTAACGGTAAAAGATCTTAGGGATCAGTGGTTACAATGGGAGTTCTGCAGGGTTCAATACTTGGTCCATTCTTGTTTTTGGTTTAAATTAATGACTTACCTTATTTTTTAAAAGACAGTCATAAGATAGTATTGTTTGCTGATGATGCTTCACTTTTATTCAAAGTGAAACGACGACACCCAAATTATGACGATGTGAATAGCGGTCTCAAAGACTGTACATTGGTTTAATGTAAATAACTTGCTGTTAAACGAGGGAAAAACCAAATGTGTGAGATTTGTATTGCCTAATGTTAAGCAGGTAATAACTAGTGTACAAATTAAGGATAAGAATGTGAATCCTGTGGACACCACTGTGTTTCTAGGCATCATGTTTAATGCCAAGCTTTAGTGGGGCCCACATATAGCCAAATTGTCGAATAGACTTAGCTCTGCGGTTTATGCAGTAATGAAGATCCGTCAGTTAACTGACGTTGATACCAGCTAGATTAGTTTATTTCAGTTACTTTCGTAGTGTATTGTCGTATGGCATTTTACTGTGGGGAAATGCTGCCGACATTAAAACTATCTTTGTGCTGCAGAAGAGGGCTATTTGAGCAATATATAACCTACAGGCTGGTGACTCTCTCAGAGAGAGATTTAAGGATATAAGTATAATGACAGTTGCATCACAATACATTTATGAAAATCTGATGTATGTTCATAAAAATATTGAAATGTTTTCAAAAAACAGTGATATTCACAATGATATATACACTAGAAGTAAGAACAAATTAGCAGTTCCATATACTAGGCTCCATAAAATAAATAATTCTTTTAAGGGTCTGTGTGTACGATTATACAACAAAATCAAAATCAAAGAAAAGCTTTATAAGAAAGCTTATTATAAAGTGTCAGATTACACAGAAGACAAAACAGCTTGGGTCTGAAATGCTCCAACTACCCCAACAGCTATTTCTAATGGTCTATAATTAATTTATATAGAGCACCATATTTAATTAAACTATTTACATTCAAATTCATATTTTGTATTTTATGACCTGGTAACGACATTTTTTTTTATTGTAAATGTCGTTGCTTCTGTGCGCTGTGGTTTCTTGCGCCCGTTCTTTGCCACAGTTAAAAAATGTTGTCCTGAATGGGTGGTAGGTTAAAAAAGATTTGGACGATTCAAAGAAATTATTAATTGATTTTATTGAATAAATATATTTTGACTTTGACAAATCATTTTAAAAATCATTTTGTTTGCCCTCTCACTTTTAAGCTTCTTTACACCCTCAATTTTTATTCATTTAAAAGAAATTAAGGGTGAGTTTCACCCATGAAACTGAACCACTTTCCCCAAGATGACAAAATAGTATGAGAGGTGGAATTTTTTTTGTCATTATTGCACGTAGATTTCTTGGGGAAAGTTGTTCAGTTTCATGGGTGGAACTCACCCTTAGTTTCAGTTAAACTAATAAAACTGAAGGGTGTATATCATAGAATATTAATAAAAGTCAATTTCCAAAATGTTTGTACGCGCATTACTTTACGAGATCGCGATGAATTTTGTGCTAAGGGCATGTAAGAGCATTTTTTCATTCAATATTTTGGGTAACAAGTCTTGTTAAAATAAAGCTATTTGTTCAACAATTAGCATCGCTTTCAGATTGTGTTTGCTGATTCATTTTTACATACCCACATCCCTTTCCTAAAGTTTGCTTTTGCTTGTTATTAAACAATTGTTTCATATCATATCGGTAGGGTACACAAAGTAACACCGAACAAACACACGGCAAGCCAGCGGGCGCTATGCAAATCAACAAATCATAATAATATGTTATTATTCATATCCGCACATTTTTCCCGGCGTAGAACCATCGCGTTTTCCCAAAACGAATAAATTTCCCCGGAGATTGCCCTAGCTAGGGTTTGCAACGTGATTGGTCTGGATGTTGATCCCTTTGCCTTTCAAGATTAATAGTGGTGTCGAAGTTTTAAAACAGCTTACCTAGGTCCTGAAAAATGTATGAGCCACTCAGTGGCTGGAAAAAAAAGCTTGGAACGGCAACACGGTTGCAAGTTACTGGTGATATTTTAAAATAGGTTTTAGGTGAATCGATAAGTCACTGTTTACTTTATCTAATTATCCTTATGGTACAGCCATGACAGCGATGGGTAGGTAGTTGTTATTGTATTTTTAACCAGTCAGTGGCGTAGGTGTGAAAGGAGCACATGCACGTCCCGCTCGCGCGACCCCGGCCGCCTGTGTAGATAGCTCACACTGCCTGACACTGCTCAAATGCAGCCGCGAGCGACCGGTTAAAACCTATTAAAACCTCTCCGGCGTACCTCTTTATTTGGAGACCTACCTATTTAGGAGTCAATAGACTTTTCTGCTTTTCATCATCAACGGAGAACACGACTATAAATCGGCTCTAAAGAACAAACAGTCCAGTCAAAAAATATGCTCATTCTAAATAAAGGGGCGTCACAGCAAATAAAACGGTCCAGTTAAAAACACTAAGTATTAAGATGTGTTTCTTCATAATGTCTACCCAAAGTCATTGCGATCGGCTTCTTGTCTGACTGCGCCAGACAATCTACAAACAGGGAGAAACAGAAATAGCGCGAGAAGAGAGAAGAGCTGTTTCCGCCTCTTCGAGCAACGTAAACGGTTTGTCATGACCACGACCGCCACTGTGGTCAAGTGGTTTAGACTATCGTTATCGGTTTAAGTCGCAGTTATTCAATTCAATTCAATATTCAATTCATTTATTCCAAACAATATACATTGTGTTGAATACATAAAGGTACATTTAAATTACAATATCCGTTAATAAATTAAAATAGTTCAATTAAAATCATTAAAAAAAATTAAATCATTACAAAAAATAAACTTAAAATAATTAAATGTCAAATAATAATAACAAAACATTGATCAAACCCAAACGAAACGCAGTCATCATTACACAATATTTAAATGTCAATTCATTATAAAACAACACAAAAATATCACTCATTTTCATTTCATAATTCATTTTATGAGTACTAGGTATAGCTATTAGTAATAAATTTATCTACAGTGTAATAACAGTGCTCTACTAAAAACATTATCAATTTCAATTTGAAGCTACTCTTATACAATATTTTTTTTAATTCAACAGGTAATTTATTACTTCGAATTGACTGATATTATGTAAACTGTTTGACTACTTCTAAACGAGGAGTAAATTTATTTTTAAAGTCCTTTCTTCTTGTACTTTCCCTAATTTTTCTTTATTCTGAGAATTCAAATTCACTAACATATTTAGCGAAATTCGTCAAAAGTATCAGAATGTACAAGCTCGGAACAGTTAAAATACCAAGTTTTTTGAAATGTTCTCGACACGAATCTTGTTGTTTGATGCGAACCATAGTTCGGATCGCTCTTTTTTGTTGAACAATTGCTTTGTGTATATTGTATTTTTAGCTCATTCCCCAAAACAATAGGCTATAGCGCAGTCTCGATTCCACCAATGCATAATATACCAGCATGAGATGCTTTATATTTGCTTCGTCACGCAGACTTCTCAGTACGTAGCAGGCAGAGCTTATTTTCCCTTCTATTAACAATAGCAGAGGGCCCGGATTCAATTCCCAAAGGTGGGTACATATTTATACTCGATTTGGTTAGTGGTACGACTTGTTAAATCCGTCTGGCTAACTACAACCAACAAAACATCAACTAATCACGACTATTATCCACGAAGGGTTAGTCAGAGACTTGGCAATGAGGACAACAAATGCAGTCCTCTTCCATAGTCCACTTTTCACCAAATAGCCACTGCACATATACTTAGCGTGACAGGTGGTAAGCCCATCACCGCTCTACGTAGTTGGATGTGCAGTCTTTAGTTCATTAGTCGCCTTTAGCGACACCCAAAGGAAGAGAGGGGGTGGTAGTATTTTTTCACCGCTACGCGACGCGGTTGTGGCTAACTACCACCATCTTATCTGAATATATTGCCATAACATCAATGTTTGTAGTATTGTTGTATTCCGGCAGTTAGAGGTAAGATAGCCGTTCTTTAAATAAAAATAATAATAAAAAACTTATTTATTGCCATACCAAAAAACACACAACATACATTTACAAGCGGCACAATTCTAAGAATACACATATACAAACGAACTTAAACTATATTATTAATGCTTGCTGCTCATTTATTAAAAATTTATATGTATGTTATTCGGAGGGCAAAAGGGGTAAATTCAGCATTTGCTGCGCTCACATTGTTATGTGCACGCTGCGCTGTTTTTCAATTTATCCCTGTGCCGGGCAGGTCTTTGCCGGGGTAGAGTGAAAGAAGCGTTTACAATAATGGATTTCATGTACGACTCGATCAAAACTGGATTAAGTAAAAAATAAAAGACACAAAATAATACAAATAAAATAAAAAATAAAAAAAATGTGTGTGTTGTGTGTGTGTAATGTGTATATGGGATGTGTCATGTCATGTTTGTGGTGCGGGTGTGTTGCGAGGGGTGAATTGTAATGTTTGTGATGTGCGTGTATTAAATTACCCTTTAGTAGGTGAGGATTCTGGTTTCGATGCTTATCATTGTAAATGAACAAAAAAGAGCAAGACGACATAAAATAAAACACATTACCTGGTACTATGCATGCAGGGCACGACGCGAACAGCATGTTGAGTAGAAAAAATGGCGCCCAGCACAGTACGAACGTGAAGAATACCAGCCCCAACACTTTCGTGGCCTTCTGCTCGTTCGCGACTGCGTTCGCTGACATCGATCTTCCTTTCCTGCGGTTGGCCAGGAACCTGGGAATGAGACAATGGTTCTAGGTCAAGAAGGGCTTCCACTCAGAACAGCTCGTGGTGGGTTAAGTGATATGGATAGCAAAATATTGGTAAAGGCACTAACTATTAATTAACTCATAAAATATATTATGCTATGGAACGCTACGCAATATTGTGAATGAGCAACGGCCTTTGTTCGTCATGATAAATACGTGTTTAGCACTAAACCTCCTCATTCATTCACCTACCTATTCTAATCATGATTTATAAATTTATCAACACACGTTAGAGCTCTGTTAATTTAGCACGGCCAAACATGTTTAATTTCGCAACCTAATGAATGACAAAACTGTGTTTACAATGAATTTATATTGACTGTGCTTAATTCTGCGAGCGACGCTTCACGCGTAGCTTCAACGCGTGTTAGGCAAAATTAAAAAGAACAGCGGAATAATGAATGTGGGAATCCAAATTTACAGGCAGCAACGTTTATTGAATCATGAATTAATGAATAATTTCTCTTCTATTATTACAACATGGCTGTATTAAAGTATTGACATAAAACAATTTAATGTTAGATGATGAGTTTGGAGCCGGGTCGCGTAGCTACCAATACTACCACCCCTCTCTTCCCTTGGGTGTCGTAAAAGGCGACTAACAGACTAAAGACTGGCTCACCGTCGTCACTGTCTCAAGTCACTATTTGGTGAAACGTGGACTATGGCGGTGGACTGACTAACCTAGTCTCAGACTAACCCTTCGGGGATAGTGGTTGTGATATGTATGTAAGTTTGAATATGACAATGTTGGGTTAGGGTGTCGAAAAGGGGGTGCAAGACTTTGAAAATTTTCTTTTTTTTACGAACTGACGAAAAACATTGCTTTCAAAAAGAGATAAAATTTCCAAAAAAAAGTTTTAAAAAATTGTGAAAAAAAGAGAAAATTTTCAGTTGATTTTTAAATGGAGCCGACACTTAGAAAAATTTGCAATATTGAATGAAGTTTGGACTTGTAAAAAGGGGTTGCAGGACTTTAACATTTAGACGAATTAAAATGTATGACTGCCGTACTCCTGTAGGTCACGTGACATGTCAGAAACTTAAGATAATCGCGAAGCGCAGCGTAGCGATTGTCTTAAGTTCTAATCATCTGGTTTCGGGTAGACCGATCCCAGAAGAATCATTCTTTTCCTGGCAAAAGAGTCGCAGTCACACAGTAGCTGCATAGACTCCGTTTCCCCTCCACATGCCCTGCACAGGTTGTCTGTTGCTAGTTGCATTTTGTGGAGCATTTGTTTAGTGGCATAGTGCCCAGTCAGGGCACCGGTGATTAATCGGGCCTGCCTTCTGCTACCTCCGCATGATCTTACTCCGTCCTAGGGCGCCTTCGCCTATGAAGGATTTTGCGTGTCTTATGCCGGGTAGCTCTTTTCCTATTGTCTTAAATTTCGAGGTTTATTTTTTTATTAGAAAACAGAAATCTAGCTTCATACAAAAAAAACATTTCAAATATTTTTCAAAAAAAAAACTTTTATTTGGAAATTTTTCTGTCTCTTTTTGATAGCAATGTTTTTCATCAGATTATAAAAATCATTAATGAATATTATGATTATACAAACTTAATTAATTAATTAGGCATGCATGAATAACATATTATTAATAATAATTAACAATGTATAATTATAAATAAATGAATTAATTAATTAATTATAATAATATGTTTAAATAATAATGAAATGTGAGCGGAAATGTTTAATTTAAAATTATTTAATAGATGAATGTGTTATTCTATTGTATGCCCATTAAGGGTAACTGTTCTTACTTTAATGCAATGTAACCTAGCAAACAAAAAATGTAACAGTAATGCAATAAAGTTTTATTCTATTCTGAACAAGCGGCATATAGGTCTATACTTAACAGTGTAGGTATCATAATAAATAATAATAATAATAATAATAGCAAATGAGGAGCGCTTTGAACGATGCTATTCTACAGTATCGTGACACGCGTAACTCTAGGCCGCGTATACCTTGTTTGCCCACGAATAGACATAATTTGGCGTTAATGAGTGCCTTGAACGATTTACTGGTTCCATATCTTGGAACCAGTGAAAGTTTAATTGATACCCACTCGATCCTTTATTGTGGGGCCATCACGGTGTGTCGCGTTGCTCGTGTCAAATTCCAGGATTCTGACCGAGTACCGCGGCGAACCGGGACTGCCCCTGCTTGGCAATTGAGGATCGAGGGGCGTATTAATAAGACACTCATTGCAAAGCTAATTTGCTTCAGAAATGGCAATAATCGACCTCGCGTCATGCGATTCGTCACACAAGCCTTTGTTGGGACTGATGTTCGTCCGGAAAACTATATGGCTTGTGTGACGGAACGTATTGACTTTCTGAAGCAAAAAGTCTATGCGTGGGCGAACCGTATACGTCGCTACAGAGTGCGTGTAGACCGATACCAACAAAATCGCCTCTTTCAAAGTGACCAAAGAAAAGTATACAGACGTTGGGAAGGAGCTGATCAACGTGTGAGCGACGGACAGCTACCAGATGTTGATGCCATGACTAATTTCTGGCGCAGCATTTGGTCGGTGCCCGTCGAGCACACGGAAGGTGAATGGATGAGTGTTGTCAGTGAGGCGTGTGAACCTATCGAGACCATGCAGCCTATAAATATTAGTACATCTGACGTAAGTTGTGCAATTGTGTGGATAAGTGTGCGGTTATGCATGTACAGCGTGGGAGAGTAGTAAATTCAACCAATTTACAACTCTCCGAAACGATAAACTTCAGATCTCTCTCCGAAGTTGAAACATATAAATATCTTGGTATGTCACAGTCTTTGGGTGTTGTGGATGGGGACATAAAACAGTCATTACGGGAGCGATTCTTTTGCCGCCTAAGAAAAGTACTTAACAGTCTTTTATCGGGTGGCAATAAGACGCGTGCTTTTAATGGCTGGGTTATGCCTCTCCTCATATACTCCTTTGGCATACTAAGATGGACTCAGACCGAATTGGACGCCTTGGATAGAAGAGTCCGTCAAATGCTCAAGACTTCTAGAATGTTACACCCGCGCTCATCTGTTATGAGGCTGTACATTCCGCGGAGATGTGGGGGTCGCGGCTTTTTAAATGCCAAGGACCTACATAACCGTGAGGTGTAGTCTCAGGGATTATTTCCTTAACAGTGAGTGCGGGATGCATTTGGATGTCGTGGCAGTTGATAGACACTTTACGCCACTCTCCTTGGAAACAGAAAACTGGCGCAAACCAGTGGTGCTAAGCACTCTTGATCGCAAGGATATATGGAAGAGCAAGGTGCTACACGGGCGCTACTATCGGGCTCTAACTGGGCCTGATGTAGATTTGCCTGCCTCGGTGAACTGGCTACGTTTCGGTGACCTCTTTGGGGAAACCGAAGGTTTTGTCTGTGCTATTGAAGATGAAGTTATCAAGACGAATAACTACCGGAAATATATTATGAGGGACGGTACGGTCGACATCTGTCGGGCATGCCGCCGTCCGGGAGAATCACTCCGACATATTATTTCCGGTTGTTCTCATCTTGCTAACGGAGAGTATTTGCACAGACACAACCAAGTAGCCAGAATAATTCACCAGCAACTTGCTCTTCGATATGGCCTTGTTGAATCAGAGGTGCCGTACTATAAGTACGCACCTGCGCCAGTTCTCGAAAATGGTCATGCAACGCTCTACTGGGATCGCTCTATCATCACGGACAGGACTATTGTCGCTAATAAGCCTGATATCGTGGTGATCGACCGATCTCAGCGCCAAGCAATATTGGTTGATATCACCATACCTCATGACGAGAACCTCGTGAAAGCCGAGAAGGACAAGCTCAGTAAGTACCTTGACTTGGCTCACGAGGTTACCGCCATGTGGGATGTGGATTCAACCATTATTGTACCGATAGTCGTTTCGGCACACGGCCTTATAGCGAAGAGCCTCGATCAACACCTAGAGAGGCTCTCGCTGAAAGGTTGGGTCAAGGGTCAGATGCAAAAGGCAGTACTCCTTGACACGGCACGTATTGTCAGGAGGTTCCTCACTCTGCAGCCCTAACCACCGATAGCTTGGGTCTATCCCCGCTGCCGGTGGCAACCTAGGTTAAGTTTTTTATAATATTTTATATTGTAAATATGTTATTTATAAAATATTGTAAAAAAATTTTCTTAAGATATATTTTGAATAAAGAGTATAATAATAATAATAATAAACTTTCCTACACTCACACCAATTATCTAGCCCAAGAGAAGCTTCGTTATGAAACTCGTTAAATGGTTACTAGACAACGGATAAACATACTTAAAATACTTAAATACATACTTATTATTCATAGAAAACACCCAAACCCAAGACAATTTAGAAAAACAATAATTTCTAAATTGACCCGACCGGGGATCGAACCCGGGACTTCAGAGATGGCGACACCATGAAAACCGGTGTGCAAACCACTCGACCAAGGAGGTCGTCGTTAGTAATAAAAAATTTGTTTACGCTCACACCAATTATCCAGACCAAGATGAGTATTCTTTTGAATTTTAGTAGAAAGTTAATATGGTAAGATAACGGATGAATATACATAAACATAGAAAAACACACAGACCCGAAATTTAGAAAAATGTTTTTATATAAATTGACCCGACCGGGAATTGAACCCGGGAACTCAGAGATGGCGCGACGCCAGACCCGGCGTGTTAACCACTAGACCGCGAAGATCGTCAAGTTGAAACGTAGGTATTGTAAATATAAAATTAAATAAATTTTAAAATAATTTCGTCTTGCTTATGCACGAATTGCTGAAAATAATATTAAGTGATTTACCCAAAAACCGTAGTAACTATATTACATCGCGACCCGTGGGATTTAAAGCCCGAATAACAAACCCCTAATCCCGACTCGGTGAAACAGTTTTAGTTTGAAATAGTAGACCTTTTGTAAAACCCTGATAGTGTCAGGATAAACTCCCATCCAATTTCAACTATTATGAATGAAACGGGTTGTACCCAATTATAGTAGATTTGATTCATGGCACACAATCGAAACAAGCTAACAATTGAAGGGGCTGATTGACCTTTCTTTAGTGAGAATATACAAGTATTTTGTGAATGCCAACCATTCAACATGATGATGTCAAATGTAAGTTTCTGAAAATACGAACTCAAAAATGTTTAGAACAAATTAGGCTTCAGTATTATATTTCCCGACGTGGAAAGTTAAGCCTGGTGGATTTAGAACTAGAAACTAGAAACCTTAAAAATGTGAAGAGTTATTTGACTGAAAAATAAAGAAGTGTTTTTTAATTAATAAATATGTTGCCCTTGTAGGAAAATTGTCGGAAACCGCCAAGGGCTGTGGGGAAAGTGAGACTGTAGCAGTGAGACAAAATAGGCCGAAAAAAATTGTTATAAGCTTTTGTTTAGCTAGCATTTAGATCAGCAGAGGTTCACTAAGGGCCGATTTCACCGCTGACATTAAACGCGATCAATTCGGGCTAAACTCAGATTACGCGCTAAACTGAGTTCCTCTCTCAAGTTTGCGTTTCACCGGCATAAACTAAACGTCGTTCAAGTTGAACTTAGTTCAGTTTTTGAACGGCCGATTTTCGACGTTTAGCTTGGCTAAACTCGTTTAGGTGCTTTTTTTATTTGTTCCTTGAAGGAACAGGCTTAGGTCAGAGACCATACTGCCTAGTCATTAGATTTTTTTTTCTTTGCATGTAGTGGATGATAATGAAATGAGTTATAATATCAACGTGAAAGTGATAATGAATATACTATGGTAAATAATATTCTCCAAACCCCTTGAGTGTTACTAAATATGTGGGACTTTACAGAGATCTCACACGGATTTATTAAAAGAATTTAAAAAGTGATGTTGCACTGTTTTGTTTTATTTGCCAACACATAAATGCACGTTCACGAACACATGACAGTTATTAAACCACCATTATTTCACATTCATATTCGACAAAACACAAAATTTAGAAATTATGACAAAACTGCAGAACTGCAGACACTTCATTTTCCTGCCAAGAAGTCTTGTTTCAGAGCTGTTTGCCTGACATTGTTGTAATTGTGTGGAGTATGGGAGGCTTGTTTATTTATTTTTAAAGAAAGAAATAATATTTTTGTTAGTGATATTTTGCTTCTAAAACAAAGATGAAAAGAGCAGGCACGAGCTTTTGACGAAAATTTTGATGAAAAGTCCCTATAAATTAGTAGTTATAGCGTGTCGCCTAACACATTAAGCATAACCGGCCTTTTGCGTGTAATGGAACGTGCTAGTTTCACTTTTAACCGCAAGCGCAACAGCGCGCCAATAGAGCAATGGCTGCCGCAAGAGAGACTGCGTTAGGTTACGATCTCCGTTCTCGCGCCATAAGTCTTAGCACCTATTCTAAAGCATTTGTACCTATAATTTTTGATTGAAACCTGTGAACCTGAACAATAAACGATTTTACAGTGATCAAGTAGTTTTACCTGTTACAAGAACCTGCATACTAGCGCTTGACGTGCTAAATAGTTTTGACAATTTACTATTCTTACCATGTTTCACAAGATATTTATTTTGAAATTTTTGATTCAAATATTTTATATGTAATTTCTAATACTAACCCATCATATTCTGAACATTTGTTGAAGATTAACGTGATTTGAATTATGTTTTTTTAATTTATTTTCCCGTTTGTAAAGGAACAATTTTTTTAATTGCAAAACTTTGAAATCGATTCGTTAGGCTCCAAGCCAGAATTAAAAAAAAATAACGTATAGTTGATGATATATCATTCACTCATTCACTCTTTGTCAAAGCTGAACTAAGTTTTAGTAAACGGGATCAAAACGAAGCCGGTGAAATCGGTGCGACTTAAACCGCGATCAAGACTAAGTTTTGAACGCGATTAGTCTGAACCAGGTTTTATTAAACTCGGTTTCTATTCGGTACGGTGAAATTGGCCCTAAGTCGTTTCGTGCAAATAAAACCGTTCCGCGGAATAAAACAAATATTTATATAATATTCTATATTTTTTATGAAAATATTGAATTTGGAGCTATTTTTGTCTACGTAAGCCACATGGCAAAAAACGGAACCCTTTTGGATTCGTCATGTCTGTCTGTCTGTCCGTCCGTAGGTCACAGCCACTTTTTTCCGAAAATATAACTGTTAAAACTTGGTAAGTAGATGTGTTCTGTGAACTGCATTAAGATTTTCACACAAAAATAGAGAAAAAAACAAAAAAATTGTGGGGGTTCCCCATACTTAGAACTGAAACTCAATTCTTTTTTCATCAAACCCATCTATGGATAGGTCTTCAAAAATGATATTTAGGTTTTTTTATTATTTTTTTCTAAACTGAATAGTTTGCGCGAGAGACACTTCCAAAGTGGTAAAAAGTGTATCCCCCCCCCCCTGTAACTTCTAAAATAAGAGAAAAATAAAACTATAAAAAATATATGATGTAGATTATCATACAAAGTTCCACCGAAAATTGGTTTGAACGAGATCTGGTGAGTAGCTTTTTTTTAATACGTCATAAATTGATTAATTTAAAAAAATACACTATTATTAAAACATCGATCAAATTTACAACTACAAGAACTTTTATATGATGTTTCTCGCTGCTGCAGAACCCTTCATGGGCGAGTCCGACTCGCATTTGGCCGGTTTTTTTAGTTTTAAAGAAAATGATGATTGAAATTTTACAACTGGATGGTGATAGATTGTAATGAATATCATAGTGCCTTCTTCAAAAAAGGATTGTATTTGATAAAATACTATTAAATACTACTAATTTCCATGTGTGCCCATTTTTCTTTTTTTTAATTCTACAACGGGTACGCGCTGCCGATGGAAGCGATAGTCTCTACCATAGTCCACTTTTCACCATATAGCGACTACACATGTGCTCAGCGTGACAGGTGGAGAGCCCATCGCCTCTCTATGCAGTTGGATTATGTGCAGTCTTTAGTCCGTTAGTCGCCTTTTACGACACCCAAGGGAAGATATGGGGTGGTAGTATTTCTTTCGCCGTTACGCGACAAGGTTCAATTTTCAGGTCGAGCAAAGTGTTTTTTCGGATTTTTCGATGCATAGCCCGTGTTTGTGATCACCAACCCACATTTGGCAAGTGTGGTGATTAAGCCTAAAAAATTGGCAAGTGTGGTGATTAAGCTTAAAATTACATTCTCTATCCCACGTATCAGTAGTCGCTTACATAACCGAAAAACATTTGAACCTCCTCGTTGTCATACTAGACTCGGTCAGCATTCACCTATCTACCGCATGTTATCAAGTTATAACGCTGTTAGATCTGAAGTTGACATATTCAATGGTTCTGTCTCGTCTTTTAGGAATGAACTTAGAAAATTGTTAAATTGTTAAAAGTAGCCCTAAATGTAAAAACTGTAAGAAGTGATATTATTGGCTTGTAATTGTAATTAGTCGTAGTCGTAGTTTCTACAATAGGTTCACAAAATTTTTATTAGCATGATGTGTTTGCATCTAGAAGAAATGTGATTTAAATAACCTTATTGTATATGTTTCTAAGCATGTTTGTTATCACTATTTCGGTTTGCAAACCTAAAAAAAAAAAAAAAGCCAATACCACAGATTAAAGAAGAATTCAATACCACAGATTAAAGAAGAGTTACCAATACCCTTAACCTGGCAGCACTCGCGCCCTTGAAATTTACACAAGCACTCGCGCGTACAGTATTTTGCATATTTTATGACAATTTTATAATAAAACAATAATATTCAATAAAGTCAAATATTTATTTTAAGTTTACAACATTAGTTTTACTTTAAATTTTTAATAACAAACATGGGAACTGAATTGGCACTTTACTTACGTTCATACTTGCGCGATGAGCAAAATCCCGCGTGACGCGACTGTTCCATACTCGCGCGATGAGCAAAATCCCGCGTGACGCGACTGTTCCATACTCGCGCGATGAGCAAAATCCCGCGTGACGCGACCCAGCCGAACAAAACCTCTCCCTCCAGCAATCGGGACGCACTGAGCCGACGGAACCGTTAGGTGGGGGACGGGAGAAATGTAAAATTCAGCTATAGCGCGGGCGAGAATTGTGCGCACTTTTTTAAAGAAATAGTGCGATTTTTAAATTTACCGTGAGGGAAATGCTCTAATCGTAGTGTTCTGGCCAACGTCCACCTTATTCGCCAACATCACCCAGGCTCATAGCGGGTCCATAGACTACTCCCTAGAAGTGAAACGACCTGGAGGTTGCTCTGAACATGGGGCAATACACCCTGTTTATTACCTAATTAATTACTTGTGGGTCTGACCTGCTCTTCTGTTCTATCCTGTTTGGTGTTTCCCCGATACGTGGAAGGAGGCGCCCCCCTCCCCCCCCACTTCCTGCGCAGACGCCGTCACAGTGCTGACTTATGTGCCTCACGTGGCAGGTCAGATTCAACCACCCAAATCACTATGCTGTCTCCCACGGACCAAGCTCTCAAAGTCAACCTTACGTGGGGCTTACTAAAGTAGCACACCGTAATCAGATGGAACCTAAGCTCACCGAACCTTTTCAGGTTAGATAAAACGCGGCGATCGCGAACTCGTTATTTCGCGGACGCGAATCGTGGACGTCACGATTACAAGGGCGTACAATACCCGCGATTGATTTTAGCCATTCTATGGCGTCTGGCGCTGTTCCTTATCAAAACGATGGGAAACAAAATTCAGCGCACCGAACTCAGACAGCGTTTTCTAACTCGAATTACGACCAGACATTTTTCGTTTGTCAATGTCAAGACCGTACATGACATTTGACACTCGACATTTTCTTTTTTCTATACCCTGTCCATTGCAGTTTTGCAGTTTGCAGTTCATTGCTGGTTTTAAACACGTAGTGACAACTTGATTTAAATTATGGAGGCCTTTGTCCTGTAGTAGGGCAGCATATAGCTTGTACTTTTCTTTAATTTACATTAATCAACTAAGTTTTGATACCTAAATAAAGCTCACCAATAAATGTTTAAGTTTTAAGCTGTTTACATCCTAATCGGTTGTTGAACAATAATTTCAGTACCGATATAATATTGAGGATTGTTTTTAAGTGTACCTAGAATAAATGATATTTCTATCTACTTGTACTTTATCTTAGTAGAAATGTGTGGAAATAAAATGTCAATGTATCCCCCCTAGTAGCTAAATGTGGAAAAAAAATCCTATCTCAGTAGGGATATGAGGAACAGGCAAATATTATGCTGTTCACTAAGTATTAAACATCGTTTACACGTTGACTGCTACAAAACCAGACACAATTGAAATTTAATTGTTTGTCGGTCACCGGTGAACACAAAAAACGCTGCTTGTTCAAACAATTGTTACAAAATAACTGAATGATTATAAAATTCTTGGTTACGTCGTAAGTTCATGAACTCGAACATACCGTTGCAGAAACATCGGTAACTACATATTAGTTTCAAATATTACAATATTCTCCATGCAGCACCTGTCGGAGTTAGTATATTAATATCCGGCAGTGAAATCGAAATTCATATGGAATTAGCATCCGGCTCCATTTTCGCATGAATAGACTAACACTAACTAGGATAGAGGACTGCTTTTGTTGTCCTCATTGCCTAGTTTTTTAACTGACCCTTCGGGGATAATAGTCGTGATTACATGTATGTATGTAGACTAACACTTTTGACATGCTTTTGCTGTTGCTAATAACTGACTTACCACGACATCTACGTAACTATTTCTGTATACACTAATTCTACGCTGTTCTACTTTTGGGCTAAAGACTTGCTCGCCATGTGCTGACGATCAATCCGGTGGAACAGTGGACCCAGGGGGCTAATTGTATAATTTTAACATACATGGCAATACCTTTCAAGTAGTTTAACCGCCTCTGTGGTGTAGTGACTATAAGCCACCGGTTTTACCCAGAGGTCCCAGGTTCGATTCCCAGCGGGGGGTACACATCTTTGTGTGCTCGGTTTGGTTGGTGGTAGGGCTGTTAGGTCCGCCTGGCTAGCTACCACCATCTTATCTAAGTCTGTCGCCATAACAACGATGTTTATAGCATTGTTGTGTTCCGACAGTTTGAGATAAGATAGCCAGTTCCTCAGTGGTTGAGGATTCCGGGTGAAGCGCGCTTCCACCTTCGACCTTATCGTCACTTACCATCAGCTGAGATAAAGGCCAAGCGCTTACCCGTTGTGGATATAAAAAAAGAAGTTAATTGCTTCGCTAGTTTGAAAATTTAAAAATTAGTCTTAAGGAGGATATGCGGGCAAAACTGTTTTGCTAGATCGAATGGTGTATGTATTTACTATTAAATAACGCTCTTATAAAAAACATATAATACACTAAAGGATATTACCTAAACATGTGCTTATTTTTTACGAGATTAAATGTACTTTACTCGATTATAAAAAATCCCGAAAACAGGCCAACGTAAAAGTCTAAAACGGTTGATTTCTTTTATTTTTTTTTAATTTTCAACATAAATTTTACATGTAAATATTTATTTTGGAGTACCTACTACAGAGAACCTGTTAATTCATTAAATCCTATAAAGTACAAAGAGACAAAAAAACCTATAAAACGCGCTTATTTGCGCCGCTTCGCTGTTATACCCGTCCCGTACCCGTCGTACCGTCGAGAGAACGAGAGAGAAGCGCTCGAAAGGACTCGCCTTAAATAAGCAAACTAGAAACAAGCTTGTACTTGAAAGATTGCGATAGGTGTTGAAGTTAGACAATTACGTCCCAGGTCTTCCCACCATCGTTACTTCTCGCGCCTTGATATCTTCGGGTGTACCAGATTCTCCGCGTAACGATCGAGCACTGTTCTCTAGACATGGATTCCACCCAGTAACTTAAAACCCTAACATAGTATTTAGGTTCTATGTAGGGCATACCAGCTAAGTAATGCTCTTTTTAAAATTCCCCTGAAATACGGGATACGGAATGATTATATGGACGAAATTGCAAGCACATTTAGATTTAAGGTCCACAGATACCCACGCGTAGTATCTAAATGTGCCTGCAATACAGTTGTCCTGTATTCTGAGACTTAGTATTGCAAGAACTCAGTAACTACTCCAGTTGTTCCATACAAGTTGATTCTGCTATCAGGGCACTTGAATAGGATATAATATCTTAGCTGACGACGTTTCTTCAGTGATGGAAACGTAGCAGAAGCAACCGATTCAACAGTTCTAAAACGGTATAAAGAAGTTGTAGCTTCTGGAATTTTTTACCATTCAACGACCATACTCACCTCAGCGTCAGCGCATTAGGCGTGGCCAACGTCAACTTAATGGGAATAAGTCTGGCTCTCCTTGTCTCAGCTGCTATACTGGGTGGTGTCTGCGTGGCAACGTCTCTCCCTCTCCTGGCGTTGGAGCCTCCCCCCGCCCCGCAGCCGTTCATATAGCTGAGCTGGGGGTGCGAGACGCTGACGCCAATTTTGTTGCGCTGCGTCCTACGAGAAAGAGAACATTATGATGAGATTGTTAAAGTTATGTATTTAGGCTTCTTATGGTGATGATAAAAACACTCACATAATTCACAGATTTTTATGGTCCCTTCAATCAATGATCTTAAACACTACCTACATTACGAAATATAATTAATGTTGTGAGAGCCGACGTTAACCGTGCCCTTGTTCGGACGAAACAGGAAGAAGCTAACAAGGCACCATCTATCGCCGTCGATAGCAAATTGATCATGGGACATGATCATTTGTGGTATGGCCCCAAACTCCCCGTCTATATGGGAAGGACAGTGCCCAGAAGATGTTGACCTCCATGCTCAAGTGGTTAGCGAGCCAGGTCTGGCGTCGCGCCATCTCTGAGGTCCCGTGTTCAATTCCCGGTCGGGTCAATTTAGAAAATACTGTTTCTCTGAATTGTTCTCGGGTCTGGGTGTTTTTCTATGTTTATGTATATTTATCCGTTAATTAACCATATTAACTAGATTCAATAGAAGCTCATCTTGGGCTAGATAATTGGTGGGAGCGTAAACAAATTTTATTTTATTTATTGTTAATTAATTAAGTAGTAGGAACTATAGGTTAATGAAGAAACATCAGACAGTTGGGCACTGGCCTCCTTCGTGGACAGATTGGGCCTTATCTCATCACGCTGGCCCAGTGAGGTTTCATCATCAGCCTATTAGCGTCCCACTACTGGGCACAGGCCTCCCACGTGGACAATAGCAGACATGGGGATATTGGGCCATAACCCACCACGCTGGCCCAATGCGGGTTGGTGGGTTTTAACGACTGTCATCTTACGACAACAACCGGGACCAACGGCTTAACGTGCCTTCCGAAGCACGAAGGAGCTCGAGATGTTTTTTTTATTAATTTGGTCACCCATCCAGTGACCCGGCATTGAGAAAGAGGCTTAGCGAGCAAGATCGCAAGCCGAACGCGCTAGCCGCTGCGCCATCGAGCGCCTCAGTGAGGTTTGGTGGGTGTAATATCCTAACCTAACCTAACTATAGTTAGGTGTAGCAGTATAGTTATACTGAGTCATTGTAATCACCTCACACTTAAGACAGATAATAAAATTTACAATCTATCGTGTCTATCCAAAGGTCATGAAGAAATTATTTTATTGATTAGACCGCCTCTTGTACAGGTTATTTTTAAATGTATTATTTATCTTGTTATATTGTATCTTCATCTATATCTATAAACGTCCCACTGATGGGTACAGGCCTCCCACGTGGACAATAGCACGTGGGGATATTGGGCTATAACCCACCACGCTGGCCTAATGCGGGTTGGTGGGTTTTAACGACTGTCATCTTACGACAACAACCGGGACCAACGGCTTAACGTGCCTTCCGAAGCACGGAGGAGCTCGAGATGTTTTTAATTTGGTCACCCTTCCAGCGACCAGGCATTGCGAAAGTTGCTTAGCGGGCAAGATCGCAAGCCGAACGCGCTAGCCGCTGCGCCATCGAGCTCCTCTCTATTGTATCATATCTAATCTTAAATATACCTGGTCGAACTCGTGACTCTCCAAGTCAACTGTCTGGACACTGAAGTGCTCGGAGACAGGTCTGGTGAACTTCTGGCTCCTAGTCTTCTGACCCCTTGCATCGGTCCGTTGTCGAAACCTCCGCATTGTCTGTCATTGGAAAAAGAAAACATAAATTGTATAACCTTTGTTAAATTATTATATAAGTAACTTAATACATACATACTATATATAATCAGTCAACAAGAAGGTCTCTTAATTAATTTCCTGACTGACTGACTAATTCTCTAAGCATTGCGGCCGTTGTGTTTCGACGTGGACTGTATGAAAATGCAATGATCAGGCTAACTTTTAATGTATTTAACTAATTCACCGCATAGTACAAGTAACTTAAAAATACGTAAATTTTCATAATTTCGTGCAGGATCCCCTTATGTAGTTTACATTAGATACAGACTGATACGTACGAGTATGTTGTTATTTTATCTTAATACCCAAAGAAAGGAATAATATTCTGAAGTATTCAATACGTACGTCAATAACAAAAGGGAAATCATTTACAGATCGGTGCACACGTATTGTTTTCCCGATGCTAGTGAAACTCACTATAATATGAGAGGCGCTCTAGAAGAATTCCCACTACACCATGTATTATTAATTTCGACTAAGGTTTTTTTTAGTGTCAAAACGAATTGGATTCTTATACGATCGTCCCAATTTTTATGTGCTTGGGGATTTATTGTTGACCGGGTTGAGGATCATCTTATTACGACTTTTGATTACGGAACTTGAATCTCAGTAGCTCTTTCAAGTTTTGTATAGTAATGTTCCCTTACATAATAATCTAGTGTACTTTAAACCGAAACGCAGCATTGTTAAAAAATACTGCTTGCATAAATAAAGTGTTAGAGTGGTCGCTATCCAATTAGATTCTGGGAGAATTCTTGTCACCGTGCAGCGTTTCTACACCAGCATCAAAAGTTCATCAAACCACAAGCGTAATAGTAGAGGATCCGATTTTACAACGACCGATATTATATATCTAAAAAATTCAATTAGGAATCCGGCGAATTAGGAACTAATCAGTATACTTAATGATTAATTAAATGTTTAATTTTTTTTAAACATGGCACTGGTTTTGATAATAGATAAATTACATAGGTACCAATCGAAAGTACGAAGCCGAAAGAATATGCAAACGTTAGGTTGACTTTTATTTTTCCCGTCATTACAATTAGGTAGGCAGGTGTAAACAGGTAAGTTAATATTAGTAATTTGCAACTGTCAGTTATTAATTGAAATTTATGTTTAAATAAAGATAATCTCATTACAAAACACACACACACACCAAACCAGTGCAATGTTAAAAAAAATCTTTTTGTAATATTAAATTAATCATTATAGGTACTGGACTGAAATCTTTCAGCCAACCCACTCGCGATGTATTATTTAACATATTAAATTTGTAATAAAATACTTTTCATCCATTAACCGACCCGGTGAAGGTCGTTCTATACTCGGATCTTAGACTATAAAGAGTCACAAGAAATATGAGTAATGTTACACCCGAGTTACCGGAGCATTATTTGTATGCACCTCGCTAACGGATGGAACTGATCTTAGTATAATCCTTCCTATAGTACATTAGAATGCTTTCGTGCCATAGAGCCGGAGGCAGGTTAATCTATGCCCCGTCTCGGGCGGGCGGAATGATGAATATTGCAGACACAATTAATATACGGGACAGCTTGACGCTTTGATCTTTAAAAGAAGTGCTGGAGAATGTTTTAGATGAGACGTTTGAATTTATGCTGAACATTGTTGATGAATTAAAATTATAGTTTGATAATGTTAGTTATAGTTTTACATACACATACATTAATATCAACGTCTCAGTGCTTGGTACACAGGTATTCGACTGAACATTGGATTTAACGTCTGCCATCTTAAGACAATAACCAGGACTAACAGGTGTTAGCTTCATATTTCATAACATATATACATACCTACGTACATCCATTATAAACACGACCATTATCCCCGAAGAGTTAGTCAGAGACTAGGCAAGGAGACAGCAAAAGCAGTCCTCTACCATAGCACAAAATAATACCATAGTTCACTTTTCACCAAATAGCGACTGCACGTGTGCTCAGCGTGACAGGTAGTAATCCCATCGCCGTAATAGGCTATTGAATGTATATGCAGTCTTTAGTCCGTTAGTCGCCTATTACGATACCCAAGGGAAGAGAAGGGGTGGTAGTATTCTTTCACCTCTACGCGACACGGTTATAATGTAGATAGTAATGTAATTATACATGACTAGCGGCCGCTCGTGGTTTTACACGCGTGGTTTCCGTTCCCGTGGGAATATCGGGATAAAAAGTATCCTATGTGTTAATCCAGGTTATAAACTATCTGTGTGCCGAATTTCATCATAATCCATTTAGTAGTTTTTACGTGAAAGAGTAACAAACATTCATCCATACTAACAAACTTTCGCGTTTATAATATTAGTTGGATGATATGCTTGAAAATAATGAAACGTTAAAAATTACTAATCGAACCTGCGTCCTCCGCAATTCGGGCGGCTGCATTTTTCAATCGTTTTCTTCGAGTTCATTTAAGCGTTATTAACGCAAATAATCTAATATTACAAATATTAATGTTTTTTTAGTTAACCGATTCTTTGTAAATCTCTTACACCAACACTAAGCTTAAAGCACAAGAGGATGGCGATATAACCGAACAGCCACAAACAATGGCAAGCAGTAGACCATCGCCGGCTTTACTGCCAATATAATCGGCACTAAACCCAGATGTGATTGTTTGCGACCAATGGAGGTCTGTTTGTTGTACCAATTTACTGTTTAGTGTCTTGGCTGCTATAAAGCCGGGGTTCCAACAATATGAAATTCCTCTTGTAATTATAATAAATCATTTAATTTCTTATTGGTATTTATTTCGAGCTGTATGGTGGCGACGGTTTATTAAAAGAATACTACTGACCCATCTCTTGGAGGTCCACCATGGAAGTCTTAAAAGGCGACTATCGGACTAAAGACTGCATATACATCCAACAGCGTTGAGCGCCGATGGACTCACTACCTATCACGCAGAGAACAATAATAATTGCAGTCGCTATTTGGTGAAAAGTGGACTATGACAGAGGACTGATTTCGCGGTTTTCATTGCCTAGTCTCTGACGAACCATTAAGGTATGATTCCGAACTCCGCTGCACGCAGCAGTGCTGCTCCAGCACTACTGGTACCCATATATTCTCTATCCGTCTTATTAATAAAAATGACCAAATGTTACACCTTGGTATTAGATGACGCTGTATCGTTTTTGTTAAAGAAGACAGATAGAGACAGCGTCAATTTAATCCTAAGTGTAACTTTAATCTACGTTTATTAATAACAGGGTATAATTTTATATGAGATTACATTCCGAGCTTCGCAGCAATATCGCGACAGCAATGCAGCGGCAGCACTGCTGGTCCCCATATATTCTCTATATGAGATTACATTCCGACCTACGCAGCAACGTCGCGGCAGCAATGCAGCGGCAGCGAAGCGCAGAAACCCAGCCGTTGGGGTCATAAAGTGAGGCTACGGTGCTTAAAATGGACCGCTTTGTGACATGTGTGATGGGGGGCAGAGAGATACGGTAGGTGAACTCGTCTGACTGAGGGCTCCGCTGTATACCCAAGACTTTGATGGACGTGGAGTCTGCGTTCATGTCGAAGTCCTTGGGCATGTCGCATTGGTTGTCGGGGAATCTCTCGATCAGCTTAGGTGAGATACATGTCCATTTAGTGAGCTGAAAGCCGCCAAGGGGTAGTAGACTTATTAACTCGTCCTGGAGTGCTTGGGCGGATTCAACTGTGTCATGAACACACAAGATGTCATCAACGAAGATAGACTTGCGAAGAACCTGAGCGGCTTCAGGGTAGCGATGACCTTCATCATTAGCTAGCTGAAGCAGAGTGCGGATTGCATGGTATGGGCTTGGTCTTAAGCCGTAGATGACGGTATTGAGGGCGTAGGTGAGCAGCGGTTGATCTGGTGAGGACCGCCACAGTATGAGCTGATACCGTCTCTGGTCTGGGGCCACCAGCACATTTCTGCGTGCGGCGAAGTCCGGAATCATACCTTTAGGAGAAAATAGTCGTGATTGTTTAAATGTATGGTATTTAGTCATCCAGCGTTGGATGAGAGTGGCACAAGACAGGTCGTGGTGAGGACTTTTGGGGGAGGCCTTTGCCCCACAGTGGATGTCCTTCGGCTGATGATGATAGTATTTAGTATACAGAAAAAGGAAGTTCGAATTTTACAATTCATAGCTTAGTTTGTCATCACCGCTTTATGTTACAGCGTTGGATGCGAGCGGTACAAGACAGGTCGTGGTGAGGACTTTTGAGGAAGGCTTTTGCAAAACAGTGGATGTCCTTCTGCTGATGACGATGATGATGGTATTTAGTAGACAGAAAAAGGAAGTTCCAATTTTACAATTCATAGCTCAGTTTGTCATCACCGCTTTTTGTTACAGCGTTGGATGCGAGCGGTACAAGACAGGTCGTGGTGAGGATTTTTAGAGAAGGCTTTTGCAAAACAGTGGATGTCCTTCGGCTGATGATGATGATGGTATTTAGTAGACAGAAAAAAGAAGTTGGAATTTCACAATTCATAGCTCAGTTTGTCATCACCGAGTGTGACCTTTGGCAAGCATGGTGATAAAGACAATATCTATCAGATGTGGCGATATCTTGATTTCAAGGATGAAGGCATTTGACAGCAAATTGACGAATTACAATTATTACTACATCAAACTCAAAAGATATTTATTCAATAAACTCAATTAAATACTTTGATTCGTTCAAATCTTTTTAACCTACCACCCATTCAGGACTTCATTTTTTAACTATGGCAAAGAACAGGCGCAAGAAACCACAGCGCACAGAAGCAACGACATTTACAAAAAAAATATATATGTCGTTACTAGGTCATGAATTACAAAATACGAATTTGAATGTAAACCATCTTAACTATTTTAATCAAATCATAGTTTCTTTATTCAGTAAACTTAATATAAGCATTTTAAATCGTCTAAACCTAATTTCAATTCTGTATGGATGGGTAGATACCCACTCACTCACCCCTCCCATTCAGGACGTCTTTTAGCTATGGAGAACAACGGGCGCAAGAAGCTCTACAGCTTTATAATAATATAGAAGTAACGACATTTACAAAACAATATGTCGTTACCACATATACAATCAACAATCATAAACCAATTATATTATAAGAACAAAACAACCTGATTATGTTTAACAACCAATACAAAGTAAAAATACAAGAAAACCCGTTTACATAGAAGTAATGGATTCCAAGAACCGTTAAAAGACGAAAAATACCTCAAAAAATATTACGTTTCATAGAACGTAGAAGAATGTGTTGTGTTGCAAAAAGTTTTTTGAGTAAATAATTTTGGAAGTATTCTGAACTTTTCCCACAAAATGAAAAACAAATAAAAAGAGTAATTTAACTTACGAGGTATATCGGCTGACCTGCCTGTTTCGCCTGCCTACTGGTAGGTAGTATCTCACTAGGTTTCATGGACACTAACAATATATACATTTACTACGGAATCACCCATCAACCCGCATTTGGCCAATGTGGTGAGTTATGGCCCAAGCTCTTTACTATGCTTGCGGAAATGTCTTAGCCAAAAGCTCTAAAGTTTCTTTGGTGCATACATGCATTAATAAGACTATTAACCCTGAAGGGTTAGTCAGAAACTAGGCAATGAGGACCTCAAAAGCAGTCCTCTGCCAATAGTCCACTTCTCACTAAATAGCGACTGCACATGTGCTCAGCGTGATAGGTGGTGAGCCCATCGCCGCTCTATGCTGCTGGATGTATGTGCATGCAGTCTTTAGTCCGTTAGTCGCCTTTTACGACAACCAAGGGAAGATAGGGGGTGGTAGTATTCTTTCACCTATTAATAGGAGATAATTCGACCCTTTTGGTTGAATTGTACCTCCGCATTAATTTCTACCCTATTATTTATGTTAGTATGGGCCAATTTTGCCTGATCTAAATAAGTAAATAAAAAAAATATCATGAGGTAGACAGTACTAGAGTTACAATTTAACTGGACAGTGCGAATTAGCCGACTCTCTCTTACTTTTCAATTTTCTTGATCTTTGGTGTGGTGTAAACTTTGATTACAAAACACCGTAAATATACGGAACAGAACAAACCTAAAAATTAAACCCTGTTGTAGTAGCTTCATTATTATAGACAACCCTAACCCTACATAAAAGCGTATTTACACTAACAAAAGTTAGCAATGTAAATAGGTAATAAAATGATTGTTATAGCCTTGGGAGCTGTAAGCGCTTTATTGTAGTGCTAATTTGTTACGTACTGTAATGGTTTCTGCAATAACTGCATTTGTATGTGAAACTTATGTAGTATCATCAACATAGAATAGTGAGTCAATACTCATAAAGTAAAGTAAGTAAGATTAAATATTTAAACGAATTACTTAAGATTTTATGGTTTAAAGTTCTATAAAATATACCTACTAAACACGGTTTTATGTTTTGAATAATCAAAAAAAATAGGTAGATAAAATTTGCGTTCAAATTCAAGAAGTTGCAAATAAATATTAAGGTGACCAACATATTAGATTTCCTGTAGACCCATGGACCCTTAAAAGAGTTTGAAACGTCAGGATGTAAAAAAGAATTGAGACTATTATTTACCAGTTTATTTTAATTCATTTGACTAATACCCGAGTATTGTGTATCAATGCAAGTGTTTTAACTGAAACTTATAATTTTGAACTACATAATTAGCTGTAGCTTTTCCCAAATCCTATCCTACTAATATTATAAACGCGAAAGTTTGTAAGAATGTTTGTTACTCTTTCACGTAAAAACTACTGAATTGATTTGGATTAAATTCGGCAAACAGATAGTTTATAACCTGGATTAACACATACAATACTTTTTATCCCGATATTCCCACGGGAACGGGAATCACGCGGGTGAAACCGCGAGCGGCCGCTAGTATATAATATCCAAGAAATGTGTAAAGATTTTCATGAAACAAATAACAATCCTCTTTTCAAGTAATAAAATATTTGAACACCATTTACTTTCACGCGGCCTTAAAGAATAAAATCTAATAATAGTCATAAATATCGTGCCCAAATATTGAAATAGACCCGCCTTACGGCAGCGGCTATTTGAACTTAATTGGAGGGAAAAAACAAACGAGGGATCGTGAGATGGTATCGAGACACTCTGCAAATATCTGAAGCGTTTTTGCCTACATATTAGTTGTGGCGATATCTTGATTTCGACGATGGAGGCATTTGACAGCAAATTGACGAATTACAATTACTACTAGCAACATCATAATTATGTTTAACAACCAATACAAAGTAAAAATACAAGAAAATCCTTTTACATAGAAGTAATGGATTCCAAGAACCGTTAATAGCCGAAAAATACCTTAAAAAATTCTAACGTAATATAGAGAAATCTACATTATATAAGGCGACTGCTACAAGCCGCAAGAAACTTCAAGGGCTGTCCCTTACTCTTGAAACCGATCGCTATTGGATTGGATTGGTATTGTGAATTTTTGTATTTTTAAGTTACGACACCAGCGCTAATTTGGATTCATATTGGGTGAACTAAATGGCATTGAGTTTTGTATTTTTTCACTTAATATCAACGCAATATGAATCCATATTAGCTCTGGTGTCGTAACTAAGGAGTTCGAAAATTCACAATACCAATCCGATCCAATAGCGATCGGTTTCAAGAGTAAGGGGGCTGGTCAGGTCAAGTGTTTTAAACATGAGAAGTTACAAAAAAGAAATTCGTGTTTTTTTCATTTTAATTAAATAATTCATTTTGTGAAATTTCATTAGTATGACTATGAATATCTAATTTATTTTATAGCAACAACATAAGAAAATAAAATAAAAAACAATTAAAAATAACGATTAATTACAACGCGCGAGCAGCGGCCGGTCGTTGACCCAACCGTCTGTTGACCCGTCCGCGTCAGCCGGACGATAAGTGCCTAACGTAGGCAGTCTGCAATGAGACCATTTATTTTCCTATTACGAAATGTGCGTATTTTTCTTATGCGTATTTTTCTTATGTTATTGCTTTAAAATAAATTAGATACTCAAAGACTATCCAATTAAAATTCGTAAAATGAATTACCTACTTATTAAAAAATGAAAAAAGCACGAATTTCTTTTTTGTCATTTTTGTCATGTTTAAAACACTTGACCTGACCAGCCCTTAAAGTTTCTTGCGGTTTCTAGCAGTCGCCTTATACACCCTCATTTTTTATTATTTTTAATGAAATTAAGGGTGAGTCCATGACACTGAACAACTTTCCCCAAAAAACCTATGTGCAAAAATGACAAAAAGAATTCGACCTCCCATACCATTGTCGTAAGCTGATCGGACGGTTTTGTTCATTTTTTATTATTTTTAATGAAATTAAGGGTGAGTCCATGACACTGAACAACTTTCCCAAAAAAACCTATGTGCAAGAATGACAAAAATAATTCGACCTCTCATACTATTGTCGTCAGCTGATCGGACGGTTTTGTATGGGAGGTCGATTTTTTTTTGTCATTTTTGCACATAGGTTTCTTGGGGAAAGTTGTTCAGTTTCGTGGGTGGAACTCACCCTTAATTTCATAAAAACTAATAAAAAATGAGGGTGTATATTACCTTATAACTCTAATGTTGAAGAATGTGTTGTGTTGTTAAAAGTTTTTTGAGTAAATAATTTAGCAAGTATTCCGAAACTTTGTCACAAAATAAAAAATAATTAAAAATAAAAGTATAAATTGTGCCCAAATATTGAAATAGACCCGCCTTACGGTAGCGGCTATTCGAACTTAATTGGAAAGAAAAAACAAACGAGGGATTCTTAGGTGGTATCGAGACACTCTTTAAATATCTGAAGCGTTCTTGCGAGTGGCATATTATTTTATGACTAGAAGATTTCGTGAACTCTGTCGCAATTCCACGATTCAAGCTGGCCCTGAGATGTACTGTCTTGATCACTTCAATTGGTAATGAAGCTTTATTTTAATTGAATTGTAGTGTGCGTACAGTATATGACATATTATATATATGACAATTACTCATTATAAGCCTTAAGATCGCAGTCAGTATTATTATTTACGTTGCGCCGAACGTTACATTGCGGAAAAATAAAAAGTGATGACTTCAAAATAGAAAAAACAAAACTCTTTATTGACTGATTATTTAATAATACATAAGTATTTTTTAAATTGTTTGTGAATAAAGAAATGGTGGCTTATGGCTCAATCTAGTCTTAAACCTACAGTTGTCCATATAGGATGGCCTGTGCGATGGCCTGTGCCCAGCAACAAGGCGTTTACAGGTTGATGGTGATGACTTACGTTTTATTTACCATTTGATCACGGTAACGAAAACGAGAGTTTGTCTGTCAAAATCTTGTTCGCTTCGCTTCTGGCTGCGCCCGTGTTATTTTTTCGCTGATATAAGTAGCATATACAGAGTTAAAGGTTAACCCTTAAATGCATGATTTTTTGGTTATCATAAAAAGCTTTTTTAATGGATATATGTGATACCAAGAAATCTGGAAAATTCAAAAAAAAATTTATTCCCTTCGCACTTTTTTTAAATAAAAAAAATGCATTCCTTAATAATTTATTTTGATTATGGTTATTTTATAATATTTTTTCACTTTATAATGGTTTTAGTAATTACGAATCTACATATTTCAATTTACATCATTAAAATAGAACATGTAGAAGTATGTTTATTTATTTTTTCAAAAAAGGTTGCATTCTTATATCCAAAGAGGTTTCCTTCAAAACTTCCTTATATATGATGTTAAATTAAAAAAATATATATATTATAATATTTAAAAAAACATGTTTTAATTACAGAGTATATTCTAAATATTTATTTTAATATAAAAATAATAGTATAAAAATATAATTATTATTTTAAAAAGGTTTAAAATTACGATGTAGATCTACATCATGATGCATTAAAGGGTTAAGTCGACCTATATCCTATTAGGATGTAGTTACTATCATTTCTGACTGATTTCACTATGAAACACCGTACCCAAAACCACCGTACAAATTCCATAAAGGACAATAGGCGCTCCCTGCGTAACTTAACGTAATACCGTTATTTTGATTACTGAGTTGTACTTGAGTCTTTCATCAAAGTTTTTTCCGAGAATCCTTATAATACCCTACCTTGTTATACCTTGAGAAAGCTTAGTAACCCTAGATATTTTAACAATTATCTGCAGCACAACTCCCATTTTTTTTAATATCGAAGAAAGAAATAACATTTTTTTCCAAATTTATTTCATTTTTATACTGTTAATTGTCTACTACGACTCTGTTGGTACATACAATTGCTTGCAATTTTAGTATTTAAAATAATTAAGCAACTAATCTTTTACACAAAAATACCAAAACTAAATAAGTTATAGGCACAAAACACAAAAAAGAGGACAATAGACAAAAAAACCCGGCAATTTTTATAAAAAAAAATTCAAAGTAAGTACTAAAACTTGAGAAAGGTTAAGTTTGGGTTACGGTGTTTAGTAGTAAAATCAGTCCAAAATGATAGGAACTACATCGCCCTAGGATATAGGTTGACTGAACCTTTAACCCTGTAAATAACCGTCTCCAGGGCCCCACCTATCTCTAAACCTAATTCCATCTTGGTTATAGCGTGAAAGCTTTACAAACAACAAGAAAACCGTGTCGCGTATCGGTCAACGAATACTACCTCCCCCTTCTTTCCCTTGGGTGTCGTAAAAGGCGACTAACGGACTAAAGACAGCACATACATCCAACAGTATAGAGCGGCGATTGGCTCACTACCTGTCACGCTGAGCACATGTGCAGTAGCTATTTGGTGAAAAGTGGACTATGGTAGAGGACTACTTTTTCTGTCCTCATTGCCTATTCTCTGACTAACCCTTCGGGGATAGTAGGCGTGATTTTATAAAGTAGGGAACCCATATGTATAAAAACAATTAAACTCACTTTCAAATTTATAATATTAGTTAGGATCACGTTTTCGTTAACGTGATTGAATAGTGAACTAAATCGCACTTAACAGTGAAGTACTTACGTAACTTGTTATTTACGTATTAATTACTTGCTTTACGACGTTATTAATGTATGGTGTCGGCCTCATAGAAGTAGCTTAAAAACTTAGTACCATGTGATACCAATTAATGCGTCCAAACATATTGGTTGTACAAGCGCGAGCCTTCAGAGAGTTTTTGTTAAATTCTCTTTATTCAGAACTACAAGTTTAGTTACAAATTATAGTCTGCCAAACTACATAGCAGTTTGTCGACAGTAGTTCTTGTCCAGGTATTTAATTTTTAACCCCTCAGTCTTGGATTTTTTTTGACACTTTTTGGGCGCAACTGTCAGCGTCAAATAAGCACCAAGTTATGTTATGTTAGTGTGACATAGTACTAAAGCGTTAAATTGCTTCTGAAGGTGACTGTACAATACTATGTTATTAACATCTATATAACGACGTATGTGTGCATACAGACCCATAACATTACGTGTACGAAGAAGACAAAGATAATTATGGTGATTTGTGATCTATGGAATTGCCTTGTACTCGTAATCACAGTTATGGAGTTTCCTATACACTTGTCCTATCTAAATAAGGTGGCATTGAATCAAATGAGGATATTATTACAGATCTGAGTAAACATACCTACATACATAGAAAATCACGACTATGATCCCCGAAGGGTTATTCAGAGATTAGGCAATGAGGACGGCAAAAGCAGTCCTTTGCCATAGTCCACTTTTCGTCAAATAGCGACTGCACATGTGCTCAGCATGACAGGTGGTTAGCCCATCGCCGCTCTATGTAATCGGATGTATGTGCAGTCCTTAGTCCGTTAGTCGCCTTTTACGACACCCAAGGAAATAATGGGGTCCCCCCTAGACAGAAAACGAAATACAAAAATTTTAACAAAAAAAAACCGACTCCAAAAAAGTTTACTGAAATAAATGCACTAAACGTAAAAAATAATTGCGTAGTTTAGTTTGTTCAATGGACTTGCAATATTAACCTTTATTTTACTCAATCTTATAATCTTAAAAAATATTTTTGGAGTCGGTGCCAGCCAAGGTAAACATAAACATTAAAAGACATACTATATTATTATTATATTAGCCCATTTTGTCGTCCCATTTGCTGGGCAAAGGATCGTTCTGATCTATTTATCGAAAGCGAATATTGGTAATCCTACAATACGCGATACTTGTTTGAGACAGCGCCGTTTAAACGCGACAAGCGAAGAAAACGAGAAACGCCTATCACAAGTAGGAAATCAACATCCACAACAGACGGCAAGTTACCCGGATTTACTCGTGAACGCTGTATAGAGCCCCTACGATGATGACTTGCGAGTTACTAGGGTTCACCGTTAGGCAAACTAGAGGGACGTTTTTGACTTGCTCCAGTCTTAGATCGTAGCCAAGTCACCATTGATCTGCTCAATCGCTTCTGAGAGGTTCTCAGCCGAGGCCTGAGAGTAAATTTGTAAGTCATCGGCATAAAGATGTTAAGAAGAATTTAGACAAGAAGTGACAGAATTAATAGTGTGAATAGTGTTTTTTTAAATCCTAATAGAAATGTTTCCGAAGGAGTGGCTAACGTCACTATTGTTCTTCAGCTATCTATGTGCAAAATCAGGTTGATGCGCAAGTGAGAGACGGACAAACAAACAAACACGCTTTCGCATTTACAATATTAGTTAGGAAGGATTTATTGCCAGAGTTGATCTCTGATCTGATCTGTTATAGATATGCCTACAATATTTGAGGAGTTCCCTCAATTCCTCAAGGATTCCACAATCACACAGGTAAAAAGGATTTCTTTGAATAAGACAAAGCACTTTCTCAGGATATTTCGTAATTTCGATAAAATATTTTCTAGGACCAAAAATATATTGTTGTTATGAAAAAACTGCTTATCTCTTTCTGATACAACTTTGCTCTCAAAGTTTTTGTTTTATTAAGAGAAATATTTTTGTTTCAAGATTCATGTATAATTTGATTGATATACTAAACTTTACTTGAATGAAGAACTTTAAATGCACTTGAATCAATAAATAATATCTTTGGTTAAGATGTAAGTATTCTCAATTAATGATTCAAGTCTTTTATCTTGAAATAAGAATTGTGTAGTACAGTAAGAAGAAAAAATATTTTCTGTCTAAGAAAATATGGCTTTCTGAAATGTAAAAATGTTTCATTCAGTTCCAGAATATTTTAATTATTGTTTATTAAATATTTTCTTAAGTCAAAATATGCATTATTAATGTTTAGAAATATTTTACGTTGGTCCAAAATAACATTTTATTTATGTTTGTGTCATAAATTTCTAGTTTTTAAAGACGTACAATATTACTATGAAATATTTTTTCTCATTTTGTTTTTTGTCTTGTTGGATTTAGAGAATTTAATTTATTATTATACAATAATATCGGAGTCTTATATCAACACGAATTAACTTTGTTTTAACCAAAATACTTTGTTTTGAGATTTAAGATTTTTTTCGCAATCTGTTTATTTTTTTCACTTTTGTTCGAGGTGTTCTGTACTTACAAGTAGTCAAATTGAACACAGAGCTTTGTTTTAACATAATAAGTTATTGGAGTTAAAGTATAATCTGTCAAAAGGAAACGTGGATTCTGTTGTTGTTATGCTGACTTTGTGGCGAGGGAATACGTGAATATGTAATAAATTTTATTTTGGGTAAGTATTCGCTCATCTATCTAGTGCCCCGTTACGCCGCACCGGCGCCGAAGATTAATTATTGTATTTTATTTATTAATTTACTGTACACAGTATTGGCAGTAAATTAAATTCAATATTCTAATCGATTTTATTTATTTAGGTTAATACTGGCTGAATAACAAAACATTTTTTTTCTTTCAGTCGAATAATTTATGAAAAATACAATGTGATTGCAGCAAAAATAATAACATTGTTCCCAAAGGAGACTACAGGCAAATACTTTTCAAAGCCAATAAGAAAAAATAATTTTGTAAATGGACGATGCACAAGGAAAATTAGAAGAGACAATGCGACTGCGAAAATTAATCACCACCAATTAGATGAAAAACGACTCAGGAATTGCAAAGTAATTTAGAATGTTTTTATTTTTTTATATTTTAATACTATGGTCTATTTAACCATCCTATGGCCTATGTCCAGTACAGTACTATCTAAGGTTGTCGATGAAGTCTATGTTGCACTAAAAGTTAACAAAGTTCTTTTTTTTAAGATATTATACAATTTCGAGATAAACTGTGGCTGAACTCCAATTCGGAACCATGGACCATGTGCAACAAAAATAAAAGCCTCAGAAGGGAAGGGGAACGTAAAGTCTTCATGAGTTTCTACATAATGTCGAAGACAGGATTGGAAAATTTTGTCAAACTCACGGAATGACGTAATGGTAAGAAACCTTAAATTAGAAAATGTTAAATGCTGCCTGTTTTTAAAGTTATCTTTTAGAGTATCAATTATAATTTCTGCTGAAGTTAATTTTGATTCCTATGTTTAATTGAATTCTTATTGTTTATTTTAATCCCAAATATTAGATTGTGATTCCAAAGAGTTGAATACCTACTTGTAAACTAAATTTTTATTGTAATATGCATTATCAATTATAATATGAACATAGGACATTATATTAAAATAAAGATATTATACGTTTAGGTTAGGGAGTTGATATTTGTCCATTTTCGTTTTATAAAAATAAAAAACTAAATAATACATATGATGTAAATCTTATTATAAATAAATTAACATTATGTGTAATTAAGAATTTGTCTATTTCTATGAAAATATATTACATATTATTTGAAAATTTGCTTTTTATTACATAAAGTATATACATCTCGTGTTACTCTTCACCTTTCCACGGAATGTGGGTTTTCTTCATGCGCTGTGAGGACGTAACAGAATTAATACTTTGAGACAAGGATTTAAAAAATATATATTATTACGATTATGTTATTAAAGTTCGATTTTACTGTCTTAGGTAAAGCGTTGGGTTTATTTAATTCATTTCATGTCATTTCTTTGAAATAAGTACTTATTATTTGGGTGTAACAGGAATGTGCATTATTTTAGGAGGTGAATGTACTCATCTATACGAACTACTTTTACTAACTTAAACATTTCTTGTTTCGTACTTACATTTTTTTTTGATTTTTATATATTTTGGCAGAGCTCAGTGACCAAATTGTACGAAAGTGATGTTCATAATAGGTAAATGTGTACATTCACTCCAAAAAGTGATGCACATTCCTGTTAGTTACACCCGTATAATAAGTATTTATTTCAAAGAAATGACATGACTTGAATTAAATAAACCCAACGCTTTACCTAAGACAGTAAAATCTTACTTTAATAACATAATCATAATCATTTTAAAAAATCCTTGTCTCAAAGAAAATATATAACTTGAATTAAGTAAACTCCATGCTGTAACTAAGACAGTAAAATCTTATTTTAATTTTATAGTCTTGTTAATTTTAAGAAAAAAAATCTTGGTTTAAGACATAACCATCTAAGCATAATGAAATTTACAACAACTTATTAAGAAATTCCGTTTCAGTGTAAATAAATATTATCTTAGTTTTAGATTCTCAATTATTGAGTCAAGAGAAAATAAATATAAACCCAATAAATGAACTCTTCGTTTAACATTGCGCATTCTCAACCTTAGTCAATAAATGCAAGTAACAATGAAATATTTTCTTAAAACATGAATAATATATTTTATTTTAAGTAATTTGTGTCTTTAAGGTAATAACAAATACATTCACTTGAAGAATTTATTTTATTGGCTCTCAATATAACTGTAATTCTTGAGTGAATAAATTTTGTATTGCTTTAAAAAATATTGTCTGGTTACAAATAAACAATTTTAAGATATTTTTTTGCTGCTAACAAGTAAATATTCTCTAGCGTGTATAGGGAGGAAACCGTTTTCTTGGAGTTAATAAATTTGCTTTGATGCAAAGCAATTGGTCTTATTCAAAGAAAACTGTTTTTTCTGTGCAGAACTGAGTTTTGGTATCTGCTTTCTTTTGCTTCGTCATAGTCGCTTATCTATCTTAATCGAGATATCTTATCGCCACCCGTGAAAAACTTATCATTGAGGAGTTCCAATGACATTCTGTGGTCTTCTTCATCAGTTCTTTTTCATCAAATGATATTTTTTAAATGCAAATTTTTGACTTATTGCTGAAAATACCAAAATCGCTATAGGTATGCCTACAATATTTGAGGAGTTCCCTCAATTTCTGAGGATTCCATCATCAGAACTAGATTTTGATAAAAATGGGACCAATCTAGAAGCATATCCTTTCAAATAAAAAAAGAATTTTCTAAATCGGTGTAGGTATAAATGACTGAGTTCTGAGGTGGCGAGGCATCAATAGAATACTACCGCCCCAACTCTTCCCTTGGGTGTCGTAAAAGGCGACTAACTAGCGAACCAAATTAAGTTTTAGTCAAAATATGGAACTTTTCTGCGATCTAACAGTAACTTCTTAAAACAATTTAAAAGTTATGTTGCACTGTTTTGTTTCATTTGCCAACAATCATGTGCGTTCTGCAACACTTAGCGGTTGATAATCCACCACTGTTTCACTTAGTATTAAATATTTGACAAAACACTTTCAACAATAAAACAAAACTGCATTCATGGCGCTTCTCTTTGCTGCCTAGAAATCCTAGCGAATTTTTTGTTTTGGCCTGTCTCCAAGGAACCACAGAGCAGCTCTTTACATCCAAGCAACGGTTAAAAACTTTATAGTTGTTTTCTTTTTCAATTAGTAGAAAGGATGTTTTTGTTTTTTTAAAGTTATGGCAATACTTCTTTGGTGTCTTTTAAATTATCTTTATTTCGACTTTAAAGTATTTGCCCTTTTTTGTAAACAGCTAAGAAGTAAACATCGCTAAAACTATGCTAATGATCTATTACTAGCGACCTGAAGCAACTTCGTCCTCTCATGAAATTTATATACGGTATACGGTCTTTAGTATCATGACATAACAACTTCTGAATTCATACATGGTAGTTGAACGAGCGCAAAGGTCTTGGCGCATTGGGCCAGAGCCCCAATCTTCCCGTGTGCTGTTGTTCTTGTGGAAAGGTCTGTACCCATCCGTGGAACGTTTGTAAGCATGATGAATGATGAAGGTACCTTCTTTGCGTGCCTACCGGTACAGGCGTCGCCGCAAGCCTGGCCTGCCTCTTCAGCAGTTGGTCAGTCAATGCGAAGGACACTTGGCTTAATCTTCTCATGTGCTGTGGTTCGTGGGAACGCCTGTATTCAGCAGTGGAACGTTTATAGGCTGATGATCACGCAGGTACCTTCTTTGCGAGCCTACAGGTATAGGCGTGGCCGCAAGCTTGGTCTGCCTCTTCAGCAGTTGGACAGTCAGCTCGAAAGACACTGGCTTAATGTGCTGTGGTTCATGGAAAGGCCTGTACTTTAACGCTTCTTCTTCTTTCCGAGTCAGCGACAGTCACATTTCCTGATCAGAAAACTGCCATGTCAGCAACTCTCTGGTTGTGCTCCACCAAATCCTTCATCGTGCATGAAGTTGGACATAAGGGACAGGTGAGCAGGTGTTGCATCGACTGAGGGAGGCTTCACACTTGCATTTATTTGTGCCTACAAGAAACTTCCAGCTACAAAGGTTTCGCTTATGATGAATGACGTAGTTACCTTCTTTGCGTGCCTCCAGGCACAGGCGTCGCCGCAAGCCTGGCCTGCCTCTTCAGCAGCTGGACAGTCAGCGCGAATGACACCACCATCGTCAGCATAGGAATGTAGAACGCCACCAGCGAGCCGAAGATCCAGAACAACCGGTTGTTGATGACGCACAGGTCTGGGGTAGGCATTATGTTGTTCCTGTTGATTAGACCTGGCGGACAATAAAATAGATAAATTAACATTTAATTTGTACAAATTCTTTTTAAAAATCGACCTTAAATGGGTCGCAAACTGAAGCTTCTGACAGTACTGATAGCTTTTCGATGCACTGGAAACGTTTTTGTTGAACCTTCAATTTCGTTTGGGTGCAGTGGGAAACAAAGTATAAACTTTCATTTTTCGAAAACAATGGGCCTTTGGGTGCATGGGAACGAGCCATACATACATATAATCACGACTATTATCCCCGATGGGTTAGCCAGAGACTAGGCAATGAGGACCGCAAAAGCAGTCCTTTACTATAGTCCACTTTTCACCTAATAGCGACTGCACATATGCTCAGCGTGACAATTAGTGAGCCCATCCCCGCTCTATGCTGTTGGATGTATGTGCAGTCTTTAGTCCGTTAGTCGCTTTTTAAGACATCCAAGGGAAGAGAGGGGGAAAATAGGGGGGGGGGGGAGTTCGTTCACCGCTACGCGACATGGTTAAACGATGAATCATTGCTAACAAATAAGCCAAACAATGTCATTCAATTGGTCTAGCCTTTTATACCCTGGCGAAATTCCACAGCGTTTACCATTCTCACCCTGCCGTACATTGGCCCTACATGAATGCGCACTGTACATTTGAGTGGTGACACTGCCTGAAAAACTCAACACGCCATAAAATACTCTAAGTGGACGAATTAGGATATTTTTTTATATGGCACTGAAACCTTTACGCCTCATTGGTTTACATCCGTCAAAAGAAATGCTCAGATGGCATTGTAAGCCTTTCCGATACATCAAAAGGTTGATTGTTTTTAATGAAACTGTTAAAATAAAGGGATAGTCGTATAGATTTTTTCCGATTCCGATTGCGGTGTTAAAAGTTGCTCGTTTTATTTCAATTTCTGCGACTAACTAGTAGAGTTGTAATGTACAATGTACAGCCACCAAAACAAGAATTTGATCAAAGACAGAATCATTATGAATGAAATAAACTAACATAATATTTACAATATTTGGTGTTCCAGATTCTACTTTTTATTTCAAAGGCTTCGACTCACCTTAATTGAAGTGACAATAAAGCCGATGGTGGTAGCGCGCTTCATCCAGATTCCTTAACTAAAGGAACTGTCTATCTTTTCTCTAACAGCTGGAACACAACAATACTAAAAAAAACTATGTTGTAGCCAATGATGTTACAATAAAAAGAGGTAGATGTGTTACATGTGCCAAAAAGTGGCAACAGAAAACTATGCTAATTGGCTAAGCGTAGTCTCACAAAAGCGTTAGCAGTGTTGACACTTTGACAGTGTCAGTTTGCATGTATTTGTTTCCGAAAATTAATTAAAAATATGCTGTCCTGTGTCATGCGAACTACATAAAAGGTCATGAAATTATATATCATGAGTGGCATGCGTGAGTTTAAATTTTAATTGATTTATGTTCTTATTATTTATCAACTACAAAATGTCAGAATAAATTGTGTCATAAAAATATAGAGTGCGACAGCAAATTAACATGTAATTCGAAATGACACAGCGCTACATGTATCTGTCTTGTTTACGCTCTTACTAGTTGTCATGCTATCTTGCTCACACTTTAGAATACGATCAAGTTAACTCGGCAGATGCGGCCATATGAGATCATCGACTAGAAGTGACAAGTTACCTCGGCCGTATAACATCGTAATATTTAGTGAGTATAGCGCATGCTCCGGTTTTCGTACGTACGACGCTTCGGTCCATTATTGAAATCATATTAGTACTGACATAACCTATCTACCTCTTTTTAACATAATATCATTGGTTGTAGCGACATTATTTATTTTTCACACCACCTGCTCGACAATGTCAAATTATATGTCATGCAAACATTACCTAAAGAAAGTCATTATAGACCTGGCCCTTATTTCACCACGTCGCCAAGTGTCAGTGACATATGTCGAGTGACAATTGTCAAGCGACAGGTGACATGTAACAATTTTTAAAATTATTTTCTATAGAAATGCTTAGAAACATGACAGTCATTTTGTTACAATTGTTTTAATGACAAATAAGTTGTGAAACAAGAATTATTTTTCTCAGTCGACATATTTGTAGATATGTCTGTAAATTTTGACATAAGATAAAAGCTATGTCATACTTGCGTTACAATTGTAAAGTTTCGTGGTTAACATACGCGTATTTTCAAAATGGCTCTCCGTGAAAGTAGTAGTGACGATAGTGATAGTAACAGTTCAGTGATGTTGATGACTTTGCATATACTTAGATGATAAAGAAAGAATTAATTTTTCTTTTAAACTTACGGAGTTTGCGATTAGAGAAAAATTTCGTGTTAGCAAAATCAGTGTAGAATACGCAATAAATAGAATCGGTGCACGTATGGAAACTTGTTAAATACTAACTTATTACAGTCCTTTTCTCCAATTTTGCCACGTTGTGTCTTTTAGATATTTCCAATTTTTGTCATATAAGTACTCCCGTTTCATTCAAACGTTGAGCTATATCTTTCCATTTCTTAATTTTCATGTCAAATGTCAATTTGTTATTAAATTTACCAAAAAGAACCGATATGCTGTCGGAATCAATTTTAAGATTGACATCTTCATCGTTCTTATTGTAATATTATTGAATAAATCAAACACTTAAAAATACAGGCACGAAGTGACTTGCAAAATGGCGGGAAAATATTTAATAGTTTTAAATAAGTTTTTATCAAAAACAGCAAAGGCATTATTTGGTATGGCAGTTATTGAGAGACTGAAGACTTTTCGATTTTAAAAGACTTATTGTTATTTGATTTAACAACTTCTAATTAGGTACACATATTTAGACGGGATTTAACGCAAAACTACTTAGTAAAGGCATTCTACGCATACCTTTTTATACCCGACGTTTCGACTGAGTTGCACCGCGACAGCAGTCCACCCGTGACCACGGCCGGTTCAACTCGGTCGAAACGTCGGGTATGAAAAGGTATGCGTAGAATGCCTTTACTAAGTAGTTTTGCGTTAAATCCCGTCTAAATATGTGTGCATAATGGAACGCGAAAGTTTAAAAGTGTATATTCTAATTAGGTATTTGAAAATAGAGTTCGCTAAATTCCTAGACGAATACTTGATACATTTTCACCTTTAGGACAGTTCAGCCGCGACAATTATTTTTTGACAATTGTCGCACTTGTCAGCGTGGTGAAACTGACCACTTGACAATTTTCATCTTTTCTTGCCAATTGTCGCACCTGTCGACGTGGTGAAATAGGGCCCTGAGGTCTAGCAGGGCATTAACATTGTACTGAATTGAATTATGACCCGCTGTTCATTAATGTGATTTGAATTTGGAACATAAATAGAAATCGCATATCAACATTTAGGTACATAGGTAGTAGGTAGGTGTGCAGTCTTTACTTAGTCCGTAGCATTTAGCGATGCGCGATTATGACTAATTTCATTAATCGAATTGACTACTAATACTAATCTCAAAAATCGAATACCAGATTAGTAATATACTAATTTCAATAATCGAATAAGTATTACTAATTAGTAATAAAATCGAACGATTATTGATATTGAAAGAAAGAAAGCTAAAATGTACTTTAACGCCACAGCATAAGGCTTATTGCGGTTACTAAGAGAGGTGTGTACAAAATGAGTACCTAATTAGAAAAAGAAGTTAGTTACTTGCTTTTACACCACCCCAGCAACTGTTCTGTAGGAACAGAATAATATTACTAGCTGTAGGTAAAAAGAATGAAATTTTTGAAAATAGCGTCGCAGAGTAAATGAATTAAGTTTCGTAATAATCCGCGGGTCTTCTTTACTAAATTAGTTACTTACAGTATCATTTATTATCAATGAATGACCATTCAGTCAGTTCAAAATTCTGTATTCGTTAGTGTTTGATTCCTACTACACTACTGACTGATTAGTACCCGATTAGTACTGATTAGTAATTAGTAATACATTTAAGAAGTCATTCGAATTATTCGAATGAATGTAATAATCGAATGATTCAGTTAGTATCATTCATAATCGCGCATCGCTAGTAGCATTATAATGTACTACGTACTAGAGAAGACGTCTCAACTAGATTGTTTGTAACACGCGTAACTCGTGCGCGTGACTGTGAAATCAGCCTAAGAACCAGCTCGCTCCAACTGTAGTAGTCTGTGGCAGGCGCTAGACGCAACAATACGTGTGTATTCCGTGTTCTATTTTATTAAAATATGCCTTTATGTGTGCTAAAGTACTCTTTAAACATTTCAGGAAATACAAATAAAACCAAAGGAATCACTTTTCACCTGGAAATACGTACTAAATTATCGATGTAACATGCATTTGACTAATTATTCTATCAAATCGCCGAGACATGAAGCGACGGCCATGTTTCGGTAAAATGCGTAGAGTAACAATATTTCTGTTTTGTGCAGAAGTGACACGTTTAACGCGTTTTGTGAAATAATTACTAGGATTGGGATTATGGTGGAAGTTTGATCGGGGATTTCATTAGAATTAATAAACTTACCTAAAATACTTTTTTATTAATAAACCTGACCGTTTTTTTTCGAGATTATTAGATATATTATTTATTTACCTTATAAGGTATGTACCTCTGTAGATAAAGGTGAGGTTAGGAACAGTGGCGGTACCTTCATACAAGCCGAAAAGCCCGGCTTGCCCTAACAAAAACTCAATATCACTACTGGTAAAACGCCATTATTAAAATCACTTAATATTTTTTACCAGTGTTAATTTTCTTTCATCAGCATTCAAATTATTAATTTTTTATGGAATCACCAAACAAATCGCATAGAGCTGCTTATAAATCGTGCGATGCTTTACATCTCTCTCGCACAAGTTGGCTTGCAACCGGGCTTTGGATTTAAAGTATATCCGCTCTCTTCTAACTTTAACAAAATTGCTACTCTATAAACATAATACTGCGTAAGTATGTATAGATTCTATGAGAAATTCATACTCTTCGTCAAAGCCAGCTTGCGTTATGAAGTTCGCAAGTAAGGCCTTCTCCAAATCAGGCTTTATTTCTACCGAATCACGTGCAACTTCAACGCGGGCGAACCAATCAGAGGCGACCGACGACAGCGCGAGCTCGGGCGAACCAATCACAGGCGAGCGTTAATACGCGATTGTGCTGTGTGCAGCAGCCACAGGCTGCAGCCAGCCATTTTTTATTCTTTGTTATTGTCACACTTCACTTTGTTTGAGCGATTGTTTTAAGTAACAAATGTTTTCGTAATTTGTGATAAAAAAATGTGTTCTGAGTTCAGTTCGTCGCTTTATTGGTCTCTGTGACGAACTTAGATGTGTTGGGCATGTGATGTGTTGCAAACAAATGTGTACTTAAACGTGTTGATGATTGGCATACGAAAGCGGCAGAGGTAAAAAAATACTTTGAACATCACACATGATTTATGTATTTCGCAAACTATTAAAAGTCATCTAGAGCATTAATTATAATAGGTCTATGTAAAAAACTCTATAAATTGTTGGTTGCTTCCATTTAAAAATAGTTAAGTAATAATTAATAAATTAAGTGTAGAGGCCTACATATCGACTTTGATTCCCGCGCAAAAAGGCCAGTTTCGCATTTTGTAGTAATTTTCCAGTTGTATTTATCGTTTTATCGAAATAAGATAATAAATGCATGCTTAGTATTACAAATCTCCACTCTGCGAGAATAAGCTGAGTTCGGACGGCCGGCGCATCGCATTTTGTAGTAATTTTGTACTTAGTTGTATTTATAGTTTTCATCGAAATAGGATATTAAATTCATTATAACATTTTTATTCCTCATGAAGTAACAATTATTCTGGTATAAATTTTACTCAATAATATTATCGTAGATAAGAGAAATTCACAGTTAACTTAACGTGATTTTCGAAGTTTTTTTGGTTTTGAATAACATTTTTTTTCTATATAAAATCAATAATATTTAAAAATTCCGTGGCCGCTACGCATTATACGACGAGATAACATTCTCATTTTATTATTTCATTTGTTTAGAACAGTAGTTCAATCCAGGAGTTCAAAAAAGTGCCCTCGCGCAATTGATGAAAATCTTTCTCTGCAATTTTGGGTTTAATTAATTAAAGTTAAGCGAAATTTACAAAAAGCGAGGCCGCTACGTACTATGCCAATAGCTATTCTACACTATTCAATAAGTAAATACTGTTAATGTATTTTTGTTTCTGAGATAAAGAACGCTTTTTTTTACAAAAGACCAGAATGTTTGGAATGCCACGGCCTATGACGATTTGAGTAAAAAATGTGGCTAGTGTCACAAATGGGCACCAACATTGTACCTAGGTAGCAAGATTAGGAACTTCAGGTTTCGTGGCTTGCCCCAATCTGAAGCCCTAGGCACGCCACTGGTTAGGAATGTAAGGTGATCGGTTGGAAATCCCTTTCTGAGAAGCATTTTTTTCGGAATAACGCACCCGGTCGCGCGGGCCTTTGTTACCCATTTTGTAAAAAAAAATAGGTAAGTACTTATTATTAATAAAAAACTGACCGGAGTCTGTAGTTTTTATAGTCATCTCACAATGCATCGTTCGATGAAACGTTACTACGATTACAAGTTGTTCGATGATATTATGGATTTCAATTATTTGGCATTTGAATTGTTGTATTTTTATAATATTGGAAACGTGTTTCTGGAAAATGAATCATCTAGCATTAATAGCTTCGGCCAAACGTTGAGTGGAATTTCAAAACATTAAGATTTTGAAAAAGATAACAATTGATAATCGGCATTTCAAAACTTTGTCAATAGTGTTTTCGGTAAAATGAAAATAATGGGAAACAAAAAATTTCGGCCAAATAAAATACGTACAGGAAAAATTCGAATTTAAGATAGGTAACGACTGCACATACATCCAACAGCATAGAGCGGCGATGGGCTCACCACCTGTCACGCTGAGCACATGTGCAGTCGCTATTTGGTGAAAAATGGACTACAATAGAGGATTGCTTTTGCTGTCCTCATAGCCTAGTCTCTGACTAACCCTTCGGGATATTAGTCGTGATTATATGTTTGTATTTGTATATGTATGTGTATAACATTATTTAAAACAAGCCCTATCTGAGCTGGGAGTTGAACCAGGTACCTCTAGATCTGAGCCCGGTGATCTAAGCATTACAATACATTGTCGGTTACAAACATCGACTTACGGTAGGTACCTTATTGTTCAAACAATGCTGAGAAGCCTCCATTTGGAATAATAATGGCGGTCGAAGTTCAATAAATATTAAACTACACTTAACAGTATTCCTCCTATCTCTCCTTATTGTGAATTACCAATACTATCCACTTTTGTTTGATATAACAACTTCCCAATATCGAAACAACTTAATTAGTAAAGTAGTTACAGTCTGAGTCAAACGAAACATTTCATTGAGGAAAACCTAACATTGAAATAAAGAGCTTGTACCGCAGTTCGCAATACAAATTCATTTTCACTAAAACACTCCAGCAGATTTAACTTTTAAGTACATAGTGAATAACGCTATTCATTTCAAAAGCTTGTTTGTAGCTATCTCTAACAAGGTGTTAATCGAAACCGACCTCTCTTTCTGTTATCCAGTGGTCGGAAAGAGACGCATAGCTGTTTGCGCGCACCACATCCGAGCCTGACGCTGCCTACAATAAGTGATTTTTAATGAACCGCCTCGGGCTTATTTCATTTTGAAATAATTTTCGTCGCCACTTAAGTGTAAATTTCCAAGCTACTCTATTTGAGACCGGTGCTCTATGAGGGTTTAAATTAGTTTTGCATCATAAATAAGGTGCAACGTTGAAAAATGTTTTGCAATTAATTTTAAATGATGTACCGTACAACATTTCGAGGTAAAGCGATGGACTTTGCATTTCGTTCAATTAAAGGACCATGGAGGATTTTGTATGAACCCCGTCCCCACCCTACAACAGTCATGGGATACGTGTCAATTTGTTCATTGGGACCCAAAGAAGCCTAAAGTACCTGTGTTAGTTGCAAAAAGTATTTGGTTTATTTATAATTAAAAAAAAACTTTTATTGTTTTCTTGGTTTAGTTGGAGTTGCTCGAATGTGTCATGCTCTCTCAAAGTGTCTCTGCGGTGGTGGCATGTGCGTCGGGTCGTTACGTTCCCTAAAATATGGTTGAGCGAAGCGAAGGCTGATTCACATGTCATGCTCGTGAACGGGTGCCGCCTGTGGAGTCTGGTCTGCTCTTGCATTCTAATTTTGTTGGAAAAAAATGAATATTCAAAAACAATATATTTTTATAACCTAAATCCCGCTTATTTGAAGAACGTCGCCATAGCAAAAAAATATCTATCCTACAAAATGACACTAATTTCAAATCTGTTGCATGGTGGGGGCAAAATTTCCCATAGTCCTTTAAATTGAAATAAATATTTGGAACGTTTAAAAGTTCTCTCCATTTCTGGTATAGTAAACATAAAATGAATTTCAAGCAGCTCCAATTAAAACGAGTTTCTCCGACATACTTAAATAACTTTGCCTTCAAAATCAGTTGAACATAAATCAAAGGTAAATAATGAATACAGATTTCTGAGCGATTCAATCGAAAACGTCAAGAAGTTGCGAGTCGTTCCTTCAAAGTGTTTCGAGTCTCAAAAGACTTTTGAGCAGCGACTTTCGAGTCGGACACGCGAAATGAATCTGTTGGATTATCACTCCTTTTTATTCGTCGGAAGTGGGAACAGCTGAAGTGAGTCATGATACGACGTAACTTTTGGTTAAATTTTTTATCTTTTGTGATGTTCCGCGAACAGCGAAGAATAGCACGCGCAACGTGTTTGTCAACTGTTTTATTTTCACGTTAATCATTTGACTGACAATAGCTTCGATGACAATAGTCATATCTTGTTACAATTTACCATTGTCCGTTAAACTCTCTAGTTGTCTCTTTAAGCGTGTTCCAACTATGTACTTTCTTTGTTCCCAGTTGTATATATAGGGTCGAGAGGGGGCGAATGCAGGTGACTATCTACACCAGCTAAGGTGTTCAAATCTCCAATTTTTCACTCTGTTTACTCGCAGATGAGTGCTCAATTATCGGACGCACAACATGGTTTCTGTCATGCACGTAGCACCACGAGCAATCTGCTGCAGTTGATGATGCAATTAGTACCCGCATTAGATTCTGGGGCTCAGCTCCATGTTGCATATTTTGATTTTCGGATGGCTTTCGATACCGACGGTAATGGCGTATTACTTTTGAAACTGGTTCTATCGAGCTTTATGCCGACCGCTCTCTTTCTTCGTCAGTTACTTAGGAAACAAACGCGAATATGTGAATTGGTCAGGTCTGGAGTCAGACAAGGAAGCGATTTAGGTCCCTAAGAGTTTAATTTAATGATAAATGATTTACCTGACGTCGTTTCGGAATCAACTTGCCTTCTTTTTGCGGATGACCTGAAATTGGTACTGGAAATTATAAATTAAAGTAAATTATAACGGTAATTCTTTCAGTATCATAATTACCTTATACTAACCTAAAACTTTATTAAAATTAAAATTTGAATAAAAATTTATTGACACGTATTTTTAAATCGTATTTTTAAAAGTAGCTTTGTCTTTTCATTTGAAATGGAAAAATAGGTAAAATCGCGTTATATAAATTGAATGGACCCGCTTTACTTAGGATAGGGATACCTTGTTTATCAAAGTATGATACATTGTTAAGCTGATAGTTAGCAGTGCTGGAACGTTTATTGAATCACAGTGATAATTATAATGCGACATTAATAATTTTTTCCAATGGATAAGCGCTTGGCCTTCATCTCACCTGATGGTAAGTGACGATTAAGCCGAAGGTGGGAGCGCGCTTTCCCGTATTATTATATTTCTCTATGCGCGCTTTACCCAGAATCCTTAACTACTGAGGAACACAACAATGCTATAAACATCTTTGCTATGGCGACAGACTAAGATAAGATGGTGGTAGCTAGCCAGCCGGACTAACCAGCCCTACCACCAACCAAACCAAGCACACAAAAATGTACCCCTCTGGGTCCAAAACCGGTGGGTTAGCCACTAGACCACAGAGGCGGTTAAAAAAAACCTCAAATCCATAAATGACGTGGAGTGCATGCTTATTAATAAATTATAGTCTAATGTATTTTATATATTTTATCGTTTTATTAACGCTTAAATATACTTAAGTAAAATTTTAAACACTGAAAAAAGACGACAACCTCAGGCGGGAATCGAGCCACGCACCTTCCGCATTCCGGGCGGCTGCCTTAACCACTTGGCTACCGAGGTCTTTAGACCTTGGTTGGACCTAGGTTAAGTAGTTAAATTATAGTCTTCCAGACGAAGTATCTTTAGAAATAGTTCGTTCCAGCCGAAATTGGTAAAGGCAAAGGATAACTTTGTTAATCTAGGCTATTTGGGCGTCAAAGTGGCCTACGCGATGCTGAACTCACCGAAATGTTATTTCGTTTGACGGTGTAGACCCAACGTGGTGGTGATTGGAAACACAAATAGATACTAAAACTAAAGACTTTTGAAATACATGGATACTACAAGGTGTTTAGTAATAGATGTATAATCCAGCAAGGTAGGCGTAGGTCTAGCTCTTCCTACTAAGTGCATTAATAACTACTACTTATTGGTATGGGAGCAAATATGAAAATGAGAAAAAAAGAGAGAAACACCAATTTTAATGTAGAGACTGAGACTTGGCAAATAAAGGTCCTAGTTACGTCGTCATCGACCTATAAACGTGCACATGCCTTCCACGTGGGAAGATTGGCCATAACCCACTACTCTGTCCCAATGCGGGTTGGTGGGTTGTAACGACTGCCATTTTACGACAGCAACCGGGACCAACGACCTCCGCGCCTTCCGAAGCACGGAGCAGCTTGAGATGATAGTAATGTGGTAATTTTATCTAGTGACCTACAATTTCGTAAGTTTTGTTTGGGAAATAATTACTTAATATTTGATTATTTGCGTTAACACGTTGACGGGCGGTTCTGCACTACTGGTTAAAGTGCCGTGACACCATAAATTTTCATACATTGCCTAAAGGCGTTGTGTCACATCTCACACGTTCGCGCGTTGCTCGCCGCGCACTACTGAACACAGAGTATGAAAATACGACGCCAAAGGGCGTAGTGTGTGTGTGTGCTACGGCTAAAATTTTCGCTGTGTGCGTATACAATTTTTTTACGAATCAATGTTTGACCGTTACGTTGTGACAGTATAAAGTAATAAAAGGTTCTGTGGTAACACTACAGAATAACGCTCCTTGTATTAGTTTCGAAATGGAGACGCCGCTCGACTTACTAGGTTTTATACAAGTAAAAACTTTGCCGTCGACAGGCGTACTGTCACATCATTTTTCCCAGAGAAGACGGTGGTACGCAAACCGTGCGTCAACGTGTTAATAACGCTCAAAAAAACTCGAAAATAACAAAATGTTAAAAAAAATCTACCTCTGGCGGGAATCGAATCCACGTCCCCCGCAATCCGGGCGGCTGCGTTGACCACTCCGCCGCCGTGGTATCTTTGGGAAATAATTTATTAGAATCTCACCTAGCACTGTGATGGAGCTCGACACGAACATGCTGAGCAGCCACACGAGCGCTATTTTGATGACCACAACCCTCTTCGTGGAATGATGGCGGCTCTTCAACGGGTTGCGGATGCCGAGGTATCTGTGTACAAAATGTTACAATTAAATATAGTTTCATTTAAATACTTAGGGCTAAGTGGAGACGTCATAAGGAAACCTATACCCAACATTTGGCAATAATAAGGTTAAGACAGATTAAAGCTTATGACCAGTATAGTGAGTTGGGAAAGGCTAAGAATGATAATGATGATGAACAATTACATTTCACACGTTGTAAAGTAGTAAATAGTAATAAGTGAGCATTTAACACAAACGCATTGGTCTCTAATAGATAATAAAGTATTTTCTGAAATACAAGTAAATCCTATTATACTTATGCACGAATTTGTGTTGCCAAAGGAGCTCGAGGGCGCAGCGGCTAGCGCGTTCGGCTTGCGACCTTGTTCCCTAAGCAACTTTCGCAATGCCGGGTCGCCGGATGGATGACCAAATCAAAAACATCTCAAGCTTCTCTGTGCTTCGGGAGGCACGTTAAGCCGTTGGTCCCGGTTGTTGTCGTAAGATGACAGTCGTTAAAACTCACCAACCCGCATTGGGCCAGCGTGTTGGGTTTAGGGCTTCCAATCCCGCAGCCTGAATTCAATGTCGGTATTTGCGGGACTACGATTTTTCAATCCCGCGTGATCTCGGTATTTGCGGAATCCCGCGTATTGAACATATTCACATATTCATATTTATATAAGGCAAATAAAACAATGAATTAATCAACTAACTCCACATTTATTTAGGTACTTATGAGATCAATCAAATTACACCGTTTATTCTTCACAAAAAACAGTAACAAATACTGACAAAACGAAAAATCTATTTGCATCAAAAAATACCCCAATAAAATTAAAAATATCAACCAAAAAAACCCATTTTCAACTGAAAATTGATAGTTACTTTAATTATTTAGTTTGTCAGCTTTCAATTTCAATTGAAAATGTTTGCGAAGAAAACATAACAATATATCTAAACTGTCGTCTGCCAAACTACTGCGTATTTTGGAGAGGCAATATGGCCAGTATGCATGCTTTTTTTTAGTCCCGCAAATCCTGCGGATCCCGCGCCCGTAATCCCGCATCACGCGGGATTAGAAAATGACGCGGAATCCCGCAATACCGAGATCTCAGTATTTCAGGATTGGAAGCCCTATAGTTGGGTTGCTCAATATCCCCACGTGCTATTGTCCACGTGGGAGGCCTGTGCCCAGCAGTGGGACGTTTATAGACTGATGATGATGATTTGTGTTATTTGTCTTTATTGAAATGTTTAGAATGTTAGATGGTATTAAGACTTGTTAAGTCCCCCGGATAACTATCACCATCTTATCTAAAGTCTGGCGCCACAGCAACAACGTTATTAGCATTGATAGATAGATAGATAGATAGATAATACTTTTATTGTAACATAATCACACAAACATGTACAATGCATTTACATAAAAAAGACAAAAAAAAGAAAAACAATGTCACAATTTGGCGGTCTTATCGCTTAAAGCGGCTTCTGCCAGACAACCAGTCGGATAGGAAGAACTAATATACTCTAAGATCGGAGGTGCAAACATTGAAAATATACTGAAAATATACATTGTTGTGTTCCGGCAGTTCAAAGATAAGATAGCCAGTTCCTTAATGGTCGGGAATTCCAGTTGAAGCGCGCTTCCACCTTCGGCTTTATCGTCACTTACCATCAGGTGAAAAAGTCAAGTGTTAATCGGTAGGGAATTTAAAAAAAATCTCGTTCATATTACAATTATTTCAACACCTTTTCAAACTCCAAATACTCGTTAATTATCTTATTAATTTAATTACTTCTTTGCATTTAGTTCAGTTAGCGCCAAAATTAATACGCGACCAAAAAGGCGTTCGGCGTAAATATAATTGCATTAGACTTCTTGACCTGAAAAGCTGGCAATTCTCCTAATTGCCGTTCACAAACTTTTGATCTGACAAATGAGCCTTGAAAACAAATGGAATTGGACCATCTGGCAGCATGGGGGGATTTATAACAATTTACGATCGAACTGTCTAGTGTCTGTCTATAAAGCCGGAATAGCTTTAAGTTCACAGGGAATTACGGAACAAGAACGCTTTACATTTGTAAGAATCAGACGAGTAATCCAATTTCATAAATTTGCCAGGAAGAGCGAAATGCACTTTGTTACATCAAGGCGGGGGGAGCAGAGGGTATGATGGAATCATAGTTACGGCGAACATTGTCTTATATCTTGTTTGCAATTATTATCCGCCTCAGTGGTTTAGCGGTTAGACCTCCATTCCCAGATACAGACGTCCCAGGTTTGGTTTTAAGATCGTTTTTTTTTAAAACGGACATCATTATTATTATCATCATCAACCTATACTCGTCCACTGCTGAACACAGGCCTCCCCAAGAACACGCCACTGAGCACGATCCGCTACCACTCTCATCCAGTAAGCCTAGCATGCGCAACGCGAGATATGTCGCGGACGAGAGACGACAAATCATTTTAAGTTGTCATGTTAAGGTTTGTTGACAAAAATACCACAGTTTATGCAAAAACTACTATTAAGTCTTTTTTTTACATATTATGTAGAATTGTAAACGCATCCATGTGTCTTTAGTGTCGATAGACATTAGAGATAAATGAATAAAACACGAGAAAACGGGTCCAGAAGAGTTCTCGTGTTGCGCATGCTAGGCCGGCAGCTCTTGCCAGCCACCGGATAACGGACATAGCAAACTTTAAAATGTAATCCGGTTTTTTGTAAATGTATAATTTTTTTAAATTTACATACATAAATAGACTCACGACTATTATCCCCAAAGGGTTAGTCAGAGTCTAGGCAATGGGGACCGCAGGAATAGTCCACTGCCATAGTCCACGTTTCACCAAGTAACAACTGCACATGTGCTCAGCGTGACAGGTGGTGAGCTCTATGCTGTTGTATTTATGTGCTGTCTTTAGTCCGTTAGTCGCCTTTTACGTCACCCAAGGAAAAGAGGGGGGGGGGGGTTAGGGGGTAGTATTCTTTCACCGCAACGCGACACGGTTATTTAGATTTCATTTTTTTAAAATCAACAAAAAGCTATAGAAACCGCACAGTTCACATACTTCTATATTGTACACAGCCACAGCTGTCGGGGTTTCATTCTTGTTTATATATATACCTATATGTGTATCTTAAATTTTCCCAGTACAGAATATACGTTTTTCGATACAACACAAAATTTCGTACCTACAATGCAAACTCTTAAAAATTCTCGTACACATGATGCATAAACTTTGTATTTCGTCATAACATACGGCGCTGGAATTGTAAATCTCAAGCTTTTTTTTACTCTGCTATTTTTCAGTGCAATTACTTCATTTAAATGTAACAGTGGTTTTAATTTATTTAAACTTTGTACGATGATAAAAACCATATTAATTAATCACCGCAATATTTTTAAACAGCTGCTCATCATTTTGCATGCTTACTTATTACTAAAATCCACCTTTAAAAACGTAAAATAAAATCTTCTATTCATTATAATGTAGTGAGTTAATTTTAGATAGTCACATAGTAAAGTTGGGGAAAGTTGGGAGCAAATACTGCTACTACTAATACTTAACATTTTTCATGACAATTTAAAAATAAAGTATGATCAATTCATAATGCGGGAATTATTTCGTTTAAACTTGTTTAGTGTGAATGTGTAATCCTCACTACCTCATGATTAATGATGGATTAATAATGTAGCTTGTGCTGGCTACTTCTGTCGCCAGAATGACGAAATATGGAGGATTCTACTGCGTAGAGACCAAGAACGAGAACGTCAGTTTGACGACATTAGGGCGGTCACAGGGCCGATCTGGACCAGGTACACTGGCGACAGGGCAGTTTTTTTTATATAAGAAGAAGCAATGGAGCAGGCTGGTACGTTGCCAGAATTAAGGAGACTTTGAGGAAGGAGGAGGAGTGGGAATTGTGAGGGGGGAGAGGGGAGAGATAGGCTCCCGGTACGTTCACTCACCAGACGAAACACAACAGCAACGAGTGTTATTTTACGCAGATATTGGTTGGATAGTTGGAGGCGAACTGGGAGGAGACGCTGCAGAAAAAATCTTTTCATCCGCGTTTACAAGCGCACTTCAAAGCCGTATATTTCCATCCATTGTACAAGTAAGTATTCTGCACACGAAGGCTCCGCCGCTAATGGCCTAGAGCCGTGATGCAGTCAATTTACACTTTCAGATAACGATTCAGCCTTGCCTGGATCAATTGGCTGGGTCGTGACCTGAAAGGCTTTGATAGGATACAAGTACAAATGATTGGTCATAAACGGAGCTGGCTCTATATCCCGGCTTGAATAGAGATATAAGTGTAAATGTGTTTGATCGTTTAACATTGAAAAATGCTCTTCAGTTCTATGTTGAATTGTATATTATTTTGTTTTTAGTTATTAGTAAATAGTAATTTAAATGCCTGCTTTACATTATACCTGAATAATGATACATTTTGATGTAGTTACGTGAGGTTATTAGTATTCTTATAATAATCGCTAAAACACACGGTATAATTAATTAATGCAACTTATCATAATATAAATTTTATAAAAGTTACATAGCAACGATAACGTCGACTGTTTTTGGTTTAATGTTCGTTCAGTTGTGTTAAAAAATAAACAAAATTTCCAGCAAATATAAATAGTGAATTGAAGTATTATTTAACAGTGCTTTCACTGAGACAAAATTTCCATCAAATAATAAATGGTGAATTGAAGTATTTTTGAACAGTGCCTTCATTGAGCCCTTCTCTAATGAATCATCACAGACCCCTTCTTCACGATTCTATAAACAGACTCCACAGATTCTATAAATCTAATTTACTAAAGAGCTCCTCACCTTCGGCCTTAGCGAACAGCGGATGATATAATATACCTACACCCCGTTAAAGAAAAAAAATAAAAACTTTCACGAGTAGAACTCAAACATGCACCTTTCTGACCATCCGGGTCAGGGGCCAAAGTATTCCAAAGTATCTATCATGGACATATTCAGCCCGCCAAAATTCATCATCGCTATTTACTTTTTACTTTGAAAACCAAAGGCGTCCATTTAATGTCAACCACGTCATCAACATCCGATCTTAATATTTTTACAAATACTAAAGATCTGTTAAGAATTAGCCAAGTAAAGGAAAAAGGAATTTAAAAACAACACGCTTTGGACTTAAAAAAAATAACAACTACAAACTATTAATAAAAAATATCCAAATTAAAACTAAAAACTATAAATAAAAAATGTCCTCCAAGCTCCAACTGCGGGCACGAAGGTACGGTCCCGAGAATGCTGGCAACATTACCTCTTTGAATTGCCAGGCTAATACGCTGGCAGAGGTAGCTGCCAGCCTTCTTGTCACCGGAGGCCTCAACAAGACGTGCACTTAAATCTTTAACAAGATACTTAGCCTCCGGCCCCCACGTACCCATTGTCTCCACCGCAAACGGCACAAATATATAGTTAGGTTTGCGTATTTGAGCCGTTTGCGATTTTCGACGCTTACCGCAGCAGCCCCGACATGTAGCGAGGTAGCGCGCACATTCGAAGGAGCCACGGTATCTGCACAGGTCGCATCCCACACCAGCGGCCGGCCAAGATATTTTATAAATATTGTTTTAACATAACATAAACATAACCTGTAATCAGTATTGTCAGGTACTTCGCAAAGTTTACCCCAAAATACTTAGGTATATGGAACGAATAGCATAAAATAAATAATCTAATTGAACTATATCCACCTGTACTTTTTACCTTTCCATTTTTATCTATTCGAGCGTTAGACTGAGCGTGGTCGAAAATACTAAATTTAGTTTTAGGTGCTTAGAGGCCTCACGAGAATCAAGCCAGCCTAGTGTAAATTAACGTTTATTTTGTATTTATTTTAGATTTCCAAAGGATGAAACACTAAAAAAATGATGATGGAGACATAAAAATAAAGAAAAATGAAATCTTAGCGAAATCGCGGCCGCTTATCAAAACTTGATATTACGATTGAAGACTTGAATACTGGCAAAAAAACAATCAAGAAGTAAGTATTACAAATCATAAAGTGTGACGCTTCAGAGAGTTTGGTGTCAAAACTTGCATTTCTTTTATTATTTCATATATGTTTCCCTTAAAATCAAAATGTTTGTTTGTTTTTAACTTCTCTATTGGTTTTATCAGTGACCGCGATTTCGCAAATTTCTGCTTTATTTTATTACGAATTTTCGATATTCCACAACGTTAATATGAGTTATTTATGTTACAGGTTTGTTTAATCGTGCAGTAGTTGCAGTACTGAAGAAACATTAGAACCAAGGCAGCAATGCATCTTTTTCACTTAATTAAATAACTTGACTTTGTTATTCAGATTGATCCTAATTTAAAAAAGGCGATTAAAAGTTAAACTAACGTTGAAATTAATGTTAGAAAAAACAATTTAGGCCCCGGATTGTTTCATAAATAATAGTCATTATAATTAGGCCTCACATGTTATTTTATTTCATATTGTAAAAAAATTCTCAGATTGATTGATCCACAATACATTGTTGTTGATTTTATATTTTCGTTTCTTTTATCCTAACCGTTCTACATCCGACACAAAAATGAGAGGTGTTATGTCGAGACGTGGTGTTTGTTCTTGACATTGTGTAACATTTACCCATATTTAGGGAGTGACACTAAAGCTGTGGCAACATTTTAGTAACGAACACTTAAGCGACTTTTTTTGTGCATGTGGGAAAATTTTGCACATCGAAGTTACCCTATAGTTTATATTTCTAAATGGTTAATGTACTATGGGGACCACGTACACTTTACGCGCACGTGCGCCGGCGCGCCATTCAAGGCTAAAACTATTCCTGATTGGCTGTGTGTGTCTACTACGCTTTACTACGATCAATTTGAAACAAACAGCTAAACCAGCATGTTTTTTAGCCGCACACGGTGTGCATTTTGCATTCGTGAGTTGTTGACGTATCTCGTGTTTTTTTACAGACGTGAGCGGGTCTACCTGTCACAAAATGTCAAATTTCTTTAATAAATTTTGAACCTTTGGATGTAAGGAGCAATATTGATTAGTGCAAAATATCAGTTTTGAATAAGTTGACATGTGTACTCATAACATTATATGATTTCAGTTATTTGAAATTATATTTAGTTTCAACTCTTAGGAAGCTTATTACATACAAATCTCTACTCTGCGAGAATAAGCTGAGTTCAGACGGCCGGTGCATCACATTTTGTAGTAATTTTGCAGTTGTATTTATCGTTTTTATCGAAATAGGATAATAAATTCATTATAAAATCTTTATTCCTCATGAAGTAACAATTATTTTGGTATACATTTTGCACAAAAATATTATCGTAAATAGGAGAATTTCACAGTTAACTTAAAGCGATTTTCAAAGTTTTTTGGTTTAGAATAATATTTTTTCTATATAAAATCAATGATATCTAAAAATTCCGAGGCCGCTACGCACTATACGACTATATAATTAAGAGATAACATTCTAATTTTTTATTTCATTTGTTTAGAACAGTATGTAGTTGAATTGATAAGCTCAAAAAAGTGCCTTCGCGCATTTTATAAAAAATTTTCTCTGCAATTTTGGGTTACAAAAAGCGAGGCCGTTACGCACTATGCCAACAGCTATTCTACACTATTCAATAAGTCAAAATTTGTTAATGTATTTTTGTTTCTGAGATCAAGATCGCCAAAATTGGCCATTTAACGCAAAAATCACAGTCGAGATGTAATTATAGGCCTCATAAACTTGTTCAATATATTTGTCTATTGTTTTACAATTGACAACGTAAATGCTTATAAAACTTGTGTTAAAACAAAGTCGCCGCGTATACACTCAACCGTAAACGTACGCAGCCATCTCACACGATCGTCGCGTCAGCCAAACTCGTCGAGCCGCACAATTATCATCCGCTGTAGGAATTGTTCTCAACAATTTTAAGATGACATTATTATTTCGCTGTCTCGAATTCCTGCTAACACATTTATCTTCGCCATTAAACCGGATAACGCAAGTAAAATTTCCACACGAAGACAGCCGGGTCTGTCGCTCGGATAAACTTGACGTGGCGCGGTCTCATCACTGGGTGCCATTTTGCGGGCTTACACCTACATTAAACGACTAATCCAGAGACGGACGGAGGAAGGTAGCGGCGGATATACTAAAAAGATTTATCATGTCAATGCTGTGTTAAGATTTTAGTGTTATGTTAGGTAAGTTTAATAAATCTAGAGAAAACACTATATGGTAGGTAACTGACAATTGTGTAATGTACCAGTTTTTAAACATGACTACCATCAACATTTAGAGTGTCTTTTCAGTTCTTCTCACGACGTTTGGAATTAAGACTGAAGGGATTTTTGACTTCTCATTTTTGTATTTGGCAATCCGGCTCCCTTAATGTTTTGAGGAACTTCCCAACAAACAATTTGGTCATGTAATGACAGAGTTACATGACTAAGTTGTTTAAAAGTTATATTACAGTAATTTGTTGCACTTTTTGTCGTGTACAGGTGCGCTAATAACCTAATTAGTTATATTATATATTGTTATATAATATGGTCCTATAGACGTAATGACAACTATTTTATAGGACAGTTATATAGATATAGTCATGGCGACTTTTATAAAACTTATCTATATAACTTTTTAGTCGTAAGAACGTTATGGGCATATAACAGTGTCCGATGTGTCAATGATGTCATGTTATTACCTTTCTTACAACTTATAAACGGGCGATAGTCGTTTATACGTCGTATGGGTATTAAATAACAGTAGAAAAAGAGTCCCCAGTACAACCTGTATACGTCTTCATGGAACATAAATATCACAATACGACCGTTATTTAACTAATGTCCACGTACAGGTTTTAAAATAAACTTGTATGTAACGTGCATAACTGAAGTCCTTCAATCATCTGGTTTGACTTTTTCACAAGCTGGAAAAGAGAAATATCAGGATGGTTCCGTAGTAAAAAAATATTTGAAAATAATAAAACTTCAGATATCCTTATAATTAAAATGCCGGAAATTACGAACACTAACAATTTCAGTCTTAGTATGTGTAGTTACTTTCAGAAAGTGAATATATTATAGATGATGACTTTAGAAATAATTATAGAAAGTGGGCTAGTGATTATAATATTCCACAATGTGGAATGTGGAATCCACATGACGCGTTAAGAAAAATAAATATAATACTGAACGAAAGAATACCATGTATAGGTCCTTTAGACCCAAGAAGTCTTTTAAAAAGTGGAAGAAATGTTTTCATAATCTTTTCGATAATGGTCAATATTGGCATAATAAGTATATTGAATTTTATTTTATTTTATTTTGTTCCACTTATTCATTATGAATCAGGTAACTAAGTACTTACTCTAAATTGATATAAATAAAAAAATCAGTATAGTTTTATAATTTGTTTATTTTTGTATTTCTTGAAACATAATTAAACCACATCCTCCAACCAACTTTAAGTAGGTTTTTTATTTTCTTCATAACTGTCTTCGATATAAACTTAACCATATGGCATTTAAATCATTTTGTTGTATTTATGAGGATTGCCTACCAAAGTAAAACTATTAGGTGCATACAAAATAAACATAATGGAACAATAAATGGGTACATAATCATAATATTTGTTTGTATTTACAATTGTACTTTGTACCTAATGAACCCTAATAGTACAGGAATGGCGACGAAACACTTTTGCAGAAGACAATTTATACGTCTGGAAGTTATATTGAAGTCCCATAACATAGTTACCGATAAAAAGATAATTAAACATTAAATAATACTTATGCATTTATGAAGCGCATGAAAAATTACTTTAAAACTTACCTTACATTAATCATTAAACTTTTTTCCACAACAAAAATGGTTGTAGCTGACAAATAACAGAGTTGTTTTATTATTTAAATGTAATGTATATTAATAAGATGGCCGTCGCCTTCGATTGTGTTTTAATCACGACGGAGAAAAGTAAAGCAAAACCAAAATTGTTGCATATTATGATTGTTTTTACGTTATTATGACATTTACACGATGGTAACACGTCGGTAACATGTCGATAAATAAACAATTACTCGTCATGAAGTCGAGTACACATTGCAGCAGCTAACGTTACTCAACTATTGGTTAAATCGACAACATCTATACGACGACTAATAGGTCGCCTGTTGAAATACCAGACACAATAGAATTTCTATTGTTATCGAGCTCTAGGAGTCCTTGCCACAGACGAGGGGCTAAGCGACCAAAAAGGCATTTATATGACTGTTATTCGATTTTCTAATGACATTAAGTTGAATAAAATGGGCCTAAATGCCGTTGAGTAAACGTAATGACGACGTCTACACGACTACCTTTTAAAACATACAGTTATAATCAAAACGTTTATTCAACCACACAAACGTTTGTTGGGTTGCCAGTCTCAATTGTGGTCTTCAATATTGGTTAAATAAGTTTTACTACAGTAAATGATCATTCATTAATCACACAGCTTACGGCGATTGAATGACAAATGAACCCCTCCAGCTTTAGTTAATTTATTGGAATCTACTGAACCTCTTGGAAGTACCTATTTGAAAAGTGTCATTTTTGTTTATTCTCGTACATACAGCCTTAAAATTGAGTGAGTAAACTATGGATACAAAACTGCGTTGTCAATCATCTTAACCCAGCTAGTCAGCCCGCTCGCTATTGGTTAATATAAAAGTTTCTGGAAAATAAAAAAAATAACTAACAACTTTATTTTATTCTTTCGTCTAGACTTGTATGTAACGCCTAGTTCCCAAACATGTGTCAACATTTTTTTCACCCTGTAAAATACATGAGGCATGTCTGAGGCTAGGGCAGCCTGCAAGTTATTTGGTTTTCTTCTCCCTGCATTCAGCCTAAATCCGATAATTGCCGAGATGTACGCGGTCATACCCACTAGAAAATGCTGTGTAATCTCAATGCTGTAACGTATGCTTACCTAAATGATTACACAAAGTTTATGTCAATATCCCCTTCATCCATACCTGTTTAACCCTAAAATGGCGGGAGCAACCATACCAGCACGGTTTTATTTCATGTAGACATCATCAGTAGGCGCTAAGCAGCCTCTGGCGACATATTATTAGGCAAAATTGAGACGCCAGCCGTTCGGCCTCCGACGCGTTGTATTAATACCCATTTTAGGGGTATGTAATAATATGTTGCCTGCGTAAATTCGGCTTTTGTTTGAACTTTGTTCATGTGATATCTTAAGACATGACTGTCGTCTTTTGTGTACGTCAGTTATTGTTAGTCTCTGAGTAAGGGAAACTGACACACGCAATAGCATATTTTTTACTTTGTAATAGCTATCCTGATTCGAAATTAAATTTTTATTTATACAAGGCGACTGCTAGAAAACGCAAGAAACTACAAGGGCTGGTCAGGTCAAGTATTTTAAACATGACAAAAATGAAAAAAAAGAAATTCGTGTTTTTTTCATTTTTATTTAAATAATTCATTTTGTGAATTTTCATTAAGTAGTCTTTGAGTAGGTATCTAATTTTTAAAAAATAATAACATTAGAAAAATAAAATGAAAAACAATTTGAAATAAAGATTAGTTAGAACGCGCGGGCAGTGGTCGGTCGTTAACCCAACCGCGTTCGCGTCAGCCGGGCGATAAGTACCTACGTTAGTCTGCAATGAGACCATTTATTTTCCTATTACGAAATGTGCGTATTTTTCCTATATTATTATCTATTAATAAATTAGATACTCAATGAATATCCAATCAAAATATGAAAAATAAAATTATTTAATTAAAAATGAAAAAAACACTAATTTCTTTTATGTCATTTGTGTCATGTTTAAAATACTTGACCTGACTAGCCCTTGAAGTTTCTTGCGGTTTCTTGCAGTCGCCTTATATTCTAGCGACCCGCCAGCGACTATATCCGCGTGGACCCCGTACTCCTCCGTGACAGTTTCCAAAAACTTTCATTCATACAAACCTACTGATAATTACAAACACAACAAAAAAATTTGCCAAATAGGTGCAGCCGTTCTAAAGTGATGCGCGTACAAACATTTCGGCAATGGATTTTTATTAATGTATAAAGATTTACTAGCGCCTCGCATTAGTTCACACTTCCTTAGAAACACTGTCAAACTTCAGCCATTTTGTAAGTTTTAAATATTTACACTGATAGGGAGTGATACTAATTATACTACACTAATCCTTCTATGATAGGGAGATAAATTTTTATTGACGCTGTAAAAGAAAGGGAGAAAATGAAATGCCCTTGCTGAGTTTGTTGCCGGTTCTTCACCGTACAAGGCTCGCGCCCCATAGTTAGGAATTACGGACCGATGGCATAGCGACATTCATAAGTGCTCAATTATTGTAGTCTAAATTGAATAAATGATATTGAAATTTGAAATTACAAATTATTTACAAAAACTATCGTTCTTTATCGATCTTTCTTTTAGTGAAAACCTCGTAAAAATCTATTGCGCGGTTTAGATGGAGAAGACGGAGCCACAGACTGGAAAATGGCGACTTTACTTTATAATATATAATGATAATAATGACAATGATGTAATGATTAAGGTTCACAAAACAAGTCACTAACATATCTCCAATTAAACACATGCAGTCGCTATTTGGTGAAAAGTAGACTATGGTAGAGGCCTGCTTTGCTGTCCTCATTGCCTAGTCGGGTCCCCTATTTAATCCCGAAAGCTGTTTTACCGAATATCATTTCAACGAAAACTATTAACCGATGACTCAATTGAACAATGCTTTAATTGAACGAAGCTTTAATTTACCGATGTAACGATTTACCGAAAAACCAATTACCGAAGTTCATTTCAGCGACCATACATAATAATTATAACCGAAACATTATTTAACCGATGTAACACTTCACCGAATTTTTAAGAGTATGTAGGTCAACGCCTCGGTGGCCGAGTGGTCAAGTGCTTGACTCGATATCCGGAGGTCCCGGTTTCAATTCCCATTTCGAACAAAGTGCGTTTCGAATTTGTCGAATCATTGCCCGGGTTTGTGATCACTAACACGCATTTGGAATGGGTGGTGAATTGGTGATTGAGCCAATACCCATCAATTGAGCGAAGATTTGATTACAAAGATGGAGGCTTCTACCCTGCAGTAGGACAGTATACAGGCTGTACTTTCCTTTTTTTAGGTCAAAAGCTCGGCTACTGAAACGTTTATATCAATCATAATTATAATAAATTAATAAATGTTCGATAAATCAAACGCCATTTAAATTTTATGTTACTATTTTATTTTTATAAGAAAGAATTTAGGCATAATATTTTTTATGATGTCATTTTTTAAAATAAATTGTTATAATTTGCTTAAATTTTTTCATTATGTAATTGTATTCGGGATTCTAAGGTTTAGGTGATTTTTCATGGTGTCAAATTGTCATTAACGAAATAAATTTCCTTTAATTAAATTGTTATAATTTGCTTAAATTCTTTCTTATAAAAATAAATGGTAACATTGAATATAAAAGGCATTTTGATTTATCCGTTTTTTAGTAATGTACTATAATTATGAGTGATAAACGTTTCAGTAGCCGAGCTTTTGACCTAAGAAAAGGAAAGTACAGCCTGTATACTGTCCTAATGCAGCGTAAAAGCCTTCATCTTTGAAATGTTCAATTGAGTCATCGGTTAAAAGTTTTCGTTGGAATGATAATCGGTGAAACGGCTTTCGGGATTAAATATTGAACCCGCCTAGTCTCTGACTAACCCTTTGGAGATAATAGTCGTGATTATATGTAGGTACACATACATAATGGCATTTTGGAAAGCACGACTCGAAGCCTTAGTATAAAGGGGTGCACAGAAATAGAAACAGAAAGAAATGGAATGTATGGCTTTTGTAATTTGTGTAGAGATGTATTTAGGCCACTTAGGTTAACTCTCCCTCCTATTACGTCACAATTTACGTCACGTCACGATTAGGGATAAAAAAACTCGCTCTTATTTATACCTGAACTGTATCTCTGACGTGCTAGCAACAGCTGGCTTTACTATGGCGTTACGAAGGCTTGGACAGGATACCTTTTGTTTTCGTCATATCTGTCTGTGGGGGAGCGCTTTGTAACTTTGTCACGTCCGCGAATACTTTTAGATAGACGTTCACGAAATTTTGTTAGTAAATTATTCAATTTTGGGCTAAAGAGGACTTTAAATTATTTTCGTAGAATAAAATTGTATTGCTGCCGTATAAACTTTTTTTTCAAGGTATTTCTTAAGTTACATTAATGCCTTCTCATGAAGTGAATTCACATTTAGCGTACAAAATCCAACTGCTGGACTAAGTCTTCCCATATAGAAAGATTATATACCAGGACGAAATACATAGAAATGATTTGTATGTTTTTATATCTCGCATTCTACGACAACAATAACTGGGTGGAGGAGCTTGAAACAATATTTTATTTGGTCACCCATCCCAGGGAATGCCCAGTACTGCGCTAGTAGCTTAACTTGCAAGATCGCAACCTGCAACGCATATTTGACATTGAGCTCCTCATGTACCTACTGAATAAGAATGAATTTCTTAATTATATTAACTTTTTGTCATTTATAAAGTTAGAATAGTAACAACAGATTTGGACTCACCCCTCTGTATATAAATGGACCAACCATTGCGAAAGTTGGAGCAAAAGGCAAATCCAGACTTTAACTATCTACACTAAGAGTAGAGTAAAATAAATTTCGAAGTATATCGCTTGACCTCTTTTTCCCGATAAGAAAAAGCCTGTGACAAAGAAACGTCTCAGACAAGAAAATACAGCAGGAAACGAATTTGCCGGCATCTTCCTACAAAAAGAAACCTCTAAGGGAGCGTTGAATAGAAATGAAGGTGAATAACAGATAAATCAAGTATGCTGTAGATGTGATTCTATGGAAATCGTGTTGACTTCAGTACCTACCTGAGTATGCGACATATTTGAAACTTGGCACTGACTTTGAACCCCGAAATTCAAAGAACATTGACTAAAATGAGTTACTGCTAGAACCGTAAGTAAAGTATAACCTAACTATCCAACTGATGGGCAAAAGCCCATTGAAATTCAAGTCTTCACTACAATTGATGAGTTTTGGCTTTCACCACACTTACCAAATGCGGATTGTTGATCATAAACTAATCCCGTACATCCGGTATCGTTCCGAGTGTGGCCAGTTGCAGCTACTACCATCATAATAATATGCTCGTGACCATGATAACGAACCCAGCAGTAGAACGTTTATCAGCTGGTAACAATTATTATGATTTATTAAAGTCATTATTTATGTTACACGAGTTATGACAGGTAAGAAAGTGCTACAACACAGAGGTTCCAAGCTCAATTGCCCATTGTTACTTAATGACTACGTTTTACTAAAGCCTTATGAAATTTTGGAAGTTTATTACCTAATTTTACAGCTGCACGGACGAACGCTATGTATTAAATCAGCATAGTGTATACACATAATATACCTACGTGTTGAACTGTTATAGTGTGTATCGTTGTGTCAGAAGATAGTATTGTTAAGACTTTTAACGTTTATTATGAGGAATTCAATATAAACTGACTTTCAAGAATTTTATAATAACAAATAGGTTAAGGATTACAATTTTAACTAAAACTTTCAACAAACATTCATTAATAGTTTACAAGAATAAACAATCACATAAATGATGAAGTTTAATATAGGTTTACGTTTTATAGGTAAGTATAACACGTAGGTTTTAAATTATTTTGTAGCACGAAAAAAAGACAAAAGTAGGGCAAATAACTATAAAATAAAAAACAAAAAATACTGCATCAAAATTAGTTCATTCGGTCAGAAGCTACGATGCCACAGACACACACAGTCCCATCAAACTTTTAACACCACACTTTTTGCGTCGAGTGTTAAAAATGAACGAAAAGTGTAATTATTATAATAATGCAAATTAGCATGACGATATACCTAGCTGTCTTAGCAGCTCCAACAAGATTGTAAGTAGCTGTAGGTACTCACAAAACCAGAGTTCCAAAGCTGCTTTCACGCTGCAGTAAATAAAATACATTGTGTGGAACCAATACATCCGATAGTGAAATCCTATTGCACCATATTACTGCAGCCGAGGATGCGAACTCGTTATGAAATAACATCTGGACATGAAAGTTGTAAATAGAATTGGAATATACAGCTACTTTCTCTAAACATACTAGTTCTAGGTTTAAGAGGAAACACTACGTCGACGTGTCATGCAAATTTCTCATAAAAACACAGAAAAACGACGTTTCGTAGTCCCCAATTACCTCCTTCAGAACTAGACCATTTTGTATTACTTTTTCGGCATCGGTTAAAGAAAGTGATTTTTTATGTCTGTAATGTTTGAGTTTTTTGCATTAAGTCATTTATTTCATAACCAGGACCATTCAAAATTTAGCGAAATCACTCCGGTTTGAAGCGTCTTCAGAAACATTAAGTGGCTAGTTTAAAAAAAATCAAACATACAAATATAGAAAATCTCTATGATATATCAAAGGACATAATTTTTTTGGTACTAAAATAAAAGAAAAATTAAGTGCAACTATTCCTAAACTTAATTGTCCAAGAGATTAAATGCTATCATTCTGTATATTTTTTAGATTTTTAATTACCTCCGTTTAAGTATAATACTGTATTTTGATAAGTTTTGTACGTTTCTGAACGAAAGTTCCGGTTTTTTTAATGTTAACAAACGCAGGGTTATTAAGTATGTAAGTGTAAGGTCTAAGGTAATGCAGAAACGATATCGCTAACACAGTGATCTTTTTCGCACTTAAAGTATTTAGCAACGATACACAAAAATAACACAACGAAACCGCGGCCTGGAATCGTCTGGCGGCTGACAGTCTGACATCTGTCTACAATGCGTATTTGACATATAAAACGTCAGACAAGCGTCACTTTTTCATTTTTAATAACAGAAAGTGTCAGACTTCTTGGCGGGAAAGTGAAACGTCATGTCTGCAGTTTTGTTTTATTTTCTAAAATTTGTGTTTTTTCGAACATTAATGTGAAATAATAGTGGATTATTAACCGTTAAGTGTTTGTGAACGTGCATGAGTGTTGGCAAATGAAACAAAACAGTGCAACATCACTTTTCAAATTCTCTCAAGTAGTCCGCATGAGACCTCAGTAAAGTCCCACATCTTTACTGAGGACTCAAGGGGTTTGGGGAACATCATTTATCATTAATCTTAATCACCACTCATTATCATCAAGGGAAAAAAACAAATAAAAAACTAATGACTAGGCAGTATGGCTCAGACCTTAGCCTGTTCCTTCATGGAACAAATATATTTAAAAAAAAAACAGAAAGTGTCACAATCCTACTATAATGTTGCCATTTTCGAGTAGAAATCAATGTTGGTTTTTAATTTATATAAAAAAAAACGGAGGTCTTTAAATTAATAATACGGTCATAAATATGTTGATAATAATGTATTCTTACATTGGCGTCAAGTTAAAAGACTTAAGAATTTAGTACTAAGCCCCATAGTAAAAAAATATGTCCTTTAATGTGTTAAAAAATATATTGCGAGTAGGGTTGGCTGAAAAATTTCAGTCCAGTATAAAATTAATTAAATATTTAAAAATTATTTTTTTTAAACATTGCACTGATTTGGATAATAGATAGATTACATAGGTACTAATCGACAGTATGAAGCCTATGGAATATTATGCAAACGTTAGGTTGACTATTTTTTTCCTGTCATAACATTGGGTAAGCAGGTGTAAACAAGTCAACATTAGTGATTTGCAACCGTCTGGTTAAATAAATAAAATTTATGTTTATATAAAGATAATCTCATTACAAAAACACACACGAAACCAATGCAATGTGATTTTTTTTTTATATTAAATTAATCATTAAAGGTACTGGACTGAAATTTTTCAGTCAACCCACTCGCGATATATTTTTTAACATATTAAATTTGATATAAAATACTTTTCATCCATTAACCTTCCCGGTGAAGGTCGTTTTAAACTCGTATCTTAGACACAGTACAGTACAGCATGTTCTTTCCAACTGCAGAGATGGACTTCTTGGCGGGAAAGTGAAGCGTCATGTCTGCAGTTTTTTATTATTTTTTATAATTTGTGTTTTGTCGAATATTAATGTGAAATAATGGTAGATTATTTACTGTTAACTTTTCAAATTCTCTCAAGAAGTCCGTGTGAGACCTCAATAAAGTCCCACAGCTTTATTGAGTCTCAAGGGGTTTGGGGGAAAATCATTTACCATTAAACGTTCATTATCATCCACTTAATGTAAAGAAAATAATAATAACTATTAAAAACTTGACACTGGCTAAATGTGCTGATCGCACGAAGCCATTATATAACAAAAAAAACTGCATAGATAAGGCTTCCATCATTGAAATCATGTCATCACTACAAATGATAGGTATTGACTTAATCACCACTTGCCAGCCAAGCCAATATAACATACATACATATAATCACGGCTATTATCCCCGAAGGGTTAGTCAGAGACTAGGCAATGAGGACCGCAAAAGCAGTCCTATATCATAGTCCACTTTTCACCAAATGGCGACTGCACATGTACTCAGCGTGAGAGGTGGTGAGCCCATCGCTGCTCTATGCTATGTGCGTGCAGTCTTTAGTCCGTTAGTCGCCTTTTACGACACCCAAGGGAAGAGAGAGTAGTATTCTTTCATAGCTACGCGACTCGGTTAGATATTGTCTAATTTGGCGAGAATTTAATTGAATGAGAAACTTGCAGTTCAACGTTACACAAGGATATTATTCAAGCTAAGTTCATCATAACCTATATTAGGTGGTTATGTGAAATGTCAGCAGAGTTCAGAATTAAACTAGGTCGTTCTGTAACTTGAGTTTAGCATTACACTACGTCATTATATATTCAAAGTTCAGCATTACACTATACATTTCGCAAACAACATAAGTCGTTTTATGAGTGGAGTTCAGTGTTACACGAGGTCTAGTATTGCACTACCTTAATTTTAATAACTGAGTTCATCATTACACTAAGTCATTTTATGGTCTGAGTTCAGCATTACACTGAGTTGTTATATGAACTGAGTTCAGCAATACGCTATACACATTTTATAAGCAGCATGGGTTGAGTTCAGTATTAAACGAAGTCTAGCATTTCACTTCCTCATTTTGAAAGCTGAGTTCAGCATAAAATTAAGTAGTTGTATAAGCTGAGTTCAGCATTACACTAAGTCATTGTATGAGCCAGCATTGCACTGAGTCATTATAAGAGCTGGTTTTAGTAATACACAAGGTCTAGCATTGCAGTACTTCATTTTAATAGCTCAGTACAGCATTACAAAGTAGTGGTATGAGCTGAGTTTAGCATAACACTGAGTCATTGTATGAGCTAAATTCAGCGCTTGTTGCTATGCCCATACCTGCCGATGCTGATGAAGCACATGTGCATGATGCTGGCAGAGCACGCCAGCACGTCGCACGTCACGTACACGTTGCACCACGCGACTCCCAGCGGCCAATAACCTAAAGGAAGTATGAAATTAGTACATCGAAAATAATTGGGCGACTAAGCGCTTTTTGCGCTGTTAGCAATATGGAGGTTTGATTTAAGATGCTACCGTGACGTGATGCGGCTCTCGGCCAATCTCAGAATAATAACTAAAGCATAGAAGGAGTGCTATGACATTTCAGTGAGCACTCCGTTTGGTCACCATTCTAATTACAATTTGTTTAAGTCGCTTTTGAAATTTGTATCATAAATGGTAACCGGTTTTTTTTTTCGCTAGACATTTGACGTTTTTGGCAACGTATTTTGTCTCTTTTCTTTTAATGTTTATGGCCCATTTGAAAAAATAGGACAACTATCGATTCTCATTTGGACTCCTTCTATGCTTCAGATATTATTCTATGCGGCCAATGTACGTCAGTCTGAAATAGATTGCCAGTTAATTCGAAAATTTATTTTCGACTTTATTTCCACCCAAACGATACGGTCCACTCGACGTACGGATCTAGCCTTTAGAGTCGTAACACTGTTTTCTACTCTCGTCAACAGACTACCTCCTTGGACATTCTAGAGGGGAACGAGAATCGTTTTGCGAGATATCATACCCTGGTAGAGTTTGAGGAACATTGTGAAGGCCATATGCGGCCAACAGCGATCACTTTATAAAAAATAAACTAAATTGGAGTTCCTAGAGGGCGGTGCCTGACTGGGCGCAATTTCAATTTAAGTCATCATCGTCATCATCAGCCTATAAACGTTCAATAATTGGGTTTGAGCCTTCCCCATGTACAGCTTAACTGGCAAAATCGCAACCCCGATGTCAATTAATTTTCTTATTATATAAAATAAAAAAGACACATCTTGTTCTTATCCGTGGTACTACCGATGGTCTTACTGGTAGTACCACGGGTAATTTTTTTTGCCCGTAGTACTACTATCCTGTCAGGTCAATCATTCAGCCACATACTAGCATAGCCCGAACTATGGTGACTGAATAAATACTAATAAACATCCATGACTTGGCCACACATGGTCGTGCTCACCACACAAACATTTGCCCCAACCGGGATTCGAACCCGGGACCGTGGGTGTCGCAGTCAGGGTCGCTGATCACGTGACCACTCGTCCACCGTCCACCCGGTCAATAACATCATAACATCAATATCTTCATATCTAAAACTAATCCCAAAAAAATATATTTTCAATAAACTGTTGGTAGGTACTATCTTATGGTAATAGAACACTGCGTAGGTAGGATTAGATATAAATGGATAACCCATGTTTTAATACTAGTAGTATAATTTATGAACATAGCCAAATGGAACACGAATTTCAGTAGAATCTAGTTTTTAAGTGGCATTAACAAAATGTTCCAGCTCATAAAAGCCAGTAAAATTAAAACGAGCTTTAATTACGCTCTGTTCTAGTTTTATCATGAAAAAGGATCTTGTTAATGTAATACATTATCATAAAAATTATTTAAACTGTTCGAGTCAGAAAAAATATATTAGTACTAGTAATATCTGTACTTTCGAGTAAAGGGTATTTGAAAAAGCAACTCTAGATAGTTATAGCTATCGCTGCGGCTATGTGAGTTGAAAAAGAAGAAAATAGAAATCCCGGGAAGGATTGAGACTACAGTGAGTGATTTATAGGTTTAAGTTGACGGTGATAGACCCTTAAGAAAAGACTGTGTTTCATTCGTTTTAGAAACAAACAGTGTAACTATCTCCGAAAAATTCACTCGATGCAAAGTCACCTACCGTTTACCGTAACATTACCCACAACATAACTCTTACCCTTCAATATTGCGTGCAAAGCAGAAATCGTACACATAAAGAAAAAGTTACAATAACAAACAATAAATGTAATATACGGGCGTTACCCCTTCCAAACACGGCCGTAAGAGCGGACATTAAAATTGTCAGCACGGAAAATATGGAAGGTAGGAAGAAATTCTTGCGATTGGTTTTTGTTTTACTTTTCTTTGGGGAACTTGTGTGCCTAACTTTTTTTTTTGTTTGGTTTGTCTGGCATACAGGAACTACCCAAGGTAAAGTGTACTAAATTATTTATATCGACATTAGTCTGTAAAGCCAAACATTGTTAAGTAAAGTATTTTTCTTTGTAGCAAGATTCAGGGTTAAATTGGTGAAAATTATACTCGTACATTAATATTACTTGTTTATATTACTTAATTATCGTCAGATAGTTATGCCATAGTTTTAGTCATATTTTAAATTCAAATTATTAAATGTTTTATTATTATCTTTCCTAGTTTCCTTTTCCAGTAAGTAAAAGAACTGTCAATTATTCATTCTATATCACTTTTTGTATAATAACAGTTTCAAATTAATTTATCATTCATTTCAATACCTGAATTAATGTCAAACCGTCCTGACCAAAATAAAGTCAACACATTGCACTGAAACATCCGTTGTTTGTTAGTCAATAAACATCGTATGCCATGAGCAACGTACAACAACTACATAAGTAAACTTCCTTACCCAGAAATCCTGGAATAGCCCCCATCGGCATCACAAACAAGCTGACGAGCAAGTCGGCTATCGCGAGCGACAGCAGGAAGTAGTTCGTCACGTTCTGCAGCCGTTTGTCCAAGCACACCGCTAAACAGACCAGGATGTTGCCGACACCGCCCGCCACTATAAACAATATCACAAACAAGAAACTCCAATCGTAATTCTTCGGCAGCACGTCACCGGTGCCGTTCCGGTAGTTCCAGCTGCACTGGTAAGCCTCGATGCTGTTCACCGAGCCGTCTTGCACGTACAACGTCCGATTAAACCCTCTGCCATAGCAGAACAGGGTGTCCCATTCACAAAAATCCGAAATGGGCAGTTTTAACCACAAAGTTTTTAATGCACTTTCAAAGATGGCCGTCACCAAATTCAGCTCGAGTCCAGCGTGGCATAGAGTACCGTTCGCAAAGCCCACTGTATCATTGAAGCATGAATGGCAACTGTATACAGTTTCATTTTGAATGTCGAGGTTCAAGTAGCAGGTGTAGTCGGTGGCGGCGAAGAAGGCGTCCTCGCTGAGGCAGTTGAGGCCTAAGGAGGTTGTGTTTCCGCAAGATGTACCAGGGAGCAGTCGGCAGTTTAAGTCTTGAACGCTGTATGTGTAATTCGTCATATCCATAAGGTTCATTCATTGGACCGGCGCTAGGTCACCTCCGGAGGCATTCTTGACCATCAGCGTTTGCTCATTATGTTCAATCAATCTGAAACAAAGAAACACATCGTTAGATTTTAACTTCTATTATTTCTTGATGTAGACTTGTATTCTAAGATTTGTTTTGTTTCATTCAAATAATCAGCTCGCATCCAGCGCCAGATGCGAGCAGCACAAAACTGGACGCGGTGGAGTTCCTTATTCACTGCTTGACAAAGACCTTTTGCCTTTGTCCAGCAGTGGACGTTTTTGGTAAATAACCTACTAATTAAACTATCTCTTCTGACGCACCAGTAAAATATGAAAACTGGCCTATCAATACTCCACGAAGATCTTTACCATGTAGGTTCCATAATAATATAATAATACCTTTACCATGTTTTGTAATATTTAAAGAAAAGTTTTTTTAAAGTACCTTCTTTGTAAGTGTGTGTATCTAAACAAGAATTTAAAAAATAAAGTACCTACTCCATTACTCAAATCAGTTAGATCCTCATTGAAACCACTTATGCACGCAAATAAGCTTTAACATTTACATCAGCGGAATGGCACAGGCAATAAACTAATCTCATTGCCAAATTAAGTTAATTTGCTGAAGTTACACATGCCGTTTCACACTGTCGAGTCTCGAAGAGTCCTTGTGTCGCATTAATATGCAATGCTGAGTGCTCTTGGTGCGAACCTTGGCCTTTGAAGCTAGAGCTATACTATACCAGTGCATTCGAGTTGGTGCATGCATTTTGAAAAACGCTTAATGACCCTACTTAAAGTGTTGGGAGGTTCTGTTCATCCATCAATATTTATATTTTTTAATAAATATTTTTAAGATAAAACAAACATAAAACACAATTTTTATATTTTCCCAAGTAAAAACGAACAGTACAAATTGAGGTAAAACTAATTAATAGTACATTGTTACCCTAGGGGTGAAAGTAGCTTATTTACTCCCGAGACGGGGTTTCGGGCCCTCGCTGTGCTCGGGCGCCAATAGTTCGAGGGAGTAAATAAGTCTTTCACCCGAGGTAAACACTGTGCTTTTCATTACGAATATAAGGAAAGTAAAAACAAAAACACGAATGTCTTTAGTCCGTTAGTCGCCTTTTACGACACCCAAGGGCAGAGATGGGTTGGTAGTATTATTTTGATGAGCCCATCGCCGCTCTATGGTGTTAGATGTGTGTGCAATCTTTAGTCCATTAGTCGCCTTTTACAACACCGAAGAGAAGAGAGGGGTTGGTAGTATTATTTTGATGAGCCCGTCGCCGTTCTATGCTGTTGGATGTATGTGCAGTCTTATTCCGTTAGTCGCCTTTTACGACACCCAAGGAAAGAGAGGGTTTAGTAGTATTATTCTGATGAGCCCGTCGCCGTTTTATGCTGTTGTATGTATGTACAGTCTTTAGTACGTTAGTCGCCTTTTACGACACCGAAGGGAAGAGAGGGGTTGGTAGTATTTTTGATGAGCCCATCGCCGATCTATGCTGCTAAACATCTAAATGTATGTGCAGTCTTTGGTCCGTTAGTCGCCTTTTACGACACCGAGGGGAAGAGAAGTGTTGGTAGTATCATTTTGATGAGCCCATCGGCGCTTTATGCTTTGGATGTTTGTGCAGTCTTTAGTCCGTTAGTCGCCTTTTACGACACCCAAGGGAAGAGATGGGTTGTTAGTATTATTAACCGACTCAATTCGACTGAATGACTTTTTTTTAATAATAAGTCACAACTACACATGACAGTACCTGTCAGAAAAACGATTCTCCCTAGGGCGGAAATGTACTACTTTTTCCACCCGCTCCTCAGGCAACTTCAGACCTACTTTCAGTGTATGAGGAATGAAAATTTATAAAATAACTAGCGACGCGCCCGCTTCGTCTGCGTGAACATCCTGTATACCGTAACGAATTTCCAAAAAAATATTTCTCCGTTTCACACAGACCTATTACTGACATCCCCTCTCCTTACATTACTAAGTTTATTTGTACTGGCACCTCGAGACCAACCGTCAGTCAGTTAGACCAACCGTTAGTTAGTTAACCGGGTCGTCGACTCTAAAGTCGACTCCCACCTTGGTAGCGGAGTAGTAAGCACACCCACTTCTCGGAACCCATCCAGGCGCCTAGCCAGTTCCCACGTCCTACGCGGCTGGCTGGACTGGAGGCTACGGCATCTAGGAGGCCGCCTCTACTAGTTATCCAGACTAGTACCGGAGATGTCAACACCAATGTCCAATGAGAACCACCGGACAAAGCTGCCAACTTTAAGGGAAACTCACGTTCCCCGCAGGACTTTTCGCTTTTGGCCTCTTAGAGACCGCTACTAGGCCCCGCTCGCTGTGCGCGAGTTTGGAAGTCCTGGCACACAATACCAGGACAAACGAACATTCCCAAGCTCTACAGCTAACCACAAGCCACTACGAGTCCAACCCACGTCCGGATCCCGCCGGAGGCGCCGGTCAAGGCACAACCAGCGGGGGGCTTGAACCGGAACCCCGTAGTACCCCTGAAAACACAACCGGACCAGTAGTTCCAGTTGCGATGCTCTATCTATCGGGGTCGGTAGATAGGGACCTATTACTGACAATAATAGGAACACAACAAAAAAAATTACACAAATTTGTGCAGTCCACAGACGTATATCATACAAAGATTATACGTCTGTGGTGCAGCCGTTCTGAAGTGATGCGCGTACAGTCAGCGTCAAAAGTAGCTTAGCATATGAAATTTTCAAATGATTGTTACGGTTGAAATGACCAGAATTGTCTGACATAGCTGTTGAGTCAAAAGTACATGACCGTCACTTTAAGTAATTACAGAGAAGTTATAATTATGTACACAAAAAATGTCAAATGATGATTCTGAAATGTTAAATGATGAGTATGTAAAGACACTTACACGTGACTATTACTTTGCCACCTTGTTTTTGTTCAGTTACTTTTGATGCTGACTGTACACACATTTTGGCAATTGATTTATATTAGTATAGAGATTGAAAAAGGTTTCTTCAAATAAAACACCTTTTTATAGAAATATTTTAAAAAGGTTTTATTGCTTACTAAAGGTGTATGAGTGCTTGACGTGACGAGTAATAAATCTAATAATATAAAAATGAATTGCTGTTTCCCTTGGTCACGTCATCACGCGTGAACGGCTGCACCGATTTCGCTAATTCTTTTTTTGTTGTGTTTGTTAATGTCATGAGAAGGTTCTTATGAAAAAAAAATGATTTTTTTTTTCTAATTCATTATTCATAATAAAGACAGGACAAGGTCTGTCGGGTCAGCTAGTTATAAATAAAACGATATTTCCTATAAACACTTCGATAGCGTGATTTAGACTTTTTACACACGCCATTTCTTAGAATGAATGCAAACTAAACTACATATGACATTTCTTTACAATTTTAATACTAATAAATGAAAAGCGACTATATTATAAAAAACAGAGATATATACAGTCGTGGTCAACTAATTAGGGACAATCTCTAGTTAAGCCAAATTGTGAATTTATTTTTTATTTTCCAACGAGTCTTAACAATATTCCATATCTTTTACACGTAAGTATAATTAGTCATTGATGTGCCTGATTATACAAACAATAACAACTTCTTAAACATTAAACCTCTTTACAGTATAGCTGATAGATTATCAGTGTGCTATTTGTTCAAAGAATGCTGGCTGGCCATTTAATTAGGGACACTGAGATATTGCGTTCTATTTTCAAAATTTGAATCTCAATACTTTTTTATTTCTTCTTTTATTGTTTTGTGGTAGTTTTGGCGGCAATCCAGATTTTTAATTTTAAGTTTTGAGAATTATTTTGAAGAAATATGGGCAAAAATAAAAGTTGCGATCCAACACTACGAACAATTATCATGAAGTTTGTCGAGCGTGGTTGGTCATACCGAGGGATAGCAGAACATTTAAATTGTTCAAAAACTATGGTATGCAATGCAGTGCAACATTTCAGGCGCAATAACACAGCTTTAAATGTGCCCAGGACAAAAAGATCGAGAAAAACAACTCCGCAAGAGGATAGAATGATAACCAGGTTAGCTAAGAAAGATCCGTTTCTAGGCTCTATTTTAATTAAACACGAAGTGTTTGGGGCAGACGAAAGAGCCGGTGTATCAGCGAGGACCGTTCGACGACGTCTGGTAGAAGCAGGGTTGTTCGGAAGAGTGGCTCGCAAAGTACCGTTGTTGAAGAAAGAACATAGAAATGCTCGTTTGGCGTTTGCACGTAAATATGGACATTGGACCTACGCCCAATGGCAACATGTATTATTCTCTGACGAGACCAAGATTAATTTAATTTCTTCAGATGGAAGGCAATACGTACGGCGTCCTGTAAAAGCGGAAATGAATCCAAGATTCACAAAAAAGCAGGTGAAACATGGCGGTGGAAACATTAAAATTTGGGGTTCATTTTCTGGACGTGGAGTGGGACCTGTGAGAAAAGTTCAGGGTAACTTAGACCAACATCAATACAAAACAATATTGGAGGAAACTATGCTTCCCTATGCTGAGGAGCATCTCCCTATTATATGGACGTTTCAGCATGATAACGACCCGAAACATACCGCCCGTTCAGTCAAGTCGTTTCTTACCAGTCAGTCAGTATCGGTGCTAGATTGGCCAGCAAATAGCCCGGACCTCAACCCAATTGAGCACCTTTGGCACGAAATCAAGAAAAAAGTTTCAACTTATCGTACCACAACTTTAGATCAACTTAATCAAGCTTTTTGTGAGGCATGGGCAAACATTCCTATCGAAACATGTCAGAAACTGATAATGTCTATGCCACATCGGTGTCAAGCGGTAATTACTAACAAAGGTTTTGCTACTGGGTACTGATTTTACACGTAATAAAATGGAGCTTTTAAAAATATTATAATACTGGAGATTATTCGTTTTGTTTAACTCTATTCATCATTATACTTTACTGTCCTTAATTAAATGTCCAGCTACATAATTATACCTTAACATTTAATACATGTTCAACCTTTGATATTAAACTACTTTTTTCTATTTAATTATTCTCTTATTTACAGCCATTTATAGTATAGTAATCGGACCAAATTATGCAAATAATAGGTGCTGAAAAATCAATAGGGTTTTATATTTATATGTACATAACCGGTTATTGCTCTTCACTATCTTGAATGTCCCTAATTAGTTGACCACGACTGTATTTACGCTAAGCTAGAGTTTACCCCAGTAGCGGCCCTAGAGATAGAGACAAGAGAAACACAAACGACGACCTCCTTGGTCGAGTGGTTTGTACACTGGTTTTCATGGTGTCGCCATCTCTGAGGTCCCGGGTTCGATCCCCGGTCGTGTCCATTTAGAAATTATTGTTTTCTAAATTGTCTCGGGTCTGGGTGTTTTCTATGTATAATAAGTATTTTAAGTATGTTTATCCGTTGTCTAGTAACCATTTAATAAGTTTCACAACGAAGCTTCTCTTGGGCTAGATAATTGGTGTGAGAGTAGGATTGTTTATTATTTATTTATTACAAACTTGCAACTCCTACATGAAATTGATAAACCCTAAAATAAACAGAACCATCAATAATTGCCGTAGGTAACACGAACGCACTTAATACGAAGTATTTTCTAGTGAACAAAATCTGGAAGGCCACAAATTGAACCGGGGTAATTAAAGGGCCCCCGGCGATAACTAAATTGCCTTAGGACCCTAATAAATTTGTTTAGCTTAGAAATATAAAGGCAAATAATGAGTCCATAAAATAGTATCCATTTTACAACAGCATTACATTTACAGGGCCAATATTACGACTTTGGAAAGTATATTTAGTAGGCGGTTGCACCGAACAGTTTACGGTTTACGCTTTCAGTTAATTTTTACGTTTCGCTTTTATAGGACGGAAATACTTACGTTTAATTTCACTTATAATATGTAAGGTAGGTAAATATGCAGTAAAAAGTAAACGATAGTGCGTTGTTTGATGATTTTAATAGTTATGATTTTTGCGGGAAACGGTAATGATATAACTTTTTGAAAACATCATCATCACCAGGCTACATTTACTTTTATATATTTAGAAAACCAACAAGACAGACATAAATACAAGAAATCATTACATTTATGTAAAGTCACTGTTTTCCTTTGACTGTTTCACTAACAGATAAAGCGTTAATTAAGGATTGGAAACGGTAATGATATAACTTTTAGAAAACATCATCATCACCAGGCTACATTTACCTTTATATATTTAGAAAACCAGAATATAATAGAATAGAACATTATTTATTTGTGAAATGCAGGTTAGGTTCAATGTCCTAAGTGTTAAATTTATTAATTAGTTTCATTACACTTCCACCTTCGTCAAGGTATACAAATATTTTTTTTATCCGTGCGGTGACGGAGAAAGAATACCAATCGCCGCCCCTCTCTCCGTCCGGTGGGTGTCGTAAGAAGCGACTAACGGACTCTTTCGAGCGATGATCTGCTCCACTGGTGGTAGGGCTTGACCCGTCTGGTTGGTGACCTCCGTACGCATGGTGTAAAACCCGTCAAGTGACTGCTTGTCGGTCGCGTTTCGGGATCAGCCAGCGTATAACCAGAGCTCGAGAGGATGATGCTGCGATGTATTTGGTCTGTGGAGGCTACCGTCAAACTAGTGCCAGGAGGACTTCGTTTACCTGCCGACCAGGGAGACCCGTAGAAACGGTTGTCCCACTGGCCGCCCGTGGCACAGTACAGGGGCCCAAGCGAGCCTAACCAGCTCGTGAGGCTGCCTCACCATGCCACGCATAATCTCGTGGTGGTCCGTCGTGCCGGTTGGTGACCGGAAGGTGGGGTCCCGGCGGCCATTCCCGGGGGGGTTCGGGGGCTCTTCCGCAGGTTAATAATACTCGTCTGTGGGCAAATTCCTGGGGAAACAGGCCACCACACTTTGACCATTCGCATCGCGGCATGATTTTCTCGATTCACGCCTCTCTCTTTCCACTCCTAAAATGACAGCGCCTAACAACAAAACTGGTTCTACAGCGGTGCACACCCCCACCACAACCTTACCGTTTGAGGTGGAGTTCGCTAACATCCGCGGACTCCATGCAAACCTCAATGCCGTCCACCACCATCTTGAGACGGCACGGCCAGCAATGTTCTTCCTGACGGAGACGCAAATAATCCGCCCAGCTGACACCACCTACCTGAACTATCCCGGCTTTGTGCTTGAAGAATCCTTCAAAGCCAAAGCCGGAGTTTGCTTATTCGTTCGGGCGGATGTTTGCTGTCGCCGTCTGCGCTGTCTGGAGGACCCTTCCTTCTCCCTCCTAGTGGTACACGTCGACTTAGGCTCTCATTGCCGTGTCTACGTCTGCGTCTACCGATCGCATAACGGCGATATGGAGACAACTCGACTAATTGAACATCTTAGTCGGGTAGCAGATGATGCGCAGGAGCGATTTCCATCGGCGGAACTGGTGTTTTTGGGGGACTTCAACGCCCACCATGAGTTGTGGTTAGGTTCCTCCAAAACCGATCATGCTGGTAGAACTGCCCACGCATTCGCTCTCACGCATGACCTGACGCAACTGGTGAACCAGCCCACCAGGATCCCAGACATAGTTGGCCATGCGCCCTCCTTACTCGACCTTCTGCTGACGAGTCGCCCAGCTGGATACCGGGTGGAGATTCGAGCCCCTTTAGGTTCCTCGGATCACTGCTTGATATCCAGCACAGTGCCCTTGGCATCGCGCCCGCCAACAGCGGTTTCGAAACGCCAGATTTGGCACTACGCGTCGGCAGACTGGGACGGGATGCGGGAGTATTTTGCATCCGTCCCTTGGAGGCAGCGCTGCTTTAGTGGGAAGGACCCGACCGCTAGCGCCACTGCCGTTGCTGATGAGATAGTATTAGGAATGGAATACTATATTCCACACTCCTATGTCATCAGCAAAGGCAGACGCAACCGCTGGTTCAATCGCGAGTGTGCCAGCGCAGTTGAGAGCAAACAGACGGCATACCGCGCTTGGATCAGAGGTAAAGCTCATGGGGCTCCCGAAACTCGCTCGCTAAAAGCAGCCTATAATAATGCCACCAAGTCGTGTAAGAGGGCCTACATTAGAGCGGATGCCCAGCGCGTTGCACGAGTAGGCCAAGAACTCCTGACGCATCCTACGGGCAGCCGTAGCTACTGGCGTCTGGCCAAAGCCGTGCAATCCAACTTCTGCCAACCCTTGCTGCCACCACTGAGATGTCTTGACGGAACTTTAGCTCACAAGCCGCAGGAAAAGGTCGATCTCCTGGCCAAACTCTTTGCGGCTAACTCCCGGATCGATGACTGTGATGCACAGCCACCCTCAATTCCTCACTGTGGCCACACAATGTCTGATATTAAAATCAGGCAGTGTGATGTCCGTGCGGAGCTGCAGTCAATCGATGTCCGGAAAGCTAACGGTCCTGATAGCATCCCAGCAATAGTCCTGAAAATGTGTGCAGCGGAGTTGTCCCCTGTGTTAACGCGTCTGTACCGTCTCTCGCTCTCTTCGAGTTGTGTGCCGGAATCTTGGAGAGAAGCTAATGTGCAACCGATCCCTAAAAAAGGAGATCGGTCAGATCCGACTAATTACCGCCCTATAGCCGTAACTTCAGTGTTGTGTAAGATCCTAGAACGAATATTGAACAAACAGCTTATTCGATACCTAGAAGATCACTCCCTAATTCACGATCGTCAATATGGGTTTCGGCCAAAACGGTCAACGGGTGATCTTCTAGCGTACGTCACACATCTCTGGGGTGAGGCTATTGACAAGCGTGGCGAGTCACTGGCAGTTAGCCTTGACATAGCCAAGGCTTTTGATCGGGTCTGGCACAAAGCTCTTCTCTCCAAGCTCCCGGCATACGGTTTGCCCGCTCAGTTCTGTACCTGGATTGCCAGCTTCCTGCATGAGCGTAGAATCCGTGTCCTTTCGGATGGATGCGCTTCGCGGTTCATGTCAGTGAACGCTGGTGTTCCTCAAGGCTCCGTTCTATCCCCCACGCTGTTCCTTCTGCATATCAATGACATGCTTCCTCTTGGAAACATTCATTGCTATGCAGATGATAGCACAGTGCATGGGGGATATAACGGGCACCCAACGGCTGGGCGGGTAGACACCGAAATGAAGCGAGCAAATCTTGTCATTGAGCTCGATCGGATGTTGGACCTCATTTCTAAATGGGGCTCCGATAATCTGGTGGAGTTCAATGCCAAGAAAACACAGGTGTGCGCGTTCACAGCGAAAAAGTCGCCATTCCTTCCCCTTCCCTCTCTTCAGGGTACATTTCTAGGCCTGCAGAGCAGTATTAACATGCTCGGTATGGATATCCGCTGCGATCTGAACCAAAAGGACTACATCGAAACCGTGATTAAAAATGCCTCACGTAAACTCGGTGTCCTGAACAAGGTGCGGCGATTCTTCACGCCTATTATACAAGACACAGGTGCGGTCTTGCGTGGAGTATTGCTCTCACCTTTGGGACGGCTCCGCAAAGTACCTTCTCGATGCCTTGGACAGATTGCAGCGCCGCGCTGTGCGCATTATCGGCAATGCAGAGGTCACTAAAACTCTCGAGCCTTTGCAATTGCGTAGAGATATTGCGTCACTCAGCGTCTTTTACCGTTTATACCATGGCGAGTGCTCTGAAGAACTCTTTGACCTCATCCCTCCTTCTCCCTTCCTCCATAGGAGTACGCGTGCTGCTCTCCGGAGTCACCAATTTACAGTCTCTAGCATTCCATCTCGCACAAAGAAATTTGGTGACTAGTTTCTTTGCCGCACTTCCAAAAGATGGAATAGTCTACCAGCACACGTATTCCCTCCCTACCTATGACATAGGGTCCTTCAAACGAGGCGTGAAGAAGCACTTTGTGGGCCGGCAGAGTGAGGATGACTGATGCTACGTCTCTTACGCTGCACCAGTTGTCCTCGAGCCTGGACCTCATTTCCACTTAACATCAGGTGGATTGGGGTCATTTGCCGAGCTTAGTATTGTAGGCGCTTCGTCGATTGTAGTGAAAGGCAGAATGATTGCAATAGACATTTAATACCGGACACCACTTTCTTATATATAATTTACACAAAACAGAACGGAACAACACATATATTTTATCCTACTCGCACACTATAAATATATTCTAAGGGCACCACCGGAGACTCCACAATCTGTCCAGAACCATGGTGCCGTACGTTGTTCTACCTTCAGATGTCTTCAATAAGTAAGAAGGAACGAGACAGCATATTCGTGTGTCCTTTAACATTTTCGTTATGCTGTCCTGCTCGCACACTATATATATTGTGCGGCGCTCGGCCTCGGCTGGCTCAGTAGTCTCGTGATGCGCCGGCGAGCTGTCGTATGCCTCCATATCACTCCCTCTCAAGCAAAGCGTACGGTCGGCTTCGACACACGACCCGATCTTGTAATGTAGGATGTTTTTGATTCGCCAGTGTCTTCATGAGAGGTTGTGATCGTCTTAGGTGTGTTGCAGTCTTCGTGAAGTGAAAATGCAGGTTTCAACCTTTCAACGGTTACCACGGCAGTGCGATTCGGTAGTTGTATCTTGTAGAATTTTTCGTATCGTTTTACAACTTCATACGGACCATCGTAAGGCGGTATAAGTGGCTTCCGGACGGTATCGTTTCTCACATAGACGTGCGTGCAGGTTGCGAGGTCCTTAAAAATGAACGGCTTCAATTGCGATGTGCATTTTCTAGTGCTCGGTGTTAGTGACGTCATAGTCGTAGTTAGGTGACGTACGTAGTCCGCGTCATCGACGTTTGGCTGCGTAGGCACGAAGAAGTCAGATGGGATGCGGAGCGTAGAACCATACGTCATCATAGCGGGACTCACATCATTGTGACGTAATGTAGTGCGTAGCCCGAGCAACACAGTAGGTAGTTCGTCTGCCCATGTTGTTGTTGTTCCTCTTGCCATTAATGCCGCTTTCAGCGTTCGGTGCCATCTTTCAACTTGGCCGTTGGACTGTGGGTGAAATGCGGTGGTTCTTATTCGAGTTATTCCGAATCTTTTTAGCAGCGCGTTGAACAACGAAGACTCGAACTGTCTACCCTGATCAGTGGTTATGCGTATTGGACAGCCAAATCTCGATATCCAGGTTTCATACAGAGCCTTTGCCACGGTTTCGGCAGTGATATCACGTACAGGCACAGCTTCCGGCCACTTGGTACATCTGTCGATCATTGTTACGCAATAGCGATATTCGTTTGATATTTGGAGGGCGCCTATTATATCTATATGTGCATGGTCGAATCTTTGTGACGTAGGAAGCTCGCCGATAGCTGTAGTAACATGTTTATGTATCTTAGCACGCTGACAGCCATTGCATGCTTTAGTCCATTCGCCGACTTGCTTATTCATTGCGGGCCAAAAGTATTTTGAGGCTACTTGTTTTCTTGTAGTTTTCACGCCTGGGTGACACATATCGTGTTGTGCTTTATACGCTTCATAACGATACGTTGTCGGTAGGTATGGCCTTGGTGTGCCGGTGGACATCTCGCAGGTGATCGGCCGGGGTAGTCCGGGCAGTGTAACGTTGCTGAATTTCAAATGTGGTTGTTGCTTTAATGTTCGTAGTTCGTCGTCGCTTTCTTGTCTCGCCGCAAGCTTCGCGTAGTCAATATACGTAGGACACTGTATCTCTTCGATTCGTGATAAAGCGTCGGCGACCGAGTTCTCATCTCCTTGTATGTATTTAATTGCTGTGCAGAACTGGCTTATGAAGTGTAGCTGCCGCTCTCGCCGTGGTGTATCGGTGCTGTTTTGTAACCTTGTTAAAGCGTGGGTTAGCGGCTTGTGGTCGGTGAACGCGATGACGTCATTGCCTTCTATTAAGCGGCGAAAGTGCTTTACAGCCATGTATATCGCTAGGAGCTCGCGATCATACACGCTATAACGGCGCTGCGTTGGACTCATGGCTTTAGAGAAGAAAGACAGGGGCTTCCAAGTGCCTTCTACGAGTTGATGAAGTGCAGCTCCGACGCTGTGGTCAGACGCATCGCTCATGATGCTCAGTTGCGTGCCAGGAACGGGGTGCGTTAGCATGGTGGCTTCTAATATGCTTTGTCTGCATTTTTCAAAAGCTTGGTCTGCTTCACTTGTCCACTTGATTGGCGTTTTGTCATTCTTCTTTGTATTATGTAAGTAGGCATTCAGATGCGTTTGGAAGGTGGCTTGATGAGGCAGGCAGTCACGATAAAAATTGAGCATTCCCAAAAACCGTCGCAGCTCAGCGACAGTCGTTGGCTTTGGATATTTGGAAATGGTTTCGATTCTCTCTCTTGTGGGAGTTATTCCTTCGCCCGTTACTTGATAGCCCAGAAAGTTGATATTGTTCTTGCCGAATTCGCATTTGTCGACATTTAAGGTGACTCCATACTTGTCAAGTCGCTGTAGGACTTCTTGAAGTAGGGCCTTATGACTCTTCTCGTCTCTTGTATACAGAAGAATATCGTCCACGAAGCAGTAGCAGCCTTTAATGCCTCTTAATACTTCGTGCATGAACCTTTGAAATGTCTGGCTTGCGTTACGTAGGCCAAAGGTCATGCACTTAAATTCAAAAAGGCCAAACGGCGTGATGATGGCGGTTTTCTGTGCGTCTGCTTTTGCCATTGGAATAAAAAAATACGCCATTTTTAAGTCGAGCTTTGAGAAGATCTTCATGCCATTTAGTTGGTATGTGAAGTCTTGGACGCGTGGAATGGGATATCTGTCTGGTTGCGTGACTGCATTTAGTCGTCGGTAGTCTCCACAAACACGTAGGCCGCCATCCTTCTTCTTAACAACATGCATCGGGCTCGCCCAGGGGCTATTCGAGGGTTGACAAATTCCCATTTGCATCATTCGTTCGAACTCCTCTTTTGCTGCTTTGTGTTTGTCTGGCGGTAGTGGGCGGGGCCTAGCGAAAAGGGGCGGGCCGTTGGTCTCGATGTGATGAGTTACATTATGCTTTGTAGGGCTCTTCAATGACATGGGGCGAAAAACTTGTGGAAACTTCTTCAAGATGTCGTAGTAGGTTTGGTCGGTGCTGATGATATTTACAGTTTCCATTTTGCAGGTAACATCTACGGAGTTTATTGATAGGTTGGTTATTCCGTCTCTTAGCTTCTTCTGGTGCAAGTCTACCAATAGGTTGTGGTAACGTAAGAAGTCTGCGCCCAATATTGAAGTCTTTACGTCCGCTACCACGAATGTCCACGCGAAGCTGCGCCGCAGTCCTAAGTTGAGACGTATGTTCCGCTCGCCGTATGTTCGAATCGGTGTATTGTTCGCTGCGTATAACTTGTAGTTGCTTGGCGTTAACTTTTGTTTATTTCTTACCGCTAAAACAGATATCTCTGCGCCAGTGTCTACAAGGAAGCGCTCTCTAGTTTCTAAGTCGTATATGCATAGGCGGTTATAAGATGTAGGTACACCGATGCCCGCCACTAACGGTGTATGTGTTAGTTTTCCTGCTTCCGCTTTCTAGCGCATGGTGACTCACAGCGTCTTGCTTTGTCACCGAACTTGTAGTGGTAGCGACATTCCCAATCAGTATCTCCGGGTTTCTTTGGTCTTGCCGATGTCGACTTTGAACGAGAACGTGATCGTTGGTATGGGCGAAAGGGGCGGCGATCTCTCTGTCTTCCTCGACGTAACTCGGCGATCTCCAAGGACATCTTCTCTATTTGTTTCGATAATAAATCGAGCTGGCGGTTGGTAATGGCGGTGGTATCGCTGGAGTGCATGGGTTGAGTTGCCGAGGTACTGGCGATTGATGCGACGGCAGCGGGCTCATGTTGATCCATCATCTGATCGGCCATGGCGGCCAACGTTGACAGTGTCGCTTCGTTGTTGATAGAGAGGACTGTTCTCACGTATGTAGGTAGTTGGTTCATCCACATAACTTTCATAGCGTCATCAGGGACCATACTGCCGCCAAGTTCTCTCATCCGTCGAAGGAGCTGAGTCGGTTTCTGATCGCCCAGCTCCAAACCGCTGATCAACTTTTGAAATTGCTTGGTTTCTGATTCTTGGTACACGGAGAGTAGGCGCTCTTTGAGGGCGTCGTATTTCCCTCTTTCCGGTGGGTTTAAAAGTATGTCGCTTATTTGTTGTATTTCCGACGTTTGTAGGACTCCGAGGACGTATCTAAACTTCTGTTCATCTCCAATCTTGAGAGGGTTGATGAGAGTTTCGTACTGGGCAAACCATAAACGTGGATGATCACGCCAGAATGGTAGTATCTTCGACTGTATAGAAATGCCGGCCAGGTCGAACTTGACTTCTGCGCTTTTGACTTCGTCGCCGGCGTTATCTTGTTTCGCGTCTTCAAACATGTCGGTTGGTCACCAGATGTTGGGGCTTCGTCGATTGTAGTGAAAGGCAGAATGATTGCAATAGACATTTAATACCGGACACCACTTTCTTATATATAATTTACACAAAACAGAACGGAACAACACATATATTTTATCCTACTCGCACACTATATATATTGTGCGGCGCTCGGCCTCGGCTGGCTCAGTAGTCTCGTGATGCGCCGGCGAGCTGTCGTATGCCTCCATAGTATAAAAAAAAAATATATATCTAAAAGTTATATAAAAAATTATTAAAGTAAACAAATTCATAATTGGTAAAATATAAATTACACATCCATACTAATATTATAAAGCTGAAGAGTTTGTTTGCTTTAACGCGCTAATCTCAGGAACTACTGGTCCGATTTGAAAAATTCCTTCAGTGTTAGATAGCCCATTTATCGAGGAAAGTTATAGGTTATAATTTGTTTAGGTACGGGTTAGTAACCCGTGCGAAGCCATTGCGGGTCGTGTCTAAATATAAAATTAATACTAATAAATGTTCAACATTAATAAAACAAAAATTACACATGTCCAAAATTACAACTTGATAATTAATAAATTCAAAATTGATAAACTATAAACCAACAAACCAACCAACCACCAACAAGACTCAGAAATACAAGAAATCATTACCATATAAGTAAAGTCGCTGTTTTCCTTTGTCTGATTCATTAACAGAGAGCGTTAATTAAGGATGGTTTTTGTTTATAATTTGTACAAAAATCTGAAGTATGCATCGAAGGAAGTATGGCTATGTTTCTAAGTTAGCGCGGACGAAGGCGCGGGCGGGCCGCTAGTAGAATATAAATGGACTTTTATCTAAGATTCGTCTCGATTGGGTGTAATAGTAGACGATAATGAAGCTTAACTTCGGCTAGAAAATAAAATTGGTGAATTACAGGGGATTATTTGGGAATTACAAAAGGGATAGGAATACGAATATTAAACCTAAATACATACATACATAATATAATCCCGACTATTATCCCCGAAGGGCTAGTCAGAGACTAGGCAACGAGGACCGCAAAAGCAGTCTTCTACCATAGCCTACATTCACAAAATAGCGACTGCACTGTGCTCAGCCTGAGAGGTGGTGAGCCCATCGCCGCCTTTTGCTGTAGGATGTATGTGCAGTCTTTAGTCCGTTAGTCGCCTTTTACGACACCCAAGGGAAGAGAAGGGGTGGTAGTATTCTTTCACCGCTACGCCACACGGTTAGAAAATTAAACTACTTATTTATTATGATATATTATTGTATGATTGAAAAAGTCCACTCAATCAGAAGCACACAGGTATACTGACAACATAATAGGTCTCGACAGAATCGTGAGGCATTGAGAGTGGATGGCGGGCGAAGTGACATGGAAGGAATTATCGCGACGGCACCGAACGAGCTCGGCTGGGTATTACGGAAACCTTCGATCGGAAGCAATAGCGCAAGGTCGGGTGTGTTAAGGGCCTACGTCTTTTGATCTGATCATATTTAAAAAGTAGATACACAGTCAATGCTCTTATAAAGTCTGAATAACAGGAGTTAGCGAGATGTTTAGGGTAATCATTCAATCGTTTAGCAGAGTGTGACAAAGCGTCAACATGACGTAATGCTACTTCAAAAATTTTATAATGTATGCTAGAGACCGCTCGCGGTTTCACCCGCGTGGTTTCCGTTCCCGTGGGAATATCGGGATAAAAAGTATCCTATGTGTTAATCCAGGTTATAACCTATCTGTATGCCGAATTTCATCCAAATCCATTTAGTAGTTTTTACGTGAAAGAGTAACAAACATCCATCCATACTTACAAACTTTCGCGTTTATAATATTAGTAGTATCGAGATAAAACGTTATTCTATGTGTTAATCCAGATTATAACCTATCTGTATGGCGAATTTCATCCAAATCCATTCAGTAGTTTTTACGTGAAAGAGTAACAAACATCCATCCATACTTACAAACTTTCGCGTTTATAATATTAGTAGTATCGGGATAAAAAGTATCTTATGTGTTAATCCAGGTTATAACCTATCTGTATGCCGAATTTCATCTAAATCTATTTAGTAGTTTTTACGTGAAAGAGTAACAAACATTCATCCATACTGACAAACTTTCGCGTTTATAATATTAGTAGAATAGGATAGGGTTATAGTGTATGGAGCAAACGATCCAGACTGGCGCCCCGCAATAGCAACCAAGTGCAGAAACATTCAGAATAATTATTAAGGTGGTAATACCTACCTACTATTTTAACTTACTAATTTACTAATTACTTACTTTACTCTAATTGTCAAATTCCAGCTTCCTAATAAAATATGCTTTTCTTAGAAAAAAATAATATTAATATTCTTTCTTCTTCTTCTCGGAATCAAGTTTTTCCATTAGTCACCGTTTAGATGTAACAAGCGTTAAATTATAAACCCAGAGGTAATAGGTACTGGGTTTTTTTAAATCAAGAAAACGTTTCGTAATCTTGTTTTGGCTTTCATCAGAATTTGTAATTTATATTAAATTAACACTTAACGGAAAATCAAACACCCAATCAAGACAAAACACACACACATTTCAAGGGCTTCTCGGAAAATCAGCCTTGCAGCTTTTTTTTATTTTAAAATTAGGTAAACGAGCAGGCGGGTTACTTGATGGAAAGTTACCAAATATTTAAAAAGAGAGAAAAGAGATAAAAATGGCCAAAATATTAGATACAATTATTTACGTAGAAGAAATCGGTACGCTCTTTCCTAATTAAAAAACAGTGTAGGGACACAGCACAATGTAAGTGCTGAATTGCAATTATGAAATCACGAGGCACGGCGTGCGGTCACGTACGCCAGTCGTTCCCAGACGTTCGTTGGAACAGTCGTTCCCTAGCTACGCGTTAGAACCATTGTCCCAAGCGCGTCGTATATAGCCATAAGCTTACGCCTAGCCATAGATATACTTCTGTACAATTAACTGTGTAAATTAACAAGTGCAAATAAAAGACAGTTGTTTAGTAACCATTCATACTTTAATTCAATCAACCTTCTTAGAGTCAAGTAACAGTTATCACTGACATAGCTAGCACATATAGCTGTAAGCTCAGTTAGCAACAGTGATACATAACAGTGGTGACCCCGACTGAACTCAGACCCCGACGGAACATAGTGACTCAGTGAATTAAGTGAATTACACAACACCGGGAACGACTCAAGGCGACAGGACCGCGTGGCGACAACAAAGTATTTCGGCAGGTACGAAATTAGAATAGCGACCATGACGCAACCGGAAGTCCAACACAGAATGGAATTAGCGGCAGTAACCGTGGCGTCAAGATTGCCCGAGTTTTGGACCGATCAGCCCCGACACTGGTTCATACAGATAGAGGCTATTCTGAACCCACAGAAGTTAGGCGATCAGGCAAGATACGATCTCGTTATTGGAAAGTTGTCCAAAGATGCAATTGGACAAATCACGGACTTATTGCTACAACCGCCGAGCACCGGAAGATATGACGCGTTGAAAGAGAGATTGCTATCAATCTACGAAGAGTCTGCCACTAGGCAATTGCAAAAGTTGTTGAGCGAGATGGATCTGGGTGAACAGAGGCCCTCACAACTTTTGAGACGAATGCGAGAACTAGCCCGCGAGAAGATTCCTGACCACACGCTCAGCATCTTGTGGCAGAATCATTTGCCGTCAGCAGTGAGAGCAGTACTCGCAGTGTCCGAATCCAAGAGTTTGGACAACCTCGCAACCACAGCAGACACAGTGATGGAAGCAACGAGACTCATGCAGGTTAGTGAGGTGACACGAGGCAGTAGCGAACAAAGCACAGCGACTCTAATCCTAGCAGAGATAGCCAAGCTAAGTGCGAGAATGGCCAGGTTGGAAAGCAGAACGACCAAGGAGCAGCGCAACGAACCGTGCCGGTACAGAAGCAGACGGAGGAGCATGTCGAGGGACTCCAGCTTCAATCGACGTCGTTCGGCGTCACGAGGAACCACCACGCGCACACCAGATAGCCCGGACTGGCTATGCTCTTACCACTTTCGCTACAAGGACAAGGCTCAAAAATGCGTCGCACCATGCGCATGGAAGAAGACGGAAAACTAGAAGAAGTGCAAGCCGTAGCGGGAGCTTGCGCTGTTCAGCCATCACACCGCTTGTGCGTCACCGATCGCAACTCTGGACTACGATTCCTCATTGATACAGGTGCAAACATTTCAGTTTTACCAGTTAGGAACAAATTTAACGTTAATGAAATTTCAGATTACAAATTATACGCTGCAAACGGCACAGAGATTAAAACTTACGGAACAAAGACATTAGAATTAAATTTAGGTTTGCGGCGTGCCTTTAAGTGGATTTTTATTATAGCTGACATAAGGCAGCCAATCATTGGTGCCGACTTTTTAAATAAATTTGGTTTGTTAGTAGATATAAAGTCGAGGAAACAGATTGACAATGTTACAAATTTGAACGTTAATGCCTCAATTATAAATTCCAGGGAACCAGCTGTAAAGACTGTGGACGTTAGTCACCCATATCACGCGTTGTTGAGCAAGTACTCAGACATCACCAAGCCGGTTAGCTTCAAGGAGCCACCCAAACACGACGTGCGCCATCACATCGAGACCAAAGGGCCACCCGTGTTCGCCAGGGCCAGACCATTGCCACCTGAGAGGTACAAAAAAGCCAAAGCGGAATTTAAAATCATGCAAGAGTTGGGCATCTGTCGGCCTTCAAAAAGCTCATGGGCTAGTCCGTTGCACGTGGTACCCAAAAAGAACGGGGAAATTAGACCATGCGGCGATTATAGACGGTTAAATGCAGTTACCAAGCCCGACAGATATCCAATTCCGAGAGTACAAGATTTTACTTATGCTCTAACAGGGAAGAAAATTTTTTCAAGGTTAGACGTCAATAGGGCGTATCATTTTAGCCATAAGACATTTTCGTAAAATGTTTGAGGGACAAAAAATAATTGTTTTCACCGATCACAAACCGTTAATTCATTCTTTCAAGAAGTTAGACAGTAACAAAGAAACACCTCGTAGGACTAGGCAGTTATTGTTTATCAACGAATTCACAACGGACATTCAATACGTGGAAGGCAAGAACAATGTTGTGGCTGACGCGCTATCGCGCGTCGAGACCATTTCCTGTCCCACAGTGTTAGATTACGACGAACTTGCGCAAGCGCAAAGGTGCTATAGTTACTTGGCACAAACAACGCCCACGTGTGGTGATAGCAACGTGTGTATTAAAAGTATATCGCTACCTACGAGTAATTGTTCGATCTTTTTTGAAACCTCAACGGAAAATGCCAGACCTTACTTACCGGAAAGCTTTAGGAGAATAGCATTTGACTCGATTCACAACCTTAGTCATCCGGGTATACGCGCGACTAAGAGATTAGTCACACAGAAATTTTTTTGGCCATCAATGAGAAAAGACATCACATTATGGGCAAAATGTTGCATAAGCTGTCAGAAATCAAAGATAAATAAGCATACAGTTTCAGAGTTTACAGATTTCCCGGCAGTAGCCCGTTTTGCGCATATACATGTAGATATTGTAGGGCCACTAGCGACTATTGTCCAGGACTATAGATATTTAGTTACAGTCATAGATAGAAAGACCCGTTGGCCAGAAGCGTTTCCCGTCAAAGAGATCACGGCGGAATGCGTAGCCAAAGTAATTTTTGAGGGATGGATAGCTCGCTACGGATGCCCCAGTATATTGTCCAGCGACCAAGGCAGACAGTTTGAGAGTAATTTGTTTGCAAGCTTAATGAAAACGTTCGGTATTAAGAGACAACGTACTACGGCATACCATCCCCAAAGTAATGGTATGGTAGAGCGCTGGCATCGTTCGTTGAAGGTCGCGCTCACAGCAAGAATGAACAATTCCTCATGGGTAGACGAGCTACCCATAGTTTTGTTAGGTCTTCGTACTGCGTTGAGGAGCGACAATGGCGTCAGCGCAGCCGAAATGACATTTGGTAGGACCTTACGAATGCCAGGTGATTTTTATGACATCACGAACACAGAGGGCAGTGACGACAACCATTTAGTTGATAGGATACGTCATTCAATAGCAAAGCTTAAGCCAAGTTTAAAATCAAACCGTAACACACGATCCTTTTTCGTTCATCCCGACTTGAAATCCTGTAGTCACGTCTTTGTGAGGGATGATGCAGTGAGGAGACCTTTGAAATCTCCTTATGATGGTCCATATCGTGTTCTGAAGCGCTCAGACAAAGTGTACACGGTACAGTTACCAGATCGCAAAGTTAATTTGACAATCGATCGTTTAAAACCGGCGTACATATTAGAGGATAACAATGACGTCACGCCCACAGTCATTCCTATAGATAAAGTAGTAGATCCGAGTTCCAATAGCAAGAACAAATCGGTCGTCTTTAACACAAGGAGTGGTCGTCAGGTGAGACCCCCTGCACGATTTGTGTTGTAGAGATCCCGCAGGCCGCGATGCTCCCCAGGCAGGAGGCACTGCTCTGTGGGGATGCCAAGGGATTCCTCTTCTCTACATAGGTTTTGTGTCATGTACTTTTAATAATAAGAAAATTAGAAATTACTTTATTAATCGTACAATGTTCTTTTAATGTTAAGAAATGTACAATAGGCCAACACAGCTTGGACATTCTAGCACGGCGTTGTCAGATGAATGCTGCAGGGCTTTGGCTATTGCGATGTGAATGTGTCCAATAGTCGAGCTGTTTATTTTTTTGGGTCATCTGGCAACCACCATAGAATTAACGTTGTGTCACCTTAAGTGACAATTTCAAGACGGCCCCACATAGAGATGGGTGACCGCAAATTTAGGAAGTACTCATCAGTACGGTATTGGTAAGATTAAGCATTTAATATGTTAATTATTAGTCATTTTCCCTTAGTTTTCTTTTCCAAGAAATGTATTTTGTGTCATAAGTAATTTGTGTACTTAAGTACTATACGTTTAGTCACGTATTATGTCACGTCTCACATGTGTGTGATTGTACGTGTTGTTTGTGAACATTTACAGTACCTACGTAGCGATTGCGAAACCATTATGGAATGAAACGCTGTACACGTACTATTGTGTATGTAGGTTATTGAGTTATAAATGCAACTATGCAGATTTTGCATTTACAATGACTAGCTAATAACAGTAATTTCGCAATACCTTTATTATTTTCTAATCTAGGACAGATGAAATGATGTATATCGAGGCTCCCACAAGATGTTTCATTATATACTGAAAGCCGGTAGAGCTAGTTGCTAGTTTCCATTTCTCTCATTTTTTAGTAGAAAGAAAGTTTAATTTTCGTTGTTTATTATGGGCAGCCCGCAAAGCAAACAAGACAATGTGGCTTTCGCCCAAGCCCAAGCAGTAGTTACCAACACACAAATGGAAACGAGGATAGAATATCTATCCATTGTTGTTCTGGTAGCAGTAATTCTTTTAGTAGGCATAGTTCTATGCTTTTTGAAGCGAAGATGTGTGAAATCGACCAAGTCGTGGCTGAGGAGACAAGTAGTTTCAAGCAGTGGTCTAGAGACACCCGTAGTAAAGGTGCACACAATACCGCAGCAGCCAGTAGGACAGCAAGCTGTTTATTGACAAAGTTTCACGTCACTCTACGTTACGTATTTGGTAACTATCTGGTTTTTACGTCCAGTGGGGGAATAAAATAATGTAAGTAATTTTGTCACGGGACATACACCAATTATAACAACTGTATGTCATAGTTTTATTTTTGTTTGTTTTTTTCTTTTATTAAGTACAAGGAATATATGTCCACTTCATGGGTTTAATAAGTTATAACAATGTTTTTTTGCGTTTGATTATTTGGGACAAAGTTTTAAAAATGTTTATTAGTACATATTGCACTTCGGGAGTGCACAAGGGATAAGCAGGCTCCGAGTAGCCTTCGGAGGAGAAGCCTTTGTTGTGATTTAAGTGTACAATATAAATTATGAATTGTGTTGACAGAGTGTCGCAACGAGCGAGCGATAGGAATGCAGACAGCGCAGTTTAAAGTGTAGGCATGTGGCCGCCCGACTGGCGCGATAACATCCGAGCGGATGACGTAATGTTGTAGTTACTGATCCATTCCTACTGCTTAGCTGGTACCGTACAGCGGACTTACGGCTAAATGCGATTTATTTAGTCGACTTATGAAGTTTTTATTATTTATTTTTTTGTTAAGAACGATTTTGTAAAGCAGTATAGCTGCATAAGCAGGCTCCAGTAGAGAAGCCGTTGTTTTCTTTCCGCTATGTAGCAATTGTCGTTTCAACCCGACCATTCTGTCGGAGTAGTAACCAATATTCGGTTTTGTTTTTTTTCTGCACATTTGAACGACATTGCGATTCTGTTCAGCTAATTTGATTGTGATGCAATTAAAATTTAATGGTTTAATTTTGTTTGTTCTTTGCATTTATTTTTTATATTAATTATTAGTTTATTAGTTTTGACATGCAATTACGTATTGCAATGCAGTGGACACTATTATGGTGAGGTTCACTGCACGTACATTTTATATCTCTTTTCCATTTAATTGGTCTCTTATCTAATAAGGTAACAGTATGACGTAATCCATACTTTTGTTTATTCTAAGGTTAACTTATTATGTCACTAAAGCAGTGTAACATTTTTGTATGCACGTAATGACGTAGCAAGTTTTATGTATTGACGTTTGTAAAAGTTATTTTTGTCACCATGGCTAATAAAAAGACCATATTATTGCATTGTTTTTAACATTATACACTAAAATGTAAGGAAGACTAGTAAAATAAAATTTTAAATGGCATGTTTAAAGTCCAAGGTTCCGCAAGAGAAACCAATGTAAACCTATTTCACATTCGTATTTGAACATCAATAATTGTGATAGTCTATTTTTAGAACTAGATGTATTAACAATCACTCTGTACAATCCGTGTAGCATTATCAGTTCGCCCAGCGCGAAACGCTGACTTAGAAGTTCCGAGCGCAAGCGCTAGGGTTATCAGTTGTCATTGTGATAGGGTTGTGAGTTCTAGATATTGATTTAATGTTTGGAGTCATTGACTAGATGTTAAAAAAATTTTTTTTGTGAAAATTTTTAGGGAATGTTGTTATGTAGGGACACAGCACAATGTAAGTGCTGAATTGCAATTATGAAATCACGAGGCACGGCGTGCGGTCACGTACGCCAGTCGTTCCCAGACGTTCGTTGGAACAGTCGTTCCCTAGCTACGCGTTAGAACCATTGTCCCAAGCGCGTCGTATATAGCCATAAGCTTACGCCTAGCCATAGATATACTTCTGTACAATTAACTGTGTAAATTAACAAGTGCAAAGAAAAGACAGTTGTTTAGTAACCATTCAGACTTTAATTCAATCAACCTTCTGAGAGTCAAGTAACAGTTATCACTGACATAGCTAGCACATATAGCTGTAAGCTCAGTTAGCAACAGTGATACTTTACAACAGCTACAATCATTTAGCGGCCTTTAAGCGTTTTATTGTTTCAACTTTTACAATAGATAAAGTACTGTACAAAAGCCACGTTAGTACCTACGTACGCAAAGTAAAATAAATATTTTTTTTCTATGTCTTGCGTAACAAAAAAGCCGATAAATAGCAATACATCACTAAAAAGCGTGAACACCATTCGCAAAACAGAGGAGTCGCAGATGAGTTATCTTGTTTCCCTTGAAGAGTAGGGTTTTTGAGGGAGGAGTTACTCCTCGTTATTGTGAGAGAGTCAAAGTCAAAGTCAAATGCTTTATTCAATATAAACCTTTACAGGTACTTATTGACGTCAAAAATATGTATATAAAAAAAATTAACTAGGTAACAGTAGTTAAATCTTACTAACTAACTTAACTACCTATCTACCTAATCTACCTACCTAACTAATCTACCGCCAGTTCGGATTTTGGAAGAGCCTTCGACTAAGAAGAAGCTGGCAAGAAACTCAGGAGGCCTTACTTTTTTCTCCATCTAGGAGGATTGGTGGGGAGAGAGATGGGCCTCCGGTACTTTGACTCAATTGTCGAAATACAACAGCATCGAGTGCCAATGTTCCACGCTGACATTCCGTGAGGGACTATAGTCTGACCGCTACCGCTGTACCGCGCCTTGCGTATGCGAGCGGCGAGGCGGGGGGCGCACCAGTTGCTCCATTTGGTCATTTTGCCGTCATCGCTCACGGCGGCAACTAGTGTGTCAGACGCACATGAGATAAAATATCTAAAAACGGGTCGTAAAATAAAATAAAAATCTCTAGAAATCAAGACTGTCATTTTCAAAGTAGCCGAATATTTTAAGAAAAGAAAAGCAAACAAAGAAAGTTTATATTATATATTTCCAAGAATTAAAGATTTATTTCATTTATATTGGTTCTTTAATTCTACTTATCTAAAATCCATATTGGACAAAAACGGATTGGATGTAATTGTACTTCGACGTTGCATCCTCGAGATTTATATTCGCAAGGTAGTCCACTCTTCAATGTACCAGGCATCCAACACATATTAAGAGCTATCTAAAAGAAATTTCATTTAAAAAAACTTAAAACGTTACCCATAGTATAGACACAGGCGCCATCTAGTGAATACCAACCGAGTGCACGAGTTTGTCACCCGCGCTGTCATCGTCATTCGCTTTTCGTGTTCGGGCATCCGCACATCGTTACCCTAAAAGTGTTTTGTGTAGCAAAAAACTATGTGCAAAAGGAAGCATGGATAATCATTATATACGCATGTGGAAAAACTGCGTAATCGACGATCACCAAGTAAATCAGGTCAGTCAGTGATTTAAATATTACATTTTGTCGATGTTATGATTAAATTACAAAGACAAACGATTTTTTAAAAACTATGTGATTCGTTAGCGAATATACGACTGAGAACCTCTTAGTGAGACATTCAAAGTAGAAACGTTATTGAAATATATTTCATAGTACGTTTCCTTCTTAATTTCGATTAATACTTTCTCTAGTGCCTTTGTGGTTACCCACATTTTTTGACTTTTTCACTATTTATCGATTTTCAAGAATACATAAGACATTTAGCCCTTTTAAATAATAATAAAAAGTAAAAAACACATAAGTAGTACCGTGACGTGATTACGGTCAGTGCTAATATGAAATATAGTATCGTAACGAGATTACGATCGATATTACGGGTACCTACCCTATGCTGTGACGCGATTACGGTAGTTCTATTCTTCGGTCATTCCTTCCAAATGACTCTTTGTTTCCGCGAGGCAATAGTTACCTACATTCTATTTTTTTTTTTGCTTATCTTTTTATTGGAGTGTTTTTTTGTGTGCAAGTGATTTCTACAAAATCTTACAGTTCCGGCTTACATACTGCACACTTATGTAGTACCGTGACGTGATTACGGTCAGTGCTAATATGAAATCTAGTATCGTGACGCGATAACGATCGATATTACGGGTACCTACCCTATGCTTTGACGCGATTACGGCAATTATATTCCTCGGTCCTTCCTTCCAAATGACGCTTCGTTTGCGCGAGGCAGTACCTACATTCTATTTTATTTTTTACTAATCTTTTTATTGGAGTGTTTTTTTGTGTGCAAGTGATTTCTACAAAATCTTACAGTTCCGCCTTACATACTGCACACTTATGTAGTACCATGACGTGATTACGGTCAGTGCTAATATGAAATCTAGTATCGTGACGCGATTACAATCAATATTACGGGTACCTACCGTGACGTGGCCGTGACGTGATTACGGTCAGTGCTAATATGAAATCTAGTATTGTGACGCGATTATGATCGATGTTACGGGTACCTACCCTATGCTGTGACGCGATTACGGCAATTCTATTCTTTAATCATTCCTTTCAAATGACTTCGTTTGCGCGAGGCCTCTCGCCTACCACAAGGCTTAGTGACTCCGATTTCAATAAAGAACTGTAAATAACGGACATATATAAATCTAATATTGAAAAAGACTTACGATCTGTCATGACCGTAGCACAAGTACACAGTCCGGATCTTACCGAGACCATCCAGGGCGCTAGCGATACCTAGTCGTAATAATCCAAGCGCAGCAGAGGAGTTGCCAGTTGTAAATCCAATATCGTTGGATTTTCTTGACGTTCTTGGAGTTTCTAAAGTGAAGGAGGTACCATTGGGACCCAAAATACCAGAAGAGTTCTCTAAGCGCTAGGGAAATCCTCATAGATGGTATGAACAAAGATAATAAACTGTTCGCAACAACTTTGATACCTGTTAGTTGGTCAAATTATGCTGCTTTACATTATGAAAATACCATGAATAGAAAAATGCTTACACTACCTGCCTACTCTTGATAAAAAATTCTGAATATATAATAAAAAATGACACAAGATGTTAAAAGAGACGCACACTCTTTTGGAGAAAATTTGGGAGAAAAGATAGAAGCTGCTAAGGCCGCTGAAAAATCTGGTTTGCAAATACGGAATACTAACAACATTGGACCGTCAACTCACTAAGAACTACGTCGCCCAGCAGGGAAAGTGGCAAGACCCATCCAAGCAACAAGGTCATGGGTTGCCAGGCCGGGTGGGAGCAAGCAAAGATTCCCGTATCCACCTCCGAGGCGATCAGCGCAAGCACTGACGTCCGCCTGCTATCACACCACGACAGCAGTGAGACCGTCATACAGACCGATGTTGGGTAAATAACAACCAAGGTTTTTGTTGACACATGGTGTTCAATCGCAAATGACCCGGTAGTCTGACAGTACGTTACGGGTTACAAAATACCATTTAATAATACTGTAAAGCAAGCTACTGAACCTATCACTCCTAACTTTTTTCGGCTGAAATAAGTAAGTTAATCACAGCTATATCTGACTTGTGCCAGTCAAGAGTAATATGCATATGAGAGGATGTCAAAGACCAATTTATTTCTCCCATATTCTTAACACCTAAAAGTGATGGATCGTCCAGATTTATCTTGAACCTAAAATCATAGAATAAAGCTGTCGCCTCATACCACTTTAAAATGGAGGACATACGAACAGCAAGCAAATTATTGTTCCAAGACACTGTTATATGGCCAATGTTGATATCAAAGACGCGTATTTTTTTCTTTAGTTCCTATTGATGAAAAATACAAAAAGTATTTAAGGTTCAAATTTTGGGACACAAAAGTAATACGTATGAATTTTAGTGCCTACCGTTTGGACTTAGTTCAGCACCTTATTATGTCTTTATGAAACTCATGAAACCGGTCTATCTACCGGATTTATCTTAGAAACAGAGGTTTTTTAATTCTAATATATTTAGATCTTGTGCCTTGGCCATTCTTATGAAGAATGTAAAAGTTTTGTTCTCAAAACTGTTTGTATATTACAAAATCTAGGCTTTGATAAAAACTTCAAAAAGAGTAGCTTGGAACCACAAAAGACTAGAAAATTTCTCGGTTTTGAATTAATTTCAGAAAATATGTGTTTGCAATTGCCAATAGGAAAACGAAAACGCATTCTTGAACAAATAAATATCAATAGAATGGGTGGAGTACAATAAGTTCCTTTAAATAATATCACTTGTCGTCTATGGCAATGCTGCGAGAAACGCAAAATATTTGTCTTTGCATCCTACATAAAATCTAAAGATAACTTCATGGCGGATAAGAAGTCACGGCGTATGAATATCGATACAGAATGGCAAATGTCGGCACCTGCGTTCGAAAAAATTGTTCAATCGTTTGGGACACCTCTTAAAGATCTCTTTGCTACTTACCAAAATTATGAATGCAATAAATACGTCTCATGGCAACGAGACCCCTATGCTTTTGACATAGATACATTCACCTTAAATTGGAATATATTTTATTTTTATGCTTTTCCCCCTTTCTCGCTCATATTAAAATGCTTCAGGAAAATAATTAACGACGAAGCCACTGGTGTACTAGTCCTATCGTATTGGCCGAGTCAACCCTGGTATCCCCTACTTAGCTCAGTAGCTCACCACCAATATACTTCGGCCCAAGTGACGATATGTTATTATCACCTTTCAGGACCCAGCACCCCCTTTGCAAGAAACTTATCCTGGTAGCATACAAATTACAGAAAAGCATTTCAAAGACAATCGTTATGTAATGAAACCATCGAGGTGATAATTTCCTCATTGTCTACATCCTCACTAAAACAATACAATGTCGCTTTCATGAAATGGTGGAGTTATTGTGATATTTATAAAGTTGATTTCTATAACTCCCCACTTCCAATTCTATCAAAATTCCTTACGGTCAACTGTTAACAGCAAAAATTGGTTGTAGTTAATTAATTATGCATCGTTCTGCTCTAGCTATTTAGGGCAAACGTTATAGTGAAGCTGATTTAGTTGTTCGATTTTTTAAAGGTATTTAGAGGACTAAACCTAGTCATCCGAAATATTCGGAGACGTGAGATCCAAAGATTGTAATCGATCACCTTAGTAATTTATATCCAAATGAGGAACTTGCTCTGGAGTTTATTACTAAAAAATTAGTAACTCTGCTCGCATTGTCAACCGCACAACGAGTACAGACGTTATCTTCGAATTTCTAATATAAAAATAAATAATAACTATGTCGAAACCATTGGGGATGATTTAATTAAAACATCTGCTCCAGGGCGACGACCGCCTTGTTTATTTATACCATTTTTTCTAAATAAGATTGAGATCTGCCCTGCAAAAACATTACTGTCCTACTTAGATATGACTAAAGTTTATAGAGATAAACCTAGAACGGAAAGGTTATTGCTCACCTGAAGCCTATTCATAATGCAACTAGTTCTACATTAAGTCGTTAGTTTAAAAACACCCTATTTAACCGCGGTATTGACACTTCTTTATTCTCAGCACACACGTGTAAGACACGCGTCCACGTCCACCTCGGCAGCAAACAGAAAAGGCCTTTCAATAACTGCAGGATGGACTGGTAATTCTCTGGTGTTTGCACGGTTTTACAATCGACCCCTTACCATTGAGAATTACGATAATGCCTTTGCAGCGGCTATTTACATTGATTAATTTCTAGCTTATCATTCATTATAATATATCATACTGGTTTGTACTAATATGGTACCTAATTATATTTAATCTGTTATACTCTTAAATACTCAATTATAATAGTTGAATTAAATCATATAGGTACTTAAATTATTTCGCAAAATTTGTGTTCTAAACATTTACCTTGTGAATATAAATCTCGAGGATGCAACGTCGAAGTACAATTGATGGTTAAACAAACTTACCTGAAGTGAAGTTTGACCGTAATTGTACGAGACGTTGCATCCGAAGAGATTTATATAAAGATCCCTCCTTTCCCTTACATGCTGGCCCCATATAAATTAACTTTGCAAAAAAGCTCTAAAAGTGAATGACGATGACAGCGCGGGTAGCAAACTCGTGCACTCGGTTGGTATTCACTAGATGGCGCCTGTGTCTATACTATGGGTAACGTTTTATGTTTTTTTTAAATGAAATTTCTTTTAGATAGCTCTTAATATGTGTTGGATGCCTGGTACATTGACGAGTGGACTACCTTGTGAATATAAATCTCTTCGGATGCAACGTCTCGTACAATTACGGTCAAACTTCACTTCAGGTAAGTTTGTTTAACCATCAATTATACTCGTAAATATAAAGCGTCAATAAACTGTGCTTCGATATCGTAAGATCTGTCTGACACTACGAATCTCATGTGAGTTCATGCTCATCACTTCCCACTCCCCACCTCCCCGCGCATACCTAAGGCGCGGTACAGCGGTTGCGGTCAGGCTATAGTATTACGCCGGGCGAGCCGGCCCAATTCATGTTGCAACCATTGACCTAGAAGTATAGACAAGAACGTCCATACAAACGATTTGTTCAAATTCTGGAATGAGACACCTAAATTCGCTGCAGCCGCTGCAGCGCTTAAACATTTAAATGTCGTTTATTCAACAGACAGACATCGCGGCGCCGCAGCGCCAGATCGATCAAAGACAACGTAGTGTGTATCAAGATGGCGTCCCAAATAGATTGTCAATAACAATAATTGAAAAAATATCTTTTTTTTATTCTTATAATACGATATAACTACATAATAATGACTTGAATAACAATTAATTTCACTTACTTTGACAACTGAATTGTAGTAAACGTCTAGGTGTACACTTTGTAAAGAAATAAATAAATATTTTCGCCGCTCCGCACTTGCGAATGTCAAAGCCACACTAAAGCAAGGTGCCGAGTCGACTCCGCAGATGAGTGGAACATAGTGCGTGTTCGGAAGGGTCTATCTCGTGTAACGTATATATCGCTGGTTGCAACTTGCAACGCAGCGTGGCTCTAGCTAGACAGTGTATCATTTACCACCACAAAGGTCACGTGTAGGGTCTCAAGGGTAATATTTAAAAAAAGTATTGGATTTGTTCATCTCTCTTAAATTGCTTGTGGGTATGTACTTTAGTTCATTATTTAAGTTTAAACTTCATGTGTTTCTATATAATTGTAACGTTATTAGTTCGTAACTACACTTTTAGTGGCATAAATTCCCAGAAATACGTATTAAAGTTGGCGGTTTTAAAACGAATGAAAATACTTCAGTTTATAGTGGCATTTGATATCTGCTTTTTGACGAACTCTTTGAAAGATGAATGTTCAGTTTTATTAAAACGCGCAACTTAAAAAAATAGGTTTGAAAAAATTTCGTGCCTTTTATAAAAGCGTGTTTCTTGAACAATACTTGCATAAAAATTGTTGAATTGGCGATCATCGTCATCATCAGCCAAAAGCCAGCTTTTTGTAGACCTGCTGGATAAAGGACTACTTTTTGAGGGAGGCCTTCACCTCCCCCAAGGATCTCCACAACGACCGATCCTGAGCTGCTCGTATCGAGCGGCTATACCCGTACGATGTATTTCTGGGAATTTATGATGCTGGATGCGTGCATAAGTAAAGTGAAGAATTCCCCAGATTGGTGTTCAAATTGAATTCTAACTTCGAGAAACTGTCGTGAGAATTTTGATCTCATTTTTCGAAATTAATTTGTAAAGGTTTGTCTGGAAGGAATCTCTTTCAATAAAGCCGACCTTTTCATCGACTTTTAAGTATTTTTTGTCAAAACTGTTTATGTGGTGTTCAATAAAGTATATTTACATACATGTACTTACCTACATAATATAATCATATATATATATATATATAATAATAAGGGTCTGTCATAGAGACTAGTCAATGAGGCCAGCTAAAGCAGCCCTACCATAGTTCACTTTTCACCAAATAGCGACTGCACGTGCTCGGCGTGACAGGCGTACAATGCTATTTTTCATTCCTCATACACGGAAAGGAGGTCTGAAGTTGCCTGAGGAGCGGGTGGAAAGTAATACTTTTCCGCCCTAGGGAGAATCGTTTTTCTGACAGGTACTGTCATGTGAAGTTGTGACTTATTGTTAAAATAATACTAACAACGCATCTCTTCCCTTAATTGGGTGTCGTAAAAGGCGACTAACGGACAAAAGACTGCACATACATCCAACAGCATAGAGCGGCGATGGGCTCATTAAAATAATACTACCAACCCTTTTCTTCCCTTCCGTGTCATAAAAGGCGACTAACAGACCAAACTTTTTTTTTTAGCTAATTCATGTTTTTATTTTTGGTTACTTTCCTTGTATTCGTAATGAAAAGCGAAGTGTTTACCTCGGGTGAAAGACTTATTTAGTCCCCCGAACTATTTGCGACCTCGCTATGCTCGGGTGCTAAACCCCCGTCTCGGGAATAAATAAGCTACTTTTACCCCTAGGGTAACAATGTACTTGTCTTCGATCATGTGCATGTTGAAAAAGTAGTAGTTTTTAAGTGATATATTCTATAGAAATATAGCTTTGTTCATGTAATAAAATTGCTTCAGGATATTTTTAATAAACTTAGAAATGATAGTGCTGTGGAACAAAGCTGTATGAACAATGTCAGCTGTAATCAGCATGCACGGTACGTAAAAGTGCATTTTTACTACTTTTGGACGCAAAATAATCGAGTCGTCTTAAAAAGTTGAGTTAAGTTGAGATTCAACGGGGATTTCATACAAATACCTTATCCGATCAAGGATCATACGACCGCTGGCGGTCGCGAAACAATAGAATTTCAACTGTGTCTGGTTTTACGGTGCTCAAGGGGATAAAGTATACCTTTGAATACTTTAATTATAACCTTATCTACACACATAAACACACATACAGCAGGACTGTTTCCCAGAGCCGTAGACAGAGACCCCAGCATTCGTTTGTTCGTTTACTCTCATGACTCTCATGACTTTCTCCATATCATCCTCATTTTGGGACCTACTAAGATAAGATTAAGATTTAGGCCTGCAGGATAACACTTACACTTGAGACCCTACACGTGACCCCTAGGTGGGTGGTGCTAAATGAGCGTTCAATCTCAGAAGATCCATTGGCCAGATCCATAATGGATCCAGTGAGCTATTTTTCTGTCACTGGATCCTGATTTAAAGATGTGGGTCTACTGAGATTTTTTTGTCAGTTGATCTCTTGGCCAGATCCATGATGGATCTAATAAGATATGTATTTCAAATTATTACGAAGTTTTTTCTGTACTGGGCCATACCTGGGAACCTTCTAATTACGGAGATATTAAGTGTTAAAGTCACAATATTGTGACTTTGGTATTGACAAAAATAAATGTAAAACGTGATTACTAAACTTTTTTCTAAAGAAACATTACCAAAATTATTTTAATTTCTTAGTCAAATAGGCTTCTGAAATTTCAAAACGCAATGAATGTCGAGCGCAGGCAGCGCAGCCACTGCCGCACACGCACACAAATGCACGCGTATATCAGCTCAAATCAGCTGTACCGGCAGCATTGAAGATACACGACTCAGCACGACTCGCCGCCGCGGGCAATGACCTCACCATAATTTAGATAAATAAGTACCTACATCTCAGTAACTATTAACTTATTTATCACTTAAATTGTATCGATCGGTTTTTTATTTTCGACCGAACTTACTACTTAGGTACGCAAACTTAATAATTACGAGTTGCTAGCAGGTCTTCTGCATGTTAAAAAGTAAGATTACCGTCCTAAATTAAGTTTCATTAACTAAACTAGGAAGAACTAGGAGCTCGATGGCTCGGTAGGTATGTGGGTTGCATGCAAGTACAGCAAACACGGAGTACAAATAATTAGACGCGAACGGACAAGCTACACTCCAGTTAGGTAGGTCCAATTTTAAGAAAAAGGTCAATCGTCGAATCCAACTCGGCTGGGCAGCGTTGGGTAAGCTACGAAATGTCTTCTCGTCCAAAATACCGCAGTGTTAGGAGATTCGTAGACGAACTAAAGTAACCGACATAGCCCAAAGAGTCGCCAAGCTCAAGTGGCAATGGGCAGGGCACATCGCCCTTAGAGCCGATGGCCGTTGGGGCAAAACGGTACTCGAGTGGCGACCGCGCACCGGAAGACGCAGTGTGGGTAGGCCTCCAACAAGGTGGTCCGACGATCTGGTGAAGGTCGCGGGTAGCCGCTGGATGCAAGCAGCACAAGACCGGTCGTGTTGTCGGTCGGTCCTTAGGGGAGGCCTGTGTCCAGCAGTGGACGTCTTCTGGCTGATGATGATGGACAAGCTACTAGCAGTTAAAAATTTAGTCTAGGTATACAAATTACTTTTACATGAAATAGATCGACAACATTGTTAACTAGTAGGCTAATACTAGTTAATCGAATCGCTCTTCTCTTTCAAATGATCAAAGGGAAATTGCTACACATTTCACTAAGGCGCTCTGATTGCTTTCAATTGTATGGAAAACTGAAGTTAGGTTTAATAGAAATTCTACGTGATAAGCAAAATGATTTTTAGTAAATTAGAAAGAAAGTATGTAAGTGGTATTATGTAATTTATTATGATTGGATATAAAGGGTTATTTTATACTTTGATAGCGAGATAGATATTTCCAAGTGCCATTCATAGATAGAGAACACATTCCTGTTTAAACGACAGTGAGCATTGCTATTTTTTTCTCTCTAGGAGTTCAATGCTACGTTAGGCTTTGTACTAGGAGTATGAAAAATAAAGATGTTTATTTAAAATCATGCATAAATTGACAACCATGGAGTCCGCCAATTGTAAACACTTTTTCTTTTGCGACAAGTTTTAATAATTTATTTGTTTAATTTATTAATTTGCCTCTCCACCGGCACGGTAGCAACAATTTATGTCGTTTTCATTTTTGTGTACCGTCAGTTGTCAGTAAAATGGTCATTTCCGGGGATTTGGTTGTAGTGCGCTTCCACCTGGCATAGAGTACAATACTACAATCATCAGATGAGATGAATGAAAGCCAAGTGCTTACCCGTTACGAAATAAAAAGAGTCTTTTGAATTGAATAGGTACGATATGATAGGTACCATAAAGTAAAGACAGTACTTAATTTACTAATGAAATGAAAAATTCTCATTTCATTTCATTTTTTTCTGTAGGTACATTTGAAAGCTCTCATGGCCTTAATCTCAACCTGATGGTAAGTGACGATAAGGAATAAGACGATAACGCACTTTGGATCTCCGAAGGAGCTGAGTATTTATTCATTCAAAAACGAGGAAGCGCTTGGCCTTCATCTCACCTGGAGGGTGATAAATGACGAAATGGCGGAAGCGCACTTCACCTAGATCCCTCAACCACTGAGAGGCTGGCTATCTTATCTCTTACTGATGTAACACATTGCGCAAGACCTTAGGTAAGATGGTAGTAGCTTGCCAGGCGGACTTAGCGCTAACCACTATACAGCAACGGCTTCTTCTTAGTTCGTTTGGCTAGCTCTCTACCACCATTTTAACTAAGTCTGGTGTCATAACAATAACGTTGTTTTCATTGTTGTGTTTCGTTAGTTAGAGGTGAGATAGCCAGTTTATCCCACTGCTAAAATAAAAATAAAGGACTTCCAAAATTACAATCAGAATATGGAAAACTAATTTGAAGTTCTGATTGTAATGATAAACTAAAAGAATGAAGCTCAACCTAGTTCTATGAATGACTAGCCAGCCCCCAGCCGTCTAGCGCGCGCGCTGCTTTTGAAGGGGTGTGCGGCCTCCGCGCGCCCTCCCCCTACCCCCCGCCCTCCGCCACGGCGCGGCGGGCGGCATAAGTCAAAGGAGTACCTACTACTACTAGTAGTGATAGAGGCCGGCTTTTAAATTCTTTCAGTTCGGTTTCTTCTGTGATCGAAAGCGCATAGTTTGACAACTTGACTGATTCTATCACCTATTTCATCTCTTCTCTTCGCGTTGTGGTTCGTGGTTGTGTAGTTCGGGTGTGTGTGTGTGTGTGTGTGTGTGTTTGCGTATTTTCTGTGAAATATGCCTTTCCACGCATTTAGTGTTCGCGAATACGTTAATATGGTGCTGTGTTACGGCATGGCCCATGGAAATGCCTCCGAGGCACTTAGACTTTACGGGATTGAACACCCAACCGCAGTTCAGCCTCGCGACCCGCGAGTTATTACTCGGGCTGTACAGCGCCTGCTGGACAATCAGCCGATAATGCCGGTTTCAGAGGGAGGTGGTAGGCCAATACGTTTAGCGACAGAACAAGCAATTTTGGACGTGGTGCGCGAAAATCCACGCCTTGGAACGCGAACGGCAGCAAAAGTTTTAAGGAGACGCCATGGCCATCGCGCACGACATGTAGTGTCGTATAACACGGTCCACAAAGTGCTCACGAGAGACAGGCAACGACCCAATAAAATTCACAGGGTTCATGCGATTGTGCCAGGAGACAGGCAACGTCGAATGGCTTATTGTGCGTGGGTCCTAGGCCAGAGCCGTCGGTTTGTGGAAAACATTATTTTTACCGACGAGTGCACGTTCACCAATAACGGAATGTGAAACCGCTGAAACGCCCATTATTGGTGCTCACAAAACCCACACCAGATGCAAGAGACTGGATTTCAGACTCGCTGGAAACACAATGTTTGGGCAGGTATAGTCCGTAACCAGATTCTAGGACCCGTCTTCTTACCACCAAGAATGGACGGTTCTGCGTATCTAGAATTGATAAACAATTATTTAGCGGATACTCTCGACGATATGCCACTGGCACAGCTGCAAGTAACTTGGTTCCAGCATGATGGCGCACCCCCACATATCGTGAGGCCGGTCCGCGAGCGGCTTACGGAGCTATTCGGCGACCATTGGATTGGGCGGTATGGGCCTCATGAATGGCCTCCACGATCGCCGGATTTAACCCCCCTGGATTTTTTTTGTGGGGCTACGTCAAAGACAGGGTTTTTGACCACCCTTGCCAAACAGCTGATGAGATGCATCAAAAAATTGTCACCGTTTTCGAAGAGCTTAAGCAGCGGTCTCTCCGAGAAGGAATCCTGGAGTTGGTCCACCAGGAAAATCTGGAACGGGCGCGCTTATGCCTACACGTGGGAGGTCGGCAGTTTAAGCCGCAGCTCGTCAGTGTCGAAAGGTCCCTTGATGACATTGATGGAGAGTAGGTAAGTAGGTAGACTAGCCTAGACTTAAACAAAAATTTTCTACAAACAATCATGAAGCAAAAACAATGAGTTCATGAATAAACGACATGACCGCGCAGGGTGCGTGGTATGGTACAGACATGGCGCGCGCTTTTTATCCCACTCATACGCCTATTGACTTCTCTCTCGTCCCGTAACACACACACATGCACACTTTGTTGCACGCGTTTCATTGCGTGTCTTAGAAAACACCCGTTTTTTAATACCTAAAAATTAAAGTAATTTCCCAGCAATTATTTTTACTGAATGTTTCTTTTTTGATGTACACTATGTGTATATTACGGCTTCGTTAAGCTTCTTTTCATACCCTGTATACATAGTTAACAATATTTTGCTATTAAACCTACCTACATAATAAAACGAATGAGTAATAATGTCATATTGACATTGCAATTCAAGGAACATTTGCAGTTTATTTTACGGAAAATGAGTAAGAACGAAGTCTTGAAATTAATGTCACTGTCTGAGTGGTAGAGCCACGCAGCGTTGCAGCACACATTGGACCGGCTCGACCGGCGTAATACCACCCTTCACGGAATGCCTCCTTCTCGTGTAGGGTCAAGAGTCTCAAAGTCACGTCCTACACGTGACGTGAGGCGAGTGACTTTTAACCCTCAAGTTTTTCTTATACTTTCTCACTTGTGGCATCCTCCTTCTCGTGTAGGGTCAAGAGCGTCAAAGTCACATGTAGGGTCTTAATGGTATAAACCTACGGAGGCGAGTGACTTTAATCCCCAAGTTTCTCTTATACTTTCTCATTTGTGGCATCCTCCTTCTCGTGTAGGGTCAAGAGCGTCAAAGTCACATGTAGGGTCTTAATGGTATAAACCTACGGAGGCGAGTGACTTTAACCCTCAAGTTTTTCTTATACTTTCTCACTTGTGGCATCCTCTTTCTCGTGTAGGGTCAAGAGCGTCAAAGTCACATGTAGGGTCTTAATGGTATAAACCTACGGAGGCGAGTGACTTTAACCCCCAAGTTTCTCTTATACTTTCTCATTTGTGGCATCCTCCTTCTCGTGTAGGGTCAAGAGCGTCAAAGTCACATGTAGGGTCATAATGGTATAAACCTACGGAGGCGAGTGACTTTAACCCCCAAGTTTTTCTTATACTTTCTCACTTGTGGCATCCTCTTTCTCGTGTAGGGTCAAGAGCGTCAAAGTCACATGTAGGGTCTTAATGGTATAAACCTACGGAAGCGAGTGGCTTTAACTCCCAAGTTTTTCTTTTACTTTCTCACTCGTGGCACGTGGTAAGTTAGAAAACGCTTTATGCAAGTTACGAGTATGCCCTCTAAGGATGCACCCAGTCGCATTTTACTGCCATCCTGTCGACTGTAAAATCACCGACACACCGAGGACAGTCAAGGCTGTGCTGCTATTAAAGTATTATTATAAGGTCGAGTCGCACTGTGAGCGGTTTTCATTTTGTTCATTATACAGATTGTATAAGAGATTTCAATCAAGGCGAACTTATTGTTAAATCCGGTGACAAGAAGTATGCCAGCTATGCCAGCTACATTTAATATTAATGACATGTAAATTGTTTTTATTCAACTTTTATTGTCCACATGCAACTTTTATGAGTTTGAGTTTGAGTATAAACAAATGAATAAACGTTTCGTTAGTAGGCGATTCGTATGTAGACATATGAACCGCTTACTTACGAGGACAGGTACATGATTACTTTTTTATAGGTACTACTACGGTGACAATCAGTTTTACGGCTTGACTTTTACAGCACAAGCGACGTATTTTACGATACTCGTACTTATACATTGATAAATTAGGAAGTAGAAAGCGGAGAAGTAAGAATTTCGTACAATAATCCATCTGTTGCTTTGACCGCCAAAGCAGTGCCTGTCACGTACTTATCACCAAATAACAACTGCACATGTGCTCAGCGTGATAAGTATTTTTATATAGAAGAAGGAGGCAAACGAGCAAGCGGGTCACCTGATGGAGAGTAAACACACCCGCAAAACCAGCGGAATCGCAGACGCGTTCCCGGCCTTTAAAGAAGGAATTCGAGGAAGTCCGTTTCTTGAAGATCCCTAAGTCATAATGGTGGTGAGCCCATCACCGCTCTATGCTATGTGCAGTCTTTAGTCCGACATCCAAGAGAAGAGATAGGTTGGTAGTCTTCTTTTAATAATGAGCCACCACCACACAGCTTAGCGTGTCGCGCATTAGCGGTGACAGAATACTACACCTCCTCTCTTCCCTTGGGTTGGACTGCACATACATCCAACTGTTGGATACAGCTTAGAGCGGCGATGTCCTCACCACCTGTCACGCTGAGCTCATGTGCAATTGCTATTTGGTGAAAAGTGGACTACCTAAGAGGACTTGCTTTTGCGGTCCTCATTGCCTAGTCTCTGTCTAACCCTTCGGGGACTAGTTGGGATTATATGTATACATACATACATATAATATATTTATATATAATATATTTATATATATTTATGTTTACAAATAAAGACGATTGCTGCAATTGTGATAAGCTAAACTTTCATAAGTTAATATTAAGGATAAATTACTCTCAACTTCATAATACGAAACGTTTATTGGAAATTCTCTTAACTTGCACGATTGTTAAGTTTTCAAAACCAGAGGTAAAAAAGTTCCATTAAAAAAAAAACAAGCCACCACCAATTAAAGTCACAGTCAAGACAATGATAATGTACAGAAGAAAATGTAAGTAAAATTTTTTTAAACATTTAAACGCAATTGAAGTGAGGCCCCGCCCAATTGAAATGGAGGCCATGATGTGATGAGCTTCTATGTAAATGAGGACAGCACATGAATGCTCGTGGAAATTAAACAATTTGTACAAGTCAAACAATAGAATTCCAGCCTCCATGAGATGAGCCATTTTAGCGGGGCGCAGCGGCACTTTTCATTTTGTTAATGAAAGGACACTTTTCATGTTGTCACAGTATATCGCGAGTGCATTATGTTCAGTCTCATCGACAACATTTGATTTGTTGTGATGGTAGAAAGCGACACTTTTAGTTTTGTAAATGAATTGTAGATGAAAAGACACTTTTTTGAGTTGTGACAATATTTCGCTAAGTGCATTATGTTTTTTTTTTTTTTTTAGTTGAGTCTCATTAACAACATTATGGTTCGTTTTGGTAATGGCGAAGCTTTATATTTTGTGAATGGATGGACACTTTATACTTATGTTGACACAGAAATACTGAGGAAAGTACCTGAGAGGTAGTAGCCATAGGTAAATATTGTTTAAGCATTTTGTTAATATAAATTTTGTGAAAGATTTTATTTTGAACACTGAACTAATTCTCATCCCAGAAAAAATTGAACGCAAACCGAAGTTCAGAGGTGCGTCTTTTCAATATCTTGAAAATAGAGAGACGAAAATATAAAAAAATCAGAATAAGAAAATATTCCATTTAAAGGAGGTCATTCATTTTGGGCCCAAAAGTCAAAGTGGCGGCCAGTAAAAAAAAGGAAATATTATTATTGGAGGAGGCAAACCGAGTATTTTTTACTATTAGAATATATCTCTACTAATATTCCTTCTCCTAATAATTGAAGTAGAAAAATCAATAATAATATACGTGGTATATAATATTTTGAAGGGAGTGATCTAAGTTTTTTAACTTAAAATGGATTATAGAATGTGTATTCAGTCTCGTCACCCTATTGTATAAGTCGTAATTATTTTGTGATGTAATCCATCTCTTTATGTACCTATGTTATTGTATAGCTAAGCTTTGTTGATGTTAATAAAATATTAAACTGTAATAATTATTATTCCTTTATTTAACTCTTGAAAATTTTATTAATACCTTTTACTCCACTAAAATGAATATATTTTTTATGAATTTAATATAAAAAATAGATTTTTAAACTTCAATTATCAGAACTAGAACTAGTTGTTGAGGTTTACTGTCATAGTAAAAAACGTTCATAATGACTCCCCCAACAATGATAACTCATTTTTTTTCGTTGACCGGCACTTTGAGTTTTGGGCCCAGACTTGTATGAAACATTAATGACCTCCTTTGATCTCTTTCATAATTATAAAAATAGTTTTAAAAGGTGCTGTTTAAGTTTGTCAAATATCTAATCATGGTGTATATCATGTGCTCAGACACTTGTGCAAGTTAATAATAAAATAATGAGCGAATTACTGCCACTTTTACTACAAACACAATTACTAAATTGTAGCTGTATCGCGTAGCTGTGAGAGAATATTATCACCCCCTATCTTCCCTTGGGTGTCGTAAAAGGCGACCAACGAACTAAAGGCTGCACATACATCCAACTGCATAGAGCGGCGATGGGCAACACCTGTCACGCTGATCACATATGTAGTCGCTATTTGGTGAAAAGTGGACTATGGCACAGGACTGCTTTTGCTATCCTAATTGCCTAGTCTCTGACTAACCCTTTGGGGATAATAGTCGTGATTATACGTATTTATACAAATATATATATACATAACGTCAAATATTCTTCAACACAAAGTGGCTGGATCCCCGAACAAACAAACCTGAAACACTTTCCAGAACTCGTAAAATATTATATTTCGCGCCCTAATTTCTGGTTACAGTACAGTGGCTTCTGTTTCAGTCGTAAAAGTATGGAGATGCAGCGGGTGGCATGTACGGCTGACGAATCGATCCTAGGCTTCCGTAAGTCTTACTGCACATACACTTTTGTATTACGAAATTCGTGTATAGGAGAAACGAGTAAAACGATTGAAAGAGGCCTTATGTGCGTTTGCCAAGTAACTCAATTTGTTAAAATAATTAAAAAATGTAATTATTATTGATATAGTCATTTTTAAAATATTGACATTTAGATAGCTATTAAAAAAGTATCAAGTTATGACAAATTGGTTGTATAGCTGTTCTAGATATAGATGTGTCCGTACTGAATTAACCGACTTGGTTTACATTAGATTTCACAACATTTTACTTTAGAATTGCGTTTCGACTGCGAAACTGAAAAAAAAAACTGCATTTTTGTATGTATGCTATGTTTTGGATTATACTTAATGAACCCAATGAATATCTTACCTTTGATATGATATTATAATATTTGTACAGATTGGGAATGCTATTTCATGTTAAAAACGGAAATATAACATAAATGTAATGGTAGCAACCAGCCGCACACATGTTAAAACAAAATAGACTTTACCCTATAGTGTTTGATTGAAACAATGAATCATCACCCTTCAAAATGTGCATGCACTGGAGCATACCAGAAAAATCTATTTCCGGCTGACCACTCTGAAATAATAACAGTCCATCTTCCAGTACTTTTATTTTCAGTCTGTATCACAGAATTCGAACTGAATACATAGTGTACTCGTATTTATAAATAGTAATGTAAAAGAAGAGAGACCGTGCTATTAGAGTTGCAACATAAACAATTCTTTCAAGGTAGGCAAAATCAAAATCCTAAGAAATATTATATTATACAAAATTAAGAATTTACGTCTTTTTTCATTTTATTACTAATAAAAACTCATTGATATGTGGGGCTCTCCCCGCATCCGTCCCTCATCCGCAGTAGGGCATACCCACTAAAAACCATATTACATTTATGTTCTGAGACCTTCTGTTGAGCAATCAAAAGAATTTGCCATAACAACGGCCCGCCAGAGATAAAAGCCATCTACTTACCCACAGAATGTTAACAAGAGGGAAAGTCCAGAGGGGCGATCGCACGAAATAATCTCAACCAAACTACAACTGAACCTCAGCTAAAGAATACTTATTAGTAAAAGTCCTCAGACACAGACGATGGTGCTACCGCTATACGAAGTCGGCAAAACGGCTGCGTTTCAGTTGTGGTTTCGTAGTGATTATTTAGCGCGATCGCCCCCTGGCTGGAAATTGATACTAAGACATTCGCTATTCGCTTTTTTTACTTGTCTGTTAAAGTTATCGACTTTTGACGAATCCGCCTTTAATTTTTACATACATACTCATATTGTTCTGACATATCATATACATCGTAGGTTCTGATCACAGGAAACTACCTATGTGTTGTGTATGGAAACGTGCTCATAGTTATATCGTTAGCCTCTCTATTCACAGTAACGGCAATCGGTCATCCAGCCTGACCTTGCAGCCTTGCCTCAAACTCTTAAAGCAGTATTACTTTAATCTTACTGCAAATTCCCGCTCATCGAAATTACTGCTCTAAGAGGCGACAGTAAAGCCTTACTGTATCTATCTACACTATGTCCCTTCACTAGGATCTCGATCCTATGCAGTGATTGATAGCCCAGCTGATATGTGCAGCGAAAAAGAACGGCCAATTTCTAGCTAGCAGATTTTAGTACATCTATGAGTATATTTTATGCATTTTACTGAAAAAGTCTAACAGTATCTGCTAACGGATTTCCCGTAAAAGGCTTGGTAGCTCAAGCAACACGTTACGGGTTTATGAGGAAATTAATCAAACAGTAGTAACACATGAACGCATTTTTCATTAGAAGTAAGCCAGACAGACGCAACTTAATAAATATAAATAATTATACGCTATGACATAAAATAAGCATTCTATAACATATCTTAAGGGGATCCTGCACGAAATTGTGTAAATTTACGTATTTTAAAGTTACTTGTACTATGCGCTGAATTACTTAAACGCATTAAAAAAACTTACGTAAGTTAGCCTGATAATTGCACAAGGTCGTGGCCTTGTTTAAATTTGAAACAAATTCTTTAAACAATAACAAACAATACATAAATCGAATGACTCCTAAAAACATTTTTTTTTCGACAACTTTCTTATATTTACGCATGAAACAATAATTCTTACATGAAAATATTTGTATTGATATTTCGCAGGTCGCCCCCATCTTATAAAAGTAAATTTTAATTTCTAACACAAGCGCGTGATGGTTTTGTACATTTCGAAGAATAAAAACATTGCTCTAATCTAATTACTAGGTCTGAAACTTCAAAGCAGAATAGTTCTAATTTTAAATATCAATAAGATTGATTTTAATTTAAAGTTCATTATGAGACTTATGTCAGGTTTTGTGATCGCGTGGCCTCCTCTTAAATCACACATGCTCTCACGAATATCATGCCTAAATGATAAGACAAACATTAGACAAAGAGGACTGCAAAAGCAGTGTACTGTCACACTCCCACGTTTCAATAAATAACAACTGCACACATGTGCTCAACGTGATAGCTGGAGCCCATCTCCGCTTTATGCTGTTAAATGTATGAGCAGCCTTCAGTCCGTTAGTCGCCTTTTGCGACACCCATGGGAAGATGGGGGTAGTAGTATCCTTTAACAATGAGCCGCCGCCACGCAGCTCACTTCAATTAAACTTTAAATAAATTAGTAGTTTTAGTAAAATGAAAGTGGCCGAGGGCTTAATTGTGTTTTTCGGACTTTATTGGTGCACTAGCGGATCCTTGCGGTTTTTACCCCGTGTGGTACCCGATCTCGTAAGAATATCTGGATAAAATATAGCTTATGTCACTCGGGAAAAATGTAGCTTTCTAATGGTGAAAGAATTTTCTAAATCAGTCCAATGGTTTCGGAGCCTATTAATTACTACAAAGCCTACTAATTCAAACAAACAAACAAAAAAATCTTTTCTCTTTATAATATTAGTATAATACATAACCCGAGTTTTTAATCACCAACCCCCACTTGGCTTGCGAGGTTATTAAGCCCACATTATAGGCATCAATTGAATTTTTTGTTTAATGATGGCGGCCTATGCCCTGCACAGTGGGACAGTACAGACTGTACTTTACCTTGCTTTTTTATGATGTACGGCATTCTTCAAAGTTAATAGAAATAACCATTAGTAGTTATGCACTCTTCACTTCGACGTTTAATAGGTACGCCATCAGTGCTGTCCGAGCAAATTAGATTCTAGTAAGTAATGTACATTAGTGTTGTTCTAAAACATATCGTTATAGCAAAATAGGTACAATCCAGTTGTGAACAAAATAAGTTTATAGACTCCGACACGTTAATTGCCTCGTAAAAATATAACCGTTAATGAAATAGTTAGTCACTTTTACCAACAAAGTTAAAAATACATTTCATTTAACTATTGCGTTCATACAAAACATTTGCACGAGCAGCGCTTTCTTTGCGAGCGAGCTAGTGTGATAATAACGTTGATACAAAAGTCTTAGGCTCCGGCCGACTGTGCATTTTGTAAACATTCGTTTCAATCCTAAACTTACTAAGTATGTGCTTAAGCACATTATTGAAATCAACGAACAACATCACCTTATTCAAAAACTCACAATAGTGCAGCAGTAATAGCCGTACAATTTAACATATCTGTTAGTGAGTATAAGGCGATTGAAGCGCACTTTATTCGGAATCATTATCTTATCTTATCTTAGTGGGGCCTGCAGAGGTTGGTCTCCCTCGCAGAAGCACGTCAACCCTTTGGTCCAGCTCTTAGGTGCAAATCCTTAACTAATGCGTGACTCGCTAGCCTAAGTTAAATCTTATTTCACAAAACGCATCTTTACTTCTAAGGCATCAAACTTTAATAAGAGATGGTGATTTTGCAAAGGCTTCAATCGTACCTAAAACTGTTGAAGATGTGATAATAACGCAGACGAAAATAAACGAAATCTAAGTACTTCATTTCATATAATTTTACAAAATTTTATATCTATCGATATCATTCACATCGACTATAGTCACGTCACTAGCGCACTCAAGAGGCTCTTGGGATCATAAGTGCAATGCGGCGCCGTACATACGGCTGTTCCTACGCACATACCTAGGTATTGCATTATACGAGTACAAGGGCGTATATCACTAAGTTCCATAAAATCTGCATCTCCTTTGCCACCGGCGAACGTTTACTTGAAATTAAATATTGTGCATTTCGACGGCGAAGTGACCATTTATATCAAAGATAACATTTTAAACAAAGCAAAAAAAAAGGTTCAGTGTCTTGAAAACTTTCGCGTCTAAGTGTACCTCATCGGGTTGTACCAAGTTGTACGTAGATAGGAGAAGTTGCCATAGTTTCTTTTAGTTAGAAGCTATTTCCAAATTTAATTTTTCCCGTTGTCGTCAAAAATCCGGATAAGTGTTTCATCAAAATACGCGGGAACCGACCATAAAATGATATGAGCAAGTAAATTTTTCGAAAAATGTTAGATAGGATGTATATTGTCACTTAGCCGTCGATTTGTCTTCGACCACATTATAATAACTACACACATCAAAAGTGTCTAGGGATCAAGCATTTTTATGCGGATTTCTTGAGATTGAGATGTGGCTTTGTAATAAATTTATGATTTTATAAATTTATATGGATCCTTTTTGGTGCATTTCATAATTTGAAACAGGAACTTTCAATCAATTTCTAGTAAAAGATGAAAATCAGCTGTCAATATTTTCCCTATAAAAACATACAACGCATTGAAGACATTATTAGTGCTAGTGTTTCCCTACTACTGATTAAAACCAACGTTATTATGGAGCGGCGACGTCATTTAAGCAGGGAAGAAATGCTCAGAGCCGTGGGAATGATAGAAGCTGGTTCCCGGCAACGTACTGTGGCTTTAGCTCTGAATACAAGTCAGAGTGTTATCAGTCGACTTTGGATACGTTACCGAAGCACTGGTACCGTGGCTGAGCGCCATGGAGGACGGTATCGCTGCACCACACGGAGACAAGACCGATACATTCAAATCACAACTCGAAGAGCTCCAACAATAATCGCCATGATGTTAGCCGTGAGGCTTCATCACTCTTCAGGGAACTTAATTAGCGACCAAACAGTCAGAAACCGCTTGCATGAAGTGAACCTTCATTCCCGAAGACCGCTAAGGGTACCACCTATAGCAATGCACAATCGTAGGATTCGATATCAATGGGCTCTTGAACACAGAAATTGGGCAGAAGAACAATGGCGTTTCGTGTGCTTTTCTGATGAGTCTCGTTTTGGTATGAGACCGGATACAAGACGTATACGACACTGGAGAACCCCTGGACGCCAACAGCGATTAAAATCCTGCCAGGAAGTCCATCCTTATAGTGGTGGAACCATCATGGTATGGGCGGGTATTTGGATCGGCGGAAGAACTGAGTTTATTTGGATCAGAGGCAACCTCAACGCTCAAATTTATGCTGAGACGATTGTATCAGACGTCATCGTTCCTCTACAAGTGCAAATCGATCCCTTATTTCAGTTAATGCATGATAATGCACGACCGCACACCGCAAGAGTTGTAAGACAGACTCTCGCCACAGCTAACATCAATGTCATGCCCTGGCCTGCTCAGTCGCCAGACTTGAACCCGATTGAGCATGCATGGGATATGCTACAGAGAAGAGGTCTGCCGAATATGGAGGGTATCCAGTCGCAAGAAGACCTTTTTTTGTTGTTGCAACGAACATGGGCGGCCATTCCACAGCGTGACTTGGATGAACTCATTTTGAGTATGCCAAACCGATGTTCTTGTGTTGTTAGTGTTCGCGGTAGAAACACGGATTATTAATTGTTTAAGTTACCCAATAAAATTTTAAAGAAAACTGTTATTTCAGTCTTTTTTTCGAACTTTAATGTTAGTGGTTCAAATGTCAAAAATCCCTTTATTAGGAAAATGGCAAATTTCTTTATTAATGCAAAGGTGACTTGGTTTATCGTTACTGTAGACAAACAAAAACACTTTATTTGATGAATCCTTAAAGAAAATTTTAATTAATATCAATCAGGAGAAAAGTTATTGCAAAAATATATGTTGATCCCTAGACACTTTTGATGTGTGTAGATGCACAAAATGCACTAAAATTGCTAAAAAAGAATTAGGTAGATAGATAAACACGTCTTAGTAACATTGTCGCGTAGCGGTAAAAGAATAGCAGTCTTTAATCCATTAGTCGCCTTTTACGACAAGCAAGGAAAGAAAGGGGGTGGTAGTATTCTGTGTGTGTTATGTAAGGTGAAATGTCAAATAAATTATATTTTTTAAACTTTTAGCCTATATTTTAGTGTTTTCTTAACGCTACATTCATTTAAAAAACAATGTAAGTTCAATAATATTGTTTAATCCTACTAACGCTACATTTATTTGCAAAACAATATAAGTCCAACGTATGATGCAACACGTTTTGTACCACAACGAATAATCTAACCCTCCAATGTCCATTTATCATTAGGGAATTCCACCGTCAGCGGAACGTTAATACGACAGACTATCATTAGTTTTGGTCGAAAAATACCTTACGTGTCGGCACGAAAGGGGTTAAAACAATAGTGAAATGTAAGGTAAATACATGTATTTATATAATAATATATAAGGTGACTGCTAAAAACTGCAAGAAACTTCAAGGGCTGGTCAGGTCAAGTGTTCTAAACATGACAAAAATGACAAAAAAGATTGCAGACTAACGTAGGGACTTATCGCCCAGCTAACGCGGACGGGTCAACAGACGGGCGGGCCGGCCGCTGCCCGCGCGTTGTAAATAATCGTTATTTAATAGTTAATTCTTTTATTTTATCTTTCTTATGTTTTTGCTTTTAAATTTAAAATAAATTAGATACTCAAAGACTATCAAATAAAATTTCATAAAGAGAATTATTTAATGAAAAATTAAAAAGCACGAATTTCTTTTTTGTCATTTTTGTCATGTCTAAAACACTTGACCTGACCAGCCCTTGAAGTTTCTTGGGGTTTCTAGCAGTCGCCTTATATTTATAGTCTAAAAAATCAAGTCTTTCTACAGATCTTTCGCTACAATTGACGTGTACTTATGGGTTAATCACCACACTTGCCAAATACGGGTTAGTGATCACAAAGCTATGCATAGGAATACCCAAAACACTCTTTTCACAGCCTGGGAACTGAAACTTAGACCTCCAGTCATCAGGGCGAGCGCTCAGCCACTACGCCACAACCAAGGTGTTTTTGTCACAAGTACAATATTTTTTTTCGTTACACATACATACATATGCGACGAAAGTTTGGAAAAACTGATTGCGGTTGGGAGCACCGAAGGCAAAAGATCGCGTGGTCGCTCACCAACAAGATGGGCCGATCAAGTAAAGGACTCGTCCTCCTCCAAATACTGCACGGTCGTAAGAGACGCGCTGGACAGGAGCCGGTGGAGGCAGATCATCCGCTCCAGATCCGACCCTGATGCTGACCACGATCCTCAGACATGAGGGACCGACATAGATGGATGGATGGACATACATACATAATCACGACTATTATCCCCCAAGGGTTAGTCAAAGACCAGGCAATGAGGACCGCAAAAGCAGTCCTTTACCATATAGTCCACTTTTCACCAAATAGCGACCGCACAGGCTTCTCTGCGTGACAGGTGGTGAGACCATCGTCGCTCTATGCTGTTGGATGTATGTGCAGTCTTTAGTCCGTTAGTCGCCTTTTACGACATCTAAGGGAATATAGGGGGGTGGTAGAATTCTTACACCGCTACGCGACACTGTTTGTCTTTATAAACAGCCTTGTGAAATCTCCACCTGAGATGATACGAGAAAGAGAAATGGAGTCTTGGAGACAACTGCCAGCTCATAAAGTGCCTCTTCACTCCTCGTTGAAAAGGCGGAGGGTACGCGCAACGAATAAAAGAGATGATTGCAGATATTATAATGACTGTTTACTTATTTATTTATTTATTTAAGGACAACTGACAAAACAAACACCATGTACATTTAAAAAACAACAGATATTGGGTTACATTCTAAGGCGCTGTCTTAAGGGCATCCTACACGAAATTGTGAAAATGTACGTATTTTTAAGTTACTTGTACTATACGTTGAGTTAGTTAAATACATTACAAGAACTTACGTAAGTTAGCCTGATCATTGCACAACATCGTGGCCATGTTGAAATTTGAAACAATAACAAACAAATCTTATTTTCAAGATCTTTCTTAATTTTACGCATGAAACAATAATTCTTACTTAAAAATATTTGTATTGATATTCCACAGGTCACCTCCATTTAACAAGTAAATTTTAATTTTTAACTCAAGCGCGTGATGGTTTTGTACATTTCACAGAATAAAAACATTTCTCTAATCAAATTACTAAGTCTGAAACTTCAAAGCAGAATTGTTCTAATTTTAAATATCAATATGATTGATATTGTTTTGAAGTTCATTATGAGACTTATGTCAGTTTTCGCAAGAGGTTGCCACGACATGCATAAACTAGAGTAGAGTAATTAGAAAGCAAACTATACACTCACTATCATTCACACAAACAAACTACTTAAGAACTAAGTACAAGATTAATTAAAGAATGCACAAGACAATTTTGTATCAATCACCTTGTGGTTGTGACACCTACAGGCAATCTTCTAATTCGGTTTATTGATGTAAGACGTAGCTTATATACTAGGTAGAGATTTATGTGTGTTACTATATTATATACACACTATACATCGTTTGAAGGACCCCATATCATATCAAACCCTAATGCAACAGCAAACATCTGGCCCTAACGCTGCTCTGTAGCTGACAGCACATTTGCAACTACTCTTACTTTCGTTGATATTTGCATTCAGTGTTAGTCACCAATAGTTATAATACCTAGTTGCTTTGTTAGATTTCACACGTTTGATATTCCAAAGTTTAAGCATTGTTAACAAGCACGTGATGGGCTAGCTTGAACAACAACCAGTATTACTCTAACCAGTATTATTTTTAATATCATTATTATTAAAATTTTGAATTCACAATGCTATATAGGTTAGAGCAGTGGACCGGCAACCCAAGGTCATGGGTCGAATCCCATTCGAACTTTCTGAGACTGGTTGATTTTTTTCTAGGAAACATTTTATCCTATTAATTTTAATGTTAAATCTTTATTTTATCTTTATGTATAATGTTTGCACCACCGATCATAGAGTTTATAAGATTTCTACATCAGACTGGTTGTCTGGCAGAAATCGCTTTTAAGCGATGAGACCGCCAATTGTAACTTTTAGTTTTGGTTTTTCGGTCTTATGTAAACGTTGTGTTATTAAGTTACACTAAAAGTATTATCTATCTATTTCTATCTATATAACAATCATCATTAGGAGGGTTTACGTATTTCAGTTATCCATACAAATTACCAAGTTGAAATTTTAAAAAACCAGTGAGTCAATTTTCATGAAACTCGGCAATGCTGAAGTAAAATATAAAGATCTAAATAGTTTGTTGAAAACATTTAAAAAAAAGGTTTATTGAACTGAGTTATTGCGATTTTAAACTTTCTAAAGTGGAATTTAAATCGCAATAACTCAGCTACATAAACTTTTTTTTAAATGTTTTCAACAAACTATGTAGGTCCTATATTTTACTATAGCATGCTAAGTTTCATAAAAAATGGATGATTGTTCTTTATAAATTTCGACTTGGAAGATTGTATGAGAAACCGAAATGCGTTAACCCTCTTAACTACAATTTTTATTCAATCACCTCTGCGGTCAAGTGGCTAAGCTACCGGTGTTAGACCCATTGACCCGGGTTCGATTTCCAGCGACAAGAACATCTTTGTGTACGTGGGTTGGTTGGTGGTAAGCTTGTTAAGTCCTCCTGGCTAGCTACCACGCTCTATCTAAAGTCTAACAACGTATGGCATTGTTGTGTTCCAACAATGTCATATTGTATTGTATGTAGGGGTTAAAGTTACTCGCGTCCATAGGTTTACCCTTGAGTACCTACACGTGACCCCTGGGTGGTGCTAAATGAGTGACACTGACTGAGTGGTAGAGCCACGCTGCGTTGCAGCACGCATTGGGCCGGCTCGCCCGACGTAATAGCACCTTCTCACGAATATTCGGCGTGAAATAATGGCACTTGGTGCTGTTGTGTTTCGTCCGGCCAGTGAGGGTTCCGGAAGCCCTTCTTCGCCCCCCCTCCCCTCACAATTCCTATTCCTTCCTTAAAAAAAAATGGTTGCCTGTAAAGTCGGTATACGGGCGAAAGTTTTACGTGACAACGACTTTGAGTGGTAAAATAATTTTAATGTGAATATTCATTCGTATAGTAGGAAGAAGGATGAAATAATATGGAAGGGACGCGTGCCTTTCACTTTTTATGTCTGTCTCTCTCGCTCTTAGGCGGGCTAACCATGCCCGAGTGGAAGGGACGCGTGCCTCTCACTCGCTCTCATTGTGAGCGCATAACGTGAGCGGAGCGTAACGCAGTTTCTTGAAGTGTCACCCGGCAAACCAATTTATAAGACGTTGTCACGTCAAAACATTTTAGTGGATATAGCCAGTTCCTCAGTGGTTAAAGATCCCGGGTGAAGCGCGCTTCCACCTTTGGACTTATCGTCACTTACCATCAGAGGGCTTCTCTTATTCTCAGAAACGAAATTCCGGTCGATTTTTGTTAGCTATTTATAGCGCTTTCAATAATTTTTGAAATTTTAAACAGTTTTTTAAATATAAATAATCTAAATACCAAACCTATTTTGTATGAACGAAAGGAGAACCGGCACTTTCCATAGAAAAAATGCTTAATTTGTATACAATAGAATTTGGTCATAAAGTAAAGCTAATATTATTTGCTACCTAAACCAAGTTTTGTCTAATTTTATCGAATCGCGGATAAGAGTTATTTAATTATTAATATTTTTTAATATGGGAACTTCTTCAAAAAACAGACATGTTACTTTAAAAATGTCTAACGTGGCAGCCTAAACCATAATTTTTTTGCTTTTAAAAAAGGAAAATAACAACAATGCCCTCACGTCATGTTTGATTTGACAACTAGCGGCTGTCATTTGTCAACAACTGTCATTTGTTGACAGATATTACCCGATAGATAATTAATAACAGATAAAAAAATTAAAAAAGTATACAACTTAATCATAAAACGCCGGGTCTCCTTTCAGAAGGATTGGAAACCGCTGTAAATAGCAAAGGAAAATCGGCCGAAACTCCTTTTCGGATAAAGAGAGAGGAGAGCCTCTCTCTTCTCTCTTTCTCCGGTGAGATGGAGGAAAAAATTTTAATAAAAGTTTAATAAAATAAATGTTTGGTTTATGGTACATAATCCCGCACCTCAATAATAATTATTATTGAGCCATCTATTAAGTGCAAAAAACCACTAACTATTTGAATAAGAGCAACTTAAATTGCGAAATTAAACAGCTATTCCATTAGGTCAAATAGTAGTATTTGCAGTTTCTTAGGCATATTTAAACCCTCGTTTAATTTGACTAGATTACATAGTTTTTTTAGTATCTTGACGTTTCGGAACCTTTCAGGGTCCATGGTCACAGGGAGACTACGACTCCCTGTGACCCCGTAAAAAGTGTTTCATTTCAACGTATTTATTAAATTTATCTTAATTAACAATATAACATAAATAAGAATTTCTGTCTTAATAATAAATTAATCTCGATGTCAATACTTAGTAGCACTAAATATAAACCTTAGTGGTTTCTAAGTGTAAATTATTACTAATAAAAGTAATTTACCTAAAGACACACGTTACACTGGACATATACAAAGGTGAGCTTATCTCTAGAAGAGATGTGATAGAGATGAGATGTATTACTATTAAAAAAAAAATTCAACAAAAAAAAAATATAAATAAAGTTAGCTAAGCTAAGTTTCTCCAGAAGTCTGATTTCTTTTGCGTCACATACAAGTTAAATACATAAGTATTATGTTTTGACTATTAACATAGTTTATTTGTATGTGCTTAATAAAATGTAATATATAACCATAATGTGGATGAAGCCAGCACAATGCTAGCTCAACTGTTAAGGCTTACCGAGTCCCCTTAAATACATTTAAGACCTAAGTTTAACCAGAAAAAGCGAAACAAGTAGGACCTCAACTAGCGTGGCGAGTGTTGACCGAGCGAAAGTGCCAAGTTAACTTTCCACCTAAAAGTTATAACAAATAAAGTTGTTAGTTGTTTATTTCGAGAATCGGGAACAAAATGCTGTTTGCTATCATTGGGGGATTCGTGAGTTTCAATGGCGGCAGTACAAAAAGAAGGTTATATTTGATTGATGATAATTAATGGTAAACATACATACATAATCACGGCTATTATCCCCGAAGGGTTAGTCAGAGACTAGGCAATGAGGACAGCAAAAGCAGTCCTCTACCATAGTCCACTTTTGACCAAATAGCGACTGCACATGTTCTCAGCGTGACATGTGGTGAGCCCATCGCCGTTCTATTCTGTTGGATGTATGTGCGTCGCTTCCAGTTAGGGTGGATTCGACCAAACTGGAATAAGACTTACTCCGGGATTATAGTCTATACAAATTCGGCGTTTAATCTAGGTATAAGACCTTATTCCAGTTTGGTCGAATCCACTCTTAGTCGTCTTTTACGACACCCAAGGGAAGAGAGGGTGGTATTCTTTTACGACACCCAAGGGAAGAGAGGGTGGTATTCTTTTACGACACCCAAGGGAAGAGAGGGTGGTATTCTTTTACGACACCCAAGGGAAGAGAGGGTGGTATTCTTTTACGACACCCAAGGGAAGAGAGGGTGGTATTCTTTTACGACACCCAAGGGAAGAGAGGGTGGTATTCTTTTACGACACCCAAGGGAAGAGAGGGTGGTATTCTTTTACGACACCCAAGGGAAGAGAGGGTGGTATTCTTTTACGACACCCAAGGGAAGAGAGGGTGGTATTCTTTTACGACACCCAAGGGAAGAGAGGGTGGTATTCTTTTACGACACCCAAGGGAAGAGAGGGTGGTATTCTTTTACGACACCCAAGGGAAGAGAGGGTGGTATTCTTTTACGACACCCAAGGGAAGAGAGGGTGGTATTCTTTTACGACACCCAAGGGAAGAGAGGGTGGTATTCTTTTACGACACCCAAGGGAAGAGAGGGTGGTATTCTTTTACGACACCCAAGGGAAGAGAGGGTGGTATTCTTTTACGACACCCAAGGGAAGAGAGGGTGGTATTCTTTCACCGCTACGCGACACGACTATAGATGTTGATGTTAAACATGTTTTATATACCATCCACCAGTCCGCATTTAGCCAAAATGGTGGCCCAATCTCCCCACGTGTCGTTGTCCAAGTGGGCAGCCTTGTGCCCAGTAGTGGGACGTTTATAGGCTCTACCCTTTTACAGGCTGATAAATAACAAAACATTTATAATCACGACTATTATCCCCGAAGGATTAGTCAAAGACTAAGCAATGAGGACCGCAAAAGCAGTTCTCTGCCATAGTCCACTTTTCACCAAATAGCGACTGCACATGTGCACACACAGGTGGTGAGTCCTTCGCCGCTAAAGGCTGATGATGTACCTAAGTACATTGTCAAAGCAACCAATAGAAATGATAGTCGATTTAAGTTTAAACATGTTTGACGACCTCCTTGGTCGAGTGGTTTGTACACCGGTTTTCATGGTGTCGCCATCTCTGAGGTCCCGGGTTCGATCCCCGGTCGGGTCAATTTAGAAATTATTGTTTTTCTAAATTGTCTCGGGTCTGGGTGTTTTTTATGTATAATAAGTATGTATTTAAGTATTTTAAGTATGTTTATCCGTTGTCTAGTAACCATTTAACGAGTTTCATAACGAAGCTTCTCTTGAGTTAGATAATTGGTGTGAGTGTAGAAAAGTTTATTTATTAGTTTATTTATGTTACAAACGACTACTCGTACACACCATACCACGGTGCTAAACGGTCCGCGATATTTATTCCTCCTCCTCCTTGCGTCGTATTCCTCAATGCTGAGGGTCGTGACCTCCCTTCTGCATCACTTTCTCTCTTATGGTTTTTCTCCATCTGTTTCTGCCTCTGGCGGTGTGGAGGGCGTTGTGTACTGAAGAGCTAAGAGTGGTGCGTATCTGGTCAGACCAACGTATAGGGCTGCGTCATCGAGGCCGTTTCCCGTCTACTTTGCCGGTCACGATGAGCTTCTCGAGGTTGTCACCGTCTTTCCTTGCAATGTGACCGAAGTATTCAAGAATTCTGCGTAGACACTCGGATAACAGACGCGAGGAGATTTTGAATTCTCGCAATATAGAGACGTTAGTCCAAAATGCTGTCCAAGTAATACGGAGCATCTTTCTCCAACACCACATCTCAAAAGCGTCAATGCGTTTGCGGTCTGTAGCTGCACACAGGTGGTGAGCCCATCGCCGCTACAAATGATGTACCTAAGTACATTGTCAAATCAATCACTAGAAATGATAGTCGATTTACAGTTCTAATATGTTACAAACGACTACACACCATACCACGGTGCTAAACGGCCCGCAATATTTATTACTGATCGTTAATTACATGACCCACTTCCTTCATTACTGGGGCAGCTGTGTGCTTAAGCCATCCCGACGCGGCCATAACCTGCTTATTAAAGCAAAGTAATACTTTGTGAGCGAACCTCTAAGGGTAAGATGATGGGACACTGACTCGGGCCTATAGTATGATATTTAACCCTAAAGATAACGAAAATGACAACAAAAATCTTATTATTCAGTAAGACTTAATTAATTATTACTTTTGAATCTTCCAAAATATTTTTTTAAGCAAACGCACATAAGACGTCTTTTTTAGCTATGGAGCAGAATGAGTGCCAGTAACTCTACAGTTTTATAACTAAATACGTAACGACATTTATTTAATAAATAAAAAAAAACTATTCCTATAACATTTTACAATATGTACACTATACAATTATACAACAATGATTCAGTTATGAATCCGTACATATTTGTTTTTAACATTCCACTTACAGTCTAGAACCTTCACCGGGCCGGTTAATGGATGAAAAGTATTTTAAATCATATTTAATATATTAAAAAATATATCGCGAGTGGGTTAGAATCCAGCTGAAAAACTTCAGTCCAGTACCTATTATGATTAATTAAATATTTTTTTTTTTAACATTGCACTGGTTTGGTGTGTGTGTGTGTGTTTGTAATGAGATTATCTTTATTTATACATAAATTTCATTTATTAACCAGACGGTTGCAAATTACTAATATTGACTTACCTGTTTACACCTGCCTACCCAATAGTTGTGACGGGAAAAAATAGTCAACCTAACGTTTGCTTCATACTTTCGATTGGTACCTATGTAATTTATCTATTATCCAAACCAGTGCAATGTTTAAAAAAAATATTTTTAAATATTTAATTAATCATATACTGGACTGAAATTTTTCAGCCAATATATTTTTAACATATTAAATTTTATATAAATTACTTTTCATTCATTAACCGGCCCGGTGAAGGTCGTTGTATACTCGGATCCTCTACTATTAGTTGGTTAGATAAGAACGGAATAGAATTTTATAAAAAAAAATTGTAACAATTTTAATAGAATTCTATTCTGTTCTTATGCTATACAATTTTCACTAAGGTAATATATTTATATACTATTTTACGAGTATTATTAAAATACAATTTTCCAACGATAAACTATTGATTTTTTTGTTTTAAAATATTATTAGCTTTTGTCGGCCGCATAGGACATTTACAGCGTTAACAGGTTTCTACTAAAACAGTTATCTTCTCGTAGCGGCGCGGCCAGCGCAATGCTAATAAATTTTTGGGCAAATGGGAATTGGAGATGCTGTGAACGGCATCTATACTCTGCCCTTAGAGCAAATCTCTACGGCTACCACAGCCACAACGCCTCGGTGACAGAGTACAGTGACTCTATATCCGAAGTTCCTGGGTTTAATTCCCAGGTCTAGCAAAGTGTGTTTTCGGATATATCGATGCTTAGCCCGAGTCTTTGATCATCAACCTGCATTTCCCAGATAAAATGAATGAAAGCGTAATATGAGAAATGAAAGTACGAGAGGCATAAATGCGAGAAATTGAATGAAACAGTATCATATCCTACTAATATTATAAACGCGAAAGTTTGTAAGTATGGACGGATATTGTTACTCTTTCACGTAAAAACTACTGAATGGATTTAGATGAAATTGGACATACAGATAGTTTATAACCTGGATTAACACATAGGATACTTTTTATCGCGATATTCCTACGGGAACGTATGGATGGATGTTTGTTACTCTTTCACATAAAAACTACTGAATGGATTTGGATGAAATTCGGCATACAGATAGTTTATAACCTGGATTAACACATAGGATACTTTTTATCCCGATATTCCTACGGGAAGTTAAACCATGCGGGTGAAACCGCGAGCGGCCGCTTGTAGCTAATAAATCTCCAGTTCTGTTGGAGGTGTAGTTTAAAAAAAAGAACCTGCATTAAAACCATAAAGTTACTATACCTAGCGGAATAGAGCAACAAACATGAGCTGTCAAACGAAACCGAAATAGGATGGCATTTGTGTGTGTAAAGAATGCGTTCAGTGATTTTCGTCATGTCGCCTTTCCATTAACATCGATATTGATTACATTAATTACTAACAGGTATAGTATTAATAGAACTAAAATAGGATGGGATGAGAAAATATCCACGATTTCACGTAATATCCAAAAATTCACAAAACCCAAATTCTTAGCGTGCTTATGAGTGCTGACAAACAGTAGCCAAAAACAGTTCTGTTACGTCGCATCACGCATCTCTTTTTATCCCACAGTGTTGTTGCTAGTGACATCCTGCTCGCTCAGCCCTTTGTTGCTCTATTCCGCTAGGTATAGTAACTTTATGATTAAAACTTGGCAATTATGTGTTGATTAAGCCACTATCCATATTTGGCAAGCGTGGTGATAAACCCCATTTGTCGTGAATTGGTTCAAATGATGGAGGCCTTCGCCCTGCAGTGGGACAGAATGCAGGCTATACTTCTTCACTAAATATTTGGCTACCATCATTTGAACCCCTATCAAAGCAAGAGCACTACTTAGCTCAGCACGACGAGCAGACCGAGGCCAAAATGGTGTGACGAGCTGAACGCATATCAACCAGCCCCTTACTCTTGGAATCGATCGCTATTGGATCGGATTGGTATTGTGAATTTTCGTACTCCTAAGTTACGACACCAGTGGCCTGATTCACGTATTTCGTAATAGTCGAAATGTCGTTTACGTTTAGAAGTCGTCCTATTGAAAAACAGTCATAAATCCGTATTCACCAGTCATTTCGATAGAACGATTACTCGATAGGATCGCAACTCAGCGATTTGTCAACTATTTAAACTTAATGTTGCCATTACAGTTCTACCAAATAAATTCAAATACTTTTTGTTCACAAAACATGCAGAAATGTTTATTATTTTTTTCCAACGACTTGGAAATTGTAATCGCTGAAATCCGATAAAACTAAACGTCAAAATAATAGGTGAATACCGCGGAGGCAACGATCGAACTTCGATTAATGCACGTGAATACGCTTAAACAAAACCGACTTAAACAAAATCGTGCGATTGATACGTGAATACGAAAAGTGACTTCAGCGATCAAATCTCTTGCATGTCGTTGAAGTTTTGTTACGTGAATTAGGCTACAGAGCTAATATGGATTCATATTGAGCGGAAATTGAGTGGAAAAAATACAAAACTCAATGTCATTTAGTTCACAAAATATGAATCCAAATTAGCGCTGGTGTCGTAACTTAAAAGTACGAAATTTCACAATACCAATCCGATCCAATACCGATCGGATTCAAGAGTAGGGGGGCAGCTCAGCACGACGAGCAGACCGAGGCGAAGATGGCGTGACGAGCTGAATGCATATCAACCTGTTTGGTCTACTGCACCGGCAGACAGAAAAATTGAAATGACAAAATATGCTGATAATTATATTGATGCTAATATTTTGCGGTCCTCATTGCTTAGCCTCTGACAAACCCTTTGGGATAATAGTTCTGAGTTCTATTTAAGTATGTAGTAGTTGATCACCCATCCAAATGACATAACGTAAGCTTTCATGATCGTAGCCCAAACGGTACTGAACTAAATTAATATATTATGTAAGTAAACGTATCAATCTTCCTAGCGAAGTTATCTTAGCAGCACAGACTCGCGATTCATCTTCGTCGAACAAAAAACTATCTGTAATAATACTCGTACAGGTGTCGTGCCGTTACCCCCCTAAAGGTAAACTCAAAATTCATAAATACGAGGATTTTTTAATAATGACGACTTAGGTGGTCGAGTTGTTACCACGCTGGTTCTGGCGTCGCGTCATCTCTGAGCTCCCCGGGTTCCGGGTTCATTTCCTGGTTGGGTCAATTTGGAAAAACCAGTTTATCTTAATTGATTTGGTGTCTGGGTGTTTTCTATGTTTATGTATGTTTATCATAAACATAGAAAACACCCAACAAAACATTGTTTATTGGGATCACGCAAGTTAAGCAACTTTCGCAATACCGTGGCACCGGCTTGGTGACCAAATTATATAGAATACTAGCGACCCGCCCCGACTTCGCACGGGTTACTACCCGTACCCGTACCTAAACAAATTATAGCCTATAGCCTTCTTCGATAAATGGGCTATAACACTGAAAGAATTTTTCAAATCGGACTAGTGGTTCTTGAGATTAGCGCGTTCAAGCAAACAAACTCTTCAGCTTTATAATATTAGTATAGATTATCTGTAGGTCTTATTTGTCACAGCAGCTGTATGGTATATAATAATGTTACATTATCCAAGTTTAGAGTATAAAAGCTAAGCAACTTTCGCAATGCATGTTCAGTAAAATAAATAAATAAACAAAATAAAATACTAGTCTAAATAAAAATAATGTTTTGATATTCAGCAAGTCGCACCATAAGTAGATATCACAATCTAGCTGCTGAATTACTCTTCAAGTTAAATCTAGTTTGCAACCGATGGAAAATATAAAATCAAAATCATTTTTGTTTTATTTTTCTTTATTTAAGTAAACTTATCTAATAATCTCTATATGGATGAACTCCCACCTCACCCATTTAGGACGTTTTTTATTTGTGGAGAAGAACGGGCACAAGAAACTCCACAGATGGTTTATGCTATCGTCTACACAAACGCGATTCTTACTATTCGTGATTCCCATACAATATGGGTTCCACACAACTGCAGTTTACTACATTCGTGATTCTACACAGCCGTTGTTTTAACACAATCGAGTTTCTTCCTATTCGTGATTCTACACAATATAGGTTAATCGCAACAGAAGTTTACTACATTCGTGATTCTACACAGCCGTTGTTTAAACACAATCGGGATTCTTCCTATTCGTAATTCTACACAATATGGGTTCATCGCAACTGCAGTTTACTACATTCGTAATTCCACGCAGTTGTTATTTTTTCATCGTAATCAATAAATTTATACTGTCTCTGTATCATCATCATCAGCCTTTTAACGTACCACTGCTGGGCACAGGCCTCCCACGTGGACAATAGCACGTGGGGATATTGGGCCATAACCCACCACGCTGGCCCAATGAGATTGGTGGGTTTTAACAACTGTCATCTTACGACAACAACCGGGACCAACGCCTTAACGTGCCTTCCGAAGCACGGAGGAGCTCGAGATGTTTTTAATTTGGTCACCCATCCAGCGGCCCGGCATTGCGAAAGTAGCTAAGAGAGCAAGATCGCAAGCCGAACGCGCTAGCCGCTACTCCATCAAGTTCCTTTCTACAAGTCTATAACTCGTAAGAAAATAAATAAAACCTTTTTTTTAGATAGACATCGGCAGACGCGATGCCGGCCTTTACTGACCCTCACTGGCTGGACGAAACACAACACCACTAAGTGCCATTTTTTCATGCCGAATATTCGTGAGAGGAAGGTATTACGCCGTGCGAGCCGGCCCAATGCGAGCTGCAACGCAGCAGCTTGGCTCTACCACTCAGTCAGTGTCATTTAGCACCACCCAGGGGTCATGTGTAGGGTCTCAAGGGTAAACCTACGGACGCAAGTAACTTTAAACCCCAAAAAATTCTATAATTGCGTTAAAATAAAATTGAGTGGAATTACGAATGTAGTAAACTGCAGTTGCGATGAACCCATATTGTGTAGAATTACGAATAGGAAGAATCCCGATTGTGTTAAAACAACGGCTGTGTAGAATCAGGAATGTAGTAAACTGCAGTTGCGATGAACCTATATTGCGTAGAATCACGAATAGGAAGAATCCCGATTGTGTTAAAACAACGGCTGTGTAGAATCACGAATGTTGTAAACTGCAGTTGTGTGGAATTCATATTGTATGGGAATCACGAATAGGAAGAATCGCGTTTGTGCAGACGATAGCATAAACCCCACAGCTATATAATAATATAGAAGTAACGACATTTACGAAACAATATGTCGTTCCAAAATTAAGCTATCTCATTTATCAAAATTAAGGAAGATAAGAGACAAAACTAGTTTTCACTTGAGCCCACTTGAAATAACATAGTTTTATTTATTGCCGTTTTCTGTGTTCTTTATAGCACTTTTTAAGATTTTTTAATAACCATTAAATTTGAAGGGGGAGAAGAAGACAAATTATTAACTTTAGATAACATGGCCAACCGCTCACTGAATCTCTTTGTATCCAAAAAGGTCCCGTGGAAGTAATTTACTGAGCACGGCCTGAGGTACTAGCCGCAGCTATAAATCTACCCCCGAGCTCAAAACTGTGGGTCTTTCGTGAGATTTGTAAATAGCTGTATTTAATAATATCCTCAAACCAGTCAGCACTCACTTTTAACCGAATTTTCCGTCGTAATATTAGAAAATGCCTGAAACACTTACCTATACTGCTAAAGTGTCGGTATAATAGTGGATTTCCTTAAATACGGTAGAATAGACGCTTTAAGTTACAAAAAATAAAAATAGAACATTTATATTTTGTACAAAATTGTCTTCATAAGTCACACTATTAAAGGTTTCCATGTGTTTTATACAAATTGTAAAAAATGTCTCAAACTTCACCAAATTATTTAATTATTAGTGTTGTGGATTGATTATGTTCTCACCCAGATTGATTGTTATTTAGTTAAGACTATGCTAGACTAGACTAATTTACAAAAGTGTAATAAGTTAGGTTTATAGAGAGTTCAGATTGCGATCTTGCAATTTAAGCAACTTTTGCAATGCCGAATAATCAGATGGATAACCAGATTAAAAAGATCTCTTGTTCCTTAGAGCTCCTCTCACCAGAAATTAACATAAACAAAATATAATACTAAGCTACAAATTCACCGTTGGATTCTGAAGTTAACGTCATTAATATTTAACTAATACTCCAATGCAACTATTGATCCTTATTTGCCTTAGCAACATCTTCAGTTTCTTTATAATACCCACTTATGCATCCAATACGATGTTTGTACGATGCGAAGGAAATGCACACTAATTTAAAAGATTTTAACATAATAGTATTAACTCAAGAAGCTTTCCCCTTTTGTAGGACGCACGAGGCGAGTATTTGTACTGTTATGCAGAAATAGAATAAAGTGTCTTCAAATCAGACGAGACTAGGTTCGAAAAAAAACATAAATACTGGCAATAAACCATTTTAAATAAATACGACGTCTTGGCGGGAAAGTGAAGCGTCATGACTGTAGTTTTGTCTTATTTTCCTAAAATTTGTGTTTTGTCGAATATTAATGGGAAATAATGATGGATTTTAACTGTTTAGTGTTCGTGAACGTGCATGAGTGTTGGCAAATAAAACAAAACTTTGCAACGTCACTTTTCAAATTCTCTCAAGACGTCCGTGTGAGATCTCAGTAAAGTCCCACATCTTTATTGAAACTCAAGGGTTTTGGGGGGAATATCATTTAGCATTAAACGTTCATTATTATCATCCATTTTGAGCATTTCCAATGATTTCTATTATCACGACCGAAGGACTTGTATCCATGGTCACGAAATACATCGACGGCAGAAAGCGGAAATGTTGTATTGTTGATAAGAAAAAAAAGCCGCGTCGAATGGTCTATGTCTCGTCTTTCTACGATGAAAAAAATGTATGATACGCCTTTGATTTTTTTATAGTTCTTTTACTGTTTAGACGACAAATTGCTGTATATAATGGAAAAACCGCAACTTTTGAAGTTAAAATAGATACGACAATACATCGAATATAAAAAACAGTTACAACATTATTTTTCTATTGCGGACATTGATTTTAAAGAGATACAACATTTTAGCCGCCCCAAATATTTTACGTTGCGAAAGATACAGCAATATGCTCCGTACCAGTGCGTGCTTATCAAACAGTTACTGCACTTTAAACGTTTAATCTTTTAGCGAAATTCTTACTTACACCATTAGAATAGAGTATTGCCCTTGTGTAGTTTGAACAATACTAAACCAAAGATTAATTTTCACTCATCTTGCTCAAAAAGACCGTCATTGTAGCGTTCTAAAGCGAGGCTAAAATAGCTTTTCTTGCCCTAGGGGAAAAAGTTTTTTTTTTTTTTTGTCTGTCACATGACAATGAGCCTACAAAAAAGAAAAAGTATTTAGTCATTAGTAGAATAATGATGAATAAAGACTCTACTTATTACTGTTTACTTAGATCAACAACTTTTTTGAGATAGTTATTATTAAGGGTTATGGTAAAATTAGTAATCATTTGAATCTATGGACAACACAGACCACGCCCACACAGTCCACGCTTCAGCAAGAAACAACTTCACAGTCTGCACATGTGCTTAGGTGGTGAGCCTTTAGCCCGTTAGTCGCTTTTACGACACCCAATGGAAGAGAGGGGTTGGTAGTATTATTTTGATTAGCCGATCGCCGCTCTTTATATGCTGTTGTATGTATGTGCAGCCTTTAGTCCATTAGTTGCCTTTTACGAGACCCAAGAAAAGGGAGGGGTTGGTAGTATTATTTTGATGAGCCCATCGCCGCTCTATGCTGTTGGATGTATGTGCAGTCTTTATTCCATTTAGTCGCCTTTTACGACACCGAAGAGAAGAGAGGGGTTGGTAGTATTATTTTGATGAGCCCATCGTCACTCTATGCTGTTGGATGTATGTGCAGTCTTTAGTCCGTTAGTCCCCTTTTACGACATCGAAGAAAAGTGAAGGGTTGGTAATATTATTTTGATGAGACCATCGTTGCTCTATGCTGTTGGATGTATGTGCAGTCTTTAGTCTGTTAGTCGCCTTTTACGACACCCAAAGGAAGAGATGGAAAGACTGCACATACCTATTATCCTACAGCATAGAGCGGCGATGGGCTCATCAAAGTAATACTACCAACCCTTCTCTTCCCTTGGGTGTCGTTAAAGCAACTAACGGGTTAATTTTTAATAAAATATACCATTTCATATTGTATTGGATTATTTTATTTTCTCGCATTCGTTGTGAAAATCAGACTGTAACACACAGCGCTAAAAACCCATTAAAACTCGGTTTCTATTTACTCCCTCGCTAATGCTCGGGAGTAAAACTACCTCGTATATATTGGGTCATTTTAGCCCCTTGTATTCAACAAAACTCCCACGACAAAAAAATCAAAGATAATCTGGGTGAAACTAATGAAGAAGAGGATGTATCGGAGTCTGATTATTGAAATTAATGGAGAAGAGAAAATTATAGTAGACTGATTGATAAAACTAATGAAAAAGGGGAAGTATAACAGACTGGTTGTTGAAATTAATAAAGACAAAAAAGTACAGCAGACTGTTTTTTTGTCGTTACATTTTTTTAATCACAATAAAGGCATTATGTAAAAGATACAGTATTTTACTTTTACAACATCTGTAATTCTGACTGTATTTAAAACATTTTAATTACAGTTACTAATTAAATTAATTAATTTAATTAATTAATTATACAGCAAAATAGTCATGTTCCGTATTAATTTTTTTGAGATACAGCTTATCCGTAGCATTTAAACTTGTATCTTTTTTAATTACTCATACATTAAACCTTACAGATACAGCATTTCCGCTACTCGATATTGAAACATCAATTGCTGTAACTAGTAAAACATTCATGAAGGAACTTTAGGACATTTCAATCAACTGTATCAAATAACGTTTAGATAATAGAAATATGTTCCAAATTTTAACTTAATATCTTTATTAATTTACGAGTAATGATTTTTTATTTTTTTGACTATGGTGTAAAATCGGATTTTTTGAGATGCAACAAAATCGCTTTCTGCCGTCGACATTTATTTAAAAAACCGGCCAAGTGCAAGTCGGACTTGCCCATAAAGGGTTCCGTAGCAGCAAGTAACATCATCTATAAGTTCTTGTAGTTCGTTGTAACTTTAAACGATGTTTTAATAATAGCGTATTTTTATTAAATTAATTAATTTATGACGTATTGATAAAAAAAACTACTTGCTAGATCTCGTTCAAACCAATTTTCGGTGGAAGTTTGCATAGTAATTAATGTACATCATATATTTTTTATAGTTTTATTATTCTCTTATTTTAGAAGTTACAGGAGGGGGGGGGGGGCGACGACGACACGTTTTACCACTTTGGAAGTGTCTCTCGCGCAAACTATTCAGTTTATAAAAGAAACCTCAATATCATTTTAAAGATCCATCCATAGATAGAATATAAAAAAAATGAGTTTCAGTTCTAAGTATAGGGAACCCCCAAAATTTATTGTTTTTTTTTCTATTTTTGTGTGAAAATCTTAATGCTGTTCACAGATTACATCTACTTACCAAGTTTCAACAGTATAGTTCTTATAGTTTCGGAGAAAGTGGCTGTGACATACGGACGGACTGACCGACATGACGAATCCATTTCGGGGTTCCGTTTTTTGCCATTTGGCTACGGAACCCTAAAAAATGACATACATCAAGTGACATACATTCACGACTATTAACACAGAAGAGTTAGTCAGAGAACGTGAAGACCGCAAAAGTAGCCCACTGCCACAGTTCACGTTTCACCAAATGACAACTGCACATGTGCTCAGCGTGACAGGTGGTGAGCCGATTGCCGCTCTATGCTGTTAGGTGTATGTGCAGTCTTTGATCCGTTAGTCGCCTTTTTTTAAACTTATTAGAAACTAGTAGGTACTACAAAAGTAGGGTAGTTCACAAAGAATAACGCCAATACAATAGTGCCAATAGAGACACTTTTTTAGCTCTTATCAATAAGAATTATAATATACAAGCGGCCGCTCGCGGTTTCACCCGCGTGGTTCCCGTTCCCGTAGGAACATCGGGATAAAAAGTATCCTATGTGTTAATCCAGGTTATAAACTATCTGTATGTCGAATTTCATCCAAATCCATTCTGTAGTTTTTACGTGAAAAAGTAACAAACATCCATCCATACTTACAAACTTTCGCGTTTATAATATTAGTAGGATTATAATTTGTTTATATTATGATTCACTGGTTAATGGACTTTAAACATATTGGACAACATGTTTTCTAGAAAAAAACAACCAGTCTCAGGAAAGCTCGAATAGGAATCGAATCCATGAGAGCAGTGGACCGGCAATCAAAAGGTCATGGGTTGAATTCCCATTCGAGCTTTCCTGAGACTGGTTGTTTTTTTTTAGTAAACATTTTATCCAATGTCTTTACAGCATTGTGAATGAAAAAAATTCAATAATAAAGATATTTGAATATATTGCTTAATGATTGACCTTGGTTAATGGAAATGCATTTGTTTTTTCGTTATGTTCGATTTTTTGCTCAAATAACATTTAACAGAAACATTAGGTACCTACTTACAGCAACTTCACAGTATGGAGCTCCGTGATTAATAATGCATGGGTAATTTCTGAATTCTAACTTTCTAAATTTGAATACGTTAACAGACCAATGGTTTTGTGATGTTGCGTTGTGAATCCCTAGGGAGGGATGTCACAATGAAAACAAACCTAAATTTCATGGTCATATTGTGAAATACCCAAAGTTTGACATTAGTAATCTTTATATCCTACGTTAACATCTATTGATCACTTAGAACGCGGCGCCCAGACACAAACACATTATAAATTATTTTAATTGAGCACTGATCAGTGCGCGGCCGCAGTTGAAAGGTTACTAGTAAAATGATTTGTAATAAAACCCAATTATGACAAAGAAAGTGACATTAATGTTTACCATAATAGATCATGTAATAACACTTACTTGAGTCAAATCTGTAAGATTACACACGCTATTTGGTAAAAAATTCTTAGCCAATCGCGTCTCAGAAATTCTTCAGCTCTCATGTCTGCATAATCCCTCATATTTTCATTTCCCAAGTTCTTGCCAGTTCGCTCCTTCCAGGTGCAGGTGTACGAGAAGTTGCCAGCCGAATATAACCGAGACATGTGGCAAAGTGGCATTTTCAGGGGTAATGAGGAAAAATAATGGCAACATTTCATACGTTTTGTAAATGTTTAAGCTTGTATTATACGGGTTTTGGAGCTGAAATTCGTGAGTTTTTTTTAAAGGGAGTCAGTAATTTATGAAGTATGAGAAGTAATTATTTTTAGTTATTGTTATTGTTTTTAAAAGTTTGGTTAATTTTAAAATATCTTTAACATCCCACTGATGGAATTAGTCAGATGGGAATTGAAATAAAACATTGATTTAAAAATTTATAAAAACTTCAGTACACACTTCAAACAAGTAAGTGTTTTAAAATATTATTCTCTATTTAAGCGGTAAATGATTAAAAAACAATACTGACATAACATCGCACTAACTCAAGGTTCCAGCTTACTAGAAAAACTTAAAAGGTGTCAACTTAATTAAATGTCTACACGCGGTGATAATATTTGTTTTCCTCGTGATACTGTAGACCATGCCAAAATATGTGTAACTTATTGAGTATGTAACATATTAAGTAAAACATTAAACAAAAGCGCTTCAGAATTTCTTGGGTGTCGTAAAAGGCGACTAACGGACTAAATACTGCACACACATCCAACAACATAAAGCGGCGATGATGGGCTCATCATCTGTCACGCTGAGTACATGTGCAGTCGCTATGTGGTGAAAGGTGGACTATGGTAGGGGACTGCTTTTGCTAACCTAACCCTTCTGGGATATTTGTCGTGATTATTTAAATTTGTGTAATGTAGGTATGTATGTAAATGTTAATGTTAAACAAAATAAAAAATAATTTAAAAATAAAGTCACATCAACAAGCTCGTCGTAGTCGTAGTAGTTAGCCTTCAGGGGTTCAATCCTCTTTATTTTCAAAGGACAAGCTTACTAAACAGTAAGAACTTAATTTCTACTTAGAGTTGAGGGTTAGACATAAATGCGCGACATATCTTTTTCGCCACATAAACCAAGAGATGAGATGGAGGCCAATTAAGGGGAGGTATTTCGAGCGCTTCCCTCTCGTTCTCTCGACGGTACAACGGTAAGGGACGGGTATAACAGCAAAGCGGCGCGAATAATCGCGTTTTATATTTTTAAAAATTGATAGATGTAATAAATAAAAAACCATCGGTTATAATAACTCAAGTTATTTACGAGCTTCATTTTGGTAAATGACTCATAATATCAAATCACTTATTTTAAGAATAAACCTGGAAAAGAAGATAAAATGACACAAAAATATGTAACTTTGTGAATTTATTCTATCGAGCCAACTTTATAAAATCGTGTTTCCATCGGGTGTATTTCACAGAATAAAGCCTCAACAATATTTCATAATTTTCGCAGATTTTAATTTTACTGTTTACTACTTCAAAAAGTAATTCTAAGAACGTGTTATTTTAGTTTTTCACTAACACCTAGCCTTAATCGTTTCATTTCTGCGGAACGAAAATAAAATAGTTTTTGAAGTTAAAGCTTTATTATAAAAAAATTATTACTAATTATTACTATTATAATTATAAAAAAAATATATATTTCGATACAAATTTTTGTATATTTCAACTGTTACAATAAATAAATAATAAATAAATAAATAAACTTTCCTACACTCACACCAATTATCTAGCCCAAGAGAAGCTTTGTTATGAATGTCGTTAAATGATTACTAGACAACAGATTAACATAGGTACTTAAAATACTTAAATACTTATAATAAGTATGTTATTATAAGTACCTACATAGAAAACACCCAGACCTGAGACAATTTAAAAAACAATAGTTACCTATATAATTCATTTGTCGAATTATATCAATCACTTACTTGTCAGATAGTTTTTTTAGCCAGTGAGTGAGTGTAAGAGAGATAATTAACAGTAAATATTTTCGTAAAAAGTAGATGCTAATAATTAAAAGTTTAATGGTAAATGATATTTCCCCTAATCCCCTTTAATTTCAGAGTTATGCTCAAGAATAACAATTGTATTATGACGAATCAAAACGGCTGCTTATATAAGGAGTCTAATACACACAACTAAAAGGAAACAACAAAATCATTAATACCCGATCAACTTATGCAGAACAAATCGACAGATCATTTCCACAGTTATGGCGCGAATATAACCCGACTACAGAAACTTGAGTTCCCGTCATGCACTATTAAAATGTCCTCAGACGGGCGCGACCGGTCTGCACTGCGCAGAATGCATGCTCCAACACCTCCGAGGACGCCTTGCGAGTAATGTTATGTTAGCCTGGTACCCGAGACTCAACTGTGGGATAAATATGAGAAAAACATGTGTTTGTTGTTACTACACGTACCTACTTGTTTTTTTAATATAATGATTTAAAACTAATCAACTTGGTTACTCGTAATATTTGATTATTTGCGTTAAAAAACGCTCAATTAAACTCAAAAATAACGAAACGTTGAAAAAATGTCTACCTCAGGCGGGAATCAAACCCGCGTCCTCTGCAATCCGGGCGGCTGCGTTGGCCACTCCGCCACCGAGGTATTGGTTTGTTTGCATGAACCCGCTAATCTCAGGAACTGCTGGTCCGATTTATAAAATTCTTTCAGTGTTAGATAGCCCATTTATCGTGGAAGGTTATAGGCTATAATTTGTTTAGGTACATGTAGGGGGTACGGGTAGTAACCCGTGCGAAGCTGGGGCAGGTCGCTAGTTTTGATATATAAATAAAGTAGATTCGTATCTATAGGAATAGTACGAGTACAATTCGACATTTTTATGGCTGTACGTTATTATAGTTGGTCATGTATCTGGTCGGTTGTTTCTCTAATTAGACATTTTTGTGGCTGGACGTTATTATAGCTGGTCATGTATCTGGTCAGTTGTTTTTATAGTTGGACATTCTTTTGGTGGACGTTATCATAACTGGTCATGTATCTGGTCGGATGTTTCTAGAGTTGGACATTTTTATGGCTGGTCAAATGACTGATTTTACTATTTTGAAATGATGGATGTTTTATTTTTAGACATCAGTCGTGCAAAAGTTTTAAACATTCAGTTAGAAGTCTGCTTTATAGATTCGTAATATTTGATTATTTGCGTTAAAAAACGCTTAAATAAACTCAAAGATAATAAAATGTTGAAAAAACGTTTTCGTATAAATACCTCGGTGGCGGAGTGGTCAACGCAGCCGCCCGGATTGCAGAGGACGCGGATTCGATTCCCGCCTGAGGTAGACATTTTTTCAACGTTTCGTTTTTTTTGAAATTGGTTACTGTTCTCACACCTTGTATGACGCCTTGCGAGTTATGGTACCTTGGTGCCCTAAAGATTCCAGAAAAAAAGGTAATGTGTACGTTTCTTGATATTATTAGAATTGATTGTTATTGCCACAGAGCAAATATAAAGGTTATTGCGCAGAATGCATGCTCTAAAACCTTCGAGGACGCCTTACGCTTAATGATAGCCTGGTACCGAGACTCATAATTATGTAGTGTAAATTTATGAAGAGTATGTGTATGTTTCCAGTTTTATTATTCAAATTGAAGTAAAGAAAAAGAGAAATAGAGTAAATTTTAATTCATTAGAGAGGAACTTATTAATACTTATTGAATCTATACCTAACAAGAATAGTTTCTTGCAGATTTTTATAGAGGTTGAACTTTTTAATTACCACTTTTTAGGTTACAGAAATTCGTATTCAGTTTTAATTCAAAACCTTAGAACGGTCTAAAGAACTCTTATGTGACAGCATTGTTTAATGTTTCATGCCATTATTTAACGTAACTTTTTAAATTTACATAACGTGTCACTATAAGTTCACATTTAGCTTTAGTAAGAACAGCTCGAAAGTGCAGCAGCTTGCGCGTTCAAGTCTCAAAGTTAACAAAAGGTCAGCGATTGCGTGACTAAAAACAATATCTTGATCTGCTTCTGTTTTGAAAGATGGCAGCCATTAAACCAATAACCAAACCAATAAATTGAACAAAATTGTACTCACATTTTATTAAGATGGAGAAACAAAGCCTTTGCCTCAATTTCTTGCCAGCTTTTCTCAGTTGAAGGCTCTCCCAAAATCCGAACTGGTAGTAGATTCAGTAGTTTTAGATATATTAAAATTTTTAAGTCACTTCTATTTTATTGGGTTTGACAACAATTTGTGACAATGTAGGCTTAATATTGAAAAAAAATACTACTTTTAACCGCCTCTGTGGTCTAATGGCTAAGCCACCGACCTAAGACCTAAAGTCCGCCTGGCTAGCTACCCAGTTTTATCCAAAGTCAAAGGAGGCAAACGAGCAGGCAGGTCACCTGATGGAGAATAATCACCGATGCCCATGGACACCTGCAACACCAGAGGAATCGCAGGCGCGTTGCCGTCCTTTAAGGAAGGAATAGGAATTGTGAGAGGGGGGGGGGGGAGATGGGCCTCCGGAACCCTCACTGGCCGGACGAAACACAACAGCACCAAGTGCTATTATTTCAAGCCGGATATTCGTGGGACAGTGGTATTACGCCAGGCGAGCCGGCCCAATGCGTGCTGCAACGCAGCGTGGCTCTACCAATTAGTAAAATGTATTGTTAATATTAATTGTTAATAGCATTGTTGTGTTAAGACAGATAAAGATTATTATATTCTTTATTGTACACCATATTAACAACAAAAGGACAAACACAAAGTAACATACAATTAGCGACCACGTGATAAGATAGCCATTTTCTCAGTGGTTGAGGATTCCGGAAGCGCGCTTCCGGCCTTATCGTCACTTACCTACTAAAAAAGAATTTGACGTTGACTTTTAATTTAAAGATGTTACTGTGGAAAGACCAAACCCAGCAAGACAAATGAATAATGATGATGAACAGTAAATGTAAATAATAACAGATTGTGAAAAGCAAACACTAACTTGGCAAAGCTAAGTGCTATGTACTACGGTGTAATGATATGAACAAAGAATGCTAATTTGTTAAACCACAGCGCAGGTTAAGCTATTTATACTTTTTTATTGCATCTTCAATTGCTTACAACAATAATACATTGAATATTGATCCTTGACCTTGCAGCAAGCACGTTTGAGTAATGTTAGTTACATACTTTAAGAAGCATTTGTGGAATTGTCATTTTTCGAATATACATATACAACGTCAGTCGGAAAGGGGGTACTAGGCCGAAAGGAGGGTAAAGTTTACATTATAGTAAATAACTATTGTCTTTAAACTTTTCCTTAAAAATGGATAATTTTAGATAAACAGCTTTTTTAAAATTTCAAAAAAATTACGCTGTGGTAGCCCAAGAGGTCAGCTGCTTTGAGAGAGAGACAGATTTGAGTTCATTGCCGGGGCTTCTTGCGTTAGCTAACATGCGTTAGCCCCGTTCCCTATTCAGGGTTGTAATTTTTTTTAAATAACGTAACCTTATGTTATTTTGTATGGAATAAAATATGAGCGTTTTTGCAAAGCTTATAATTGCAATATAACAGTTGATAGTAGCACTTTCAGTTGTCCGCAGCTTAGTACCCCCTTTCCAACTGACATTGTAGAAGGAGTATTTCAAGCTTCTCCGTGATTCGGTAGACAAGTCGAGACATTAATAGCAACTGATGGCCTGGGATGACATCGTAAACCTCAATAACAGTGCTAAGTCCGATGGTCCGATTGGATTCGTAACCATTGTGTTAGAATGCGAGGAAATTTCTTGATTTCAAATTTTAATTTACAATGTGAACGCGCTTGGCTTTCATCTTTTCAATCATCGTTTGGTAAGTCACGTTGTTGTCACTTACCAAATGAGTTGGGTATTCGCGTATTTCACACTGCATCCTAATTTCTGAGTGGTTGAGGAATCCGAGTGCAGTGTTTCCATCATCGCCTTATCATCACCAAACGTCAGTGGAGATGAATGCCAAGTGTTCATCCGTTGATGAATAATAATACATACATCCATATAATCACGACTATTATCCCCGAAGGGTTAGTCCGAGAATAGGCTATGAGGACCGCAAAAATAGTCCTCTGCCATATTCCACTTTTCACCAAATAGCTAAAAAAACATGTTCTCAGTGTGACAGGTGGTGAGCCCATCGCTCCTCTAAGCTGTTGGATGTATTTTCAGTCTTTAGTCCGAAGAAGAATAATAAAAAACATAAATACCCGATACAGCGCCATATGGCTTTCCCCATAATCCAAATACATGAATCGGAGAATAGCACAATTTCTCTATAAGTCCAGTGAAACATCGCACACATGTTATATAAGTGGAATCTCATTGATAAATCCATTACTTTGAACATAAACAACAGCATATCGTTCGAAATAACACGTCACTTGCAAATGCGGTCCAATCATTCGGAGTGGATCACTCTTCGAATATTTGATCTGTTCTACGAAACGACATCTTGTGGTGAACAGTAAATTGGTAACTATTTCCGTTTTGTACATTAAACGCCACTCAGTTTTCAAAAATCGAAGATAAACGCAAACAACACGCCTAAACACGACTACAAAACTATGTGATGATTGTTGTTCAAAACAACATAACAATAAATTGTCTTAAGTACAGTGTTTTAGGAATAGCCTATACTGTACTTCGGCCATTTCCAGAATCTGCCGTTTCCAGAATCTGCCATTAAACGAAAAAGGGAAAGAAGGCAACCTCACCTGCAATGCAAACGACACAATAACATGATGGCGGTTGGCAAATATCGTAGTGGATTAGTAATTTGTTTTTTGTTTTAATCTAAGGTTATACAACATGGAAACTATATGACTGTATAGGTGATAGTATTCATCCTTTTTGGACAGCATTACTAACTTTTTTATAAGTTTTGTATTCCTTTAAATTCAATTTTGTTATTTTGTTTTTGAATTAAAGTAAGTAGGTATGTTACAAGAATTTGCAACGGACTACACGTCGTTGAATTTGTGCCCATCGTATAATGCACGTGCCAAAATGATTATTAATAATCTTAATAAGTAGGTTCACGATAAACGCATTTAGCTAATTGCAAGTTACTGCACTTAACCTGATGTTACGTGGATTCTAGGAGCGAGGACAACTGGTGCAGCGTAAGAGACGTAGCATCAGTCACCCACACTCTGCCGGCCCACAAAGTGCCTCGTCACGCCACGTTTTAACCACTCACTCGTGGAAACTTTCAGACACAGAAATTAGCGCAACTGTCAACGTCGAATTTGACAGAATCGAGCATAGAATGCGATATCTTGCGATCACGATGCATAAAATGTACCACAGAACCGAAATAATCGACCTTGTTCATACTAAAATAGTCTGTAAGTCTATGAAAACACGGTACAAAGTCAAGTGTGTCTTTGTAGGTGCGGTCTCATGCGACCGCTTGGGGTTTGGAGGTTTTAAACAACAATATAGTCTCAAAACACGTGTTGTTACAAAAAGAATTCACAAACACATATCATAATCACGACTATTATCCCCGAAAGGTTAGACACAGACTAGGCAACGAGGACAGCAAAAGCAGTCCTCTACTATAGTCCACTTTTCACCAAATAGCGACTGCGCATGTGCTCAGCGTGACAAGTGGTGAGCTCATCGCCGCTCTATGCAATTGGAAGTATGTGCAGTCATTGGTCCGTTAGTTGCCTTTTGCGACACCCAAGGGAATAGTGAGGGTTATTACCACCCCCTCTCTTCTTTCACCGCTAAGCGACACGGCTATAGTCTTCTACGTAAAGAACTCAGGTGAAATTCCCAAAAACGGTTAGGAAACAGTTTGTTTTGAACTACGCAATTTCAGAGATCGACAAATAAATCAAGTACCTACCTACTTAAAGAACATAAGAAACTGTACTAATATTATAAAGTTGTAGAGTTTGTTTGCTTGAACGCGCTAATCTCAGCAACTACTGGTCCAATTTAAAAAATATTTCAGTGTTAGATAGCCCATTTATCGAGGAAGGTTATAGGTTATAATTTGTTTAGATACATGTACGCGTACGGGTAGTACTCGCAACCGGGCAAAGCCGGGGCGGGTCGCTAGTATTAGTCATATTGCGCTGAGAGGATGGCTTAGTTGCGGGATTTAAATATTCCTATTACCAAACACCTTGTATATCATTATTGTTATCATCATTACAAAAATACATTGCGTGGTTTAGGAGAATGGTGCCACAGACAGAGGAAAACGACGCCTTTACTTTATAATATACTAGCGGCCGCTCGCGGCTTCACCCGCGTGGTTCCCGTTCCCGTGTGAATATCGGGATAAAAAGTATCCTATGTGTTAATCCAGGTTATAAACTATCTGTATGCCGAATTTCATCCAGTTCCATTCAGTAGTTTTGATGTGAAATAGTAACAAACATCCATCCATACTTACAAACTTTCGAGTTTATAAATTAGTAGGATACTGGGATTATTAAGTAAGTCGCCGTTTTCCTATGTCTGTGGCACCGTTCTCCTAAACCACGCAATGGATTTTTATGCGGTTTTCACTAAAAGATAGAGCGATAACTAAAGATGGTGTTTGTTTATATTTTGTAGATATATTTTTTTGCCTAACTAACTTTGGCTGACCTATGACGATCTTTCTAAGTTAACGTGGACGAAGGCGAGGGCGGGCCGCTAGTACGTTATAGATATACATATAATCACGATTTTATCCCCAAAGGGTTAGTCAGAGACTAGGCAATGAGGACTGCAGTCGACGTTTCACCAAATTACAACTGCACATGTGCTCAGCAAGATAGGTGGTGAGCCCATTGCCGCTCTATGCTGTTGGATGTAAGTATGTTCAGTGCGTTAGTCGACTTTTACGACGCCCGAGGGAACAGAGAGGTTCGAGCCGCTACACCACACGGCTAAATCCAACTAATATTTTAAACGCGAATGTTTGTAAGTATGGATGGATGATTGTTACTCTTTCACGTAAAAACTACTAAATGGATTTGGATGAAATGCGGCATACAGATAGTTTATAACCTGGATTAACACATAGGATACTTTTTATCCCGATATTGCTACGGGAACGGGAACCACGCGGGTGAAACCGCGAGCGGCCGCTAGTACATCATAATTTATTACATTTTGAATTCAAAATTTCAAGTTTAATTAAAGCCCTTATTTATTTTAATTCTGATGCCGCATCCACACGCTTGGCAAACCTCAACAAGTCGTCATAAAATCAAACGTGCGGATAGAGCGTTTGGCGTGGTTTGCGTAGGTTTGCAAGCGCTTGTAGTAGGTATACAACGCTACGCTAGCAATCGTTTGTTGAGGTTTAGAGTTTGCGGCAAGTGCCAAGCGTGCGGACGCGGCATGAGTCATGCATGACCCAAACCTCAACCGTGTCGCGCAGCGGTGAAAAAATACTACCACCCCCTCTATTCCCTTAGGTGTCGTAAAAAGCGACTAACGGACTAAAGACTGCACATACATTCAACAGCATCGGCGATGGGCAGTCGCTATTTGGTCAAAGTGTTTTAATTGCTTGCTAAAGTAAAATACAGGGATCTAAATAGTTTGTTGAAAACATTTTGAAAAACGTTTACTTAACTGAGTTATTGCGAATTTAAACTTTCTATGGTGGACTTTAAATCGCAATAACTCAGCTAATTAAACGTTTTTTAAAAATGTTTTTAAGAAACTATTTTAGATACCTGTATTTTACTTTAGCATGCAAAGTTTCATCAAAGTTGGATTATTGGTTTTTAAAAATATCGACCTGGAAGTTTGTATGGGAAACCTAAATGCGTAAACCCTCTTATTGCCTGCTTCGGTATGATTGGAGCTAACAGTGTGAAGACTAAGCCATAATGCATGATTGCAATAGTTGGGTTTCTGCCACAACCCTAACAAGGCGCTATAACCGTTTGGCGAGCTATTTTACCCTCCATTGCTCCAAAAAACTGGCGACTCACACAAATGAGAGAGAAATGCTTATTCCGCGCTCCTATAGGGAAATGTTACATGCAACTTTCCACGAATACGAGCGGTAGGTATTGTTAAAAATTAAATAGCGAACGACCGTTTTAGTGAAACTTTTTGTAAGTACCATTGTTGTAATTTTGTTATGTTAACACGGAATTATTAAAGATCCACATCACCTTGATGGATGGCGGTCAACTACTGTGCGTTTTTCAAGTAATTTCTTGCCTTGAACTACAGTGCTGTGTTACGACTTAGTGATCTTCAAGAAACGAGCCTATTCCTTCCTTAAAGGCCGGCAACGCGCCTGCGATTCCTCTGGTTTTGCGGGGGTGTCCATGGGCGGCGGTGATTACTTTCCATCAGGTGACCCGCTTGCTCGTTTGCCTCCTTCTGCTATAAAAAAAAAGCTTACCGCCTCTTTTTTTAGTCACACTGCGGAAGAATGGTTTTAGTGATTACAACGTTAGAGAATCGACATACAGGCTTCTATCACATACATACATATAATCAGGACTATTATCCCCGAAGGGTTAGTCAGAGACTAGGCAATGAGGACATCAAAAGCAGTTCTCTACCATAGTCCACTTTTACCAAATAGCGACTGCACATGTGCACAGCTTGACAGGTGGTGAGCCCATCGCCGCTCTATTTTATTGGATGTAATGTGCAGTCTTTAGTCCGTTAGTCACATAGACACCAGAGGGTGTGTTAGTATTCTTTCACCGCTACGCGACAAGGTACAATATTATATGTGTTATTCTGTTGTATTCTATATGTAGGTAAGTACCTATAAAATTAGATACACTATCTTATACTAAGGGTGGATTCGACCAAACTGCAATAAGGTCTTATACCTAGATTAAACGCCGAATTTTTATAGACTAATCTCGGAGTAAGTCTTATTCCAGTTTGGTCGAATAGAGTGCTAAATCGTAGAGGAATAGTGGCAGCTTTTACATATAAGTATATTTGACGTATTACGTGTTTTGGCCTCAAACTTAGTTCTAAACTTTTAACTTAGTTATTATTCCGTGGTTTTGGCCCTTGCGGTAAGTATGGCAGAAAACGTAATTTTTGGAGGAGCTCTTCGTCGTGTTGACATTTAGCTAGTATACTACTAAACGAGATGAGTACCTAAACATCACGATAGGTACTCTTTTTGATCAGAATTTTTGAGACCGCTGATGGTATAGGTATATAAGATGACTGCTAGAAACCGCATGAAACTTCAAGGGCTGGTCATGTCAAGTGTTTTGTACATGACAAAAATGACAAAAAGGAGTTCGTGTTTTTTCGTAGGTACTTATCGCCCAGCTGACGGGGGCAACGGCCGGCCGGCCGCCCGTCTGTTGATCCATTAACGTAGGTAATTATCGCCCAGATGACGCAGACGGGTCAAGAGACAGCCGTATGTTTTAAAATAAATTAGATACTCAAAGACTTTCCAATTGAAATTCACAAAATAAATTATTTCATTAAAAATGAAAAAACACGATTTCCACTCTTTAACATTTTTGTCAAATTTAAAACACTTTACCTGACCAGCCCTTGAAGTTTCTTGCGGTTTTTAGCAGTCACCTTACGAGTAGTTTTTCTGTGTGATCGAAGGCATACGCGTACTGTCAACTTTGTCGCGTAGCAGTGAAAGAAATACTACCACCCCTGTCTTCTCTTGGGGGTCGTAAAAGGCGACTAACGGACTAAAAACTGCACATACATCCAACAGCATAGAGCGGCGATGGGCTCACCACCTGTCACGCTGAGCATTTGTGCAGTCGCTATTTTCTGAATAGTGGACTGTGGCAGAGGATTGTTTTTGAGGATCCCATTGCCTAGTCTCTAACTAACCCTTTGGGGATAATAGATGACGTCAAATCGATATCGAGTCAGTGTTGCATAACGGAATATGAACGCTAGGGTCACACGATAAGTTTAGATTTCGCGTGAAACTCGTTAGAGAGTGAACCTTCTGTACGTAGTAATTATATGTAGGTATGTACTGTTATACCATCACGTGTTACCCGCGTCACTCGATACGCGATCCGTCAAATTAACGACTGACGAAAGTGCGTGCGCCGCCGATACGGAGTTATGTTGTTTATTTGTTTTCAGCATTCGTCGGGAACGAGTATTTTGGCGGCGTTTCAAAAGGTATGAACCGGGGCACAACTTGCAATATCATTGGGCATGCTTTTAAAATAACAAACTAGAATGGGTTTTATTTGTGTTACGTAAATCATTTGGAATGGACGATTCGGACGTATCTTTGCCAGATTGAGTTACAACTTTTTTTACGTAAGCTACTTTTTTTACGTAAGCTACTTTTTATACGTAAGCTACTTTTTAGCATGGGTATATTAACCGTATCGCGTAGCGGTTAAAGAATACTACCACCCCCTCTCTTTTCCTTTGGGTGTCGTAAAAGGCGACTAACGGACTAAAGACTACACATACATCCAACAGCATAGAGCAGCGATGGGCTCACCACCTGTCACGCTTAGCACATGTGCAGTCGGTATTCGGTGAAAAGTGGACTGTGGCAGAGGACTGCTTTTGCTGTCCTCATTGCCACTAGGCAAGTTTAGTCAGAGACTAATCTGACTAAACTTTCGGGGATAATAGATGACATCAAATCGATATCGAGTCAACGTATGAACGCTCAGATCACACGTTAAGTTTCAATTTCGCGTGAAAGTCGTTAGAGAGTGAACCTTCTGTACATAGTTCTATTAGTTATTCTGTGATAATAGTCGTGATAATAGTCGTGATTATAAATGTAAGTATGTATAAGTACCTATATTATTGCATTTTACTGGATTGTCATCCACGGTAGTGGTCGGCAGAGTTAAAATGCATAGATTGCTCTTGAGCTTGTTGTTCTCAATGACAGCCTTACGTTACATACTTGTTGCTATTAAACGTAGTATGCAACCAGCATTGAGGACGAAACCGAGGCAGGAATATTTAGGAATTGGAATAACCAAACAGGGAATTGCCTTACATGCTTCTACACCCTTCTATAGATAAAATGCTGTCCGCGGATTTTGTGTGATGTCAAATATAAACTTTGATACCTACTGGAATAAAGTTTTATAATTGTATTACAGGCCGACAAGTTCGTGCGCGGCCTTTACGCGGATCTATTTCTTCCGTGGTAGCTGTTACTGATTTAACTGGACTAAATACTGCACATACATCCAACTGCATAGAACGGCGATGGGCTTACAGGCTATCACGCTGAGCTAAATGTATAGTTGAAAACGTGGATTATGGCAGAGCGTCCTCATTGCCTAATTATCTGACTAACTCTTTGGGGATTATACTTGTGAATCTTTGTATGCTCCCACTGCTTATTCCATTCATTAAAAAGTGCGAGACGTAGACGAACGTCCGCCATCTATTTCCGAAGGGCGTGAGCTTGAAATAAATAGAAAATAACTCACTTACCTACTGCCGACGGACGGGCGGACAATAGCGCAATGTGTTGGCGGCGCGCCACGGCGGATCCGCATAATCTGTGGCCACGTAACCACTTCCTACTAGACGGTACGCCATCATTTTGCAAATCACTTAGTTGGTGGTAGGGCTAGCTAACACCGTCTTATCTAAAGTCTGCGGCCACGTAACCACTTCCTACAGACAGCAGCTTCAATCACTTAGTTGGTGGTAGGGCTAGCTAACACCGTCTTATCTAAAGTATGCGGCCACGTAACCACTACAGACAGCAGTTTCAATCACTTAGTTAGCGGTAGGGCTATCTACCACCGTCTCATCTAAAGTCTGTGGCCACGTAACCACTTCCTACAGACAGCAGTATGTACGCCATTAGTTTGCAAAACACTTAGTTGATAGTAGGACTAGAGACCACCATCATATCTAAAGTCTGCGACCACGTTACCACTTCCTACAGGCCGTAACACTTTGTATGCCATCGTTTTGCAAATCACTTAGTTGGTGGTAGGGCCAGCTACAACTGTCTTTTCTAAAGTCTGCGGCCACGTAACTACTTCCTACAGACATCAGTTTGTACGCCATCATTTTGCAAAACACTTAGTTGGTGGTAGGGCTAGACACCACCATCTTATCTAAAGTCTTCCTGGATGACGGGACCCGCACCACAAAAGCCTTGAAACTGGACACAGATGTGACCATGGAAACGGTTATGAGGTAAAAATTTAAAGGAAATGCAGCCGCGGGCAGAAGCTAGTATAAATTTCACATTACAAGTTCTAACTTTGCAATATCGCCAAGGCTGAGACAGTCTATCACTAGTGGTTGTAAACTATATTGGTGTTCGGGGAACGGCGACAATCTCGATTTCGATAGCACCGCCGCTCTATGTTTCATGATGGCGTGACCAAGAAAACCAATAATGTAGTATTAAAACAGAACAACTTCGAAATATTCACTTTATGGCACAAAGATAAAAATTTATACGCACTTAAGAGGAAATACTACGTCGAAGTATAAGTTATTTTAAGCTAAATATTGTCCTATAAGTGAAATGTAAATTTCTTGAGACAATGAATATTCTTTAAACCGAAGTATACGACTACGAAACGTGGTATTTTTGTGTTTTGTATGAGAATTTTGCATGCCACGTCGATGTTTCCTCTTAAGCCTCCAAATTTCCTTTGCTCAGCTCAATACTTCGGGTTTCAACCTTACTATGCTTCACGAGTGACATCTTGCATTGCGCATGGGGTGCATTATGCGAAAGGTACATTCTGCGATTGAACCCTTTATTTCCGATCGTAAAAATGAAACTGAAATCTCTGCCTAATTACCCCTCTGGAAATTGGGCGAGATGTATTGTATACATAATGACTATTGTGTGTTTTATGAATGGATGTTTGTATGTGTATGCAAGTAAACATTTATTATAATAATATGTAGTTACGTATGCCAGTTAATTATTATGTTAAATCTTATAACCACTTAGCCGTCCAAGACCGTTTATACAATATGGCTCCTACCGTCCAGTCATTCTGACAGCTGTCCGAAAGTTGGCCGACGTTGACCGAGACTACCCGAGCTGACAAAAAAGCTTTGAACTAACCCATTGCTAAAGCTATATCAAAACCTAAACTACGGACCAAATGCTTAGAAAACGCAGTATTTTAATAAGTTAACAGTTAATTACGAAAAGCTATAACAAAAATGACAAAAATGAAGATTCCAAGACAAAAAACAAAAATATTTTTTTATATCGACATTTAGAAGTCGTTATTACTTGGAAGTAACTGTTTCAAACTATAAAGAATCATATCATTTTCGATAGCTAAAACCATAACAATTGTTTTGATGTGCACATTTTTAGGAAGAACGATGATTACGAAGAGTAATTAACACATTATTAGCACAAAAAAATCCTATGCAAAAAAAATGGCGAACTGTCAAAATTGTCAACAATTTCATTTTTTTACTAAAGGTACTTGTACACTATGCCATAGTTTCAATTGCTCTACGGATCAATTGATATCCATAGAGCCACCTCAAATTTTCTTGCGGAACTACGAACTAGGTGTAGTGAGCAACAACCTTAACAAAGAACGTTGCCGTGTTTATGGCGCTTAGTCAGAAAAAAAATTATATTGGAATGTCACTGTCTACAAATGTAAACAAACCATAATAATCCTTAGCGATAATTAGTATGCGATTGTTTTGATGTGCACTTATTTAGGAAATACGGTGAGTAGAAGAGTATTGCGACATTTTTAAAAACGCTTACGTTGCAAAATTCCGTTTTGGCGAACTGTCAATACTCGCCAATTTCATTATTTTTTTCTGTAAAATTATGTTTGCCATTAAATAGATTTCTTTTATTTTTATACTGAATTAGTAACCACAGAATCATCTCAAATATTTTAATTGGCCTACGTAATACGTGTTTTGAGTAATTACACTCACCGTGGTCGTAATGCGAGTTTGTAAAATTGCAAAATTCTTGGTTACGCTAGTGCCCTTGGACGTAAGGGGTTATATGTCACTCGGTTACGCAAGTAACCATGGACGTTTGAGTGAACGAACGATGCTCATCTTGACTGCAGACCATATACCTAATACCTAAAAAAAATAATTCAAGATTCAAAATCATTTATTCAGTTCAGGCTACAGTAATAGAGCACTTATACAGGAAACTTTTATTTTGTGCACATATTCTTTTATGTCATTCAGTAATGTTAATAGACATCATTTTAATTTTTTTTAATTTACTTATTATTCATTATTTATTAAATTTGTCCGGCACAAAAAAAAATAACTCGTGAATTCCGGGCGAACGAAAGGTCACGTGTAACGTAAAGGTAACCTAACTCTGTAACGATTCTGGTCGATCGACCATGATTAACGGTATTTTTGTGGATATGTTTAATCAAATTTAGTTTCTTTATTTTTCACATAAGAAAAAATTAAATCTGTAGCTCCAGATTAAGTTACTCAGCAATTTCAAAAATATAATATGCACAGATAGAAAAAAACTCCTGCATAAGAATGTCACTACGTCATCGGTATCACAACTACTACATACAAAGAGTAGGTGTTCCCGCCAAAGCCGGGACGGACTCAGCGGTTGTTGACGACCGCGTCCGCCTGTCTGCCGCGGCGCCACCGCTGCACGAGCCGCCGCCGCTAGCTTGGTGAGCCGCGCGCGCGACCAGTCTGTCTGCTAGCTAACGCGAGACGCACACAAATTACGCGCGCTGGTATCTACCCTTATTATAGTGACTCCTGAACCTAAAGTGAAGAGCTCGACCTAAACGCCCATAACCAGTGCCCCTAGTGAACTGTTTAGTGAAGTGACTGTGCGCCAGGAACCAACCTACATCGCCGCCCCTCAAGCCTCGCCGCCCGTGGTCAGCTCGCACGACGGTTCCTGACTCATCATCCCTGTAAGTACATCCTTCCTTCAGCCTTCCTGCCTTCAGCCCATTAACTCCGCCGCATGTTGGTGCCTTAAGCGCCAACATTTTTGGTCCAATCGAGCACGGAATACCTCTAAATTTCATGGTCTTTCGACCATAATCAGCCCCGAATCAGCCCTTAACTTTGATTAATTATTTACAGTCCGCTAAAAATAATGTTTCATAATTATATCTATTTCACTTCCTAACATTTATAATTTCATCTCCATACAAAATCTTTTCTGCACGACAGTCGTTGCAAAGTTGACCTACCTACACGAATAAAAATTCGTGTTTCGGGTATCGTGTTCCAAATAAAAGTTCGTACCAGTATCCGATTCGTGCTAACTCCTAGTTAATTTACGCTAACAAGTTTAGTGTTTATGTTGTTGATGTTGATTTTATGGTGTCATACAATGTCTTTGTGATTTGAGCGAGCTAGTGTACTAATTGTGTATTACTTGTACTAATGATGCGTTAGGTTTAGTAGTTAAATTATTGCGTTACGTTTGCGTTTTACGTTTTTCGGTTGCACATATAACTTTGGTTACGTAATAACACACCCGCGTCTAGACGACGATATTGTTGTTTTTCCCGTTTTATTTTTTAAGGAATTTTTTATGTTCTTGTCGTGTTAAATCGGCTCAGATCTCGTGCATGCTCACCACGCGTGCCAAATAGCGTGCTTTATTTTTTCGCTCGTGTTAATTTTATATCTATTTTTTTATTTTTTATTTTTGCCTTTGCGATCGGCTCATTCCTGGTGCGTGCTCACCACATGAGCTTAGTGTGTTTCATTTAGTTTCATCAGTTTTTTTTATATCGCTTACGGCTATTTGCGTGCGTCGCCTTCGCTTCTACACACGTTAAGTTTAATTAAGTTTTTATTATTAGTTTATTTTTATTTTTTTTTGTTTACGACTGACTCATTCTTCGCGCCAGTGTCGGCAACAGGTATGCCCGATTGTGAGCGCCTTGCCCAACAGTGGGCTACGGATAACGTGATTCTTTTTGTTTTTGTTGTTTTTGTTTGTTTTTTGCTTGCGGTCGGCTAATGTTACGTACGCGCGTTCAATAAGCATACATACATATACACAGACATACCTACACATACACGCGTTTGCCCACCCGTAGGCCATATACAAGGCGCCCCAACTTAGTTTTGCTTTCTTTATTGTTGCGTTAATTTTAGCCCATTTGCCCTTACCTTAGTAAACAAATACCTCCAGCCCAACTATAGAATATATACAGGGTGTTGTCCTTTTTACTGCCTTTAAATTTGTTTAATTTTTTATTTTTTATTATTTTTTTTGTCTCCTTTTATTCATCGCGATGCCGACCAAGTCACAAGCCGCGATATTTAGGGAGGCCGCCAAAGCTTTACACCAGCTCCTAGAGATGGGATCACTGATCATTGCTGGCGACACCAAACATTCCATAACGGAATTCAACGTGCGTTTCGCACAGATACAGGGCATAAAGGAGAAGCTGGACTCAGTGTATTATAGCATTCTTGACGAGGAGGACCTGGACGAGAAGACCGAGAAGGCATACACTGAGAACCACACAAAAGCCTCCGGGGCGTACATTGGGATTCTTGTGGCTAGGGAGGAAATCTTACCCTCTTCCACGTCATCCCCAACCCATAGCGCTCAGCCCAGTTTCGGCGTCAATACGCCCACAGCCGTCCTCCCCAAGATAGCGCTGCCCAGGTTCAGCTCAAAAGTGGAGGACTGGCCTTCCTTCATTGCGCTGTTTAGGAGTCTCATCTCACTCACATGGCGACCCTGTCGGACGCAGTCAAGCTCCACTACCTATTCTCATGTCTCAGCGGTGAGGCATTAAGTATGGTGTCCCACTTAAAGGTCACCAATGAAAATTTTGCCGTGGCCATGGACATCCTCACCAAGCGGTACGAGAACCGCCGGGTTCTCATTGATAGTTTTGTGGACATCATCCTGGGGCTGCCAAGCATCCATACGCGCTCGAACATCCGCACACTGTTCCTCACGCCGCTCATATCGGCTCAGTGTGCCCTCAACAATTTAGACTTGCCCATAGGAGACGATTACGTGTTTGTGTCAATAGTGGTGCGGAAGCTCAAGGGCGAGCTCCGCACGCTATTTGAACGCAGGCACGGGTCTAGTAACACCCTGCCCACGTTAAGGGACCTTATCTCCTACCTCGAGGAGCACGCGCGCTGTGTGGAGACAGAGTTCTCCAACATAGCCATGGCTCAACCCATTCAGCCCCAGCCCGGCCCTTCTCGTAGCCGCGCGCCTCCTCAGTTGCCCCATCGCACTTATGCTCAGATGGCTCAGCAACAACCCGACCATTACCGTGGCCGTTCTTCAGCTCCATCGCCTCACCGCGCCCATGAGCAGCCTACTCATCAACCGTTCCGCCCAGCGCAGCAAATGCGTCACCGCTCGTCCACCTCCCCGGCTCGCAGTCAGCCCTTCCCCGTCTACTCGGCCTACCAGCAAAGCTGCTCCTCATCATCGTCATCGTCCTCTTCCTCACGCTCGACGCCCTACTGTCCCTATTGTGCCATTAGGGGACATACGCTCATGACGTGCAGATGGTACAATGCCCAGCCAACACAGGGCCGTTGGGACTTCGTACAGGCACGCGAGCGCTGCCAGCGTTGTCTCGGCCGTCACTACGAGAGCGAGTGCAGGTCAAGGGGGGCATGCAAGAACTGTGGGAGCACGAACCACCACACGTCCCTCCATCGACCAGACGGCCCAACGCACTCAGCTCATTCGTCGTCTGTACATGTGCCCCCACCACAGCTGACAGAGCACTCGAGGGAGCGTCCCAGAAACAGCAGGCGGCACGAACCCGCACATGCCAAACAGGCGCAACCCAGCTCTGCTCACAGAGCCAGCCCGCCCAGGTCCGGTTCGCCAGGTAGGCCCCGCGAACGCCGCCAGCAATTATGACTCCCTACTATCACAGAGCACCCTAGCGAAGAGGTAGATTTAGCCCATGCCCAGTCAACCCATGCCCACACAGCTGATACATACTCAGCTCATACAATTTCAGCTGATACTCAATCAGCTCACTCACCTTCTGTGCCCACTGGCACACCCATTTTGTTGCCAACCGTCTCACTAAGAGTCGCGGACGTACATGGCCATCTTCACACAGCCAGGGCTTTATTGGACTGTGGCAGTATGCTGACATTAATAACGTCACGCATGGCACGACTTTTGAACCTGCCATTAAAACCCACTTCTTTAAAAATTACAGGAGTTGGGAATCAGCACAAACATGAGTCAAAGGCGGCAATAACAATTGTATGCCGACCCACTCACAATGATACTCCTACAATTACTGCCACAGCTCACATTTTAAAAAACGTCACTGGCTACCTTCCCTTAGAGAAGGTACCAAACATTTCCCACGTACTAGGCCAGCCACCCGTGCCATTGGCTGACCAGCTTTACCACACACCAGCCCCGATCGACCTCTTATTGGGGTCGGACGTTCTTGGCCAGGTGTTGGACGGGACTAAGATCTCGTTGGGCCCGGGCAAGCCCATAGCCTTCGGCACGATTTTCGACTTCGCGTTGATAGGACCCATTGAGGACTTGTATGCGCAGCCGGCGCAGCAGGTTAACTCAGCTCACGTCGTCAGCTCACAACCAGACTCAGCTGAATCAGTCCAGGACATACGTCAGAGTCTGGAAAGGTTCTGGGAGTCTGAGGAGCCCCTCCCTCAATCTCGCACTCATATTGATCCCCTGGAGGAACAATGCGAGGAAATCTTCCGCTCTACCACTACACGCGATCCCTCAGGCAGATATACGGTCGCTCTGCCCTTTCTAAAGGACGCCCCTCAACTAGGTAAAACTCACCCTATCGCATTACGCAGATTCCTCAATATTGAGAAGAAGCTAATGGCGAACCCGTCTCTGCGTTCTAAATACGTCGACTTTATGGCCGAATACATCGACTTAGGACACATGGCTCCCTGTCACCCAAATACATACGCCCATAAACCTCACTTCTACATCCCTCACCATGGCGTATTTAAGTCAGGGTCGGACAAGCTGCGCATTGTTTTTGATGGTAGCTGCAAAAGCTCCAATGGTGTCAGCATAAATGAATGCCTACACACAGGCCCCGCCCTTCAACAGGACATTGTGGACATCATCATGTCCTTCAGAACGCATCCAGTCGTTTTCAGCACTGACATCCAGAGGATGTTCAGAAATGTGCTGGTTGCCCCAGACCAGAGACGGTATCAGCTGATACTATGGCGGTCCTCACCAGATCACCCTCTGCTCACCTACGCCCTCAATACAGTCACGTACGGCTTAAGATCAAGCCCATATCATGCAATCCGCACCCTGCTCCAGCTGGCTGATGATGAAGGCCATCGCTACCCTGGAGCCGCTCAGGTTCTTCGCAAGTCTATCTTCGTTGATGACATCTTGTGTGGTCATGACACGGTTGAATCCGCCCAAGCACTTCAGGACGAGTTGATAAGTCTGCTAGACCTAGGCGGCTTTCAGCTCAGTAAGTGGACATCTAACTCGCCTAAGCTGCTCGAGAGATTTCCCGACAACCAATGTGACATGCCCAAGGACTTCGACATGAACCCAGAATCCACGTCCATTAAGGTCTTGGGTATACAGTGGAGCCCTCAGTCAGACGAGTTCACTTACCGCATCTCTCTGCCCCCCATCACACATGTCACAAAGCGGTCTATTTTAAGCACCGTAGCCTCACTTTATGACCCAAACGGCTGGGTTTCCCCCGTTATCTTCCGCGCAAAGCTGCTGTTTCAGTGTAATGGCGTTGGGACGGAGACCCGAAATGAAACAATGTCTTGCGTTGAATCAATAAACTTTATCCTCTAGTGTATCATCTTAAATACTAATTAACATCACATCTATACGTGACTAGAGGAAGGACGCCTTGTCAATCAGGAAGACCTTAATTATCACGTACTATTGAGTACGTGCTGATAGTGTAATTCACTATATCACATCTCCCCTGAAAAGGCTAGGCATCCCTTCCCTGAAAAGTAAACTCTTATTTTCTAAATATCTTAGTCCTATTCTTATGAACTATATATTCTTTATTATTCTTTAATATTTTTACATTAGTACCTAGCTCTTCTAAAACTTCAAATGGACCTAAATACAAGTCATTCAATTTATTATAATTTTCATTCTTATACAAGAGTAGATCACCTTTTTTGTAGTGTACTTCCTTACAATCTAAATCATAATTAGTTTTTCTACTTTGTTTTGATATTAATAAGTTGTTCCTGGCATCATTATGAGCTTTTTGCAATCTAAATTTTAACTCCGATGGATAATTGTCGTATACATATAAGGGATCAACTTTACTAACTAAATTACTAGGTACGTTACATGTTTTCCCAAAAACTAGTTCATAAGGGGAGTATTTGGTACTAGTATTTACAGAATTATTATAAGCAAAGCACCAATATGGTATCCAGGTACTCCAATTTGCCGACTGATTCTGTGTTTGTATTCTCAAGTAACATCCGAGATGTTTGTGCCAGTTTTCTAGCGAACCTATACTCTCATGATGATAGGGTGTTGAATTTAACTTATCAATATTTAGCAATTTACATACTGTTTCTAACGTGGAATTAATAAATTCCGTTCCACAGTCAGTCGCAATAACCCTGGGAGTACCATATCGTAAAATAAAATTTTCAGTAAAAACCCTAGCAACAGTTTCAGCTGACTTATCAAGTATTGGGTAAGCTTCTACAAACTTTGTCAATTCGCATTGTATTGTTAATATGTATTTATTACCCAAATTATCGACCTCCAACGGCCCCACAATATCTAAATATAATTTTTCAAAAGAAGTAGATGCTGTAGTGGTTATTACCATTTTCTCTTTATTATTTTTATTACAAAATTTCTGCTTTTGGCAATCTTTACAGCGAGTCACATATTCAGTTATGTCTTTTTGCATATTACTCCAAAAATATTTTTTTCGAATATTCTTAGTCATTTTATTTATGCCTACATGACCACTTGTCGGCAATAAATGATAATCATTTAGTATAACACGTATCAAGTCTTTATTTGTAACATGTTCAACTTGGTTATTAATAATACATAACCGCGGTAATTCTTTATGTTTCATGAAAGTTTGGGTCAAAATTTTAATAAACTTTTTATTAAACCCATTTTTAATCACAACGACTTCTACAATATTATATTTTTTACATAATGCACTCAGTTCTCCTATCGTTGCGTCTCGGCGCGCCTCCGTTAGTAGAGATTCCTGATTTATGTAAATAGTAGAGTCACTAAATAACATATCACCCGTCTGTGAGACGTATCTTTTCTTTTTCCTCAACTTCACGAAGTTTTCATACGAACAAATATCTAACCTTACATCATTTTGTGATTTCTGCATAATATCTACCACTCTTGGTTGCCTATGATCAACAGGGGGCTCAACCCTGCTACTTCCAGAGGTAGCGGGTTCATTATTTTGCTCCATGGTTCTTTTCATTGAACGGGTTAATACCCCCAAAAAATTTGAATTTAGATTTTTTAACTCGTCTGATGTTATAATGACTCTCGATAAGGCATCTGCCGTTACATTTTCGGAACCTTTTATGTATTCAATATTGAAATCATATTCTTCTAAACAAAGTCTAAACTTAGTTAAACGGCTACTAGGATCTTTTATGCTAAATAAATGAACCAATGGTCTATGATCTGTTAATATTTTAAATTTTCGTCCGTATAAATATGGTCGAAAATGTTTTATAGCCCACACTACCCCTAATAACTCTTTATGAATGGTTGGGTAGTTTATTTCTGAACTGTTTAATTGTCTGCTTGCATAAGCTACGGGCTTATTATTTCCATTTGATAATACAGCCCCCAAGGCTACCCCTGACGCATCGGTTTGCAACCGGAAAACATTATCTTTTCCAAAATCTGGATAATCTAAGACAGGAAATGAACTAAGTGACTTTTTTAAGGTCTGAAATGCCACGTCACATTCTTCCGTCCACTGAAACTCGACATGTTTCTTACAAAGACGGTTTAGTGGGTACACTATTGTGGCAAAGTTTTTTATGAATTTTCTATAAAAGTTCGCAAAAGCCACAAAACGACGAATCTCATTTACATTTTTAGGTACTGGGAACTTTTCCAAGACCTCGATTTTACTGTTGTCTGGCAACACCCCGTTTGGCGTAATAACATGCCCTAAATAATTAATTTCTTTCCTCAAAAATTCGCACTTACAAGGGTTTAGTTTTAAATTAACTGACCTAAACCTCTCAAATACACTCATTAAATTTGTATTATGCTGCGATAGGCTTTTCCCGAAAACTATTACGTCATCGAGATATAGAAAACATATCTCGTAATTTAAACCCGATAGAGCCATAGACATAAGTTTAGAAAATACGCTAGGACTCGTTTTGAGACCCATAGGTAATCTTTTCAGTTGATATTGCTTATCAGCTGTAAAAGAAGTGAATTTCCTACATTCTGGTGATAACCCTAGCTGGTAATAACTAGAACTGAGGTCTAAATGAGAATAATATAAGCATCCCGAAAGTGAGTCAATAATTTCTTGTATATTTGGTAACGGGAACTTTTCGTCTACTATTTTTTTATTTAAAAGTCTATAATCTATTACGATTCTCCACTTTTTTTCACCGCTACTGTCAGCTTTTTTCGGAAGTAATAATAATGGAGAAGACCATTCGCTGGTACACTCTTCGATAATATCTTCTTCTAACAATTTACCTACCTGTTTTATTAACTCAGCCTTCTGAGCGTGCGGTATTCTATACGGTTTGACATAAACAGGAGACGCGTCATTTTGCAGTTAAATGTTGTACTCGTATAAGTTTGTAACGGATAGCTTATCACCCGGCATATGAAAGATATCTGCATATTTTGCACATATTTTCTCAATAGACCGTCTCTCTTCATCACCAAGATATGTTTTTAATTTAAGAAAATCGAATAGTTGTTTAACCCTCTCGACAGATTTTCCGTTTTCCGTATCAAAAGAGCATACGAAATAATCCGAGTATTTTCTAATTTTCGGGCTAAAGTTATTTAATTTTACATCTTCTTCCCGTGTGTTTAAAAATCGCACCGGAATCTTTTTCCCGTCTCCTACTACCACGGCGCCTGCTACAAATACGCCTGCAATAACTTCCTCCGCTAAAATGACACATTCGCCCTTTATCTCTGACGAAACATATTTTACGACCTCACATCTCCCTGGAATAGTCGTTATTATGTTTTTACCTAAGCCTAATTCTAGACTTATCTTATCCTGTAATGTAACCAGCTTATTTTCATAGTTAATTTTACAACTATATTTTAATAAAAAATCTTCTCCTAAAATTCCATCATTTTTACAGTGGAAGTTGCTAAACACATAAAACTTATGCCTAAAATTATAATTGTTAACACATAAGTCTAGATAAACATAACCTATTGATACTAAATCCCCACATACTCCTTTAATCTTAATTTCATCCCTTACTAGCTTTGCGTCGCGGGACACGCTACGGAGTTTATTTAACCAATCTAACTTTAAAATTGAAATGCTTGCTCCTGTGTCTACTAATAGAGAAATTTGAGTTTGACTACAAGTAAAACAAACGTAATTACCACTACCATAACTACAAATATCTACCTCAGCGCTATTCAGAACGAAAAAAATCATCGCTATGATGTTCGTTCTGACGTATACTCTGACGTTCACTTTCGTTCTCGTCATTAGACTGTTCTGCTGAGTCAACTAAGAAATGTACATTCCTACGTTTATTATGAGGTGACGTAAACCTGGTGTTGCGCTGACCCTGAAACCTATTCGAGTTATAGTAGGCACGACCCCGACCTTGCTGACTCGTCGCGTTGTTGTTACGTGACTTATTATATTGTTGATGATAGTTTTTATTTATCTTTTCAAATCGCTGGTTCGAAACATAGTTAACATAATTGTTTATTGGTGGTTTCACTACCGAGTCTTCTTGTTCTAAGGCTATAGTTATTGCCTGCCTAACTGTGCTTACGGACCTAGACGTAACTATAATGCTTGTACGAGCATTGTTTAGGCCGTCAGCGAAACGCTTGATAGCCATTTTTTCATTAATCGGCTTTAATAAATTATATGCCGACTCGTCTCCATTAGCCTGTGCTGTACTTAAATCGTTGGACATTTTTTCGATTTCACTACCAAACACTTCTATGGTCTTGTTTCCTTGCCTACATCGTAGCATTCGGTCTAAAATGGCTGTGTATGATTTAATCGGAATTAAAACATTTTTTATATCTTTTATTAGGTCTGCCACAGACACATAAGACTTATTAATTTTTGTTTTAGCACTGCTAGAAAGACGAGTTTTTAAAACAAAATTGATTAACAGAGGCTGGTCCTCGTTTCTAAGGGTACTACTATAATACTCTATTCCGTCTATTAGTTGGTTAATTTGCGTTTCGTCGCAATCTACTACTGGGAGGAGCGTGAGCGCGACTTTTAGATCGAACGTGGCCATGGTTGTGATCGTTTCTGAATGATGCGGGTTAACGAGTGACTCGATTTCCTCAAAATTACATAAAAACTTTGACGATATTGCTTTTGTTATTTGTAATTCTACAGCATCTATCCCTTTTTTACATAAGTCTGCAGATATTTGTTCAAAAATATTTTTAATTTCCTTTGCTCTTAAAAACTTATTCTGCCCCTGAGCGGAATAACGTTTGTCCTTACTTAATTTAATAATAGAGTCTCTAATAGCCTTAAGCTCACTCAAGAGTTCTGACAGGTTTGCCATGAACACACTTTAGAAAAAAAAAATCACTCACACACACACATAGATTCTTGGTAGCATAGTTATATTAATTCGTGCTGGCTTACACGTTCTGTGCTGGTCCAATTGCCCGTCGAACCGCTCTGCGTTCTACCTCTTCTAATAGTCGTGCGTTGAAGTAACGTAGCAGCCTAAGTACTATATAGCCCGCTAGTACAACGACGATGGTCAGTAAAAAGATCTCTGAAAGTTGCATCCCAACGGCCAAGGGAGTTGATGCTGCCGCCGATTGAGTTGGTGATTGACTGACAATAATATTGTCTTTAGATTGTGGGTTTCCCATAGTTAAACAATTTTGGCTTACAGTTTTTCTTCTTATTTCCTTCGTCCTTCTTGTAGGCCCGTGTAGCACTATTTTCCTGATATTTTGTAGACCTCAACTAGCGATTTCGCGGCGCGGACTTGTGACACCATGTCACGGTCGCCATGTAATGGCGTTGGGACGGAGACCCGAAATGAAACAATGTCTTGCGTTGAATCAATAAACTTTATCCTCTAGTGTATCATCTTAAATACTAATTAACATCACATCTATACGTGACTAGAGGAAGGACGCCTTGTCAATCAGGAAGACCTTAATTATCACGTACTATTGAGTACGTGCTGATAGTGTAATTCACTATATCACATCAGCAATTGTGGCTACTGAAGCTGGAATGGGATGAGCCCACTCCCTCTGAAGTGCAAACGGAGTGGCACCACATCTCGGAGGATCTGCCGCTGTTGTCTAGCATTCGCTTCCCTCGGCACGTTTGTGCAAGCAAAGGCTCAGCTGCATACTCGCTTCACGGGTTTGCAGATGCCTCTGAAGCCGGGTTTGCCGCCGTTGTTTACCTCCATGAGCTCGATGCCTCCGGAGATACTTTGGTACACTTGATTGTCGCCAAGTCGCGAGTCGCACCAATCAAGAACCGCCTCACAATCCCCAAGTTAGAGTTGTCGGCCGCCACTCTACTCTCCCAGCTCATGATCCGTGTGTCGGTTCAGTTATCGGCCCATATCAGTATACAACAACACATATGTTGGTCAGACAGTACGATAGTCCTGGCCTGGCTCAATACACCGCCTCACCGTCTTCAACCCTTTGAAGCCAACAGGGTAGTCAAAATCAGCTCAGGCTCACCAGAATATACCTGGCGACACGTACCTTCTGAGCTCAACCCGGCAGATTGCGCAAGCAGAGGGATGTCTGCGCAATCCCTGTCAGCCCACGACCTATGGTGGTCTCCCACGTGGCTTGGACAGCCTTGTGAGTCTTGGCCTGCGATGCCCTTAGCTCTGGGCCATCACGCCCTGCCCGGCCTTAAGCCCAAACACGTCCCGTCACTGGTCACAGTGCCCGGTCTTGACTTTGACCTGCTCACTCGGTTCAGTTCACTAGACAAGCTCGTCGGAGTGACAGCTTGTCTAAAACGCTTTCTGCACAACTGCAGACACCACCTAGATTCGCGACGCTCAGGCCCCTTGTACGTCAGTGAACGAAGAGAGGCCCTACTTTACTGGGTGCGCAGTGTCCAGCACAATGAGTTTGCGGAGGACATCCACCGCCTTCAAACTGGCAAAATCTGCTCCGTCAGACTCCAGCGGCTGTCACCTCTCATTAAAGATGAGCTCCTTAGAGTTGGTGGACGACTGTCCCATGCGTCTATCCGATATGACGCGCAGCACCCGCTCATACTTCCCAGCTCTAGCCCACTTGTAGACCTTATCATTGACCACTACCACAAAATACACTGCCATCCTGGCGCTGACACTTTACACGCTATCCTACGCCAACAATTTTGGATATTGTCCGCGCGCCGTATTATTAGACACCGAGTTTTTAAATGCATTAGATGCTTTCGATGCCGGGCCCAGCCGCAAGCGCCCTTCATGGCCGACCTGCCAGCCGATAGAGTTACGCCTCAGCCAGTATTTAGTCAAGTCACGACCGATTTTGCCGGACCATTCCTCGTTAAATCTAGTACCCTACGTAATGTTAAACTCTTAAAAGCGTACTTTTGTATATTCGTGTGCCTCTCGACTAAGGCGGTTCATTTAGAACCGGTCTCGGACCTCAGCACGGAAGCGTTCCTCGCGGCATTACAGCGTTTTATAGCACGCCGCGGTGCCCCGGTTCTCATCCGCTCGGACTGCGGTACAAATTATGTAGGCGCTAGAAATCAGCTCATCGAAGTACAAAACTTTCTTGCCTTGAACAATGATACGATTGCGCACAAGCTCGCTGGTCAGCACATTACTTGGTTGTTAAACGTCCCTAAGGGACCATGGTTCGGTGCGTTACATGAGATCAACGTAAAATCAACAAAGCAACTTTTATATCGCGTAATTGGCGAACAGCACCTCACATTCGAGGAATTCTCTAAACTTTTGGCACGAATCGAAGCTGTCCTTAACTCTAGACCTCTCTGCCCACTTTCGTCTGATCCCTCAGACTTTGAGCCGCTTACAGCCGGACATTTCCTCATAGGCCGCCCACTAACGGCCCTTCCCGAACTATCCGTGGAAGATAGGCCGATCTCCACACGTAGGCGATTCCAAATGGTACAGGCCCTTTCCCAGCGCTTCTGGACGCTGTGGACCCAGTCCTACCTTCATACCCTCCAAACCCGCTCCAAATGGTTGTCCCCATCCTCCCCTCCCCGAGTTGGCGAGCTCGTCCTCATCAAGGAGGACAACCTGCCTGCCCTCCAATGAAGACTGGGGCGCATTGCTCGCACCCTGCCTGGGAAGGATGGCGTCGTGCGGGTGGTAGACCTGGACACCGCGAACGGACATCTTCGGAGGCCTGTATTCCGGATCGCCAGGCTCCCAGTGGATGAGCCCCCCCTGGCCCCCGGAGGATGTTCCCGCCAAAGCCGGGACGGACTCAGCGGTTGTTGACGACCGCGTCCGCCTGTCTGCCGCGGCGCCACCGCTGCGCGAGCCGCTGCCGCTAGCTTGGTGAGCCGCGCGCGCGACCAGTCTGTCTGCTAGCTAACGCGAGATGCACACAAATTACGCGCGCTGGTATCTACCCTTATTATAGTGACTCCTGAACCTAAAGTGAAGAGCTCGACCTAAACGCCCTTAACCCGCGATCGGTCGCATGGGGTCTTTAAAAGCCTGAGGTATAGAAAAATTGCTGTAACTTTTTTATTCGTAAAGGTACCAATTTGAACCTTTTAGTAGCTTCCTAAAATATACTGAAGTACGCAACACAGCCAGCGGGCGTCAGTTAGCGCGCAGCGCTTGAGTGGAATAGACGTTTGTTTTGCGCTCGGGCCAAATTATGACCAAAATGAAGAGTGATTTCTTTTTATTCTTTCGTTATTTTCTCTTTTCTATCCATTGCGATGACAAAATACGTTTATAATTTTTAATAATTAAGATAATTTAGAAGAAAATTATTAAGTTTTTGTAATTTTTGTAATTTTTTGTAAAAGTTGCCAAAACTAAGCCAAATACCAAATATATTTTTGAAGTCTAAAATGTTTTCCAAATAAAACTGATTATTAAAAAACTACGACTTTTATTAATACTATGTCCTAACACCTTTAAAATCTATAAACAAAATATAATTACCTACACAGTAAAGATTTGAAAAAAATGCTATCTTATATAGGGCTTTCAAAGACCCCATGCGACCGACGATGATACAAAAATTATCGCGACCGACGGCGGGTTAACCAGTGCCCCTAGTGAACTGTTTAGTGAAGTGACTGTGCGCCAGGAACCAACCTACATCGCCGCCCCTCAAGCCTCGCCGCCCGTGGTCAGCTCGCACGACGGTTCCTGACTCATCATCCCTGTAAGTACATCCTTCCTTCAGCCTTCCTGCCTTCAGCCCATTAACTCCGCCGCATGTTGGTGCCTTAAGCGCCAACAGTAGGTATATACATAGTAGAAATAAAACCATTGACTTGTCTGTTGTTGGTTATTAAGTTATTTAGTTGCATGTGTGAGACCACACTCTACACTGCAAAGATTTGCCTAAAGAATCAGAAACAAATTTATAAAGATGTGATGAAATATTGTGAGTAATAAAATTTGAATTTAATATTCTAAGTGCGGCGGAGGTGTATTCCCCGTAGTATTTTCTCATATCGTTCAGAAGTTCAATTGTGGCCAGAATATTGGAATAAATATTGTTAACAAGATAAAATTTATAACATTTTCTATCCAAGTTTTGACAACTTTGTCAGTGGTGTATTTTACATTTATATAGTTATGAATAATTATGATGTGTCCACTTATTTTAGGTTAATATATAATCTAATCGAATATTTCTTTCTGTTTATAAAATCCATGACATTTTACTCAAAAGTTTGTAATGAAATATTCATTGCCTTCTCGTAACACACAATTTGAACAACTTTTTATTAAATTCGATAAACAACTATATAAAATCTATGGCAGCGGCATGTAGTACATTACACGCTTTGTTGGTTACAAAAACATTTATTTAGCTATGTTATTGCGATTTAAAGTCTACTATAAAAAAATTTATATCGCAATAACTATTTAAAAAGTCTTTGTTTTTTATGTTTTTAGCAAACTATTTATAACTCTTTGTTTTACTATGGCATGCATAATTTTTTTTAAATTGGTTCATTGGTTTGTTAAACTTTCAACTGGGAAGTAGGTATGGGAAACCGAATCGCGTAAACCCTCTTAAAAACAGCACATAAGGAATTAATTTGTACACCCCACCCCAATACCCTGAGCTACACTTTGGCTACGAAACGAAACGAAACGAACCCCATACCTTACGCCATCATGACCAACCGTTTAACACGTACACACATTTCTTTATTTTTATCACCCATCATGTAATCCGCCATTGCGAAAGTAGCTTAACATGCGAAATCGCAATACGAACGTAAAAACCATCGAACTCCGCGTTAATAAAGTAAAAAATAAAATTTTGTTTTATTAGTATGAATAAAAAGAGCATCAATACACCAGTTAAAAGCACTCCGTCATGTTCCTTACATAACAGGCAGATTTTTCGGATCCATTAGAAAGTTTGTTCTGGATCTAAATGGGGATCCGATTTCTACTATCACGTTACCTATCTGCGAGACGAGATCCAAGACGGATTCCACTAATTACATTTCGACATTAGTTTTAGATTGAAGTTTAATTAGAGCGTGTAGTTTGGTTATCTGGTCAGATATCTATTCCGCACGTAACGTACTACCTATAAGCTGCGCTTAACCATATTCTAAGTTTATTATCTGTTATATCCCGCCATGTACTAAAAGTGGTAGCTGTGGTATAAAAAGAGATATTGTAGGTAATCCTTCACTAAGAGTAACTTATATATTATAGTTTCTGTAAATATTTTTAGACAAAAGCATAGGTAAAATGGCCGTTTCTTAAGCCTGGTTCACATTATTATTATTATTACTATTATTTATTATTTCAGCCATGGTCGTCCCACTGCAGGGCAAATGCCTCCCTTCCCTTTTTCTAATCTTCGTGATTAAGGGCTTAATGGCCAGTCTTTGCAGTAGGAGTCTAGCTCATCCCGCCATCTTCTGGGCCTGCCGCGTCGTCTCCCGGTTCATATTACAGTGAATTTTATTGCCTCTGTGTTTCTATTCTAAACACCGGTCTTATACCCAGTGGTCCTGGGTTCAAGAGTTCATAGTTCGGCTACAAAGATATAGCTCTGTTGGTTGGTTGGTTGGTGGAAGGGCTTGTTAAGTCCACCTAGTTGCTACCACCGTCTTATTTAAAGTCTGGCGCCATTACAACCACACTGATGTGTACCAACAGTTTAGAAATAAGTTAAGTAGCAAGTTCCTCAGTGGTTGAAGATTCCGGATAAAACGCGCTTCCATCTTCGGCCTTATCGTCACTTACCATCAGATCCACCTGTTTATCTCTGGGGAACGAGACTGAGATCTCACCCTTACACTGTCAACATACCTACCACCACAAAGCGCCTTGCGTCATCATTTTTGATGCTGAAAGCTAAGGAGTGATATTCCCTTCCTGCGGATCTGTTTCCTGACACGTACAACCTAGACATTTTCAAGGCAAGGGCCAAACAGGCATTATCTAGGTATGCTACATTCTCGGCCGCATCGTCACTTACCATCAGGTGAAATTGCGATCAAATATATACCTATAAAGAATTAAAAAAAAGAAGATGCGATGAAGACCAAGTGCTAACTCGTAGTAGGCGATAAAAAAACAAGGAAAAATAAAGTACATGGCTTCGTTACTACCCGTTTTCCCGCTAGTACCTTACTGATTCTGGCATATAGTCCAAACGACAAAATCGGGACAGCGAGTCTCTATTGGGGACTTTTAAAAATAACAGATTAAAGGCCCAACTCTACAAACACGTCACAATGGACGGTCGGTCGACCAGTTGGAGGGTTGGACTATCGCATGGAGCCAGCGTTATAGTTTTTTTGCACAATGGAAAAGTGCAAACACAAAGGCAAATATGACGAGAGCATTGTGAACATCGAAACATTGGACTATGGTAGCTTTGTTCTAAGTCCGGCAAGCCAGATACCACCATCTTATCTAAGTCTGTCGTCATAACAACAGTGTTGTGTTGCCACAGTTTGAGATAAGATAACTTTTCCCTATAAAGGATTCCGGTAAAGTGAGCTTCTAACAGCTAAGCTTCTTGCTTCAGTGGAAATTTTAAAGGCTGATAGTAAACGTGACGATACTAATGGAGTAACTTATTGATACAAACGTCAGTAAGCCTAGACTTACACTGAATAAACGATTTGGCTTTGGCTTTGAAACCTACAGAGAACCAGCAACCAGAACAGTGCACTTTCTAGCCAAGAAGTCCAATTGTATATTGCAGACCCAGCGAAGACTTATACATTTTTAGCGTTCGTCATAAGTCATTTAGTAGTGGAATGGCTAGTAGCAAAAAAATGAGGAATGCGAGAAGTGAGAAATGCATCTGCATTTAATTACAATTTCTTAAATTAAATAATGGCGCGCTGCTGCATAATTAAATAAGGGCCACTTTCCTCTTGCAACGTACCGAATAAATGAAAGAAAATGGAATCGCTGCGAGCCGTCGAGTCCGCGTGCATTTTAAATTGTCACCGACCGGACGATGGTCGTTTGTTTAAAATTTAATTTTCTTGAAGCGAAACGCTGAAAGAAAACTGGCGTCAGCTCAATTAGTTCCGGTTTAGCCTACTGGCTCGGACTTATTAGATGGTGAGAATAAGATGGTGTATTTTCTTGGGACCTTTATACACAGATACTTTTTGTAACGATGCAAACACGACTGCATCGCGACACTCGCGATTGTATCGAGATTGTTGTTCGTTTGTAGCATTGAAACTGCAACTGGAGTAGAAGTAAGCATTGACACTGCAACAGTATCGCTACGGACGCGACGAAAAAGTCAACTCATGGGGCTCACTCCAACAAAAGGCTACAAGTTTCAATAATTAGATATTACAGACTACAGAACCCTTCGCCTTGCGAGTCCACCCCTCAAGCTTTTCACCGCTTTTTTGTCCGAATTACGCAATAAGGAATCAACATTAGTGCGGCAGGTACCACAAACGTTTGCGGCCGGAACATTACTCATTCGTCCCGTAAAACTGATAGCGTACTTTATCCAGGTAAAAACCCGAATGCCCGGGGGAAGGCGAGTGCCATTGAGGTATTATAACTAGAGACGGCAGCGCGAAGCAATTTTTTGCGCACTCATTTGAAAAAGTAAGGCATGCTAAGATGGTTTGGTTACGTAGAGAGGATGGATGAAAAAATAATTACAAAAATGGTGCATGAGGCGAGAATGAATTGTGATAGTTGGAAGGAGAAGACCTCAGTGAACGTACTTAATTCCGATAGGTAACGTTCTGGTTAAAGGTCAGGTCAAGAGTACCCTAAACCAACGAGCATGTATGAAGAACGATATGAGAACATTATGAGAGTAAGTGAAGCAAAGGATGTGTGTCATGACTCATGATCGTCGCAAATGGAAAGCTGTTGTTGGTCTCTGCCTCAGCGAAGCAGGCGTGATCTGTGTATGCACGATAATGACATCCATGTATGATTTGCGGCTTCAAAATCCACAACCGCTTGGATCACTCACAATCACTGAGGCGTTTTTTTATTATTCTACAACGGCTAAGCGCTTGGCCTTCATCTCACCTTATGCTAAGTGATGATAAGGCCGAAGGTGGAAGCGAGCTTTACCCGGAATCCTCACCCACTGAAGAACTGGCTATCTTATCTTTAACTGTCGGAACACAACAATGCTATAAACATCGTTGTTATGGCGACAGACTTAGATAAGATGGTGGTAGCTAGCCAGGCGGACTTAACAGCCCTACCACCAACCAAACCGAGTACAAAAAGATGTACTCCCCGCTGGGAATCGAAGCCGGGACCTCTGGGTCTGAAACCGGTGGCTTAGCCACTAGACCACGGAGGCGGATAAGCCCGTGGGCCGCAACTGGGTGCGCAAAAACTTGCTTCGGGTTGTCGTCTCCGGTTACTATACTTCAACGGCCGATGCTCGCCGGGTATAATTCCCGCCGACCCGGCTCCCACTTTGATTGGCGTCCGCGACGGACACGTAGCGGGCACGATACGGAGTAGGTAAGTAGGTTGTTGCGTAACGGTAGGCTGACCGCGTAGTAGCGACTGCTTGTGCAATTACCTTCTTAATTTTTTTTTTACATACGGACGGTGACGGACGGTCGGGGTCACCGTCGCTTTACCACTTTGCAGAAATTTTTGCATGAAGCGCTACCCGCCCGGGTACGTGTCCGTGCCAAATAAACGATGCGGTGTGCAAGGGATTTTGACCTTTAGACTGGTAAAGCGGCGGAGTCCGCGATGGCACATGCATAGATGAATGACCATGATCCCTAAGGGTTAGGCAGAGACTAGGCAATGAGGACCGCTGAAGCAGTCCACGTTTCACCAAATTACAACCGAAATCTTTTACTGAGACGCTACACATACGGCATTTTTTTTTTATAAATGATAAACCTGATGTAGTGTCTACTGTCTAGTCCATAGACGCTTGCTATCTCTTCGAAGAGTTAAATTATTTTTCTATTCTTCCAATAATTCCGCTACATAAGTCTGTTTAAAATAAGTAAATAGATATAGCATACACCTAGATATAAACAGATATCTTGGACCTACATCCAAGACATGTCCTCAGATCTCCCAGCGGCAATATACCTCCTTGGATATTAGTGGTTCTTCTCCCGAATCCCTAAATGGATACTAGCATAGACCTAGATTTAGGTAGATATCTTGGACCTATATCCAAAATATGTCCTCAGATCTCCCAGTGGCAATACACCTCCTTGGATTTTAGTGGTTCTTCTCCCGAATCCCTGTCAAGCCCTGTACTCAGTAATGAGATTTCTCAAGTTTTTCCCAAAAGACCCGGTTTACAGGCGTAGTTTACCGGGTAAAGCCATTACCAGGGCGCTTTTCTACTCCCTTTGAAATAGCTAAAACAAATAAGTCCTAGACCATAGAGGGTTTCACCAACCGACTAGAAAGCTTTGAAAAATCAAAGGGGCACTGACAAAGTCCGGACCCGGGTATGTCCTAAAACTACGACCAGCCACCGGAGGACGGGCCGCAGCGTCCTCTAGCTAAACGGTGACCCGCTGCGATCCCCAAGCCGCCTGCCAAGCGTGGGGATTATGGCAAACCCCCCCCCCCCCCCCATGACAGACAATATTTGCCCACGGCCCCCAGTCCCCGGCAGCTCCTTTATCCCTGGCCCAATGGGTAGCTGGTCAGGTAACGGAGGAGCAGGGGGTGCGAAGAATCACCGGCAGTTGCTCGGCTACCCACACACCCACCAACGAACCTTGGCCCTGGCAACACACAACATCCGCACGTTGAGGACCGATGCAAAGATTGTAGAGCTGGAGGAAGAATTGAGCAGATTGCGGTGGGACATCATGGGACTATCAGAAATCCGACGAGAGGGGCAGGATATGGTAGTCCTTGATTCTGGCAACATGCTCTTCTTCCGGGAAGGAGAACGAAAATCCCAGGGTGGTGTTGGGTTTCTCGTCCGCAAGTCCCTTGTTAACAACGTTATCAAGGTCGATAGTGTGTCAGGTAGAGTTGCGTACCTTATACTCAGAATCACCGATCGGTATTCGCTGAAGGTCATACAGGTATATGCACCAACCTCGACACACCCTGACGAAGAAGTAGAGGCTCTGTATGAGGAGATATCTGAAGCCATACATTCCTCCGAAACGTACTTCACCGTTGTTATGGGGGACTTCAATGCAAAGGTAGGCACAAGGAACGGCGATGAGTTGAGAGTGGGGCAATATGGATATGGACAGCGGAACCAAAGGGGCCAACGGTTGGTCGACTTTATGGAGAAGGAGGAACTCTTTTTGATGAACTCTTTCTTCCGGAAGCGACCAACCAGGAAGTGGACGTGGATAAGCCCCGATGGTTCAACCAGAAATGAGATCGACTTCATCATGACGACCAAGAAGCGTATATTCAGTGATGTCTCCGTGATCAGTAGGGTAAAAACCGGTAGCGATCACCGGATTGTTAGAGGCACACTGAATATCAACATCAAGCTCGAGAGGTCACGTCTGGTGAAGTCCACACTCCGTCCTGGCCCTGCCCAGATCCAGAGCCCGGAACACTTTCAACTCGAACTCCAAAATCGCTTCCAGTGCCTAGCCGAGTGCGAAACTGTGGACGAGATCAGCAGCGGGCTTGTGGAAACTGTCCAAGCTGTGGGGTCTAAGTTCTTTAAGACCCCACGCCGGAAAAAGCCTCAAAAGCTCTCAGACGGAACCATTAAGTTAATGGAAGACCGGAAAGAAATGATACTGCAATCTTCAGCTGATATGTCGGAATATGGCAAACTCAATAGACGAATCTCGAAATCTGTGCGACACGACCTGCGCTCCTATAGTGCTAAATGCATTAGGGACGCAATTGCGCGGAACCAAGGCGCCAAAGTGTTCGCAAAGAATTCGTCTATTGGTCAGAGCCAAATGACTAAGCTGAAGATCGAGGACGGCAGTGTCATTTCGTCGAAGCCGGAGATTCTGAGAGAGCTCGAGAGGTTTTATGGACAGTTGTACACCTCAACACAAGAGCCCGCTGTTGGTACAGCTCAGGACACCAGAGCTAAGTTAACCCGACACTATACCGAAGATATCCCTGACATCAGCCTGTATGAGATTAGTATGGCTCTTAAACAGCTTAAAAACAACAAGGCGCCGGGTGATGACGGAATTACCACTGAACTTCTGCGAGCGGGTGGAAAACCGATACTCGTAGTCCTCCAGAAGTTGTTTAATTCCGTCATGCTCGAAGGTACTACGCCAGAAGCATGGCACAGGAGTGCGGTGGTGCTCTTCTTCAAGAAAGGCGATAACACCTTATTGAAGAATTATAGACCCATCTCACTCCTGAGCCATGTGTACAAGCTGTTTTCGAGAGTCATTACGAACCGTCTCGAACGCAGGTTTGACGACTTCCAGCCTCCCGAACAAGCCGGTTTCCGAAAAGGCTTTAGTACCATAGACCACATACATACGCTCCGCCAGATTATACAGAAGACTGAGGAGTATAATCGGCCCTTATGTTTAGCGTTTGTGGACTATGAGAAAGCCTTCGATTCTATCGAAACCTGGGCTGTGTTGCAGTCCCTCCAGCGTTGCCATATCGACTATAGGTATATCGAAGTGTTGAAATGTTTGTATAGAAACGCTACTATGTCGATCCGATTACAAGACGAGAGTACGAAACCAATCCAATTGCAGAAAGGTGTGAGACAGGGAGACGTCATATCTCCGAAACTGTTCACAAATGCGTTGGAGGACGTTTTCAAGCTCTTGAATTGGAACGGATTCGGCATCAACATTAATGGCGAATACATCACTCACCTTCGTTTTGCCGATGATATAGTCATAATGGCGGAGTCGCTGGAGAACCTCAACACCATGCTCAGCGACCTCAATATCGTATCCCAACAGGTGGGTCTTAAAATGAACATGGACAAGACGAAGATCATGTCGAATGTCCATGTTGAACCCGTACCGGTAATTGTTGGGAGCGATACTATCGAAGTTGTCGACCACTACACCTACTTAGGACAGATTGTCCAGTTAGGTAGGTCCAACCTCGACAAAGAGGTCGCCCGGAGAATCCAACTCGGATGGGCAGCGTTCGGGAAATTACGAGATATCTTTGCATCGAAGATTCCGCAGTGCCTAAAGACAAAGGTCTTTAACCAATGTGTGTTGCCGGTGATGACATATGGCACCGAAACGTGGTCCTTAACTGTTGGCCTTTTAGAAAAGCTCAGAGTCACACAGCGAGCAATGGAGAGAGCTATGCTCGGAGTTTCTTTGCGCGATAGAATCCGAAACGAGGATATTCGCCAAAGAACCGGAGTTGCCGACATAGCTCGTAAGATTTGCAAGCTGAAGTGGCAATGGGCAGGCCACATCGCTCGACGAACCGACAACCGTTGGGGAAGAAAGGTTCTCGAGTGGAGACCACGCACTGGAAGACGCAGTGTTGGTAGGCCTCCCACTAGGTGGACCGACGACATCGTGAGAGTCGCAGGCAACCGGTGGATGCGAGTGGCGAGTTGTCGGTCAGGATGGAGGTCAAAGGGGGAGGCCTATGTTCAGCAGTGGACGTCTTCAGGCTGGTGATGATGATGATGATGACTGACAAAGGCTGGCGTGATGCAACCTCGTCAGAAAACCTCCGAGAATTGTTACGTCCTTAAGAAACCCTACATTTCCCAGGTTACGCTGTAAAGGCCATAAACAAACAGCAAGTTATATCCCGTAATCCTAAAAAAAAATGCTTGTGAACAGGTTCACAGTCCAAGCTTCACATAGGAAACAACCCCCCACGTCCAATTAATTTTTTCATTAAAAGCGTTTATCTAGGGGTTTAGGTAAATATATATATTTGCTAAATTAAATATATATAACGAAAATGTAGTTTTTTTAAACATACTACATATGGTCTGTGGACTCGTTAGAACAAAAGAGACTTAAAAACTTCCTCTTATGTCCACAGACGAAAAGAAAAGCAAAAGAGTTTCACAAATATGTAATATTTGTACAAAACTATACTGTCTACAGTGTTTTACAAAAGCTCATAGCAACATGTAAAATTGTATCAACATTTTAATCAAGTCGGGAATTTTTTTTTAATTTTTTTTTTCAGTACCTAATAGTTTTTTGTTTCATATTCCGTATGTTTTTTTTCTACCTTCCCACGATAAGTTAGTAAAAAATAGCGAAAATGGCAATAAAATGTAGTAAAGTCTGTATACAGTCTAAAAAAAATTATATCAGAAAATTATACAACTTTTCTCCATGTCCCAGCACTTTTTGTGTTTTATAGGATATATCCTGTCAAGTCCATGTCAAATAAACGCCGTTCCATCTACGTCCACAGCTCTATAAAGCCTTAAAATTGTATCGACGAACAGACCACATATGGCCTGTGGACTGATAGTACTCTCCGTCTACAGACCGCATGTGGTCTGTGGACTGTGAACCTGTTAAAAAGTCGGAAGTAGCAGATGTGCGGTCAGCCTTAATGATCGTTTCATTGATAACGAGTTGGATTTTATTGCGTAGACTTTATACCTATGTTTGTAAAGCATGTACGAGTATATAAACAGCATTTATTAATTTTTTCACATTGTTTAATCATGACTGGTCCATATAATTTTTGGTGATAATTTAATTAATTTTAGGTGAAATAGATACCTATTTTTCTTTTATTGTTTTAAGTACCCATTACTAAAGATAAACATTAATTGTGGCCTAACTTCCTGTTAAGCTCCAAGCGCCGTTATGGACAGTCGTAACAGTAATCACCCTGTAAGTTTTCGCCAGTAAAATGTTTCTAACTAGTTTGTTTATTGCCATTAAATAGCTTGTTTTTGGTTTGTAAGTATTGTAATATGTAATTATGGGAAGATAATGGCAACTGGACGTCTTTCGGCTGATGATGAATGGGAACTAACTAATACAATTTATTTTATATTAACCACTCACTCGTGGAAATTTTTAGACACAAAAATTGGCGCAACTGTCAACGCCAAATTTGACAGAATCGGGCATAGACCATGCGATATTTTGCGATCACGATGCATAAAATGTACCACAGAACAGAAATAATATAATACCACAGAACAAACTTGTTCATAAGGTCTGTAAGTCTATGAAAACACGGTACAAAGTCAAGTGTGTTTTTGTAGGTGCGGTCTCATGCGACCGCTTGGGGGCTGAGGGTTGAGTCATCTGACTCAATCTGACTCTGTATATACATACATACGTTTCATGAATATTATCCCCAAATGGTTTCTCAGAGACTAGGCATTGAGGACAGCAGAAGCAGTCGACTGACATAGTTCACGTTTCACTGAATTACAACTGCACATGTGTTCAGCGTGATGCGTGGTGAGCCCATCACCACTCTATACTATTGGATATAATTATATGCAGTATTTAGTCGGTTAGTCGCTTTTTATGACACCCAAAGGAAAAGAGGGGGCGGTAGTATTCTTTACTGACCCGCTATACTATACGGTTAGTTTTGATATTTATTTTACTTTTCAGTCAATAATCTTCGGATTAAAAATAAAAATCATTAACAGTGTCGCGTAGCGGTGAAATATTACTACCACCCCCTCTTTTCCCTTGGGTGTCGTATAAGGCGACTAACGGACTAAAGATTGCACATACTACCAACAGCATAGAGCGGCGATGGGATCACCACCTGTCACTGAGCACATGTGAAGTCGCTATTTGACGAAAAGTGGACTACGGCAGAGGACTGCTTTTGCGGTCCTCATTGCCTAGTCTCTGACTAACCCTTCGGGGGTAATAGTCGTGATTATATGTATCTTCGGACTGGGCCTCTTTACTTACCATACACACACGCATGCTCAGAGATCTATAACCCACCACGCTGAAAAGGAGAATGACCATTTTACTATGGGAGTTAGGCTAGTTTTTTAGCTACACAGCGCTTTAATGAAATAAAGAATAATCAATAGCAGCAATGCTCTGAATTATGTAAAAAAATACATTACAATATCATGCGGAAGTTTGAAGCTATCTTCATTTTTAGCTTAAGACTTTTTAGGTATTTTGAGGTAATGAAAACTGTTATCGTATGACTATCAGTTCAGTTCAGCATTTATTTATCACTTGACTCTTAACGCGGCGTTTTATAGAAAACCTTTTTTAACAGTAATCATTATAACTTAAGAGAACACTTTTGATATGTGAATGATTTTTCACGACTGCCATTTTACGACAGCACATAAGTTCTTACTTCGTGAAATGTGGTCTGTTGCAGTGAACTGCATTTACCCTTTGTTGATAATAGTCGTGAAGGCATGAGTATGTTTGTATGTATTTTACTAAAATTACGGAGGAGCTAATTTTTGGTTTGCAGTTCCATAACCGGCGATAAAGCAAAGCAAACGGGCTCGATATCTTAGTGTTCTAAAACTCCTACTCGCGACTCGACGACGACAATCTTAAGAGTTAAGAGTCTTTTTAGTTCTTTTGTTTCTGTTTTGTTGTTTTTTGATTATTCTGAGACAAGAATTAAACTTATTTAAAGTCATTTAAGTTTTTTGGAGACATTTGGGTCCTTTGACTCAATTTGAGTTCTTAGTCTTAATTCCCGATTTGAGTCCTTTTGGGAAACTCGAAGCTTTTATTCAGATGTCAAAATACCAATTCCTTTATTATTTGAATATCCCAACCGAAGTTTATCAGGTATCTACGAGTACGTTATTATGATCGAGTATAAAGATTATCAGTACGTCTTCAACGTAAAACATTTATGCGATCTTTCATTACGCAGCTGCTGTTTACGACAAATATATAAAAATATTACAACAAATAAAGACGGATGCGAACAGGCGAGCGATAGTAAAATATTAATAGCTCGAGCAGTTTACAAAGTGAACCTATGTAGTTGTTAGCTACATACATGAAAACTTATTTTTTTTATATATATTGACTCGTCATAGTGACCGCATCCTGCCTGATGGTAAGCAGCCCAAGCAGTCCAAAATAATGAGAGCGCTACCCACCGTGGAATAAGAATGGTAACAAGCGCACCCATTCATGACGGTCTGCATAAATGACGTTTCACGCCCCGCTTATAAAAGACCCGGGACTAATAGAGCTGGGAAACACTTGGACCGGCAAAGAATTCCAAAGCCGAATGGTCTTACAGAGGAACGACTTGCCAAATTTTTTAGTACGAGTGCTGGTAGTCTGCACAGTATGATGGTAGTTCCTAAAACCAGCACGTGTAGTCCGGGAGAGGAAACGAGAGGGCGGCAATGGATCAAAAAGTTTTTCAGAATACTCTACGTAGTAATTCCGGTAGAAGACACTGTGACAAGCAATGTCTTTAAGCAGCTGGAAGTCCTCAAGAGTGGCTGTAACCTCAGCACCTCTAATAATGCGTACCGTTCGCCTCTGCAGTCTATCAAGTGCATCGAGGAGGTATTTAACGGAGCCGTCCCATAGATCGGAACAATACTTCATACTCGATCGCACATAAGGATGTACAGCAAACAGCGCTGCTCGGGAGTGAAAAACCGTATCACCTTATTGAGAATACCCAACTTACGAGAATCAATTAAAATAACACTCTCGATGTAGCATTTTGGATTCAGTTCCTGGCGTTGCCACAGGATGTCCCAAGTACCACTCATGCACCGTACTGTTATCCGCATAACAATGAATATTGCCCAAGGACAACATGTCATTGATATGTAGAAGAAATAAAGTAGGTGAGAGCACAGAACCCTGCGGCACTTCGGCATTGACCTTGAAGAACGCGGAGGAACTACCCTCACAAAGGACACGAATCCTCCGCTCTTCTAGAAAGTCTGCAACCCAGGCGCACAAACGGGGCGGCACACCGAAGGCCAGCAACTTGGAAAGAAGGGAACGATGCCATACTCTATCGAAAGCTTTGGCGACATCAAGGCTAACTGCCAGCGATTCGCCATGCTTGCCCATCTCTTCACCCTATGCGTAAGTAACGTACGCTAGAAGATCACCCGTTGATCGCTTGGGACTGGCGATCATGGAGCAGCGCAGTGATCCTCAAGGTAGTGAATGAGCTGAGAAATAATAATCCGCTCAAATACCTTGCACAGCACAGAAGTTACAGCGATAGGTTGATAGTTGGCTGAATCCAAACGATCCCCTTTTTTGGGGATGGGTTGTAATTATGTTCGAATAAACATCCAATATTATCATCTAAATCTCTTAGTTAACTGATATAAGAACTACTATTACCCGTAAACTAGAGTTAATTGGAGCTATGTGCTTCCGATAATCGCACCAAAACCATAACTAATATTAAGTAATTTTCAAAACGACTTTATCCCCAGAGGGTTTTTTTTTATTACTGGCTTTCCCCACTTAGTGGAGAACTATATCTACTATACTCATACATACCGTCTCTCGCTTGCATGCCTCTCGTACTTTCATTCATAATTCTCTATTACCATTCTTCATCTTTTACACCATTCGGGGTGGGATTCCCCTCTACTTTCCTATTTCTTACTATCTGTTTTTGTTTTATTTTATTATTCCTCATTCTTAACACAGGAAAATGAATTTTCACCTATTATCTCTTTCTTTTAAACAGTTACTTATGACTACTTCTTATCTTATACATTCTTATTCTTACTTTTACATTTTCTTATATCTACTTACTTATAATTATATGCGCTATTCTTCTTCTTAGAGTTTTTTTTTTATTTATCATTTTATCATTTATCAGACATTTTGACATTTTGGTATTTGACATAATATATTTATTTTATGTATTTTTTTCTTTTTTTTAATTAATTTTTGTTATTGATAATGTTCTATTTCTACTTTATTCGTGTTTATTCTGACATATGAAGTCTTTTATGTAATTCATTTGATTCCTATTTTTTTTTATATTGACAGTTTTTATTTGTTTCTATTTTTTATTTTAAATGAAGTGATATATATTAGTTATGTACGGAGTCTTTTAGATTGTTATTTTTTGTATGACTTGCATGTGTTTTCTAAAAATTCTGTGAACTTGCATGACAATGAAATTAAATAAATAAATATATCTAATTGTCTCCTTATACATAACTATTCTTCTTGTACATCCCTAGAGGGTAAGTCACAGACTATAGGCAATGAGAACTGCAGAAAAAGTCCACTGCCATAGTCCACGTTTTACCAAATTAAAACTGCACATGTGCTCAGTGTGATTGGTGGTGAGCCCATCGTCGCTCTATTCTGTTTAATGTTGCAGTATTTAGTCTGTTAGTCGCCTTTTACGACGCCCAAGGGAAGATAGGGGTTGATAGTACCTACCTACTCTTTATCATAGGGATATTTTTATTACAACGTTTTAAATGAGGTATAGGACCAACAAACACTCTTTAAAGTTATGATATTGATATTAGGTAGATAGGAAGGATACGAAATGCGTAACGGTCTCATTACATCAAGAAGTTCTTGCTGAGTGTATGTACGAGTATACACACGGTCGGTCTCAGAAGTAGCTTTTAACAGTTTGGTACCAATTGTCATACCAACTACTGCCCTAATTTTGCTGTTGCTGTAACCGTGTTATAAGTAATAGAAAACCGCAATCACGCCTGAATAGTAAATGCACGTTCACTATAAGTTTGAAAACAAACATACATACAATTATACATTACATACATATGATCACGACTGTTATCCCCGAAGGGTTAGTCAGAGACTAGGCAATAAAGTCCGTAAAAGCAGTCCTCTGCCACATCCACTTTGTACATGTGCTCAGCGTGACAGGTGGTGAGCCCATGTTGTTGGATATATGTGCAGTCTTCAACCCGTTAGTCGCCTTTTACGACACCCAAGGGAAGGGAAGGGGTTGTAGTATTCTTTCACCGCTAAAGGCTAGGTGTTAGCGAAAAATTAAAATAACACTTTTTAGAATTAATTTTTAAAGTAGTAAACAGTAAAATTAAAATCTGAGATTTTTTAAAAATATAGTTTAGGCTTTATTCTGTAGAATATACACGATGGAAATACGATTTATTGAAGTTGGCTTGATAGAATAAATTTACAAAGTTACTAATTTTTGTGTCATTTTATCTTCTTTTCGAGGTTTTATTTTTAAAATAAGTGATTTGATATTATGAATTACCAAAATGAAGTTCATAGATAACTTGAGGTATTATAATCGATAGTTTTTTTTTATTACATCCATCAATTTTTAAAATATAAAACGCACCTTTTCGTGCCGCTTCGCTGTTATACCCGTCCGACGTACCGTCGAGAGAGCGAGAGAGAAGCGCTCGAAATACCTCCCCTTAATATAAAACAATAAAAATTAAACAAAAATGCTAGTCCTATGCGGGTTGGTGGATTTAACGAACGCCATCTTACGACAACAACCGGGACCAACGGCTTCACGCGCATTTTGAAGCACCGATAAGCTCAAGATGTTACTGTTATGGGTCACCCACTAATTCAGTAGCCCGGCATTGCGAAAGTTTCTTTACTGGCGAGATTGCAAGCCGCACCCCTTAGTTGCTACGTTATCGACCATTTTTACAACTAGGGAAAATGATTTCTCAAGCAAACATCGGGGCCTAGGGCATCCACGTGGGATGTGGTTTCTTTGCCACAGGTAAAAATGACGTCCTTAATAGGTGATAGGTTAAAAAAGATTTGGACGATTCAAAGTACTTATTAATGAGTTTATTGAATAAATATTTATCTTTATTATTGAAATTTTGCATTCACAATGCTATATAGATATAGGATAAAATGTTTACTAGAAAAAAACTTACCAGTCTCAGGAAGCTCGAATAGGATTCGAACGAACCTTGGATTGCCGGACCGGCAATGGGCAAGGATGGGTTCGAATCCCATTCGAACTTCCTGAATAAATATATTTTGACTTTGACTTTTGACTCATCTCCCCTCGCCCAGTACCGAAAAGCTTGATGTGGGAAGAGGAACATCACTTGAATGGCTTATAGAATCACGACGACGGCAGGAACCGATATTGTCATCATCACTTCCCTGTCCCAGGAATTTCTTGGGACCATAATAGCAACGGAGCTGTGTGGTAGCGACTATTTTAAACAATGAATACTAAAATATAAATAAATTTCACAACTGCCACACCAATCATTCAGCCCCAAACTAAGCATACATACTAATCATCCATGATTCGGTCTCAAATGTTCGTGCTCACCACACAAACATTTGCCCCCGCCGGGATTTAAACCCGGGACCGTGGGTTGCGTAGTCAAGGTCGCTGACCACTCGACCACCCGGCCGTCAATAAAAGATTACTACTAACTCATATCTTCCCTTGCATGTCGTCGAAGGGTCAACTTGACAGGTAGTGAGCCCATCGCCGCTCTTTGAATTTGGATGTCTATGCAGTCTTTAGTCCGTTAGTCGCCTTTTACGACACCCAAAGAAGAGATAGGATGGTAGTATTATTTTAATGAGAAACTGCTAAAATGTATTACCTTAGCGCTCTAGACGTCTTTTTGCCTTTCAAATGAATGTTTTCATAGCAGAAAACCACTTCAAAGAACTGGAAATGTGATCAATTTTACACTCGATTCAAAGGTAAGTCTAATAAATACAGTCTATGTGTATGTTTCATCTAGACTATTATGTACAATTATACATAGCTCGATGGCGCTCGAGAAGTTAGATTAAGTTTAGTGTTACCAGGTGAGATGAAGGCCAAGCGCTTACACATCTTAGAACAAAACAAAGTCGCTATATAGGTTTATTACTATTGCTTGCTTTTTTTCTATTAGGTAGGTATTCGGGTTTTTAAAAGCAGTTTCAAAACTTTTACATCGCCTGATTTATAGCTCATTATAAACTTAAAGTTTGTGACTTTCCACAGTTTAGTCTGATGCGCTCTTATCTCTTTTGAGGAGTTTGTTGGGTAAACAATTTGATATTTACTGCCGCACTTCGAAAACGCTGGGGGTTCGATATTTTTACGATAGATAGGTAACGTTTGGTGTAATAAAACAGTCATAAAGTTCATTCGCTTTATTTGCGGCGTTTTCACTCAGCTTAACTCGATATTTTTGATAGTTTTTAGTTTTTATTTATCTGAGTCTTGTTTTTTTTTTGTTTTTCATCTTACCCGGAGTATGCAACTATAAGGAACTGGTTAAAATTTCCCTTAACTATCGCAACACAGCAATGCTACGGAGTCCACTAACTAGTAGTAGGCAAGCGACTTGAACTTAACTTAAAGGTAACTATGATAAAACTCTAAATATCTACACCCGCATTCTTTAACATGAACCGACTATTAACCTTACTATTAGCCTTATTACCCTTATCAGTCGGAGTTGGGAATACATAATAGGGGGTTAAAATTACTCGCATCCGTAGGTTTACCCTTGAGACCCTACACGTGACCCCTGGGTGGTGCTAAATGAGTGACACTGACTGAGTGGTAGACCACGCTGCGTTGCAGCACGCATTGGGCCGGCTCGCCTGGCGTTATACCACCCTCACACGAATATCCGGCGTGAAATAATTGCACTTATTGGTGCTGTTGTATTTCGTCCGGCCAGTGAGTTTTCCGGAGGACCCTTCCCCCCCCCCCCCCCTCATAATTTCTATTCCTTCCTTAACCCTATTCCTTTCTTAAAGGTCGGTAACGCGTCCGCGATTCCTCTGGTTTTGCGGGTGTCCATAGACGGCGGTGATTGCTCTCCATCAGGTGACCCGCCTGCTCGTTTGCCTCCTTCTTATATATATATATATATAAAAATCATATTAACGACACGATCTCATCATTATCCTCAGCATTATCCATAGCTCTTAAACGTCCCATTGTTGGGAACAGGGCTTCCCACATGAACAAACATCACGCTGCTTGGCTCAATGCTGGTTTGTAGGTTTCAACACGAACGCTGCTCCACTAAACACAATAATTTCTTGAGCACTGATCAGTGCGCGGCCACAGTAATATAAAATATTTTATTTGACCACTTCTGTTTTAGACCAGTTACGCTTTAGACCAGTAGGGTGAACAGTAGTGTTTTGCGCTTTAGACCAGTTACGTATTAGACCAGTTGCGATTTAGACCAGTAGACCAGTTGCGTTTTAGACCAGTTGCTTTTTAGACCTATTGATACTAACCCAGGCTAACGACTGCTATCTTACGACAACAATCCCGAACCAACGGTTTAACGTGTGTCCCGGTCCCGGGGCACGGAGAAGCTAAAGATATTTCTAATTCGTTCATCCATCGCCATCCAGTGACTTGTAAAGTGTCTTGAATAATAATTCAAATTGTCTCTAGTAATCATTTTAAATGAAGATAAATGTTCATTAAACCTTAACTCCAGTATATAGGTACCTATATAGGTACTATAATTTTGGACCCTGGTCCAAGATAGAAAGTTGATGAAATTGTAATTTAAGCACTTTGCCAGCGCAGTTAGTCTTAATTCTAAAAACTCAAATTAAACAATCTGAAGTCCAAAACTTTTTAGATTATCTCGAGTTTGAAACAAAACAAATAAACCCTGGCTTAAATGTAACACTTTTGACCGATTTCCGAGTCATAACACAGAATTAGTAATAGTACCTACTAGGTCTTAGCTCAGCCGTGCGATTCTCTAAGCTAAAGCCTTGATAGCTGCGGCTGCCGCAGCGCTGAGAAATGACTCTGTCTCTTTAATATTCATAGAATTGGAAAGAGACAGCAGATCACAGCCATGCGCGCAGCGTCTATGTGTCGCTTAGAGAATCGCATAGCAGTACAGTCGGTGAAAAAACTGTGAGTCCACCACTAAACGTTATACCTAATTGATATGAATGATGATGACATTGATGACTCAAGATGATGATTCGAACTCATTTATTCATTCATTCATAGAATCGCGACTATTATCCCTTATGAGCTAGTAAGAGACTAGGCAATGAGGATCGCAAAACAACCTCTGCCATAGTCCACTTTTCACCAAATAACGAGTACACATGTGTTCAGCGTGAAGGTGGTGAGCCGGTCGCCGCTCTATGGTATTGGATGTATATGAATTAGTAGGTGGTAGTATTCTTTCACCGCTACGCGACGTGATGGTTACGGTGATTAGTTCGTCTCACCTGACGTCCCGTCCCTACGCGGAAGGGAAACCATCGCTCCATTTTCCCTAAAAAAGTAGAATGGAAAGTTGAATAGTGGAGGGTACACCAGCAAGAGCGTGGTTCTTTAGTTATAAATAATTATAAATAAATTAATTTATTTACGCTCATACCAATTATTGAACCCATGATAAGCTTCTTTTTAAACTCGTTAATATGGTTAAACTAGCCAACAGATAAATATGCATAAATATAGAAAAACACCCAGATCAGAAATTAATCTAGAAAAACAGTTTTCTCTTTAATTGACCCGACCGGGAATAGAACCCGGGACCTCAGAGATGACGCGACGCCAGACCCGGCGCGTTAATCACTCGACCACGGAGGTCGTCAAACCAGTTCCAACAGCCTTCTGTTGACAGATCAGTAATCGATTTAGAAAAAACAGTTTCCTATAAATTGACCCGACCGGGAATAGAACCCGGGACCTCAGAGATGACGCGACGCCAGACCCGGCGCGTTAACCACTCGACCACGGAGGTCGTCAAACCAGTTCCAACAGCCTTCTGTTGAACCCTAAAAAGGCCTTCCTTTTTAGGGTTCCGTAACCATAGGGTAAAACGGGACATTATTACGAAGACTCCGCTGTCCGTCCGTCTGTCCGTTTGTCACCAGGCAGTATCTCATGAACCGTGACAGTTGAATTTTTTACCGATGATTAATTTCTGTTGCCGCTATAACAACAAATACTACAAAAACCAGAATAAAAAAAAAATTAAGGGGGCTCCCATACAACAAACGTGATTTTTTTGCTGGTTTTTGCTTGATATTGATAACGGCAACAGGTAGACGCTTGAAATATTTACAGAATATTTAGTTATATATTCACTTTAAAAATCAATAATTAAATTAAAATAAAACAAATATTTTAGGGGGGCTCCCATACAACAAACGTGATTTTTATAGATAATGGTACGGAACCCTTCGTGCGCGAGTCCGACTCGCACTTGGCCGGTTTTTTCTCTAGTCTATACTGTCCTACTGCTGACCAGCTGGCTTCAGCCCTTCTATCCATCTCTATCCTGCGCCACTTAATGCCAATCGGTCAGGTGTGCGTCCAAAAAAAGTCATTTATCACTTATAAAATATCACAATATAGTTAGATTAAGGATTCCCAATTTTGCGAAAAAGGACTTTATTGTAACAAGGCGTGCGACCCAATCTCGGTAGATACTCGAAGTCAACTGGCAACTTACTTATTTCAGTATGCAAATAAACCGCCCACTGCTGGGAAGACTCATTAACTGTGACGGTTTAGACTCATGGCAGCTGATATTACATTTCAATATTAGGCTAGAAACCGGCTAAGTTACTCTCAAATGTCAATGTTTAACTAGATTAATATCACAAAAGTTCAATACGAAATACATAAACCATCTCAGTCCCGGTTTCGAATCCTGGTAAGTAAGTAGAGTTAAATTTATAAGTTGTACTTTTATAAGACAAATAAAAATATTGGACGCTACAATTTACTAGTAATACTAATAATACTAATAACATGTAACCTTAAATCATATTATCTACTATAAACCCTTAATAATAAATTGTTGTAACATAAGTTGTTACAGAAGAAAAGACTAGTTCTGATATTCAGAAGTTCGGATAAACAAAAAAGACACTACATAAACAAAACAGACACAAATCTATACAATCTGGGCTTACAAAAAAGTTTATGAAAAGACGTGTACTCTGGGACATTCATTAGTTGAATCAAAGGCTTCAGGGGAGAGGCATCGTGGCAAGCGCCGTAGTGCTGGCAAGTGACACCGCTACATGTACAGGCAACAAGAGAACTGAAATGTTTACACTAGGTTTTTTGTTTTTGTTTTTACTGTAATTTATTTATAATGTGATACCTATGTACTTTATTGTTTTTATGACGTAGATAAAACAGCGTAGACACAAACCTCTGTTTTCTTTTAAATTCTGTACTTACTAATTTAAAGAAATGACAATGTAATTGAGCAATAAACCAAATAAATAAAAAATAGACACAAAAAAATAGCATATAATATACTCTTTATTGCACATAAATAACACACTAACAAAACACACAAACAGAAAACATTTTACAAGCAATAGTGCACAAACGTGGGCATATCTCTAAAAGAGATAAAAGAAAAGTAGTTTAGAAGAGTAAGAGTAGTTTTAGTAAAGGTTGGGATACCTTTTTTATTTGTCTTTGTATTTTAGACAATATTATTTAAATTAAACAGCAACATTAGTTAGTTCTCTGCAAGTTAAACTCTTCTATGGATTTCTATATAACATGTTGAGAGTATCTCTGCTCCTTCTTACTTCAAGATGCCAATGACACCAAGAAATTTTCGTATACTACAAATAGCGCAACTACATATTGGATATGTTTAGAGGCAACGACTGACTCCAATTCACGATGTAAACCAGGTGTCATCATTAACTCTAGTAATGAACATTCTGGACACACCTAGCCAAAACTCCGCATTGCTACAGAGATCATAAACCTTTCAAAGAACTTTAAATAGAAAACAGTTTTTGTTTATTTTTTAGCTACAGTTCGACAACTTGTGTTGAAGCATATTTTGTGAATATTTTGATAAAATCAAAGGCAACTTCTTTCCGATGAATTGATTATAGATTCACCCTTTGACTGGTAAAAGTTCAACTTTTTTGTTGGCCCCTAATTTGCAAATGTCAGTCTACGAGAAAAAAATTGATGTTTTGAGAGTGAAATTTATGAATATAATATTATTTGTAATATAAATTGAGTTATTTTTATCTACTTAATTTACAATATTTAGTAAAAATATAAGTGAACCAATCAGTTAGCATTCGTTTCATGAATCTAATTAACAGTGATAAAAAATATAATAAAATTTATTGACATTGCAATAATGTTTAATTAAATTATAATTGGATTGTCAGTGTGTTGTAAAGAAGAATGAGAGTTATAAAGATCTCGATCTCCTCCATGCTTCGGAAGGCACGTTTAGCCGTTGGTCCCGGTTGTTGTCGTAAGATGGCAGTCGCTAAAATCCACCAAACCGCATTGGGTCAGCGTGGTGTTATATGGGCCAATCTCCCCACGTGCTAATGTGCATGTGGGAGGCCTGTGTTTAGCAGTGGGCCATTTATAGGCTGATGATGATGATGATGATTGTCAATGTCAAAAAAAATCACCGGCCACTTCGAATACAAATGAGATCTCATCACTCGCGAGAATTATCGTCGTCGCCAGTTCAAAAATCTCACTCCGTGTGTGAAAAAGGTGAAACTTACCATAATTCACCAACCCCAAGTCCGATGGCCGTGATTTTTCGCGCTCAAACTTATGTCACGTGCCGAACAACATTAATCAGCTAGTGTCGGCGAGCGTACCTATTTGTACGCGGCACACAAGCCTCATGAATGGCGCGGAGTCATTCAGTCACGAAAATAGACGCGCGACGTAATGTGCCGCTAAAGGCGACCAATCAAGTTTAATGGCAGGGTTTTTTATGTGTAGAACTTGTTATTACAACAGTATATGTATAAATAAATATAAAAAAATCAAAATAAGAATAAAATAAATTTATTTCTGTATAATATTTTATAAGTTTTGATGTATTAAGACTATACTTACATCAAAACTTATAAAATATCATTCGTCAACATTATTATATAATGTAGTAATAAAAGCTTCTATAACCAAGGCATTTTATCACCAAACAGTGATATAGTAGGCCTTTAATGGTAATCATTATGACTGCTTGTACCATAGAGGATTTTAACAGAGAGTTTTCCTTCTATAAAATTAATGAGCATTTACGTTCCATAATTTTGCTCTAAGAACGCTTTCAGGACTACAAAAGTATCATTAAAGTGTTGCACTGTTATAGATAATAGAGGAGCTCGATGGCGCAGCGGCTAGCGCGTTCGGCTTGCGATCTTACCCGCTAAGCAACTTTCGCAATGCCGTGTCGCCTGATGGGTGACCATTAAAAACATCTCGAGCTCCTCCGTGCTTCGGAAGGCACGTTAAGCCGTTGGTCCCGGTTGTTGTCGTAAGATGGCAGTTGTTAAAATCCACCAACCCGCATTGGGCCAGCGTAGTGGGTTATGGCCCAACATCCCCACGTGCTTTTGTTCACGTGGGAGGCCTGTGCCCAGCAGTGGGACGTTTATAGGCTGATTATGATGATGATGATGATGATGACTGTAATAGATATGGTAAAAGCGATTATGGTATTATTTAGTACTATAGACGACCTTATTGACAGTTTTGTGTATCTATTTTGCAATAATAATGCGTGAAAATAACTTTTACAGTATTAAAATTATAGGAGTGTCGAAAACCTTATATATTCTTACAAGCTCCCTCAACAATCATGATAACTCTTCTACAGTACTTAACAGTACCATAGTGACTCCTGGTGCAGCTGCTAAATAACTTTAATTCTAAATAGCTCTATAGTTGAGTTTGTTTGTTCTTCTACGATACTAAATCGTAACAAAAAAGTACTAAAACAGCAGCAATAAATAATAAATCAAATATGGCTGCTGTTTTCTGCCATGATAGCACATTAGCAGCACGGCTGGTGCCAATGTGTACTATTGCCGCCATAGTCGGGAAAAGTACTTATTGTATTAATTTAAATTTAATTCAAACAAGAAAATTACGAGGGCGCATTGTCAAATTTGAAATCGGCATTAATGATTTTATCAATACAATTAATTTCGCAAGTGCAAGTTACGGCAGAGCTACGTAGTGTCTATTTCCTTTTTATTACATCGGCGAATGAAATAAAGCATAGATATTTGTTTATGTTATTTGTAGATTTATGTTGGAGAACACACGACACGACCACAACACGAATAAAATGATGAAAAAGTGTGATAAAAAAGATCACTGGAATTGTTTACAGTGCATAAAAGCAATATAAACCTGCTTTGGTTACTTTTGTAGTGCAAATTTGTGACATAAATGCTGCAGATAGCACAATTTCAGTATCAAAAAGCGTTTCTCGACACTTTTAGGTTTCAACTACAGAGCCGATTTATTACCGTGAGAGCCTTTATGTAATGTTTATAGAATAAATCAGTGATTCATCTAGGGCATATTTGGGATTCTATAAACGTTCTTAACATCATTATAGTGCTAATCATGTACACTAATTAGCACGTTCTAAAACGTTCTCAGGACTTTTATTGTACCAAATTTTGTTGCTGAAGTATTACGAGAACCTCTACACACAAAAATGTCTTGGGATTAAGTACATTTTAAAGTATCGTTGCGGTATGGAATCAATATTTTAACTTTTTGGATCGTTATTGATTCTGTTTAGTGAATGAACTGAATCGTGAAGATATGAATGAAAAATATTTTTTACATTGTTTAAATAATGGAAAATCAACTCAGAGCCTAATGGCAATTTTACAAAAGCAGTACTTACAATTTCTGCACTGGAAGTAAAAAAATTGCAACGACATGGAGCGACGGCGTTATTTGACAAGGGAAGAGATGATGAGAGCCGTTGGAATGTAGGAAGCTGGGTACCAGGCAACGTACTGTGGCTGCCGCCATTGGCACTACACAGAGCGTCATAGGCCGCCTCCGGCAGCGTGGCCGGGCGGCATGGAGGAAAATCTCTTATCACCACTCGAAGACAAGAGCGCGGTACATTCAAAACACTGCTCGACGGAATTGTACCATGACCGCTATGATGTTGGCCACAAGGCTCCACAGCGTTTCACGCTTGCTGATAAGCGACCAAACAATCCGGAATCATTTACGCGAAGTGCGTCTGCGTTCCCGAAGGCCGCTGAGGCTTCCACCCATAACACCCCACAATCGTAAAGGGCCCGTTTACAATGGGCTCGTGAACAACGAAATCGGTAGGAAGAAGACTGGCACTGTATTTGCTTCTCTAATGGATCACGTTTCGGTATGAGCCCGGATACAAGACGCACGACCTCTGGACGTCAAGAACGCTTGACATTTTGTCAGGAAGTTCATCCATATGGAGGGGGAACAATCATAGTTTGGGTCGGTATTTGGATCGGTGGAAGAACCGATCTCATTTAGATCAGGGGCAAACTTAATGCTCAAATCTGCGCAAAGAGGATTGTTTCAGATGTGATCATCTCCTTGCGAGGCCGATTAGGTGATTCCTTTTGACTAATTCATGACAATGCACGTCCACACGCGGCAACGTCCTGCCGGGGCCTACACAATCACAAGACCTCAACCCTATTGAGCATGCATGGCATATGCTCCAAAAACGAGCTCTGCCGAGTATTATGGATGCCGTGCACACCCTACAACAACTTTTTGACTTGTTAGAAAGAACGTGGGCGGCTAATCATCAAAATGATTTGGATGAACTAATTTTAAGCATACGAAATCGCTGTGCTTGGGTGATTCGTGTGAATGGTAGAAATACAATATTTTTTTTATTATTTTTACAATAACATTTTTAAAAATCAACCTTGTTCTTGTTTTTTTTCCAATTGGGACGACATTACCGACCTAATTGACCGACGTAAGCTAATTTCCCCAATTAGTTAAAATTGTATTTTTTTTCCTAATTTTTTTAACGTAATAGTAATAAAATTGTTTTCTAAAACACAAAAAATAAAGCAAGAAACAAATCTGGAAAACCAGATTAGGTCAATATTTTTATAGCTAAAAATGTGCTTGACCCCTAGACACTTTTGATGTGTATTATATGGTAAAGTTTTAAAATTAAGGTTTATAGTGCAAAAATCACAGTGATAACTATGTAAGCAGCTAGTTTACCTGCCTTTTATGCATCTACCCTAGCCTAAGCCTAAGTGCTACCCTAGCATTAAGGCCGCCTTTTGTCATACTGTTTTTCTTTGTATTGTTTTAAATTGTTTTTATAGTGCAATAAAGTATTTTTCATTCATTCATTCATCTATCATCATCATCAACATCATTACATCATCATTAAATATTATAAAGTAAAGTCGCCGTTTTCCTGTGTCTGTGGCACCGCACTATTCTCCTAAACCACGCAATGAATTCTTATGCCGTTTTCACTCAAGAGGCCACATCTCGACTGTGATTTTTGCGTAAAATGGCCAACTTTGGCGTTATGGATCTCAGAAACGAAAACACATTATCAATTATGACTTATTGAATAGTGTAGAATAGCTATTGGAATAGTGCTTAGCGGCCTCGCTTTTTGTAAACTTGGCTTAACTTTTTAATTAAACCCAAAATTGCAGAAAAAGATTTTCATAAAGTGCGCGAAGGCACTTTTTTGAGCTCATCGATTGAACTACTGTTCTAAACAAGTGAAATAAAAAAATTATGATGTTATCTCTTATATAGTCGAATAATGCGTAGCGGCCTCGGAATTTTTAGATATCATTGATTTTATATAGGAAAAAAATCTTATTTTAAACCAAAAAACTTCGAAAATTGCTATAAATTAACTGTGAATATTTCCTATCTGCGATAATATTATTGAGCAAAATTTATACCAGAGTAACTGTTACTTCATGAGGAATAAAGATTTTATAATGAATTTATTATCCTATTTCGATAAAAACGATAAATACAACTGCAAAATTACTACAAAATGCGACGCGCCGGCCGTCCGAATTCAACTTATGCTCACAGAATGGATATTTGTAATTTATGCACAAATTTCTTACCCTTTTTCGATAAAAACTATAAATACAACTGCAAAATTACTACAAAATGCGAAAATAGGCATTTTACGCAAAAATCACATTCGAGATGTAATATATAAAATAGAACGTTAACTGTGGACGGTTTTTGTTTATATTTTGTAGATACATTGTACTTACAAAGTATGACGGTTTTTATAAGTTAACGTGGACGAAGGCGCGGGCGGGCCGCTAGTCTATTGAAATTAGTAAAACCTTACAGTAGTTCTATAGTTTACACGTAGGTGTTTGGTAATAGCAAGGACGAATTATCTAATTTTTCTATGGTAATATGTAGAAATATAATCCCCGCAACTGGACCATCCTAATAAGAGCAAAGACCAACTATTTGTATGGACGTAACTTATAAATTGCGAAAATGAATCAGCTGTTCCTTGCTGATATTTCTAAACACAATTGCTGCGTTGTCATCTAGTAGTCGTTGAACATATAAGGTAAAATGAATGCACAAAAATATGACTGTCCTAATCAATGACATTCTATATAATATAATTGAGCCTAATGAATAGCCACTTCAGTTCTGATAACGCCAACCTTAATTAAAATAAAGATTAAAACCATCAATACCGACATAAAAGCGTGCAGTAGGTATTCATAAAAATAGTGTTAAACGCAGTAAACTTTCTACTACAGTAGAAATACGTTTAGATTCTAAAGGGCATTATTCGAATTATTATTGAGCCTCATATAAAAGGACCTTAAAAAGGAAAATAATGTTTGGTTAGTCAGGACAGGTAGTGAGGAATGCAAAAGCAGTGCACTTCCACACTCCACGTTTTACCAAGTAACCGCAAATGTGCTCAGCAGCGTGATAAGTGATGAGCCCTTCGATCAACAATACCAACTAGATAACGCGTCACGTACAAAATCAAAGCTAAATTCTGTCCACGTGAATAAATACTCGTACTTTTTCAAAGCAATAAACTCCTGTCACTTAAAAATTAAAAGACGTCAATAACATTTTGTGGTGAAATCAACCTTAAGTTGAATTTCTGTGTCTGGTTTTACGAAAGCTGAGCTCATAATAATAAAATTTAAGACTTATGATACCTATGAGACGTCACTACACAGCTTAAGACTTCAAAATAACCTATTATCCAGCGAATAATCTAAGTTGTAGTAACCGCAGCGGCATGCGCCATCGCGTTTTGTTTACACTTCCAATGTGTACTTACTAACTAATGCGGCATGAATACATTGAGTAATTGTGCAATCTAATCAGACACAAATTGTGACGTGCCGGAGAGGATTTGTCAGTAATCCGATAATCGATTGAGTGGGATCGAAAGGCCATTATTGATGTGTCTTGTTGAGAATTTAACAAGATTGTTTATTTATCGTTACATGGCTTTTGGGGCTTACGGTTTCAACTTATCCGCGTTTCCTTGAGGAAGGCACGTTGAATAAGTACTCACGTTTTGTTTCACCGTCTCTATAAACCCGAATGGCGCAACACAAATAAACCATAAGCCCTAAAAGCCATGTAACAATAAATAAACAATCTTACTATGAAGCTAAGATGTAGTGATAATTTAAGTAAACTGTCTTATTAACGTGGCATGAACACAGATTCTATACAATTTCTGGTCTCATAAATTACTGTCATCGATTATGTGATACCGACACCTTGTTTTCAAAATTAATGTTAAAACTGTAAGGTTTTGAATAAATTCTACAGTTAAATTATGTTCTTTTCATAAATATTTAATCAATATTACATGCATAAATAATAAATAATTGAATTTATTTAACTATTTTTTTTAATGAAACACTTTTTACGGATTTTATTCGCGTTTATAAATACTTTTTATGGTCTCCTTGTGACAACGAACCCTGTATAGGGTACGAAACGTTAGGACTAAAATTAATTAAACAGACTTAAGAAAATCATAAAAAGTTTATAAACGCGAGTTATATCCGTAAAAAGTGTTTCATGTCAATGTGTGGTGCTCTCGTAAACCTCAGAAAACACTTACATTTTTATTTAAATCGCACTTTTTCAAATTATTCCCGAAACGCCGCCGAACGCCCCGCCAGGGCATGTCCCTATAAAAATAAGGACAAAGTTATGGTCATAATGCATTAATCCTTTCATCAAAAGGGTGTATTTACAAGGCAAAATGTCGAACAAGAACACGACAAGACATACATTTTCCTGGTAATTAATTTGTTGAACGTACAAATGCGCCCATTAACCAATAGGTACTACAGATACAATACAGGGCGGATGGCGCGTGATTGATCGGGCGTCTGGACATGACGTTACTATTGTATCTTACCCGCAAGCATTGTCTACGAAGCCGCAGTATACATGGTAGTAACAGGTCGGAGCTAAGTCGATATAATTTTACTGACACGTCTCTTTCAACCGCCTCTGTGGTCTACTGGCTAAGCCACCGGCCTTAAGGAGAAATTCACAGTTAATATAAAACGATTTAGCGTGTAGTTTATTGGGTGAGGAGGAAGAGGAGGCCATGACGGCGCCGGTTAACGAAGACCTCAATAATGATCGCTTTGACAGACGAGACAGGAATAGTTGTGATACATTAACTCCAGGCTCCAATACGCTTACCGTAGAGTCAGACACACTTACAGCAGAGTCGGATACTGTAAATGAAACAAAAGTCAAAAGTCAAAAAGTCAAATTATTTATTCAATGTAAACCTTTACAGGCACTTATTGACGTCAATACTAATAATAATAAAAAAACAGTTAACTAACTTATAGTTAAGACTTAACAACTAATCTAACGAGCTATATAGTCTGTGCCAGACAAATTAATGCGCATTGCTACCCCCAGTACCACTGCACGCCGAAACAGAATCGCGTCGAACCGAAATATAAGCAGTGGTCATAGAATTGTGTAAACATACGTATCCTGGTACGAGAAAAAATAGCGGGCAAGTGTCTCTCCCCTAGCGACACAAACGGCTAAATAGGTAATTTATCGTTTTTTTTGGGATGAACGGTGAAAAATGATAAATCATAATGAATTGTTAACTTAAGTTATAACTTAATGGAATAAAATTAAATATGATTTCCAATTATCAAAACATATAATCATTGAGCATGAAGTCCAAATTCACGCAGAGCAGAACTGTCCGTAACCGCTAGGTATGTGTAATCGACGTGCATTAGTAGTTGCTTAGAGTTTCATTTGTGCAGTACGTGTGTTGCGTAGTTAGACTCTCCCGAGTGTGGGTATTGTAAAGTTGGTCGAAAGGACAGCGTCGTCCAGGCCATGCAGCTACAAGCGGCTGGTTGAGACGGCACGAATAAGATTTTTTTTCTATATAAAATCAATCATATCTAAAAATTCCGAGGCCGCTACTAACTATACGACTATAAAGAGATAACATTCTAACTTTTTATTTCATTTGTTTAGAGCAGTAGTTAAATGTTGGAGCTCAAAAAAGTGCCTTCGCGCATTTTATGAAAATCTTTCTCTGCAATTAAGACGACACACTACGTGGAAGTGGCATGCAAAATTCTCATAAAAAACACATAAGATAAGGTGGAAGCGCTTAATCCGGAATCCTCAACCACTAAGGAACTGGGTATCTTATTTCTTATAAACTAACGGAACACACCAATGCTATTAACATTGTTGTTATAGCGCCAGACTTTACATAAGATGGTGGTAGCTAGCCAGGCGGACTTAACAAACCCTACCGCACCAGCCAAACCATGTACCTACACAAAGATGTACCCCCCGCTAGGAATTACACCCTGGACTCTAAGAGGAAACATTACGTGGAAGTACATGCAAAATTCTCATAGAAAACGCTGACCTAAATCAGAAAAACGACGTTTCGTAGTCCCCTGTTTCTCTCTTCAGACCTGGACCAAATTTAATGTTTTTTCAGCATCGGTTAAAGAAAAAGATTTTCTACGTCTGTATGTTTAATTTTTATGCATAAAGTCATTTATTTAACTACCAGGAGCCTTCAAAATTTAGCGAAATCTCTCCATTTTAAGGCATCTTCAGAAAAATAAAGTGGCTGGTTTAAAAAACATTAAACATACAGACATAGAAAATTTCTTTCAACCGATGCTGAAAAAGTAATAAAAATTGGTCCAGTTCTGAAGGAGGAAACAGGGGACTACGAAACGTCGTTTTTCTGTGTTTTGTATCCACGTAGAGTTTTCTCTTAGAGTCCAGGGTGAAATTCCCAGCTGGGTGTACATCTTTGTGTTACCACAATCTTATCTAAAGTCTGGCGCTATAACATCAATGTTAATAACATTGTGGTCGGTTAACGGAACACAACAATGTTAATATTGTTGTGTTCCGTTAGTTTATAAGAAACTAGCGGACCGCTCGCAACTTCGTCCGCGTGGACCCCGTACCCCGTGACGAATTATCAAATTGACTCCCCTCCCAAGAACACTTATTGTGACGTAACTAAAATAGTTAGACATATGCTATCGCGACACTTTTCGTAGATAATGGTGTGTTCTGCAAAGCCATAGTACATTATCTTATTATATCATCAATAGTTTTCTTAGCGAACGCGATTTAAGGAATTTATTTGAGTTTTAGTAAGAATCCCTAATCTTTTTGAAAATATATTATAGCCTATGTCACCCAGAGATAGTGCAGCTTCTTAACGGTGAAAGATTTTTTTAAATCAGTCTAGTAGTTTTGGAGCCTATTCAATACAAACAAACAATCAAATGTTTCCTGTTTATAAATAAGTATAGATAAGATAGCCAGTTCCTCAGTGGTTGAGGATTCCGGATGAAGCGCTTCCGCCTTATCGTCATTTACCATCAGGTGAGATGAAGTTCAAGTGCTAACCAGTAGTGGATAAAATAAAACCTCGGTGACTAAGTGGCTAAGCAGTTAACATGATAATCGGAGGTCCAGGTTTCTATTTTCAGTGTAGACTTCACAGTGACGTAATACCGCTGGCTTGCAGCGTACAACTACTAGAAAAAATGTAACGAGTCTTCTGGGGTCTCGGTAGCTTAGCGGTTAGAGCAGTAGATCAGCAATCCAAAGGTCATGGGTTCGATTCCCATTAGAGCTTTCCTGAGACTGGTAGTTTTTTTTCTTTTAAACATTTTATGCTATCTATAAAGTACTTATATCAGTTGATTTAAAACGCAACTGGTCTAAGTAGCAACTGGTCTTAAACGCAACTGGTCTAAGTAGCAACTGGTCTTTAACGTAACTGGTCTAAGTAGCAACTGTTACTGGTCTTAAACGCAACTGGTCTAAGTAGTAACTGATCTAAGTAGCAACAGGAGCATTGTGAATGCAAACATTTTCTCGACTAAGCTACCCCAGTATCGCCTATGATTTTAATTTTACTAAATTTGTTAAGTGTTTTTTGTTTTGTTTGCGGTTGCTAATTTTATAATTGTTTTGTTCCACTTTTAACCACTTTTCTTAATTTTGTTTGTTAATTTTGATTTTTAAGTGCTGTATGTGTAACTTTGTTTTGTGTGTTTCTTGCTTGTCATGTTGTGCATACACCTTTTTGGGTCACAATCTGGGACATTTTATTTAATAATAACAATGATTGTAACCTGTCGTGTATGCCTATGTTAAATAAATAAATAAATTTTAATAATAAAGATATTTCTATTTTCAGGCCGGGGTAAAGTGTGTTTCGGATTTTACGATACATAGCCCGGGTTTTTTGGTCACCCTATTTGGAAAGCGTGGTGGTCAAGCTAATAGCAATCAATTGTTGTAAAACCCTTGCTATAGTAAAACAAAGAATATACTCAAAGAAGCCCTATTCTCACTATGTTCTACGAGGATACAGAAGAGTTATTAGTTGTCTTAAAATGAATGTTGCTTTTATCTTTATATCTGGTAGTTTCATATGAATGAATGTTGTTTTTGCTATTTATTTATTTAGCTACAAACAATAAACGAGTAGTTTGAATTATTATTTAAGAATTTAGCAAGGTTCCTGGATCCTGGAGCCAATTCTCGGTTCATGTGACTTGCTATCGTATTTCATATTATATCAAGCGGCATATATCGAACAAAAATATCACAAAAATCTCCATTCATAGAGAAAATTGTATTCTCAGATATATTTGTTAAAAAACTTGATACGATATCGGTGACAGGCGCTACTTCAATTGCAAACACGTTCCATTTTCATGATTATACTTATATTATAATCGAGAAAGATATCTTTTTTATTTATTTTATTTTATTTGATATACAAACTATTGTTCATATTGTTAATGTATGTAAAATACTTGTAATACTTTATTTTACGTAAATTTATGAGCTGCGAAGCAAGGAAAAATACTCATTGTTTTAGTGTTCATGAAACGAATGGAACGCAAGCATGTCAACTTGTCAGACTTTTTTTATTTATGCCATATATTCGTAAAGTTCGTGTTATTATAATATTTAACATTAGTCTAGAAATTAATTATGGAACCCGCGCCGCGGCGAAAAGGGAAAAGGATATCCAACAAATTCACAAAAGATGAGGCTCATCCAACTTCTTCAACGACAATTGGCCCCCTGGTTTGAAATAAATAATGTTTGAAGATAACTTTATAAATGAATATACTTAGTTTTGTTTTTTTATATTTATTTAGTCACTAAAAACAAAAAAAGTATTTTGCATGGCTAATTTAAGAATTTAGTAAGTCCTTTATTTTTGCCTGGAAAACAGGATAGGTAATCCTAGTTTAGGCACTTGTATATTTTTGACATTATTATAGTATGCTTATATTGTATTCTGGATATATTGTAAAATAAGTTTTCAATAAAGATTTTATTATTGTTTAAAAAAACGTAGCAAAAACTTGATTTCAATGATGGAGGCCATTGACCAGAATTGGGAGTGTATTATTATGCTTTAAAGTCAAAAAGAATGCAATAGTAAAGTAAAAACTTTACTATTGTATTCTTAAATGATAATATTAAGATGTATCTTAACAGAAAACCTATCCCTTAAAACTCCTCTGCACAATACCACAGTCAGTGTTCGTGTCTGGAACTCACTCCCAGTTGCGATCAGGCGTGCAAAATCGATTCACGCATTTAAGGAACTCGTGAAAAAAATTCTACCTAACTGTTAAACCATATCTTGCTGCAAAGCTGCTGCTGCTGCTACTTCCTACCTGAGACTATTATGTTTAAATATATATATTTAGGTATATGTTTATTACACCTCCACTATCTATTTATTTATTTTGCTTTTATGCAATTGTAACTTTATATCAAATGTTTGCACCTGCGATTTTAAAGTTTATAGATCTCTCCATCCGACTGGTTGTCTGAAAGAGATCACTTAGAGCGATAAGACCGCCAAATTGTAACTGTATATTTAATCGTTTTATTGTAATTGTTTTTTTTTATATTTTTAATTGCTAATTATTGTTTTTATTATGTTCTATGTAAATCTTTGTGGTGTTGCAATTAAAGTGTTGTCTATCTATCTATTTATCTATCTTAAATCTCATTATTGGTAAACCTTTTCCAAGAAAAATAACAGTGATTTTCAGTTGATTATTTATATTGGTGACACCGCAAGCCAAATCAAACCTTTTAGCGAAATTGGAAAACATATTAATCATTTTATACCGCCCTAGTATGCAGTATGCAATATGCTTACATTACACATCTACTAGTTTTTTTAGTTTATAAATATAATGACGACTTTTATCCCCAGAGGGTTAGTCAGAGACTAGGCAATGAAGACAGCAAAAGCAGTCCTCTAATATAGTCCACTTTTCACCAAATAGCGACTGCACATGTGCTTAGCGTTACAGGTGGTGAGCCCATCGCCGGTCTATGCTGTTGGATCCCAAGTAACAAAATGATGTCTTGTAGTGGTTCCGGAGCCAGGTCTATAACAGGCTAGTAAAAGTTTATAACCACGGAAAAGGGCCCATTTTATACGCGTACTTTTGCTAATAAAACACTCATATTAGACTTGGCGAGCACCACTTAGACCAATAATACACTTATAAGTAGACTACGCAGAACCATTTGCTCCCGTGAAGCTCACTATGAGCATTTAATAGAACCAGGCAGGCTTGTAACGTACTCCGCGCTTCTAATATTAGCTACTTCAAACATTTGTGAATTGATGTTTTGTTGTGCGGTTGTGGAGAAAAATATAAAAAATAAAAGCTAACTTCATCTATTTTATATAAAATGTATTAACAAGTATTTCGCACGTAATATTATACGTGCATACATGTTTGCACGGCAAACGCGTATGTATTTTCGGTGAAGTATATTGTGTTTTACATCTCAATTTTTGTTCGCCTTTTGAACACGGCGTATTTACAAAGTTGTGTTTATAAATAATATTAGTCATAACAGCATTGTCGCGCCATATTGTGGCGAATTAGGGTTCCGCATACAAATATCCTATGCTTAATTTTAATAACTAAGAGTTTATTATTTTTATGTTTTAGATGTGACTTTGATCGAACTATCATGGTCATATTTCCATTTGTTTATGCCCATTTTTGTAAAAATTTAATAAAAACCCAATGACTCAAAAGAAATCAAAATGGCCGTGGAGATGCGACACATATTAAAAGCAATTGTCTTCTTAAATGGACTTCACGAAGATATCTTTGGACAATAATAGTTTTACATGAAACCTTTTTATAGAAATTAAGACTATAACAGCATTTGAGAGTCCACAATAATACCAAGTACACTTACTCTTAGAAGAAACCACTGTAGAACTAATTCACTTATAATTGGCACATTAAGTTAACTTATACACCCCTATAAGGGCAAGTAACAAATGCAAATGGTTCTAAGTCTATAAATTACTATTACTGGCGTATGACACTTATAGCGGATTTATAATTACTTTTTGTAGGCGATTATAAGTGTAACTTACTGGAGCAAGTTTTCTCAAGTGTATTTACACCTCTGCAACACTTTTATAGGCCATCTTAGCCTTTACTGCGCCTATAATTTCATTCTATACACGACTATAAGTCAACTTATAAGAACAGGTGTACTATAAACCCAAACGAACTCCGTGTAACCTGTTATAAGCTTGGTAGTAAAACCTGGAACCACTAAAAGAGAGGTACACTTGGGATGTATGTGCAATCTTTAGTCCGTTAGTCGCCTTTTACGACACCCAAGGGAAGAGACGAGGTGGTAGTATTCTTTCACCGCGACGCGACACAGTTAGTATCCATAAATCATAAAAGATTTTTTTTAAAGCACAACTGTTTTGTTACTGCTACTCGCATATGAAACACGTATTTCATTTGCTGAAGGGTATTGCCCTAGCAAAACATTGTCATTTAGAGAAAAGTCCGAAAAGCCAGTCACACATTTTCCTTGTACCATCAATCTTGTTCGAACAAACTCTGTATTATTATATCTGGTGGTTTATTAAAAAACAACATCGGAAAGCTATCAATCAAAATGGTGGACGGTAGCAAAATGGACGCGCGACGCCGCCGCCGAGAGCGGGTTCGCAACAACTATGTTCTACTAATGTTAGTTCTATGTACATTTGTGTGCCGTAATCAGAAGCTTTTACTTGAAAGCCTTTTATTTACGATTTCACCACTTCTGGTTAAGTGTCAGATAGTCTTTCCAACTCTAATTACAAGTAACGCTGTATGACTTGTTTATCGGAGCAATGAAGTTTCTTTTAGTTTGCAATTTCAATGCTGTAGGTACCTACTTATATCGAAACTGAAAATAGTAGGTACTTCTATTAAAAAGACGACTTGCCTTCGTTAAGTAATCAAAGTTCTAATTAAGATCAAATTAGTGAAGAAAATTACAGAGGTGAGATAGAATTAGCACCGCGACAGCCTAATAGCAGAGCACCTTTCAGTGTGCGAGTTTCCGTCTCAAAAATAATTAGCATTAGGTACGAAAATCATTAATGTGTTTATTAATGTTAATAATTATTAATAAATGTAATACTTAACTGATAAAAACTAGACATTATTATGTAGGATAAAGTCGCAATCATTAGGCCGGCTCTTTCTTTGGATGGTCCAAAGAAAGATCCGGTCGGATGAAGTCGTTTTAAATTTTTTTTAAATTAGTATCAATAAAAATCAACTGTTGCGCGACGTGGGAATAAAACCCAGGACTTATGGATATCGAGCCGAGCTCTCTGCACTCGGCCATCGAAACATTGGACTGCTACCGAGGCGTTGTAATTTAATTTCAATGTGTATTTCTGTTAGCGTGTTTTATAAATTTCTTGTGTGTTTGTTTACTGGAGCATCGCGTAAACAACGCTGATCTGACTTTTATGAGTTCGGAAGTATTGAGGAGCTAGTAGCTAGCAAACTAGTTCCTTGAAGAAAACATGTTATACTTACTCGTAGTTAAGGGATAGCTATTGCGGTAGTTTTGTGAAAGCTGTGTTTGAAGAAACTGATACCTAATACTGTGTGTACCAAGCTTAGTATGTAGAGCGTCAAGTATGTAGAGCGCCAAGTATGTAGAGCGGCGATGTGCGCGTTCGAGTTGTGGTCTTGGTAAGTTAGGCAACTTTCGCAAAGTTCGGATGGGTGACCAAAATAGAAATCATTTGAGCTGTTTCTTGCTTGGAAAGGCATGGGAAGCCAAGTAACGTTACAAATATACACCCTAATTTTTACTCGTTTTAATGAAATTATAAGGGTGAATTCCACTTATGAAACTGAACAACTTTCCCCAAGAAACCTGTGCAAAAATGACAAAAAAACTTCGACCTACCATACAAAACTGTCCGATCAGCTGACGACAATAGTATGAGAGGTCGAATTTTTTTTGTCATTTTTGCACTCAGGTTTCATGAGGAAAGTTGTTCAGTTTCATGGGTGGAACTCACCCTTCATTTCATTAAGGGCCGATTTTTCAATTGACAGATTATTTTTTATTTTATTTATTTATTTAAGGACAGTTTACAAGTCACACACCAAAAATATCAAATACACATGATTAAGCATTACAATGTTGTAGTGTGGCCTTAGTTACAAACTGCCCCGACAAGCACAGATCACTTGGAAGCTTAAGTAAACTGAAAAAATGAACTACTTAAAAAATTTACTTAAGTTAAATTTAATTAAGTAAGTACTAAGTACATACTGTAGATTATACTTATTTATCTGTTAAAGTATTATACAACCATTTATATAGGTACAGTCATATCATGCCTTTTGGTTTCTATACAGATGTTATTTTATGTAGGTCGCGCAATACTTTATTATACCGATAAGTTTTATCCGAGGATGGAAAAATCAGCCCTAAAACGAATAAAAAATGAGGGTGTATACCATTGGTATATTTATTGATTGGCAGTATTATATTGAAAATACCTTCGATCAACAATACCAACTAGATAACGCGTCACGTACAAAATCAAAGCTAAATTCTGTCCACGTGAATAAAATACTTTTTCAAAGCAATAAATTACTCCTGTCACTTAAAAATTAAAAGATGTCAATAACATTTAGTGGTGAAATCAACCTTAAGGGGCAACAAATAAAGTACTTTTGTTATTGCCTTGCGAGAAAATAAGAGCTCACTTCTCAAGTGCGCTCTTATTTACCGAGACACATTTTTAGCGACGACCTGACATCTAGTTGTATTGTTGATCGAAGGATAATACCCATCAATTGTACATTTTATTTCAATGATGGAGGCCTTAGCCAAGCTGTATGACAGTATTAGGCTATTATTATATATACTTTACTTTTAACTTTTTTTATTAACATAAAGTAACTAAAGTACCTACTTAGTTATTGACGACTTCTCGCAAATAACTATGTATTTCAAAGTTCTATTATTAAATAAGAGTTGCTCATTTTCTCCATAGAGCTATCTCTAAAAATACGCAACAGTGATTAGTTGTATTCGTTGGAATTATGACTGGGGTGACGTCACTAGTTTTTTAAATAATCATGTTTATGAAACACGCGATTCGCGATAGTAACTTCATGAATTAGCGCATTAATGTTTTCGTTCCTCATCGAAATCGGTTTGCCTCCTAACTCTTCATAAAGCCGACTATAACATGAAAGCGCATTTAACGCGGTTTCCTCGAAGACTGTCGAACTGAACAGTAGAGGTATACACAGTGTACTTACTTACTTTACTGAATATGTTCTTAATATTATATACTTAGTTGTAAGTTTCTAAATAGATAAATAAAAAATATACGATTGTAAATAGGTTAGGTTAGAAAATTTTATAAGTGCATAGCTGTCGCATTGGGTTTTAACCTGCAACGACAGTATAGGGTTTTGTTGTTTTAAATAAAGTTAAAAAAAAAACAAATAAATAACATACAGGATTTCTGTTTATAGATATTTAATACATCCATAAGCCATCCTATGAAGTGCAAAGAAAAACTATTTTTACCTATGTATTTGTGTGTACATATTTGAAGTAAAAATTTTAAAAAAATAGTAAATAAACTTGCTGTTTCATAAAAACAGATTACGATAAAATCGATACGCCATTTATTGAACTTTAATTTGGTAAGTAATTTTAAAACTGCAAGGAGCTATTTATGAACATCAATTATATTCTTTAAGTAATTGATTAAAGTTAGCATCCATCAAGTATTGGTAACCTTGTTTACGAATTTAGTATTACAAACGCTGAAAACGTTGAAATGTTTCCATACAAAATATTCACGTTTTCGTTAACGTGATCGAAGCTTCGCACTCGGGAGGAGCTGCTTGAGCTTCAAAGTCAAATTAATTTACATATTTATTCATTACAAATGGTGTCGTCAAACATTTTATAGTAGGCTGGTACCTACATAAAAGGTAAGCATAAAAACTGTAATAATTAATTTTATTAATGTTTTCAATTTAGCGTTTTATTAACGCTTAAATATACTTAAGTAAAATTTTAAACACTGAAAAAAGACGACAACCTCAGGCGGGAATCGAACCACGCACGTTCCGCATTCCGGGCGGCTGCCTTTACCAGTTGGCTACCGAGGTCTGGCTTTCAACCGTCGAAATTTGTCAGTGCTTGATGCTTATGTTTTAAGATTTGATGAAGCAATGTTGACTAAAAACTGACTAACGGACTAAAGAATACACATACATCCAACGGCGTAGAGCAGCGATGGGCTCACCACCTGTCACACTGAGCACATGTGCAGTCGCTATTTGGTGAAAAGTGGACTATGGCAGAGGACTGCTTTTGCTGTCCTCATTGCCTGGTCTCTAACTAACCCTTCAGGGATAATAGTCGTGATATGTACGTATTTAAAAGTATAAATAAAAATCAAATACCACTAATGTACTATATTCGTGCATCACTTTAAAACACTTAACTGGCTACGTTTTTTTTTTGTTTATAATAACTAAGGAGCAAGGGAACAAAAATAGTTTACTACTCAAGAGGCAAAAAATGACATGACACATGTGTTAAGGTGTCAATTTTTTAAGTCCTACCTGATGGTGATTTTAAGTCTTTTTTTTTCTTTTTAATAGCATAATGAGGCAAACGAGCAAGCGGGTCACCTGATGGATAGAATCACCGCCGCCCATGGACACCCGCAAAACCAGAGAAATCGCAGACGCGTTGCCGGCCTTTAAGGAAGCAATAGGCTCGTTTCTTGAAGATCCCTAAGTCGTAACGGTCCGGTCGTAAGTCCAAACAAAATTAGTTATTTTCGATACAAAAGGACCTTCAAATCCGACTGACGGAACAAAATTGGTTATAAACGATTTTTTTTTTAATTATTTTAACAAAACTGGTTTATCCTACAATATACTATCTACTATCAAGACTAGTTAAGTGCTAATTGTTAGATCAAAATTAGTTAAGTACGATTGTTGAATCAAAATTGGTTAACTGCATTTTAAAAAATCTAGATATGCTATATTTAAATACCAATTTTTTTTTGAAGAGCTCCAATGAACATACAATGCTTTTTTCTACAATTTTTTCCTATCATATAGTAAAATTCATCATTAGCTTGGTATAAAATTATCAGTTTTTTTTTGCATTTTGCCACAATCTAGACATTATGTACTTAACTATGTTTGTTCCGTCACTCCTCAATTGTCAGAAGAGGGTTTGTATGAAAGTTTTTTTTTAAATATCATCACGTAGGTAGGTACTTTGCTTTGCTAACGCGGAGGAAGTCGCAAGCGGGCCGCGAGATTGCCTTCTTTCTAAAATGTTGCAAATGGCAAGAACACAGGCTGACAGCTCATTTAGGTGTTTTATTCCAAATCACCATTTCGCTTGTTTTTCATGGTTGTGATCGTATGTAAAACACCCTACAGCTTGTAGGCGGGCGTAGGTAAACAAGTAATTTTACTAATATACCTCAAAATAATCCATCATTAATCTCATCTCATTTAAATAAGCTTCGTCGGAAGAAGTTTATACTCGTACCTCAGAGACAACGAAAAACTGAAAATTCCGGCTTTTTTTAGAAACTTTTTTTAAATTTACTTTAGTTGTATAGAAAATTTCACTTGTAGTAATAACGCTGCATTTTGTTCTAATAAAACTATTTTTATTTTAACATGTCTGTAACTTGTGTACTTAAACATAAAATTTATTATATTTGTTATTTTTTTATGGTTTTAACAAGCGCTAAGTAATTATTTTCAGAGTAAATTTTTATAAACCTAGGTGACTACCTAGGGTACTGGCGACTGCAAGTAGCTTTAACTTGATGGTGCAATTTAAATTCGTCCTCCTCGTCATACGCGTCAGTAAACTTTATAATGATTTTTTAAACTGAATTTAACATTAAGATAAATTGGTGCAAAAAAACAAAAAATCTTACCAGTAAACTTCTTCTTTTATCCAAACACTATTTTATTTCATGCACACAATTAGTTTCCAACACACACAGTTTCAAAAAACGCCTTTAATAAGCGTCGCGCGTCGCTCCCAAAAGCGATGAAATTCACTTTGATCAATCCAAAGATATCGTCAATTAAAAATAAAAGATACTCGAAAATTTCAACTTTGAAATCACGAAGTTGGCGCGAGCGTACGCGAGAGGCGTCTCGGCACCGACACCCGCAGCATTCGCCCTCTCGTGGGAAACTGGCGGGAAAATCTCGTCTCATCTCACGCACGGGCGATAACTCGGCTGAATTTCGAGATTGAATACGTTTGCAAGTGCGATTTTTGCTGGCTACTGTTTTAATTTGATATTTTTATTCAGATTTTTTTTACTAAGCTAAACTAAAACTTAAAAGTTAGTAACTAGATCAATTTAAAACACGTTTCAAGTTTCAGTAATTTTATTGTTTTTAAATAAAGTTTTGTCTCATTGACTAGCAGTCTCCGCAAGGCATCTTAAAAGTCAAGAAACATTTATGTACTTATAGATTGTGAGTATTTTATTTCATAGCACATACATTTTTTTTACAAAGTTTTGCAGGTATTGAAACTTTCTTTAGCTTAATAATATGAGAGTTATATGGACTTACGTTTTTCATTAGAATTAACCTTCCCTCGAATTTGAATAAGTAATAGATTCAAAATTGAAACGGTTTCAGTTCTTTTTCCGACGCACATGAGATTAAGATCCGAAGATTGAGGAATCTTTTTTCTTATGCTCAGTGCTTTTGTTGTTGTATTGCAATGCGGAGATGTGCGAATAAAAGAGAAAGGGAGTGAGAGTAGAGTCACAACAAGTTGTTGAATCCAGGACCTTGGGTATCGAGCAGAGAGATTTGCTACTCAGCCCTCTGATTAATTTTGTGTTTAAATTTAAATACGTATAAAATTTATTTATCTTTTCCATTAAAAGTCTAATTTTGTTTATTAGTACTTCATTATTTAATAAACTTTCGTGATTTCGTATTTACGATTAAGTTGTACAGCTGTGTGTTACGTACCTACACCTCTTTCTAGATCTCGATCTTCTTTTTATCTGCAGAAACTTTTATGTATACTTATCTACATTGTAATTTCAATGTTACCTGTCGTATATGTCAATAAAGGAGAGAAGAGTCGGTTAAAACGTACGTCCGCTGTATTTTCCATCCTATCACTTTATCAAAATTATGGTAGAAAATACTAGGTAGGTACTGTATGTTTATACCATGTTAGGGCGCTGGCATGTTTTACTTTGTAGTAATTTACAAATAAAACATATAATTTGAAATGACAAGATGTCAAACGGGGAATTAAGGAGAACGATCTGAAGTCTACCCACACATGCTAGTTTACAGGAAGCTTTATCTGTACTAATATTATAAAGCTGAAGAGTTTATTTGCTTGAACGCGCTAATCTCAGGAACTACCGGTCCGATTTGAAAAATTCTTTCAATGTTAGATAGCCCATTTATCGAGGAAGGCTATAGGCTATAATTTGTAGTAACCCGTGCGAGGCCGGGGCGGGTCGCTAGTAATATATATATATATATGTATGTATATTTTACAGTTTCGTATAAGTAATCATGGGTAGACTTACCATGTTATTTTTATATTTCATTTGTAATAATTTAAACCTTGTAAATAAATATGAAGTCGTGTATTAAGAAAAGGACAGTTTCCTTGTCACAGTACCTACAATTTAATGGAACGAAACACTACGAGTTAGTAACATTGCATTGCAAGTTAATACAGGATATTTTACGAGCAAAGAATAAATATTTGTATGAGGTAACAACTCTAAAATTGCGAAAAAAAATTTATTTTAAATACAACAATAATTATTGCAGTTTTGTCCATAAAACAGCTGATTTATCTCGCCATTTTAGAGTAGCTTCCATACAAATAGTTGTTCTTTGCACCTAATAAATTAAAATACATTAAATTGTTTCTTTACGCTCACACCAATTATCTAAACCAAGATGAGTTTTCTTTTGAAACTCGTTAATATGGTAAGATAACCGCTAAATATACCGACGGCTCCTAAGTATACTGAGTCAACTGTACTCCTAATAACTTTACAGGACGGCCATAATAAGAGCGAAAAGTTGTATTTCAAATGTTAATGCAAATAAGAAAAAATAAATTATCATTATGAACTTAAAATAATAAGGCCTTTCAATAGTGCAAATAGAATTCATGAATTTTTATTAGATTATGAGATAATGTAGTTACACTATTATACATCGATTATGTGTATGTTAAAAATGGATCAAATACCACTTATATTTGTATACGTCGGATCATTGTATAAACGGTTTAGAGATATATTATTTGGTAAGAGTGGTAAAAAATGTATTTATATACTTATTAGATTTCTTAATTGTTTCAATAGCACTGTTATGAATTATATTTGTTAAAATATACTAAGTTGACTCACTATACATGGACATAATTTTAAAAGTGAAGCATCCATAAATTGAGTCAAGTGTTACAAATAGGTAAAATAATTAAAAACTCCTTTCATTGTATAAAAAATTAATTCTATTTTGAGTTCATAAAAAAAAACAAAAATTAACATTACTAGAGATCTATAACAAATAGATACTAAGAGTCTTAGGTAACAAAATAAGACAACATTTACTTATTGAAGGTATCTCAAATATCTGGGCGAAGATCACTAAAATATGTAAATAAGGAAAGTTTTGTTACGTGTTGCTTTAGGTTTATTAACACAATCACTTCAAATATTTATAGGAATCTTTCATGTAACTAGTTTTATAATATTAGTATAGATTTTTATTTCGGTGGCCTAATTCCAATGCATTTTAGTTCCATCGCAGGTAAAAGTTCAGTTATTGACCTTTTCAAAGATTGTTTTGAAGTGTATTATAATATCTTAAGATACTTCGGTGACTTTATAAAGATTATCGTCAGTTTAAGCAAATTGAAAAGGCGATATACCATTGGGCAGGGGTTTAGAGCATTTTATCTTTCGTCTTTCTTTCTATTAGTGCATGCATAACTCCTTCATTTTGTGTGTGCCTAACAATCATAAACAATGACTAATTTCTATTTTATATTTGTAACTTGCCATCATATACATAAAAAAACGATCCTGTTCCGATTCTAACCACCGCAGTTATCAGACCAGAATCGATAATCTTTTATACCTGCCTTTACTGTTTGTTCACACAAACACTTATAAACACAGCTAGCAATTTCATTTGCTCCTTATTTAGCAGTCGGTTAGTGCCAGGAAAAGTAATAACCCTGACGATTTCCTAAATCAAAAACAGTAAAATTATAGGTGGTAAATTTTCGTAAATATAGTAAAATATGAATTACATTTCCATGGGGTACTTATTGTTTCAAATATTTGACATTCTTTACAAACATCTTTTTTGGGCTCGTGGAGACTAATGTTTAAGTTTTTGTTGATAATATAACGATATTGCCCCACACTAGTTACTTTGTTTGTGTAATTATCGGGATCGAACAAGTCTTAATACTACAGATAGACATCCGTCAAGATACCTTTTAGTGGAATCTTTGCAAAACTTGCAACATGATCAAGTACACTGCGTTTCATATCAACGGTTATTTTTTTCGGATGGTTAACATGATTTCCTCGCTGATCAGACTGTACAACTCCTTGACTTTTGCTAGTTTTACTAAAACTTATTGATAGGGTATTTAAAAACATGGTTTTACATACAGGAATATTCCTAATCACATCGTAATCCATTTCAGAAATAGATAGGTAAAGTGTAGGAAATAGTAGGTAGGTATCTTTTAAATTTCTCTTTGTCTGTTGTTGTCCGCTTTTTAAGGCTTGGTAGCATACTTCCTTAAAAAGTCCAGTGGGACTTCAGGCAGTGGCCTGGAATGATCTCCAATGTCCCAAAAATTGTAGCAGTTTCAACTTGTACCAAAACGATTGCGTTCGCGTCCCGCGTATACTGGTATGTTACACTTGACTCTGTGAACTATGTGCAAAATAAATAAATTATAATACTTGATCCAATATACGCCATTTTTTTAACGTTATTTATAGGAATATAAACTTTTTTTTGAACGGGTAGATGGGAAATGGTTTAATTAATGTTAATAAATTAAAAAGTGCAATTGTCAAAATTTGTTAGTTGACTCAGTATACTTAGGAGCCGTCGAACATAAACATAGGAAAAACACCCAGACCCGAAATCAATTTAGAAAAACAGTTTTTCTCTATATTAACCCAACCGGTAATTGAACCCGGGACCTCGGAGATGGCGCGACGCCAGACCCGACGTGCTAACCACTCGACCACAGAGTTCATCAATAGGTTGGCTAAGTTGCGGATTACAATTACCTATCACCAAACACCCGGTATACATATATAGGTACGTACATACATACATACATACATTACATACATATACACTCGCATTTTTTATTAGTTTTAATGAAATTAGGGGTGAGTTCCACCCATGAAACTGAACAACTTTCCCCAAGAAACCTATGTGCAAAAATGACAAAAAAATTTCGACCTCCCCGTACAAAACTGTCCGATCAGCTGACAACAATATAGTCAGAGACCAGCCAATAAGGACCACAAGAGCAGTCCACTGCCACAGTCCACGTTTCACCAAATGACTACTAGTGCGATTCTCTATATAAGGTGATTGCTAGAAACCGCAAGAAACTTCAAGGGCTAGTCAGGTCAAGTGTTTTAAACATGACAAAAATTACAAAAAGTAATTCGTGTTTTTTTTTCAATATCATAATATCATATTGAATACCAGTATCATAAGAAAACTAAAATGAAAACAATTGAAAATAACGAATATTTACAACGCGCTGGCCATGGGCCCATCCGCGTCAGTACCTACCTACGGTGACGGGTCAATGGCCGGCCGTCTGTTGACCCGTCCGCGTCAGTACCTACGTTGACGGGTCAATGGCCACCCGACTGTTGACCCGTCTGCGTCAGTACCTACGTTGACGGGTCAACGGCCGGCCGGCCGTTGCCCGCGCGTTGTAAATAATCGTTATTTTAATTGTTTTCATATTGTTTTTCTTATGTTATTGCTTTAAAATAAATTATATACTTAAAGTCTATCCTATTAAAATTCACTAAATGAATTATTTAATTAAAAATGAAAAAAACACAAATTCCTTTTTTGTCATTTTTGCCATGTTTAAAACACTTTACCTGACCACTGACCTTGAATTTTCTTGCGGTTACTAGCAGTCATCTTATACAAGCGCAAACATCGTTTAAGCCTTGGTAGCAGCGGCTGCAGCATCGGTGAGCGTACTATGGTATTATGCTAAATGATTTTCAACGCTGTTCGATACTAGCTCCGCACGACTGTAAACGGCGTGATAGGGAATCACTTCTTTGACATTATTGTAGGTATAAAATCGATATTCTGTAAGTAAAACAGCCTCAACTTTGACCACAGCCGTGACTGCAGAACGATGTGACGGCTGTAACATCTTTGATCACAGCCATGCGCGCAGCGTCCATGTGTCGCTTAGAGAATCGCATAGCTGCTCATGACCTCAGCGTGACAGGTGGTGAGCCCATCGCCGCTCTATGCCGTTGGATGTATGTGCAGTCTTTGGTCCGTTAGTCGCCTTTTACGACATCCAAGGGAAGCGATAGGGCGGTAGTAGGTGGGTCGCTACACAGCACAAATAGAATGTAACAATTACCTAGTAACCGTGTCGCGTAGCGGTGAAAGAATACTACCACCCCCTCTCTTCGCTTGGGTGTCGTAAAAGGCGACTAACGGACTAAGGGATTAATTATAATAAAACCAGGCCGTGTCCGGGGCGTGCCGTGTGCGTGACCCGGACGGGGCACTGATTTGAAACGTTGCATACATTTTGTATTTATATTAGACAGGGCCGTGTCTCGTCCGGGCCCGGACGGGACACGGATCATGCACTATGTAATATGAACTGCTTCATACAAAATGTATGCAACGTCCCAAATCAGTGCCCCGTCCGGGCCCACGCACACGTCACGCCCCGGGCACGGCCTGTTCTAATATAATTCATCCCTAAAGACTGCACATACATCAAACAGCATAGAGAGGCGATGGGCTCACCACATGACTGTGTAGTCGCTATTAGATAAAAAGTGGACTATGGCATAAGACTGATTTTGCGGTCCTCGCTGCCTAGTCTTTTCGACTAACCTTTCGGGGATAATAGTCGTGATTATTTATGTACTACACATGTATGTAATTAAATAATATCAAACATCCGGGTATACTTTGATACGATTACTGTAGCATCATATAAAACGAATTGCGATGGCTCCTTGCCAACCCCGCCAATCAGTCCAGTGTGAATGTTCATTATAACGGGGCATGTAACGAATTGCCAAATTACCAAATTAATTTCGTACGCGCTTGGTAGGTAAGTACATTTAATTTTGGCAATTATCGTGTTTTGTCTTTACATTCTTGAGTAGGTACCTTATTGAGTAAGTACTATAAACCGACTAGCATGTATGAGAGTAAAGGGCCCCACACACGATCAGTTCGCCGGCAAATATCGGCCTGTCAGTAAGCAGTACAACGGGCGGCGGCGGCGGCGGCGGCGGCGGGCGGCTAGTACAACTGACAGGCTAATACCTGCCGGCGAACTGATCGTGTATGGGGCCCTTAAGTGAAGATTTGTCAGGATCGTAGCAAATGGACAGCGGTGGTCCCTGCGTACCCCTCCGGGAAGCGAATAAATAAATAAATAAATTTTACAACTGTCACACCAGTCATTCAGACCAAAACTAAGCATAGCTCGTACTATGGTGATTGAATAACGGATAAACATACATAAATACTAATAAACATCCATAGCTCGGCTACAAATGCTCGTGCTCACCACACAAACATTTGCCCCTACCGGAATTCGAAACCGGGACCGTGGGTTGCGTAGTCAGGGTCGCTGACCACTCAACCACCCAACCGTCAAATGAACTGGAAAAACGGGGATAAAAAAAACTGGTGTGATTATAATAATATTGTAAGCGGCCATCCCTACCACGTCACCCTCACCTCCTCGATCGGCTATAAAGCAAGAGCACTGGCACGCGCGGATCACTTTTGTTGGGGCGCGCGAGGCGATCGCATCGGGCACAACGTCGCTGTCAGGACATCTCTATTTTGGTGATATTCATTTCTGTTTTTATTTTATTTTTGTGTCTTTTGATTATTAATTATTGTTTCGTCTTTCAAAAATCATAAAGAGTGTAAAATAGTTAAGATTGTGTTTTTTTAAATAAAACACCACTTGACTGACCTAAAATCAGAAGTGGGATAAGGTTCTTTACGACCCATTATTAGTGGAAAACGAAACAATTGATTTTCTTTGCAAGTTTTTCCCCGTTGGTACCTTGTTTATAAAGCAGATGAAATCAGTAAGTGTTAATCTTTTCGAGTTGAATGTGTGTTAAATAGTGCTTTCCGTTGTTAAATTATTTACTGTGTTGGTTGTTGGTACTTGCGAATCAATACTAACAGAATACCCTTTGAATTAGAGGTTACTCTTTGTAGTCGTTTCGTTTTGTGATTTTCATTTTTAAACCAAAGTCAATTAATTAAATTTTTGAGTGAGTGTTAATCGTATCCAAGTGATACCTACATTTTGAATTAATAATTGGTTCATTGAAACATTAAAATGAGGTCTAACTCACGTAGTAACGAACGTGAACGTTCTAGTCGTCGGTCGCGTTATCGAGAAAGCCGTGTTGTTTCAAGTAAACATGATTCAAAGCATAGATCACGGACTCGGAGTAGTGATTATTCATCCGATGACTCGTATGAAAGGCGACGATTCCGATCTCGTGGCCGGGCTCGCCGTAATCGTCGTGATAAGAACCGCACTCGTTCACGTAGCTCTCGCAGTCCGCATACGCATAATAAGTCCGCCCTCGAACACCGTCGTTACCAGTTGAACACCATGGTTCTGTTAGATCAACTGTTCCTTGCTCTGACGCGTCCACTCTCGCACAAGCATTAATGCAAGCAATTAAAACTATTCAACCTGTGAGATCACAGACATATTTTATTTCTAATTTTGATCCCTCGATTAATAATATCGATGCATGGTGCGAAGAAGTGGATCGCGCCAGAGACGCAAATGGCTGGAACGATCATGAATGTCTGTCTCGGATAGCTTCATGCCTTAAGGGTGATGCCAAGGTGTGGCTGGGAGAGTGGGTCACGAATGATCGTACTTGGTCGAATTTTAAACAAGAGTTCAAACCACTTTGTCCTCGTAAATTAGATTTCGCGAACATTTTGTTCGATGCCATGAACACTACGTCCGATAGATATCTTACTTACGCGGAATATGCCCGTCGCACCTTGTTGCGTTTAAAAGTAGTTCAGGGGCTCAGTGATGATTTAAGGTCTTTAATAGTTATACGTGGAATAGACAACCCTCAAATTCGTGCAGCTGCTGCAAACGCTGACTTAACCCTTGAAAACCTCGTTTCCTTTTTATCGATTTATACTAAGCCAAATCGACCAAAGCCTGATAATCGCTCCAACTTCGCACCTAAGAAACCACACTTTCAAAAATCCAACAACCGTACGGACATCAAGTGTTATAAATGTAACAGACGTGGACACTTAAATCGTGACTGTCCTCAAAAACACACACCAAGCGCAAAGATAGATACAGCCCCTCAACCTAGCACGAGTAATTTTTGTACGTTTTGTAAGAAGCAGGGACATACCGAGGATGTTTGTTTTGCGAAAGCGCGGTCAGCGTCCCGAAATCCACGTAGTGTTAACTTGTGCTCCCACCAACCCGAGGTTCCGCAAAATAAAGACATCACCTTAGCAGTGATAGATGGCATACTTGTTGATGTGCTCATAGACAGCGGTGCACTCAATGTGTCCCTCATTTCTGCGGACGTTTTGAAGTATTTAAACTGTCAACCAAAGGCGAAACGTTGCGTACTTAAAGGTATTAGCGATAGAGAATTAGTAGCTACTACCTATGTCACGACCACTATAGAGTTTCGAGACATATCTATAGAGGTTGTTTTGATAGTAGTGCCGTCATCTTATATGAATACCCCAGTCATAATAGGCACCGATGTCCTTAATCGCGATGGTATCACTTATGTGCGCACCAAAGACTTTCAATACCTTACGCATTCCATTTCCTTAGCTTCTGCGATTAATACTGTTAAAGAGAGCACTCAAATGAATATTAAAGTTAACACGCCTCTTCAAGGTGACACACTGACTTTCCTTATGTCTGTTATTGGTGACTTTTCTGACTTTCTTATTTCTGGAACGGCCACAACTACGGTTAAAACGGGACAAATGGAAATAAAACTAATTAGTTCTACTCCAGTTGTGTATAGACCTTATAAGTTGTCTTACCAAGAAAAAATAAAAGTTAGGGAAATTACCAAGGATCTCTTAGACAAAGGTATAATCAGGAGGTCGCAGTCAGAGTATGCTAGCCCGATCATACTAGTCAAAAAGCGGGATGGTTCGGATAGACTCTGCGTCGATTTTAGAGCCCTTAATCGCATAACGGTCAAAGATCGATACCCTCTTCCACTGATCGATGATCACATCGATAGGTTGGGTAGCTATGTGTTCTTCACCAGTTTAGACATGGCAACTGGGTTCCATCAGATCCCAATAAAAGAAGAATGCATACACCTAACAGGCTTCGTAACACCAGAGGAACACTTCGAATATGTCAAAATGCCATATGGCTTAGCCAACTCTCCTATCGTTTATCAGCGTATCATAAACGATACCTTTCGGCCTCTCATGGACGAAGGTCAAGTCTTGGTCTACGTAGACGATGTGCTCCTCATGAGCCATACTGTTGATGAAGGGATTGAGCTTCTTCGTAGGGTTTTGTGCGCTCTCACGATAGCTGGGTTTTCAATTAACATTCGTAAATGTTCATTCCTCGCGACAGAAGTCGAATACTTAGGCAGGGTGGTCAGTCAAGGTCAGGTTAGGCCGAGTCCGCGTAAAATCGAGGCCCTTGTCTATACTTTGCCGCCCAAAAACGTAAAGCAAGTGCGCCAACTCCTTGGCTTGGCTGGATACTTCCGTCGCTACATAAAAGATTATGCTCTCAAAACGGCTCCAATAGCGCACTTAACGCGCAAAAACATCGAGTTCAGCTGGACCTCGGAACACGAAGGGATCCGACAAGACCTTATCAGATACTTAACTAGCAAACCAGTCCTAGTAATTTTTGACCCCAAGCTTCCGACCGAAGTACACACCGATGCAAGTAGCATTGGCTATGGAGCTGTCCTACTCCAAACGCATTTCGATGGAAAAAAAAACACGTCGTAGCGTACTTTAGTAAAGTAACTCAGGGAGCCGAAGGAAAATACCATTCCTACGAGCTTGAGACCCTAGCAGTGGTTAAGGCTCTTCAACATTTCCGCCATTATCTCGTTGGGTTGAAATTCATCGTTGTCACTGACTGCAACGCCCTGAAGTCAACGGAGCGCAAGCAAGATTTGTTACCAAGGGTGGCGCGCTGGTGGATCTACCTCCAGGACTTCGAGTTTTCTATCGAGTACCGAAAGGGAGTCATGATGCCCCACGCAGACTACTTGAGCCGCAATCCCGCCGCCCAAGTTAATCAAATTTCTAGGCCGCGTAACTGGGTGCAAATAGCCCAATTAGCTGATGACGAGACCCAAGAACTACTGCAAAAACATCGCGATGGTGAGCTAGATCAGAGCAGGTACGTGGTCCAGGGAGACATTCTGTACTACAAATACACGCCGCCTGGTGAGGATTCACGTTTACTCTGTTACATCCCCAAGGGACATCGACTTAGCCTGTTGAGGATATTTCACGATGAGCACGGTCATATTGGGGCGGATAAGACCCTAGATCTTATCTTGAAGTACTTCTGGTTTCCCGGAATAAGACAATTTGTTCGCAAGTATATTTCTCATTGTCTAGTGTGCATTTCAAAGAAGCGTGTCCCTCGTGCTCCACTTCAGAACATCACTTCATGGGAAAAACCAGATGAGCCGTTCCATACAGTTCATATGGACGCATTAGGCCCCCTACCGTTGTCAGATGGATATAAGTTTATCCTGCTCATAGTAGACGCTTATACCAAATACTGTCTACTCTTTCCCATGTACCGACAGGAAGCGACTGAGCTAAAGCGAGTGGTTATGCAAGCCGTCTCTCTCTTCGGTGTACCTAAAATAATAATTACAGACAAGGGCCGAATGTTCGAGTCGAATGAGTTCTCGTCGTGGATCAATGAGCAAGGGTGCGATCTACACTACATAACTCCGGAGATACACCATGCCAATGGGCAGGTCGAAAGGTATGTGAGAACAGTCCGAAACATGCTTCGTATTGAAACAAATCATAGAAATGCGTCGTGGTCTGATACTCTGTGGAAGCTACAACTTATACTGAACGTCACGAAGCAAAAGACCACACAAACATCTTCTCTTAACCTGCTCATTGGTACAAGCGCCACCACCCCTGTCATTCATGCACTAGTACGCGATATTGCAGCAGAAGACTCTACGCCCAACCGAGAGGCACTGCGAGAAATAACCAGAGACCGGGCTCGTCGGTTGCTCAGACGGAACCAAGTTGATCAAGATGAACGGGTGAATCGGCAGCGTCACCCACCTCGAAAGTTTAATATTAACGACCTTGTTTTCGTGATCAAATTTTCACAGTCTACAGGGAAACTCGATCCTGGCATGCGCGGTCCATATAAGGTGACCAAAATTTTGCCAAGTGGACGCTATGAGCTGAGACTGCTCAGTGGCAGTTATGGCAAAACCACGCAGGCTGCAGCACAACACATGGTGCCGTGGCGAGGAGAGTGGTGCCCGGAGACATGCGCGGCGTTCTTCGAACGTAAGCATTGGTTCATACTCACTATCACTGTCGAACCCTTTTCTTCACGATTCAACTGTTATTCATTACTTTTAGTAACTGTCATCCGATCTGACATGTTAAATTAAAATTCAACAGAACCTAACCTACAGCGCTATAATCGGGACGAAAAGGGTTACGTGTGCTTAGAGATGAATGTATGAAGCTCCATAGCATTAATCGCTTGTCGGATATGGACGTTGGCGTCCGTCGTCAAGTCGTCCTGGCGTTGACATTAATATGTCAAGTCGCTGTAGCGTTGGCATTCATTTGTCAAGTCGCACTGGCGTTGGCGTTTTTTGTCAAGTCGCCTTGGCGTTGGTATGTTAACCAAGTCGCCATGCCTTATACGTGTGCTATCAGGCGGATGCTTTAGTCACGAGTCACGTTATGTCGCAGGACAACATCAACACGAAGAGACACTTTAGTCTCTTGGCTTTCTGAGTGTGAAGTTAACGATGTGTGACTTATAGATGCGTTTGTTAGATGAAGGATGAATTGATTGAATGTTGTCTAAAAGAAATAAGTGTGAAAGCGAATGTGCAACATACTTCTTTTATAACAAATAGTTTCTTTTTTCTTGTTTTTTCTTTCTTCTAGACGATGAAACTGAAGACACCGACGAACTTATCGAGACATCAGCAAGGACTGAGGTCGGATTATCCATGCCTTCCTTGGACCCCGAAGCTGGACCTTCGACATCTAATGCTGCTGGTCCCAGTGGCACCACGAGAGAAGCACGCGTCGAGGACGACTCTTCGTCAGGAGAGGCCGTGTAAGCGGCCATCCCTACCACGTCACCCTCACCTCCTTGATCGGCTATAAAGCAAGAGCACTGGCACGCGCGGATCACTTTTGTTGGGGCGCGCGAGGCGATCGCATCGGGCACAACGTCGCTGTCAGGACATCTCTATTTTGGTGATATTCATTTCTGTTTTTATTTTATTTTTGTGTCTTTTGATTATTAATTATTGTTTCGTCTTTCAAAAATCATAAAGAGTGTAAAATAGTTAAGATTGTGTTTTTTTTAATAAAACACCACTTGTGACCTAAAAATATATTTAAATGTATGTATTCTTGAACTAGGCATTTGCTAAAATACTTCGTAAATGAACATGAACTAAATAATAAAATTATAATCAAAACTAATTGTTCTTCAGAAGGTATTATTAAAGTTTTAGATTTTGTTAAATGCACAACTCCGAATTCTTCATTATTTGAGTGTCTAGCACCAACTTTTATAAGACTCAACAAATTAATATAAATTAACAGTGGCTTAATTGACTTTGTTTTTAACTAAGACAGATAGGTATACAACTTATACATACCATACATAATTATAATCACGATTATTATCCCCGAAGGGTTAGTCAGAGAATTAGGCAATGATTCAACAAAAGCAGTCCTCTACTAGGTATGGACCTAGTCCACTTTTTACCAAATAGCGACTACACATGTACTTAGCCTGACAGGTGGTGAGCCCATCGCCGCTCTAAACTGTTAGAAGTATGTTTAGTCTTTAGTCCGTTAGTCGCCTTTTACGACACACAAGAGAAGAGAGGGGGTAGTAGTATTATTTTACTGCTACGCGACATGGTTGCCAATAATATTATAACTTTAGTTACCTAACATTAACTTCAGAAAATCGGTTTAAAGAATATTTATTTCTCATAAAAACTTTACAGTTTGCTTAAGCTTAGATACAAAGATTTGTATCTAAGCTAAAGAAAGTAAATAAAAATATATGAGCACTGCGGTGGTTATATAAAACAGAATAAAGAAAATACTATATACTTTATTTAACACTAGCAGCCCGCCGGCGACTTCGTTCGCGTGGACCCCTTACCCCGTGACGAATTTTCAAAATGACTCCCCTCCCAAGGACACTTATTGTGACGTAACTAAAATAGTTAGACATATACTATTGCAATACTTTTTGTAGATAATGGTGTGTTCTGCAAAGCCATAGTACATTATTTTATTCTATCTTTAGTAATTTTATTACCGCACGCGATTTAAGGAATTTATTAGAGTTTTTTAAGGATCCCTAACTTTTTTGAAAATATAATATACACTAGCCTACGGTGAAAAAATTTTTGAAATCGGTTTAATAATTTCGGATAGTGTTGGCCAGGACTCGAGTTCTTTAAGTCCTATTTTAAGGACTGGACTCGATTTTTGGCGACTGAACTCGTAAATGAGAGCGTAAATGATAAGACTTACGAGTCCTTACAATATGACTCGAGAAACTCGTGTTTTTAAAGAACTTGAGTTCCATAATAAAAGCTTAGTTCTATGAGTAGAGTCTTTTTGCATTAGGACTCGACGAAAGGACTCAAGGCTCAAAATTCAGACTCATTTTAGTCAGTCTTGCGAGCTCTACCAAAATAAGTCCAGTCCCTAAATTAGGACTTAAAGAACTCGAGTCCTGGCCAACACTAGTTTCGGAGCCTATTCAATACAAACAAACAATCAAATGTTTCCTATTTATAAAATTAGTATAGATAAAATCAGTCTATTTTATACTACCTACCAAAAATAGGAAACCTTTCCTTTTATAAAAATGCTTATCAAAACAGTACATGGGGTACATATTTGAACAGTTTTAAGTGACAATTTTATTAAGAGCTCAGTGGCGGAGCTAAGGCGTTCGGTTGACCAGTTAAGCAACTTTTACAATGCGAAGTTACTGGATGGGTGACCAAATTTTAAACATCTCGAGCTCCTCCGTGCTTCGGAAGGCAGGTGAAGCCGCTGGTCCCGATGGTTGACGTAAGATGGCAGTCGTTAAAACACTTTAAAACCCACCCATCCGTATTGTCCTAGCTTGGTAGGATGAGTGGGTGGGTTGTGGCCCAATCAGCCTATGGTCTGTTGTCAATGTGGGAAGGCCTGAGCCCAGCAGTGGGACAATAAGTTACAGGTTGATGATAATGATTAATAATTACGAATATTGAAACATGGTTACGAAAACACGTTGAGTAAGTACACACGGCAGCACATCACGCTATCCATTATACATATTATCTATAACTACGTTGCGGTATGGAGTGTTAGAAAGAAAGTGTCTTCAATTTAATTGGTGGAATTCTCTAGTTTATCAAAATTCCCGAATGGCGAATACAGGCGAATATGTCAAAAACTATCGGCCAATAGTAATTATTCTCGGGGGTTGGCCACGCCCCCTGCGCGGCCGCCACCGGGCCGGAATTTTTCTTCTGGCAGTCCAGTCACACGTCACGGCAGCGACGCTCGCGTTTTGTAAACACCATCTCTAAGTCTGTGGTAAACACAAAAATGGCACCTACTTTAAGTAGGGTGGAGAGAGAGCAAATAATTGCTCTAAGACAAAGTGGATGCCGAGTCAAACATATATGTGACCAAACTGGAGTAACGGTGAGTAATTTAACCTACTACAAAATATGATTTGTTAGATGTTTGATGTTAGGTGTTAGAAAAGACAAAACAGTGCCGCAGGAGACCCGGCTTAGGAGTGTTAGATTAATGTTTATTTGTAAACAAAAATGGCGGTTAACTTAACTCGTAACTTTCATCTAAATAGGTTCTGCTTTTTTATTTAGTTTCATGCTTTATTAGAGGAAGAAATTTTACTGTTTATTTGTAAACAAAAATGGCGGTTAACATAACTCGTAACTTTTATCTAAATAGGTTATCATGATATTTTATTTAGTTTCATGATAAATTAGAGGAAGAAATTTTACTAAGGGATGAATTATATAAAAGCGGGCCGTGCACGGGGCTCGTCCGGGCTCCGTCCGGGCTCGGATGGCGCACTGATTTGAGACGTTGCATACATTTTGTATCGAGCAGTTCTTATTAAACTGTGCATTCCATGATCCGTGTCCCGTCCGGGGCACGACGCCCCGTGCACGGCCCGCTCTAATATAATTCATCCCTAAACCTGTAATTTTTAGTTTGACTGCTTGTAATGGCGGCTCCACATTATTAGTGCCGACACATAATAAATAATAAAGTGCCGTGACGCTCCGTAAACAGGCGTGAACGTGAATGTGGACGGTTTTCTTGGGGTTCACGCGCGTTCACGCCTGTTCCCCGATCTGATCGGGGACGGGGAACAGGCGTGATCGCGCGCGTACTATTTTGTCCCGCGACAAAGGGTTCTCGCGGCGTTCACGCGTACAAATCCACATTCACGGCCCCGTACTAGTTTACCAAAGAGGAAATTAATCGGTTTACTCCAGACTATACTTCGATCGGTTACGATACGATGTATTTCAGTCATCTACCATCTTCTTTTTTTTTCTCTACGTCCATTTCGCGGCGGGTTTCACGAACGATTGTGAGCATCCCGTGAATCTGGAGGGCACGACTTGTGCCGTGAATTCGCGCGTGAATTCACGGCACTTAAAGCCTGTATATACTTTGATTAGTGATTAGTGCTGGTGACGAGTGCAAGTGCTTAGTGATTAGGAGTAAACACGTGTGGACTGGGCTGCGTTCTGTCGCTTCACTCGAGCGCACTCCGGCGCGCGCTCTAACCTTTCCGTGGCTTGGTGAAATTTTACTCTGATGGCTGTCAGAGCGTAGTTTCATCGGTTCTGTGCTAGTATATGTGTTCTGTGGTTCTGTGGCTCAGAGCGCAGCAACCAAACAACCATCAAATCGGATGGTTATTTTCACTCTAACAGCTATTTGACGTTTATATCATTTAAAAAGTGTCAAAGTTTGCAATTTATGTCAAAACGTCTCGAAAAATTCCGCCTGTTGTTTGGTTGTTTTGTATTGTTTTACTTTTTAATAATTCTGTTATATATGGTATAAAAGTGGAAAAAATGGAGACAGAAGAATGTTTTCTCGTACAGGACAGGAATACTTCAGAAGAGGTTATAAAAACAACTTGATTGTTCCGTGGCCTGGTTGCAACTCAAACGAGTTAAACTTTAACCAAACAACTACACTACACCAAAACGACGGAACGCACTCCAGCGATTGATTAGTGCGAGTGGTTAATATAGTTAATTAAAGTAGCCCGCATAGTAAAGTGATATGTGGGTTCTAAAGTTTCTTTCATTATTTCTTGCAATTGCAAGTGCGCTTCTTGACGTGCGTACTAAACACAGCCACTTGACAAAATGTGTCCATTTTGTACTCGCACTACACATCCTGCACTAATCACTCGCAACTAATCACCTGCACTTGCACTGTCGCACTTATCAATGTGAATACAGGCCTTAATGTGGAGCCGCCATAATGGATTTTGTGAGAATGCGGATTTTTCATTCTTCTTTAACCGTAAAGTGTAGTAATACGAGAAATAGTTAGCCATAAAATTATAATTTTGTAAGGTAATCAATGTTTTTACACGGGACGAACAAACTAACACCAACTTGTGCTGTTGTTTTATTTGATAGTAGGTGTTACCAATGGTGTATTAAAACAAACCCTAATTGACGTTTTCTTTCAGCGAAAATCGGTATATTTTTGGCTTCGCCGATGGGAAAAGTCTGGGTCCCTAGAAGCTCACCACCGTCAGCACTACGAGAGGGCCACGACGTCTGAGGAGGACGCGGCCATAGTTGATTCACACTCTGCTGATCCCTTTTTGAGCACAAGAGTGTCTTCTTCTAATTATAGCGTGAGTATATCATAACAATTACCTACCTTGTTTAAACTCTATTGAAATTAACACCTATTAAACAAAAGTGGGATTTAACTTGCTATTCTTTCTACCATTGACTTGGCTGACCAAAAAACCACTTACTGCATGTGTATTTGATGAATTTTTTGATGAAGGTTTTAGTTAAATTATTAAAATAATAAGCTCAAATGCCTTCGCACTTCTTGAGAATGACTTTTTGACAATGAGTAGTTATTGCATAATATTAATAATTTATTGAGATCCTTTTAAACACGTTTTAAATATCTTTACAAATAAATGAAGTAAAGAATATAATTTATTATTTACTATGACTGTAAAGTTATATTGAACATGGTTTTTAGTAGGGTGATAATGTTGAATTTTTTTTTAAAATATCTTTATAACAGAAGCTATGGCTAGATTAAAATAAAGTTTGAATAAGTATATTTTTCTAAACAAAAACAATTAAGTAAGTACTAGAATTGTTAAGAGGGTTTACGCATTTCGGTTTCCCATACAAACTTCCAAGTCGAAGTTTTTAAAAACCATTAATACAATTTTGATGAAACTTTGTATGCTAAAGTAAAACACAGGGATCTAAATAGTTTGTTGAAAACATTTTAAAACAACGTTCATTTAGCTGAGTTATTGCGATTTAAAGTCTACTCTAGAAAGTTTAAAATCGCAATAACTCACTTAAATAAACGTTTTTTAAAAATGTTTTTAACAAACTATTCAGATCCCTGAATTTTACTTTAGCATGCAAAGTTTTATTAAAATTGGCTAAGTGGTTTTTAAATATTTCAGCTTGGAAATTTGTATAGGAAACCGAAATGCGTAAACCCTCTTAAATCAATGTTTCCAAAAAAAAAAAAACCTCCAACATTTGGGAAAGTTGTGAAGTGCCAGCTATTTATTGCATAATCATAATAATCATTTGGGGGGTCCCAATTGCATGTTTACTACCTATATATCCTTTAAAAAAGTTAAAAAAATTAAATTGATTAATTACTATGTATAGACATGGTTTGTATAGTAGGATGATCCGAAGAATATATTTTTATCAAATATTTGGCTTTGGATACATTTAACTACCTATAATATTAACTACATGCAGTAAAATAATTCAATCAGTGTTTCCAATACCTATTATTTTAAGCCAGGTTACAGACTGTGTGCCAAATTTCATGTGAATACATATTCAGCCTTTTTAACCAACCATAAAATATTTTACATTTTTAATAGAAATATAATTTTAGAGACCGTTGTATATTTTATGTCTACAATAAAAAAGAAACATTGACATAAATTGGGTGAAATCACTAAAAAGTCACACACAATCCTAAAGTTGGTCCTCTGATTCCTGATTAAGTTTTTAAATTTAACATATTTACTGTATAGTTAAAATCTTTAGTTTAATGAATTTACTTTACTTTTTTCTTTGTTTTAGGTTTCCATGGACACTATCCGGAGAAGATTAAAAGAGGCCGGGAAGAAATGCAGCAGACCTGCGAAAAAAATTCAATTATATTATGAACATCATAAAGAGGCAAGAGTTAGCTTTTGCTTAGAATTTTACAACTTTGACTGGGATAATGATATATTTTTTTTGTGCGCTGCAATATTAACTCATTCGCTAAACACAGTGACGTACACAATTTCAGTACTAGAAATAAGTCAAAACTTATGATGCCCCTGTTCAGGTTACAGAAGGTTCTCGGCTCTTTCTTGGGGCAAGGTATTCACTATTATAATAAAATACCAAGTACTGTACTAGAATTACCTTTAGATAAGTTTAAAAATCATATAAAATCTTATTTACTTAAGAAAGGTTATTATACAGTTAAGGAAGAAGAAGACAAAACAGCCTGGTAATGATAAAATAATCACATTATATTTTCTTAAGTCCATTTTCTTTGTAACTAGCTCATACCCTGGTATGATAGCCTTTATCAGCAGTGTCTTACAGACAAGAGGTACCTACTCAAAACTTATGTTGCGTAAAACGTTGCCTAAATGTTTTCTTGCTTGCTTCATTGGAGTTGCTCGAGTGTGTCATGCTCTCTCAAAGTGTCTTTGGCATGTGCGTCAGGTCGTTACGTTCCCTAAAACATGGTTGAGCGCAGCGATGGCTGATTCACATGTCATACTCGTGAACGGGTGCCGCCTGTGGAGGCTGGTCTGCTCTTGCTAACTTATTTTTATTATTAGTATATTAGTAGTTATAGTCTTACTTCTTTTTTCTGTACTGTAAGACATTGATTATTTTATATTGATGAATACCTGAACTTTTTATTTTTATTAATATATTTTTTATTTTTATGTCCTTGTAGTTGTTTTATGTTTTTATTATTGTAATGGAAAGTGCCCTTCTATGATAGGGAGGGCATTTTTCAATTCTAATTGACGCTGTAAAAGAAAGGGAGAAAGGAAATGCCTTTGCTGAGTTTCTTGCCGGTTCTTCTCATTACAAGGCTCCCGCCCCATAGTTAGACTTACGAACCGATGGCATAAATGACATTCATAAGTGCTGTAACCTAAACATGGCCTAACCTGAATAAATGATATTGAATCTTGAAGTTATGTTATGGAATTGTGATAATGAACCCTTGTTTTAAAGTCTGTTAAAAACGCCCAGTCAAATTGTAATGTTCTAAGAAAATAAACTCTTGCCTCTCATTTTATCCCTTAGCCGGCATTTGACGTAATAAGACGTATTTTTAATTTAATAATTACTTTGAAGTATTATAATTAAGTTTATAACCCTAGAGTTACTTTAGATTTGGATGGTTTATTTAAAGAAATTTTATAAATGTTTTCGTTCTATCATTTAATTGTTGGAGAATGTTCAGCTTATTGCTCTGTTTCTTAATTTCTTTTCCATGTATTTGTTATCAGAATAATAATGTGATAGGTTGAACCTTTGATATTATATTAGCTATAAGTATCGATCAAATTCGGGGTAATTAATCACCCTGAATACCTATTTGTGTAATTTATTTAGAGTAGTAAGTTTATTAAAGTTCCTACTATTTTATTGGTTAATAAATCAGGGAGTTTAAATATATTGAAGATTATAATCAATAAATGTTTATTTGTGTTAGTTTATTGTTTTTATTTTTCTAAGTTTAAGTTCGAAACTCGATAAGAGCCTTATTACAATATTTTGACAGTTATTCGTTGACTATTGAACATTTAAAAGATAATAGAAAATCAAAGACCACATTGTAAAATTTCTTCTTCTTTATCGAGTGGCTGGTGAGGCCTGGTGTCAGAGTTTTTACAAGCCGCCATTTAGGTCTCTGACTTGACTTGTTGCTATATTTACTACAGCAACTGTGACCAACGGCTTTACGTGCCTTCCGAAGCACGACCAGACCAGAACAAGTATACAAAGATATGTTCCGCTGAATATCGAACCCAGTCCTCCGGGTACCTATGTAAGCAGACTTACTAACATTCAACCACGGAAAAGCCTGTAAAATTAATAAAGCTACAAGTATGCTCTAAGTAATTATCATTATATCAACACTTTTTGGGACATAACAATTAACCCCACGTGCTATTGTCCACGTGGGAGGCCTGTGCCCATCAGTGGGACGTTTATTTGCTGATGATGAACAATTAACCCACTGAGCATCGTAAAACCAGATACAATTGAAAATCAATTGTTTCGTGACCGCCGGCGGTCTTATGATCCTTGACCTATTATAGTGTTTTCTTACTTTTTGCATGTTTCATGTTTTGCAGAATTCACACGGCTATTAATAATATTTCCCACATTCACACAAATTACTTAGCTTAAAGTAAGCACTGTAAGGCTTGTGATATGGATACTAGGTAACGGATACACTTACATAAACAATACGTAGATAATATAGATATAAATACATATAAACACCGACTCGGTTCAAATTACTCGGTAAAAAATTACCATGTTCATCACACAAACATTTGCTCGTACCAGGATTTGAACCCGGGACCTTTGGGGTTGGAAGGCAGGATCTCTGCCAACGGGCCACAGATCGGTCTTCGCTTGTGCTTGAGTCACTATGTTTCACTTTATTTATTTTATAAAACATTATGGCCTCAGAGTATCATTTGGTCTTTTATACTTATACCCCAGTAATCACCACCTAACTGTCAAAATAATTTGTGTCCATGTCTACAGCTTCCTCATTCGATATAGAGAAATTCTAAGCATACCATATTTTTGTGCATATTATGTGCAATCAAACGTTTCAGTCCTAATTTTTGTGCCACCACAACTTCGTTACTATGAGTTGTTTTATGTGTGTAAGCTGGAGACACGTGTCACCAGCTCGCACACGCCCGTTAAGACAAACCAGTGAGGTTAGGGTTTTGGACTATAGCTAGAAGTTTTGTGCATAATTTGTGCACTAGGAACAAAAAAAACTAACCATCACACTCAAATACTGTTGAAACTACGATCATAAAACTGTGTGCGAGCTGGAGACACGGGTCTCCAGCTCGCACAGCTGTATCTTCGTAATTGTTCAAGCTACGGTTATGAATTATACCTCAAAATTTTGTGCAGAATTTGTGCATAAGGCACAAAAATTTTCAAAACTTTAACTCAATAGGTTTTTGAGCTACGAACCGATAAGTATGTGTAAGCTGGTGACACGTAACACGGGCTAACACATGGTGAATTATTGTAACTGTATAAGATAGCGCTTCGTTTTAAAGATAAAATAATACGTTATAATTTGTGCACACACGAGGCAAAATTTCAAATCTCTGGGCCTCTTACTTTATAAATTATAAGCCAAAAACTGTTTTCCCGCCAAAAAATTCAAAATAATGGCTCGGAAGCGGCTAAACGCGCGCCGACCGCGCTGTTGCCGTTCCGTGCGCTACACTATTGCAATCGAGTTTGAACTTGAGAGCTAGCTTAATTTAGTGTCATTTTAATTTGCGCTCTCGATCGTTTCGTTTCTACACCGAGAATTTTAGACTAGGAGACTGCTGATATAGGAAATTGGTTAATTTAAAATAAAAGCAGTCTATTTTATTTATGAATGTTCATAAAATATCGCTATGCTTTGTTTTAAGTATTTACAATAACCTCATTAATATGATAAGTAGTGATAAAATTAGTCTGCCTGTATGTTTTTATTACCACGTTTTTATTCGGTAGCTTTCTCGTTTATTTGTTTATTTATTTGTCGACAAATGCAAACGATTTTATAGTAGCTTCCCGATGAGCTAGACTTGCTTTGAACATAGGTCAGAACAGAATGACAATGTAATATTATGGTGTCATGAGCTGATCTGATGATTCAGCCGGAAGAAGGCCACAGGATCTCTGTAAGAAAATTATGAAACCCCATTCAGGCTCATTTGATTAGTTTTGATGAGCACTCTGACGGGAGACGACTAGACGAGGTCCATGGTCTGATGATGAACCCGAAGGAAGGCCACAGGAACTCAGTATTGAAACCATGCAACCCCATCAAGTTTGGGCTCGTTTGATTCATTTTGACGAATACTCTGTTAGAAAAAAGGGTCCAGGGTCTGATGATGGAGCCAGAAGAAGCCACAGGAACTCGGTATTGAAACCATGCAACCCCATCGAGTTTGGGCTCGTTTGAATCATCTTGACGAGTACTCTGTTGGGAAATAGTGTTTAGGGTTTGATGATCAAGCCGGAAAAAGCCCACAGGAACTCTATAATAAAACCATGCTACCCCAACGAGTTCGGGGTCGTTTGAATCGCTTGACGAGTACTTTATCGAGAAATAGTGTTCAGGGTCTGATGATGGAGCCGGAAAAAGGACACAGGAACTTTATAATAATACTACACAACCCCATCGAGTTTGCGCTCGTTTGATTCGTCTTGACAACTACTCCCATAGGAGATGAAGAATTTTTAGTTTTGGCACGTTAACTAAAAAACAGTTACTACGCTACGATAACTAAACCATCAACCATTCTGACAAGGGGTCGGTCAGCCATCAACACATAGAAGAATTGGTAACTTGCGAACTTTTTAACTTTTAAATAGAAAAAGTAAGAATTACTTACTACTGGTAAAATAAAAATTTGAAATAGCTTTATTAAAAATAATAAAAGTATCTTTTTTTCGTTATCTGTGGATTGGGTTTGAAATAGGTACATATAAAATTTAGCATCTACCTACTTACTAGCATTTGAAAATAACTTTAGGTACTTACTCATAAGATAACAAAGGTACGCCTACTATTGAATCTCGGTGATCTACTGCGGATGGACAACATCTACATAAAGAAGCCATAACTGGAGGTTAGTATAGGTAAGCAGCAGAACGATTAGATAGAACACAATTAAATTATTTTTTATTATAGTTCTTTTTCTATAGAATTTACAATAATGACGAAAAAGGCCGGCGCACGGGAAGATGCGCGTAATAAAATGCCCGCTTGCAAAGTGTTAAACTATAGCTACATAAATTTAATATCGGTGATAAAAGTATCGACCATATCTACGGACTATTAAAAAATTCATGCAATATCGTGTTTTTTTCCACTATATAGTTTCAGAACGCATCGAACGTTTATAATAATTTTATTTTATTAAACTTTTACAAGCACATTTGTTTGTTAAAAACTACAGATTAATGATAATTCAATAAATATCAGGGATACGGTACAATATTCTTGAATTCGATCACGTACAATATAGTGATCTCAACGCACACCGCATTCCTGACGCGATATAGTGTTTTCCAAAATAGGTATAGTTTCAGAACGCATCGATATCGGATTTGACGATATTGATGCAATAAATACGTTTCAGTAACCTTATACGATTTGTATCGCCTACTCCTAATTTTATCGAAAAAAATGGAAGAGGTGATTGCGCTTTATTACATGTCGGCAAATAATTACTATTTATTGCATCTTTATTATTATTATTAATTATGAATTCGTAATATTGTATTACTTTTAATACTTTATCGTTACTCCAATCCATAATTATCGAAACAGAATAATATCGATAGTCGTATTTGCAACACGTTCACACCTCTAGTTGTCTAGCAGTCAACTAAAGTGTGCGAAGGAAATGTGGCCGCACGAACTTTATCGCTACAAAATCCTTGATGTGCGGCAATTTACCAACAGCGCGGCGCGTCAACGCCATGATACAACGCGCTAACGCGAAGTGTTTGGCCAGACGTGTCGCGAAAACGCAAATCTTCGCGCTAGCGCGATAATGTGGCCCTAGCATTACATTGGGATGCCCCAGCAGACTAATCGCAAAGTCATTCGATCACCAATATCACCATAGAGTACATTTATTTTTATTTATTTATTTACATTTAACCATGGGAAGTAATACAATCTAATATTAAAATAAATTACTTTCAATGGTTAAAATTTAATCTGTGACGGTCGATAGCGATTAGTTGCTGGAAAGCATCCGTTCTTTATCGAATTAGGCTCAAGTATTCAACCATTTTGTCGTTCTGCACTCCTCCATAATGTTTATCATTATGCCAAATCTAATTATTTAATTGTCTCAACAACAAAAAATAACTAAGACATTCGTGTGTGAGATATCTAAAATAAAAAGTAGGGTAGGTTATTAGGTACCTGCCTATAGTAAAACTAAATTAGTCGCGTCGCGCATCGCTTTAACAGACGGCTCCTAGTCTAAAAGTGGCAATAGTGTAGCGCACGGAACGGCAACGGCGCGCTTAGCCGCTTCCGAGCCATTATTTTGAATTTTTTGGCGGGAAAACAGTTTTTGGCTTATAATTTATAAAGTAAGAGGCCCAGAGATTTGGAATTTTGCCTCGTGTGTGCACAAATTATAACGTATTATTTTATCTTTAAAACGAAGCGCTATCTTATACAGTTACAATAATTCACCATGTGTTAGCCCGTGTTATGTGTCACCAGCTTACACATACTTATCGGTTCGTAGCTCAAAAACCTTTTGAGTTAAAGTTTTGAAAATTTTTGTGCCTTATGCACAAATTCTGCACAAAATTTTGAGGTATAATTCATAACCGTAGCTTGAACAATTACGAAGATACAGCTGTGCGAGCTGGAGACCCGTGTCTCCAGCTCGCACACAGTTTTATGATCGTAGTTTCAACAGTATTTGAGTGTGATGGTTAGTTTTTTTTGTTCCTAGTGCACAAATTATGCACAAAATTTCTAGCTATAGTCCAAAACCCTAACCTCACTGGTTTGTCTTAACGGGCGTGTGCGAGCTGGTGACACGTGTCTCCAGCTTACACACATAAAACAACTCATAGTAACGAAGTTGTGGTGGCACAAAAATTAGGACTGAAACGTTTGATTGCACATAATATGCACAAAAATATGGCATGCTTAGAATTTCTCTATGTCGAATGAGGAAGCTGTAGACATGGACACAAATAATTTTCGAATTTCTTATCAATTTCTATTCTCTTAATTTTATTATGTTGTTTTAAAGCTGGCCACTGACGATCAGTTTTGCGCGTCAGTCCAGGCGTAAAACTGTGGCGTCACTCCAAGTGGTTTTACGCCAAACAGATTTCCCCACTCACTGGCGTCACTCCGGCTCGTCGGTTCTCGACCGGCCGGTACAATCAATTTTGAACTTTATTGCTTGGTACTAAGGATCAATATTCATTGGAGAAATTCGAACTGACGCGATTGGAGTGACGATCAGTCGATCACACACGGTCAGGTGAGAGTAGCCTACTCTTGAAACAGAAATGCATTAATCAATTTCCAATCATAAATCTAAAATATGTCAAATGGCACTTTTGTAAGCGACAATAGCGCCGCCACATTGGAATTAAATTGCGTGGAAATTGATTGAACAAATTATTATCGAGATGACGTTCCGGAATTATCTTTACTTATCCCAATATCGATACATATTATTCGCATTGGAATTGTATTAAGATTGAGTTTGCGTTCGAGAGTAACCCCCCAGGGGCCCAAGTCTGCTAATTTACGAATGGCATAATTGAATCGCAATTGGATCGCATTGTAATTGTTTCACACATTTGGTATTCTCTTACTCATTTAAAAATACCAAATGTGTCGAACAATTACAATGCGATTAAATTATGCCATTCGTAAATTAGCAGACTTGGGCCCCAGTTTGGCGCGACGCGCCGCCGCCGGCTTGGATTATGGTAGCCACGGAAAATTCCGTCTCGCGCCGTCAGTTAAAACTCTTTAGTGACGATTCGACATTCACGATCAAATTTTGGACTGACGTCAGTTCAACTAATGGGAAAAACTGATCGTCAATTTCTGCGATCTAGCAGTCAAAACATGTATATATAATGAGGTAGAGTCGATCGCTATAGGGCAAGTCACACAGACAAGAGAAAATTCTTTCATTACATATTTATTAAACGTTAGGAATCTCCCCTAAATTAAATCCTCACCACGAATTTAAATTTTTAAATTTGTTGTCTCAAAAGTTTTCTTATTAGACGATATGATTCGCGCAGAGCGCTGTAGGGTTTCTCACCTTGTGTTCCACTTGTCCCAGGTTAAATTCCAGGTCGGGTTAATTCCTAATGTTGGTTTTCTAAACTCCGAGATACCCAGCGTCTCTACCAACACAAGGGTGTTAAATTCCTTTTTGTCTGGCGCATATACAGTAGGTATAAACCACATCGCAAAACGAGCGAGAATTCTCTAAATTCAGTTAAAGAGTGTGTTACGCTTTTTTAATACGAGCGAGAATTCTCTAAATTCAGTTATAGCGTGTATTACGCTATTTTACATATGAGTATGTTATTCGTTATCAATTTTAAGATTCATCGCAAATGCAAAAATCTATTACTTCCCAATGTTTTTTTATTTCAACGCGTCGCTTTATTTTTTAGTTCCTCATACCGAATAACTAGACAGAATCAGTGTTACCTAATACCACAATCCCAGGAATTATGAAAATACTAGAAAAAATTCAGACCGAGAATCGAGAATGTAGGTGGGATTCGAAACCGCGTCCCTCGCTTTCCGGGCAAGTGCGCTGACCACTACGCCACCGCGGCCGGCACAAAGATCGTCGAAATTCTTCTAGTGATTTTACTTACGTCCCAAGCCGACGTCATCACAACAATCTACCCTAACACCCGATAGAAACACTTTTGCAAATATTTCTATCAGATAAGTTGACATTTTGCTATGTAGGTATATTTCATAATTTAATTTAACATTAAAAATGTTACTTTTTATTTATGAAAATCCAGAATTAGTTAAATGCCCTAGTGCCTACATCGGCAAGGCATCACAAAAATTATTTCCGAGGTAATGAAGATATTATTATTACACTACTTATAATAAAAAATAGATATGAAAATATGGCTAAGATTTTTATTTTTCCATTCCATTAAGTAACGCTTTTAGGAATAAATGAGTCCAAAGTTATTCTAATATTAATAACTAAGATTAATCCTCAAACATTGTTTCATTTTCGCGATTCCTCTACAGAGCGTGATACACACATGCAAAATAACGTATAACGTATGTGTGCGGCGGCAATGCAGCACGACTCATTTGACGTGGGACTGATATAGGCTATTTATCTCTTTCGCACGATTCTCTCTGTTCAACTTTTGAAGCGCTCAAGGTCAAAGTGTGGTAGCCTGATGTGCTGGCGTATGTGTACACAATTTGACTCGAACCTGCTTGAGAGACGATTCCCAAACCCAAATATCTGCTAACTACTGGACAGTTAGACCTACCTACATTATTGTTAATAATTTCTTATGTAAGTGACAGTAATGGTTTTTAATAAGAAATAGTTATTCTTTTAACATAAAACGACAATTCAATTCTGTTTTTGTAACTCCATATTCGTATCTGGTTATCAAAGATCGGTTACGAACGTGTACTAAAGGGAATTTATTCGCTATTTGAATTTCAAGATCACCGGTGATTTTGAAGATTACCCCTTATTGTATCTTTGTAACTATCTATATATTTATTAAAAAGCAGAGCATACAGCAAAAAGATACAGATAAACACAAAATAAATATTACGGAACGACAAGTTAATATGTCAGCCTATTTTATCCGCCGACAGAATTTTATCTATTTTAGATAATAAGTAATAAGAATAAGTAGTCCACCTACTATTAATAGTTTAGTCGGTGACCTTATCTTAAAATCTAAAATTAATGTTATTTTATTTGCGAACTCCTTTTACGATTCCAGAAATAGCTAGTCACTGTAAATAGAAATCTAATTACAACCAGTCAAGAAAGGATTACGTAACGCGTACTTTACTCCCACTAATGACATTTTGAAAGGATCGTTGCCATTTATTAAGTACTAGGAAAAAACTGATATATTTAGTCCCGTTAAAACAGTTTTAATGCAATGCAACGCGATAGTTTAAAGTCTTAACTGATATCTGCCCCATCGCATGTACCATATAATAGACATTACATGCGAACAGCAGCCTAAGGTCGGTTTCCCAATAATACATGAGCAATAGTGCCCCAATATTGCATTTAGCCCTTGTGTAGCTTTTTCTACGAGAATATACACGTAATATAATAGTATATATTAATCAGCAATACAAAGCCAAATATCTCCGTTCCGTTAGGCTCGGACTTCATGCATCCGGAATCAGTCCGGCCCGGGAAAAAACCAAATTCGGCAAGTAATCGACTACACGCGCTCCGTTTTGAATCCGGAGAGAAATTTACTCAGTCGGTCTCTAGCACTTGCGCTGGATAGTCGTCCAGCCGACAATGGAAAGTTTAACTTTAGTTGAAATTGTATGCTTAGCTGTAGCCGTTAAGAGGCCTATTACTTACATCTCGACTGTGATTTTTGCGTAAAATGCCCATTTTCGCATTTTGTTGTAATTTAGCAGTTGTATTTATCGTTATTATCGAAATAAGATAATAAATTCATGCTTAATATTACAAATTTTAACCGCCTCTGTGGTCTAGTGGCTAAGCCACCGGTTCAGACCCAGAGGTCCCGGGTTCGATTCCCAGCGGGGGGTACATCTTTGTGTGCTCGGCTTGGTTGGTGGTAGGGCTGTTAAGTCCGCCTGGCTAGCTACCACCATCTTATCTAAGTCTGTCGCCATAACAACGATGTTTATAGCATTGTTGTGTTCCGACAGTTTGAGATAAGATAGCCAGTTTCTTAGTGGTTGAGGATTCCGGGTGAAGCGCGCTTCCACCTTCGGCCTTATCGTCACTTACCAGCAGGTGAGATGAAGGCCAAGCGCTTACCTGTTGCCGATAAAAAGAAAAAAAAAATCCTGCGAGGATAAGCTGAGTTCGGACGGCCGGCGCATCGCATTTTGAAGTAATTTTGCAGTTGTATTTATCGTTTTTATCGAAATAGGATAATTAACTAAATATAAAATATTTATTCATTATGAAGTAACGATTATTCTGGTATAAATTTTGCTCAATAATATTATCGTAGATAGGAGAAATTCTCGGTTAACTTAAGCAATTTTCGAAGTTTTTTGGTTTAGAATAAGATTTTTTTTCTATATAAAATCAATGATATCTAAAAATTCCGAGGCCACTACGCACTTTAAGACTATATAAGTGATAACATTCTATTTTTTTAATTTCATTTGTTTAGAACAGTAGTTTTTAGTTTCATTTGTTAAGAAGATTGAAATCTAGGAGCTCAAAAAAGTGCCTTCGCGCATTTTATGAAAATCTTTCTGTGCAATTTTGGGTTTAATTAAAAATCTTTATTATTGAAATTTTGCATTCACAATGCTATATAGATATAGGATAAAATGTTTACTAGAAAAAAAAAAACAACCAGTCTCTGGAAAGCTCGAACGGGATTCGCACCTGTGACCTTTGGCTTGCCGGTCCACTGCTCTAACCGCTAAGCTACCAAGACCCCTGAAGACTTTTGAATTTTTTCTAGTAGTGCTGCAAGCCAGCGGTATTACGGTACTGTGAAGTGTGTGTGCGTGTGTTTTTTTCTAGTAAACATTTTAATTAAAAAGTTAAGCAAAATTTACAAAAAGCGAGGCCGCTACGCATTATTCCAAAAGCTATTCTACATTATTCAATAAGTCAAAATTGTTAATGTATTTTTGTTTCCGAGATCCGTAACGCCAAAATTGGCCATTTTACGCAAAAATCGCAGTCGAAATGTAATAGGAAACAGACGAAAGTGAAAATATATTGGGTTCATCATTTTCACATAGACCGCATAACGGAATATGTATTCTACAAGTCTTATACAAAAATTAGGTTATTTCCTGATAAATTCTACGAACACTACTACTAGTAGGTACTATTATTTATTCTGTGCTACTTCTACTATCACCATAATGAAGCGCTCGGAATCAACTACTATTTTGCAGTTTTGCTTGCGCACGCGACGCGACCGACCGCTTCGAGCGTCTGTCATCGACTGGCGCGTGATTCCTCCGGACCGGACCGGAACGGACGTTTCTCGAGTTCTCGTGTGGTCAGCTCCATACAACTTCATACGATATTGATAGGCCCCGCCCCCCGTGCCGAAAAATAACGGACCGGGTACTCGGAGACGTCCGGAGCATGTTTCGGTTGCTTCCGGGTGAAAATCGGGATCGGAAGGCCCCTGATCACATGTAGTCGATGCAGTAAAAATTCATATATTTGTTTGAGCTACGGAATGAATCCGGGGCCGTGTTTTTTCGGGTCCGTGTGATTCCGGATGCATGTAGTCCGAGCCTTAAGGTTTAGAGAAATGTGTCCATAATAGCTTTTTATTGCATTATTTTGTTCTTTCATAATATTGAAGTTTCATTACTGGCCGCCCAACTTGAAAACGACGCCAACTTTACCCAAACCCCTTTAATTCTTCATTACTAGAACTAGACATATTTATTTTTAACTTTCAAAATAATATTGAACAAGAAGCCGCTGTATCAACAAAATATAGGTAGGTATGTGAAAGAGACGTCAAATTTTTTTACGCACGCTGTTTCCGAATAAAGGTAAATTTAATGACAACTCAAATAATTTGGTAAAATTACTCCGTGTTTATTTATCTAAAACAGTTTATTTATTAATATTTTAATCAAAATAATTAATTTATTCACAAAAATGTTAGCCTTTTTCTAAAAATCTAGTTTTATAATAACTCTTGTCGAGATTCTATTTTTAATCTACATTAGCGCATTAGTGTGTAATAAGCTACATTACGATGCTATGCTAAAATCGGTGTAATAAGAGTCACTTTAGGAGTAAGTGTGTTGAAAAAGTTATATTTTTAACTGTTCGTCTTACGTAAGTTCTTGTGCGTATATGCATGCGCCTGTCAGGGTTCCGAGGGATACGGAGTAAGTCGTCCAAGTCGAGTAAAAGCCGCTGCCAAGGTTTTTAATTGCAAGAATCTTAAACGTTGGGTTAATGGCAGGTTTCCTGGGCAAGATACCTATGTATTATTTCAAAAATCTTCTTCACCCGTCTCTCATTGGGATAGCAAGCGTAATATTCAACAACTCTAGGTGCGTCTACTTCGTAAATCTTATTCCACTTAGACTTTCCATCTGAATGCTCATTTACACATTTTAGCACCTATACTTAGCGATTTTCACGCGTAACGTACAACCCGTCGTTTAATTTTCACTTCTAATTAAAGTGGAGGCGCCTTGGTAACGATAGTTTGCGAAGAATGGCCGGATAATCGGCGTTTTAAGGAGGCTGCTCTGCTGATTGCGAGCGCGAATGTCCCGATATTGTTTAATTGGAGGGAGGAATGGTTGGTGGTGTTGGCACGTCTTCCTTGTGAAAGAGCCGCCTCTTAGGTCTAGCGGTAAGTAGTAACGATACGATTCGTGAATTTCATTGATAATGGACGATTGCATCATTTTCATGCTGGTGTCAGATAACCAATTTAATAAATACTTAGATTTACATTATAGATTAAAATTAAATTTTCTACATTTTAATCAAAAGTTTATTTCATGCTAAGATTTCAAAGCTTACCTGTAACTTAAAAAACTATGTCAAGTAGTGATGAAATAATACTATCCCCCCTCTTCCCTTGTCCCCTCTCTTCCCTTGGCTGTCGTAAAAGGCGACTGGCGGACATCTAACAGCATAGAGCGGCGATGGGCTCACCACTTATCACGCTGAGCACATATGCAGTCGCTATTTGGTGAAAAGTGGTCTATGGTAGAGGACTGCTTTTGCTGTTCTCATTGCCTAGTCTCTGAATTACCCTTCGAGGTTAATAGTCGTGATCATACGTATGTAAATTAAAAAACCAGGAAACACTTCTAATCAATCTTAAGAAACTATTTTAATCTAACTGTTGATGTCACCGCGTGACGAAGACATGGGTATGATGTGGTTGATGGCACCGCGTGCACACATGGGGTATGATGTTGTTGATGGCACCGCGTGCACACATGGTGTATGATGTTGTTGATGGCACCGCGTGCACACATAGGGTATGATGTTGTTGATGGCACCACGTGCACACATGGGGTATGATGTTGTTGATGGCACCGCGTGCACACATGGGGTATGATGTTGTTGATGGCACCGCGTGCACACGTGAGGTTTGATGAGGTATGATGTTGTTGATGGCACCACGTGCACACATGGGGTATGATGTTGTTGATGGCACCGCGTGCACACATGGGGTATGATGTTGTTGATGGCACCGCGTGCACACGTGAGGTATGATGAGGTATGATGTTGTTGATGGTACCGCGTGGACACATGGGGTATGATGTAGTTGATGGCACCGCGTGCACACATGGGGTATGATGTTGTTGATGGCACCGCGTGCACACATGGGGTATGATGTTGTTGATGACACCGCGTGCAAACATAGGGGTATGATGTTATTGATGGCACCGCGTATACACATGGGGTATGATGTTGTTGATGGCACCGCATGCACACATGGGGTATGATGTTGTTGATGGCACCGCGTGCACACATGGTGTATGATGTTGTTGATGGCACCGCGTGCACACATGGGGTATGATGTTGTTGATGGCACCGCGTGCACACATAGGGTATGATGTTGTTGATAGCACCGCGTGCACACATGGGGTATGATGTTGTTGATGGCACCGCGTGCACACATGGGGTATGATGTTGTTGATGTCACCGTGTGACGAAGACATGGGTATGATGTTGTTGATGGCACCGCGTGCACACATGGGGTATGATGTTGTTGATGACACCGCGTGCAAACATAGGGGTATGATGTTATTGATGGCACCGCGTATACACATGGGGTATGATGTTGTTGATGGCACCGCATGCACACATGGGGTATGATGTTGTTGATAGCATCGCGTGCACACATGGTGTATGATGTTGTTGATGGCACCGCGTGCACACATGGGATATGATGTTGTTGATGGCACCGCGTGCACACATAGGGTATGATGTTGTTGATAGCACCGCGTGCACACATGGGGTATGATGTTGTTGATGGCACCGCGTGCACACATGGGGTATGATGTTGTTGATGTCACCGCGTGACGAAGACATGGGTATGATGTTGTTGATGGCACCGCGTGCACACATGGGGTATGACGTTGTTGATGGCACCGCGTGCACACATGGGGTATGATGTTGTTGATGGCACCGCGTGCACACATGGGGTATGATGTTATTGATGGCACCGCGTGCACACATGGTGTATGATGTTGTTGATGGCACCGTGTGCACATATGGTGTATGATGTTGTTGATGGTACCGCGTGCACACAAGGGGTATGATGTTGTTGATGGCACCGCGTGATGAACTCCATCCTTTCACACAAACCTTGTCCTGACAATAATAATTACAATAAAAAAAGTAAAGTACAATACAGCTTGTAAACTGTCCCACTGCTGGGCAAAGGTCTCCATATTTGAAATCAAGTCATCGCTAAAATTGATAAGTATTGGCTTAACCACCACGCTTGCAAAATGCGCGTTGGTGATCACAATTTAAAAAAAAATTGCATCGGAACTTATTTTTTTATTTATATTTATTTATTAGCCACACATAACAGAGTTACAACGGAAAATACAATAAAACAAACAAGGACACAGTAACATTGTTATGCTGTAACTCCACGGGCATGTGCAGACAACATGTAAAGCAAGCCACAATAATTAATTAAATTATGACAATTAATAACAAACAAAAAAAGAAAAAAATCATTAAAATAGACAATTAATTAGAATCGCAATCTTATAAATAATGTTGATTAGCAAATGGAATTCAATAGAACATAACATAAAGACTAAAATATTAATTTAAAAAAAAAAGAAAAAATTAAAATAAAATAAAATCACATAAAATTGGTAGACAAAATTTATAAAATTATGTATAATGTAGTAAACAAAATAATAATAATAAAATTTAATTTAATAATAAAATTTAAGTTAATACCATTCAAACATAATCATGATGTTGGGTATGATGTTGTTGATGGCACCGCGTGCACACATGGGGTATGATGTTGTTGATGGCACCGCGTGCACACGTGAGGTTTGATGAGGTATGATGTTGTTGATGGCACCACGTGCACACATGGGGTATGATGTTGTTGATGGCACCGCGTGCACACATGGGGTATGATGTTGTTGATGGCACCGCGTGCACACGTGAGGTATGATGAGGTATGATGTTGTTGATGGCACCGCGTGGACACATGGGGTATGATGTAGTTGATGGCACCGCGTGCACACATGGGGTATGATGTTGTTGATGGCACCGCGTGCACACATGGGGTATGATGTTGTTGATGACACCGCGTGCACACATGGGGTATGATGTTGTTGATGGCACCGCGTGCACACATGGGGTATGATGTTGTTGATGTCACCGCGTGACGAAGACATGGGTATGATGTTGTTGATGGCACCGCGTGCACACATGGGGTATGACGTTGTTGATGGCACCGCGTGCACACATGGGGTATGATGTTGTTGATGGCACCGCGTGCACACATGGGGTATGATGTTATTGATGGCACCGCGTGCACACATGGTGTATGATGTTGTTGATGGCACCGTGTGCACATATGGTGTATGATGTTGTTGATGGTACCGCGTGCACACAAGGGGTATGATGTTGTTGATGGCACCGCGTGATGAACTCCATCCTTTCACACAAACCTTGTCCTGACAATAATAATTACAATAAAAAAAGTAAAGTACAATACAGCTTGTAAACTGTCCCACTGCTGGGCAAAGGTCTCCATATTTGAAATCAAGTCATCGCTACAATTGATAAGTATTGGCTTAACCACCACGCTTGCAAAATGCGCGTTGGTGATCACAATTTAAAAAAAAATTGCATCGGAACTTATTTTTTTATTTATATTTATTTATTAGCCACACATAACAGAGTTACAACGGAAAATACAATAAAACAAACAAGGACACAGTAACATTGTTATGCTGTAACTCCACGGGCATGTGCAGACAACATGTAAAGCAAGCCACAATAATTAATTAAATTATGACAATTAATAACAAACAAAAAAAGAAAAAAATCATTAAAATAGACAATTAATTAGAATCGCAATCTTATAAATAATGTTGATTAGCAAATGGAATTCAATAGAACATAACATAAAGACTAAAATATTAATTTAAAAAAAAAAGAAAAAATTAAAATAAAATAAAATCACATAAAATTGGTAGACAAAATTTATAAAATTATGTATAATGTAGTAAACAAAATAATAATAATAAAATTTAATTTAATAATAAAATTTAAGTTAATACCATTCAAACATAATCATGATGTTGGGTATGATGTTGTTGATGGCACCGCGTGCACACATGGGGTATGATGTTGTTGATGGCACCGCGTGCACACGTGAGGTTTGATGAGGTATGATGTTGTTGATGGCACCACGTGCACACATGGGGTATGATGTTGTTGATGGCACCGCGTGCACACATGGGGTATGATGTTGTTGATGGCACCGCGTGCACACGTGAGGTATGATGAGGTATGATGTTGTTGATGGCACCGCGTGGACACATGGGGTATGATGTAGTTGATGGCACCGCGTGCACACATGGGGTATGATGTTGTTGATGGCACCGCGTGCACACATGGGGTATGATGTTGTTGATGACACCGCGTGCAAACATAGGGGTATGATGTTATTGATGGCACCGCGTATACACATGGGGTATGATGTTGTTGATGGCACCGCATGCACACATGGGGTATGATGTTGTTGATGGCACCGCGTGCACACATGGTGTATGATGTTGTTGATGGCACCGCGTGCACACATGGGGTATGATGTTGTTGATGGCACCGCGTGCACACATAGGGTATGATGTTGTTGATAGCACCGCGTGCACACATGGGGTATGATGTTGTTGATGGCACCGCGTGCACACATGGGGTATGATGTTGTTGATGTCACCGTGTGACGAAGACATGGGTATGATGTTGTTGATGGCACCGCGTGCACACATGGGGTATGATGTTGTTGATGACACCGCGTGCAAACATAGGGGTATGATGTTATTGATGGCACCGCGTATACACATGGGGTATGATGTTGTTGATGGCACCGCATGCACACATGGGGTATGATGTTGTTGATAGCATCGCGTGCACACATGGTGTATGATGTTGTTGATGGCACCGCGTGCACACATGGGATATGATGTTGTTGATGGCACCGCGTGCACACATAGGGTATGATGTTGTTGATAGCACCGCGTGCACACATGGGGTATGATGTTGTTGATGGCACCGCGTGCACACATGGGGTATGATGTTGTTGATGTCACCGCGTGACGAAGACATGGGTATGATGTTGTTGATGGCACCGCGTGATGAACTCCATCCTTTCACACAAACCTTGTCCTGACAATAATAATTACAATAAAAAAAGTAAAGTACAATACAGCTTGTAAACTGTCCCACTGCTGGGCAAAGGTCTCCATATTTGAAATCAAGTCATCGCTACAATTGATAAGTATTGGCTTAACCACCACGCTTGCAAAATGCGCGTTGGTGATCACAATTTAAAAAAAAATTGCATCGGAACTTATTTTTTTATTTATATTTATTTATTAGCCACACATAACAGAGTTACAACGGAAAATACAATAAAACAAACAAGGACACAGTAACATTGTTATGCTGTAACTCCACGGGCATGTGCAGACAACATGTAAAGCAAGCCACAATAATTAATTAAATTATGACAATTAATAACAAACAAAAAAAGAAAAAAATCATTAAAATAGACAATTAATTAGAATCGCAATCTTATAAATAATGTTGATTAGCAAATGGAATTCAATAGAACATAACATAAAGACTAAAATATTAATTTAAAAAAAAAAGAAAAAATTAAAATAAAATAAAATCACATAAAATTGGTAGACAAAATTTATAAAATTATGTATAATGTAGTAAACAAAATAATAATAATAAAATTTAATTTAATAATAAAATTTAAGTTAATACCATTCAAACATAATCATGATGTTGGGTATGATGTTGTTGATGGCACCGCGTGCACACATGGGGTATGATGTTGTTGATGGCACCGCGTGCACACGTGAGGTTTGATGAGGTATGATGTTGTTGATGGCACCACGTGCACACATGGGGTATGATGTTGTTGATGGCACCGCGTGCACACATGGGGTATGATGTTGTTGATGGCACCGCGTGCACACGTGAGGTATGATGAGGTATGATGTTGTTGATGGCACCGCGTGGACACATGGGGTATGATGTAGTTGATGGCACCGCGTGCACACATGGGGTATGATGTTGTTGATGGCACCGCGTGCACACATGGGGTATGATGTTGTTGATGACACCGCGTGCACACATGGGGTATGATGTTGTTGATGGCACCGCGTGCACACATGGGGTATGATGTTGTTGATGTCACCGCGTGACGAAGACATGGGTATGATGTTGTTGATGGCACCGCGTGCACACATGGGGTATGACGTTGTTGATGGCACCGCGTGCACACATGGGGTATGATGTTGTTGATGGCACCGCGTGCACACATGGGGTATGATGTTATTGATGGCACCGCGTGCACACATGGTGTATGATGTTGTTGATGGCACCGTGTGCACATATGGTGTATGATGTTGTTGATGGTACCGCGTGCACACAAGGGGTATGATGTTGTTGATGGCACCGCGTGATGAACTCCATCCTTTCACACAAACCTTGTCCTGACAATAATAATTACAATAAAAAAAGTAAAGTACAATACAGCTTGTAAACTGTCCCACTGCTGGGCAAAGGTCTCCATATTTGAAATCAAGTCATCGCTACAATTGATAAGTATTGGCTTAACCACCACGCTTGCAAAATGCGCGTTGGTGATCACAATTTAAAAAAAAATTGCATCGGAACTTATTTTTTTATTTATATTTATTTATTAGCCACACATAACAGAGTTACAACGGAAAATACAATAAAACAAACAAGGACACAGTAACATTGTTATGCTGTAACTCCACGGGCATGTGCAGACAACATGTAAAGCAAGCCACAATAATTAATTAAATTATGACAATTAATAACAAACAAAAAAAGAAAAAAATCATTAAAATAGACAATTAATTAGAATCGCAATCTTATAAATAATGTTGATTAGCAAATGGAATTCAATAGAACATAACATAAAGACTAAAATATTAATTTAAAAAAAAAAGAAAAAATTAAAATAAAATAAAATCACATAAAATTGGTAGACAAAATTTATAAAATTATGTATAATGTAGTAAACAAAATAATAATAATAAAATTTAATTTAATAATAAAATTTAAGTTAATACCATTCAAACATAATCATGATGTTGGGTATGATGTTGTTGATGGCACCGCGTGCACACATGGGGTATGATGTTGTTGATGGCACCGCGTGCACACGTGAGGTTTGATGAGGTATGATGTTGTTGATGGCACCACGTGCACACATGGGGTATGATGTTGTTGATGGCACCGCGTGCACACATGGGGTATGATGTTGTTGATGGCACCGCGTGCACACGTGAGGTATGATGAGGTATGATGTTGTTGATGGCACCGCGTGGACACATGGGGTATGATGTAGTTGATGGCACCGCGTGCACACATGGGGTATGATGTTGTTGATGGCACCGCGTGCACACATGGGGTATGATGTTGTTGATGACACCGCGTGCACACATGGGGTATGATGTTGTTGATGGCACCGCGTGCACACATGGGGTATGATGTTGTTGATGTCACCGCGTGACGAAGACATGGGTATGATGTTGTTGATGGCACCGCGTGCACACATGGGGTATGACGTTGTTGATGGCACCGCGTGCACACATGGGGTATGATGTTGTTGATGGCACCGCGTGCACACATGGGGTATGATGTTATTGATGGCACCGCGTGCACACATGGTGTATGATGTTGTTGATGGCACCGTGTGCACATATGGTGTATGATGTTGTTGATGGTACCGCGTGCACACAAGGGGTATGATGTTGTTGATGGCACCGCGTGATGAACTCCATCCTTTCACACAAACCTTGTCCTGACAATAATAATTACAATAAAAAAAGTAAAGTACAATACAGCTTGTAAACTGTCCCACTGCTGGGCAAAGGTCTCCATATTTGAAATCAAGTCATCGCTAAAATTGATAAGTATTGGCTTAACCACCACGCTTGCAAAATGCGCGTTGGTGATCACAATTTAAAAAAAAATTGCATCGGAACTTATTTTTTTATTTATATTTATTTATTAGCCACACATAACAGAGTTACAACGGAAAATACAATAAAACAAACAAGGACACAGTAACATTGTTATGCTGTAACTCCACGGGCATGTGCAGACAACATGTAAAGCAAGCCACAATAATTAATTAAATTATGACAATTAATAACAAACAAAAAAAGAAAAAAATCATTAAAATAGACAATTAATTAGAATCGCAATCTTATAAATAATGTTGATTAGCAAATGGAATTCAATAGAACATAACATAAAGACTAAAATATTAATTTAAAAAAAAAAGAAAAAATTAAATTAAAATAAAATCACATAAAATTGGTAGACAAAATTTATAAAATTATGTATAATGTAGTAAACAAAATAATAATAATAAAATTTAATTTAATAATAAAATTTAAGTTAATACCATTCAAACATAATCATGATGTTGGGTATGATGTTGTTGATGGCACCGCGTGCACACATGGGGTATGATGTTGTTGATGGCACCGCGTGCACACGTGAGGTTTGATGAGGTATGATGTTGTTGATGGCACCACGTGCACACATGGGGTATGATGTTGTTGATGGCACCGCGTGCACACATGGGGTATGATGTTGTTGATGGCACCGCGTGCACACGTGAGGTATGATGAGGTATGATGTTGTTGATGGCACCGCGTGGACACATGGGGTATGATGTAGTTGATGGCACCGCGTGCACACATGGGGTATGATGTTGTTGATGGCACCGCGTGCACACATGGGGTATGATGTTGTTGATGACACCGCGTGCAAACATAGGGGTATGATGTTATTGATGGCACCGCGTATACACATGGGGTATGATGTTGTTGATGGCACCGCATGCACACATGGGGTATGATGTTGTTGATGGCACCGCGTGCACACATGGTGTATGATGTTGTTGATGGCACCGCGTGCACACATGGGGTATGATGTTGTTGATGGCACCGCGTGCACACATAGGGTATGATGTTGTTGATAGCACCGCGTGCACACATGGGGTATGATGTTGTTGATGTCACCGTGTGACGAAGACATGGGTATGATGTTGTTGATGGCACCGCGTGCACACATGGGGTATGATGTTGTTGATGACACCGCGTGCAAACATAGGGGTATGATGTTATTGATGGCACCGCGTATACACATGGGGTATGATGTTGTTGATGGCACCGCATGCACACATGGGGTATGATGTTGTTGATAGCATCGCGTGCACACATGGTGTATGATGTTGTTGATGGCACCGCGTGCACACATGGGATATGATGTTGTTGATGGCACCGCGTGCACACATAGGGTATGATGTTGTTGATAGCACCGCGTGCACACATGGGGTATGATGTTGTTGATGGCACCGCGTGCACACATGGGGTATGATGTTGTTGATGTCACCGCGTGACGAAGACATGGGTATGATGTTGTTGATGGCACCGCGTGCACACATGGGGTATGACGTTGTTGATGGCACCGCGTGCACACATGGGGTATGATGTTGTTGATGGCACCGCGTGCACACATGGGGTATGATGTTATTGATGGCACCGCGTGCACACATGGTGTATGATGTTGTTGATGGCACCGTGTGCACATATGGTGTATGATGTTGTTGATGGTACCGCGTGCACACAAGGGGTATGATGTTGTTGATGGCACCGCGTGATGAACTCCATCCTTTCACACAAACCTTGTCTTGACAATAATAATTACAATAAAAAAAGTAAAGTACAATACAGCTTGTAAACTGTCCCACTGCTGGGCAAAGGTCTCCATATTTGAAATCAAGTCATCGCTACAATTGATAAGTATTGGCTTAACCACCACGCTTGCAAAATGCGCGTTGGTGATCACAATTTAAAAAAAAATTGCATCGGAACTTATTTTTTTATTTATATTTATTTATTAGCCACACATAACAGAGTTACAACGGAAAATACAATAAAACAAACAAGGACACAGTAACATTGTTATGCTGTAACTCCACGGGCATGTGCAGACAACATGTAAAGCAAGCCACAATAATTAATTAAATTATGACAATTAATAACAAACAAAAAAAGAAAAAAATCATTAAAATAGACAATTAATTAGAATCGCAATCTTATAAATAATGTTGATTAGCAAATGGAATTCAATAGAACATAACATAAAGACTAAAATATTAATTTAAAAAAAAAAGAAAAAATTAAAATAAAATAAAATCACATAAAATTGGTAGACAAAATTTATAAAATTATGTATAATGTAGTAAACAAAATAATAATAATAAAATTTAATTTAATAATAAAATTTAAGTTAATACCATTCAAACATAATCATTTAATAATTGAATAAAGAATACACTTCCATTTAGCGAGCGATGAACCGTAGAGGTCAGGCATACACATTAACTGACTCTGCAGCGCGTTAAATTCACGACACATTCTAAAGATAGGGTTATGGAAGGAGACGTTATTATTACAAAACGGAACTGAGAATGGAGAATCACGTCTCGAATATATGAAAACACACTTTGCCCGACCCGGGAATTGAACCCGGGACCTCTGGATATCGAGCCGAGCGCTTGACCACTCGGCCACCGAGGCGTTATTGTTAATTACAATGTGTTTGTAAATTCGTTAACAACAAACACATCAAAAAATTAAAAAGCCAAATTAATACAGCCGTTCTAAAATGACGCGAACATACATGCTTGGATATTGCTTTTTAATTCTAAATGGATCTTACAATGCATGTTCTCATGTTCTATTGTTGTTTGGTAGTCAGTAAATTTCCCACACCCACCAGCCCACAGCCCACAGGTGAACAAACTGGGCTCTACATATTTCGCTTGTGCCAAGCCTGTAATCCTCTTTTACCGTCCGCAAATAGGCCGATGGCGGCACCAAATATCAAAAGAAAAATTAGTAAACCTCCTATAAATAAACCACTGCAGCTATTTTAAGAGTTTCATTGTAAATTGAAAAATTGAGATGAAAGTGTCGCGTGCCTGTGAAATTGTATGCCAGCTGTCTGCCGCTGAGATCCGTTTGGAGTTTGAAACTTCAGACGTTTGAAAGACAACTGAAATAGATAATTGGTTGTTAGGGCTCGTATACATGGAGAGAAAATGTTTAGGCTTTATGTTACGGACAGAAGTCTCGACTTTATAATATTATATAGTTAGATATAATACACATCACGCTGGCCGGTTATAACTCTAACGGACCGTGCGTGTAGCGTGAGCTGCCAGCAGAAAGCCGTGACACATCACCTCGACAGCTCGGCGCTAGTTATCAGCAATGGGGCAGAACGCTCGGTTTACTATGGGACGCTGCTACAGACGAGTTGGCGTTCAACACTGAGATGGTTCGCGTGCACGACGACGTTAAGCAAATGAGGCGCGCTCCTACTAAACAAGAGGCGCTGAGTGCGGTTATGTCAATATTTGAGCCACTCGGACTATTGAGTTATTATACTATACGAGCGAAGATCATCTTACAAGGCATATGGCGGTTAAAAATAGAATGGGACGAGCTCTTACCCGATTACGAGGCCGGCGAGTTCCATGAATGGTTAAACGGATTGAGGGCATTACGTGGTCTGCGTCTACCCCGGCGTCTACATACGGGGGGAGTGACGAGAAAGCAGCTAAATGTTTTTTGTCACGCCAGCGAGGTCGCTTACGGCGTTGCAGTATATTGGAGAATGAAGGGTGAAAATGGCGAAATACGAGTCGCACTCGCCGCTGCTAAGCCAGAGTGGCACCGATAAAGCAACAAAGTATTCCGAGAATGGAGTTGCAAGCGGCGTTGATAGCTACGCGACTAGCAAGCTCAGTATTGAATGAACAAAGATGGCAACCTGAGAGAGTCGTATATTGGACTGATTTACAAACAGTGTTGAAATGGATTAATAACGACACAATGCGTTACACCCCCTATGTAGCGCACCGCTTAACTGAGATCACAGAAACGACGATGCCGTCACAATGGCGATGGGTCCCTACGGCTCACAATGTCGCGGACGACGTAACGCGCGGCAATGAAATTGTGAAAACGAAGAATGATCGGTGGTTTGTCGAACCGGCATTTTTATACGAAAACGAAACCGAATGGCCTACGAGTGACGTCATCAACAACAAACACAGCGCGGAGAGTGAACACTGCGTGACGCACACGCACGCGTGGCAGAGTGATAGTAGCGTAGTGCCAGACGCTAAACGCTTCTCTTCCTACGAGCGTTTAGTGAGAACGATGGCGAACGTGCTACTATTCACTCAGAGATGCCGCCGCCGCGCTAGTAACATGACAATTGAACATTTTAACGAGGCCGGGCGCCTACTAAACTGATCTAAGTAAGTAATGGTTTTATTTTCTTGTGCGTGCCAACTTTAATCACGTGACCTTCACACGGCTGCTTTGATTTTTTCGGCAGTCAACTTATGCATTCTGGTGCATTCGCGTCGCGTGTGCGTAAAAATGCCTAGGTATACGAACCAGCAATATCTTGAGATGCTATCTTGCTATGGTGAGAGTGACGAGGTAGTAAGTGGTGCTATGCGCTTATACGAAGAGAGGTTCGGAGTGCGCGTCAGCTACCGCACCATTTTAAATGCTGTGTACCGTTTCCGGGAACATGGCCGGTTTGACCCACCAGCGGTTGATACTGGTAGATCCAGATCCAGAGTGTCAGCTGATTTGGAAGAAGCAATTTTGGAGTTCTTCCAAGCGCATCCAATGGCCAGCACTCGAGATGGCGCCAGAGTTTTTGGGGTAAGCCAATACTTTGTGTGGCGCGTTCTTCGTTTCATTTTACGAGAGTTCAAGAACTGGCGGCTCCTGATTACGCAGCTCGCGTAGAGTTTTGTCAGTGGCTTCGTCAGGAGCGACGACAAATTTTGTGGATGGACGAATCCACGTTCACACGAGTTGGGATGTTTAACATCCACAACTCGCACTACTGGAGCACGGAGAACCCTCATGAGGTACGCCCTGACCACTTCCAGCGACGGTTCAGCGTCAACGTGTGGGCCGGTATTTTAGAAGACCAAGTACTTGGCCCAGTGTTTCTGGGTCGTTTGAACGCGGACACGTACCTCGACCTTTTGGAGACGCATGTGGAAACCATGTTGGAAGACGTTCCGTTGGCGCAGCTGAGGGGGATGTTCTTCCAACATGATGGTGCAGTTACTGACATGTCAAAACTTTAGCCTTTTGTTCATGACAAACTCTTTCACATTTTTTTTACAAACATGAATAGGCAAACTTAAATAATTAAAGCTATCGTCCAAACTTGCATATTAAGCGAATTTACAATTTTAAAAAATATAATAGTTATTAGATTAGATCAATAATTTATCTGTTAATTTTTATTAGTTAATTTGGTAAACCAAAAAACTTGTACTATCAAGTAAATGTTAATAAATCTGAATTGCAATTCAATAGAAAAAGAAAACATAAACTTTAATTATCCATAACCACAACGCACTAGCAGGTTTACATTGTACACAAACTAACACACTTGGAATATCAATTCTAAGATTAACATGTTACTGTATTGACTACAGTTTTATGGGATTTGTTGTGTTGGTCATAAAAATATCCAAAAATGTTTGCTCGTGAAAGTTTAGGATCATATCATGACATAAATTTACAACAAAATTAGGTCTTTTTATGTGGATGCTACATAGGTACTTGAAATCAATTTATTAATTTTTTGCGCTTTTTTCTAATAAACAACGTTTTTCTTTTATCACGAATTCTTATCTTATTAACATTGAGATATTGAAACGTCGAAAAAAGTTGACTACCTCAGATGGGAATCGAACCCACATCCTCCGCAATCCGGGAGGCGGGCGGCGTTAACCACTCCGCCATCTAGATATTTTTGACATGTCAAAATTTTTCAACGCATTTGACTTGTGTTTTAAGCAACAGTGTCTCATCAAACCTCTTTCACTTTACATCCATTACATAATTTACACACGATATGAATTACGAATTCGAATTCATATCGTAAAAGAACCGCTCATATTTAGCGGCAGCCCTAAATAGATATGGCTAAAAAATATGGTAATGGACATGGGCTTCATTTGACATTTGAAGCCCATATTTGGTCCTTAAATGGGCATATTACGGGCTTCAAGCTGATAGGGTAGCAGGTGGAAATGGAAAATTTTCTTGGCTGACGGTTGGAAATTTTCTAACGGGATGACAAAAGTTTTGTTTAAAGTACATCTAAAAAAGAATAACCCGTTTCCGACGATCAGGGATTGAGAGGTAAAAAGTAGTTAAGTTGGTCTTTTAACTCGGTGGTACCTTTTAAAAATTATGATTTCCATTCATATTAAATTGAGTTTTAATTAGTTAGTCGCTAAAATCACAAATGAAATAAGCAAGTTCGCTAAATCCACTTGTAGTGAGTAGTGATAAAGGTGTATTTATTTTCGTATCATAAACATAATTATTGTTGATATTTTTAAAAAACCATAATTAGCTTTAGGTAAATTTTGTTTTTTATTAAAATTAAATTACTTACCTTGATTTAAAATGTTAAGTTTAATTAATATACTTTTTTCCTATAGCTTTAAAGGGGCTTTTTTAAAAATGACTTGATGTGGTTAGCACATTAAGTCAGTGTCAATTAAGATAATAGTGAGTAATAATATTAATGTTAAATGGTAAATGATTTTCCTCTAAACCCCTTATGTTTCATTAGACTTTACTAAGATCTCACACGGAGTTCTTGAAAGAATTTGAATAGTGATGCTGCACTGTTTTGTTTTATTATTTGCCAACATGCTAAATGAGCAAGATTTTTGTAAACGTGACCGAATTCTGACGTATTTTTGTACTACACTTAAGCGGAATTCGAAAATTAGAGTTGGCAACACTGAGCGGGCGGACTGCATGCGAATGCGAGGGACACGTAGACGCTGTGCGCATGACTGTGATCTGCTGTCTCTTTCCAATTCTATGAATATGAAAGAGACAGAGTCATTCTCATCGCAGCAGCAGCCCCTGCTACCAACTTTACGACTTTAACTTAGAGAATCACACTGTGGCACTGCGCTGCGCTGTGCTGAGTCAGTCACTGAACTCACTGATTCTCATGCGCAGCAGGTGTGTTCAGTTTCCTCGGGGAAATTTTGTTGTGTAGTGTAGGTACCTAGTTGTGTTGTGGTATGTGAGGTGCGTTTGTGTATGCGCGATTAAACTAATAACTAGTATGAGTTAATTAGTAAAGGATTATTATTAGAGCAGTCTAAAAAGTACTACAGGCTTGGACCCTATACAGAGGGGCGCACTCGGCCCATAGCGGTCTGCTTTACTGATTACAAAATGCGGTCCACTATTTGGAGAAACAAATCGAAGCTTAAAGGCACATCCGTCGTGGTTCATGAGTTCCTAACCAAGCCTCGTCAAGCACTGTTTCATGCCGCACGCAAGCACTTTGGCATCTTCAATGCATGGTCGTCCGAAGGAAACATATTTGTTAAGACTCCAGATGGAATCCGTCAACGCATTTCCACGTACGATGAGTTGACGACCATTACTACAAAATTTCCTGCAGCGACTCAACCCACTGATGTTGCAGCTGAACGTGACTCCTGGAGTTTCTGCTAAACCGGCTCCAACAAGGTCTAAGCGTGCCATCAGGACCATCAAGTGATTCGAACTTTTTTTTTTATTGTAATGTAAGTTTGTTCATTGTCAGTATTAGTCGTAATCGACCACTGCAAGCAATTTGTATCAATTCCACCGCCATCGCCGGGTCCTGCATGAGCGCAGTATTTGCGTACTCTGCGAAAGCAGTGCCTCACAGTTTCTGCAGGTGAACGCCGGAGTGCCGCAGGGTTCTATAATATCGCCCACGCTGTTCCTTCTGCATATCAATGAAATTTTATTCTTGGGTAACATTCATTGCTATGCAAACGACAGTACAGTATATCGGCGTCATTTGGGTCACCCTGCGGCAAAGCAAGCCGATGTAGTGGAGTCGAGACGGAAGATTGTCATTGAGCTGGACGAGGAGTTAGACCGCATTTATAAATGGGGCTCTGATAACCTGGTCCAGTTCAATGCTAAAAAAACACAGGTCTGCGCTGGCACTGCTAAAAAGTCCGCATTTCTCCCCAACCCTCCTTCCAGAGCAACCTACTACCCATCCAGACTGGTCTGTCTCTTAGATATGGACATACACAGCGACCTCAACCCGAAAGCTATATTGAGAGCATTATAACCACAGCCTCACGTAAACTCGGAATCCTGAACAAAGTGAAGCGGTTCTTCACGCCGGAGCAACGTTGTCTTTTGTATAAGACTCAGGTGCGCTCCTGCGTGGAGTATTGCTCTCATCTTTGGGACGGATCTGCCAAGTACTTGCTCGAATCTCTTGACAGGTTCCAAAGACGTGCTGTCTGTATTATCGGTAACGATGACGTTACGACCAGTCTGGAGCCGTTACAGCTACGTAGGGACATTGCTTCCCTTAGTGCTTTCTACCGCCTTTACCACGGTGAATGCTCTGAGGAGCTCTTTGACCTCATCTCTCCCTCTCCATTCCTTTCCAGATTGACGCATGCAGGTCTTAGAAGCCACCCTCATACCGTGCTGACCATCAAGACACGTACCAAAAAGTTTGGACAATCGTTCCTTTGCCGAACTGACCGTATGTGGAATGCGCTTCCCGCACACGTGTTTCTCTTCTCTTTCTCTCCCGGGTTATTTAAGCGGGGCGTGAAAAAGCATTTATGCAGGCCGCCATAGTGTGAGCGTTCGGCATAGCGTGGTAGCGCCGTGATGAACGCTTTCACTTCTTGGGCTTCACTGGCTGCTTTTCATCAGGCAGAGTGAGGCCATTATGGCGTGCCACAATAAAAAAAAATGTTTACCATTTATACAGGAAAATCCAGATGCTCTTTACAAGCATTTTTTGGTTTTACTACGCCATATCGAATGCCAATATATCGAATGCCAGTTGATCGGTGACAATTAACCGAAAACCCAATATATGGACATGCCATTTGATCGAAATTTCAATAAATCGACTTTCAATAGATCGCTGTGACATTAAATCGAAATTTCAATATATCGATTTTCAATAGATCGCAGTGTCATTAAATCGAAATTACAATAAATCGATTTTCAATAGATCGCAGTGTCATTAGATCACAGACATATAATAGAAGCAGACCAAACATTACAACAAAAAAGCGTGCCCATTACGCCTACAGACAAATTTCATACACACATTTACAATAAAAGGGGCTGAACTCAGGCACGCAAGGGACCTCAAGTACCTACATCTATAGTAATGTTATACGTAAAGAGGATAATTTTATATTTTATACTTAGACATTTGAAGATACTTATTAAATTTTAAAAAAACACCAGTAGAATGCTATGTTATCTATCATTGAGTGCCAGGCAGGCTGTCTGTATCTGGCTGCGACGCCACCTCACTAACTTAATAGGCCTATTACATCTCGACTGTGATTTTTGCGTAAAATGGCCAATTTTGGCGTTCTTGATCCAAGAAAAAAATACATCACCAGTTTTGACTTATTGAATAATGTAGAATAGCTATTGGCATAGTTCGTAGCGGCCTCGCTTTATGTAAATTTTGCTTAACTTTTTTATGAAACCCAAAATTGATGAAGGTTTTCATAAAATGCGCTAAGGCACTTTTTTGAGCTCCTAGATTGAACTACTGTTCTAAAGAAATGAAAAAAAATTAGAATGTTATCTATTATATAGTCGTATAGTGCGTAGCGGCCTCGGAATTTTTAGACATCATTGATTTTATATAGAAAAAAAAAAATCTTATTACAAACCAAAAAACTTCGAAAATCGCTTTAAGTTAACTGTGAATTTCTTCTACCTACGATATTATTGAGCAAAATTTATACCAAAATAATTGTTACTTCTTGAGAAATAAAGATTGTATAATGAATTTATTATCCTATTTCGATAAAAACGATAAATATAACTGCAAAATTATTACAAAATACGATGCGCCGGCCGTCCGAACTCAGCTTATTCTCGCAGAGAAGAGATTTGTAATATTAAGCATGATTTTATTATCCTATTTTGATAATAACGATAAATACAACTAAACAAGTTACTACAAAATGCAAAAATGCGCATTTTACGCAAAAATCACATTTAAGATGTAATAGATCTCTTAATAAAATGCATGAAATACTCGTAGTAGAACCGTTAGGTAAAATAAGAAAAATGAAATAAGTAATTAAAAACAACATAGGGTAACAAGTACTATTGTTGGCCCCCCTCCAATGATTGACCTTTTGAGTTTTAAAGCAAGATATTAACAATTACCAGCAGAAATAAAGCTAACAAAATAAAAATATACAACCTATATTTCATAATTGGCAACACCATGTAGTAGCTTTATGATTTAATTAGCAGCAACACTGAGAAAAAAAGTATTTTTGTTTGTGTGTTGCGATCGCGTCGATGTGCTGTGGATTCTTAGCAAAATCTGTTAGGGCTGGTTAGGTTTATTGCTTCGTTTCTTGTTTATTACGATTTGTTATAGTAAATGAATTATTTTTTTCATTTAGTTAGATTGACTACGTGCTAATTAACTCAAATATAACCGGCTATCTCACATCAAAAAAGGAATAATGGACGGCCAATCATTGTACTTACGAGTTATATGAACGTCTAATTGAATAGCATGACGGCCAATGATTAAAATACGGTTTCACAATATTCTATTATACGAGTATGTTAAACTTAATTTGTGTCGAGTTATAAACGCTATTTTTAAAATTGGTCCAAAAGCCGTCATAAACATTTTGTAAACAAAAACTGGCAGGGCCAATCATTGTGCTTTTGAAGTGATTGACCGCGGCCAATGATTGTATTCCATCAGGGCCAATCATCATATCAGCTCCAAAGAGACATAGTAGTGATGTGCGTGTTTTAATAAAAAAATTAATTAATTTTTATTTTATCAGTAAATCAAAAATTAAATAACTTTACATTTGTTTTATATAATATCATTGACTTTACCCTTACCTTCTTCTTTGTTTTGTATAGTGTAAATCCATTTTTATAGTCACCTAGGTATTTAATAATAAGTGTTACTGTACCTTGGTTAGGTTGGGCACTACCTACGGGCTTGATGGAGCATTTGGTAGTAACCCGGATTTCTGCGCCGAGAGTCGTGGGTTCGATCCCACCCAGGAGAAACATTTGTGTGATGAACACATGTATTTGTTCTGTGCCTGGGTGTTATTATAAATTGTGGTACCTTCGTTGATTCTAATTGGTTGGTTCGACGACCTCCTTGGTCGAGTGGTTTGTACACCGGTTTTCATGGTGTCGCCATCTCTGAGGTCCCGGGTTCGATCCCCGGTCGGGTACAATTTAGAAAAAAACTGTTTTTCTAAATTGATTTCGGGTCTGGGTGTTTTTTCTATGTTTATATATATTTATCCGTTATCTTACCATATAAACGAGTTTCACAAGAATACTCATCTTGGTCTAGATAATTGGTGTGAGCGTAAACAAAATTTATTTATTTATTTATTTAATATCCTTAACACAAGTGCTTTAGCTACTTATCTCGGGAGTTACATCAATGTCTGTGATGTTGTCCAATATTTATTTACAGATTGCCTTTTTAGGGTTTTCTTAAGTACAGTTGACAGCTGATCAAACTTTATTTATGTGAGTCTAGGGGTAGGATGCTTTTAAAAAAATGCAAGTAAATAAAGACGCATTTTGACTTTTTTCTTCGCTTCGCATCACTATTGCATAATCCACTACATTCATTGGCACACCACGTGTGCAATGATTGGCCCGGTCATTGTTTGTCAGGTAGCTAGGTCAATTATTGTGCTTCAGGGGGCCAATAATACTACTTTTGGGTGTTTATTACAAAAAATACTTAAAAATATATCTTAACACCAGGCTGGTGAGTCCAAATCATGTTTAAATTGTTTTTAGGTATTTTCGGAATGGTACTACATATTTTGGCAGTGAATTATACGTCAATACACAGAGTAACATGAGGTCAAACTTAGCAAATGTCTTAAAGGGCCAATCATTGTACCCGTTACCCTACATACATACTCTGCTGGTATTTTTTTAATAAAAATAAAAATTACAATAAATAATGTCACAATTTTTTAAACTAGTGATAAGACCGCCGGGTGGTCGAGTAGTCAGCGACCCTGACTGCGGGTTACTGTATATTTTGCAAGTCCCGTAAAAATTATATCCGGGATAGTTTTGAGTCTGTTCAGGAAGTAATGATGAAGGTTTCTGAAAACAAATAAATTTATCATTTTCTGTATATTTCAAAGTAACAGAGTTGAGAGACTGCGCAGACTCATCTTATTCATGTTATAGCCTAGAATACTGTACAACAATATAATACTTAAGTTAACTCACTTAATGTAGTTAATACAGCACTTGAGGTACTCGGCTGTAATTTTTGCAAATTCCTCAAAACATGATCTCTACTGGCATTGCTTCTTACCGGACCTTTTAGTAAAGATTTAGATGAATTCTGAAAAACAAATGTAAAAAGTTATTATTTTATGCATATTTTCATACAAAAATACATCCCTACGACTACCATAGGTTAAAGGGGTAGGATAGGGTTTTAGTTAACAATATTATAAAAATAATTTACTCATATTTAATTTATCCCTAATGAAAAAATATATTGCATACTTAAATCTAATCAACCTTCAAAAATTAACCTATTAAACAAAACTGGAGCCTAAATACGGCCCCTTAAAATTGTAAGTACATGAAACGTCAAACGAGATCAGAGTTACTATATAATTGATTATTGTTACCACAAGAATCTTTCAGAAACTACTTTACGTTAAGATTTCACGAGATTTGCACTTATGACAATTATTCACTACTTCTACAATGCCGAAAGATTAATAATAATCACACAATGACTGATAAAAACATTATGAGATTAGATGGCACAACAAAACTTACCAATGGAACGTAATTTCAGGTGTTTTTCTAAATGAAGAGTTGCCGCACAAGGGCGCACTACACTTCACCATTTTATTTTAGTACTTTTGGCTCATAAGCTTTATTAGATCATAAAAAATAAGCGAAAACAATCTCTTAAACGTCCTTTGTTGACAAGTCTAGGAAGACATTTGTAGCCATAGATAAAGTGTTTGTAGCTTATTTGTAGCTTGTCAAGATGGCGTTTTGCCTCACGGTCCAGTTTGTCTATGTGTGTGGAAGTGTTGCGACATTAAAAAGAAACGAGATAGTCTCATTAATTTGTGGTTAGAGAGAAAGAAGTAGAAATATTGTTTTATTCTCATCTATGTAGTTGTGAAATAATGTTTGGTCTGCTTCTATTATAATGTCTGTGCATTAGATCAATATTACAATTAATTAATGTGCAACATTTTTGTCCAAAGTACTCTTTGGTTAAGTACCGTCATGTCACGAATCCACAAATAATACAAACTCTATCGTCATAGTTTGTATTACTTTGTGTTGTCTTTGGCATAAATAATGCCTAATTGACATGACTGTCATTCATATACTAATTACAATACAGTAAAAACTCTTTATTCGCGGGGTACATGTTCCAAAAATATGCCGCGAATACAGAAACCGTGAATATGGAATGGTAATTTATATGGGATTATATGGGATACGTTCCTAGGTGACAAAATGTTGCTTTCATTCTGTTTGTTTACATTCTCAAAAACACCGATCGCGGCTATATCAAAGTCCACGGCGATATCATTTAACAACATACTTTAGGCAAAGTTGTAATAAGATCTATTTTACTTTTTTTATTAGTCCATTTGACGGGATTTACAAAGAATATTGGGTAGTGTCTGTAGCGGGGTGCGGCATCCTTTGACAAGAGGCGGCAGTGCTAAGGCGGCGCGATCAATTAGATCCGCGAATAAAGAAATTTTTAGCCGCGTATGTAGGAATTGGGTCGCATTTTTTTAATCCGCGAATAGTGAAAACGCGAATGAGGGATGCGCGAATAAGGAGCTTTTACTGTAATTGAATAATTATTGCGTAGGTAAATAATTAAAATATTTAGTTTATTTGGTGTGATGAAACGAGTGATTTACTATGGCGCAGGTTAATGGTGGTAATAAATAATAATAATAAAAAAAACAATAATAATAATAACAAATTGCAATTCGATCTTATATAACATCGATCTAATTAGCTTTTGATCTATTGGCCTATTGATCTATCGATTATTTATAATTCGATCAAATGGCATGTCGATATATTAGGTTTTCGGTTAATTGTCACCGATCAACTGGCATTCGATATATTGGCATTCGATATGGCGTAGTAAAACCGCATTTTTTTGATCTTATAAACGGTGAATTTATTACCTCAAACCCCAAGCGGTCGCATGAGACCGCACCTACAAAAACACACTTGACTTTGTACCGTGTTTTCATAGACTTACAGACTACTTTAGTATGAACAAGTTTGGTTATTTCGGTTCTGTGGTTCATCTTATGTATTGTTATCGCACAATATCGCATAATCTATGCTCCATTCTGTCTAATTTGACGTTGACAGTTACTGTCAAAAAAGTGTCAAAAAAAATCCAAGAGTGAGTGGTTAATAAAACTTTTTCTATTAAAAAGTTTGCAACTAATATTTCAATGAAATTTGTGGATTACGCTACAGCTGGTTTGCATAAAAGTAGGGTAAAGTTGTATGACTTATATGAGCAGAAAAAATATAATAATAGTCCAAGTTTTCTAGAGTATATCAAAAAGTATTCGAAAACTTTTAGGAAGGCTTGTGCATGTGCCAAGTCATTATTTATTAGTGGAAAATTAAAAAGTCGGATAACAAAATAAAAGCAACATGGAACTGTATTAACCGCGAAACTGGTAAAATAAAGCCACGTGATACTAAGTTTTCTTTAAGAATAGGCTATAGCATTTTAAGTGAAGACAATAAAGTTGCTGATGCTTTTGAACAGTTTTTTACAAATGCTAATTATAAGCCTTTTTTTGTTAAGCGGTACAGGACAAACTTGGGAGCCCAAAGTACTGTTAGCAGACTCTGTAATGACTACAATCAGCTTTACTCAGCCATTACAACCGCTGAAACAGATTTAATGCTCTGCTCCCTGCAACAGTACAAAAGAGAGCTATATTCCTTTAAGTCTCTCGTGTAACTGCTGAAAACTTTATTTGAAATTTTTTTAAATGTTCTTTATTCTCTTAAGTTGTAGTTCTTCGTTTAATAATTTTTATGTAAGTAGTAGGTACCTACTGATTCGAACTACTTTTCATATAATTTTCCTGTAATTATTTCCGATTATTTTTCATTATTGTCATGTTGTGTTTGCCTGTAATTGTTGTTTCATAGTAACAATTATTATTAAAACTATTATTTTAGATATAAGCTGTTATGTAACAATGTTGGCAGACCTAATAAAATAAAATAAATAAAATAAATATACCAATTGCCACAACTATGTTCCTCAACTCTTCACCGAGCAATGCAGAAATTCTGTTAAAAAAATATGTACCCATGTGTAATGAAGTGTTCAAATTTAAACACGTAAACAGTGAAGACGTACTTAAATCCTTTAAATCTTTAAAAATGAAAAACACTTGTGATTTGTGGGATATTTCAACAAAAATTATTAATAATATTATCGAGTCCATTGCGTCTTTTCTTGTAGTCATATTCAATAGCTGTGTTGACGAAAGAGTTTTTTCAGATCTCATGAAGCATAGCAAAGTTCTGCCACTTTACTAGAAAGAAAGAAAGAAATTAATGCAGAGATTTAAAGAAGTGCTCGCGTACCACTCTCTTGAACATATTTTTACTGGTAGCTTTTTTAATGTGCAAGGGCAAGGCGTTCCAGAGTCGTATTGCAGTGAGGGTAAACGAGTTGGATACAAATCCAGAATGGTGGGCTGGGGTCTCAAGAAGGAGGTTGCTGAAAGAGCGAAGATTACGTTGGTGTGAGGCACCCAGAAGCTGAAACCTAGACTTCAAGTATTCCGGAGCAAGTGGATTGTGGATGATGTTGTGGAGGAAACCAACAACTCTCACTTTCCTGCGCTCCCGAATAGGAAGTCATTTGAGTTGATGCCGAAAATCTGAAATGTGGTCGTATTTACGCAGCCCAAAAATAAACCGTATGCAGTTGTTGAGGAGACGATCTAACTTGTTGAGATGAATTTGATTGACATCAGTATAACATACGTCAGCATAGTCAAGGATGGGAAGGACAAGAGCCTGCATTAAGATTATCTTTGTACTAGAAGGAAGGAAATGTTTGAATCTGTACAGAGATCTGAGCGTGTTTGAAACCTTCTGAGATATGTTTCCAATATGCCCATCCCAACTGAGAGTACTGTCAATAACTAAACCTAAATTTTTAACTTTTGACAAGTACGGTATTACCTGGCCGTTGTAATTCAATGGGGTCACAGAAGCCACATCCACCTTGGATAGTTGACGGGAACTGCCAATAATTATCGCCTGACACTTACTGGGATTAACAGATATGCCATGACTGGCTGACCAGTCGCGAATTTTCTGAAGGTCTAGGTTAATACACACAATGGCTTTGTTTAAGGTGCTAACATCGCCTTGTGCATATAATTGCAGATTGTCAGCATACAGATGAAAAGATGAAGAGAGATGAGTGGAAAGAGTATTTATAAAAAGCGAAAAGAGAAGAGGTGAAAGTATACCACCCTGTGGAACACCAGCAACTAGGTCGCACCAGTTAGAAACGGTTTGGTCTACTCGAACAGCTTGCTGGCGATCACGAAGGTAAGAAGAAAACCACGTCCACACTGAGGAAGAGAATCCAAGTTGTGTCAGAATGGAGAGAAGGATGTCATGGTCGACTGCGTTAAATGAGTTAGAAAAGTCAATAAGAACTAACACAGTCAGCCGCGCATGCTCCATACCATCCCGAATATCCTCCATGACCTTCAAGAGAGCAGTAGAGGTACTATGTCCAGGACGAAATCCGGATTGATATTGGCTAAGAAGGTTGTTCCGGAGAACGAATGATGATAATTGTTTATGGACGGCAGCTTCTAAGATTTTGGATAGGAATGGCAAAATGGAAATAGGTCTGTAGTGACTGAGAATGCTAGGGATTGGAATTTTTTGGAAGAGGGATAGCAAAAGCTTTACGCCACGATGATGGAAATACTCCTGAAGATAGGGAAAAATTAAAGATGTAGGTAAGAACGGGGAGTATACATTCTAAAATAAAAATAATCATACCTCTACCAACACCGTCATCTCCTATTGCTTTAGACTTAATAGAGAGAATAATCTTGCGGACCTCTTTCTCGGTTAGCGGAGTGAATGAAAATTGATCGACAGAAAGAGGAGTGTACGAAGTTATGGTAGAAATGGTTGAACATTTAACGTTTTCAGAAAGTGTGTTAGTAGAGGAGAAATGATTGTTAAGTTCATTCAGTGTAAATAATGGCTTGTGTGAACCCACTAACTTGCCGATGCCAAGCGAACGAAGAAACTTCCAGGTATCAGCAGGTGTGGAATCAAGAACGTTGTTGTGAATGTAGTGACGTTTAGCTTTTCTTACCCACTGATTGCACCGATTTCTGGCAGACTTGTAGGCTTCCCAATTGCAGTCCGTTCGACACCTTTTGAACACTCGGAAGGCCCTGTCCCGCTTCATCATCGCCATACGAACACCAGGCGTAATCCATGGCGCGGGTGGTCGCCTCATCTTAACACTTCTCATTGGTGCGTGAGTGCCGAATAGGCTTAAGGTAACACCTTGCAAATACGCTATCATATCGTCAGTGGATGACGCATCCCAGACAGGGACCCAGTCAATTGCACGCGCGTCATGCTCAAGTTTTTCCACATCCATCCTTGCAAAATTACGCATACGGATAATTTTCGGCCTGGGTTTAGGGGGTTTTATTTTATAGGCGAGGAAAATTAAATCGTGCCTAGAGAAAGCAGATGCTAGAATTTGGCCGTGTTTAATGACATGAGCAACAGAAGATGTGATGATATGGTAGATCCATGTATCAGTGGTTGCAAGATTGCGATGAGTAGCACCAAGAGGGAGAATGCTAAAGTTAACGGACTCAATAATATATCGCAACCTGCGGGAGAGGTTATAGTCCTTCAAAAGGTCTGTATTAAAGTCGCCCATTATAATGTGATGAGTGTAATCAGAAGAGAAGGATTCAAGGAGAGATTCCAAGTCGGAGATATAGTCTATGGAAGGAGGGCAGTATACGACTCCAAGTACGGCCTTGACACCTTTGACATCAATTTCGATAAAGAGATACTCCATGCACCCATACCGAGACGAAGAAGAAGACAGGAGTTTATAACTAATATGAGAGGTGAGGTAAATAGCTACTCCACCACCGCCCTTTCCAACGCGGTCATTGCGAATTAACACAAACCCTGGTAGGAAAAAGGAAGTGGAGCTCAAGCATGGCTTAAACCAACTCTCCGAAACGAGGATAGCATGAACACTATCCGATGAAAAGGTGTCAAGAAGATCAGTATAGTGACATGGAACACTTTGAGCATTGATGTGACATATATTTAAAAGCTGTTCGAAAGGAGGTCAAGTTCATGTGTGAGGCACGTGCCTGTAGCGTAGGAATGGTCAGAAGAGTTGGCGAGAGAATGGTACGAAGAACCACTGTCACTTGCAGAAAGAAAATCATCATCATCCGACATTAAAAAATTAAAAAAAAAAGAATATATAAATATAAAAATACTCAATAAAATTAGATAGGTACTGTAGAACTCGTAAAGGTTGGGGGGCGTTTGTTTTAATAACAACAACCTTTATTTAGTATACGAGTTCATTTATTGTATACTTTTAAATACATTTACAATTACATATTTACAATATAAAAATAACATGGTCAAGTCTACCCATGTTGGCACTTCAGATCGTTCTCCTCTAATCCCGGTTTGACATCTTGTCAATTCAAATTAAGTTTTTTTACAAACTACTATAAAGTAAAACCAGCCAGCGCCCTAACATGGTATAAACTCTACATTCCTCCCGACCTAGGGAAAAAAACATTTTTAAACAAAAAAATTTTTTTCAACTTTTTTTTTCACATTTCTACCCATTTCTAAACATTTCTAAACATCCTAGCGAAAACGGGGAAAAATAATACATACAAGAATGATTCAGGAGGATGATTCGAAATAGGTATATAGTTTTGACGGGTTTATATGTGCCAAGTTCTTCGAAGTTTAATTCTTCGAATAGCTAAATCCAAGTCGGGTTTAGGTTGAATCATTCTTGTATGTATTATTTTTCCCCGTTTTCGCTAGGATGTTTAGAAATGTTTAGAAATGGGTAGAAATGTGAAAAAAAAAGTTATAAAAGTATACAATAAATGAACTCGTATACTAAATAAAGGTTGTTGTTATTAAAACAAACGCCCCCCAACCTTTACGAGTTCTACAACATTGTAGAACTCGTAAAGGTTGGGGGGCGTTTGATACAATGTTGTAGAACTCGTAAAGGTTGGGGGGCGTTTGTTTTAATAACAACAACCTTTATTTAGTATACGAGTTCATTTATTGTATACTTTTATATACATTTACAATTACATATTTACAATATAAAAATAACATGGTCAAGTCTACCCATGTTGGCACTTCAGATCGTTCTCCTCTTATCCCGGTTTGACATCTTGTCAATTCAAATTAAGTTTTTTTACAAACTACTATAAAGTAAAACCAGCCAGCGCCCTAACATGGTATAAACTCTACAGTACCTACCAAAAATAATAATATTCCTAAATATAATATTGTGCACTAAGCAATTATTATCTAAGAGTTATAAAAAAACAATCAATAGGCATTAACTAACTAAAAAAAACACTTTTTAAATTAAATTAAACTGCACACCTTACCAATCGAAAGGTTTAACAAACCAAAATATAACATAACTTACAGACGTATTAAACATAACTACAGCACATTTTCACAAAATTGATTATAGTAATATCAGTATTAAATTTGAGGTAATGGAACACAGCCCGAAATAGACAGCCAGGTGACAGCGCAGCTGTCAAACAAATCACAAAGCAACTTGCATTTAGAAATGTGTCAAATTCTACCCGATAAAAGTAAATTAATCTATGTTTTATTAAATTTGTGGTATGGTAGGACATTAAAGAAACAACTATGGACTATCTAGTACATACTGACCATACTTTGAAACATCGGCACTGGATTACAGTGAACAAAATTATTGATACAAATTGCTTGCAGTGGTCGATTACGACTAATACTGACAATGAACAAACTTACATTACAATAAAAAAAAAAGTTCGAATCACTTGATGGTCCTGATGGCACGCTTAGACCTTGTTGGAGCCGGTTTAGCAGAAACTCCAGGAGTCACGTTCAGCTGCAACATCAGTGGGTTGAGTCGCTGCAGGAAATTTTGTAGTAATGGTCGTCAACTCATCGTACGTGGAAATGCGTTGACGGATTCCATCTGGAGTCTTAACAAATATGTTTCCTTCGGACGACCATGCATTGAAGATGCCAAAGTGCTTGCGTGCGGCATGAAACAGTGCTTGACGAGGCTTGGTTAGGAACTCATGAACCACGACGGATGTGCCTTTAAGCTTCGATTTGTTTCTCCAAATAGTGGACCGCATTTTGTAATCAGTAAAGCAGACCGCTATGGGCCGAGTGCGCCCCTCTGTATAGGGTCCAAGCCTGTAGTACTTTTTAGACTGCTCTAATAATAATCCTTTACTAATTAACTCATACTAGTTATTAGTTTAATCGCGCATACACAAACGCACCTCACATACCACAACACAACTAGGTACCTACACTACACAACAAAATTTCCCCGAGGAAACTGAACACACCTGCTGCGCATGAGAATCAGTGAGTTCAGTGACTGACTCAGCACAGCGCAGCGCAGTGCCACAGTGTGATTCTCTAAGTTAAAGTCGTAAAGTTGGTAGCAGGGGCTGCTGCTGCGATGAGAATGACTCTGTCTCTTTCATATTCATAGAATTGGAAAGAGACAGCAGATCACAGTCATGCGCACAGCGTCTACGTGTCCCTCGCATTCGCATGCAGTCCGCCCGCTCAGTGTTGCCAACTCTAATTTTCGAATTCCGCTTAAGTGTAGTACAAAAATACGTCAGAATTCGGTCACGTTTACAAAAATCTTGCTCATTTAGCATGTTGGCAAATAATAAAACAAAACAGTGCAGCATCACTATTCAAATTCTTTCAAGAACTCCGTGTGAGATCTTAGTAAAGTCTAATGAAACATAAGGGGTTTAGAGGAAAATCATTTACCATTTAACATTAATATTATTACTCACTATTATCTTAATTGACACTGACTTAATGTGCTAACCACATCAAGTCATTTTTAAAAAAGCCCCTTTAAAGCTATAGGAAAAAAGTATATTAATTAAACTTAACATTTTAAATCAAGGTAAGTAATTTAATTTTAATAAAAAACAAAATTTACCTAAAGCTAATTATGGTTTTTTAAAAATATCAACAATAATTATGTTTATGATACGAAAATAAATACACCTTTATCACTACTCACTACAAGTGGATTTAGCGAACTTGCTTATTTCATTTGTGATTTTAGCGACTAACTAATTAAAACTCAATTTAATATGAATGGAAATCATAATTTTTAAAAGGTACCACCGAGTTAAAAGACCAACTTAACTACTTTTTACCTCTCAATCCCTGATCGTCGGAAACGGGTTATTCTTTTTTAGATGTACTTTAAACAAAACTTTTGTCATCCCGTTAGAAAATTTCCAACCGTCAGCCAAGAAAATTTTCCATTTCCACCTGCTACCCTATCAGCTTGAAGCCCGTAATATGCCCATTTAAGGACCAAATATGGGCTTCAAATGTCAAATGAAGCCCATGTCCATTACCATATTTTTTAGCCATATCTATTTAGGGCTGCCGCTAAATATGAGCGGTTCTTTTACGATATGAATTCGAATTCGTAATTCATATCGTGTGTAAATTATGTAATGGATGTAAAGTGAAAGAGGTTTGATGAGACACTGTTGCTTAAAACACAAGTCAAATGCGTTGAAAAATTTTGACATGTCAAAAATATCTAGATGGCGGAGTGGTTAACGCCGCCCGCCTCCCGGATTGCGGAGGATGTGGGTTCGATTCCCATCTGAGGTAGTCAACTTTTTTCGACGTTTCAATATCTCAATGTTAATAAGATAAGAATTCGTGATAAAAGAAAAACGTTGTTTATTAGAAAAAAGCGCAAAAAATTAATAAATTGATTTCAAGTACCTATGTAGCATCCACATAAAAAGACCTAATTTTGTTGTAAATTTATGTCATGATATGATCCTAAACTTTCACGAGCAAACATTTTTGGATATTTTTATGACCAACACAACAAATCCCATAAAACTGTAGTCAATACAGTAACATGTTAATCTTAGAATTGATATTCCAAGTGTGTTAGTTTGTGTACAATGTAAACCTGCTAGTGCGTTGTGGTTATGGATAATTAAAGTTTATGTTTTCTTTTTCTATTGAATTGCAATTCAGATTTATTAACATTTACTTGATAGTACAAGTTTTTTGGTTTACCAAATTAACTAATAAAAATTAACAGATAAATTATTGATCTAATCTAATAACTATTATATTTTTTAAAATTGTAAATTCGCTTAATATGCAAGTTTGGACGATAGCTTTAATTATTTAAGTTTGCCTATTCATGTTTGTAAAAAAAATGTGAAAGAGTTTGTCATGAACAAAAGGCTAAAGTTTTGACATGTCAGTAACTGCACCATCATGTTGGAAGAACATCCCCCTCAGCTGCGCCAACGGAACGTCTTCCAACATGGTTTCCACATGCGTCTCCAAAAGGTCGAGGTACGTGTCCGCGTTCAAACGACCCAGAAACACTGGGCCAAGTACTTGGTCTTCTAAAATACCGGCCCACACGTTGACGCTGAACCGTCGCTGGAAGTGGTCAGGGCGTACCTCATGAGGGTTCTCCGTGCTCCAGTAGTGCGAGTTGTGGATGTTAAACATCCCAACTCGTGTGAACGTGGATTCGTCCATCCACAAAATTTGTCGTCGCTCCTGACGAAGCCACTGACAAAACTCTACGCGAGCTGCGTAATCAGGAGCCGCCAGTTCTTGAACTCTCGTAAAATGAAACGAAGAACGCGCCACACAAAGTATTGGCTTACCCCAAAAACTCTGGCGCCATCTCGAGTGCTGGCCATTGGATGCGCTTGGAAGAACTCCAAAATTGCTTCTTCCAAATCAGCTGACACTCTGGATCTGGATCTACCAGTATCAACCGCTGGTGGGTCAAACCGGCCATGTTCCCGGAAACGGTACACAGCATTTAAAATGGTGCGGTAGCTGACGCGCACTCCGAACCTCTCTTCGTATAAGCGCATAGCACCACTTACTACCTCGTCACTCTCACCATAGCAAGATAGCATCTCAAGATATTGCTGGTTCGTATACCTAGGCATTTTTACGCACACGCGACGCGAATGCACCAGAATGCATAAGTTGACTGCCGAAAAAATCAAAGCAGCCGTGTGAAGGTCACGTGATTAAAGTTGGCACGCACAAGAAAATAAAACCATTACTTACTTAGATCAGTTTAGTAGGCGCCCGGCCTCGTTAAAATGTTCAATTGTCATGTTACTAGCGCGGCGGCGGCATCTCTGAGTGAATAGTAGCACGTTCGCCATCGTTCTCACTAAACGCTCGTAGGAAGAGAAGCGTTTAGCGTCTGGCACTACGCTACTATCACTCTGCCACGCGTGCGTGTGCGTCACGCAGTGTTCACTCTCCGCGCTGTGTTTGTTGTTGATGACGTCACTCGTAGGCCATTCGGTTTCGTTTTCGTATAAAAATGCCGGTTCGACAAACCACCGATCATTCTTCGTTTTCACAATTTCATTGCCGCGCGTTACGTCGTCCGCGACATTGTGAGCCGTAGGGACCCATCGCCATTGTGACGGCATCGTCGTTTCTGTGATCTCAGTTAAGCGGTGCGCTACATAGGGGGTGTAACGCATTGTGTCGTTATTAATCCATTTCAACACTGTTTGTAAATCAGTCCAATATACGACTCTCTCAGGTTGCCATCTTTGTTCATTCAATACTGAGCTTGCTAGTCGCGTAGCTATCAACGCCGCTTGCAACTCCATTCTCGGAATACTTTGTTGCTTTATCGGTGCCACTCTGGCTTAGCAGCGGCGAGTGCGACTCGTATTTCGCCATTTTCACCCTTCATTCTCCAATATACTGCAACGCCGTAAGCGACCTCGCTGGCGTCACAAAAAACATGTAGCTGCTTTCTCGTCACTCCCCCCGTATGTAGACGCCGGGGTAGACGCAGACTACGTAATGCTCTCAATCCGTTTAACCTGTTACATACTGTTGTTGTTAAATACTGTTATATGTCGTAAAATATAAGCTAAGAATTATCATGTAGGTATGTCATGTTTGTGTTGGTTCTTAGGCTAACTTCAACAATGTCCTTTAGTTGATAAGTCTTGCACAACCTCTAGTTTAAACTAAGAGGTAAGACAAAAGCCAGCCCTATTCAAATTAAAATAGTTTATCAAAACATGCAGGGCCTGGCCGGCAAAGAGTTAGAAATTGAACATTTTTTATTACATGAAGATATAAACATTTTATGTATAACTGAGCACTGGCTTAAAGATTATCAGTTAATTTTTAATATTAAAAACTTTCAGCTTTCCAGTGCTTTTACTAGAGCAAATGCAATTCGCGGCGGATCCTTAATATTTGTTAATTACTGTAAACATAAGATTATGGACCGAAAGGATGTAGTTTCCCTTTCTATTGAACGCGTTATTGAGCTGTCATGTGTCGAGTTAGAGAAATTTACCTTTTGGTAATTTTAGTGTCTTTGAGGCCACTATGGAAGATGTAATTAACAAGATTTGTAAATCTAAAAAGAAAATATAGTAAATTGTGGGGATTTTTATGTAAATTTATTAGACAGTCATACAACTAGTGTAAGATTAATCTCGTTATTTAAATCATTTGATTTGGAATACCAATTTAGAGAACCGACTAGAATTTCAGCAACCGCTGCAACCTCCTTAGACAATTTTTTTTGTAACTTTGCTCTTGAGTCTAAGTCCATACTAACTAATTTATCTTCAGATCACTGTGGGAAAAAAATAGCTTTTACTGAATATGGACAACCTAACTCAGAAGAAATATCTTGTAGGCCAGTGACAGAGAAACGGGTTAAAATTTTCAAGCATAACGTACGTGCAAAACTTGCATGTTTTTCCCCGTGTGGTGCTGGGTCAGAATTGCACCATCCCCTCCCCTGTATCTTAGCGGGTGTCGTAAGAGGCGACTAAAGGGATTTTGCTGGTGGGAGAGCTTTGCTCGTCCGGCGCTCCCACCATGCGGACTTGTAAAACCCGCCAAGTGTTCGGTGCTCGACACAGGACGCGTTCCGGGTTCAGAGCCGTAATACCGGAGCTTGGGGAGGTGCGGTGGCGGCAGGGTCAAGGTCCGGTGGGAGTCTTTGTGGATGCATTGTTCGGTTGACGTGGGTCGATTCGCCGGCCAGGGAGACCCGTAGAAACGGTGGTGTCGCAGGCCGCCCGCGGCATAGTACAGGAGCCCAACTAGGGCTAAACTTAGAAGGCTGCTCCACCAGGCCGCGCATAATCCCGAAGTGGCTTGTCGTGCTGGTTGGTGACCGGATTGGTGGGACCCGGCGACTACTTTCGGAGGGGTACGGGGGGCCCTTCCGTCCGGCGGGTCGATTAACGTCTTACCGAACAACTACATGCACACTAGTGCATGTAGTTATTCGTAAAAGTTCGTAAAAGACAAAGTGTGGGAGACTAACATGAACTGTCATGTTAGTCTCCCACACTTTGTCTTTTCCCGCTTGCCACACAGCATCTCCTTTTACTCACGCCCCCATCCAACCACCATGTCAGTATCTAACAACAATGCAGGTCAGACAGCGGCGTCCCATTTCCCCACCACCAAGTCGCTTTTTGAGGTGGAGTTCACTAACATCCGTGGACTCCATTCAAACCTCAACGCCGTCCACCACTACCTTGAGACGGCCCGGCCTGCATTGCTCTTTCTGACGGAGACACAGATCCGCCGTCCTGCCGACATTGCATATCTGTACTACCCCGGCTACGTGCTTGAGGAATGCTTCCTCGCGAAAGCCGGAGTATGCCTTTTCGTCAGGACGGATGTTGCAAGTTGGACCCTCGTCTGTACTAATTTTTACATTCTGTAGAAAAAGTCACATCTATGGTCTGTGTGCGTGGTAACTGGAGTCTATGGTTGTAAAAAAAAAGAAAAAGTAATGGTGGAAATATGTAAGCATAGATAATACTATATAGATAATACTAATGTATGAGAGACCAAATATGGTCCGAGATGTAAGTTTTATGTTTTATTAAATACATCCACGAATATCCTAACGATCTTCGATAATTATACCGACCCAAAAGCAGAGGCGCCGTTACGAGATAGGAGTTGGGTCACCTGGCGACAGTGAACAGAAAAAATGGACCTCAAGAAAAAATTGCGCCTAGTCACGCGATCACAATTCACAAAAATTACCGGTCAGCTTAACCAAGCCGACGGCAATGATTGCGAGATATATTTCAAAGTATTGGCAGAGGTCTTCACAAAATTAAAAACTTTAGATAAAGAAATCGAGGATCTAATTGACGAATGTTCAGAAGCGGAATTGGAAAAAGAGCTCAATGAGGTGATAGGATATCACAAGAAGTTTATCAGCATCGAAGCTATAGAAGTAAATATATGTCCAATTTCGAAAGAAAATCCATTCAGAAACAAAAATGTGAGAAAATATAAATTGCCTCCCTTAGAAACTAAGAAGTTTGATGGGCAAGTTAAAATTTGGATCCCGTTCTGGGGACAATTTCAAAAGATTGATGAGGATACTTCGCTGGACGACTCTGACAAGTTCCAGTATTTAATTCAAGCTATGACGCCAGGGACAGAGGTACGACAGTTTATTGAATCTTACCCTGCGACAACAAAAAGTTACCACGAAGCACTCGCTGACCTTAAACAAAGGTACGCCCGAGAAGATTTATTAATTTAAGTGTGTGTACGAGAACTCCTCAGTATGATATTAAACAAGAACAATCAATCACTGACTTAGATTTATGAGCTCTCATTTACGAGCATTAGAGACACTGGGAGTTACTAAACAAGGAAATGCGTTGTTTTTGTTGCCAATGGTGGAATCGACCTTCCCAATGGAAATACTGAGAATGTGGGAGCGTGGGAGGCCACCATCTGGAGATGAACTGTCAGCATTATTAAAATTTTTAAAGAAAGAGGTTGAGAGGATCAGCGTATAATGGCAACAGGCTTTAAGCAAGAAGAAGAGAACTTACAAATAGGAAACAATGAAATAACAGCGGCCACATTGGTGGACAGAGTAAAACCCACTTTGAAGAAGACTATGTGTTTATGGGGTGACAAGGACCATGCAAGCACAGAGTGTTACAAACTGTGTAAATTAAATTTAGAAGAGCGTTAGGCACATAAAAAGAAGAAAAATGCTTGCATGCTATGTTTGAAAATTGGACATCATGCCAAGATTTGCAAAACTTTTGTACAGTGTTTCCTTTGCAAACAAAGACATTCAGTTACACTTTGCCCCGGCAAGAAAAATTCAGTAAAAACACATGTGGAGAAATCGGAAACACAAACAACTAGCAACTTTTCATCGCAAGGAAGCAATGTGACCCTCATGGTTAAAATAGTCAATGGTGACAAAGAGGTGACAGTTCGTGCTCTCATCGATAGCGGTGCCCAAAGGTCTTATTTAAAAAGAGATGTGACACAAAAATTAGGTTTGAAAAGTTCAGGTAAAGAAGTGCTGACACACAAATTATTCAGTGGAGTCCAGGTAAAATCTAATGAACACAAGATTTATAACATCCGTGTCCAAAGCAACTATTTGAACTAAATGTGACTGCGTTGGAGCAATCTGTGATTTGCAACAATCTGCCTAGTTATAGTAAAGATAATGAGTGTGATATGATAATGCAAAAGCATGGTATAATATTGACAGATACAGACAAAAAAAATGTTACTGACATATCACTCTTAATTGGATATGTCTGTGATTGGGGCAGATTTTGCAGGTTACATAATGACCAACACCATAATAATGTTAAAAGAAGGGTTATTTGCAATTAAGACCAAATTAGGGTGGGTGTTACAGTGAAAGTTAAATAATATAGAGACCGACACTACTAATATTTTATTCTGTTCGTCGGGAATTACAGATTTTTGGTCACTGGAGTTGCTCGGCATCAGGGATCCTGTGGAGAATAAGACAAAGGTGCAAGCAGAAGCTGAAGCTGTCATATCGTTTGATGAAAGCATTACAGCCAACAGGGAGGGACGATATGAAGTGGCGCTTGCTTCTCCGTGCTTGTCCATTGCTTCACCCCACAGGTGTTTTATGAACGCCAGGAGATCACCCGTTGATCGTTTCGGTCTGAACTCGTATTGTCGATCGTGAATCAGGGAGTGATCTTCTAGGTAGCGAATGAGTTGCCTGTTTATGATTCGCTCAAAAATCTTGCAAAAGACAGAGGTGACAGCAATTGGTCGATAGTTGGCTGGGTCGGACCTATCCCCTTTTTTGGGGACCGGCTGGATCCGGAATGAATAAAGGAGGACTCGCCTTTCTCAAGCCTCCGGCACAATCCCAGTAGAGTACGAAAGGTGGTATAGGCGTGTCAATACTGGAGACAACACAGGAGCACATTTTTTAAGAACGACTGGTGGTATACCTTCAGGACCGCTAGCCTTCCGCACATCAAGTGACTGCAGCACGGTACGGACGTCACGTTGTCTGATTTGGACGTCAGGCATTGAGGAACCACAGTAAGGGATGGTAGGTGGTTCCGCGCCGCAGTCATCGACGCGCGAATTCGCTGCCAAGAGCTTCGCTAAGAGGTTAGCTTTGTCTAGCGGCCGATGGGCCAACAAGCCATCAGGGTACCACGGTGGGGACAGACAAGGTGCGCAAAAGTTGGCTTGCACCGCTTTGGCCAGTCGCCAATAACTTCGGCTACCCGTTGGGTGTGACAACAGCTCTTGGCCAACGCGAGCAACCCGCTGGGCATTCGCTCTCGAAAGAGCTCTTTTGCATACTTCGGTGGCCTTGTTGAAGACTACCTTGAGAGAAGAGATGTTACGATCGTTGAGCGAGCGAGCCTTGGTCCAAGCGCGATACGCCGCCTGTTTAAGTTCACAGCTTTGACGCATTCGCGATTGAACCAAGGGCGTGCCTTACTTCCGCTGACGACATCAGTGTAAGGAATGTAATATCCATCCCCAATATGACCTCGTCAGTGACAGCAGAGGCTATCTCCGATGGGTCCCTTATCACAAAAGCAGCGCTGGCCCTACGGGATGGATGCAAAATAGTCGCGCATACCATCCCAATCTGCCGACGAGTAGTGCCATAAACGCCGTTTAGACTCGAGGAGCTCGATGGCGCAGCGGTTAGCGCGTTCGGCTTGCGAACTTGCCCGTTAAGCATTTTTCGCAATGCCGGTCGCTGGATGGGTGACCAAATTTAAAACATCTCGAGCTCCTCCGTGCTTCGGAAGGCACGTAAAGCCGTTGGTCCCGGTTGTTGTCGTAAGATGACAGTCGTTAAAACCCACCAACCCCCTCGTGCATTGTCCACGTGGGAGGCCTGTGCCCAGCAGTGGGACGTTTATAGGCTGATGACGACGATGACAAGACTCCCCAGAGGGAGAGCTTTTACGGCGCAGTACGGTGGCACCAACCAGGCAATGGTCAGAAGTGCCCAACGGAGCACTTAATGACACTCTGTACCCGGCTGGTCGACTCGTCACCAGTAAGTCTAGCTGGGAGGGCGCTTGACCTGATATATCTGGGCTGGACAACCAGTTGAGTTAGATCATGCGTGAGAGCGAATGCGTGGGCAGTTCGGCCTGCGTGGTCTGTTTTGGAATAGCCCAACCAGGTCTCATGGTGAGATTAAAATCTCCCAAAAGCACCACATCGGCAGACGGAAACCGCTCCTGTGCGTCGTCAACTGCTTGGCTCAGGTAATCGAATAGCCGAGTTGTCTCGTGTTCTCCGAGTGGGAACGGTACAGGCAAGCGTAGACATGGCTCTCGGAACCAAGATCCACGTGTACCCATAGGATGGAGAAGGATGGGTCCTCCAAGCAGCGCAAACGTCGACAGCAAACGTCCGTTGACCCAACTCCTATCTCGTAACGGCGCCTCTGCTTTTGGGTCGGTAAAATTATCAAAGATCGTTAGGATATTCGTGGATGTATTTAATAAAACATAAAACTTACATATTTCCACCATTTTTTTTTTTTTTTTTTTACAACCATAGACTCCAGTTACCACGCACACAGACCATAGATATGACTTTTTCTACAGAATATAAAATTTTGTACAGACGAGGGTTCATCTTGCAACACCCTCCGCAGCCAGAAATATAATAATAGGCACTATTAACATTAATAATTACATATAATCTTAAAAATATGTGCCAATTACCTTACTGATTTAATATTCCTTTATTTAAACTTAAAAAACATTATTTTTAAAAGTAATTTTGCATCTGTGCGAACCCTGTAATTTATCAATAACAGAACTCTCAAAACATCTATTGAGGGCATTCGTTGGTTGAATGCTCTAAGATTGAGGGAGCCTAATAATAATAATTGAAAATGTAACACCAATCAGTCCCAATTCAGGTATGCACATCACTATCACATCCTATACAAATATTATCAGAACATTTTCAGTTTAGTTTCTAATATCAATCTACACAGTGTAAGTACTTAGATTAAGTACTTTTACAGACATGAGAACTAGCGTGCGTAGGTGCACATAAACATTCTAAATAACAAAATATTATTTTGTGAACATCATATAACTTTAACAGACATCATATTATTATTAGGACTAAGTGACCATTTACTTACTCAACAAATTATACTTTACGTAAAAATTATAATTAAATTTACAAAGTAAATAGGTTTGGAGTTGCTCGACACCATTGATCCCTGTGAACAGACAAAGTTTAGATACTTAAAGGTTATACTTACTTGGCTTTCGAACGACCCTCCCACTCCGAGTTGTTTTGTCTTCAGACTTCTCTGTTTTAAAATGTTTATCTTCCTGTAACTTTCCATTTTGTGAAGCAGTTACTTTACCTTGTTCTGAACTCTTTAAAGTCTCTTCATTATCCAAAAAGTTGTTTTTAGAAGGCACAAAATTAACAGAAGGATTATCTGGTGGGCACTGAATGTTGTCTCTTAGTTGACTATGTAGTTCCTTACTGGACACCTCCAGTGGATACAGCCTTTGAAAGGGTCGAACTTTGTAACCTCTTGACGTTGTAACCTCCCCACAATAGTAAATTGCTACACCTAAATCTAAACCTAAATCTAATGCCTTTCACACCTATATGCCTAGCTACCTTATAATACATACACACATCCTCGCCGCTTTACCTTAACTTAAATTATTATCTAATTCTTAAAACTAATTAACCTAATTTATCTACAATCTAATGGTTGTGTCTGGAGTTTTGTAGAGTGTGTAGCGTTTGTATGAAGATGGAACCTTAGCATAGCTTAATTCTATTTGCAGTGAATTTCAGTCAAGCAATGTAATATTATAATAACTACTATTTTGGCCAGATCGTCTAGTGAACCCTCCGTTGTTAACCGCATTTAAGTAACTCAAGTTCTTTCGTGAAAGTTTAGTAATTGGCTTATCCTTGTGTTAAATTATTTTCTCCTGACCTAATTACCTACCAGTCTATAAATCCTAACATAAATATGTGTAGCCTAGCAATGACTCCGTCTGAACTGTGACCTAAATCCTTCACTGCAGCTGCGGGGAAGATTTGTAACCACTCAAAGGTAATCAGATGATAGCTTAGCTTGTAGGTATTATTATTTATTATCAGTAGCATGATACATAAGAAGCCTGGTGCAATTTATGAGCCCCACCACCGCTCCATAGCGTACTGTACATCTCATGGTTTAATTACAGTTCCGACACATTGGCTTTAACTTTAATTATTAGCTTGTGCCTTTAATTCTTTAACTGAGAATTTACATCTCTCCTCAAATTTAATTTCATTTTACATTATGCACTATGTGTTAGCAATTTAAATTCTTATTATTCCACATAAATCAATAGAGTTTATCTCAAGGCTTGCTATCATCCAAATATCCTTTTCACATTAAGAACTTAATTATTCAATGCAATAACTTATATTCAGTTCCGTAAAGGGTGGATAATTTAATCAAACGCCACTTCAGGCGGTGGCTAAAGTAGAATGCTATTAATTCAGGTAAAACTACTTTTATTTACTCTTAGTATTTATTATACAGGTCTTGTAAAGTTCCAATATAACTACATTGGATTGCTGCATTGGCAGATTATTACATCTTAAGTTTATTAAAGGATGTTTTTAATTCATTCAATATCCTTGACTTTAGGAAGTGAACTGAAATAGAATACTATCATTTGAAGTAAATCACCTTGGATTACTCTTAGTGTTCATTATACAGATCTTATAAAGTATAAATACATCTCAAGTTTATTGAAAGATGCCTAATTTATTCAACATCCCTGACTTTTAGGGAGTGAATGTAGTTAATTATTTTCCCATTAACTTACACCCTCTGTCTCTCAGACTGAGTGGTTAATTTGATAGACTACTAAATCATAGTTAGTATACCTTTAGTAGGTAGTTAATTATCACTGTTAATCATTAAATAAATTACATTTAGAAGTTATCTTTTACTCACTTTAATAAGTTTAAATTAGACTGTACTAGGTATTAGTCTGATTGATTAGATTGTTCCCATCAAATATTTCTATGTTTCATATTATTAGAAGTAAGTACTTACATATCTTAAGAGGTCTATTCAAATGGTATTAGTAGACCATTGTCAGGCTAATTAGCTGGTTGTTATCAATCAATTATTTCTATGTTTCAGATTATTAGAAGCTCATAGCTTGCAATGTCTTCTTTCAACGACTTATCCTAGGTTCTAAACTGGTTTTAGTTGTTCAGTTTGTATCAGCTTATTTTTGCTAAGGTATCGGATGTAAAATTTTCCATACTTTGAAGAGTATAGCCATGTGAGATCGTATTGCATCCCAGGGAAAGCTAACAAATGCCTGTTTGGTCATTTCAGCATTAAAAATCAAACATCACAGTACGGCTAAGCTTATTTGCTATAACTTTTTAGTATTTTTCTTGTAATAGAAAACCAGTCTAGACTTTTAGGTACTCCAAAGTAATGATGGTACGATATTATCATACTTCTGTTAATTATTTAATATGAATAATTAATTGGTAACAACTTTAGGAAAACAATTAGAATTTTACCGGCCTGCGGCAACAGATTACTTGCCTAGTTAGGACCCACATCACTTCATCATAATTTTATTTAGCGCCGTAACTTAATTATCCCTGCCTTATTAGTCTGAATTAATAACTAACCATATATATATCCGCCTACCTATAGATTCCTACAACTTTCCTCACTTGAACATGCCTATATTTTGTCGAACTAACAGTCCCTGTTGTGTACTTTGCAAACTAGGCCAAGCCTCATTTAATTTAAATTCGTGGTGTGTGGTGAGAGTCGCATTGCCCCTGAAAGCAACTAACTCCTAAATGTTCTATCAGTCGAGCCAGTATACTCAGTGTGTTATTTTCCTATCCCTACACTGTATGTATGGAGATAGACTCGAGATTGGACTGGGTCATACGGGTCTACCTCCAGCTAAATGGTGTCTGACCTATCTTCAACTTTCACTAGGGAGACAACTGTCTCTCCCCCATTACTCCGTCGAAGATAGTGTATTGTTTAGCGTAATAGTGTAAAACGCCGATCTTATTAAATACAATCAAAGATCATCCAGACCGAAGTCTGTTGAAAGGTACATAGGGTTTCGTTGTCACCGTGATCCGTTTCAGCCGATGTACCCCAGAATACTTCATTCTGTTAACGGATTCGAGTTGCGATCGCAATAGTTTACTTTATTAATAACTTTCAATTTCACAAATCTTAATTAATATCGCAGCTCGAATATCACTTAGCGCACTATCAAGCTCGGACGCTATTTTTCCCGTATGAGTCGTACCGCACTCTTAAGTTGGACCGCTCCGTTGACGTCCCAAAACTGAATGTCCCTATTTTTCCGCCCTTTTCCTAAGCATCTCAACTTTCCCGCCACACGCGCCTAAAATTTGCCCGCGCGAGTCCGCTTTTCTTCCCTTCAACCAATCGCTAGCCGCTTCCCCCGATCCCCCCTGCCTTCGCGCCGCGCCACGTGGAGCTATCATCCGACCTCTCTTTCTGTCTTTTTCTCAACCTCTCGCTCGCTCATTGCCGCTTTCGCCGCGCAATTCTAAAATTTTTCCATAATCTAACCAAATCTCGTCAGATAGCCAATATTACATCTTTGAATATCTAAATGTAGCCTTCTATTAACAATTCCCTCTCAATAATCATCCACTTAAGCCAATAATCCTGTATTTTGTGAAATTATAAAAAGTTCCGTATTCCGACCATAGGTGGCGCCCGCCCGTATGTCTACCGGCTTGCCAACCTACGCCTATGTCACAAGGCCACACAGAGCAGTCCCCGCGAAATTCAAAATAAAGATAAAGCCCGTTGCCAACCTAACACGAAGCTCAAGTAAATAACTCACGCTAGACGGCGCCTATGTCGCAAGGAGCACACAGAGCAGTCCCCGCGAAATTCAAACTAAAGATAAAGCGCTAGACCACTGACCATTATTCTGAACTAGTTTATTATTCCCTTTTCATGCTTATTATTAATGGTGCTACGCATTAATATTTATTTTAGTGCTACTCCCATGCATTCCTTACTAACGGACGGATACCATTCATTCTGTACCGTTACAGCCGCCCCCGATAGAATTTAAGCAGATAAAGTACCACTCTTATCTGCGGCGAATTATATCTAAACCCTGTACTTAATTAAGTACAAAATAGCACCTCCTTCCTTGCCAACCTCATTGTCATCCTAGCCCTCAAAGATATTCCTACTATTTATAGTTCCTCCCCAAATCCCTAATGACTCCTTCCTCCATAAGCTTTCTTATTGCAAAATAGCCCACACCCCTCATTCTATTCAACTGACACAAAATCATAATCGCATACCCAGTTCTCGTGTTCGAAACGAAATCCCAGTAAACTTATTCTCGGTAAATATTTCCCAATAACTTAGACATCTACCATTTCTTTAATCATACACAACCTCCGAATAATGATTTGCCTTTTGTTTACCATCATAACAACAAATCTTAATATAATTTAAATCAATATAACAGTCTCTTGCGCTGTCTAGTAACGCCCCCTAGCGAAAACTCTTCAACTCTATGACGATTCCGACGTAAGTTTATAACATCTTCCGAACCATTCAATTATTCTATTCTTTAAATTATTTTCCTAGAATAATTTCAAGTACATCTGTCATCATGGCCTTCTTTTAACTTACGTCTTTTCTTACAACTTGTTCCGCATCTAAATGTTGCAACCTAGGGATCGAACCTGGGATCTTTCGTGGGTGAAGCATCAACCACTTCGCCGTCATGGTCTTTTAGTTCCAACTAGGTTAATGAATAATTATTAATAATTTGAATTAAAACTTTCCTTCATACTTCAACGCTACCAATCTCATCTTAGCTTATATAATTACCTAAGATAACGAAACGTCGGAACAATTGTCTACCTCAGGCAGGGATCGAACCCGCGTCCTCCACAATTCCTAATTAGCTACTTCTTTTAACGGAAACCTATTTTCCTCTCCGCGGATAAGAAATCTTAACCAAACCCCCATATCAACCAAACCCAGTAGGCATACCATCATCGCCCAAGAGTTATAACTTTATTTTAGATGAGATACATCTAATGTCTAATCCTGCAAATAACCGAGATAGAATACTAGACTCGCTTCCGTCCGGTACGCAGTGACACCCACTCACCGTGCATACAAATAGAGGTCTTAACGCCTTACAATAAGGTTGTCGATCGTAAATACTTAGGGATAAACTCCCTCACTCTAAGGTGGTACGCATCTCGAAACACGTCCTTGAGTTTTGAACTAGATACCCCGTAGTTCAGATCTATTAGAAGTTTGTGTGCTATGTATATCTAACTGTCAATGTATGCGTCATCGATAAGTACTTGTTAATTCCCCGGTACGCGTTGGACATTGTATACTAATTGACAAGTACTGAGCTTGTGTATAAGCAAATACTTATGCTAAAACCTATCTAGTAACTATGTCTCATCCCTAGTTATTACTATGTACGAAAGACAACATTTAGTCTCATTTGCTAATATATAATACGTCAATATCCCCTTACTTTCCTATACCTTTGAAAAATATCATTTTCTTATTAAATTAAACTGACCGGTAACTATCTTATCCGCCCCCACAACTCTACTTAACTTCCTACCTTTTATATTACTAATAACGGTCAATCGGTAAATAATAAGTCATTAAAGGTGACACTTAGTTTTAGTATTCATGGTAATTAATATCGTGAGTTCTTTCTCGTATTTACTGAATTCCAAACTGCGTGATTCAATAGTGCTAGTTTCTATTTATTTTTATTTTTTTTTTTTTTATTAGATGATTTTAATTTTACACTCGCACAAGACACATTATTAAGATGGTAATCTCCCGAATGTTTGTAACTCTAATTGGTTACTCCTTATGCATTCTACTTTACTTTTCAGCCTTCCGTCCAGATGGTAAAATTCCCCAGCAACACGAGATCCCCTGACCACGCCAAAATGAAATGCCATCAATGGCCTCTGTTTCTGCAGCCTAAGACATTATCTCTCTATAGGTTAGTCAAGTATAATTGTCCTGATTTAGACTTCACAAGACGCCCCCAAAGGAACCACCTTACAGCAGAATTTCCGCAACTTTAAGAAAGGCTAGTTTAGGAAATGAAGCTAAATGGAAACCACTTAATTTTATTGTGTGCTGAGTAATTCCCACTTCTACAGCACAGTTCCGAAACTTCGATTCAATTACTTCACCAGGTAAATCAAAATAAACCCTACACGCTTAACTAAGTTCTATTTGTGCCCAGTGCGACTAAAAATATTCGAACACCCTAAACAAGCTACTTTTACTAATTTAACAGTGCCAATTAAGAATGCTCCCTTGTGTCATCTATAATTTTATTGTGCGCATAGACGACCAAAGACCTCGCTTTCAGCATGCCTTCTTCGTTGGACCCGCTTAGTTAAATACTCTAATCAAAATTCTAAAGTTACAAAAGAAAATGTCAAAAGTTCGAATATTATGCAATAGAGAATTTCTCTAACATAGTTACTCCACCTCTTCGCACTATTTAGTCAGGCATAATGCAATTCAAGTATTTATTTTAATTTATAATGACCTATCTTCTCCACCCCTGTTCACATACTTTAGCCATCCCTATCCACAGCTGCGGTGAAGATAATTAGTTAATGAACAAAACATCCTATAAACATTCTATGTTACTACCGCAATCACAAGAAATATTTACTAGAAGGATTATCTATCATACAGCTGACTATAACAAAATGAGTCCCCCTTATCTTTCTCCGTTCCTCTTCTAACGTAGAAGACAACAACAGACAATTAACAATTAATTACCTATAATTTAGAACAACCCTAGGTAAAACGCTACAACAAAACTAAAATAGAACAGGATAGAACTAACCCGAACTAAACTTTTGTATTCACACTTGCAAATAAAATATCTTTATCTTTCCGTGATGAATGATTTTGATAACATTATTTCATCAACTCAATGTCCCGGCCTACATGCCTATGTGAAAACTGCCAATTAATTAGTTTGTTTATAACAATCTAGATGCAACATGTAGTTTACATTAAAACTAACAATTTTAAGGTTGTGTCATAACTTCGACAATAACCTACCTTAGCACTAATTTTAATCATCTACAATTACATCACGTACATACCTATTAGATGCCAATAATCTAGATTATCTAAGAATTCTAGCAATTCATATTAATAAATAACCAACAAAATCATCCCGCTTGTGACAGTCTGCGCTGACCTTCCCACAAGTCAAAACCGCGTTTCGTTCGCAGACATTTGCTTTGTACTAAAACAAATTATTGAGTTAATAATTATTTGTCAATTGTTAAGCAACCCTATTTAATTTCATAATAACAATTTTAATATAGCAGTATTAGAATATTATTATAAGTTCCGAACATTTTTATTTACTATAATCAACATTACCGGTTAAAGTATTTGAATGGCCTAGTGCGAACTAGGTTTCAGGTCTCACCTCGGGAAAATAAATTTACTATTGACTTTAAAATCTACTACTTATAAATTTATTATTTTCTTCTGACATATAAAGATAGGCTATGACTCTAGGTCGGGTTTAGTAAACTTTGAACTATGGCTACCTCCAGGATAACCTCGGTTAAATATATATATCCGCAAAACGAAATATGTCCAATACAGCCGATTTTACTAAATTTAAATTATGCTACTAAACAGTACGTGTCCTAAGAACGTCACACATCCGAAACCCATTTCAGTTCTAATGTCTTTACCCATCTAAATTAAAATTTGTACCTGTCGACGCGAGACAACATCTAAATAATTACCTTGTATGATTCGAATTGTGATAATCGATTTCATATTGTAATCTCGATAACGCAATACCAGGGATTTACTTGTTAATAAATTTTACACTAAGAGATTTATTCTCAGCTCGCAATATCAGTCGCTTTATTTCCGGCTTGAATGTTTCTGCGGATTATGAGTTTAAAATTATCCTACAACTTAAAATCGTGGTATATAAAATCGATCACTGTTTTATAAGTAGCTTGTGTTAACTTTCAAAATAATAAAACGAGTTAACTATTGAGTATGACGTGACATCCGCCCGCAACTCGCCTTTATAATTGATGTGATAACATACGCTATTGTTATCCCTATAGCGTAACAGTGCTATAACTCGTTAATTTAGCAGTTAAATCTCGACTTCAAGCCAGTCAACTATTTTTTCTTTTCTCTACCACTATTATTATATTTTCTTTCGACCCCTATTTTGCTCCCAAGCTCAATTAATATCCACCTTCCACAATTATCCATCATCCGTTTAGGTATCCTCGAGAAGCATTTCTTTTTTTTTTCTACTAATTCGCCTATCGTATTCCTACTAACATCTCTTCAGCATATATAATTTCTACCGTTCCTCAATTAAATATAATTAAAGCCGGCTCTAAGATAATTATAAATATAATATTTTAGTGTCGTGTGTGTGTAGAATCAAACTTCGACTAGTCAATGATCCCTAGTAAGTCGGCATGGTTGCCCTAGAAGAACCATCAACTAACCAAAGCTAGTGTCTGGGATACACCGTCAGGATATTCTCCTTCGGCACTACCCGATTAGTCAGTACCAGCCTCTTGTACAAGTGCCTCTTTCGATTTACCCACAAGCAAAGCTGCTGGCTTATGTAGACGCGGTCAAGCATCTGATTCAATGGTTTTTGTCTGTAAAATGGGTGATTATGTTTTGCTTTGTGTACTGTAATTGAGTATTGTAACAAGTACTGATTGGATATGATTTATAAAATATATATAATATTTTGTAGTAGAATAAACTCACTACACCCTATCCTGTGCTATGCTACCACTAGTATACCTCCTACACTTTCTCACCCACAAGAGTATCTCCGCCCAACTATATTTATATAAAACCAATAATTAAATATAACCAAGTGCAGGTTCTAATGTACTTATAAATATAATAGATTAGTGTCGTGTGTGTGTAGAATCAAACTTCGACTAGTCAATGATCCCTAGTAAGTCGGCATGGTTGCCCTAGAAGAACCATCAACTAACCAAAGCTAGCGTCTGGGATACACCGTCAGGATATTCTCCTTCGGCACTACCCGATTAGTCAGTACCAGCCTCTTGTACAAGTGCCTCTTTCGATTTACCCACAAGCAAAGCTGCTGGCTTATGTAGACGCGGTCAAGCATCCGATTCAATGGTTTTTGTCTGTAAAATGGGTGATTATGTTTTGCTTTGCGTACTGTAATTGAGTATTGTAACAAGTACTGATTGGATATGATTTATAAAATATATATAATATTTTGTAATAGAATAAACTCACTACACCCTATCCTGTGCTATGCTACCACTAGTATACCTCCTACACTTTCTCACACAACACTTAACTAGTAATATCATTTTTTTTTTTTTTCAACATCTTAATCGTTCAACGGAGATAGACAATTGTGCAAAATACCCTTCTTAATAGGCTAATCCAACCCAGTGAATTTAATGATTTATTTATCTCTACCTATCCTAACTAATTAGTCATGTAGTAAGGTCTTCCCTTTTCACCGCTCTCCTGACTTAGATATTTCTAGGTAACTCACAATTGATAATATTAGGTAATTAGGTATAGTAAGCTGTGCCCAGCGAGCTTTACCTCTGCGTACGTTAACCTCATCTTAAGCTAATAATAATCCTTTATAAACCTTCATAATTAACTATTTATCACGATTTCAATTATACGGTAAGAAACGACGATTACCGGTAACGACTACTTACAACGCTGCAAGAGTATTTCAATTATACATATTATTATTAGACCGCACCCTTTTACCATCATCCAAAATAAAATCTTTTATTGGTAACCCAACGCCATCTAGCCTCGCTAATAGGTAACCTCCCCACAACAGAGTAGATATTAGATAGTTGTTTCCAGACGGTAACGACTTTTATCGCCTACTAGACGTATTTATCCGTTTATATTATGCATCCCAAACTACGTTGCTTTTAACCCAAAATTCCTACTAGCAATGAATAGTCATATGATTCTATCCCCTACATGACATCCCTGCTACTTGTTATTACTTATAATCGCGATTCCTCATCAACGCGTGTGTTTTGAACCGTAATACTATTTTATGTTACTTTTCCTAGGATTTTAGCGAACTAACTAAATGAAGCGGCATTTTCCTTGTGCAGAGCAATTGTCCCCATCTACATGTCACATAATAATAATTCCACCACAATGTCATTGCATTCTAATCTACTACGTGATAAGTATTAGGAAAATCTCTTCCAATGTAAAAAACGCAGGTATTAAAAATAACAGGTATGGAAAATAATAGGTGATTCCACTTGCTATAACAAAATCACATGATTACGCGATAAGGAAGTTTCCTCTCCGATTGGTTTTATGACGTCATGTTTTATAATCATTCCTAATTCTAGATTGTTTATGGTGTCGCTAAATCATTGGTCTCTATGGTCCAACCATAGACAAAGAACGTAATAGTCCTTGACTAGCCTAAACTACTCTATGGATTTCAGATGTGAGACTCAAGTACATTATTATATTTTTTTTTCTAACATAACCAACAAAATAAAATATAATACGTGGAATAGCACATCAACTAAAAACCGCAATCGCTCAACGATTATTAGTCAAAATATAATTATTATTAGTTTTATATTATGCTGTTAGCGTCATAACTTTATAATATTGTACAGCATATCGCCGTCCTATAATATAAATTGAATCCTGCAATAATTAAGTTGGTTACCTCTGTCCAATCTCGCCCCCTAGCCTTCCCATCCGACAGCAATAATAATTAAACCGCCCCCTATTCCACAAATATTTCTAAATCAATAAATGTTGATCTATGTCATCCTATCGACCTTTTACGATCCTAAAAATAACTCAACACAAGGCTGTATGAACCAGTTGCCTATGCCTATATGAAATCTATCACCAGGAATAGAAACAAAACTACAGTTACCATAACTCTTAACGTCAACAATTAACTTGCGTCCTATCAAAATCGAATACAAAGTTTTAGTACTCATAGAAAACAATTACTAAAGGTTTCAGTATTCACAGATAACTCAACAGTTTTAAAATTAATACTCCCGGAATAGTTTGGTTATTGACTATATCTAAGTACTTTGTTCACTCATTAAACTTTGGAAAACCAACAACGCCACCAGCATCACGGTAGAAATCCGCCATTAAATAAAGAAGAAAAAGATAATAACTGAAAGGTATTGTATTTCAAATAATACTCATTACATTATTGTTTTGTAGTTTTATCTCCTTTGACCTTTAACCTAACCTAAGAATCTTTTTGTTACAGATTTCGTACAACAAAATTTTAGCTCCAGCTCTCATTGCGACTGTCTACAATATTGGTCTTAATCTATTATCAAGAACCCGTAATACAAAGTGTATGAATCAACTTTAGAAGATAACAACGTTTATTGTGAAAAGTGTCAAATTATAATTCACCCATTATCAAGAGCCCGTAATACAAAGTGTATGAATCAACTTTAGAAGATAACAACGTTTATTGTGAAAAGTGTCAAATTATAATTCTTCAATATCTCTGAATTAATTAATCTTCATTGAATTATTCCCTATTAAGCCAATTCTAAACTCACGCATCGCAACACGACAACAATTTGTGGGAAAAAATCCCACTTCTAAATTAAAGTATTACCGCTTGACTGAAATCCAATACAACTATATTAATGATAACTTATAACTTAACTTTCTGATCCTGGTCATGGCTTACCAACTTGTAACCTCCCCACAATAGTAAATTGCTACACCTAAATCTAAACCTAAATCTAATGCCTTTCACACCTATATGCCTAGCTACCTTATAATACATACACACATCCTCGCCGCTTTACCTTAACTTAAATTATTATCTAATTCTTAAAACTAATTAACCTAATTTATCTACAATCTAATGGTTGTGTCTGGAGTTTTGTAGAGTGTGTAGCGTTTGTATGAAGATGGAACCTTAGCATAGCTTAATTCTATTTGCAGTGAATTTCAGTCAAGCAATGTAATATTATAATAACTACTATTTTGGCCAGATCGTCTAGTGAACCCTCCGTTGTTAACCGCATTTAAGTAACTCAAGTTCTTTCGTGAAAGTTTAGTAATTGGCTTATCCTTGTGTTAAATTATTTTCTCCTGACCTAATTACCTACCAGTCTATAAATCCTAACATAAATATGTGTAGCCTAGCAATGACTCCGTCTGAACTGTGACCTAAATCCTTCACTGCAGCTGCGGGGAAGATTTGTAACCACTCAAAGGTAATCAGATGATAGCTTAGCTTGTAGGTATTATTATTTATTATCAGTAGCATGATACATAAGAAGCCTGGTGCAATTTATGAGCCCCACCACCGCTCCATAGCGTACTGTACATCTCATGGTTTAATTACAGTTCCGACACATTGGCTTTAACTTTAATTATTAGCTTGTGCCTTTAATTCTTTAACTGAGAATTTACATCTCTCCTCAAATTTAATTTCATTTTACATTATGCACTATGTGTTAGCAATTTAAATTCTTATTATTCCACATAAATCAATAGAGTTTATCTCAAGGCTTGCTATCATCCAAATATCCTTTTCACATTAAGAACTTAATTATTCAATGCAATAACTTATATTCAGTTCCGTAAAGGGTGGATAATTTAATCAAACGCCACTTCAGGCGGTGGCTAAAGTAGAATGCTATTAATTCAGGTAAAACTACTTTTATTTACTCTTAGTATTTATTATACAGGTCTTGTAAAGTTCCAATATAACTACATTGGATTGCTGCATTGGCAGATTATTACATCTTAAGTTTATTAAAGGATGTTTTTAATTCATTCAATATCCTTGACTTTAGGAAGTGAACTGAAATAGAATACTATCATTTGAAGTAAATCACCTTGGATTACTCTTAGTGTTCATTATACAGATCTTATAAAGTATAAATACATCTCAAGTTTATTGAAAGATGCCTAATTTATTCAACATCCCTGACTTTTAGGGAGTGAATGTAGTTAATTATTTTCCCATTAACTTACACCCTCTGTCTCTCAGACTGAGTGGTTAATTTGATAGACTACTAAATCATAGTTAGTATACCTTTAGTAGGTAGTTAATTATCACTGTTAATCATTAAATAAATTACATTTAGAAGTTATCTTTTACTCACTTTAATAAGTTTAAATTAGACTGTACTAGGTATTAGTCTGATTGATTAGATTGTTCCCATCAAATATTTCTATGTTTCATATTATTAGAAGTAAGTACTTACATATCTTAAGAGGTCTATTCAAATGGTATTAGTAGACCATTGTCAGGCTAATTAGCTGGTTGTTATCAATCAATTATTTCTATGTTTCAGATTATTAGAAGCTCATAGCTTGCAATGTCTTCTTTCAACGACTTATCCTAGGTTCTAAACTGGTTTTAGTTGTTCAGTTTGTATCAGCTTATTTTTGCTAAGGTATCGGATGTAAAATTTTCCATACTTTGAAGAGTATAGCCATGTGAGATCGTATTGCATCCCAGGGAAAGCTAACAAATGCCTGTTTGGTCATTTCAGCATTAAAAATCAAACATCACAGTACGGCTAAGCTTATTTGCTATAACTTTTTAGTATTTTTCTTGTAATAGAAAACCAGTCTAGACTTTTAGGTACTCCAAAGTAATGATGGTACGATATTATCATACTTCTGTTAATTATTTAATATGAATAATTAATTGGTAACAACTTTAGGAAAACAATTAGAATTTTACCGGCCTGCGGCAACAGATTACTTGCCTAGTTAGGACCCACATCACTTCATCATAATTTTATTTAGCGCCGTAACTTAATTATCCCTGCCTTATTAGTCTGAATTAATAACTAACCATATATATATCCGCCTACCTATAGATTCCTACAACTTTCCTCACTTGAACATGCCTATATTTTGTCGAACTAACAGTCCCTGTTGTGTACTTTGCAAACTAGGCCAAGCCTCATTTAATTTAAATTCGTGGTGTGTGGTGAGAGTCGCATTGCCCCTGAAAGCAACTAACTCCTAAATGTTCTATCAGTCGAGCCAGTATACTCAGTGTGTTATTTTCCTATCCCTACACTGTATGTATGGAGATAGACTCGAGATTGGACTGGGTCATACGGGTCTACCTCCAGCTAAATGGTGTCTGACCTATCTTCAACTTTCACTAGGGAGACAACTGTCTCTCCCCCATTACTCCGTCGAAGATAGTGTATTGTTTAGCGTAATAGTGTAAAACGCCGATCTTATTAAATACAATCAAAGATCATCCAGACCGAAGTCTGTTGAAAGGTACATAGGGTTTCGTTGTCACCGTGATCCGTTTCAGCCGATGTACCCCAGAATACTTCATTCTGTTAACGGATTCGAGTTGCGATCGCAATAGTTTACTTTATTAATAACTTTCAATTTCACAAATCTTAATTAATATCGCAGCTCGAATATCACTTAGCGCACTATCAAGCTCGGACGCTATTTTTCCCGTATGAGTCGTACCGCACTCTTAAGTTGGACCGCTCCGTTGACGTCCCAAAACTGAATGTCCCTATTTTTCCGCCCTTTTCCTAAGCATCTCAACTTTCCCGCCACACGCGCCTAAAATTTGCCCGCGCGAGTCCGCTTTTCTTCCCTTCAACCAATCGCTAGCCGCTTCCCCCGATCCCCCCTGCCTTCGCGCCGCGCCACGTGGAGCTATCATCCGACCTCTCTTTCTGTCTTTTTCTCAACCTCTCGCTCGCTCATTGCCGCTTTCGCCGCGCAATTCTAAAATTTTTCCATAATCTAACCAAATCTCGTCAGATAGCCAATATTACATCTTTGAATATCTAAATGTAGCCTTCTATTAACAATTCCCTCTCAATAATCATCCACTTAAGCCAATAATCCTGTATTTTGTGAAATTATAAAAAGTTCCGTATTCCGACCATAGGTGGCGCCCGCCCGTATGTCTACCGGCTTGCCAACCTACGCCTATGTCACAAGGCCACACAGAGCAGTCCCCGCGAAATTCAAAATAAAGATAAAGCCCGTTGCCAACCTAACACGAAGCTCAAGTAAATAACTCACGCTAGACGGCGCCTATGTCGCAAGGAGCACACAGAGCAGTCCCCGCGAAATTCAAACTAAAGATAAAGCGCTAGACCACTGACCATTATTCTGAACTAGTTTATTATTCCCTTTTCATGCTTATTATTAATGGTGCTACGCATTAATATTTATTTTAGTGCTACTCCCATGCATTCCTTACTAACGGACGGATACCATTCATTCTGTACCGTTACAACGTTGTCATCCGTACTGTTCTATTTATACCATCTTTCCCGACATAAGTTTCTGTTACTACTCCTAAAGGCCATTTGACTCTCTTTTCTTCGGTTTGTATGAGAACAACATCTCCTACATTTAGATTGCTTCTCATTGCCTCTTTGTACTAAAGCAGTTAAATATTCACTTTTAAATCTTTGCTTGAAATCTGCTCTCAGTTTTAACAGGTATTTCAAGTCTATTACATCATTGTGAGGGATACTTTGTGTAAAACAAGATGGTGTCAATGGTTCTAATTGAGTATTCTTATCATCTTGTACGTATGTCAGTGGACGTTGATTTATGATAGCTTCACATTCATACAAAATGGTTTCTAGTTCTTCAAAATCTACACGGGATTGTCTTAATGTTCTCTTTAATAAATCCTTCAGAATCCGGATGAGGCGCTCAAAAAATCCGCCCCACCAGGCAGCTGTTGGAGCATTCATCTTCCACTTGATGCGTTCAATTGCAGAGCGTTTCTGTACTTCTTCCCAATCAATTTCAGAAAGCTTGTTCTTTGTTCTAATGAAGTTTGTACCATTATCACTAATGAGTAATTTAATTCTTCCTCTTCTAGCAATGAATTTTCTTAGTGTCAGCATGAACTCTTCAGTTGACAATAATTTCGCAAGTTCTAAGTGAACACAACGATAAACGGCGCATGTGTAAAGAACTACCCAGGAACGCTCTCCACTGCGTAGAAACAAGGGCCCTGCCATGTCTACACCGCTAACTTGGTAAGGAGCAGTACACTGAATCCTCTCGGTAGGTAGTGGAGCCGTAGGAGCTTGCACCGGTCTTGATCTGAATCATGGTACATATTGTGCATGAAGCTATAATTGATTTTGTAAGACGTCTTATTCCGATAATCCAAAATCTAGTTCGTATGTCGGCTGTAAGTTGATTAGCACCCGCATGTTTCAGATCTCTGTGCCTCTGTTCGACTAATCTTCGTACAATAATATTTTTTCCTGGCAATATTACTGGAAAATCAGTTTTGTCTTTACCCTTAATATGTCCTCTTCATCCCTGTAAGTAGTGAGATCTCTCCTCTGTATTTTTAAATATTCTTCTTCAGCTCCTTGAATTAATTTAATGATTTATTTTTCAGCAGTCTCATATTCTTCTACTATTATGTCTTTCTCAATTATCTTTTTCTCTCTAGTCATGAAGTGTGCAGCTCTTAATATCCATGCTAAAACTCTTACTATTTTTGTGTATTTTGAGAAATAGCATAAACTATCAATACCCTGTTTCATGCATAAGCTCGTATTGCATGCAGTCTTATTTTTCTTTAATTCTTTACATGCTTCTCTGTTGTCAGTTTGTATAGAAGATTTAGGCCATTCTTCAGGATCAAGGCGCAGCCACACTGGTCCTTCCCACCAGCGCAGAGCCAGGAGCTGTTCAGCAGTGCAGCCTCGCGATGCTACGTCTGCCCAGTTCAGGTTCCCTGGAATGTGATACCAATTAGATGGATTAGAATATCCTCTAATCTCTTTCACTCTGTTATGTACATATGTGTTCCATGGCAAATTTCTAGTAATCCAATAGAATGCTACACACGAGTCTATCCAGCAGTATTCTTTGATCCCGTCTATACCTAAACTTCTTTTTGCTTCTGCTAATAACCTAGATCCTATAAGAGCTGCAGTTAATACTAATCTAGGTATTGATGCCTTTTCAGGGGGAGCAACTCTCGATTTTACTAATAACATCTGGACGCTCACATTATTATTTAACTCAGATCGCAACAGAATACAGGCCGCATAGGCGGATTTACTTGCATCTGCAAACATATGGAGATTCAAATTACTCCCTGATATTGCATCATTAGTCAACCTCCTAGGTATTTGACAGGCTTTTAGGCTTTCTATATGTTTGTACCACTTTCTAAAATCAGCTTCTAAATCTTTAGGTAGACATTCATCCCAAGATAGGCCATGCCTCCAGATTTCCTGTAGTATTAATCGAGGAGTCAGTGTTGCTGGAGATGTGAAACCAATGGGATCAAAAACCTTCTGAATTGAGACATTAAATCTGTTTTCGTAATCTGACTAGGAGCTGTGTATGAAGGTAAGCTATCTATGTTACAGCTCAGTGTGTCAGTCTCAGTGTTCCACAGCAGGCCCAAAATATAAACTTTACCTGTCTCATTAATTTTCATAGGAGAGGTTACCCACTGTCTTAGATCAAACTTACCCTTAAGCATTATTTCCCTTGCTTCTGAAATAAATTTACAAGTCTCTTCTTCTGTGTCCATGCTTGTGATACAGTTGTTGACATAAAATTACTTAGCTAGAACATCAGCGGTATGCCTACTCTTACCTGTGACTTGCTTTAAATGATGACTGATAGTGGCCGATAACAAAAATAGACTTAATGTTAAGCCAAAAACTACTCTGCAATGCCTGAATTCTATCACATCATTCAGTGAATCATCCTTCCACCATAGGAATCTTAAATAGTCGCTGTCAACAGATCTGACAGACACATAGAGGAAGACCTTTGCAATGTCAACAGAAATTCCTATAGCACCTGTGCGAAAACCTGTCAACAGGTGAGAAACTTTATCTAAAAAGTTCACTCCTTTATTCAGGTACGAATTAAGGGATCTACCATTTCTATCACATGCTGATGCGTCGAAAACTGGTCTCAACTTTGTAGTAAGACTTGTGTCTTTTACCACTCCACGATGTGGTAAATAATGTGCAACATGATGTATGGTCACTATGTGCAACATGATGTATGTCACTCTCCGGTACTTTTTCTATTATACCATCAGTCTCCCAGGTCTCTATTTTATTATTATACTCAGAAAATTTACCTGATGACATCAAACGCTTGGTACTATATATCAATCTCTTCTCAGCCAGCCCACGGTTGCTCTACAAGTCTTCATGGCCCACCTTCAGGGGTAGCGCCACTTCATATCGTCCCTCCCTGTTGACTGTAATGCTTTCATCAAACGATATGACAGCTTCAGCTTCTGCTTGCACCTTTGTCTTATTCTCCACAGGATCCCTGATGCCGAGCAACTCCAGTGACCAAAAATCTGTAATTCCCGACGAACAGAATAAAATATTAGTAGTGTCGGTCTCTATATTATTTAACTTTCACTGTAACACCCACCCTAATTTGGTCTTAATTGCAAATAACCCTTCTTTTAACATTATTATGGTGTTGGTCATTATGTAACCTGCAAAATCTGCCCCAATCACAGACATATCCAATTAAGAGTGATATGTCAGTAACATTTTTTTTGTCTGTATCTGTCAATATTATACCATGCTTTTGCATTATCATATCACACTCATTATCTTTACTATAACTAGGCAGATTGTTGCAAATCACAGATTGCTCCAACGCAGTCACATTTAGTTCAAATAGTTGCTTTGGACACGGATGTTATAAATCTTGTGTTCATTAGATTTTACCTGGACTCCACTGAATAATTTGTGTGTCAGCACTTCTTTACCTGAACTTTTCAAACCTAATTTTTGTGTCACATCTCTTTTTAAATAAGACCTTTGGGCACCGCTATCGATGAGAGCACGAACTGTCACCTCTTTGTCACCATTGACTATTTTAACCATGAGGGTCACATTGCTTCCTTGCGATGAAAAGTTGCTAGTTGTTTGTGTTTCCGATTTCTCCACATGTGTTTTTACTGAATTTTTCTTGCCGGGGCAAAGTGTAACTGAATGTCTTTGTTTGCAAAGGAAACACTGTACAAAAGTTTTGCAAATCTTGGCATGATGTCCAATTTTCAAACATAGCATGCAAGCATTTTTCTTCTTTTTATGTGCCTAACGCTCTTCTAAATTTAATTTACACAGTTTGTAACACTCTGTGCTTGCATGGTCCTTGTCACCCCATAAACACATAGTCTTCTTCAAAGTGGGTTTTACTCTGTCCACCAATGTGGCCGCTGTTATTTCATTGTTTCCTATTTGTAAGTTCTCTTCTTCTTGCTTAAAGCCTGTTGCCATTATACGCTGATCCTCTCAACCTCTTTCTTTAAAAATTTTAATAATGCTGACAGTTCATCTCCAGATGGTGGCCTCCCACGCTCCCACATTCTCAGTATTTCCATTGGGAAGGTCGATTCCACCATTGGCAACAAAAACAACGCATTTCCTTGTTTAGTAACTCCCAGTGTCTCTAATGCTCGTAAATGAGAGCTCATAAATCTAAGTCAGTGATTGATTGTTCTTGTTTAATATCATACTGAGGAGTTCTCGTACACACACTTAAATTAATAAATCTTCTCGGGCGTACCTTTGTTTAAGGTCAGCGAGTGCTTCGTGGTAACTTTTTGTTGTCGCAGGGTAAGATTCAATAAACTGTCGTACCTCTGTCCCTGGCGTCATAGCTTGAATTAAATACTGGAACTTGTCAGAGTCGTCCAGCGAAGTATCCTCATCAATCTTTTGAAATTGTCCCCAGAACGGGATCCAAATTTTAACTTGCCCATCAAACTTCTTAGTTTCTAAGGGAGGCAATTTATATTTTCTCACATTTTTGTTTCTGAATGGATTTTCTTTCGAAATTGGACATATATTTACTTCTATAGCTTCGATGCTGATAAACTTCTTGTGATATCCTATCACCTCATTGAGCTCTTTTTCCAATTCCGCTTCTGAACATTCGTCAATTAGATCCTCGATTTCTTTATCTAAAGTTTTTAATTTTGTGAAGACCTCTGCCAATACTTTGAAATATATCTCGCAATCATTGCCGTCGGCTTGGTTAAGCTGACCGGTAATTTTTGTGAATTGTGATCGCGTGACTAGGCGCAATTTTTTCTTGAGGTCCATTTTTTCTGTTCACTGTCGCCAGGTGACCCAACTCCTATCTCGTAACGGCGCCTCTGCTTTTGGGTCGGTATAATTATCGAAGATCGTTAGGATATTCGTGGATGTATTTAATAAAACATAAAACTTACATCTCGGACCATATTTGGTCTCTCATACATTAGTATTATCTATATAGTATTATCTATGCTTACATATTTCCACCATTACTTTTTCTTTTTTTTTTACAACCATAGACTCCAGTTACCACGCACACAGACCATAGATGTGACTTTTTCTACAGAATGTAAAAATTAGTACAGACGAGGGTCCAACTTGCAACATCCGTCCTGACGAAAAGGCATACTCCGGCTTTCGCGAGGAAGCATTCCTCAAGCACGTAGCCGGGGTAGTGCAGATATGCAATGTCGGCAGGACGGCGGATCTGTGTCTCCGTCAGAAAGAGCAATGCAGGCCGGGCCGTCTCAAGGTAGTGGTGGACGGCGTTGAGGTTTGAATGGAGTCCACGGATGTTAGTGAACTCCACCTCAAAAAGCGACTTGGTGGTGGGGAAATGGGACGCCGCTGTCTGACCTGCATTGTTGTTAGATACTGACATGGTGGTTGGATGGGGGCGTGAGTAAAAGGAGATGCTGTGTGGCAAGCGGGAAAAGACAAAGTGTGGGAGACTAACATGACACTTCATGTTAGTCTCCCACACTTTGTCTTTTACGAACTTTTACGAATAACTACATGCACTAGTGTGCATGTAGTTGTTCGGTAAGACGTTAATCGACCCGCCGGACGGAAGGGCCCCCCGTACCCCTCCGAAAGTAGTCGCCGGGTCCCACCAATCCGGTCACCAACCAGCACGACGAGCCACTTCGGGATTATGCGCGGCCTGGTGGAGCAGCCTTCTAAGTTTAGCCCTAGTTGGGCTCCTGTACTATGCCGCGGGCGGCCTGCGACACCACCGTTTCTACGGGTCTCCCTGGCCGGCGAATCGACCCACGTCAACCGAACAATGCATCCACAAAGACTCCCACCGGACCTTGACCCTGCCGCCACCGCACCTCCCCAAGCTCCGGTATTACGGCTCTGAACCCGGAACGCGTCCTGTGTCGAGCACCGAACACTTGGCGGGTTTTACAAGTCCGCATGGTGGGAGCGCCGGACGAGCAAAGCTCTCCCACCAGCAAAATCCCTTTAGTCGCCTCTTACGACACCCGCTAAGATACAGGGGAGGGGATGGTGCAATTCTGACCCAGCACCACACGGGGAAAAACATGCAAGTTTTGCACGTACGTTATGCTTGAAAATTTTAACCCGTTTCTCTGTCACTGGCCTACAAGATATTTCTTCTGAGTTAGGTTGTCCATATTCAGTAAAAGCTATTTTTTGCCCACAGTGATCTGAAGATAAATTAGTTAGTATGGACTTAGACTCAGGAGCAAAGTTACAAAAAAAATTGTCTAAGGAGGTTGCAGCGGTTGCTGAAATTCTAGTCGGTTCTCTAAATTGGTATTCCAAATCAAATGATTTAAATAACGAGATTAATCTTACACTAGTTGTATGACTGTCTAATAAATTTACATAAAAATCCCCACAATTTACTATATTTTCTTTTTAGATTTACAAATCTTGTTAATTACATCTTCCATAGTGGCCTCAAAGACACTAAAATTACCAAAAGGTAAATTTCTCTAACTCGACACATGACAGCTCAATAACGCGTTCAATAGAAAGGGAAACTACATCCTTTCGGTCCATAATCTTATGTTTACAGTAATTAACAAATATTAAGGATCCGCCGCGAATTGCATTTGCTCTAGTAAAAGCACTGGAAAGCTGAAAGTTTTTAATATTAAAAATTAACTGATAATCTTTAAGCCAGTGCTCAGTTATACATAAAATGTTTATATCTTCATGTAATAAAAAATGTTCAATTTCTAACTCTTTGCCGGCCAGGCCCTGCATGTTTTGATAAACTATTTTAATTTGAATAGGGCTGGCTTTTGTCTTACCTCTTAGTTTAAACTAGAGGTTGTGCAAGACTTATCAACTAAAGGACATTGTTGAAGTTAGCCTAAGAACCAACACAAACATGACATACCTACATGATAATTCTTAGCTTATATTTTACGACATATAACAGTATTTAGATTTTAGCGGACACTTTTATACAGGTAACCTCTATTATAAAGAATTTTTGGTCATTAATATTGAGTATCATTTTTTTTACTATGGGTTGGGTAATTGAGAGTTCAGTGCATTCAGCCAGTGAATTAAAGGTTTGTGACCAAAATATTTATAATATATACAAACAAACCTAATAATATTATGCATGCATGGCTGACTCGATATACTTAGTGCCAAATACTCCAAGCATCATTAGAATACATCGCATTTTATTTCAAACTGAAAACGTTAGTCGACTTAAAATTCTTTTGCTTTTCCAATGAGGAGAATTTTACTAACTTGCGGTGCTGTGTCACTCACTGACTGACGTTACTGTAGTCTGCTATACACAGTGTTGCCATATATACGGATTTGACCGTAAAATAATGTCAATGTTCAAACCGGACAATGAATACACACGGATTTTTATACGGAGATTTCAGGCAAAAGCTTTTAATGAGTAATAACTTTTAATAAGTAGTACCTACTTATAGCTTTTATTATTCCTAAGAAATATGTTACATTTTATTTGATTCTGCGTAAACTAGCGAGTCTTATTTAATTTTCATAGATTTTTACAAAACTGAACCAGCAATAACTGCGTAGTTAAAATTATGGCTTTGAGGATTCCCATTGAGATATATATAATTATTTTCTTGGTTAGCTAATATGAGAATGAGAGCCAGTGAGAGTTAATGGTGTGATTTAGTGTTAGTGCAAGCAAGACGTAAAACACTTTGTTATGAATCATTTGTTATTAATTATCTTATTACTTTCATTGATATATTTATATATAGTTGTAAGTATGTATGTATTCGCGGGTCAGAAGACACCGCCAAATACAGCAGAGTAAAGAAGGTTAGGCGGGAGGTAGAAAGGAACTTACCGGGAGCAGGCTTGACGTGCCGCCGGCGGCTCACGAAGCGAGCGGCCGCGGGTCGCGCAGCGGTGGCGCCGCGGCAGATAGCCGGACGCGGTCGTCAACAACCGCTGAGTCAACATTTAAATGGGCGTCCCGGCTTTGGCGGGAACATCCTCTGGGGCCCAGGGTGGGCTCATCCAATGGGAGCCTGGCGATCCGGAATACAGGCCTCCGAAGATGTCCATTCGCGGTGTCCAGGTCTACCACCTGCACGACGCCATCCTTCCCAGGCAGGGTGCGAGCAATGCGCCCCAGTCTCCATTGGAGGGCAGGCAGGTTGTCCTCCTTGATGAGGACGAGCTCGCCAACTCGGGGAGGGGAGGATGGGGACAACCATTTGGAGCGGGTTTGGAGGGTATGAAGGTAGGACTGGGTCCACAGCGTCCAGAAGCGCTGGGAAAGGGCCTGTACCATCTGGAATCGCCTACGTGTGGAGATCGGCCTATCTTTCACGGATAGTTCGGGAAGGGCCGTTAGTGGGCGGCCTATAAGGAAATGTCCGGCTGTAAGCGGCTCAAAGTCTGAAGGATCAGACGAAAATGGGCAGAGAGGTCTAGAGTTAAGGACCGCTTCGATTCGAGCTAAAAGTGTGGAGAATTCCTCGAATGTGAGGTGTTGTTCGCCAATTACGCGATATAAAAGTTGCTTTGTTGATTTTACGTTGATCTCATGTAACGCACCGAACCATGGTCCCTTAGGGACGTTCAACAACCAAGTAATGTGCTGACCAGCAAACTTGTGCGCAATCGTGTCATTATTCAAGGCAAGAAAGTTTTGTACTTCGATGAGCTGATTTCTAGCGCCTACATAATTTGTACCGCAGTCCGAGCGGATGAGAACCGGGGCACCGCGGCGTGCTATAAAACGCTGTAATGCCGCGAGGAACGCTTCCGTGCTGAGGTCCGAGACCGGTTCCAAATGAACCGCCTTAGTGGAGAGGCACACGAATATACAAAAGTACGCTTTTAAGAGTTAAACATTACGTAGGGTACTAGATTTAACGAGGAATGGGCCGGCAAAATCGGTCGTGACTTGACTAAATACTGGCTGAGGCGTAACTCAATCGGCTGGCAGGTCGGCCATGAAGGGCGCTTGCGGCTGGGCCCGGCATCGAAAGCATCTAATGCATTTAAAGACTCGGTGTCTAATAATACGGCGCGCGGACAATATCCAAAATCGTTGGCATAGGATTGCGTGTAAGGTGTCAGCGCCAGGGTGGCAGTGTATTTTGTAGTAGTGGTCAATGATGAGGTCTACAAGTGGGCTAGAGCTGGGAAGTATGAGCGGATGCTGCGTGTCATATCGGATAGACGCATGGGACAGTCGTCCACCAACTCTAAGAAGCTCATCTCTAATGAGAGGTGACAGCCGCTGGAGTCTGACGGAGCAGATTTTGCCAGTTTGAAGGCGGTGGATGTCCTCTGCAAACTCATTGTGCTGAACACTGCGCACCCAGTAAAGTAGGGCCTCTCTTCGTTCACTGACGTACAAGGGGCTTGAGCGTCGCGAATCTGGGTGGTGTCTGCAGTTGTGCAGAAAGCGTTTTAGACAAGCTGTCACTCCGACGAGCTTGTCTAGTGAACTGAACCGAGTGAGCAGGTCAAAGTCAAGACCGGGCACTGTGACCAGTGACGGGACGTGTTTGGGCTTAAGGCCGGGCAGGGCGTGATGGCCCAGAGCTAAGGGCATCGCAGGCCAAGACTCACAAGGCTGTCCAAGCCACGTGGGAGACCACCATAGGTCGTGGGCTAACAGGAATTGCGCAGACATCCCTCTGCTTGCGCAATCTGCCGGGTTGAGCTCGGAAGGTACGTGTCGCCAGGTACATTCTGGTGAACCTGAGCTGATTATGACTACCCTGTTGGCTTCAAAGGGTTGGAGACGGTGAGGCGGAGTATTGAACCAGGCCAGGACTATCGTACTGTCTGACCAACATATGTGTTGTTGTATACTGATATGGGCCGATAACTGAGCCGACACACGGATCATGAGCTGGGAGAGTAGAGTGGCGGCCGACAACTCTTACTTGGGGATTGTGAGGCGATTCTTGATTGGTGCGACTCGTGACTTGGCGACAATCAAGTGTACCAAAGTATCTCCGAAGGCATCGAGCTCATGGAGGTAAACAACGGCGGCAAACCCGGCTTCAGAGGCATCTGCAAACCCGTGAAGCGAGTAAACAGCTGAGCCTTTGTTTGCACAAATGTGCCGAGGGAAGCGAATGCTAGACAACAGCGGCAGATCCTCTGAGATGTGGTGCCACACCGTTTGTACTTCAGAGGGAGTGGGCTCATCCCATTCCAGCTTCAGTAGCCATAATTGCTGAAGCAGAAGCTTTGCGCGGAAGATAACGGGAGAAACCCAGCCGTTTGGGTCATAAAGTGAGGCTACGGTGCTTAAAATAGACCGCTTTGTGACATGTGTGATGGGGGGCAGAGAGATGCGGTAGGTGAACTCGTCTGACTGAGGGCTCCACTGTATACCCAAGACCTTAATGGACGTGGACTCTGGGTTCATGTCGAAGTCCTTGGGCATGTCGCATTTGTTGTCGGGAAATCTCTCGAGCAGCTTAGGCGAGTTAGATGTCCACTTACTGAGCTGAAAGCCGCCTAGGTCTAGCAGACTTATCAACTCGTCCTGAAGTGCTTGGGCGGATTCAACTGTGTCATGACCACACAAGATGTCATCAACGAAGATAGACTTGCGAAGAACCTGAGCGGCTCCAGGGTAGCGATGGCCTTCATCATCAGCCAGCTGAAGCAGAGTGCGGATTGCATGGTATGGGCTTGATCTTAAGCCGTAGGTGACTGTATTGAGGGCGTAGGTGAGCAGAGGGTGATCTGGTGAGGACCGCCATAGTATCAGCTGATACCGTCTCTGGTCTGGGGCAACCAGCACATTTCTGAACATCCTCTGGATGTCAGTGCTGAAAACGACTGGATGCGTTCTGAAGGACATGATGATGTCCACAATGTCCTGTTGAAGGGCGGGGCCTGTGTGTAGGCATTCATTTATGCTGACACCATTGGAGCTTTTGCAGCTACCATCAAAAACAATGCGCAGCTTGTCCGACCGTGACTTAAATACGCCATGGTGAGGGATGTAGAAGTGAGGTTTATGGGCGAATGTATTTGGGTGACAGGGAGCCATGTGCCCTAAGTCGATGTATTCGGCCATAAAGTCGACGTATTTAGAACGCAGAGACGGGTTCGCCATTAGCTTCTTCTCAATATTGAGGAATCTGCGTAATGCGATAGGGTGAGTTTTACCTAGTTGAGGGGCGTCCTTTAGAAAGGGCAGAGCGACCGTATATCTGCCTGAGGGATCGCGTGTAGTGGTAGAGCGGAAGATTTCCTCGCATTGTTACTCCAGGGGATCATTATGAGTGTGAGATTGAGGGAGGGTTCCTCAGACTCCCAGAACCTTTCCAGACTCTGACGTATATCCTGGGCTGATTCAGCTGAGTCTGGTTGTGAGCTAACGACGTGAGCTGAGTTAACCTGCTGCGCCGGCTGCGCATACAAGTCCTCAATGGGTCCTATCAACGCGAAGTCGAAAATCGTGCCGAAGGCTATGGGCTTGCCCGGGCCCAACGAGACCTTAGTCCCCGTCCAACACCTGGCCAAGAACGTCCGACCCCAATAAGAGGTCGATCAGGGCTGGTGTGTGGTAAAGCTGGTAAGCCAATGGCACGGGTGGCTGGCCTAGTACGTGGGAAATGTTTGGTACCTTCTCTAAGGGAAGGTAGCCAGTGACGTTTTTTAAAATATGAGCTGTGGCAGTGATTGTAGGAGTATCATTGTGAGTGGGTCGGCATACTTTTGTTATTGCCGCCTTTGACTCATGTTTGTGCTGATTCCCAACTCCTGTAATTTTTAAAGAAGTGGGTTTTGATGGCAGGTTCAAAAGTCGTGCCATGCGTGACGTTATTAATGTCAGCATACTGCCACAGTCCAATAAAGCTCTGGCTGTGTGAAGATGGCCATGTACGTCCGCGACTCTTAGTGAGACGGTTGGCAACAAAATGGGTGTGCCAGTGGGCACAGAAGGTGAGTGAGCTGATTGAGTATCAGCTGAAATTGTATGAGCTGAGTATGTATCAGCTGTGTGGGCATGGGTTGACTGGGCATGGGCTAATGGGACATGGGTTAAATGGGCATGGTCTGAATGGGCATGGTCTTGTTCTGCCTCTTCGCTAGGGTGCTCCGTGATAGTTGGGAGTCATAATTGCTGGCGGCGTTCGCGGGGCCTACCTGGCGAACCGGACCTGGGCGGGCTGGCTCTGTGAGCAGAGCTGGGTTGCACCTGTTTAGCATGTGCGGGTTCGTGCCGCCTGCTGTTTCTGGGACGCTCCCTCGAGTGCTCTCTTAGCTGTGGTGGGGGTATATGTACAGACGAATGAGCTGAGTGCGTTGGGTCGTCTGGTCGATGTAGGGACGTGTGGTGGTTGGAGCTCCCACAGTCCTTGCATTTCCCCCTTGACCTGCACTCGCTCTCGTAGTGAGGGCCGAGACAACGCTGGCAGCGCTCGCGTGCCTGTACAAAGTCCCAACGGCCCTGCGTTGGCTGGGCATTGTACCATCTGCACGTCATGAGCCTATGTCCCCTAGTGGCACAATAGGGACAGTAGGACGTCGAGCGTGAGGAAGAGGACGAGGACGATGATGAGGAGCAGCTTTGCTGGAAGGCCGAGTAGACGGGGAAGGGCTGACTGCGAGCCGGGGAGGTGGATTGGCGGTGACGCATTTGCTGCGCTGGGCGTGACGGTTGGTGAGTAGGCTGATCATAGGCGCGGTGAGGCGATGGAGCTGAGGAACGGCCACGGTAATGGTTGAGCTTGTTGGCCATCTGAGCATAAGTGCGATGGGGCAACTGAGGAGGCGCGCGGCTACGAGAAGGGCCGGGCTGGGGCTGAATGGGTTGAGCCATGGCTATGTTGGAGAACTCTGTCTCCACACAGCGCGCGTGCTCCTCGAGGTAGGAGATTAGGTCCCTTAACGTGGGCAGGGTGTTACTAGACCCGTGCCTGCGTTCAAATAGCGTACGGAGCTCGCCCTTGAGCTTCCGCACCACTATTGACACAAACACGTTATCGTCTCCTATGGGCAAATCTAAATTGTTGAGGGCACACTGAGCCGATTTGAGCGGCGTGAGGAACAGTGTGCGGATGTTCGAGCGCGTATGGATGCTTGGCAGCCCCAGGATGATGTCCACAAAACTATCAATGAGAACCCGGCGGTTCTCGTACCGCTTGGTGAGGATGTCCATGGCCACGGCAAAAATTTTATTGGTGACCTTTAGGTGGGACACCATCCTTAATGCCTCACCGCTGAGGCTTGAGAAGAGATAGTGGAGCTTGACTGCTTCCGACAAGGTCGCCATGTCGTCAGTCAAACTCCTGAATAGTTCAATAAAGGAGGGCCAGTCCTCCACTTTTGAGCTGAACCTGGGCAGCGCTATCTTGGGGAGGACGGCTGTAGGCGTATTGACGCCGAAACTGGGCTGAGCGCTATAGGTTGGGGATGACGTGGAAGAGGGTGAGATTTCCTCTCTAGCCATAAGTATCCCCAGGTACGCCCCGGAGGCCTTTGTGTGGTTCTCAGTGTATGTCCTCTCAACCCCCTCGTCCAAGTTCTCCTCGTCGAGAATGCTGTAGTACACTGAGTCCAGCTTGTCCTTTACGCCCTGTATCTGTGCGAAACGCACGTTGAATTCCTTTCTGGAATGTTTGGTGTCGCCAGCAATGATCCTTGATCCCACCTCTAGGAGCTGGTGTATAGCTTTGGCGGCCTCCCTAAATATCGCGGCTTGTGACTTGGTCGGCATCGCGATGAATGAAAGGAGACAAAAAACTAATAAAAAAAATAAAAAAAAATAAACAAATTTAAAGGCAGTAAAAAGGACAACACCCTGTATATATTCTATAGTTGGGCTGGACGTATTTGTTTACTAATGTAATGGCAAATGGGCCAAAATTAACGCAACAATAAAGAAAGCAAAACTAAGTTGGGACGCCTTACATATGGCCCACGGGTGGGCAAACGCATGTGTATGTGTATGTCTGTGTTTATTGAACGCGCGTACGTAATATTAGCCGACCGCAAAACAGAAAACTAACAAAACAACAAAAAAAAAATTTACGTTATCCGTAGCCCACTATTGGGCAAGGCGCTCACAGTCGGGCAGACCTGTAGCGGACACTAGCGCGAAGAATGAGTCGGTCGCAAAAAAAATAAAAATAAACGAATAATAAAAACTTAATTAAAAAAATTGGGACACTCTGTCTGTGTCCCACAAGTGGGCAAACGTGTGTAGAAGTACTATGCTCTTGTGGTGAGCACGCACAAAAATGAGCCGATTGCCAAGGCAAAAATTAAAAACAAAAAAATATATAAAATTAACACGAGCGAAAAAATAAAGCACGCTACTTGGCACGCGTGGTGAGCATGCACGAGATCTGAGCCGATTTAACACGACACGAACATAAAAAATTCATTAAAAAATAAAACGGGAAACCATCTCTCGTTATAATACCATACGTAACGTAATAATTTAACTACTAAGTTACCGAACAATCATCATATCATTAGACAACGATCGTATAGGTCCATACACATAGGTCTGTGATCAGACAATCGGATGCATACACGAGATCAATATCAAAACCACATGCAGAAATAATTGCGTTAAAATAATCTTGTATATAGCGTAGTCGCAATCCTCACAAATGATTCACGACTACCTGACGAAATTTTTATTGGGGCAGGGTAAAGTTATGTGAACAAATGAATTTAGAAATGATGGCACGAATAAGATATAAGATTTAGACATAGAATAAGAATATGGGAGGAAATAATTATCTTTAGCGGACTGTATTAAAATTGAAAATTAAAAGAAAGTTAGGTTCTGGTTACGGGAAGGTCGCCGGTATTTAATATTACCGGTTCGAAGATGACCAAAATGTATTCGCGGGTCAGAAGACACCGCCAAATACAGCAGAGTAAAGAAGGTTAGGCGGGAGGTAGAAAGGAACTTACCGGGAGCAGGCTTGACGAGGTCGCTGGATCCGGGAGACGAGCTGACCACGGGCGGCGAGGTAGGTTGGTTTCCTGGCGCACAGTCACTACACTACACAATAGGCATTCAGGCGTTCTCTTCACTTTAGGTTCAGGAGTCACTATAAACCTTTTCGGTCAGGCTGGTGCGTGCGCGGTAGCTAGCTAGCTTGCCGAGTGCCGCCGGCGGCTCACGAAGCGAGCGGCCGCGGGTCGCGCAGCGGTGGCGCCGCGGCAGATAGCCGGACGCGGTCGTCAACAACCGCTGAGTCAACATTTGAATGGGCGTCCCGGCTTTGGCGGGAACAATGTACATACAAACCTTAGAGTTTCAACTTAGACCTTAAGATAAAATATTTTGTTTGTATTTTACATGTCTATAACTTGTTTTGTGCATTACAATAAAATAAACTTCCCATACGGATTTCATACGGAATTTGGTAGTTATTTTGGAATACTGGCTCTAAGATCTGGCAACACTGGTTGTGCAGTTTCTTTGGCAAATAAAACAAAATAGTGTAATATCACTTTTCAAATTCTCTCAAGAAGTCCGTGCGAGAACTCAGTAAAGTCCCACATCTTTACTCAAGAGGTTTTGGGCGGAATATCATTTAGCAATTAACGTTCATATTTATCATCACTCATCATTATCATCAGCTAGCATAATCAATGAACTCTAATAATACGACTGAAAGACTAGTATCCATGGTCAAGAAAAAAAAAGTTGACGTTCTGGACTTCTTGGCGGGAAAGTGAAACGCATGTCTGCAGTTTTGTTTAATTTTCTATGATTTGTGTTTTGTCGAATATTAATGTGAAATAATGATGAATTATTTAAGTGTTATTGAACGTGCATGAGTGTTGGCAAATAAAACAAAACAGTGCAACAACACTTCTCAAATTCTTTAATTAAATATAACCTCAAAATAATTATAACATTTCCTAATATTTAGGTTCTCAGGAGATTCCGTCGAAAATCTTTGTTTTTACAGTTATTTACTTGCAATTTCGAACCTAGAAAATAATATTTCATAATTGTTGGTTCTTAGGCTAACAATGTATGGGCGCAGAACATTGTCCTTTACATTAGTAGAAATACTAACAGTGCGATAATTTTGTGTCAACATTGATATACTACTTATAACTGTGTCTTTTAAATTATATGCTAGCAATGATGCTATCTGTAACCTGTCTTTGTATATTAAATACATAGAATCAGTAGTCAACTTAAAACTACGATAAACTTAAAACTGTTTCCACGATAAGTTACAGGCATAGGGAAAGGCACAAACTATTATTATACAATGAGTTTTAGATTGTATATAAATTAAACTCTCTATGCTTTTTAAAAGGTCACGCTATTTTATTGTGAGACTTTCACCGCACAGTATTACAGCATTTGTTGAATGATTCAACTCCTGCTTGCTTAATGGACTTACTAAATTAGTGAATGTTGGGCCTGGATTGCAAAAGTTTATAAGCTCGTGACTGAGTTTAGATTTAAGCTGCGAACCCAGGCCCTGACCTATCTTGTCAGAAAAGATAAGAGTTTTTCTAGACATTCCTTTAACAAAAGAATCTTAGTCTAAAGGTAAGTTGCGTTTTACTAACTTTGTATCACTCGATATATTATTTTTAGCAAATGTAGCACAGGGTACCACTGGGATACCATTTATGACACTCTTTATGGGTGTTACGGATGGCAACAAATCTACTTGACCAACTAGTTGATTGTTCAAAAGAGAGTCATATCGTTCTGCATTGTACTTGCACAGATCTACTAACTCTGTGGCAGACTTAATGTGTCTTCAATTTATTTTTGCGAGGACAAGTATTTTTTATTTAAAGTATCCAGAGACTTATGCAACCTCTGTATGTCAGATTCTCTGTATATCTCGATCATACACCTGTCTACTTTATCTTAGTTTTGAATCGTAAATATCTAGAGAGTCTATCAAACTCATGCGTTCTTTCCTAAGCGCAATATTTTTATAAAAACAATTATTATTTTTAATAAGCTTTTCTGTTTTCCTAATATACCTATTAATGTTTACATATTTCTTAATTTTCTCAGTACCCAAGTAATTACATTTTATTTTACTATCATTGGTCGTTGCTTTGGTAAAACATATGATAAACCGGTGTTTTGAAACTGTTGATGCTCAGCAGAAACAGCCGAAAATCCGCCAGGTGATGCCATCAGTTCGTCAAAAGGGTTCAGGGTGACTACCGCTTGACTATATTGTGTTTGTTCATCCTGCTGAGATTTGCGTTTGTGCGCCCTCACCAACTCTTGCTCCAGCTTAGTGATGTGATTCAGGGCCCTCTCATAGGTGGTGTTGCAATCATCAGATGATTTAATAGTGCGTTGCAGCTGGTCTTGTTGATGAAGCACCTCGGAGTGTTCATTGTGCAGTGTAGCAAGCTTGGTTTTCAGTTGTGTGTTTTTCCCTACGATGATTTTTATTTTTTCCTCACTTTCATCTCTTTCCCGGAGTAGTTGGTTGCAAGTGTCCTTGGATAGTTTAAGTTCATGGAGAACTTGTCGAAGTTTCGCCTGTGTTCTGTGCTACCGTCTTGCGGGTCATCATATTGAGTTTTTTGTTTACACCTGAAATATTAAAGCAAATTGAAGAATACTGTTTTTGTTATTTTGTTTATGTCTTACCTACGCTAAAAGATTCAATAAGTTTAACCCTTAACCACCTAGCATGGATCTCACAGACATCGATGAGTTAATAATCGTTAATATTTCTGCGCACGAGTTTCGTATTGACTTGTTCGTTCCTGTACTTTTTCCCCGCGCCCTTCAGAGCCACGCAACTGCTCGTCGAGGTCAGACGTACGCGCGTTTGTCACGCGTTTGTCAGGTGACTAAAAAACTAGACTAGACCTGGTTGGGCTCTTCCAAAACAGATCACGCAGGCCAAACTGCCCACGCATTCGCTCTCACGCATGATCTGACTCAACTGGTTCTAAAGCCCACCAGGATTCCAGATATATCGGGTCAAGCGCCTTCCCTGCTAGACTTACTGGTGACGAGTCGACCAGCCGGGTACAGAGTGTCGATAAGTGCTCCGTTGTGCACTTCTGACCATTGCCTGGTTGGTGCCACCGTACTGCGCCGTAAAAGCTCTCCCTCAGTGGAGTCTAAACGGCGTTTATGGCACTACTCGTCGGCAGATTAGGATGGTATGCGCGACTATTTTGCGTCCATCCCGTGGGGCCAGCGCTGCTTTGTGGGTAGGGACCCATCGGAGAGTGCCTCTGCTGTCGCTGATGAGATCATGTTGGGGATGGAATATTACATTCCCTACACTGATGTCGTCAGCGGAAGTAAGGCGCGCCCTTGGTTCAATCGCGAATGCGCCAAAGCTTAAACAGGCGGCGTATCGCGCTTGGACCAAGGCTCGCACGCTCAACGATCGTAACATCTCTTCCCTCAAGGTAGTCTTCAACAAGGCTACCAAAGTCTGCAAGAGAGCTCTCTCGAGAGCGAATGCCCAGCGCGTTGCTCGCGTTGGCCAAGAGCTGTTGTCGCACCCAACGGGTAGCCGAAGTTATTGGCGACTGGCCAAAGCGGTGCAAGCCAACTTTTGCGCGCCTTCTCTGCCCCCACTGCGGTACCCTGATGGCTCGTTGGCCCATCGGCCGCTAGACAAGGCTAATCTCTTAGCGAAGCTCTTTGCGGCGAATTCGCGTGTCAATGACTGAGGCGCGGAACCACCTACCACCCCTCACTGTGGTTCCTCAATGCCTGACGTCCAAATCAGACAACGTGACGTCCGTGCCGTGCTGCAGTCACTTGATGAGCGGAAGGCTAGCGGTCCTGACGGTATACCGGCAGTCGTCCTTAAAAAATGTGCTCCCGAGTTGTCTCCAGTACTGACACGCCTATACCACCTCTCGTACTCTACTGTAATTGTACCGGGGGCTTGGAGAGAGGCGAACGTCCAGCCGGTCCCCAAAAAAGGGGATAGGTCTGACCCAGCCAACTATCGACCTATTGCTTTCACCTCTGTCCTTTGCAAGGTTTTTGAGCGAATCATAAACAGGCAACTCATTCGCTACCTAGAAGATCACTCCCTGATTCATGATCGACAATACGGGTTCAGACCGAAACGATCAACGGGTGATCAAGCAATGGACAAGCACGGAGAAGCACTGGCTGTTAGCCTGGACATCTCCAAGGCTTTCGATCGAGTTTGGCATCGTTCGCTTCTCTCCAAGCTTTCGTCATACGGCTTGCCACCTCGCCTATGCGATTGGGTCGCCGGGTTCCTGCATGAGCGCAGCATTCGCATACTCTGCGAAAGCAGTGCCTCACAGTTTCTGCAGGTGAACGCCGGAGTGCCGCAGGGTTCTATAATATCGCCTACGCTGTTCGTTCTGCATATCAATGATATGTTATCTTTGGGTAACATTCATTGCTATGCAGACGACAGTACAGTACAGTATCGGCGTTATTTGGGTCACCCTGCGGCAAAGCAGGCCGATGTAGTGGAGTCGAGACGGAAGATTGTCATTGAGCTGGACGAGGAGTTAGACCGCATTTATAAATGGGGCTCTGATAACCTGGTCCAGTTCAATGCCAAAAAAACACAGGTCTGCGCTGGCACTGCTAAAAAGTCCGCATTTCTCCCCCAACCCTCCTTCCAGGGCAACCTATTACCCATCCAGACTGGTCTCAGTCTCTTAGGTATGGACATACACAGCGACCTCAACCCGAAGAGCTATATTGAGAGCATTATAATCACAGCCTCACGTAATTTCGGAATCCTAAACAAGGTGAAGCGGTTCTTCACGCCGGAGCAACGTTGTCTTTTGTATAAGACTCAGGTGCGCTCCTGCGTGGAGTATTGCTCTCATCTTTGGGACGGATCCGCCAAGTACTTGCTCAAAGCTCTTGACAGGTTGCAAAGACGTGTTGTCTGTATTATCGGTAACGATGACGTTACGACCAGTCTGGAGCCGTTACAGCTACGTAGGGACATTGCATCCCTTAGTGCTTTCTACCGCCTTTACCACGGTGAATGCTCTGAGGAGCTGTTTGACCTCATCCCTCCCTCTCCTTTTCTTTCCAGATCGACGCGTGCAGGTCTTAGAAGCCACCCTCATACCGTGATGACCATTAAGACACGTACCAAAAAGTTTGGACAATCGTTCTTTTGCCGAACTGCCAGTATGTAGAATGCGCTTCCCGCACACGTGTTTCCTTCCTCTTTCTCTCCCGGATTATTTAAGCGGGGCGTGAAAAAGCATTTATGCAGGCCGCCATAGTGTGAGCGTTCGGCATAGCGTGGTGCGCTGTGATGAACGCTTTCACTTCTTGGGCTTCACTGGCTGCTTTTCATCAGGCAGAGTGAAGCCATTAGGGCGTGCCACAATAAAAAAAAATAAAAAATAAACTACCACCGTGGGTCTGAGGGACCTCTGTTAGGTGGTTATGTGATTTTTCTTTAGTAATGTATTTTTTATTGTTTTCGTTTAAAATGGCTCGTAATGATGAAACTATCGCGCGCTAGTTGGAGCACGATCTGCCAGACGATGAAAATATACTGAACGACAGATTTAGCGATGTGTGAGTCTGATTCCGAAGGCGAAAAGCCAACTGCGGTGAGCAATAATCAGAATTCTTCATCCCACAATGAAGAGCAAGAGTTTTCATCTGAAGTAGATGAGCCTTTATCTGAAATCCGATAGAGACCGATGAAAAAAAAAAAATTGATAAAAGTCGATTTCTTTTTCTAAAACTGGCTGAACAGCTGACGAAACCGCATATGGAACGTCGTGAAAGCAATGTGAAATTGCAACGTGATTTACGGATCAGTATTCAACGCATCCTCCACAGAGACGCGACCACTCCATCAGTTCCATGTAGCAGCAGTGCAGAAGAAAAGTTGGCGGTTCGTAAAAAATGTTCAACTTGCACATACAGTAAGAACCGCAAAACACAATTACATGTGTTTCGAATGCAATGCACCAAAATGTTCAAACAAGCTGTGCTTTCACTGTCGTGAAAAACTCTTAAGTTTAGAGGTTGTAATTTTGTTAATTTTATGATTTGTTTTAGAATTTAATATTTTTTCTATGTTCATTGTTCATTAAATATCAAAAAGAAGTTACAATGAAGTTCCTATTGTAAATGGTAATTTTTATTGGATCTAATTATCCAAAAATGTTAGTTTATGAGCTTAAAATAAGAGTTCTTAACAATTAACAGAAATTAAACTAAAAAAAATGTTAATTTTCACGTGCCTTAATTTTTAATAAATAGTCCAATACGTTCCTAAACAGACTTTTAATTAAAAACAACACTTTTTTATGCGAATTTTTATAATCTTCAATTATTTTACTCTTTGGTCCTACAGACCCTTGATAGGTGGTTGTGTGACAAAAATATATGCTAGGTGGTCAAGGGTTAATTGAAAACAGATTAATTGATTTATTGACTAATACAACTTTGTTGAACAAAGAATCTATGTAGCTAGTTTAGAGTTAACTTAGTTAATAATCTAAAAACGCTAAACATATATGAAACGTTAAAAACACTTTACAAATTATTTATCTTTGTTGTACCTAACAAACTTTATGTAAGAAAAAAAAAAGATTTGTATTCTTGATCATTTAAGCTAAGCAACGATATTTGTTTAAAATGTATTCTATCCAAAATTAAATTCAGGAACTAATAATAAGAAATTTACACATTTTAATACCTATTTATACTTGCAACAAGGAGACTTTTAACATTTTATAACATTAAACAGCTGTGTAATTAAATAAAAACTAAAATAAACGATACAACAATCTTAGGCTCGGACTACATGCATCCGGAATCACACGGACCCGAAAAAACACGGCCCCGGATTCATTCCGTTGCTCAAACAAATATATGAATTTTTACTGCATCGACTACATGTGATCAGGGGCCTTCCGATCCCGATTTTCACCCGGAAGCAACCGAAACATGCTCCGGACGTCTCCGAGTACCCGGTCCGTTATTTTTCGCGGGGGGCGGGGGGCGGGGCCTATTAATATCGTATGAAGTTGTATGGAGCTGACCGCACGAGAACTCGAGAAACGTTCGTTCCGGAGGAATCACGCGCCAGGCGATGACAGACGGTCGCAGGTCAAAGCGGTCGGTCGCGTCGCGTGCGCAAGCAAAACTGGAAAATAGTAGTTGATTCCGAGCGCCTCATTATGGTGATAGTAGTAGGAGCACAGAATAAATAATAGTACCTACTAGTAGTAGTGTTCGTAGAATTTATCAGGAAAGAACCTAATTTTTGTATAAGACTTGTAGAATACATATTCCGTTATGCGGTCTATGTGAAAAGGATGAACCCAATATCTTTTCACTTTCCTCTGTTTCCTATTACATTTCGACTGCGATTTTTGCGTAAAATGGCCAATTTTGGCGTTACGGATCTCGGAAACAAAAATACATTAACAATTTTGACTTATTGAATAATGTAGACTTTTTAATTATGCGTAGCGGCCTCGCTTTATGTAAATTTTGCATAACTTTTTAATTAAAATGTTTACTAGAAAAAAACACACACACACACACACACACTTCACAGTGACGTAATACCGCTGGCTTGCAGCACTACTAGAAAAAATTCAAAAGTCTTCTGGGGTAGCTTAGCGGTTAGAGCAGGTGGACCGGCTATTCAAAGGTCACGGGTTCGAATCCCGTTCAAGCTTTCCAGAGACTGGTTGTTATTTTTCTAATATCTATATAGCATTGTGAATGCAAAATTTCAATAATAAAGATTTTTAATTAAACCCAAAATTGCAGACAAAAGATTTTCATAAAATGCGCGAAGGCACTTTTTTGAGCTCATCGATTGAACTACTGTTCTAAACAAATGAAATAAAAAAATAGAATGTTATCACTTATATAGTCTTAAAGTGCGTAGCACCCTCGGAATTTTTAGATATCATAGATTTTATGTAGAAAAAAATCTTATTCTAAACCAAAAAACTTCGAAAATTGCTTTAAGTTAACCGTGAATTTCTCCTATCTACGATAATATTATTGAGCAAAATTTATACCAGAATAATCGTTACTTCATATGAATAAATATTTTATAATTAATTAATTATCCTATTTCGATAAAAACGATAAATACAACTGCAAAATTACTTCAAAATGCGATTCGCCGGCCGTCCGAACTCAGCTTATCCTCGCAGAAGGACATTTATAATATTTTAAGCATGAATTTATTATCCTATTTCGATAAAAACGATAAATACAACTGCTTAATTACAACAAAATGCGAAAATGGGCATTTTACGCAAAAATCACAGTCGAGATGAAAGTAATAGGCCTCTTAACGGCTACAGCTAAGCATACAATTTCAACTAAAGTTAAACTTTCCATTGTCGACTGGACGACTATCCAGCGCAAGTGCTAAAGACTGACTGAGTAAATTTCTCTCCGGATTCAAAACGGAGCGCGTGTCGTCGATTACTTGCCGAATTTGGTTTTTTCCCGGGCCGGACTGATTCCGGATGCATGAAGTCCGAGCCTTAAAGAAAGATTTGCTGTTATAATGTGGTGATGTGATGTCACTTGTATAAAAATATTTTTCTATTAAAAAAAACACTTTTAAAAGTTTCTAATATAATTGTGAAAATAATCAACTTTTAAATGTGCATTCAATTTCTGATTGTAAAGTGTTGTAGTGTGTGAAGGCCTGTAGTAAGACAATGTCACCATCAACTTCACTTCCACTATATGGTCAAGTCAAGAGAGGTTAACCAAGTCAAATCGTAATATAGGAGTGACGATACTCACTATTATGTGAGATTTGTAAAGTTGATAGATGTATTAATGTGAGGAACATGTAGTTACAAATAAAGGAAAAAATAAGAATAAGACCAATCAATATGTAGTGGAATTAACTTTCACAATGATAACTTAATTGAAGGTAGGTACCTAGTGTTAGGTTATTTTAGGTCAATGATTTTACTAGTTAAATTATGTACATAAGGAAAAATTATGAAAACGAGTAAGTATTGTTTTCATAATTTTTCTCTGCAGCTCTTCTTAGATTATACTTTTCTTCAAATTAAGTTATTTATTTTGGCCGGGGCCGTTGACAGCCGGTATAGTCGAAAAGAATAATGGCCACTGTCCATACATTTGAAAACCTGTCAATGAGTTAACTTGTATAAATCCTCTTCATAGCAAAATGTGATCGTTATTTATCATTGTTTAAGGAGTTATTGTCAGATTTATTAATAAAGGTCTAGGAAGTCTAAAAATAACACTTAAAAGTTTGAGGTTAGAAACCTTTTTTATCGTATTTTGACGTTATGTCATGCAAATTAAGTATAAAAGGTACCATTTTTATTTAAATTAATTCTCTAGAACACATTACATTGATAAACCAATGCTTAATAACATCATGACTATTCACGACTGTTATGGAATACTTCCGTGTACTTTTATGTAAACCTTTATAAACTTAATCAAAGATGTAAGCATGTGGATTTCCCTGTGTGGGACCGCGGCCTCACGTTGGGGGGCGAAGAAGCGGAAGGGGGGGACGAGGGAAACCTTCTCCCCCCCTAGGAGGGCCGCGGCCTAGTGTTGAGGAGCACTAGGCTGCATTGCACCAGCCCTCCTCCCGTTTGGGAGCAGCCTGAACCTACCAGGCTGCTCCTCTGGGGTAGGGGACCCAGGTAAAGCTGGGTCCGTAGCGGGCGGCGCTTCCCGGGTTGTATCAGGGTACCGGGGCGCCGTGTCGCGCATCAGAAGGAAGGTGTAGGTTCTTTTACCAGGTCGGGCTCGTATGTCCTTACTCACCCGTTTCCCCTACGGAGGGGCGGGTGAGGACATATGGGTTCCAGCCCTGGACAGTGCATGGGGTGTCTCACTCTCCTCTCGAGGCCTCATGCCAGTGCTGAGAAGCATTTTCTTTGATTAAAACAAAGAAAAAAAAAACTTATGATATGCAGGAAAACTGAAGCATTAAGGTTGCTTCACACATATCAGTGAAGTCACAGTTCCGACACAGTACCGGCACAGTGAAAAATATTCGTTGGTCGAAAGCCAGACCTCGGTAGCCAAGTGGTTAAGGCAGCCGCCCGGAATGCGGAAGGTGCGTGGTTCGATTCCCGCCTGAGGTTGTCGTCCTTTTTCAGTGTTTAAAACTTTACTTAAGTATATTTAAGCGTTAATAAAACGCTAAAATATAAAACATTAATCTATAAACGCAGCTTCATCTTAACCGAATGTTCAAATATTTGTAAAAATATTTCATTCGGATCTCAGAGGTGAAAACTTCTAAGATTTGATGAAGCAATGTTGACTAAAAACATAAGCATCAAGTACTGACAAATTTCGACGGTTGAAAGCCAGACCTGGGTAGGAGGCCTATTACATCTCGAATGTGATTTTTGCGTAAAATGCTATTTATCGTTTTTATCGAAATAGGATAATAAATTTATGCATAATATTACAAATCTCCATTCTGTGAGCATAAGTTGAATTTGGACGGCCGGCGCATCGCATTTTATAGTAATTTTGCATTTGTATTTATCGTTTTTATCAAAATAGGATAAATTCATTATTAAATCTTTATTCCTCATAAAGTAACAATTACTCTGGTATAAATTTTGCTCAATAATATTATGGTAGATAGGAGATATTCACAGTTAACTTATAGCGATTTTCGAAGTTTTTTGGTTTAGAATAAGATTTTTTTCTATATAAAATCAATGATATCTAAAAATTCCGAGGCCGCTAAGCACTATTCGACTATATAAGAGATAACATTATAATTTTTTTATTTCACTTGTTTAGAATAGTAGTTTAATCCTTGAGCTCAAAAAAGTGCCTTCGCGCACTTTATGAAAATCTTTCTCTACAATTTTGGGTTTAATTAAAAAGTTTGGCAAAATTTACAAAAAGCGAGGCCGCTACGCACTATTTCAATAGCTATTCTACACTATTTAATAAGTCATAATTGTTAATGTATTATTGTTTCTGAGATCCATAACGCCAAAATTAGCCATTTTACGCAAAAATCACAGTCGAAATGTAATAGGCCTCTTAAGGCAGCCGTCCGGAATGAGGAAGGTGCGTGGTTCGATTCCCGCCTGAGGTTGTCGTCTTTTTTCAGTATTTAAAATTTTACTTAAGTATATTTAAGCGTTAATAAAACGCTAAAATATAAAACATTAAAATATTCTTTTATACATTCTCTACTATGAACATTGTCAAAAATAATACATCCGTGATTTGCCGGTGCCGACACTAGTTTAATTCTTTGTACGGAATGTATGAAAAGGTCTGTGCCGGTACTGTGTCGGAACTGTGACTTTTCTGATATGTGTGAAGCAACCTTTATGCTTCAGTTTTCCTGCACATCTTAAGTACTTTTTAGTAAGTAATATCCACATGTTTACATCATTGATTAAGTTTATAATGGTTCACATAAAAGTAGACGGATACGTATGAAGCAACCATAAATAACAAATGAGTTTGTGCCGGTATTATTAATTTTCTCTTTTGTTTATACTTCAGAAGTTATGCACAATTTCTTCCTATAGATGTTAAGGTACTAATAAATAAAAACCTCTGTTCGGTACATAATATTTTTTATTTATTATCACTACGACGACTACGACGACGACGACCTCCTTGGTCGAGTGGTTTGTACACCGGTTTTCATAGTGTCGCCATCTCTGAGGTCCCGGGTTCGATCCCCGGTCGGGTCAATTTAGAAATTATTGTTTTTCTAAATTGTTTCAGGTCTGGGTGTTTTCTATGTATATTAAGTATGTATTTAAGTATGTTTATCCGTTGTCTAGTAACCATTTAACGAGTTTCATTACGAAGCTTCTCTTGGGCTAGATAATTGGTGTAAGTGTAGGGAAGTTTATTTATTTATTTATTTACTACCTAATCTTACAGCTACCTCATCCAAAAACTCAACTGGTGCTGATGTATTAGATTGATATTTAGCCCATCCAAGGTACCAGACTAACAGCATTACGTGGGCTCAAAAGCCTATTGTTTAACGCCCCACTAAACAATTGCAACAATATTCTTGTTTCTATAATAGTTATTATCGTTCTTTCCATGGGTAATGGATTATCAATACAAGTAAGATGACTCTGTTGTCTTATTAATGAGCAACCACACTGTAGGCAGACTTGTGTATGTCTTACTTGACGAGATGAGCTTGCACTCTGTCCATCACCACTTAAAGTGACCATTCTTTGATTCACTTCCCTCATAGCAATGTCATAGCATGTTTCACAATAATCTATCGTTTAATTATTGCAAATATTGTACATTAGCAAAGGCAGGCAGGGACCAGAATTTACAACGTAACAGTACCTCCCCAACCACCAGAGATAACTCTTAAATTTCCTACTTGGAAATAACCCAAATTGTTAAAATAAGGTTTTTATAAATTACAAAGACTATTTTAGAAAAAAAATTTGAAATTCGTTCAAAATTGCTAAAAGTCAAAAAGACTCAAAATTTAAAATCAACTAAAACTTAAAATTAACGTAAAATAAACTTAAAAAGACACAAAAACATACTTTTCGGCAAATTTTTTCCTACAAAATTCTTTAGAAAAATCACTTTGAAAAATTTTAAGTAACCTAACCTAACCCTAACCTAACTATAAAAATGTCGTCCGCCGATCGTCGACAGTCTCGCGATGGCTCCCGAACGCAGCGCAACGCCCATCCTGATCTGTCAGAGGCAGGAGAAGGTGAAAGACGTGCCGTCCTTTATGGAAGTCGTCGGCCACCTCTGCTTCCAGATCAGGAGGGCGGTCACTGCCGGTAAGTCGGTAATTAAGGCTCACAAAGAGCTGATTGTCGACGCGGCGAACTAGATTGAAAATTGCTTAGAGATGCTCCCTACCTTGTGTTTACCTGAGCAACATAGCGACCATAGCGTCCATGAGCTCTCTGACAAACTGGACAATGGCATCGACGCGGTGCTCAGCATGCCGAACGAGATGGCGATGGAGGTCCGAAAAGAGGTCACACAAAAAGTGGATGAGCTCCTTAAACAGGGTGAGCGCCTCGAGGACCTCGTAAGGCTATCCGGAAACATGCTGACTGCCGCGCTCAAGGCCAGCACCAACATCCGCTGGCCCACAGCTCAATGTCAGAGGCTCAGCCTGCTCGTAAAGTCCCCACCTACGCCAGCGTGACTGCAAAAATTCAACCTTAACAAAAACCAACTCCCGCAACTTACCCAGCTATTGTCGTAAGCCCATTCCACGCAACCCTGAAGCCGCCGGAGGTGATGTCCATGTGGAAGAAGGAGATGTCCTTCCGGAGGCATAAATATGCGCCAGTGAAGATTCTGCCTATTACGCACTCGAAGCTCAGGGTCGAGTTTGAAAGTAGAGAGCAATGCGATGAGACCATTGCCCGTCACCACCAGAGTCCTAACTTCGCCGCCGAACGGGCAAAGCAACGACCACTACTCCTAATCCTAAAGGGGATCTCGAAAGACATCCCCCGGGAGGAATTAGTGGAGGTCGTTGTGACCCAAAATGACATGGCTGTCTCTCGCATTTGCTTTCTGACTTCAAACAGAAACCCGGCATTGTACAATGCTGTTATAGAGGTCACTCCTGAGACGCGTAAGACCATCCTCGCTCTCGAGAGGCTCAACGTGGACCATAGTAGGGTCCACGTTGAGGACTTCAGCCGTTTTGTGAATAATTTTTTTTCCGTTTTTTTTTAAAACCCCAAGACAGTATAAATAAAACCATTTTTCAAAAAAGTGTTTGTTTCTTTTATTACATTACACATTAAATTACAACAATCTGATTAGAAAATTACTAGTCTTCATACATTTTATTTACGCAGTGAGTCTAACACCCGTATTTATAAACAAGTAAAAGTAATTACTTGAGCAAAAGTAATTACTTAAGTAACGATTAATATTCTATAATCAAGTAATTACTCGAAGTTAGAACTGTTAAAAGTTAGAACTCTCAGCCAAGTAGTAGTCACCATTTACTTCACTTAAGCACTACTATGAGGTTATTTTGAATAAAAATGGAAGGTTTGAATAGCTTTGAAGCGGTTTTTGCTGTTGTATAAAATATAGATAATATAGGTATAAACGTGTTTCGGACCAATATTGATAATAAACGTGTTTCGGGACGATGACGATTTGTAAAAATGGAATAAATGACTACGCAGTCTTTTGTTTTCAACCATGGTGTCCTGTCCTGTGTTCTATTTTTTTGATTTTTTCTGATAAATTAATCATGGTTTAATTACGTCCAGAGGAGATAAAAGTTGCAGAACCTAGAATTCCCAAACTTTACTTTCGTGATGTGGATCCATTCCATGACTATTCGGAAGAATGTTTTAAAAGGAGATTTCGTTTCTCCTAAAGAATTACCGACTCTTTACAATCAAATTGTAACTCGCCGACAAAACGGTTTGAAATACTGACTTTTGTTTACTTTACTAGCGTAGCGGTACCTACTCAGAACAATATCTAAACTTTAGTTATTGTTCTGAGGGTACCTAGCGGTATTAATTGACTGAGAGAAATGAATGTAAGTATAACCTTTGTAACTAAAAAATCACATGTCGGCGTAGAGAAACCCCGAGCATAGCCCTCTCCATTGCTCTTTGCGTGACTTTGAGCCTGCTAATAAGGCCCATAGTGAGCGACCACGTTTTGGTACCGTATGTCATCACTGGCAACACACACTGGTCGAAGACTTTCGTCTTGAGACACTGCGGTATTTTGGACGAGAAGATATTACGTAGCTTACCGAACGCTGCCCAGCCGAGTTGGATTCGACGATTGACCTCTTTCTTAAAGTTGGACCTACCTAGTTGGACTGTTTGTCCCAGGTATACATATTCGTCAACAACTTCAAGAGCAGAGTCTCCAACCTTCAGAGGAGTGGGTACGACACGTGAGTTAGACATGATTTTCGTCTTCTCCATGTTCATTTTAAGGCCCACTTGTTGAGAGACTCTGTTGAGATCACCGAGCATTGTGCCGAGTTCCTCCAGGGTCTCAGCCATGACTACTATATCGTCTGCAAATCGAAGGTGACTGATGTACACGCCGTTAATATTGATGCCGAGTCCTCTCCAGTCCAGAAGCTTAAACACGTCCTCCAGTGCAGCAGTGAAGAGTTTCGGAGAAATGACATCTCCTTGTCTCACTCCACGCTGCAGCTGGACTGGCTTCGAGCTCCGGTCCTGAAGATGAACTGTCATAGTGGCGTTTTCGTACAAACACTTCAACACTTCGATGTACCGGTAGTCAATTTGGCACCGCTGGAGAGACTGTAGCACGGCCCATGTTTCGATCGAATCAAAGGCTTTCTCATAGTCCACAAACGCTAAGCAAAGAGGCCGGTTATACTCTTCGGTCTTCTGTATAACCTGCCGCAGCGTATGTATGTGGTCTATGGTGCTAAAGCCTTTTCGGAATCCGGCTTGTTCGATTGGCTGGAAGTCATCAAACCTGCGTGCGAGACGATTAGTTATAACTCTCGAGAACAGCTTATAAACGTGACTTAGAAGTGATATGGGTCTGTAGTTCCTTAGTAGGGCCTTGTTGCCCTTCTTAAAGAACAACACAACCACACTTTCATGCCACGCTTCTGGCGTTCCACCTCCGAGTACGACGGAATTAAATAGTCTCTGAAGAGCTGCGAGTACCGGTCTTCCGCCTGCTTTCAGAAGCTCAGCCGTAATTCCGTCAGCACCCGATGCCTTGCTGTTCTTAAGCTGCTTGAGAGCCATATCAATCTCGTACAGGCTGATGTCCGGGATATCTTCGGTGTAGTGTCGGGTTAGCTTAGCTCTAGGGTCTGTAGCTAAGCTTTGTACAGGTGGCCCCGTGGATGTGTATAGCTGTCCATAGAACTTCTCGACCTCTCCCATAACTTCGGACCTGGACGTGACAGTTCTGCCGTCATCGGTTTTCAGCGTCGTCAGTTGGCTCTGCCCAATACCCAAATCTCTTGCAAACACTTTCGAACCTTTGTTTCGCTCGATAGCCTCTTTAATACTGTCGGTATTAAATCGGCGAGTGTCGCGAGTCAAAGACTTCGAGATCTGCCTATTGAGCCGCCGAAGCTGAGACGAATCGTCCGAAGAACGCAGAACCATCACGCGCCGCTCTTCCATCAGTTTGAGAGTATGGTCCGAGAGCTTTTTAGGTCCTCTTATACGGTGGGTTTTGAAGAACTTAGACCCAACCGCATGGACAGTTTTTACAAACCTGTTGTTGTAATCGTCCACGTCTACGCAATCCTTCAGGCACTCGAAGCGATTTTTCAGTTCGAGCTGGAAGCTTACGGGGTTTTGGATTTGGATGGGTGCAGGGCGGAGCGTAGATTTCATCAATCGACGTCTTTCAAGCTTGATATTAATGTTCAATGTGCCTCTTACCAACCGGTGATCACTGCCAGTTTTGAACGCGTTGATCACAGAGACATCATTGAATATTTGCTTTCTCGTCGACATGATAAAGTCAATCTCATTTTTTGTTGCACCATCGGGACTTAGCCAGGTCCACTTGCGTTGTTCAGATTTCCTAAAAAAGGAGTTCATCATGAAGAGTCCCTCCTTTTCCAGAAACTCCGCCAGCAGTTGACCCCGGTGGTTCCGAATTCCAACTCCAAATCGTCCCACTTTCAGCTCATCGCCGCTTCGTTTGCCCAGTTTTGCGTTAAAGTCTCCCATGACAACGGTGTAATGAGTTTTGGAGACTTGTATGGCTCTAGAGATGTCCTCATACATTGCCTCCACCTCATCGTCGGGGTGTGCCGTAGTCGGAGCGTATACCTGTATAACCTTCAACGAATACCGTTTGGTTAATCTGAGTATAAGGTACGCTACCCTCGACGACACACTTCCGGTCTTAACAACGTTGTTCACGAGAGAGCTGTGGACGATAAACCCGACACCACCCTGGGACAGTTGTTCGCCCCCCCCCCCCCCCCCCCGGAAATAAAGCAAGTTACCAGACTTCAAGATTATCGAGTCCTCCCCCTCTCTTCGGACCTCAGATAATCCCACAATGCCCCACCGTATCTTGCTCAATTCTTCCTCCAGTTCTCAAACCTTCTCGTCGGTTCGCAATGTACGCGTGTTGTAGGTTGCCAGGGCCAAAGTTCGTTGCTGGCGGTAGCCAGGTCTCTGCCGGAGATTCTTAGCACCCCCTGCCCCGTCGCTGCCTTGGCCGCTACCGTAGCTAGGGCGAGCGGGACCGCCGGGGACTAGGGGCCGGAGTTTAGTGCTGTCGTTCATGTTGGTGGGAATGTTGCCATAATCGCCACGCTTGGCAGGCGGGTTGGCGATCGCAGTATGACGGTGTTAATCTCAGAGGATGCTGCTGCCCATCCTCTGGGTTGATCCCTCAGTCGCCTTCTACGACTCCCACGGGAAGATAGGGGGTGGTAGTATTCTTTCACCGCTACCGACACAGTTAGCTACCGACACGGTTAATCCATGTGTAAAACTAAACATTTAGATTAAGTGGGGTTATATCATGTCAAACTTTAACGTTTCTTGAAGTATTCATTCTTTTGTATCAAGAAAATTAAATGACAATCATGTAAGTACTTACTTTTTATAATTTAAACTACTTTATACAACGCCAATAAATATAATATACTTAAAGTAAAATAAAAGATATTATTGCAAGATTTTGTAAAAGTAATCTAGGTAAGTAGACCTTACATGAAGCCTTTTCATGAAACGAACGTGAAGTCACGAAGAAGTGTTACCACACAGAAACAACCACCAAGCGTCAAGTCTTACTGGAGTATTTGCTCAAGTAAGTAACGTGTTTTACTTAACTATAGAATGAGATTTTGTATTTAAGAATTCTAACCTTAAGTAATGACTTGATTAAGAAATTACTTAGCAACAAGTAATTACTTGTTTATAAATACGGGTGTAAGAACTCTTGACCTTGAAATCGGCGGGTCGATAAGGCGGCAAAAAAGGGTCGACTTGTTAATGTAAACATTCTCTCGTATCAATTGTATTGCTATCCTTGTTTAACATAGCGTGTTTTGTCGCGCGCTCCCTAGTCCCGCTTCGTGCGCACTTAATGATAACGTAAACAAAAACGGCCCACCTACGCGCAGTCATGATGACTGCGTGCCATCCTGAGGTATTTTGACAGCAGTCATAATATGATCGCGCGATACCTCAGAGGTTCTCACCTTTTTTTAAATTTAGTGTTTTTTCACATTTAACTAGGACACAAGGTACAACAAGGCTATTATATTCGACTAAACAATGCTAGATTATTGTTGGGTGATGACTCCATCACCCAAGTGGATACCCATCCACTTTCTAAATAGGGCTGACACACAGGCCACATGGCCTGGCAATACAAGTTGCCACGGAATGATTCGAAAACCTTCAGAATCGCATTTCTGGATTCTTAGTAATAGTTGAGTCTATAGGTCACAGAGCAGCAGCTTGAGGGAAACACATGAACAATGATTAAGTTACTCGTATACTTACGCGCTGTGATAAGGCTTACGTGGCGCGTGGCAGCTGGGCTGCATGCAAGGCGGATGGAACTTGTGATGTGCGCACGGATTCCTGGAATTACAACCCACTGTAGACCATACTGTCTCAACACTCCCTCTAAAAAAACCCTTTTACTTCCTTGATATCATTTCACAATAAAATCCTACCTTAGTAAAATGATTCTCTCCGCGTCAACAACCTCCACAAGAATGCCTCCATTGTGCCGGTCTCGCTTCTCCGGAATTGTCAAACATAGAAGGCCGTCCTAGAAATTTTCCTCAAATAGATGTAAAAGTATGAGCCGTGATGAAAATAAAGTTAAGAAAAACAACCAAAATGTCAAATATGACGTTTTCCCAACTTGTCCGGGAACTGAAAGAATTTGTCACTAATCAAACTACAAGCATTCTAACAACAAAAAATTCAATTACAGTATTCACTCTGGCAACCCTTGAATTCCATTTTACGCAATTCTCTCATATATGAATATGGATAGATCCATAAAAAAAATGTTTTAGTTCCTGTCATGTTTAAATTTAATTTAATTACCGAAAGTAAATATGATAGATATTAATTTATTTAGTAGTTTATAATCCGAACTGTTTCGGCTACTATTTAATTTAAGTTTTTATGTAAAACGAAAAGCTGACTGCAACTTCGCCCCGCTACCGCTAGTTGTCGCTACGGTGGCGGTCATATCGTCTTTGGCGTTATGTCAAAATAATTCAAAATGTAAACAAACACAGAAATTAACTTAATTTCTTTAAATCTAATGCAAGTCTTTCCAAAACGAATTTCCAAAGGTGTATAGTATTAATTGAAAACGCAATAAAAGTGTGTCTAGTAATGTGTCAGCCAAAGCTACATGTCTATATTATGAAGAAATAATGGATTCAATTCAAACCAACTACAATGATTAGTGTTTTTGGAAACCCGATAATTTACCAAAAATGGTTTTAGGTAACTATCGTTTAATTATTGCGAACCTTTATTGTAGATTAGCAAAGGCAGACAGGGACCAGAATTTACAACGTAACATGTGCATGACCATATGGTACACATATGTGTATTACCTACTGTGTGTGTATTACCTTCTGTGCGTGTAACCTTGTTATTTATTGTGTATTGACTATTGTGTACATAGATGTTTTTTTAGTCAAATAAATATATCTCCGGTCGAGGGGGTATAAGTTGCATTCGTGTTTTGTTCATACTTATTGGCGGAGCACTGACGGCCAGGAGCCCTACCCTCGATAATTGTAGTAAATAAAATACAAGAAGCTGATATATTAGTAAGTAGATTTTATATATTTTTAGAACAATTTTGTTTACTAAAAATACTTAAAGCAGAGGCCAATGTTTATTGATTGAGGAAAGTAGCCGTATTTTTAATGCACTGTATGAAGAAATTTTGGATTTATGTTCTTTTCAGCCAAGTGAGCAAAACTTAGCTACAATGGCGACATTTGATCTGAAAGTAGCAATGACTTTATTGCCGAGAAACGCGCAAGTTTGTATTATCGCTGGATCTCACCCAGATGGTGAATGTGGCGACGCGGGTACCTGATGCTGATGGCCATAAGGCAAACTGTCTCGATCTTTTACTGACGACGAACCCTAATACACTCAGTATCAGTCTCAGCCCCCCTGGGAACGTCCGATCATTGTGTGGTAAAATCCGTATCAGTCTGCTCGCCTCCTGATGTCAGCCCTAGGGGTACGAGGCGCGTCTGGCGTTACGAGTCAGCTGATTGAGACGAGACGCGGTATTTCTTTGCATCATACCCTTGGCGCCAAGTGGCCAAGTTCTGCAGACGCGATCGTGGAAGTGATTCGTCGGGGAATGGAATATTCCGTTCTCCGACGTCCATCACTGTCACAATGCCCGACCTCGGTTTAATGCGGACTGTGCATGCGCAGAAGCACGTAAATAATTTGCTTACCATACCTGGGTAAGCGCTCGTGACTGTAAAGAACGGGCTCGGAGAGTTCGTGCGAAGAAGAAGGCCTTCAACTCTGCAGCTAAGCAGTGCCAAAGAATGATCCGCAAGGCACTACTCGACCACGTAAACCGCAATGGAGCCAGACTAGCATCTTACCCTGCTGGTAGTAAGCAGTTCTGGTCCCTGTCCAAGTCGGTCGAGTCAAATTTTTGCTGGCCTACTTTGCCCCACACTGCAACGGAGAGAGCAAATCTTTTTGCATCCCGCAAACCGTGCAAACCCACCAACTGTGGTGCTTCCATGCCAAGTGTCACTATTCACACCAAAGAGGTAAGAAAAGCTTTGCAGAATCTGGACGTGAATAATGCCAGCGGCCCGGACGGGATTCAAACTACTTAGGGGCTGTGCGCCTGATTTGTCTCCGGTCTAACGCCTCTGTACCACCTTTCTTTTCTTACTAGAGCGGTTCCTCAGTCCTGGAAGCTTGCAAATGTACAGCCAGTGCCCAAGGATCAGATCAGATAATAAGGGACAATTTAATATTAAGATTACACTAGGGTAGGTCATTCTGATCGTGTTCAATTTGCTTGCGCTCATATTAATTGCAGCCGTGACAGTTTTTCTGTGACTAAAACAAATCTTTGAATAGAAAAAATAATGTTTATTTGCTAGTCGCAAAGGTGACTGATTTAATAAAACCATTACGGGAAAAGGGTTTTCATACACGCGGACAAAGTTGCGAACGGGTCTTAGTTCATAAAGTTGTTACTAGATGGCGCCACGCCGATATAAACTGAATCGCGGTATGGTTTCGTCTGAAGCAGTGATACATTAAACCGTTATGGTGATGTATTTAATTTGAAGAACTCGCATGTAATATCGCAATTTTCCGATTGTGAATTACCAGTACAAAACGAATTTTTGAAAGAGTGAATTGAACTTTAGCTACTAAGGCCTTAGGGCCTGGTGAAAGTTTAATTCGCTTTGAAACTCGGAATCGCTTAATTAATTAATTAGGAACGGATAGGTACAGACTAGGTAAGTAGATATTATTCATACCTACATCATCGCTTCTAATAGGTAATCCCATGAGTGAGTGAGTACGTGGGTGGCAGCGTATGACATTTTAACGCTTCCGGTCTTTTAGGACTGAGTCCTTTATTGTACTGATCTCATTAGAACAAAAATCAAAATCACCTTTTCCATAGTGACTGATTTTCTAAATGTTTTAGTTGAAGAACGCCGAAAACTTTTATTGTCTGACAGAAAAGATACATTCGTGATACTAAATCAAAAACAATGTCTAAGCAAAAAAAAACTGTTTTTCTATTAGGCACAGGCGTTAACTACATACAGTCTTACAAATAAACGTGTAATAAAATGTTATACCAAGAATAGTAGAGGAAGTTTATGATACATGTCTACTGATAAATTCGGAACAACGTGGGAATAACTTATGTCTGTGTAACTATTACTATTAGCGTTATACCTCCCTCACCCCAGTTTAAGTTTAGAATAACCAAAAATTACCTGGCAGATTTGCTGTTTTGTCCACACATTAGTGTTCGTATATTGAATAGTAGGTACCTAAATCACAATTATTTATGGAAGACTGAATTATGATTGCAATAAGAGAAATAGAGCGAGTTAATGATATAATTAACTACATAGAATGAGAGAGAGAAAAAGTAAAAATTTTTAAAATAAGAGAAAATTCGTTAATTTGTATAGTGAGTAAGAGTTTTGTATAAATTATCGGTTTTCTAAAGATGGTGTTAACCGTGTCGCGACGGTGAAAGAATATTGTGCCTTGGGTGTCGTAAAAGGCAACCAACGCACTAAAGACTGCTAATACTGCGATGGGCTCACTACTTGTCACGCTGAGCAAATTTGCAGTCGCTATTTGGAGAAAAGTAGACTATGGTAGAAGACTGCTTTTGCTGTCCTCATTGCCTTTCCTCTGACGAACCCTTCGTGGATAATAGTCGTGATTATATGTGTGATATGCATCAATGTTATGTTTATAGACCAATTCGACGGGACCAACGTATACGAATGCAAGCCGCAAAATGACGAAAACGATATTTTTTGCATCAATAGCCTTAAATAACCTTAATTGTGTATCCTGAAAAAATAAAAAAAATAATATCGATTAGTTTCGAGGATACAAAGTACATATTTTTTTTTACTGGGGGCTTGGTACTATATTCCAAAGTTAACTTGACGCCAATGTATAAATATTTGAAGAATATATTATTACCAAAATATTTATGACCGTATTATTATTTTAAAGACCTCGGTTTTTTTAAATAAATTAAAAACCAACACTGATTTCTACTCGAAAATGGCAACATTAAAGTCGGATTGTGACACAATATGCTATTTAAAAAAAAAAGTGACGTTTGTCTGACGTTTTATATGTCAATACGCATCGTAGCGTAGACAGATGTCAGACTGTAAGCCGCCAGACGATTCACGGCCGCACTTTCGTTGTGTTAGTTGTGTGTATCGTTGCTAAATACTATATGTGCGAAAAAGATAACTGTGCTAGCGATATCGTTTCTACATTACCATAGACCTCATACACTTACCTACTTAAAAACCTTGCGTTCGTTAAAATAAAAAAACCGGAACTTTCGTTCAGAAACGTGCAAAACTTATCAAAATACAGTATTCTTTAACGGAGGTAATTAAAAATCTAAAAAATATACAGAATGATAGCATTTAGTCTCTTGGACAAGGAAGTCTATAAATTATTGTAGTTAATTTTTCTTTTATAGGTAGTAGGGAGCGTAGGATACAGTGGATAGTGGGTTACAGTGGATAAACATTCGTTACTTGTAATCTATGGCACAAACACGCGCGTGAGTTCACCACGTTGCAGTACTGACACCCCGCACGCGTCCGCACCAGTCGCCATCTTACTTGGACAACGGACGGTCACAGCACGGCGCTCCAGTGAAGAAGTAGGTAAAAACGTGAAAATTTTTTGTCTTTGTAAATCGTTTTGCTTTTTTGCATGCTACAATTTTGTAAGTTTTAATAATTTGTCATGATTTAGAGTTGTAGGAATTTTATACATAATATCTGTTTCTATGTCACTTTTTGATTTTACTAGGATTTTTTAAATAAGATGACTATCAGTGGGTCACATCGGATAATTTTCAAATGGGGTTGGATCGAGATCCACTGTACCCCGTATGTGACCCCGACTCTCCGAGCTCGCTCATCGAGCATACGCAGTCAGTGACTACCTAAAAAATCATAGACAGTTTCGAACTGCCAAAGACTCCAACAACGATCAACATCCCTTCTATTTCCAGAAACGAAGCTGTATCACCCTGCACACCACCTCAACAGCCTTCTACTTCCAGAAGCGGAGCTGTTACTTCAAAAATATTCACAAGCCTCTTCGAGTTCCCGGGTTACCTAAAGCTGGGCCCCAGAAACGCAGGCAAACTGAGAGAAGAAAGGGTAAAAGCATAATAGCTATAGACACACCAAATAAGAACGAGATCGAGCAAAGGGCTGAAGGAAAAAAAAACAAAACACAGAAGAAGTCTGCAAAGTTTCCTGCAAAAGGGAAAGTTCTAGAAAATAAAAGCGAAGACAAAGAGACAATTCCTCAAAACGATTAGCTTATATTCCAAATCTAGAGGAAGAAGAGGACGAGGTTCTCCTTATAGATCCCGAAAACTTCCAACCACTTGTAAAAAATCCTAAAGACGGTGTACGAGCCAACTGGCCGACGATTAAAGTACTCCTAGCGCCGTACAGCGCGCGCGCAAGCAACCTACCCGTGAAATCTACAATTTATGAACCTAACAAACTAAGTGCAGTGAAAGGTGTTAAGTGCATTATATCCCCTGCTGCGATCGTGTTCTACTCGTTTCTCGTCTCCAGCCTTGCACAACCCATCACCTACCAAGTAAGTCGTATGCTCCAATTTCGCCTTTCCTTACGTTGCTGTTTCGGCGAACGCTTTTCGCCTAACATGTTGGTCCAGTCGAGCGTGGAATACCCCCTAAATTTTATGGTCATTCCACCATAATCAGTCCGAATCAGCACCTAACTTTGATTACAGTCCGCTAAAAATAATTATATAATATTGTATTATATTATATAATTATATTTCAGCCCATTATGCACATTTGCTGCAAATGATTTCTCAGCTCGAGATCATCAAAGTGATAGTATTTCATAATCATATCTCGTAGTTATCACGTAATTTCATTTTAATTTCTAATTTTAATTTCCTAACATTTATAATTTCATTACCATACAATATCTTTTCTGCACGATAGTCGTTGCAAAGTCCGGGCAAATTTATTATTAATCTACCTACACGAATAAAAATTCGTGTTTCAAGAACAGTATCAGATTCGTGTTAATTCCTAGTTATTTACGCTAACAACTTTTGCAAATTTTTGCATTTGTGTTGTTGATGCATTAACACTCTGACTAATTTTGTCAAATTTTGCTGCAATCAGCTGGCGCGCGTGTTCAGTTCTATCAGTGTCGCTATTCGCTAACGCTTACACGGCTGCAGTTATTTACAGCTTTTTTATTTTTTAATATTTTTTTTTTGTGAACGGCTCATTCGTTGTGCGTGCTCACCACACGTGTTCAGTGTGATCAGTTTTTTTTTAAATCCCTTTCGATTATATACGCTTACGTACACACGCTTGTTCAACTGTGGGCTACATACAGCGTATCCCACACTTTCTGTTTTATTCGTTTTTTTAAAATCTCGCTTGACGGCTATTTGCGTGCGTCGCCTTTGCTTACAAATACGCTTGTCCAACTGTGGGCTAAAGGCTACAGCGTATCCCACAATTACTTTTTTATTCGTTTTTTTATTTATTTTTACTCTCGCTTGCCGGCTATTTGCGTGCGTCGCCTTCGCTTCTACACACGTTTGCCCACCTGTGGGACATATACAGCGTGCTTTAATTTTTTTTCTCGTGTTAATTTTTTTTTTCTTTTTTAATTTTTGCCTTTGCTAATGGCTTACTCTTCGTACACACTCCCGACGTTTGCCCACTTGTGGGTCACAAATACAGTGTGTCCTATATTTTAATTTATTGATTTTTATTATTTATTTTTTTGCGACCGGTTCATTTTTCGAGCTCCCACCACAGGTCTGCCCAACTGTGGGCTATATACAGGGTGTAACACTATTTAAGGTCTACTTTACACTCACCCTTCAGCACATCTAGCGTCACCCTTTGTTCCGCAAATACGTTCAGCCCAACTGTAGAATATATACAGGTTGTTGTTATTTATTACTTGCTTTTGAATTGGTTTATTTATTTTTTATTTTTTGTCTCTTTTTAATCATCGCGATGCCGACCAAGTCACAAGCCGCGATATTTAGGGAGGCTGCAAAGGCTATACATCAGCTCCTAGAGGTGGGGTCACAGATTATTGCTGGCGGCACCAAACATTCCATAACGGAATTTAACGTGCGTTTCGCACAAATACAAGGCATAAAGGACAAGCTGGACTCAGTATACTACAACATTCTTGACGAGGAGAACTTAGACGAGGGGATTGAGAAGACATACACTGAGAACCACACAAAAGCCTCCGTACCTGGGGATACTTATGGCAAGGGAGGAAATTTCAGCCCAGTTTCGGCGTCAATACGCCCACAGCCGTCCTTCCCAAGATAGCGCTGCCCAGGTTCAGCTCAAAAGTGGAGGACTGACCTTCCTTCATTGCGCTGTTTAGGAGTCTGACTAACGACATGGCTACTCTGTCCGACGCAGTCAAGCTCCACTACCTCTACTCAAGTCTCAGCGGTGAGGCATTAAGTATGGTGTCCCACTTAAAGGTCACCAATAAGAATTTTGCCGTGGCCATGGACATCCTCACCAAGCGCTATGAGAACCGCCGGGTTCTGATCGATAGTTTCGTCGACATAATCCTGGGGCTGCCAAAAATCCACACGCGCTCTAATATCCGCACACTGTTCCTCACTCCGCTCGTATCCGCCCAGTGTGCTCTCAGTAATTTGGATCTGCCCATAGGAGACGACTACGTGTTTGTGTCAAAGGTGGTGCGAAAGCTCAAGGGCGAGCTCCGCACGCTATTTATTTGAACGCAGGCACGGGTCTAGTAACACCCTGCCCACGTTAAGGGATCTCATCTCCTACCTCGAAGAGCACGCGCGCTGTGTGGAGACAGAGTTCTCCATCATAGCCATGACTCAGCCCATGCAGCCCCAGCCCGGCTCTTCTCGTAGCCGCGCACCTCCGCAGTTGCCCCATCGCAATAATGCTCAGATAGCTCAGCAACAACCCGACCATTACCGTAGCCGCTCCTCTTCTCCATCGCCTCACCGCGCCTATGATCAGCCCACTTACCAATCGTTCCGCCCAACGCAGCAAATGCGTCCCCGCCCATCTACCTCCCCAGCTCGCTGTCAGCCCTTCCCCGTCTACTCGGCCTTCCAGCCAAGCCGCTCCTCATCATCATCTTCGTCCTCTTCCTCACGCTCGGCGCCCTACTGTCCCTATTGTGCCACTAGGGGACAAAGGCTCATAACAAATGGTACAATGCCCAGCCAACAAAGGGCCGTTGGGAATTTGTACAGGCACGCGAACGCTGCCAACGTTGCCTTGGTCCTCACTACGAGAGCGAGTGCAGGTCGAGGGGGGCATGCAAGGACTGTGGGAGCTCCAACCACCACACGTCCCTCCATCGACCAGACGATTCGGCGAACTCAGTTCATTCGTCACCACATATACCACACATTAACCACCACAGCTGAGGGAGCACTCGAGGGAGCGCCCCAGAAACAGCAGGCGGCACAAACCCGCACATGCTAAACAGGCGCAACCCAGCTCTGCTCACAGAGCCAGCCCGCCCAGGTCCAGTTCGCCAGGTAGGCCCCGCGAACGCCGCCAGCAATTATGACTCCCAACAATCACGGTGCACCCTAGCGAAGAGGTAGATTCAGCCCGTGCCCACTCAGCCCATGCCCATTTAGCCCATGTCCCTTCAGCCCATGCCCAGTCATCCCATGCCCACATAGCTGATACATACTCATACACTCTCGGCTGCTACTCAATCAGCTCACCCACCTTCTGTGCCCACTGGCACACCCATTTTGTTGATAACCGTCTCACTAAGAGTCGCGGACGTACATGGCCACCTTCACACAGCCAGAGCTTTTTTTTTGGACTGTGGCAGTATGCTGACATTAATAACGTCACGCATGGCACGACTTTTGAACTTGCCATCAAAACCCACTTCCTTAAAAATTACAGGAGTTGGGAATCAGCACAAACATGAGTCAAAAGTGGCAATAACAATAGTATGCCGACCCACTCACAATGATACTCCTATAATTACTGCCACAGCTCATATTTTAAAGAATGTCACTGGCTACCTTCCCTTAAAGAAGGTACCAAATATTTCCCACATACTAGGCCAGCCACCCGTACCATTGACTGATCAACTCTACCACACACCAGCCCCGATTGACCTCTTGTTAGGGTCAGACGTTCTTGGTCAGGTGTTGGACGGGACTAAGGTCACGTTGAGCCCGGGCAAGCCCATTGCCTTCGGCACGATTTTCGACTTCGCGTTGATAGGACCCATTGAGGACTTGTATGCGCAGCCGGCGCAGCAGGTTAACACAGCTCACGTCATCAGCTCACAACCAGACTCAGCTGAATCAGCCCAGGACATACGTCAGAGTCTGGAAAGGTTCTGGGAGTCTGAAGAACCCCTACCTCAACCTCACACTCATACTGATCCCCTGGAGGAACAATGCGATTAAATCTTCCGCTCTACCACCACACGTGATCCTTCAGGCAGATATACAGTATCAACTCAACCAGTCTCAACTGGGTAAAACTCACCCTATCGCAATACGCAGATTTCTCAATATTGAGAAAAAGCTAATGGCGAACCCGTCTCTGCGTACCAAATACGTCGACTTTATGGCCGAATACATCGACTTAGGGCACATGGCTCCCTATCACCCAATTACATTCGCCCATAAACCTCATTTCTATATCTCCCACCAGGGCGTATTTAAGTCAGGGTCGGACAAGCTGCGCATTGTCTTTGATGGTAGCTGTAAAAACTCCAATGGTGTCAGCATAAATGAATGCCTACACACAGGCCCCGCCCTTCAACAGGACATTGTTGACATCATCATGTCCTTCAGAACGCACCCAGTCGTTTTTAGCACTGACATCCAGAGGATGTTCAGAAATGTGCTGGTAGCCCCAGACCAGAGACGGTAACAGCTCATACTGTGGCGGTGCTCACCAGATCATCCTCTGCTTACCTACGCCCTCAATACAGTCACCTACGGCTTAAGATCAAGCCCAAACCATGCAATCCGCACTCTGCTTCAGCTAGCTGATGATTAAGGTCATCGCTACCCTGAAGCCGCTCAGGTTCTTCGCAAGTCTATCCTCGTTGATGACATCTTGCGTGGTCATGACACAGTTGAATCCGCCCAAGCACTCCAGGCCTGCGATTCTCTAAGCGACACATAGTAGCTGCGCGCATGGCTGTGATCTGCTGTCTCTTTCCAATTCTATGAAAATGAAAGAGACAGAGTAATCTCTCAGCGCTGCGGCAGCCGCAGCTATTAAGGCTTTAGCTTAGAGAATCGCACGGCAGGACGAGTTAATAAGTCTACTAGCCCTAGGCGGCTTTCAGCTCAGTAAATGGACATCTAACTCGCCTAAGCTGCTCGAGAGATTCCCCGACAACCAATGCGACATGCCCAAGGACTTCGACATGAACCCAGACTCCACGTCCATTAAAGTCTTGGGTAGGTATACAGTGGAGCCCTCAGTTAGACGAGTTCACCACATCTCAGAGGATCTGCCGTTGTTGTCTAGCATTCGCTTCCCTCGGCACATTTGTGCAAACAAAGGCTCAGCTGCATACTCGCTTCACGGGATCGCAGACGCCTCTGAAGCCGGGTTTGCCGCCGTTGTTTATCTCTATGAACTTGATGCCACCGGAGATACCTTAGTACACTTGATTGTCGCTTAGTCGCGAATCGCACCAATCAAGAATCGCCTCACAATCCCCAAGTTAGAGTTGTCGGCCGCCGCCCTACTCTCTCAGCTCATGATCCGTGTGTCAGTTCAATTATCAGCCCATATCAGTTTTCAACTACACATATGTTGGTCAGACAGCACGATAGTCCTGGCCTGGCTCAATACACCGCCTCACCGTCTTCAACACTTTGAAGCCAACAGGGTAGCTAAAATCAGCTCAAGCTCACCAGAATGTACCTGGCGACACGTACCTTCCGAGCTCAACCCAGCAGATTGCGCAAGCAGAGGGATGTCTGCGCAATCTCTGTCAGGGTACTGGGTACGCAGTGTCCAGCACAATGTGTTTGCAGAGCATATTCACCGCCTTCAAACTGGCAAAACCTGCTCCGTCAGACTCCAGCGGCTGTCACCTCTCATGAAGGATGAACTCCTTAGAGTTGGTGGACGACTGTCCTATGCGTCTATCCGATATGACGCGCAGCATCCGCTCATACTTCCCAGCTCTAGCCCACTTATAGACCTCATCATTGACCACTACCACAAAATACACTGCCATCCTGGCGCTGACACCTTACACGCAATCCTACGCCAACAATTTTGGATATTGTCCGGTATTATTAGGCACCGAATCATTAAATGCATTAGATGCTTTCGATGCCGGGCCCAGCCGCAAACGACCTTCATGGCCGACCTGCCAACCGATAGAGTTACGCCTCAGCCCGTATTTAGTCAAGTCACAACGGATTTTGCCGGCCCATTCCTCGTTAAATCTAGTACCCTACGTAACGTTAAACTCTTAAAAGCGTACTTTTGTATATTAGTGTGCCTCTCAACTAAGGCGGTTCATTTGGAACCTGTCTCGGACCTCAGCACAGAGGCGTTCCTCGCGGCGTTACAACGTTTTATCGCACGCCGTGGTGCCCCGGTCCTCATCCGCTCAGACTACGGTACAAATTATGTGGCGCTAGAAATCAGCTCATTGAAGTACAAAACTTTCTTGCCTCGAATAATGACACGATTGCGCACAAGCTCGCTGGTCAGCACATTACTTGGTTATTGAACGTCCCTAAGGGACCATGGTTCGGTGCGTTACATGAGATCAATGTAAAATCAACAAAGCAACTTTTTCGCGTCGCGTAATTGGCGAACAGCACCTCACATTCGACGAATTCTCTACACTTTTAGTACGAATCGAGGCTGTACTTAACTCTAGACCTCTCTGCCCACTTTCGTCTGATCCGTCAGACTTCGAGCCCCTCACAGCCGGACATTTTATTATAGGCCGCCCACTAACGGCCCTTCCCGAACTATCCTTGGAGGATAATCCTATATCTGCCCGTAGACGATTCCAGCTGGTTCAGGCTCTTTCCCAACGATTTTGGACGTTGTGCACCACCCTCCAGACCCGCTCCAAATGGTTATCCCCATCCTCCCCTCCCCGAGTTGGCGAGCTCGTCCTCATCAAGGAGGACAACCTCCCCGCCCTCCAGTGGAGAATGGGGCGTATCACCCGCACACTGCCGGGAAAGGATGGCGTCGTCCGGGTGGTGAAACTGGACACCGCAAATGGACACCTTCGGAGGCCTGTATTCAAGATCGCCAGGTTCCCTCTGGATGAGCCCACCCTGGGCCCCGGGGGATGTACGAGCCAACTGAGCGACGATTAAAGTAATCCTACCGCCATCTATCCGTTCATCGAGTCACCATTCAACTAACGACCCGCGCGCCAACATCGGCCGCGCCGGTGACGAGATCGAAGTAGTAACGCTGAGACGTGGCGAGTCGCATTCGTCTCCGGTCAGCGCGCGCGCAAGCAACCTACCCGTGAAATCTACAATTTATGAACCTAACAAACTAAGTGCAGTGAAAGGTGTGAAGTGCATTAAATCGCCTGCTGCGATCGTGTTCTGCTCGTTTCCCGTCTCCTGCCTTGCCCAACCCATCACCTACCAAGTAAGTCCTATGCTCCAATTTCGGCTTTCCTTACGTTGCTGTTTCGGCGAACGCTTTTCGCCGAAACAGAAGGTGAACACTTGTGGAATTAAAGGTACAGGAAAAAAATATATATTACATAGCAAAAATTATTGGAGTAGGTCGAGACATCGAAGCTAGTTTTCTCAGGAAATCTATAAAAACTGCCAACAAATTTTATGTCCCAAATATGCCTGATATCGCAATAGTTGCTTTAAATGACATTAAATTAAAACATTGATTTTTCCAAAATAGATCTGCGTTAGTCATAATAGTCTTTCGTTTGCTGATCTCGTTAATTTAATTGTTTTGACTGATTATTTTATTTGGTTTAGATATTTATGAGGTTGATTATTTTCAATTAGTCTTTTGTTGCGGGAGCCCTTTCGGTCGCATAATCTCTTTCGTCATAATGTAGTTTGGCATAACAGTTTCAGCATAAAGTTTTAACTTACTATAATTGTCTTTATCATAATTTTAATCAGCATAAATGTAAATAACATAATTGCTATACGTCTAAATATTTTTTTTTAATTTATCATAAAATACGAAACATAATGGATGAAGCGCAGCGTAGCTATTGTCTCGAATTTCGAGGTAATTTTTTTATTAGACAACAGAAATACTAGCTGCCCTACTCCTGAAGTAACTTTTTCTCTAAAATATCATACCCAGATTTTCGTTTTTTTTTTGTTTTTCATATATTTATATCATTAGGTAAATAAAGTAAAATGTCTTAAAAAGTTAATACTTTGTGTTTTCGTTAAGGTTGTGCTACAAAAGTCAGTGACAGAAACGAATCGCGGCAAAACCGACTCCACGTAGTCTTGTCTGCCCTACGCTAGAGTGTAATTTAAGCCCGCGTAGGCGCGGAGGGGCGAGGCGGCTCGCGAGCTGAGGAGCAGGGTTTAACGCTCGCCGCTCGGTGAGCGAAAGCCATCTGCGAAGATAAGCTCGCGTGGGACCGCCGGAGTCCCGCAGCGCCGGAGCCGTGACACAAACCATGCAAGCTGCATGCTGCATGCCTGCCTGCCTGCTGCATGCCTGCCTGCCTGCTGCATACCTGCCTGCCTGAATGCTGCATTCCTGCCTGCATACTGCATGCATGCTTGCTTGCATGCTGCATTCTTGCTTGAATACTGCATGCTCGCTGGCATGCTGCTTGCTTGCTTACATCCTGCATGCTTGGTTGCTTGCTGCATGCTTGCTTGCATGCAGAAGCTTGCTTACATGCTACATGCTTGCTTACATGCGTCATGCGTGCTTGCATGCTGCATGCTTGCTTGGATGATGCATGCTTGCTTGCATGATGCATGCTTGGTTGCTTGCTGCATGCGTGCTTGCATGCTGCATGCTTGCTTGAATGCTGCATACTTGCTTGGATGCTGCAGCTTGCTTGCATGCTCCATGCTTGCTTACATGCTCCATGCTTGCTTGCATGCTGCATGCTTGCTCATTCTGCATACTTGCTTGCAAGCTGCATGCTTGCTTGCATGCTGCGTGCTTGCTTGCATGCTTAAAAGTATTTCAATTATTTAAAATTTTGTATTTTTGGGTTATTGGAAACGTTTTTCTGGAAAATGAATCATCTAGCATTAATAGCTTCGGCCAAACGTTGAGTGGGATTTCAAAACATTAAGATTTTGAAAAAATAACAATCGATACGATAATAGGGATTTCAAAACATTGTTAATTGTGTTTTAAGTAAAAAGAAAATTATGGAAATCAATAAATTACAAAACGTTTTCGGCCAATTATAATTCGTACAGAAAAATTTCGGTTTAAGAACCCTAAATGTTAACTTTATGGTATTCTATATGACTGCCAATAAATGTTATGATTAGTAATCGTAATTGTAAAAACATTTATTGCTGATATATCATTATTATAAAAGAAGTTATGGGGAAATAAATTATGCCTAATGATTTATTCTGAATGAACGTTATGCGAAACGAAGATAATGCCAAAAACCGTTATGCAGCCTTAAAATATGCCTCTTTAATTTATGCAACCCAATATGGACCCTTTTATTGCTTATATTGATCTCGTGGTACTATGGCCATTAGTTTACTTTTGACTGATTATTTTCTACTATATATTATGATTTCAGAATTATGTGTATTGATTCAAAATAAACAATACGACTCTAATAATGACTTTTAATCGATTGTAAATGGCCTTTATCCAGTGTACCCCTCAGGATTCATTGTAATTCGCCACCTGTATCCACTGTAACCCATTCAGGGGTACAGTGGATACTTAGCATACTGTGTTAAAAAGTGGTTTATTTAATAACCGATTCTTAATTGGACTGTTTTGGTAATGTAGTTTCAAAGCTGAGTAAATTTTCAAGGATTTTGTAAAAACGCGGGCCAATTTGGGGTGATACAGTTGAATTACAGCACTTAGAAAATAAACGATCCACTGAGACCCACGCTACTATACCACAAAAAATTATGTCCTTTGTAAATTGATGCAAGTGACATTATTCTTAGCTAAGCAACTGTCAACACTGATGTAAGCTACTTGCACAAGCGTAGGGAGTTGCGATCCACGCGGCACGTGAGTGCAAGTGATCGTCACACTAATATGCGCGCGGCGCCGTTACAGCAAGGACGTGGTGTTTATAGCATTGTTGTGTACCGACAGTTAGAGATAAGATAGCCAGTTCCTCAGTGGTTGAGGATTCCGGCCTTATCGTCACTTGCCATCAGGTGAGATGAAGGCCAAGCGCTTACCCGTTGTAGAATAAATAAAAAAACACTGGTATAACTGCGATGAGTTTCCACCTTAATTATTCATTTTATAAAAGTCACGCATATTTGCCATATACCTATTTAATGCCATATTTGTCAACAAGCTTTAAAAATGCATGTTAAAAGTAATGTTTAATGTCTTTGTTATTAACGAAAAATATCTACATTTCCACATGCGTGCTTGCTACTCGCTTCGCCATTCGACGATATGCTCGACGAAACATTCGCCTTCCATAAATTAAGACGAGTGACTGTTTACACATTCGCGTGTATTCTTTTCTACTTCAACTTGCAAGAATGGACGACGTCTACGTTTTAGCAGCATCCGCGTGTCAATGATTATTAATAAAAATTCTTTGCTTATTTTTGTGTCGATTATGTTTTGGAAACCAAACCAAATAACTGGTTGAGCTGGTAAAGTTCCCAAAACTCTAATGTTTTTTGGTTAACTCTGTCGTTACATAATTCCATTTTTAATATACAGTACATGCTGCTTGATCAACAATGAAAATACAATGAGTGAGAGAGCGAATGTGTAAACACTAAGTTCGCCTCGTCACTCGTGCCCTTTGACCCGCGTCCAAAAAACCGCTCCGAACGCGAGCGTCACGAGCGGCGAGACGAGTCGCGAGGCGAATGACGAGCGTGCCGTGCGCCATTTGTCTCGCGACTCGCGCAAATGTGGAACTGCGCCTTTAGAGCATTAAACCATAATGCTCTAAGAAAAATATACTTGGGTATTCAAAATAATTTTACAACGAGTACAATAATGAAGTTGACCAATGGTGAAGTGAAATGTCAATGTCACGTACTTACAAAAATTAATATGAAGATCAGAAGATACAATAAAATGAAATAATATTGGAAAATAATGATAACAAGAAGGCAAGACGAAGTGCACGCTCACCATCATCGCCCGCTCCGCCGACCGTAAGCTCCTCGTCTGATGACGTCACCAGAGACGAGTCGAGCAGAGCGAGCGGCGATCGCCGTCCCCGCCGCCGCCACAACGACCTGCGCGACGTGGACGACCACCGCTGCCGGCACGCTCTGGATCAGTATGGCAATCTGCCCCGCGTACGACCCCCGCAGCCGGTGGTGTAGTGCGCCGAATGCGATGGACTCAACAAATAAATGAGAACTGCATGCGCGCCTACTACAGGGCAACAGAGGGAGGAACTAAGCTCACTGCGTACCGTGTTCGGCTGCTGTCTTTGTTTCAGGCCCTTGAACCGACCATCGACGTATCTGCCCAACGATTGTCGGATCAAGTGCGGGTGATCCAGTGTAACAACTTGCTGGATCAGTCAGCACTTGATCGGCTACGCCTGGAGCCACTACGTATTTGTGCGGCTTCTTCTTAGGTGCAGGATCGTCCTGCCCCACAATTACCGGCGGTGACGCCGGTCTTGGTGGCGCGAGTAGATTCGGTACCCGACGATGAAGATTTCATAAATACGAATGTAAGTACAGAGGCGAATGTGGAAATGAGGAGCGCTTTGAACGATGCCATTCTACAGTATCGTGACACGCGTAACTCTAGGCCGCGTATACCTTGTTTGCCCACGAATAGGCATAATTTAGCGTTAATGAGTGCCTTGAACGATTTACTGTTTCCTCATATTGGAACCAGTGAAAATTTAATTGATACTTACTCGATCCTGTATTGTGGGGCCATGACGGTGTGTCGCGTTGCTCGTGTCAAATTCTAGGATTCTGACCGAGTACCACGGCGAACCGGGACTGCCCCTGCTTGGCAATTGAGGATCGAGGGGCGTATTAATAGGTTCAGGACACTCATTGCAAAGCTAATTTGCTTCAGAAATGGCAATAATCGGCCTCGCGTCATGCGATTCGTCACACAAGCCTTTGTCGGGACTGATGTTCGACCGGAAAACTATAAGGCTTGTGTGACGGAACGTATTGACTTTCTAAAGCAAAAAGTCTATGCGTGGGCAAACTGTATACGTCGCTTCAGAGTGCGTGTGGACCGATACCAACAAAATCGCCTCTTTTAAAGTGACCAAAGAAAAGTATACAGACGTTGGGAAAGAGCTGATCAACGTGTGAGCGACACAGCTACCAGATGTTGATGCCATGACTAATTTCTGGCGCAACATTTGGTCGGTGCCCGTCGAGCATACGGAGGGTGAATGGATGTGTTGTCAGTGAGGCGTGTGAACCTATCGAGACCATGCCGCCTATAAATATTAGTACAGCTGACGTAAGTTGTGCAATCCGTACGGCCCAAAATTGGAAATGCCCAGGACCGGACGGATTGCACAACTTCTGGGTCAAATGGTTTCGATGTTCACACGAGTTACTGGCAACGCAATTCCAAGAAGCCATAGAGGTCGGCTCACTCCCAAGTTTGTTGACTACTGGTGTCACTTTTCTGCTCCATAAATCAGGTAGTACCACGGAACCGAAAAATTATAGACCCATCACGTGCTTACCTACTTTATACAAGCTCCTTACATCCATTTTAAGAACAAAAATTAACACGCACATTACTTCTTATAAGAAGGCCTATGATTCGGTGCCGCATACATGGTTGGTGAGGATTTTAGAGTTATATAAAATTGATAAAACTTTAAAATCCTTTTTGATGTCATGTATGCGGCAGTGGACCACGGTCTTGTGTCAACCGGGATGTCGAGATAGTGTTTTTGCCACGCAGGATCTTATAAGGATAGAGCGTGGCATATTGCAGGGCGACAGTCTGAGTCCTTTATGGTTTTGCCTAGCTTTGAATTCTCTCAGTACTTTGTTAACAAATTCAAGGTTAGGCTGTCGACTGCGGAGAAGGGGTGAAGTTATGTCGCATTTATTGTACATGGATGACCTCAAAATGTTCGCACCAAACCGCCAAGACTTGGTGTAACTGCTGAAAATTACTGAGACTTTCAGCAGTGCCATCAGGATGGAGGTTGGTGTGGCTATGTGTGCGGTTATGCATGTACAGCGTGGGAGAGTGGTAAATTCAACCAATTTACAACTCTCCGAAACAATAAACTTCAGATCTCGCGCTAAGCCCACAAGCTCTACGCAGCGCCACAGTTTGATTGCGGTCGTATGGGGAGACCTCTCGATTTCCAGCGTGGTAAAAGCCATGCTGGACAGCGACAGGACATGTAGAGCCATGGTCTCGTTCAGTGAAGCAGTCGTTTCACTAAAGGAGGCCACGGACAAGGTTTGCGAGGAGCAACTGCACGCGGACCCGATCCGACGCAGGCGAGTCGGGATGGGATGGTACAAGGAATTTTAGCGGGTAGGGTCCCCCTTCACTCGGATCCCTGCCTTCGGACCTGAACAGGGAGACGAGCGCTGGGGGGAGAGTCAGTCACATAACCAGCGGGCTTCCCCAGGTCCGCTGTGTATCCGTAAATAGAATTTCTCCTTGTATATTATAAAAGGTATGTTTTAGTTACTTACTGAATACCTGCCGTTGGTCCTGCACCCGATCTCTCTCCAGTCGTGTTAGATTTTCTATCATACACGACATACCACGCTGGCCAAGTGGCAAAGCGCTCGGGCCAATACCCGAAGATCCCAGGTTCAATTCCCAGGTCGGGCAAAGTGTGTTTTGGATTTTTCGATGCATAGCCCGGGTTTGTGTTCACTACCCGCATTTGGCAAGCGTGGTGATTAAGCCTATAACCCACAATTTAAGTTATAACTTGCTTTCAATGATGGAGACCTTTGCCCAGCAGTGGGACAGATATAGGCTATTTTCTTTACTTTCAGTGTCCATAGCATCCATCATATCAGTCATTATACGATTTCTTGTAAAGTGCGCTCGTGCCGATGCAAGTCGCTGCAAACCGTCGATTATTCTTATTGATCTTTTTTGGCAAATTAGAACACGCTTTGCTCCCGACGCACTAACCCACACTGTTATTGCGTAATTAATTAATGAGTGACAGTATTATAACTCCCTTCCTTACTCCTCTCTCTCTTCAGAGCTCTCCTTTACCCCTTTCAGTGGACCTCAGCATTCTTGGCATGGACATCGGCCAGGAACTGAATCCAAAATGCTACATCGAGTGTTATTTTAACTGCCTCCCGTAGGGTATTCTCAATAAGGTGAGGCGGTTTTTCACTCCCGAGCAACGCTGTTTGCTGTACAAGACTCAGGTGCGATCGAGTATGGAGTATTGTTCCCATCTATGGGACGGCTCCGCTAAATACCTCCTCGATGCACTTGATAGACTGCAAAGGCGAGCGGTACGCATTATTGGAGATGCTGAGGTTACAGCCTCTCTTGAGGACCTCCAGTTGCGTAGAGACATTGCTTCTCTCAGTGTCTTCTACCGAAATTACTACGAAGAGTGTTCTGAAGAACTTTTTGATCTAATCCCGCCCTCTCCTTTCCTGTCCCGGACTACACGTGCTGGTCTTAGGAACCACCATCATACTGTGCAGAATATCAGCACTCGTACCAAAAAATTTGGCAAGTCGTTCCTCTGTAACACCATTCGGCTTTGGAATTCTCTGCCGGCGCATGTGTTTCCCAGTTCCTATAATCCCGGGTCTTTTAAACGGGGCGTGAAACGGCATTTATGCAGGCCGTCATTAATCGGTGCGCTTGTCACCGTGCTTGTTCCACGGTGGGGAGCGCTCTCATTATTTTGGACTACATCGGCTGCTTACCATCAGGCAGGATGTAGTCACTATGACGTGTCACATAAAAAAAAAGCAGGTATGCATAGTATACAGATATCAGGGTTTTTTGTCAACCAAAGGTTTTAGTTTAAAGAGAGCGTAATTAGCACTAGACAATTTTTTACATAAGTTCTCTATGTTTCTCAAAACTCAGCGTTGAATCCAGCCTACAACCCAGAAAAACCGTTTCCTCACTTTTTTCACCAGCTTTTAGTTTACATTTGTAATTTAATGTAGTGCTCTTAGATTCATTTAATATTATACCATTAGTCTCGAACCAACACTAATCTTACCGAAAACATAATTTCATTTATCCACTAAACTCTGCTCTGTCTTATCCTTAAAATTACTGTGTGTCATTAGCAAACAAAGTGACGAATGCCCATTCTGGTAAACAATTTTTGAAATCATTTACATAGATTAAAAATTTTATTTATTATATTTATTTATTTATTGGGGTAACCAACAAAGCAATTACACAAAAACATGCTTAAACATACATTGCATCTTACAAAAAATGAGTAATGCTTTACTTATAGGTACCACTACATGCAAGTAACATAATTATTAAATGTTTAATCTCAAGTACCAGACATCCCTTAGAGACAAAATAATTTAAAATTTACCACAATGAAAAGTAAGTTAATGCTAAATTAATTAAAATAAAGTTTGTAGTATAATTTTGTTCTTAAAACCTTTACGTGTATCCGAAAAAATATCTATATCAGTGGTTTTAAACAGTGTGTTGTACTTGTTTACAATTCTGTTGAGCGGCGAGTGATGGCCAAGATTTGTTCTTGAAATACTGCTGACAAAAGGAGTATACTTTGAAAGACGAGGAAGTTTCAACGGCGCATTAATGTTAATTTTGGATATGAGAAGAGGACTGTCAAAAATACCATTGACTATTTTATATAGAAACATGTGATCCTGCAAGCCTCTTCTGTTACAGAGGGAATCCATTTTAAAGTACTCCAAACGATCACTATAGTGCGGAAGCTTTCGTGCCATATTACAACTATAGGCAAGATGCCACAAAAATCTTTTTTGGATTCTCTCGATGCGTTTAGCATGGACTTCGTAATGAGGGTTCCATACGGTGCTGCAATACTCAAGATTGCTCCTCACGAGAGCGTTATAGAGTAATATTTTGCTAGCAGAATTCTTGAAGCCCTTAATGTTACGCAAAACGAAACCCAGCATTTTAAATCCTTTAGTGGCTATGTTATCGATGTGGACATGAAAACGTAGTCCACTGTCTAATGTTACTCCAAGGTCACGTACCTCATAAACTTGGGTAAGGGGTGTGTTTCTTATTGTGTAATGGCTTGGCCAGGTGTTTTTGCTTCTAGAAAACTGTATGTAGTAATATTTTTCAATGTTTAAAGACATGCAGTTATCATCGCACCATTTTACTAGGGCATTTATGTCAGCTTGGAGTAGAATCCGATCGTTTGGAGAACGTATTTCTCTATAAAGTTTGAGGTCATCGGCGTATAAATAAAATTTTGAATTTAGAAGGGAGGAGACTATGTCGTTTATGAATATATTAAAAAATAACGGACCTAAATGGGAACCTTGGGGCACACCGGATAAAGCCATGAACCGTTCGGACTCAAACCCTTGTACCAACACTACAGAGTTTCTGTTCAGCAGATAGGAGTTACACCAACCCAAAAGACTTCCAGCAACACCAATCGCAGACAACTTGGATATAAGGATTTTGTGATGGGCTCGATCGAAAGCTTTTCTGAAGTCCGTGTATATAACGTCCACAGGCACTTTTGCATCGACCGAGGTACATATGTCATCAACAAAAGGTACTAAGTTGGTTTCTGTTGACCTGGACTTATAAAAGCCATGCTGTTGCGGTGAGATAATTTTTTTGAAGTGCCACGAGATAACCGGGTAGATCAAAGACTCAAAGACTTTTCCGATCGCAGGCAGGATAGATATAGGCCTATAGTTCTCAGTACAATTTCTGTCACCAGATTTAAAGATTGGCACTATTACAGCCTCCTTCCACCGCTTTGGAAACACCGCCGAAGATAGTGACTTATTAAAAATTAAATTTAAGGGATAATAAATAGAATCCGCACACGAACATAAAAATAAAGCCGGTATACCATCGGCGCCAGCACCTTTATTGCAATCTAGCTTTTTTAAGGCCTTTGAGACTTCCTCGCGAGAGAGTCTTGCAGAGCTAAGGCTTGACTGGGAGCAATTTATATTAGAGGATTCCCAAACAAGAGGTAAGGTTTTATCTATGTTATAAACGGATGCAAAATTTTTGGCAAAAAGATTACATATATCAGAGCCATTACTCGCAATCACATCGCCACTATACATTTCAGAGGGTAAGTCGGTATCATTATTTTTCCTCTTGCCTTTTACAAACGACCAAAACAATTTAGGGTTAGATGCAAGGCTAGACTCAAGTTGTGCAATATAAGTACTGTAACACTTTGCCTGCAGCTTCTCACATCTATCCCTGAGCATTCTTAGATCTAAAACATCACGAGGGTTCTTGTATTTTCGAACTCTTACTCGACAGCGATATTTTTCATTCAAAAGTTTAATTAATTCATGTGTGAACCAAGCTGGATGTTTCGACGTCCTACTTTTCTTTAAGGGGACATGGAGAGTTATAATGTTATGAAGAATTTTGTAAAATATATCAACCACTTCATCAACATTGTTTGTACCAGCAGAAAACTCAGCTTCCCAATCGGTATTGTCCAAGGATTCCCTTATTTTGTCAAAGTCAGCTTTATAAAAGTTGTGTTTCAATGAGTTGTTGGACTTCAATACCCGGTTACTGCCAAGTTTGACCATGAATTGCAAAGCAGGGTGATATGGATCCAATCTAGTTAGTATATCATCACTCTCAATTAAGTCAACGACAGGTATATTACTAAGAACCAGATCTAATATTTTATTCTTATTATTTAGAACCAGATTGTATTGAGTAAACAGGTTTAGAGCGACAAAGTCCAATAAGTCTTGAGCGTACGAGCTATGCACGGTTGCAGCAGTGGGTGCCGTCTTGCCCATCCAATCAATGCAACCCAAGTTAAAGTCACCCAGTACAACGGTATTATTTACATACTCCATAACGCGGTTGGTATTCGTAATAAAATGGTTAAGTAATTGTTTCTGAATAGGTGGTGGCAGATAAACCGCACAAATGTATAAACTTTCCTTTTTTATTTTACCACCTATATCAACACAGACCCATAAATCTTCACAATTACTTTCAAACTTTTTTAACCTTACAGAATTATATAGTTTCGACACGGCAATTAACACACCACCACCACGCTTACCAGAGTGGAAACCACTAGATGAACGGTCACGTCTGTAGACAACATACCGACTGTCGAAAAGCTCAGAGTTCATAACGCCAACATCAAGCCAAGTTTCACTCAAAACAATTATATCGTAATCGTTACAAATAACACTATTAAAGAAATCTAAAGTTTTTGTGTTCAGACCTCTGACATTTTGGTAATACAGTTTTATGAAATTATATTTTAATTCTTTACGTATAAACAAAAGCAAAAAACAAAGATAATATTCTAATTCAATTTTGACAATGACTCCATATCCTTTATCAAAATAGGAGGTGAGGTTTCCGTTTGACGCATAAAAACTCGACCACTGCGTACCCAGACAAATTTAAACTGAAGTTCTTTAGCTTTCTGCCGAGCGGCTCCATGAAGTTGTTTGTTCTCGGGTGTTAGGTGCTCTACGACATAAATAGGCGATCTCTCATCTCCGCCTATACCCAAGTGCGCCGAGTTCAATTTTCCATGTGGGTGCTCACGATTAAAAGATATAGATGCAGCTAAGACACTATCACGAAGGCGAGGGCTACTAAACCTCACAAGAATGGACCGTGGTCTACTGCTTTTATTATTAAACTTCATTGTCCGCGCACAGTAAGCGATGTCGGACTCTTTAATAGGACACTTCACCACGCTACCAAGCTGAGTGACCAAGTTCACTATATTTTCGGATTTGTGTTCCGGTACACACTGCAACTCAATGTTACTAGACCGAGAAAGTTGTTCCATCTGATTAAGACGAGTACTGATGATACCAATAGTCGATCGCAAAGAATCGTTTTCTTTCACGAGCGATTTTATACTCGAGACATGAGTGGAACATTCCGACTTAAGCTCCTCAAACTTTTCGTTAATAAAAGTAATGGAGTCCTTAAAGCTCGTCAGTTCGTCGCGTATTTCTTTTAATTGAGAACTAAGCTTATTATTTATAGCGCGTTCTAGACAGCGACTGATAGTCTCGCTTATTTGCTTATCTATTAAATCTCTCAGGTCATCCTTGGACAAACAGCGACATGTATCACCTGAGCCTGACTGAGGCGGTGAAGACCGTTGTACCTTACCTTTGTCCCGCATAGTAACATTCTCGAGTAAGCCCTCAGAACTACTGAGCGACGAATGTTGTGACGAACGGACCGGTGTATTATCCGATTTAGGAACCTTGCAAACACAGCCAGGACAACTCCATTTGGATTTGGAGTCTTCGGTAAACCTCTTAAAAGATTGCATTGAAACATTAACACACAATATGTGATACTTATTTTTGCAGCGATAACATTCCAAATATTCTTTGTTTTGTTTGATTGCGTTCGAACAAGCAGCGCATATAGCCGACATTATAATGCAGCTAAGTAGGTATCTCGCCAACCGCTCAAAGTTGTTGCAAGTCACAATCTAGGTATGTTTCACTCGATGCGATACGCAGCGCACAGCTGACGAGTGACGGACGACCGACGACGCGACGACTCGGGGAGCCTCGGGTACTTTCGCCAACACGTTACGCTAACCGTTGCAGGTGTGACGGCGACGAAAAATAGTAACTGGTGCTTCACTCAAGGGGCGCCCCGCAGTCTAGAGGAGCACGCACTATTTTTTCACTTGCAGATTCACTTATTAGGATCACACTATACTGAGCGCTATGGTAATGACTAATAAGGATAGTTTAGATTGCAGTTAATTACGATTTACTTAAAATAACCAGCGACACGTCTGCTTCTTAAGATTAACGAACGACGAAAAATAATAAAGGACCCAGTATAGATCCTTGTGGAACGCCTATATTACAAGTTTCTTTTTTTGATCTCGTTTTATTTACTGAAACAATTTGTTGTCTATTGTGTAGGTAAGATTTAAGTACTTATGCTGTATTCTTTCCCTTTGAACCCATACTATCTAAGTTTGTGCAACAGTATATCGTGTCGTAACGTAAGCAATCGAAAGCCTTGGAAAGGTCGCAGAAAATGCTTGTGATGCCTGAATGCCTACACTAAACTCAAGTAAAAAATGAAGAGAAAAGAACTTATAAATAAAAGATGTCCTTTAACATGGGTACGGTACGAAGAATGCTGGCAACGTTACCTCTTTGGATTGCATTATTTGGATAAATGGTGTATAGAAAGTGCTATTAGATTTTGGTTCTCTTCTGGTTTACAGCTGCTCTTGTGCTCGAATCTTTTCTCCACATTTTTACCCTAAAATGTGATAAAAATTAAACGTTTCAGTTAATTATACTTAAGCATTCATTTAATATTTTTATTATTTAATTAAAGTGATATTTTACGGCTATGGCTTGTAGGTATTCGACAATTTATTAATACTTACATTTATTGTCACAAAACCAGATCATTTTATACCATTACGCTGATTCCGACAAAACCAAATTTGAGAAGAATTTTTGTAAACTTTTTGTTTGTAGTATTGATGCTCTTTAAACAGAAATTCTGCTCCGCGTTTTCTTTTAATTATGCAAAAATCCATTTGTACACAATTCCTTGATGCACAATTATTCGCAAATTTCAAATGACAATAGTTATCAACCGTCGACGGTGACTATAGTCACCAAAAAAAATACCCATATACGTCCACGGTGACTGTAGTCACCCAGAATTCTAAGCTCCAAACGTCCACGGTTACTACAGTACCCAATAAATAGCTCAAAGCACGTAGTGGTTACTGTGGTTACTAATTCATCATACAAGTAAAAGAAATCTATCTAGGGCATTAATTATAATAGGTCTATGTAAAAAACTCTTTGGATTGTTGGTTTCTTCCATTCATCAGTCATTTAGTCATTGACATGATTAGCTACTAAAATATTGTAACATTTTAGTATTTAATCACTGACATGCTTTGACATATACACATTTTAACGTTTTTACATTCTGACATAAGCATAATTTATCACAAATACAATGTGAACTTTTCCCATTTTGTCACTGAAACATGTTAACCATTAAACTTTGTACATTTTGACACCTATACAATCAAACCTTTTGGACGTATAGTCATGTGAACAGCCAAGTCCCGGAAGGAAAATAATTAAGTATTTATTTATTAGTTATGTGTAGAGGCCTATTAGTATTACATATCGACTGTGATTCCCGCGCAAATTGCCCATTTTCGCATTTTGTAGTAATTTTCCAGTTAGGTATATTTATGTTCGGACGGCCGGCGCATCGCATTTTGTATAGTAATTTTGCAGTTGTATTTATAGTTTTTATAAAAATAGGATAATAAATTTATTACTTATAACATTTTTATTCCTCATGAAGTAACAATTATTCTGGTATAAATTTTACTCAATAATATTATCGTAGATAAGAGAAATTCACAATTAGAATAACGCGATTTTCGAAGTTTTTTGGTTTTGAATAACATTTTTTTCTATATAAAATCAATGATATTTAAAAATTCCGAGGCCGCTAAGCACTATACGACGAGATAACATTCTCATTATTTTATTTCATTTGTTTAGAACAGTAGTTCAATCCAGGAGTGGATTACAAGACCCGAAACACGGGCGGCCATGATTGAGCTTCATGTGACGTCACATTTCACACAATTATCAAAAAATATCTGTCAGGTTTCAAGAAAAAATTCTATATTTATTGAAATGTGACGTCACAGAGCAAAATGTCACGTGGCCAACCGTTTTCGCACGAAATTTGAAATTAATAAAGAAAAAATATGTTTACTTCTACTAAATAAAGCTTTTTCGAGAAAGAAAATATTTTACGGGGTATAAAATAAGCGTTTGTAATTTTTAAAATACTTAAAACTCGAAATACTCGAAAACTGTCAAGTAGCCATCTCCACCTCAGTCTGCCACGCTTCGTTCCGCTGTCCGTCACATGGAACCCAATCAGTGGCGATCTTCGCCCATCTGTCCTGGCTCATGCGGCTGACGTGGTCCGCCCAGTTCCGCTTAAGCCTAGCGGTCGCAGCTCCAACATCAATTACTTTGGTTTTGGAGCGCTGAGTTGTGTTTCGGATTCTATCAATCCTCCTTATCTACTCGTACATATATGCTGCGCTCCATCGCCCGTTGGCAAATCTTGAGTCTGACTTTTGATGTTCGGTCAAAGACCAGGTCTGAGCGCCGTAGGTCAGAATAGGCAGGATGCACATTTCGAAGAGTCTGCGTTTTAAAGCTATCGGAAGCATGCCTTTCATTTTAGCCTTTCATGGACCAGTAGCTCTTCCAGGCGTTGTCGATCCGACGATCGATTAATTTCCTTGTCCTGTCTGTTTTCGAAGGATACTATCTGGCCCAAGTATGTGTATGCGTCGACGCTTTGTATCTCTTGCCCATCTACTTCGACCCTACGTTTCACGCTATTAGTCATACACTGCATCTTTGAGCCTCAAGGAGGCTGGACTTAAAATGAACCGGTGTAAACTTAAAATAAATGCAGTGCTAAGGGTTTAAACTTAAAATAAATGCAGTGCTAAGGTTTTGTAGCATTCCCTGCAGTTCTGGTGCTGTTGGTGCAAATAGGACAATGTCGTCGGCAAAGCGAAGGTTTGAAAGCCTCTTGCTGCTGCCGACTTCAATGTCTTTACTATCTCTATCTATAGATCTCGTTGAAAGTGCTGGAAAAAAGCTTAGGAGACTAATCGGAAAAGATAGACCAACAAGGAATGTTTAATTTTATATCAGCTGTACTATGATTGTATAGTTGGTTTCTATGATATTTATGTAGGCAGGTTCTATATTTTGATTGTTACGAGTGAAGTGAAGATTGATAAGTGAGAGAGACTCTTTGGAGTAGTCAAATTTAATTTAATTTAGTTAATTTTTAATTTAATTTTATAATAGTCAGCACAAGTATAAAATACATTTTCTTTGGAATATTTTCCCGTGATACAGGGTGTTTACGCGGCCAATTCGTCGTTTCGCGGCCAGTCGTGGGCACTAGTACTACTTAAATAAAAAAGCAAATTCATATGGCAAATCATTGTAATTCGCCGCAGTTACTGATGGTGACCTTGGCAGAGACGCTGCCGCCCTTGGAGCCGTATCGCTCCATCTTCTTGATGACGTCCAGGCCCGAGATCACGTGGCCGAACACCACGTGCTTGTTGTCCAGCCAGTCCGTCCTGGAACACATTTTAAACAGTCTAGTAAAAGGCCGCTCTATGCTAGTACATACATACTTATAATCACGACTATTATCCCCGAAGGGTTAGTCAGAGACTAGGCAATGAGGACAGCAAAAGCAGTCCTCTACCATAGTCTATTTTTCACGAAATAGCGACTGCAAATGTGCGTGACATTTAGTGAGCCCATCGCCGCCTTTAATTTTTATTTACCAAAATAAAATTAAGGGTGAGTTCCAGCCATAAAACTGAACAACTTTCCCCAAGAAACCTATGTGCAAAAAGGACAAAAAAATTCGACCTCCCATTCCATACTATTGTCGTCAGCTGATCGCATAGTTTTGAATGGGAGGTCGAAATTTTTTTGTCATTTTTGCAAATAGGTTTCTTGGGGAAAATTGTTCAGTTTCATGGGTGGAACTCATACTTAATTTTTTTTTGGTAATTAAAAATTAAAGGTGTGTACTCCTCTTAATACTCAATACTTGATTGCTATCCATGTGTTACAGAAAGGTGTTATAAGAATTTTAAGTACATCATGGACCCTGTCGGGCACTGCAATTGAAAGAGGAGAGGAGGGCGATTTATTAAATTAAATTACTTAAATTAGGTAAAGGTTTCTATTTCTCTTCCCTTATGTGCCTGTGACCGCAGTGCCGTGTGCTATAGCGGCTCAGTTATAGAATACTACCAAACCCTCTCTTCCCTTGGGTGCCAGTGGCGGGAGTACTACGCAATACCGAAAGACGATAGCTGGAATGACAACAGCGCGAAGACGATATTGCGAAAGTACCATCGAAAGTGTAATTGCGCAAAAACTTAATTGCGCGACACACAAAAGCGCGAACGTTCATTTGCGCGAAAATCACACCTGCCAACAGATTTATGTTTTCTGGGTGATTAGCAGTAGACATCATTTCAATCTTTATATAATTAATAAAATAAGCAGTAATGTTTAATGATTATATTTACATCAATATTTTTATTAATAGAAAACATGAAATTCACAAAAAAAATCTTTGAACATCTACAATTCATAACAAAAATGAATAAAAAATGCTACTTTTACTCAACAATTCAACACCTGAATTTATTAAATTATTAATAGAACTTCAACATCCCCATCCAATATTCAATTGGATTTAGTAAAAGGTTTCCTTAGTCAATAAAAACATATCTTACGAGCAAGTTCGTAACACAGAAATGTTTAGTTTGTTGCATCTACGACGTTTATTAATTATCATCTAATCAGCGGGTAGAATGAAAATAAACAAAGTGTAATAATACAAGTTCCGCTTTTACCATTTTGGTTCGCAATCCCAAAAATGAACTTAATTAAGAGTCGTTATTATATATTATTATTATTATTATACATAATATACGTCGTCGAAAATGCAACACGTTAATCATTCTTCTATTAGAGATAAAAAAATCTGTTACCTCTCCCATGATAATGTAACGAAATGTTCAATTGAATTTAATAACAGATTTCATAATTAAGATAGTTTTTATTGAATAAGGAAACCTTTTACTAAATCCAATTGAATATTGGATGGGGACGTTGAAATTCTATTAATAATTCAATAAATTCAGATGTTGTATTGTTGTGTAAAAGTAGTATTTTTTATTCATTTTTGTTATGAATTTTATATGTTCAAAGATTTTTTTTGTGAATTTCATGTTTTCTATTAATAAAATATTGAATATAAAAATATTTAAATGAAATCATTAAACATTACTGCTTATTTAATTAATTATCCCCTCAGCTGTCAACGTCCCGATTCGGGACGCGTCAAGTAAGTGCGCGTCAGCCCGCGACCCGAATCGGGACGCCAAGCAACCCAAATCGGAACGGTCATTTTAGCGTCAAACGAGCGGTTGCACTCTTTTTTATCCTTGTCGCACCTATGTAATCTTAAAAAAGATAGAGTAGGCTAGCATTCAAGCGTATAATACGACCAAGTTTAGTAACATTTTATCATTCAAATTCGATATTGAAGTCAGTTCGCGTCAGCGCCGCTTCGCGCCAGTCAGTCAGTAACGACAATTCGTGGGTGTGTTTTGTGTAATTTTGCAGTGATTAAAGTGTTTGAATCTCATAATTCATTAAACTACGATGACTCAGTAAGTAATCTACCTCTCAATACTTTTTGTTTGTTGTTCTGTGTGTGTTTTTTTCAATATTTCATCAATCTAAAATACGTAGTCGAATGGCGACCCGATTCGGGATCGCGGATTTATTAGCTCTTATCTCGGTAACAATAAGAGCTAAAATTGACATTTGTTATTTTTTTTTGCCGTGAGTTATTATTTTAAATACTAAATATTAAATATCGAACGAAATGGGTTTGGAAGCATGTTTTTTTATAGTTTTAAGTTGTAGATAATGTAGCATATCTGTGGGGTTTTCTCAGCGAAAGACATTTACAAATTAATTTAAAAATAATATTATTACAAGATGTACAAATATGGGTATGGCCCAAGGTGACCCTCTCTCCCCTTTAATATTTAATGTAATTACTCATAAAATTTGTCATAAATTACAAAACAGTAGTAAGTATTACAATATGCCGACGACTTTATCCTATTTGTAAGTAACAAAGATATTTTAAAAAGTGAAAGATATGTTCAAGAGGCATTAGTCGCGGTAAATGGATTGTTAGATGAACTCGGCCTATCTCTGTCAATAAATAAAACTAACTTTTGTGTGTTTAGCAGAGGAAGAAGAAAAATTAAACCAACTATTCAAATATATGAACAAGAACTAACTTCATCGGAATGTGTTAAATATTTAGGGATGTGGTTAGACAGAAGTCTCTTATGGAGTAAACATATTAATGAAATACCGAAATTTTTTATAAATCTTATAAAAATGTTAGCGGGAAATGCATACCAAACATATTTGTCGACTGTATATCGCACTTATTAGAAGCAGAATAGACTATGGCTCTTTTTTGTAGGATCGCAGTGCCAATTGTTATGTTTCTAAACTAGACAAAATTCAAAATCAGGATTTGAGAGTAATAGGAGGGTTTATAAAAAGCACTCCTATTCATGTCATGCAAACCGAATTAAGTATACCATCTTTATTTATAGGCAGACTTTATTTAGCCTATAAGTACATAAGTACTAAAAAGTTTTTCAGTATCTTTTAATGTAACAGTTGTTAAAATGTCTGAGCTGAGTGATTTGTGTGATCAAAATAGCTACTGGCAAAACAAAAAAAAACCTTTACTCACAAAAGTATACAGAGAAGTCTTAGTGTCTCAGTTTGAGTATGCTTCCGCTGAAATTTCATCTAGGTTCAGCTTGGACATTTGGGTAACTGGTATTGAGTTTTATAAAAATGTAAAACTTAGTCTAAACTGTGTTCAAGAAAACAAACACTCATATGAACCTAATTTGTAATAGAATAATTTTATTAGAGAAATTTACCAAAACTATGAAGGTTGGCATATGATTTTTACTGATGGCTCAAAAAGTCCCCAAAGTCTGGGTGCTGGATATTTTGATCAAAAAATAATTTAAAAGCTGGTTTTAAAATATCAGTACATATATCCATCGTGACGCTAGAACTCATCGCAATATTTCAAGTTTTAACTTATGCGATTGATCGCAATAGATTTAAGAAAGTTTTTATTCTCTCGGACAGCAAAAGTGCTTTACAGCATTTGGCTCGCTGCGCCTCTGGTTTCAGAGGAGAAACGATAGCCTACGATATATTAAAAATTATTTACAGCTTAAGGAATATTGAGCTGATGTTGCAATGGGTTCCAGCCCATATTGGTCTTATAGGCAATGAGACTGCAAACCTAGTGTCGAAAGAAGCGGTTAGTCAGGGCTACTTGTGTATTTATTTGCCGGATTATTCAGAATGTTATTCAGAATAGGCCTAAATTTAAAAAAATATGTCTTCAAAAATGGAAACATCATTTGCATAAAGTTTTTATGGACAAAGGGATATGGTATAAAGATTTATTATAAGTGGTACACTCGTGTACCATGGTTTGAAGATACCAACTTGAATAGAAACTGTATTAAAATTGCTCTACGATTGCGTTCGAGACACTATCCATCTGCAAAATTTGCATATTTAATGAAAAATCTGACTCACCTAATTGCAGTTCTTGTAATAAAATTGAAGACGTACAACATATGCTGATGGACTGTGTTCAGAACAAAACCGATAGGGAATCACTGTTCAATGAATTTAAATTAAATATTTTATGTTGGATTAATTCAGAATATTTTATCGAAACATAAATCAGATCTGGCAAAAAAAAATGTATGGTCGTTAAAATAGCTGAACAGTGATTCCCGTAACATTTAATCATGTATTTTATTAGTATAAGACTGTAATTGGGAAGATACAATGGGGCTGGCATATCCATGTGGACAAAAGCCCCAAACTAAATAAAGAAAAAAAAATTAAATCACTCGCTGCGCTCGTGAATCATAATTTAGAATCCTGAGCGTTAGCGAGGGAATCAAAAGAGCACGAGGTGAAAATTCTTTGCACTGGAATGCAACACGTAACTTTTCATCCTACCTCAGCGAGGAAATGACTAAAAAAAGTACACCAGAGAGGTTGTCCGAGTCTGAGTTTTTAACAAATTAAAAAGGTTGTATGATAAATTGACTCAGGCATCAACTCGTCACACCAAAATTTTGTTCTAACCGGTCATATGGCCAAAAGCAGTAAGTGGGCGATCAAAAAAGAGGGGTTTTAGGGGGCTAACCTGGTTCGACGTTGCTCCCGCGTGCTGGCTGTAGTGGACGCGCGTCTCACTCTTTCTTGACTTTCCACGGCAAAAGTTCGTGATCACTTTAGTAAACTCGCGGCGATCACTTGGAAGATGTTATGACTTGACCGATAAATGAGGAACACGAGAGCTCGACTCAAAGGCCCTGTCGCGTAGGCAGGCTGGATCGGAAGTGAATATGGCCGACACGACACGACGCGATATTGGTTTACCCCCATAGGATCGAGGATAAAAAATGATGAGGGTAGTAGAAGTTAGGTTAGGGACGTAGCATCGGTACAAGTCTAATTCGATTGATAGTGATGTGAATGTAATTGAATATGATTGATCTAAATCTACCATACCGCCCCCCAAAGAGCGGCTTAGCTCTTTTAATTGAAACAGACAAATTGATAATAAGTTAACTGAAAGCTAATTGAAAAAGTGTAAATGTTATCTTACTCTAGTTACTTACATGCTAAATGAATTGATAAATGTTGAAATATCTAGGTTTCGGGAATTAAGCGACATAACTTGGCTACAGGACGCTTGAAAACTCCTTTGGTTGTTTTAATGTCTACGACCCGGACAATACCGTCATTCCCCGGATAAAGTTTGGTAATTCTGGCCTTTTTCCAGAGTAACGGAGGTGTACTAGGCTCCATCAACAACACCAAGTCACCCATCTGTAAATTACGTTCAGGCTTAAGCCAACGATCACGTTGCTGCAGCGTGTGTAAATATTCGCTGTGCCAGCGTTTTCAAAAATGTTGGGTGATTTGCTGTAGCAATTGCCAACGATTCAGACGATGAGTAGCAATGTGCTCTAGATCGTGCTCCGGTAAGGCAAGAAGCGGCTGTCCAATCAAAAAATGACCCGGCGTCAGAGTTTCTAAATCGTTTGGGTCGCTACCAAATGGACAGATAGGTCGTGAATTTAGTATACTCGTAGATTCGATTTTGCAGAACACTGTACTTAGTTCTTCAAACGTTAATACACGTTCGCCTATGATACGCTTGAGTAATGTTTTAGAAGACTTCACTGCATTTTCCCAGAGGCCACCAAGATGTGGTCCCGAGGGAACGTTAAGATGCCAATGAATTTCATGAGATGCTAGATGAGATTGAACTTTATCTGAGTCTCTATCGATTTGAGCTTTAAGCAGATAAATATCCTTAAGATAGTTGCGTGCGCCTAAAAAGTTAGTGCCACAGTCGGAATATATGTTAGAAGGTAACCCTCTTCTCGAAGCAAATCGATCTAAACAGGCCAAGAACGCGTCAGTAGACAAGGTGGAGACTACTTCCAAATGCATCGCTTTGGTTGCAAAGCATATGAACACACATAGGTAAGCCTGAAAGATTTTAGGTTTGCGAGCATTGGAATCCTTGACGTTGAACGGTCCAGCGAAATCTAACCCAACCCTTTGGAAGGGCCTAGCTTGAGTGACTCTATCGGCAGGTAAGTTGCCCATGAATGGATTCATAGGTTTCGCCTTTAGTCTATAGCAGCGTTGACATTGAAAAATCCTGTGCCGCACTACACGTCGAGCTGACACAATCCAATACCTACGCAATAGGATAGCCATTAAAATAGCAGGACCTGGATGACCGTAGAGCTGATGATAATGATCGATGAGAAGATTTGTGAAAGGATGCGACTGAGGTAACAAAAATGGATGTTTACTATCGAAAGGCAAGTTGGCGTTGACCAGTCGCCCACCAACTCGAAGAAAACCTAGATCATCGAGAAAGGGATAGAGGCGACGTAGGCTGACCTTGATAGGCTTACGTTGACGCAACAGTTTTATGGTATTGGCAAACGCTGAAGATTGAACCGATTTGATACAAGTTGACAACGCTGATTTTAATTCGTATATCGTCAAATTACCTACTCGTTTATCCTTTGGTGAACGAACATTATGCATATAACGAAGCCACCAACCGAGTACTCGTGTAACTTTAGATAGAGAGCTGTACTCTACAATGACGTGTTGGACAACTTCGTCTGAGGAAGGTGCAACAGCCGATGTAGAGTGCTTATCCGGTCCCGTCTCGCCTGTTTGCACTAAGTGTGCAGCAACAGGAGGAGTAAATATAAATGTAGAGTCCGTGTGGGTTTTCGTGTCGACAGTTTGCACGACATGTGCAGCAACTGGACCTACTTTCATGCCTGGCAAATCCATAGGGTCAAGCAGTAGACATGTGGAAGGCCATGAACTGTAATCAGATTTGAGCCAAGAAGGACTCCACCAAAGTGGATGAACTACTAAGTCGCGAGGAAGCAAGCCTCGACTCGCGCAATCCGCGGGATTGAGATGTGAAGGAATGTGCCGCCAGGTAGCGTTTGGAATGATGCCTTGAACCTGGGAAACTCTGTTTCCTTCAAAAGTTTGAAGCTTCTGCGGTGAAGTTCGCAACCAAGTTAGCACTATGCTAGAGTCGCACCATGAAATTATTGGTATGGATTTTAATTTGGAGTGCAAGACTTTACACACATGGTCCATAAGGCGAGCCAACAGGACTGCTCCACAGAGCTCGAGCTTAGGGATCGTTTGCCTTTGCCTGACTGAAGCGACTCTAGATTTAGCGATTAACAAATGAACTTGAACGCTGTCACCGTCACCGCTTTCATAGCGTAAATGCGGCATATCCGCGCTCCGATGCGTCGCTGAAACCGTGAAGTTGATATTTAGAATGAGGATCACCCATAACGTGGCGTGGAATCCGTATTTGATTTAAAGATTTAAAGTCGTCAACAAACTTCAGCCAAGTTTGCTGGACATCGAAAGGGAGAGTATCGTCCCAACCCAGCTCTAAAAGCCACAAACGCTGCATAAAAGATTTAGCGAAAAATGTTACCGGCGTGATAAAGCCACAAGGATCATAGAGACGAGCGATGTTCGATAGAACACCTCGTTTGGTTAGAGTCTTACTCATGTTAGAGACGTGATAGAGAAAGTTATCGGATGAGGGGTTCCATTCAATACCTAAGATTTTGAAAATATTGTCACCGGAATCCTCGAATCGATAAGGTGTTTCATAATGATCTGCAGGTAAACCATTGAGTAGCTTGCCAGAGTTGCTAGACCATTTCCTAAGAAGGAAACGACCTTGAGCCAACAAGTCAGTGACTTGGTGCTGTAGCGTGTAGCGTCTTAGCACCCTCTAGCGTATCACACCCAGTCACGATATCGTCTACGAAGGTGTCCTCCCGTAGGACACGTGCGGCCTCAGGATATGTAGAGTCGTTAAGATTCGCCAACTCATGAATCACCCTGATAGCCTGGTATGCAGAACTAGTGACGCCGTAGGTGACGGTTGTTAACTCGAACTCCTGCAACGGCTGATCTTGAGATTCGCGCCAGAAGATAGTTTGGAACCGCTGATCATCTTCATGTAACCTGACCATTCGATAACATTGTTTGATGTCACAGGTGAAGACCACTAAATAAGTTCTAAACCTTAAAATGATATCCTGTATATTCTGTTGTAGCTTAGGGCCTGACAATAAAATTTGATTGAGGGAAACACCGGTAGAGCTGGGTAGAGATGCATCGAAAACAGCTCTCAACTTTGTAGTGCTACTGCTCTCCTTGAGCACGCCGTGATGAGGAATATAATACCTGTCAACCGCACTATGAGAAGGTACTAACTTCATATGTCCAGACTCTACATAATCTTTCATAAATTCAACGTAGAGTTAACGAAGTGTAGGCTCTTTTATAAGTTTACGCTCTAAATTGTGAAACCGTTTTAACGCAATTAACCGAGTATCACCAAGCTGAGAGGACTCTACCTTGAACGGCAGCCTAACCACAAACCTCCCATCGGGATCTCTATTGTGTGTGTTGACAAAGTGCTTTTCACATATGATGTCATCAGGATCTGGAATGGGCGGCAAAGGAGACTCTTCTGATTCCCAGAATTTAGTTATAGTAAGTTGTAACCTAGACTCGTTGGTAAGTAGGCTAATATTTTGATACTGAGTTGTAGTCACTGGGGTCGAACCCATAATGACCCAACCAAAGATGGTTGAATGAGCTGTAGGTAAACCATTACCTAATTTTAACTTTGGACCGCAAAAAATGTCACTGAAAAGGTTAACACCCAAAAGTAGATCGATTTTACCCGGAATGTTGAAAGTCTTATCAGCAAGCTGAAGGTCGCTACATTTCTCTGGCACAATCGGATTGACCATTGCTGCAGGTTGATATCCCGTGATGCGCTTAAGTACGATGGCTTCAGTGGACAAACCAGGAACGGAATCATCTGTGAGAGACAAGATTGAACAATCTACCCTTCCATGGGTAGCTTGCCGGTGTTCACCGACACCGAACAGATCGCAGGACTTACGACGTCGCAGTCGAAGTTGCTGTGCTAAAGATTCAGTTATAAGAGATGATTGAGCACCAGGATCTACTAACGCACGAACGACATGTACCTGACCATCAACATCCTGGACTCCAACAAGAGCAGTACCTAATAGGCCGGTAGACAATGGTTCTATGTTAAGTAACACCTGTTTCGAAGAGGAGGGTTCAGGCTTCACAAAGGAATCCGCTGCTTTAAACTCATTATGTAATTTTGTATGATGACGTTTCTTGCATACTTGACAACAACGCTTAGATAAACATTGTGAAATACTATGTGGCCTCAAACAATTGTAACAAAGTCTTTTTTCAGTTAAAAATAATTTCTTATCTTTCAGTTTTTCAAACTCTAAACATTGATAGATTGCATGATCACCACTACAATAATAACAAGTTGAATTAGTTACATGTAAGGTGGATGCATGAGGAATTAACGCTTTGGGATTATTGTTTACACATGTGAAATTAGCTGCTTCTAAAACCCTTAAATTGTGTTCTAAAAATACTAAAGCTATAGTTACTATAGTTACTAAAGCGCGGTATCTCATTTTGCTGTAATGTAAACTCAAATTTAGTTCTTAAGTCCAACGATAACTTTTTAGATATTATATGATATAAAAGAAAACTCCAAGAATTGACATCAAATCCAAGTGTATTTAATGCCTGTGTGTTTTCTTTTAAAGTGTTGAGAAAACGTTTTAAATTCTTTAAGTTGGAACATGAAACTGAAAGTAACAAATCTAAATGTTTGTCGGCTATCAAGCGCTTGTTTTCATATCGTTCCTGTAAGAGATTATAGGCCACACCATAGTTTTCACTAGTTATGCTTAAATGTTTAATTAAGTTAAGAGGTTCTTGTTCTAAAACACTCAATAAATAATGGAATTTTTGTATTGAAGATATTTCATTGTTTTGATGAATTAAACTGTCAAATATTGATTTAAAATTGGGCCATTCAGTGTGAATGCCTTTGAAATGTGTTAATGTAATTTTAGGTAAATGAAAACGACTTGATTCGCAACTAGACTTAGAAACTACCTCTTGTGTCACAGGACCATTAGTTGTTTTGGAATCCAATACACCTAAGTCAGACCAAATACAAAGAGATTTAAATAGTAATAGAGCGGCCATTGGACACTATTTCCTACAAAAACTTTGAGCTGGTGCTCAAGTTACGCCATCTAACGTTGAAAAGCAAAACCTTATATCAAGAATAATAAGAAGGATACTATGAACAATTACAAGAAGTTTCACCTACCCCACGGTAGGTGTCGCCCTGCAGTAGGGATGTTCCGTTAAAAATTCGACGTACCTATCGATAAGTTTGATGAAGATTAACCAACATCGGTATAATATACAACATTGGAACAAGCAAGTGACAATTATGGAAAAATATGATCGGGTGTTTCAAATGATTATTTACTAAGTAATAAAGTGTAAAGTTATTAAAAATTAGATCCATATAGTGATTCATTTTAAAATACCTAAGTATACATATATATTATGGACCACATTGCGTGTTAATGACAACTCGCAATCGCAAGTACAATCACGAGCAAAAATATGTAAACAATTGTAACTCTTAAAACAATGGAATAAGAGTCAAAGTGTATACATATTGGTGCTCGTGACTGTACTTATCAAATTATTTTTGTAGATCTTAATCTGTTACTCTATATTTCATTCCATAGATTTATTTGATGCATTAGCATTAAACACCAATGTCATAACGGATGCGTGTATATGTTTAATTTGAATATCCTATTTTCTTATGTATCCGTTCAATGTTTTTTGAGTTTAACCTTCGATCAACAATACCAACTAGTTAACGCGTCACGTACCAAATCAAAGCTAAATTCTGTCCACTTGAATAATACTTTACAGCTACATTTCTCTACTAACGAACTGACACTAAAGTTATAAAACAGTTTTAAGTTCAACCTTATTACAACCATAGCACCCAGTAATAAAATCACAAATCTTCTAAGTATTATCATATACTGATTCGTTACACAAATGTTGGCGCGTCTATTTGTCAACGTTGGCCAACCATTTGTAGCGTGTGGGTTAAATTCGGTAATTGTGTTTAAAATTTTATATTATTTGTTAGTTTAAAGCTATTTTTTTATATTTTTTATTACCATTTACATAAGTAGGTACTTATCACGTAGTTACTTAATGAGTAACTAAAACAAATTAACCTAAAAACTAAATATCTTATAAATAAAAAAATCTCTAACAGAACCGCTGCCGCGCGGCAAGTTCCCAAAATGGCTGGCAGCGTTGCCCTTTTGAATGGCGTGTTTAAAGCTTAAACCATATTTTATTCTACATGTAGGTACTTACCGAAACTAAGACACTCCGGCCGTTAAATTGCTTTTTCAGGCATTATTTATGCAACTTTTAAATACACGGAACGTGTTTACATTGGCCGTGTTTCAAGCAAACTAAACAAAATAAGAGCTCACTTTTTAAGTGCGCTGTTATTTAACGAGCCGCGCCGCGCGCCGACCTGCGGGTCTATCGCCTAAAAAATCCAAGCCAATGTAAATGAACTTCATCGAAGCCAATGCCCTTAACATGGGCTTCAGCCTGTTGGTATCGCCTAAAATTCTGTATGGATATGAAGTTAATGAGTGAATGATGGTTACGTTTTATAGCATCAGTTTTATAAAATTTCTGATTTTTTTTCTTAATTGTATTACATGTAGATTTTTGGCTTTAAATTGTGTTAGGGTAAACAAAAACTTATAAAAACTAGGTTAAATATCAAAACTTTACCTCTTATGCTCGATAACATCAATAACTTAGAAAGAAAAAGCAAAAAAAATGACGATCAAAACGCGGCTCGTGGTTTGATACGATAATCTGTGGTTTACTATCGAAGCGCGCGAATATTTGACTGACTTTGACGTCTGTCTGTGTTGCTTTGTGACTTGGGTGAAAAAACGATTTCAAAAGTTCAATTAAATATATTTGAAAGAGAAGTAAGTAAGTACATAAGTTTCATTGCGAGATTTCATTACATATAAAACTAATTGTGGAAATTATTCAACAACGAGAATAAGTAGTTGCGAAATGTAGTTGTTTTCCAACTTTTCGTTTGTACTATTTACGGTTCCTATTGTAATGTTTCAGACAGAATGCCAGCGCGCAAAATTATAAGTAAACAGCAGCTTCAAATGCTTTTGGATGCCATGGAGGCGGACCGCGGTTTCGCTAGTGGCCGGCTTTGGAACACCGGCCCCCTAGTAAAGCTGCAGGTCCGCGACAAGTGGGAGCGGCTGGCGACCCAGCTAAACTCTGTTGGCGTTGGCGCCACTAAAGTGGCACCAAATGGAGGGACGTAAGTATCCTATCCACTGCATAATGCTGTCTCCTACTACTAACATATTGTGTTTCATTTTTTACAAACTTAACAACTTTGCAAAAAAGTTATCACATTGTTTTACATGCCTATTCAATTTATTGCGTAATGGTAAAGTCTAACTTATTATGTTTTACTTTTATTAGCTTAACAATAATTAACAACAACTTTTTGGTATAACTGTATGCAAAGTGCAAAGGAGTCAAATAATTGAAATGAAACACATTTTACATATGAACTCATGTTTATTAACTACATTTAAAGTTTTATTTTTAGTCCTGACATTTCAAACCCTTTACAGGGTTTGTGGTATAATATATGCGAGTTCATCCTTAAAAGTGGTTCATTTCAATGTGTAGTGTTCATGTAAACCTAAGAAAACAATATGAGTCATGTCATTCTTTTTACTTAATGTTTGGAATAATTTAAAGAAATGTGCCGTGCGGAAGAGGGCACAAGCACGGAATGTGCATGCACGGGGGACTGGTGGCGGGCCACCATCTCAGATTAAGCTGACGGATGTAGAGGAGAGAATCCTCAGCTTAATTTCGAGTGTGGCGGTTGACGGGCATGATGGAGGCCAAATTCCCTATGATGTTAGTTTCTTAAGCTTCTTTTAATATTAGTACAAAGTTAGTAACTACAGTGAGTGTGACAGATAATGATATTGCAGTTCGGGATAGGCAATTTTATTAACCCATGTGTTTACTATATAAATTTCAGTCCGACGACCTTCCCCCGCCGCCACCACCACCTGTAGTGCCACCTGCGTCGCCCTCTCCGCCACCAGTGTATAGCTAAATAAATAATACACTGCGCTAACTGCACTCAGGTAATTTTTTAATCTGTCTTTACCACAAACACCTTTGGGTTTACATATTTATAGAAAACTTGTAATTGAACATCTAGTGCCACTAGGTCATGTCCTCACTAAGTCATATTGTCATGAGTAAATGGCGCAAGTAAATAGGACATTAGTATAGTGTACATCTTCATCAGCCTATAAACGTCCCACTGCTGGGCACAGGCCTCCCACGCACGCACAACAGCACGTGGGGAGATATAGTGTACACTAAATTAAATTAATATTTCTGTTTTATTTGGTTTTTCTGCAACGGCAGTATTGTACCTCAGTGACAGACTAATATTTTTTAGAAACACCTCTGACGACGGCGCCCGCGCCTCGATAGTTCGCGTAGTACATGAACAATTACTTATTTTTGAAAACAAAAACCTAATACAAAAAACAAGACAAACGCATCAAATGATATTTCTACTCCCCTTTTCTACTTCCCTAACATATATTATTATTTATTTTCTCCTCAATTTGAATTCGCTTTTCAGTTGAAGCGCAGCCTCCACAGTGGGCGGTCGAATTCGAAGAGCGCCAGGCGGCTTCTTTGGAGACGTTGGCTCTCTGCGCCCGGGACATGGCTGCCTCTAACCGCAGTTGTGGCAGAAGCGACTGCCCTGAGGAAGTGGCAGGCGGCCAGCTCGAGGGAGGTGGTAGCGGCCCTGCGGGAGCATACCCGTGCGACCCGAGCAGCTACAGCTGCACGGGAAGCCGCTACAGCTGCGAAAGTGGCGTCAACGGCTGCCAGACAGGCCACTGGGGAGGCGTTAATAGCCGTATTGCGGAATATTTTAGCACCAAGATAAAAAATATATCTAGGTGCGAAATATATTTAATATTTAAGAGGCCTATTACATCTCGAATGTGATTTTTGCGTAAAATGCCCATTTTTGCATCGCATTTTTTAGTAATTTTGCAGTTGTATTTATCGTTTATATCGAAATAGGATAATAAATTTATTATAAAATCATTATTCTTCATGAAGTAACAATTACTCTGGTATAAATTTTGCTCAATAACATTATCGTAGATAGGAGAAATTCACAGTTAACTTATAGCGATTTTCGAAGTTTTTTGGTTTAGAATAAGATTTTTTCCTATCTTTCTAGGCCGCTACGCACTATTCGACTATATAAGAGATTACATTATATTTTTTTTATTACACTTGTTTAGAACAGTAGTTCAATCGATGAGTTCTTTGTATAAAGTGCCTTCGCGCACTTTATACAAATATTTCTCTGCAATGTTGGGTTTAACTAATAAGTAAAGCAAAATTTACAAAAAGCGAGGCCGCTACGCACTATTCCAATAGCTATTCTACACTATTCAATAAGTCATAATTGTTAATGTGTTTTTGTTTCTGAGATCTATAACGCCAAAATTGGGCATTTTACGCAAAAATCACAGTCGAGATGTAATAGGCCTCTTAATATGTTTTATTTTTGTATGTAGCGACGCGTTGTTTATTGCTTCATGCTTGAGGTCGCTAGTGTACTTTCATAACTAGGTGCAATATACCGAGGCCCTGTATATTCAGTCTGTATGTTTACTCTTCTCCGCAACAATGTTAGAAGCAATAAAACTAAATTATAATAAACATTTGAAATAATCTACTTAAATTGTATTTAAAATTTTCTAAGCAGTTATATGTACAATTCGCGTTGTTTTTACATATTTAAAAAACAACACCGGCGCCCTCTTTAGACAAGAGGACAAACTATTATTAAAAGCATGCTGCTATGCTTCTGTGCTATCGTACGAAGTAAAGTTTCTAGAACTTTTGTAATAAATTATTTTAAAGTTATTTAGAAGTGAAATAATATATCTTTCATGGCACCAACACGTCCATTTATGTATTTTGTACAATCTATGGATACAGCACATCATTTTTCTTTTAAAGTTAACAATACAAAGAACTATGTATTGAAATGAGGTCGCAAACAGTGACTGCATGTACGCCACAGACCACATCGATGGACTGTTTTCGTACTTGATGTTTAATATGTGGTGTTAATATAATAAAACCATTATTCTTATTTAATTCTAACTTTTATATCAAAACTCCTTATTTTGTCAATCAATTTGTTTGCCTTATTCAGTTTCGGAGTAGTTTGAAAAAAAATTGAAAATGTTTTGTCTTATGTAATAATCATGTCTTTAATTTTTGTTTATGTGACATAGCGTAATATTTTATCAGACGGATAAGTTTTATCCGAGGATTGATAAATAGACTAGCCCTTAGTAGACTATATTCTATTTTGTTATATACAAAATTTCTGTAAAATTAGAAGCAAATCGGACGACCGACGACGCCATAAAAAGTTTCATACAAATTTCATGGCTATTATCTATGTGCCTTTTGGCAATGGTGTAAGGTGTTAACAATATTTCTTAATAATAACGTTATAACTGTGATTAATGGTTATTTAATGATTTATTTGAAATATCATGTTACTGATATTATTTAAATGTATTTGTTGACGTTATTTGTTAACCTATGACGTGATTATTGCCGTAGCATGGAAGGGACGGCAACACATGGCAGCGAGATCGTAGCGCAGACAGTTCGCTGTGAGCTAGTGCTTAAAGCAGGGGCCCAAGTCTGCTAATTTACGAATGGCATAATTGAATCGCAATTGGATCGCATTGTAATTGTTTGACACATTTGGTATTCTTAAATGAGTAAGAGAATACCAAATGTGTCAAACAATTACAATGCGATCCAATTGCGATTCAATAATGCCATTCGTAAATTAGCAGACTTGGGCCCCAGTTGTCTTGCCGTTCTTGGTTTGATTTAAAAGGTGTCCATCACTTTTTGTAATTTTATCGATAGTTGTTCTTTTTGTAAGCTATTTATGTAGTGCACTTTCAAAGGTATTACATTGGTTCACTATTAATAATTTATTACTGAATTCAGCAAAAACCAAGTGTGGTGAATTTTCTTGACCTACTCAGCACACAAATTAAGATGAAAGATAATGTAGTTGAATTAGTACTTAGATTCTACTGTTTCTAGGCATTAAACTGGATTCACGCTTACAATGGGACCCACATATTGATACCTTGTCAGGAAGACTGAGTTCAGCTGCATACGCAGTTAAGAAAATAAGGATTCTAACTGATGTTGAGACGGCAAGAGTAGTTTATTTTTCATAATGTGATGTCTTATCGCTTACTGTTGTGGGGATCCACTGCTAATATTGACGATTTATTTATTCTACAGAAAAAAGAAGTCCGCGCCATATTATACAACATCAAGTCTAGGTACTCACAAAGAAGTATTTAAAAAAATCGAGATATTAACTATTGCATCACAATTTATTCTTGAAAACCATATGTATGAAAAGACATTTGTTAAAAATTGTGATCTTTATAACTTAAACACTCGTAGGAAAAATAAGCTTGCCGTCCCTAGTTTTAGGCTTCATAAAACAGGTGACACTTTCATGGGTAAATGTGTAACGTTTTGTAACAAACTTCCACTAAATATTACTGAAATGCATTTTCATACATTTAAAGCCCTTGTTTAAAAAACCCTCATGAGTAAAGGTTATTATAAAGTGGAAGATGTAAATGACAAATATGTATGGACATAGTGTGTACATGCACTATGATGAGCATAACATATTAGTAATTTGTATAATTTGGTAACGACATATTGTTTTGTAAATGTTGTTACTTCTATCCTACTAATATTATAAACGCAAAAGTACGTAAGTATGGATGGATGTTTGTTACTCTTTCACGTAAAAACTACTGAATGGATTTGGATGAAATTCAGCATACAAATAGTTTATAACCTGGATTAACATATAGGATTCTTTTTATCCAGATGAACGGGAACCACGCGGGTGAAACCGCGAGCGGCCGCTAGTATTATTATAAATCTGTGGAGTTTCTTGCGCCCATTCTTCTCCACAGCTAAAAGACTTCCTGAAAGGGTGGGCGGGAGCCCATCCATCCAAATAAATTTATACGATCCAAAATGCTTATTTTAAGTTTATTGAATAAAGAAATTTTGAGCTGAGTTGAGTATGAGTAAATAAAAATACGACAATTCAATATTTTGTTTTATTTTCAATAAAAAAAATGTACAATTTATTTTCTTACAATAATCAAAGCAAGTTAGTTGACAATTTTTAGACCAATAATAGGAGAAGTTGAACCAATCATTACGATATATCTGAAACAAAAACAAATAAATAAATAACACAATATTTTTTCTATTTAGGCTCCAGACCATGGGATTCGAACCCACTACCTTTGATAGCAGACACAATCCTCCTGATAAAAAAGAATAGTATTAAGTAAACATATATAGGATATTAATTAATAAAGCCCTTTGCTAAAAGTCTCCATGGGATATGGTAATACTTGTATAATTCAATTCAATGACAGACTTTTTAAAAACAAACTACCTTTACTTCCATTTATGTTGCTACAGATTGTTTACCTATTTCTATTTCTATCATGTATAATTGTATATAATGTCACTAAGTTTTGTATTCTATCCATGATTCAAGTAAAAATTTTATTATGTAGTAGAAACATACATAGCCACACACCTAAAAGCCAATAGTGGTGGCCTTCTTTATAAAGCCGCTGCATATCTCCCTTTACAGGACATGCATTCCATACAAAGGAATCATGACGCACACCACCAAATGCCGCATCACACATACCTAAACAATGTAAATTCTTTACGAGTATTTAAAGGATCATCTTGACTGGGTATACATACAACCAACACATTCAAAGAATGGTAGTGTTTTCTATTAAAATAAGCCTCTTCGTCATCCTTGGGCTGGATGATGGCACAGTGTGTACCATCCACACATCCCAAACTCCAGGGAAACCAAATTTCTCCATGAATCTAAAACAACAGCAATCATAACAAATCATTTATTAAAGTTGTATTAATCAATGAATGCATACAACATACCTTTGTGATACAGCTGCTTGTGCACTCTGAGATCTTGGAAAATGTATATATTTTCTCAAGATTAGAGGAGAATTAAGGGCATTGGTTACCTCTGCAAGGCACTCAGACATTGTAGCCTGTGAGAGGCCAAGGGATCTTTCATTCCTGACATTCTGCTGGTAACCACCGCTTGCATAAAAATGCAATGCAGCTAAAACCTGAAACATAATATTTTTTTAACAGTAAGATCAATAAAATTTTGAATTAAATAAGGTGAGCTTCTAAGTGGGTCTATTTGCTGAATCCTTACCTTAATCTCCGGGCGCACGGCTGTACACCTCCGATTATTTGGTAGAAGTGGAATGATGTCTTCACATAGAGAAGTAAATTGCGACTTCGAGAGACGAAATGACGAAACAAAGGAAGTTTCGGGCACAAGCTGCTAGAATCCCGCAGTATCTACCGCTCCATCGCCTACCTCCGTTTCAGGCGTTTCTCTTCTGCCGTAGCTCGGCAGATCGCTCTTGATGACGGCATACGGCCGAAATTAAGTCTAATATGTAATAAAGAAGTTAAAAAAAGCAAATTTTATACTCAAGTCGAGTTAAACAGTCGGTTCAAAATTGAAGTCAATGACAAATTTGCTATTGGCTTCATTTGACATTACAATCCGGCTATTTTTTTTTTTAATTTTTACGCGATACCGACTTCTGTCTAATCGTATAGGAAAATGAAGCCAATCATTCACTCTATTGCTTTCGTCAAAAATATGAAGTTAAGGTAGTTAGGCGATACCGCCAACTTCATTTATGGGCTTCAAATGTCAAATGAAGCCCATGTTCATATTCATATTTTTTAGCCGATAGACCCGCTGGGGCCCAAGTCTGCTAATTTACGAATGGCATAATTGAATCGCAATTGGATCGCATTGTAATTGTTTGACACATTTTGTATTCTCTTACTCATTTAAGAATACCAAATGTGTTAAACAATTACAATGCGATACAATTGCGATACAATTACGATTCAATTATGCCATTCGAAAATTAGCAGACTTGGGCCCCTGACATCTAGTTGGTATTGTTGATCAAAGAGTTTAAAATAAGTAGTAATATTCTAATTAAACGATCATCGCACGATACTGTTACACTGCATAACATTGCGTTAGGGACGCAAATGATCATTGAGTCAGAATATTACTACTTATATAAAACTTAAACTTACGACATGAAAATATTATCTACTTATAACATTATTCGATAAGTAAAACGACATCACTTGCACACCACTAAATCATCTACTTCCGCTTCGACAAGTGTGGTGACATCCTAAAAGTAGATACTTTAGCTTTTCAATACTAGAGGTCAGCATAGGGCAACGGTAAATGCATTGACATCGCTGGGTAAATGTTCTAGAATAATTTATTAGAAATTATTATTATAGTCTGATTATTGGGTAAATATACAAAATATTTACGAAAATAAGCTGTAATCACATTCAGCCTTTTTTCCATATCGGGATTTGCAGTATAGCAATACGCAATTTGGTATATTTTCTATTGTTTACGTCAAATTTGTTCACGCACAAACACGGCTGCACTAGAGGGCGCATAACATCATACTAAGCGACTTGTTACCACTTGGTAATAAGTTGTGGATTAAAGTTTTGATCGCTATGTCCTGTCTATTAGTAATAGTTTAATGTCTTTGACCAAATACTTTGAATTGAGTAATATTTCTCGTAAAACGTTGTAAAGCAAGATTCTATAGTTCCTCTCTGTTCTTCGGGCTGTGAAGCAGCAACTAACAACGTAAAATTAGTATCAAACTGTTCACGCATCTGATTTAGATCAACGAAACGAACACGAAATTTACTCAATTCCTGCGGTGTTGTAGGAATAGTTTGCACAAGCACTGTAGCCAGTTTATAAAGCTCGCATACGAAATCATAAGCCATGTTGAATTTAACAGTGGCTATTTTCAATTCATTCGCCATAATTGATAAGCTATTTTATTTCGCAAGTAAAAATAAACAAAACAAACTAGAGGTTATTATTAATGTCAGTTGACAGATGACTGACACTTGACAGTTGACAGCTTAATTGAACGATGTTCAGTGCTGCTAGTATGCGAATTGATATCCCCAAGATAGATTTTGTAAAACTATTGAAGGTATGCAAAAAAATATTTTCTAAAAATAGATTTTTATGCAATTGATGAAATTTGAATATAATATGTTCCGATGCTTACGGAAATGATGGGAATCGGGACGAAGGACCAATACATGGGCGATCAAAGAAGAGGGGTTTTAGGGGGCTAACCTGGTTCGACGTTGCTCCCGCGTGCTGGCTGTAGTGGACGCGCGTCTCACTCTTTCTTGACTTTACACGGCAAAAGTTCGTGATCACTTTAGTAAACTCGCGGCGATCACTTGGAAGATGTTATGACTTGACCGATAAATGAGGAACACGAGAGCTCGACTCAAAGGCCCTGTCGCGTAGGCAGGCTGGATCGGAAGTGAATATGGCCGACACGACACGACGCGATATTGGTTTACCCCCATAGGATCGAGGATAAAAAATGATGAGGGTAGTAGAAGTTAGGTTAGGGACGTAGCATCGGTACAAGCCTAATTCGATTAATAGTGATGTGAATGTAATTGAATATGATTGATCTAAATCTACCAGTAAGTATATTATTTGTTTCAACCCGTCAGTGAAATTTGTTTATTATATCCTTCTTGTGACCAGTTAGAACAGTGAGATATCTACTATCACCCCTTACAGGGATTGCTACGTATTTCCAGTAACCCTGTATAGCATGTAGTCACGAGAACCTATATGTTATACACTTTGACTCTAATTTCATTGTATTAAGAGTCAAAATTGTTTACATAATTTTGCTCGTGACTATACAATCGAAGAAGTTCTTGGTCGACCACTTTTTGACGATATTCGCTTGGCACAGGATCTACGCGCTCGCTACTGTTCGTACGCGCGGTCGGAATAAAGCGCAAGCGAATATCGCCGATAAGTAGTCGACCGGGAACTTCCTCGACTGTCGAGATCGCAATGAATTTTGTACAAAAGGCGTTCTCTCTGTTTTTTTTTTCGCTGGCTGCTTGACACTGGCTGAATGTACTAACCGCAAGCTATCATTTGCATACATACATACCTAGTCTTGCACTAAGTTCTATCCCAACTTAAATTAGGGTATTTTAAAATAAATAATATGACGATAGTACTATTATTATTATAGATATCATTATATTAAGTAGGTTTTGTACGGGTCCATATTGGATTGCATACATTAAAGGGCATATTTTAAGGTTGCATTACTGTATTATTATGTATTCTAAGGCTGCATAACGTTTTTTGGCATTCTCTTTGTTTCGTTCATTTATAATTCATAATAAATCATTAGGCATACTTTATTTCTCCATAACTTATTTTATACTAATGACTAGCGGCTGCTCGCGGTTTCACCTGCGTGATTCCCGTTCCCGTGAGAATATCGGGATAAAAAGTATCCTATGTGTTAATCCAGGTTATAAACTATCTGTATGCCGAATATCATCCAAATCCATTCAGTAGTTTTTACGTGAAAGAGTAACAAACATCCATCTATACTTACAACCTTTCGCGTTTATAATATTAGTAGGAAGGATATATCAGCATCAAATGTTTATGCATACATGTTTTTACAATAACGATTACCACCCAGCTAGCAAAATACCCTTAGAAACGAAAGCTATTAAGAGAAATGTTCTTAAATTATTTTTATATACGTTCTGATTAAGACAGAGACTCTATTAAGACAGAGACTCTAATAATGGCATATCATAAGTCTTTTTAAGCTATAAGAGCATATATACTTGTAACAAAAACTTTTAGAAGTATATAAGAAAACGAGAAATGACATCAATAAGAACAGTAGTGTTTATAACACTACTGCGCACGCACTCTGTAAGCCTAATTCTTAATTAACACTTATACATGCACTATGTAAGTCTTCTCGATCTTAGAAGTGACTTATCTAAGTATTTTATTAGATATCGGCCGTTATACTTATAACTTATTCTTACAGACGTATATAAGCAAACTTTATATAACTTTTATAAGAGCAAAAGTATTATACACGCACTTTATAAGCCTAATTGCCCTGGAGTCTTAAATAACACTTATACATGCACTTTGTAAGACCACTCGACCTTAGAAGTGACTTTACTAAGTGTTTTGTTAGATATCGTCTGTTACTTATAACTTATTCTTAAAGATGTATATAAGCTTACTTTATATAACATTTGTAAGAACAGTAGTATTATACGCGCACTTTATAAGCCTAATTACACTTAATTCTTAATAAATTCCTATAAAAGCATTTTGTAAGATCACTCGATCTTATTGACTATGTAAAAGTTATTAAAGAGTACAAGCACGTCAAATGTATTAGAAGCTTACATAAATTGAAGCATTGCATAAAAGTCAAAAGGTGGTCTACCAGGAACTTCCCTTTTTGTCTTTTAGCCTACTTTAACTTTAAAAAGGAACCCTAAAGTTTATGAGCCATGGCCGCGTTCATTAAAAATGTGGTTGAATTTGATTTTAGAAGTGCGGTATAAACCTTAAACAATGGTAATGCACTTATATTGTTCTTGTTAAAGCCCTTATAATAATAATAATAATAATAAAATTCTTTAATTCAGGCAACATACAATGTAAAGATGGTAAAAATACAATGAGGCCCATATAATATATACCTTACAGACTAACATACATACAAAATAAACAATTTTTGTTAGTAAATATAATTTATAACTATGTTAGTATTTAGCACTGGCTTGTGCTGCTCCGGTGGTGTTGGTGGGCAATCTCCCGCGGAAACGCCGGTACATCACGCCCTTCGGCCAGAAGTCTTCCTTCATAAAAGTGTCCAGCATGGCTGTCGGGACTCGCACCACAACTGCCTTGAAATTGACGTTGTGTCGCGACTCCAGCGGCTCCACCCTCAGAAGGAAGTTGGTCTTCGTCTTGATGTACTCTATCACATCCTGCACGGTGATGGTGTAATGCAGGCGCGAAAGGTACATCAGCGTGGTCGGCGTCGCAGCGCGCAACAGGAACTGAGGCCCTGTCAGTGCGGTACCGCAACGGTTCTGATTCGGCCGGTTACGGCGTGCCCTCTTCCTTTGGACCTTGACGAAACCGTCGTCGTCTAGATCATTGGCGTCACGCTCTGACACTCTCTGAGCTGTTAAGCTGGATGCAGCAACAGAGGCGTAGTCACGACGGCTGGGCTTCGTTGGTTTGGTGACAGGCTCAGCTACAGCTGTCACGTGCGGCACCGCGGGCGAAGGCGCGGGGCGAGACGGCGGTGGCGGCGCGCGGGGCGCGGTGTCAGCATGCTGTACGGCACGGGGGGCCGGCGGCTGCGGGGCGCGGGGGGCCGGCACCGGTGACTGCGGGGCGCACCGAGCCGGCGTCCGCGCGGGGGCCACGACTGCGTCGGCGCTGCACGGCGACGAGGTCGGCGTCGAAAATGCTGACTCGAAACTCAGCCGCGGCGTGTTGACGAATGCACCGCGCCGCGTGTTGACGTTTGAGTCATCGACTGACCTACTTACTGCGAGTGATGCGCGCAAACTATCAACCTCCTTGCGCAACTCACTCACAGCGATCTGTGATGCCTCATATTTCAGCACCACGTCCGCCAAGCCCGCCTTCATGGTCATGATGTCCTTCAGGAGGCTGGTTACGTCGACGTGATCGAACGTGACGGGAGGGAGCTTATTTAGGTCCCTCGCCACAAACGTTGGCACGTCGTCAGGGTCGGTCTCTTTCAGCAGCGTTATAATCTCCTGAAGGCTCTTCGGCGTCCCGTCGCGCCGATGAGACACCATTCGGTCGCTTTTGTTCAGTGACCCAAACAAAAGTTTCTTGGCTGCAGATATGTCTTCCTCGCTGAAGCTGGACTTGCAGATCTGCACCGCACTCACTTCGTCCATCACGTCCAGCTTCTGTTGCAGGAAGGCGAGGAGCTCGTTTACCACGAGTTTGTCGCTCATGGTGACTGTTCGAGCGGCGTCACGCGCCGCGATACGAGTCCGATTTACACTTTACAAATCGACGCGTCCGCACAGAACGTTGCATACTGCAAGACTGAGGCCTTATAAGGCACGATTGGTGGTAATGGCTACATTTCGATATTTATCATTTTTAATTTGATATTTTTTTATTATTAAAGATACATTATTGAAAAGGCCCGTAAAAATTTTATGATTCTTACCTTAAACAATGGTAATGCACTTATATTGTTCTTGTTAAAGCCCATAAAAGGCATGATTGGTGGTAATGGCGACATTTCGATATTTATCATATTTAATTTGATATTTTTTTATTATTAAAGATACATTATTGAAAAGGCCCGTAAAAATTTTGTGATTCTTATTTCAAAATACTCGATAAAACCGACTTCGTAATTTAATAACCGTTAGTAATGCGTAACAAACATGAAATTTTACTTACACGTTTTGTAGGAAAGATAAAGTAAACAGGACAATACATAAAATTTACGTTTTTAATACTCTTCTTATTATTCAAAAAAGTTTCACGAGCCCTTGGCAATCCATTCGGCGGATTGTGATTACACTCTTACTAAAAGCTCTCAAAGAGCACTACTAGTGATATCACACTTAGAACAGCATTAGTAAGTGCATTATAAGGGTAAATGCCCATAAAGGATGATTTTGTAAGTCTGTTTGGTATTATTAAAGCATCGACAAGAATTTTGTAAGATTGAAAATACACTTCTCAAGACCATTTTAAGGTATATTTAAGGGTGAATAGACTTATTAAGTGCGCCCAAATCCACACTTATAGCAGTCTATCGGAGTTATATAAGACTGGTAAAATCATACTCTTATGGGATGTGTGTAAGAGGAAATTTTGCTAGTTGGGTAATCATAACATTTATTAGCAGTCATACATATAGAATACCATGCCTAATGTTAACATTTAGAATATCACAAGTGTATAAAACGCCTAATCGTTTACCTAGTAGTGACCTACAGGAGTAGGGCAGCTAGTATTTCTGTTGTCTAATAAAAAAAATAAACTCGAAATTCAAGACGCTCTACTTACTACTCTTGGCTGCGCTTCATCCATTTTGTATTTCGTATTTTATGATAATTTAATTAGGTATGTTCTTTACATTTATGCAGATCAAAATTATGATAAAGACAATTATAGTAAGTTGAAATTATGCCGATGAAACCATTATGGGTTTATAACACTCTGCTTATCATAATTCACGCGAAAAATCTTTATGCTGAAACTGTTATACCAAACTACATTATGACGAAAGAGATTATGCGACCGAAAGGGCTCCCGTTTTGTACTATTCATTTCGATCTAACACATAGCTGTGTAAACATGGAGTGGGGTACCTACCACAGAGAATCGAATTGCAGTGATTGCATTACACAAATTTAAGAAAACACCAGTCGAGATTTTCAACTTGCTAAAAAACATTTAAAAAAAATTGTGTTGAAGAGAAGTTTGACGGTCAAAACGATAGGGTGTATGCATACAGCTCCCAAGAAGCTACTGAGAAAATTCCGAAGGTCGAAAGAGGCCACCACCCAACATCTATGATGGTTTGGTGGGGCGTGTCCTACGAAGGCGTGACAAAGCTCCATTTTTGTGAACAAGGGGTGAAAACACGAGCAACTAACTAACTACGTGCGACCATAGATGAATGGCCAGGACGAGAGAAATGTGTAAAATGGAGAAATGTGTAAAAGCTAAAGGTGGTCATTTTGAATAGTTTAAATATTTGTGGTAATCTACACAGTTAAACGTATAAAATACATGCTTTTAAAATTACACTTCTTTTTTTTCTTTACACTAGACAATATGTATATGAGGGACAGAATTTATGGCAAGACTTTTTTTTTTACAACGGGAAAGCGCTTGACCTGATGGTAAGGGACGATAAGGCCGAAGGTGGAAGCGCGCTTCACCCGGAATCCTCAACCACTGAGGAACTGGCTATCTTATCTCAACTGTCGGAACACAACAATGCTATAAACATCGTTGTTATGGCGACAGACTTAGATAAGATGGTGGTAGCTAGCCAGGCGGACTTAACAGCCCTACCACCAACCAAACCGAGCACACAAAGATGTACTCCCCGCTGAGAATCGAACCCGGGACCTCTGGGTCTGAAACCGGTGGCTTAGCCACTAGACCACAGAGGCGGCAAAAACTAGCTATAATCACGACTATTATCCCCTAAGGGTTAGTCAGAGACAAGGCAATGAGGATAGCAAAATCAGTCCCCTACCGTAGTCAACTTTTCAGCGAACAGCGACTGCACATGTGCTCAGCGTGACAGGTGGTGAGCCCGTCGCCGCTCTATACACTCTATTGGACGTATGTGCAGTCTTTAGTCTGTTAGTCTCCTTTGACGGCATCCAATAGAAGAGAGGGGGTGGTAGTATTCTTTCACCGCTATGCGACACAGTTATTATTTAAGAAAAATAAATCTTATGGGGCATGCAGAGGTCTCCCTCCCGCAGCACCACGTCAACGCATTGGGAAATTTTTGTGGAAAAGAAAAAAAACGAATCGAACTGACTTAGCTGTGCACAGGAAGAACTGCGAGCCGTTGGTGTCAGGCCCCGAGTTGGCCATGCTGAGCACGCCGGGCCCCGTGTGCTTGAGCGTGAAGTTCTCGTCGGGGAACTTGCGCCCGTATATGGACTTGCCGCCGGTACCGTTGTTGTTCGTGAAGTCGCCGCCTTGGCACATCTGGTTGGCGCCACGAGGTTAAGGAATTCGATGAGGTATAGAGTAGAATTGAAAGTCTGAATTATTTCACTGGATATTCAACCTTTTTCAATTTGGTAACTAATTGTTTTAAAAATAAAAACCTTTCTACGCTCACACAAATTATAGCTTCTTTTGAAACTATTTAACATGGTTAAACTAGATAACAAATAACTATACATAAACATAGAAAAACATTTCCAACAGTCCACTTTCCACCAAATAGCGACTGCACATGTGCTCAGCGTGACAGGTGGTGAGCCCATCGCCGCTCAATGCTGTTGGATGTTTGTGCAGTATTTAATCCGTTAGTCGCCTTTCACGACACCCAATGGAAGAGAAGGGTAGTAGTATTCTTTATATATATAATTTTTTTTTTTTTTTTTTCTAAATTGACCCGACCGAAAATTGAACCCGGAACCTCAGAGATGAGGCGCGACGCTAGAATCGGCGTGCTAACCACTCGACCATAGAGGTCGTCAATACATATAACATTGATACATCATGCCAATAAGTTGACCCAGTTGTGTATATCTATATTCTGTCCCACTGCTGGGCAAAGGCCACTACTACTACTAATTACTACAATTGGCTACTTGACATTTTTTTTAAAAGTATTTAAAAAATTACAAACGCTTATTTTATACCGCGTACAATATTTTCTTTCTTGAAAAAGCTTTATTTAACAGAAAAAATATGTATGTAACAATTGTGTTAAAATTTCGTGCGAAAACGGTTGGTCACGTGACATTTTGCTCTGTGACGTCACATTTCAATAAATAAAGAAACTTATCTTTAAACCTGACAGATACGTCACATGAAGCTCAATCATGGCCGCCCGTGTTTCGGGTCTTGAAGTCCACAGATAAAAACCGCAAATTTATTTTGTAAAATAAAATATTTACAAATTATCTTAATAAAAAAAACTATTGGATAATTATCATTAAATCATAAACTACCATATCCGACATATTTCATATATTATTGTTACAACTGTCAAATAGCCAATTGATGGGTATTGGCTTAGGCCACCACCCCCACCATCACACTTGCAAAGCTACAGGATCTCGAACCAATTGATGGCAACTCGAAGAGATATAGAATAATTTAATAACATTATCGCTAATTACACATAGTTTCTACAATGTGTGAACCTCTTCTTTTATGTTAGAAAAACCCAGAATAGAAGAGATCCCTCTCTTTACTGTAAAAGAACACTTATCATCATGCCCATAAGTTAAGTATACCCTACTGTCCCACAGCAAAGCAAAGGCCTCCCCTCCATCTTTGAAATCAAGTCTTCGCTACAATCGATACCCCTCAGGCCCCGAGCGGTGCATGAGACCGCACCTACAAAAACACACTTGACTTTGAACCGTGTTTTCATAGACTTACAGACTACTTTAGTATGAACAAGTTTGATTATTTTGGTTCTGTAAAAACACACTTGACTTTGTACCGTGTTTTCATAGACTTACAGACTACTTTAGTATGAACAAGTTTGATTATTTCGGTTCTGTGGTACATCTTATGTATCGTGATAGCAAAATATCGCATAGTCTATGCTCGATTCTGTCAAATTTGACGTTGACAGTTGCGCCAATTTTTTGTAAAAAAGTGCCACGAGTGAGTGGTAAAAGGCAAAACTATCTTGACGGTTTTGTTGTTTGTTGTGTGCTAACACTATTTATGAGTTTACTGTTAAGCCTAGCATAATGTTGTATAACAATTCATTTAAAATAAATTGCTTGAAAAGGATACAAAATCAGGAATAATTCTGTGAAAACTGCTGCCTTGATAGCCGAAACCTTTCTCGTGTGTGCACAGTGCTTTGAAGTTCTCTGCTGTTTTAGGCACAATGTCGGCTCTTAGCATCATGATTATTCTTCCAATCTCTTGCTTCCCCACGCTTATGTCGAAGTACACTTGAGGATTCCTCTTCTCTGCTGGTTTTGCTGGAATGACCTGGAAGATTATAAACAAAATTTCATTAGTAGATTATTAGATAAATAGGTAATAAGTGTAAATCCTACAATAAGCCTGTCCTATTAAGCGCAAACGAACAATTATTAGTAGCGAAAGCAATAAATACTATTCAACCTAAATGTTTGGAGCATCTGATTTTATCTACACAATTTCAGAGTTACTATCATACAAATAATTATTTCTTGCACTTAAAAGAACAGCCCAGTTGATTATATACCCATTACTACCACTATCCTGTGTAAATTCAATAAAATTAAACAGACAACCAGTTATATGGAATGAAAGGATTTTTCACAATAGAGAAATACTTATTATTGATTTTTTTTGCATTCACAATGGTATATAGATATAGGATACAATGTTTAAGTACTAGAAAAAAACAACCATTCTCAAGTAAGCTCGAATGGGATTCGTACCTATGATGTTTGGAATGCCAGTCCACTGCTCTAACCGCTAAGCTACCGAGATTCCAGACCCCAGACCGCTGGCTTGCAGCGTAGAGCACAAACTACGAGAAATACTTGACCATAGTAATTATATCAATATCAAACAATAAGATATGATATTAAACAAAGAAAGACAACTTAAGAGCACACAAAGAAACAAATACTTGCACTTTTCTCAGCCTCTGTATTTTCTTTAGAACCATTATCTTCAGTGTCTTTATTTATTGGCAGTGTCTCCCCAGCATGTTTCTGTAACCACGAATCGTCTGACCATACGGGCCGTGTGGAACCTTCCTTGATGCGCTGTGGCGCTGCTATGTTGACTCTTACTGTTCTACCAAATAGCTCGGAGTCATTCTGAAAATGTATTCACGCACATTTTAAAACAATAATGTTATTGGTTTCTTTAGTAAATTCTTATATTAGTGACTACAGACTAATAATAAAGAAATATAATCTTCAGACCTTATCATTGTAAATTAGTAATTAGTGTAGGTAGAAGTTTGTATCAAACTTTAAAAAAAAAATTGACGTTGGATAAAAGTGGAATTAAAACACAAACCATATTGTCAATAGCCGCTGCAGCATCTTCAGCGTTTTCAAATTCAATGAATGCGAATCCCCTGTGCTTCTCAGTTTCATAATCGAGCGGAATTTGGACATCAACTAAATCTCCGAAAGGTACAAAAGCCGCGTTTAAAACTTTCTCATCCACCTCCTCTGCTAAACCGCCTACATATATTGTACGTTTAGAATTTGGTTTGCTAGACATGTTACAAGTTAATTTCTTTTGCAATAATGTATTAATTAACTACAGTAAGCTTAAAATTCCTGATAAAACTAATTAATAACCTCAATTTTAACAAACAATAACAAGTGTACGTCAAATTCGTCATGTCAAACTGACACATTTTTTTTAATTTTTTTTTATTTGTTCATTGTAGGAACAGGCTAAGGTCCGAGACCATACTGCCTAGTCATTAGTTTGTTTAATTATTTCTAGTAAAGTAGTGTAACGTCATTAGTTATTTATATTCGTTAGTTATATTCAAAGTTTTAAACCTTGCATTAGTTTATTTTAGGTAAAGGCCATTATTTACGTCATTAGTACCTATTTATATAATATTTTAATTTATAAGTCACGTACATTTTTTTTTTCCCAAATCCAGTCAATGCTGTGTAAGTAGTCCAGTAAGTAATCCAGTGATAAGTCAATGTCAAAAACCGAAACGGTTGACTCAAACCAAAACAAAACAAAACCTACCTACATAGGTATCTATTTATCTCTTAGTTAGAGCATTCAAATGCTTTAGGATTTATCTACACCATATAAAAACAAAGTTTCAAAGATTTACACATATTTACAAGATTACAACAAAAAAGTTTTCAAGAGAAGAAAAAAAAAAGAATACGTACAGAAAGAAATCATCTAAATCGTCAAACTGACACAAAAAGTAAATTAATTAGACCAATAACTGACATCATGGCATTGACTTTTTTACTACCTTTTCAAAAGGATTTGGCTCATTAAACCTTTCATCAGTTTCAGGCAAATACTTCATACATTTACAATAGTTAAAAAACTATTATTTATTGCCCATTTTTACAATGTTTACAACAATATTACCAAACCTATGAAGTCTCTAATCTAGAATAATATGAAGTAGGTACCTACCTACTAAAATAATAGGCAGCACTAACGCCATTTGGACGTAGACAGGAAGGACCTCGGACTAAATATCACAATGGACAGAGTCTTTGGATTTTAGCATGTCCGTATTTTGTTAGTGTGCAGCTTTCTATCTGTACATGTGTGCGTGACTAAAGATGTGACTATTATATCGATATAATCACTTTAATGTGGTGTGTACCTAGTTCGTTATTATAATTGGGGGTTAAAGTTACTCACGTCCGTATGTTTACCGTTTAGACCCTACACATGACCCTTGGGTGGTGTTAAATGAGTGACACTGACTGAGTGGTAGAGCCACGCTGCGTTGCAGCACGCCGGGCACGCTGGGCCGGCTCGCCCGGCGTAAATACCAACCTCTCACTAAGGGTGTTACCCGACCAATCGATCGATCGTCGATCGACGGCATCGATCAACGACGGTCGATCGACGTTGATCGATAGGTGTGGGAGCTTTAATCAATCGACGGATACCGTTCGTCTAACCCATCGATCGACGGTCGGTCGACGTTGATCGATTAACCCTGGCTCTCGTTGTTCTTGGCCAGTACGATGTTGCTCGTACTATTATTACGGAGACGCAAACGCAGAAGAATCTGGATGCGGCCGTTTTTTAAAGCCAACGATCGCTTATTTTATCCAAATGACATTTTAAGCAGCGGTTTTTGTTTTTGTTTTTTTTTTTGCATTGCGATTGTCATGAATTTCGAGGTTAGTAGTTTCGAGGGAGGTAGAGAGGAGGGGGATGGAGGGGGTACGGTAATGGTAACTTAGTAGCATATTTGTTTTTTTTTCCTAAAAATAACCTAAAATAACCTCAAAATAAAAATATCTTGAATACTATGCATTTTCGCACTTTGGCTCCCCCTCCCTCTCCCCTTCCCCCCATTTTCAGTGTTGCTTAATCTAAAGTGCTTCCCAAGGTGTTTGGGGGAATATCATTTAGTATTTAAACGTTCATATTATCATCACTCATTATTATCAACATAAACATAATCTAATATTACGATTATTATCCATGGGCACGAAATATATAAATATTTTTTTTTTTATAAAAGAGGGAGGCAAACGAGCAGGCGGGTCACCTGATGGAGAGTAATTACCGTCGCCCATGGACACCCGCAAAACCAGAGGAATCGCAGACACGTTGCCGGCCTTTAGGGGAGGAATAGGTTTAAGGAAGGAATAGGAATTGGGAGGAGGGGGGGGGGGGGAAGGGGCCTCCGGAACCCTCACTAGTCGGACGAAACACAACAGCACAAGTGCCATTATTTCACGCCGAATATTAGAGAGGGTGGTGTTACGCCGGGCGAGCCGGCCCAATGCGTGCTGCACCCAATCCATTTTACCGGTCGACCGTCGATCGACGATCGATCGATTGGTCTGGTAACACCCTAATATCCGGCGTGAAATAATAGCCCTTGGTGCTGTTGTGTTTCGTTCGGGTAGTGAGGGTTCCGGAGTCCTCCCCCCCCCCGCTCACAATTCCTATTCCTTCCTTAAATGCCGGCAACGCATCTGCGATCCCTCTGGTGTTGCGGGTGTCTATGGGCGGCGGAGATTACTCTCCATCAGGTGACCCGCCTGCTCGTTTGCCTCCTTCTATTATAACAAACAAATAAAAAATAATAATTTGTGTAGTAAAGTGGAGAGCAATACTTTTTACTATTCATATTCCCGCCCATATTATTAAGATTCAATTTTGAACTAAGGCTAAAATGTTGACTGTAAAAAAAGATTTTACAAAATGTATGAAACAGAGCCTTGAATGTTTTGTAGACTCTCAGTTATCACGTCTAATAGCTTTAACCCATTCACGTCTTATTTCCGGGCATTTTGGAAACCTAAAAAAAGAATAATAAAAAGAATATTAGTAATATCGATAAAGCTTCGATACACAAATACGTACATCACTAATCATTATGCCAAAAACAAAGCCTTTAAATTACATTTAATTAAGGTTTAAAACCTGATTCTTAAGAATAGTGTACGATATAGTATGATTTAGAATTAGCAAAAATTAATGCTTTGCCGTTTTAATTATTAAAAAACTCATAGTAAAGCAATGATATTATATTTATTGTAACATTATTGTAGTAAAGCATACATATTATGAGAAATCACTCACAATCTTGCGGTTTCTGGCAGTCACCTTATATAATATAAACTTTGTTTGCTTTTCTTTTCTTAAAATATTCGGCCACTTTAAAAATGACTGTCTTGATTATCTCGCGATAATGCACGACCCATTTTGGATATTTTATCTCATGTGCGTCTGACACACTAGTTGCCGCCGTGAGCGATGACGGCAGAATAACTAAATGGAGCAACTGTTTCGCCCCCCCGCCTCGCCGCTCGCGTGCCCGGGGCGCGGTGCGGCGGTGGCGGTCAGACTATAATACATACTTTTTTTTCCAGAATTTAAACCATTATTTTCTATGTCTTAGATGGTTTGAAAAACTCAAAGCGCGACCTATCTGGCCTTAACTCGTAAACCCTACGCGCGCGCGTAAACCCTGCGCTCCTGACGGACGTCAAATCGATATCGAGTCGGCTTTGCTTATCGGAATATGAACGCTCGGGTCACGCAATGGGTTTCGGTTTCGCGTGGGGGTCGTTGGAGGGTGAACCTTCTGTACGGAAGTAATATTAGTTATTCTGTGCTTGTACCAAGACGAAAAACGAAACAATTTTAAAACACACAAAGTTATGCTTATTAAATGTCAACCTTATTAATTTTTGACGTTTTCTATGCTTAAGTTTTTATAAAAAAAGATATTTGAATGATTAAAAATGTCAACCTTATTGGTTAGGTACTAATGTTTTCCAAAACTCATTTCAACCGTTACTTTATTTTACTTTAAATACTCAGTTATTTCCAATTTCTATTACTTACCACAATATCAATACGATAATTGGAAATCACATTTAATTTTATTCCTTAAAGTAATAACTTAGTTAACAATTCATTGTGATTTATCATTCTTCACCTTTCATCCTAAAAAAAACGATAAATTACCTATAAATATTAGCCGTTTGTGTCGCTAGGGGAGAGACACTTGCCCGCTATTTTTGTCTCGTACCAGGATACGTTTGTTTACACAATTCTATGACCACGGCTTAAATTTCGGTTCGACGCGATTCTGTTTCGGCGTGCAGTGGTACTGGGGGTAGCGATGCGCATTTTGTCTGGCACAGACTATAGCTCGTTAGATTAGTTGTTAAGTCTTAACTATAAGTTAGTTAACTGTTTTTTTATTATTATTATTATTGACGTCATTATGTGCCTGTAAAGGTTTACATTGAATAAATAATTTGACTTTGACTTTGACTTTGACACTAACGTATGAAATGATAATTCCTGGTCTTTTGTTGTTCTTGACGAACAATAAACAGCTGAACAAGACATTATGTCAATTGTTTATTACACAAATAACACAAACACTAAGATTTCTTAATATTTCACTATTATTTCGCACAATCCAGCAATGTTTTGACCTAGTAGTCGGTCATGAAATGACACGTCTCACACCGACAGTGCGTCGTTGCCAAACGTACATTAACTATCTCTTTTACTCATATCACACTACAGTCATACAGACAGAGATACAAATACTTTACTTTGATACACGTATGTAAAAGCGGCAACGTCGTAAAACTCTGTCCATCTCGGACCAAATATTACATGGATATATAATACTTGAGGAGGACTATAATACTTGAATAATACTTGATCCGGCAGTCAAACCGCCTAGGCGGTTTGACTGCCGGATCAAGTTTAAGAAAAACAAATTAAAATACATTACCTAAGAAAAAAAACTTAATCTAAGATAAGATAAGGCAAGAAAACATCTTCTTCATAATCTACATTAGTAAACAAAATTATTATACAATATTATTTTACAATATTATTGTACTATTATAAACTACATAAATTATTACATTAAATTATCAATTTTAAGCTTAATTTTGAATTTGTTTTTGTTTGGTTCATGTCTAATATCTGATGGCAAGCTGTTTAGTACATAGGGTAGGCGCTTTTTGATGGTTTTATACAACAGATATGTTATAAGCGCGCGCGATGTGAAGACTCAAATACTTCTTGTATTTAGTCTGCGTCGAGCGCAATCACGAGCGTGTCGCACCATAGTTCCTGTGTCCTTACCAAAATAAATTAAAAATGCCATCGTGTGTGTTTCGGAAATGCACCAATTATGACTCTAAAGTAAACAAAATACAAGGGTTCTCTTACCACATGTGAATATGCAAATATACTTAGATTATTTAGTATATTTCAATTATTTTTCTAAACAATCTAATAACTGATCCAAGACGCCATGTTTAAGTAAAGAAAGAGAGAGCTATCTAGTTTTGACGCTAGAGCGATAAGGATGCGTGCGCTGCGGACATAGATTAGTTATTGCAGAATCGAATATTGATATTGACTTAAAGTTGATCTTTATTTTTACTTCGTTTTTATAAAGCTATCTTTTGTATGTAATAAACTAATATAATAAACATTAAAATAGTATCACTGAATTAGCTATTTGACAGTTGTAACAATAAAATATGAAATATGTCGCTTATGACAGTTTAGAATTTAACGATAATTATCGAATAGTTTTTTTTAAAAGATAATTTGTAAATATTTTATTATAACAAAATTTTGCGATTATTTATCGGTGGATTACAAGACCCGTAACACAGGCTATGATTGAGCTTCGTGTCACGCCACATTTCACAAAATAAACAAAAACTATCTTTCAGGTTTCAACATAAAGTTTGTTTATTGTGGTGTGGCGTCACAGACATTTAGCCAGATATAGATAGATATTTATTCAGATTGTTAGCGTATAATATACAAGATACAGTTATTTCTATAACTAAGACTACCTACATATTATTATAATAACGTTATCATTAGTAATTCTACTAATGCTATTTTTACAACTAGTAATAAGGTATTAACTTCTGGTTTAAACTGAGGTCTAAGATAAAAGCCAAATCCACATACATTAATTTTGTTCATCAAAACATTCAGGGTTTGGCTGGCAAAGACTTAGAATTTGAATTATTTGCAAAGAGTCAGGATATTCATATATTTTGTATAACTAAGCATTGGCTAAGAAGTAATGACACATCATTGTCATGTTAATAATTTTCAACTAGGAAGCACGTACGTGCGTAGTACAGCTATTCACGGTGGTTCTCTAATACTAGTAAGAAATAATATTAGATATAAGAACGAAACAATATTGTGCGTACTTTCAGTGGAGCGTACCATTGAGCTATCATGTCTATAGTGTAACAGCATTGTAATAGTGTGTATGCCGACCCCCATCCGGCAGTTTCGGTGTATTCGAATCGGTAATGGAAGACGTACTTCAGAGAATAAAATTGAAAAATAAATTTGTTTTAGTATGTGGGGATTTTAATATAAATATTCTAGAAAACACTCCAGGGAGTGTACGTCTACTTGCTTTATTTAAATGTTTTAGTCTAAGAAATCTATTTCTTGAACCTACTAGAATAACTTCACATTCGGCCACTTGTCTCGATAATGTTTTTACAGACTATAACCCTGTCAGTTATTAGTAGTCTTACGTCTGACCGCGTCGTGTGGTGTCCGGCTTAAGAATAGCACCAACCTTCACGATGGATAAGGGTGTCGTATAAGGCGACTAAGTTCACAAACGAAGCTGACATCACATGCTTTAGGGAAGATGGGCCTCTCAGCAATGGCTTGCAACCCATCTAGGAGAAGAAAAACTCTAAAATCAAACCAGGGGAGATGGGCCTCTTGGCATTGGTTTGCAACTCGTCTAGGAGAAGGAAAACTCCAAAGTCAAACCCGGAAAGGAGTCACCGGTAGGCGTGAATAGGGTTCAACCCGAAATATGCGGCTGATTCCTGCAGCCAACCTGGCTCCACACGTATCGGCCCGCCGTTCCTGTGGGTTAAGCTTGCAAGGCCGAGAGGGTAATGCAGGTGCTGGGCATCCCTGCGTTTCCTTAACTCAGTCCCAGGCGGTGCATTGTCTGTGGAGAGGTCACTCCACCCACTTCAGCTTCACTGTGTGGTCAACAACACGGGAAGTGACAGTCACCAGTTATAAGTCCTGCACATATGGGCGTGAGTGCGGACGCTAGGGGTCACTTTCGACAGTGGGAGGATCCATCGTAGATCCACAGGTTGATTACCGCCCGCTTTAATCTGGGCAGCCCCCGGACAGTTAGGTACCAATCCGTCCCGTTACTGGCTTGCTCCTTTAAGGTGTAGGGAGCACTAGCTCCTGGCTAGATTTCTGGTATCGATAATGTACACACCTGGTACTAAACAGCAGATCAAAAACTCACCTCGCCAATCCATGCGCATTGCAACATGGAATGTCCGTACCATGAGGACAGGCCTCCCGGAGGACCTGTGGAGGTTCAGGTTGCGCACAAGATCTGCGAAAAACTGCTGTGATCGATGCAGAGTTGAGCAGGCTCAATATCTTAATATGTGCTCTGCAAGAGACTTGATTACCCGACGAGAGTTCATTGCGTGAGACCTCTTTACATTCTTCTGAAAAGGAAAAGACTTCGCTGAGGTTCGCGAATACGGTGTTGGTTTTGCGGTCCGAAACGATATACTTAGCGCCATTGAGACCCCGCGCGGTATTTCGGAACGTATAATGGTTTTGAGACTAAATACGCGGCAACGCGCCTGCGATTCCTCTGGTTTTGCGGGTGTCCATGGGCGGCGGTGATTACTTTCCATCAGGTGACCCGCTTGCTCGTTTGCCTCCTTCTGCTATAAAAAAAAAAAAAAAAAAAATAGCAGTTACGGTTATATTTCTTTGATCGCTGCTTACGCTCCGACATTAAAATCTTCGGACGAGTCGAAAGACACATTCTATAGCCAACTGGCCGTGGCGGCAACACTGTGTCCGATGGTGATCGCCTGTATAGGAGACTTCAATGCCCGTGTGGGCCGGGACTATTCCACGTGGACTGGGTGTATTGGTTACCATGGTATTGGCAATATAAATGACAATGGCTAACGTTTGTTAGAGTTTTGCTCTGAGAACCAACTATGCGTGACTAACACTTACTTCAAGGGCAAGTTGTCCCATAAAGTCTCTTGGAAACACCCTCGATCTGGCCACTGGCACCAGCTGGACGTGGTACTTACCAGAAGCAAGGATCTCCGCGACTTCCTTTAGAGTGATGTATAAGGCTCGAGGCGTCGAGTCCTATTTTTGAAGCCTCGAGGCGAAATGGCAAGACTCAGTGAGTTCGGTAAGCTCGGAGTCCCGAGCCTAGCCGAGCCGCGAGCTCTCTGAGCCATGCCTCGAGGCTTTAAAAGAGTTCGAGCCTTCAAAAGAGCTCGAACCTTCAAAAGCCGTAAAAAACAGCTCGAGTCTTAAAATAAACGCAAGCCTTCAATAAAAGGTCAAGTTTATGTTTATGACTGTAATATCTCTGTAACTAAGTAATAAATTAATGTAGTTAGTGGTGTTCGAAACTCAATTTCTCAGAGTCCTTTTACTTAGGGCTCGGAATCGTTTACAGAGCTTGACTCTTTTAACAGATTGTTCAACGACTACGAGTTTACGTGAGCCTGGGAGCTTAAAGTCTAGTCTTTTTTCTGCGCTCGAGTATTTTTATGCGGCCCGAGTCTTTTTTTTGGGTGCGCCTTTTTTACCTAACTTTGTAAGCCCCATTATCGGAAGTCCGAAAGTAAATTTTCTATTTTACATCCTAATGATCACTCTTTATAAAAATATTAATACTAATGATCGAACCTCATAATCATCTGAATTCATTACACATCAATATTATGTTCCTCGTATAAACTAATGTTTATTTTCATACAGTTTTTAATCATAATTGGCTATTTGACAGTTGTAACAATAAAATATGAAATATGTCGGAAATGGTAGGTTATGATTTAACGATAACTATCCAATAGTTTTTTTTTATTAAAATAATTTGTAAATATTTATGTTTTACAAAATAAATTTGTGATTTTTTTCTGTGGATTACAAGACCCGAAACACGGGCGGCCATGATTGAGCTTCATGTGACGTCACATTTCACAAAATATACAAAAACTATCTGTCATGTTCCAAGTTAAGTTTCTATATATATTGTGCCCAACAGTTTTCGCGCGAAATTTGAAATCAATAAAGAAAAATATGTTTTTTTCTGTTAAATAAAGCTTTTACGAGAAAGAAAATATTGTACGGGGTATAAAATAAGCGTTTGTAATTTTTTAAATACTTTTTCGAAAACTGTCAAGTAGCCAATTGTTAGTAAAACTCTGTGGTGGAATTGGATAGGTACGCGTACGATAGATATTATTTTTTGGAATTTTGCAACTCAATTTTGATCCACTTCCCGGTTACCGATTGAGATGAAATTTTGCATAAATGTGTAAATCGAGTGACAATGCAATATTATGATGACATGGTGCTGATCTGATGATGGAGATGAGAAAAACAAATCCCAGGACTGGTTTACAGAAAACGTTGAATGCCGCCCTAAGACACCGCATTAATCCCTGTCCGGAGACTGAAAAAGCACTTCGTAACGCAAAAACTGCTCTTCAACGAAGTGCACGGTACTTTGCCAACTCGTACTGCTCAGAACTCGGTCGCACCATGCAATTGTGTGCCGACAGTGGACACGTAAGCGGTGTTTATGAAGGCATTAAAAGGGTCCTCGGACCTGTCGCCAAGAAGACAGCTCCTCTCAAGGACGTGAACGGTGCTATCATCCTAGATAGCCAAAAACAACTTGACCGCTGGGTCGAGCACTACACCGATACCGATCTCTACTCGAGTCCAGTCGACATACATCCGGAGGCCGTGCAAAACATGCCCAAACTGAATGTAATGACCGAGTTAGATGATCCACCGTCTGTAGAGGAGTTCACCAAGGCTGTCAATCGGCTTAAGCGCGGGAACAGTCCTGGCGGCGACGGCACCCAAGCTGAAATAGATAAACTCCAATGCGTGAGACCAATCTTGTACAATCTACTGTGTGAATGCTGGGACGCGGGAGGTGAGCCTAGGGATATGCGTGACGCTAACATCATCACATTATACAAAGGGAAAGGTGACCGCGGCGGCTGTAACAACTACCGCGATATCTCTCTTTTGAGCGTAATTGGCAAGCTTTTTGGCCTAGTCATTCTATCAAGACTCCAAAAGCTTGCAGAGCGCGTCTATCCTGAGTCATAGTGTGGTTTCCGCTCCGGGCGTTCCACAGTTGAAATGATTTTCGTGAACAAAAGATCCCCTTGGCTGCAGCCTTCGTTGACCTTAATAAGGCCTTCGATACGGTCAGCCGGAAGGGATTGTACACAGCGCTCGAGAGCATTGGGTGTCCACCTAAGCTTCTTCGTTTCGTGGCATCGTTCCATGAGGACATGAAGGAGTCAGTGGTTTTTAATAGAAATCTATCAGAATCGTTCGAGGTCTCCAGAGGAGTGCGACAGGGTTGTGTCCTGGCTCCTACCCTGTTTGGTATATACTTCTCGCTTATATTACGTACCGCTTTCGGCGATAGCCAACAGGGTATCCATCTACATACGAGAACCGACGGAAAGATGTTTAACATCTCCCTCCTCAAATCTAAAAGAAAACGCGAGGATCTTTTCGTCAACAGTCTTCTGTACGCTGATGACGCAGCTTTCGTTGCTAACTCCTAACGTGAGCTCCGGTTAATGATGAATCCATTCTCAAAACACGAAAAAGACCGTTGTGCTATAGTCTGACCGCTACCGCTGTACCGCGCCTTGGGTATGCGAGCGGCGAGGCGGGGGTGCGAAACAGTTGCACCATTTTGTCATTGTGCCGTCATCGCTTACGGCTTAGTGTGTTAGACGCACACGAGATAAAATATCTAAAAATGGGTCGTGCATTATCTCGAGATAATCAAGACTGTCATTTTTAAAGTAGCCGAATATTTTAAGAAAAGAAAAGCAAACAAAGAAAGTTTATATTATATATTTCCAAAAATTAAAGATTTATAATGAAATAATCATTTATATTGGTTCTTTAATTATTGTCTAAAAATCATACTGGACAAAAATGGATTGGATGTAATTATACTCGTAAATATAAAGCTTCAATAAACTGTGCTTCGATATCGTAAGATCTGTCTGACACTACGAATCTCAAGTGAGTTCATGCTATTTACTTCCCACTCCCCCCACCACCCGCGCATACCTATGGCGCGGTACAGCGGTTGCGGTCAGGCTATAGTGCAAGGTATTTCCGTTGCCCCAGCGATCTCTCTTAATGGCGCGCAGTTAGAGGTAGTTAACAGATTTTGCTACCTAGGGTCGACCGTCACGAACAACCTCTCGCTTGATGCGGAGGTCGACATACGTATCGGAAAGGCGGCGACCATGTTCGGCTTAGTACGGCTTAGGCTTAGTGCTCGAGTATGGCAAAACAAGCATCTCACAACAAAGACCAAGATGTTGGTCTTTCAAGCTTCGATTTTAAGCATACTCTTGTACGGAGCCGAAACCTGGACGACATACGCAAAAGTAGAACGTCGTTTAAATTCCTTCTATATGCGCTGCCTTCGTAAGACCTTGAGCATACCATGGCAAGACAGGATCACAAACGAAAGGGTTCTAGAAATGGCACAGCTGCCTAGCCTGACCGCGTTTCTCAAACAGAGACGTTTGCGCTGGCTTGGGCATGTGTACAGGATGGAACCCTCCCGACTACCACGACGTGTTCTTCTTGGTGCTGTCGCGAATGCAAAAAGAGACGTTGGGAGGCTATTGCTTCTCTTTAAGGATTGCGCTAAAAGAGACATGTCTACCTTTCACATTGACCACAGAAACTGGGAAAAGCTTGCAGAGAAACGGACGGAGTGGCGTAAACACGTGTTGGAGGGTCGCAAGTTTTGCGATAAAATCTGGTTCGCGGCATTCGCTGACAAGAGAAAGAGACAACGTCAAGGCGACCCAGTCCCATCTGTCGCAAACTTCTATTGTCAAGCCTGCGGTAGAACATGTCGCTCACGCATCGGACTTTTCAGCCACCAAAAACGGTGTTTGCCCAGCATTGCACCATAAATCGTCTGCAATAGACGCAAAGGCCAATGAACGTCTGACCATTGTGGTTTGAAGGTGAGCTATGATTTTAATGTTAAGGAGGAGCCTAAAAGTGTAACAAGTAAACCAGTTACAAAAAAGCGAATGGAGTGTTTTAAAACCAAAGTAGCTTGTAAAATCGATAATTTGCCCTTTATACATGATGATCCGGATGTACTATATAGTAATCTCTTTGATTTAATAAAGACAAAATAGAATCAAGTGTTCACCTCTTAAACAATAAAGTTTTCACAAAAACTTAAGTTCTGTGACTGGGCCACGCACGACTGGTATTTATAAAAGTAGAAATAAACTGTATTGAGTTATATAATTTCAGACCATAATAACCATAATTTAAATTTTACAGAATATGTAAAAAATTACTCTAAATAGTTTAAGAAAGTGTGCATACTAGCAAAATCTAAATTCATTAAATATAAAATTAAAAAATCTAATAATAAAATAAAAAGCCTTGGGATATCATCAACCGTGAAACTGGTAAATTAAAACCACGGGACAACACTTTCACTCTTAAAATTAAAGAAAACCTTATCAATTCAGATGCAAAAACTGCTAATACTTTTGATGATTTCTTTATAAATATACCTGTGGTAACAACTTCAAATTTAAATTCATCACCAGTGGCGGCACAATCTTTTCTCGAACAACATGTACTCAAATGTAATGTTTCTTTTAATTTTCAATATATTGACTCTAAAAATATTATTAAAACTTTCAAATCACTAAAAATTAAAAACACAGGTGATTTGTGGAGCATGTCTATAAAGATAATTAAGAATATTATATATTCTATAGCACTCTATCTTGCTGACATATTTAATAACTGTATTGATAAGGGAATCTTTCCTGATCTTATGAATTTAAGTAAGGTTATACCTTTATTTAAATCGGGAAATAAAGAAGACCCCAGTAACTATCGACCAATTTCAATACTACCAGCACTAAGTAAGATTTATGAAAAAAATATTTTCGAACAGTTAGTGGAATACTTTAACGTGTTAACGTTTTACTTATTAAGCAATTCTGTTTTACTAGTGGTCGTTCCACTACTGATGCAGGTGTTGCTCTAGTAAAACATAATATTTGATGCCTGGGAGGAGTCTCATAACGATCTTGGAGTTTTCTGCGACCTGTCCAAGGCTTTCGATTGCGTTGAGCACCAGACATTGGTGATGAAGTTAAATTACTATGGTCTCAAAGGTTTTGCGCTTGATTTGATAAAGTCTTATCTCAGTTCTAGAACACAAACTGTCGATGTCAATGGAACTAAGTCATCTGGTTCTCATGTAAAAATGGGAGTTCCACAAGGGTCAATCCTAGGCCCTTTCTTATTTTTGATATATATTAATGACTTGCCATTCTTTGTAAAAAACTTCTGTGATATTATATTGTTTACAGATACTTTACTTATTTTTAATGTGACTAGGCCTAAGAAAAATTATGACGATGTTAATAATGCTCTCTCAGAAGTACTCAGTTGGTTTACTGTTAATAATTTACAGCTAAATGCTAAGAAAACCAAATGCATTAATTTTACACTACCAAATGTTAAGACCGAACAAACCGATGTAAGGATAAACGGTGATAAATTAGATTTGGTAGACTCGACTGTTTTTCTAGAAATAACCCTTGACTCAAAACTTCAATGGAATCCTCATATATCGAAATTGGCCGGCAAACTCAGTTCTGCTGCTTACGCCATTAGAAAAATGAGGCAGCTAACCGACGTTGAAACTGCTAAAACGGTTTACTTTAGTTATTTTCACAGTGTCATGTCATGTCATATGGCGCCCTACTGTGGGGAACAGCGGCTGATGTTGAAACTATATTCATGTTACAGAAACGGGCAATAGGAACCATCTATAGACTAAGTTCACGAACTTCTCTAAGAGATATTTTAAAAGAGTTGGTGTTCTTACAGCTGCATCTCAATATATTTATTTTTGTGCGTTGCAATATTACCTAACTCATTCACTAAACACGGTAACGTACCTACACAATTTCAATACTAGAAATAAGTCAAAACTTATGATGCCCCTGTTCAGGTTACAGAAGATTCACGGCTCTTTCTTGGGGCAAGGTATACACTATTATAGAACAAAACTTATGTTGCGTAAAATGTTGCCTAAATTTTTTCTTGCTTGCTTCATTGGAGTTGCTCGAGTGTGTCATGCTCTCTTAAAGTGTCTCTGCGGTGGTGGCATGTGCGTCGGGTCGTTACGTTCCCTAAACATGGTTAAGCGAAGTGATGGCTGATTCACATGTCATACTCGTGAACGGGTGCCGCCTGTAGAGGCTTGTTCTGCTCTTGCTAACTTATTTTTATTATTAGTAGTTATATTAGTAGTTGTAGTCTTACTTTTATTTTTCTGTACTATAAGACATTGATTACCATTATCAGTCATCTGTCAAGCGCGGCACTGTGCGGATCGTTTTGTGTTTGCGTGCGGAAGGTGGTGTTAAAATCGCCCGTTATGAGGTATAATGACCTCAAATGTAGTGAAATGTAGTGGATGCAATATTGTGATAAATGAAGTTCTAGCATTTATACAAACGAAAATTGACGTCATGGACGAAAAAAGCATTATTCAGATCTGTTCGACAGGATTTTCGGCTGAAGATATCTCAGAAGCAAAGAAGCTTCTATTCGAGTCTGTGCCGAACTCCAAGCCTACAATACGAAGAAAGGAAGGAAAGCACCTTCGTCACCTTGACGATGTGATCAGTTTATTGAAGCGTGTAAATCCAGATGAAATACCGATTTTTGTGGCCAGGGACTTACATAAGTTATCACCGGTTAGCTTTGATCACGTAGATGTTACTCGCTTTACTAAAGAATATTCTGACGTTACGTTACAAAAAGAGGTACGTGACATCAAAAGTCAATATTCCAAAAAAGAAGACTTGGATGTACTGAAGACGAACCTGGAAAACATTAGTCATGCTCCTGTTGTAAACAACTTTGATTATGTAAACAAAAGAAGGGGCGCTCAGGCGTTCGATAGTTATATGTGTGACAGTGGCCCCATAGGGCTTATGCTGATTGATATGGAATCGTCAAACAAAGTTTTACCGTTCGGGGAAACCTCTCAAGATCAGATGCATTACAAAAATTTGGAGGGTACTCAAATAGAAAGTAACGACAATGTTCAACCGTCAGCTGACCGTTTTTCGCCGCAATCGGCAAGCGGGCAAGTTAGTAAATCTAATGACGACACTGACGCGTGCTCGCTCGCACACGTTGTTGTTGCCGTTTCACAGACGAGCAACGGGCACTCCGCTACAAAACAATGCATCAATAAACGTTTGCGCTGCAGTGCCCCTACTATGGGTTCGAATAATATAAAGACCGTAACTCACTCAGCTAATAACAAACCTACTACAATGACCTTTAAAATATCATTGACCTACTATGTCAGAAGTGTTGAGAGAGGAAAGCGCATGGAAACCGGTAGTAGGGGAGAGCAAATGGCAAGCTGTGAAATATGGAAAGAAGAAAAATTTCTGGGAATGATGGGAAAAGCTACCATTTTACCAAATGGGAAATTTAAGTCCGTGGTTTTAAAAACGCCACTATATATTTCGAATGTTTCTAAAGATACATCGGAGGAAGACATCATTTTGTATATTCGTAATAAAACAAACGAAACCGTTTCTGTGTACCAAATTAAATCGAAAACTGATAAGATGTACAATTCATTTAAATTATATGTTTCAAAAGATAAACTTTCTTTATACTTGGATGCGCCTTTTTGGCCAAATGGTATAACATATAGGCGTTTTGTGCGCTCGACACCGGGTAATGAGACTAAACAGCCAGCTCAGAGGATTGCAAAATAAATTCATTAGAAACAAAGAAACAGATACAACAAACTATCACAAACGTAAAAAAAACTTTATTTATTTTGTACTGAGTTACGCGTGCGTAAAGAAATATGATTACCACAGTTTCTGACAACACAAAGCTCATAAGTTTTAACTGCAAATCTGTGAAGACTGCCGTTGAAAGCATAAGGTACCTGTGCAAAAGAGCTGATATAGTGGCCCTCCAGGAAACTTGGCTGCTCCCGCATGACATCCCTTACCTCGGTTCTATCAGCAGTGACTTCGAATACACCGGCACATCTGCGGTGGACACGTCAGTTGGCATCCTGAAGGGGAGGCCTAATGGTGGAGTGGCCATTTTGTGGCGTAAAGGTCTGTTCAAATCAGTGTCGTTGTTACCATGCAGCAGTCCCCGTATTACGGCTATCAAAGGTATGCTCAGTGGCCGTTCTATAATAGTTTTTAGTGTTTATATGCCTACTGACTCGCTAGAAAATTTGCCTGTGTTTACCGAATGTTTAAGCGAAATCAATGCCATAGTAGAAAGTAATGCGGTAGAGTCAGTTTTCATTTTGGGAGACTTTAACGCTCATCCGAAGGAACTGTTTTGTACTGAATTAATTAATTTTTGTAGTGACCAGAAATGGATTTGTGCAGATTTGGAAAAATTAGGTTTATCTTTATTGTTGAAATTTTGCATTCACAATGCTATATAGATATAGGATAAAATGTTTACTAGAAAAAAAAAATCAATCAGTCTCAGGAAGCTCGAGTGGGATTCGAACCCACGACCTTTGGATTGCCGGTCCACTGCTCTAACCGCTGAGCTACCGAGACCCCAGAAGACTCGTTGAATTTTTCCTAGTAGTTTGATTTACGCTGCAAGTCAGCGGTATTACGTCACTGTGAAGTCTACCCTCACATTCGAAAGAAATACTATTGCAAGTATTTAACAATCGATAAAGACGTAATTGCTTATAAATATCTTTATTGTTGAAATTTTGCATTCACAATGCTATATAGATATAGGATAAAATGTTTACTAGAAAAAAAAAAATCTCTGGGGTCTTCTGGGGTCTCGGTAGCTCAGCGGTTAGAGCAGTGGACCGGCAATCCAAAGGTCGTGGGTTCGAATCCCACTCGAGCTTCCTGAGACTGATTGATTTTTTTTCTAGTAAACATTTTATCCTATATCTATATAGCATTGTGAATGCAAAATTTCAACAATAAAGATATTTATAAGCAATTACGTCTTTATCGATTGTTAAATACTTGCAATAGTATTTCTTTCGAATGTGAGGGTAGACTTCACAGTGACGTAATACCGCTGACTTGCAGCGTAAATCAAACTACTAGGAAAAATTCAACGAGTCTTCTGGGGTCTCGGTAGCTCAGCGGTTAGAGCAGTGGACCGGCAATCCAAAGGTCGTGGGTTCGAATCCCACTCGAGCTTCCTGAGACTGATTGATTTTTTTTTTTTCTAGTAAACATTTTATCCTATATTATAGCATTGTGAATGCAAAATTTCAACAATAAAGATATTTATAAGCAATTACGTCTTTATCGATTGTTAAATACTTGCAATAGTATTTCTTTCGAATGTGAGGGTAGACTTCACAGTGACGTAATACCGCTGACTTGCAGCGTAAATCAAACTACTAGGAACAATTCAACGAGTCTTCTGGGGTCTCGGTAGCTCAGCGGTTAGAGCAGTGGACCGGCAATCCAAAGGTCGTGGGTTCGAATCCCACTCGAGCTTCCTGAGACTGATTGATTTTTTTTCTAGTAAACATTTTATCCTAAAATTAGGTTTAGTTCTGATCATTATACTTTTGTCAGTGATGCTCACGGGTGCCGGAGATGGCTTGACCACTGTGTTGCTACCCAGTCTGCCTGGCTGACTATTGCTAATATTGAGATTGATATGAATGTATATTCCTCTGATCATTTGCCACTTATTATTGATTGTAATTTAAATAAAATAAAACAAAAAGTGAATCTTAACAATAATGTTCTAAGAAATAAGATAATATGGGGTGTAAGAAATTGTGTACAAACGGAAAAATATTATGATATATGTAATGGTCGTTTAAGAAATGTACATTTTCCAAATGAGTTAATGACGTGTGGGGATAAATTTTGTACATTGATAGAGCATAGGTCAGTACTCGATAAAATGTATAGTGAGTTTATAGATATATATTCTGACGCTGCTATGGAAACGTATGCAAGTACGGAGTCTTGTCCTCGTAGGGGCCGTGGAAAAAGCAGACGTGTGTGCGGGTACAGCACGTATGCGATGCGCACCGGGAGGCCAGGCTTCAATACCAGATGTGGTTACTACATGGCAAGCCTCAGTCGGGTGTTATTTTGCAAAAAATGCGCGAAACTCGTACAATTTTAAAAAGTAGGTTAAGTTTTGCATTAAAAATCAAGAGCAAATAAAAATGGACATGCTAGCTACTCATAAAAAATTTTTCAAAATTTTGGAAGTGCACAAATAAGCTAAATATTGTACCTAGCCTGCCGGTGACTGTGGGGGAGAGAAACGAACCTCAAGATATTGCTGATATGTTTATGGAGCATTTCAAGGTTCAGTCACCTCTAGGGCCCTCACACGGAGTGTTCGATGCTGAGGCAGTTCGGGACAGGGTACCTGTTCGATTCTCGGCTAAGCAAATAGCGGCTGTCATTATGAAAATGACAAGAGGCAAGTGGTGACTTGCCGTGGTCACGACGGGCTCAGCATCGAGCACTTAAAATATGCTGGGTTCCACTTGCCGAGGGTTTTAAGTATGTTTTTCTCGTGTTGTTTAAGTCACGCCTACTTGCCCGCGGACCTGATGAGGACTATAGTCATTCCGATCGTTAAAAATAAGACTGGGGATATTTCGGATAAAAACAATTACAGGCCGATCTCGTTAGCCACTGTTGTAGCGAAGGTGTTGGATAGAATGCTTGACTCACACTTAGATAAACACCTCAAGTTTCATGATGCCCAATTTGGATTTAGATCTGGATTATCAACGGAAAGCGCAATCTTGAGTCTCAAGCATACTGTCCGGTACTATACGGATCGGCGGACTCCGATTTACGCCTGCTTCCTCGACCTCTCCAAGGCCTTTGATCTCGTATCTTACGATGTCCTTTGGGGAAAGATGAGGAGGCAAGGCGTTCCGCCGGATATATCACAGTTGTTACAATTTTGGTATACAAATCAAATTAACAGTGTGAAATGGGCTCACTCGCTCTCTGAGGAGTATGGGTTGCACTGCGGCGTGAGACAGGGGGGGCTGACGTCTCCCAAGCTTTTCAACCTATACATAAATGATCTCATCGTTGAGCTCAGCAGCATGCGTGTCGGTTGTTGGCAACATAAGCTACGCGGCTGACATGGTGCTGCTGGCCCCAACGGTGGGGGCACTCAGAAAAATGTTACGGGTTTGTGAGGCGTATGCTGCCAGTCACAGACTGTTATACAATGTTATAAAAAGCGAGTATATGATTTTTAAGGCCGCCGGCAAAATGTCCTAGAGAATCACCTGAACTCATATTGAATGGAGTAAAACTCAATAGGGTAAATCAATTTAAATACCTTGGACATTTCGTTGCCGACGACCTTAAGGATCATGTCGATATTGAAAGGGAGCGTAGGGCATTGGCGGTTAGGTGTAACATGCTGGCCCGCAGGTTCGCTCGTTGTACAGACCAAGTTAAAATCACGCTGTTTAAGGCATATTGTCAGAGTTTGTACACGAGCAGTCTGTGGTTCAGCTACACCAAAAAATCGCTAAATGTCCTACGTGTTCAATATAACAACGGATTTAGGGCGCTGTTGGGTCTGCCTCGCTTCTGTAGCGCGTCAGAAATGTTTGCTCAAACGTATACTGACGGCTTTCATGCCATCATCCGCAAGAAAATAGCATCGCTATTAGAAAGGATACGCGGTAGCCCCAACAGCATCTTGAGGACCGTTGTGGAGAGACATGACTCTCCCCTTATTGGGCATTTTGTTCACCTGCTGATCAAACAGAGCGCTTGATCTGTTTGATTGGCGGATCTGTAGCTAAAATATTATAATAGAGTTGTACTTACTAACATAGTCATAAATAACACCTACTAACCTATGGATCTGTGTTATCTTAGTAAATAAACATTATTATTATTATTAGTATTACATTGATTATTTTATATTGATGAATACCTGAACTTTTTATTTTTATTCATATATTTTTTATTTTTAAGTCCTTGTAGTTTTATGTTTTTATTATTGTAATGGAAAGTGCCCTTCTATGATAGGGAAGGCATTTTGCAATTTTAATTGAAGCTGTAAAAGAAAGGGAGAAAAGAAATGCCCTTGCTGAGTTTCTTGCCGGTTCTTCTCAGTATGTACAAGACTCCTGCCCCATACTTAGACTTACTAACCGATGGCATATTGACATTTATAAGTACTGTAACCTTAGACTAAAACAAAAAGGGAAGATACAGCATGTGCCTACGCATTGACGTCTCTCGGTCGCTTCGCAACAGACGAGTACGTACGATCGATTCCGATGCATCTGCGGAGTAGCGTCTTTCTCGCAGAATATCCGCAATAGTACGATGTCGCCTGTTCGCTCGGCAAATTGCGACTGAAGTGAAATTGTGCCTTTAGGCACAGTATAAATATTTAGCTCATATTTATACTGTGCTTTAGGCCTAATTTTGACGGCTCACTCACGAGAAGGTAATGCCGTATCTTCCCTTTTTGTTTTAATCTAAGGCTGTAACCTAAACAAGGCTTATCCTGAATAAATGATATTGAATCTTAAATTTAGCCAAATGTCACGTGTGACCAACCGTTTCGACGAAACCGAAATTTTAAATTAATAAAGAAAGATATGTTTTTTCTATTAAAAAAAGCTTTTTCGAGAAAAAAAATATTGTACGTGGTATAAGTTAAGCGTTTGTAATTTTCAAAATACTTTTCCAAAAACTGTCAAGTAGCCAATTTCTTTTTCTACTATTTATAATACATTATACTGTTAATTAAGGATTATGAATGTTATTTTCTTTTAATAAATTAGGTTTCCGAGTGGAAAGAAGCGAATTTGTCATAAAATCTCATTTAAATGAAAAAGGGTTACATTTTGCTAGCAATGAAGACTTTTTGAATTCTAATGTTTTGACTCATTTTTCGAACATTCAAAACATCAGACACCCATTTTCAATCATCGAGTACATTTCATTAAAACCATAAATTGATAAATACATAAATATTAGTCGCCATTATGCACACAAAAATAACCCCGAAATACAAAAAGTTTCAGCGACAAAATAAAATTTTTGAAGGTAAATATGTATTTTATTTGGTTACTTTCATTATTATTTATTACATTTTTCGAATTTGCAATAAATATGATTTACTTTTAGAGGATGTTTTATTTCTTACCTATGTACTTTTTCAATAAAGTGTCCACCTACGACTATAAATGTTACTCTATGCACAAGAAACATTTGAAGTGCAATCATTAAAATTATACTATCTCTTTCATTTGCATGTTATTTCGTTTTTTTAACAGTGAAACTTGTCAATGTGTGCAGTTTTGGATTACTCGGAACAGATTTTAAACGCAAATTACTAAGAACGTAACATATCTATAGTTTATAATATCATTGGGGTAGGGTACCTATGTTTTATGTCCCAACTAGCAAATTGGTCGTATAAAAACTGTGCTATACGACTTTCGGTTATATAACTGTTGAATAGATGTTATTAGACAACTACAACGTTGTGTAACCGTTATTCCTACAACGATTTAGTCCCGTAACTAAATGGTCCACTAAATAAGTTGAGTAAACGTTTTTACGACTGGATTATACAACGTTGTATAGTGGTGCCTGTGTATAGGTTAGGTTTACGTTTATACGAATGATTTATACAACGTCGTATAGTGGTGCCTGTGTATAGGTTAGGTAGACGTTTTTACGACTGATTTATACAACGTCGTATAATGGTGCCTGTGTATAGGTTAAGTAGACGTTTTTACGACTGATTCATACAACGTCGAATAGTGGTACCTGTGTATAGATTAGGTAGACGTTTTACGACTGATTCCTACAACGTCGTATAGTGGTGCCTGTGTATAGGTTAGGTAGACGTTTTTACGACTGATTCATACAACGTCGAATAGTGGTGTTAGAGTATAGGCTACGTGAACGTTTTTACGACTGCTTTATTATATCGTCGTATTATGAAGCCAGGTTGTAGGTCGGATAAATAAAAAAAACATGACACCATGTATAAAGGTTTTATTTAAATTAAAGGTTATCTGTTCATGTTTATTATCTCACGGAACTCTAAAATAATTTATCATGGCCGACCATCTCGGTCGCAAGAAACCGCATTATGCGACCTTTTCATTCTATAATTGATGTATAGAAGTCGTTTCTTAACTTAGACAAGATGGCTGCTATTTTAGTATGTAAACAAATTTTAAGCAATAGTATACAATAATTTAATTTCAAGAAATTCGAAGGGGGCGTAAAAAATTTCACAACAACACATCTATATTTCACCACAAAACTAAACGTCCCATAAGAACTAGGTGCACTGCACACATTTATCCTAACACTCTGTTCGTGTATAATATTGTTAAAGTAAATGTAAAACTAGTTAAGTAAATTATAACTTATATACCGTTTAAATTTTGTATTTGATAACACGCACTTTTCCAGCAAACATCATAGGAACGAATGAATGGAATGAACTGAATGTGTACAATAAAAGTCGATGTTAAACACTTAACCGACATTACAGTCATCTTCTAAATGTCTATGCAATTGTTATAGGACTTCAGTGGTTCGATAACAGTCGGTCAAAAACTTTTATGTAACATTTAAAAGTTGTTGACTGACGTTTATTTAACTTGTAAATAACAATAATGTCGTTTAATATGGGCCTATTTCGCGTTGTATAAACGTCTACGACACGTTTATATGACCCACTTTATAGAACCAAAAGGAAATGTAAAACGTTTTCTCAACTATTATGCAACGATAATTTGTTACTTGGGGTGTCCATAAAAAGTTGTGTGTGACATATTATTTTGAAATAGATTTCGGGATGTTAAGTAAAAATGTGGGTTGAGTCCTTACCTAAAAATAAGTTACCAAGTTTGGACATAACTTTTTTTGTAAATAGCGGTACCTACTTAGAATAATAACGCTATAGAAAGATAGTCTTCATACAAGCGCTCTGTCAAAAATGAAGCACTAAACCGATTCACACACACGTGACGTGCGCGCATGGCCGTGATCTGCTGTCTCTTTCCAATTCTATGAATATGAAAGAGACAGCACTGCGCAGGCCGCTGCTACCGAGGCTTTAACTTAGAGAATCACACTGCAGTACGTTTATATTTTGACCTAATTAACTACAAAACTATGAAATACTGAAAGCTTACCTGTGAAAAGTGATGTTATTACACTTCTTTTGTTTTTCAGGTGTGTTGTGACACAATTTAACTGCACAAACCGTCATTTTTTTTTTGTTTTCGCGAGACACGTTCGGCGCGCTGTGACATTGAACACTACGGAGCGGTCCGGCGTTTGGTGCCATTTCTGGCTCCAATTAATGTGCTTCAAAATAGGCGCGCGAACTTGGTTTCTATAGCGTTATTATTCTAAGGGTACCTACCTATCTATCTGCGGCGTTGCCATATTGTGTTAGTGCACAAACGCAGCGCTCGCAGTCGCAATTCAAATAAGATTTCATTCCAATCTCGCGAACGAGAACAATTAGTGTAACGTAGGTATCATTAGTAAAATTTATTAGTAAAAAAAATATATATTAGTAAAAACGATCGGGCAAAAAAAAAACAGTTTAGTAACGTGTTTAATTACTTTCAATTAAGTGAAGTTGGCAAAAAAAAAGTCAAAATGCGGTCCGGGTGTCGCAAATGGGATGCATAAAAAATGCACTAAATTTTTTTTTACAAACTGACGGAAAACATTGCTATCAAAAAGAAATAGAAAAATTGCAAAAAAAGTTTTAAGAAATTGTAAAAAAAAGACAAAAAAATTCAGTCGATTTTTATATGGAGCCGACACTTACAATAAAATGTTAAAGTAACTTTTATAAAAACGCGAATATATCAAAAACGGTGCGTCGTAGCTAAAATCTAAAGAAATTTAGGCACCCCTGAAAACCCCGCAGAAACCAGGGCCCTTATTCTATAACGATTCCTTGTTTCAAAACCACGTTAATTCCTTAAAAAGTTACGATATCTTCCCAAAAACATATGCGTTTGACGTTTGTGCGCGGTAAGGTTTAGGTGTGGAATCTATAGATTGCGATACAGAATCAGGGCCCTGAGCGGTATCCGATGTACTTACTAATAAAAAATGCCCAACGCATTGGGCATAAATAAAGGCACTGGGTGCTGTTGTGTTGCGTCCGGCCAGTGAGAGTTCCGGAGGCCCCGTCCTATTGAAGGCGCATATCAATGACATAGTATAACTTTTTTTGATTGAATTGGAGAACAAACAAAGATTTTCATTAAACTTCTATTACTTCTTGTTCTACATTACAATACCTACTTATAAAATGTAAATTAAACTTAAAATAAATGTCATACCTACGAGACATGAACGTAAACATGTTAGTTAGCTAGCATATTATATTAGGTACCTAAACAACAATTAAATCAAATTATCTTATACATCCTTTTTATAAACTTTTCTACCGTATTACAAAACAAAATGTTTGTAACATTTTCCAAGAGTGGGTATAGGTAGGTACTTATTTGTTTTTATTTTTTCTATTAAACTTCTATTAGTTCTTGCCCTACTTAACAAAACGTCTAATAATATGTAAATTAAACTTAAAATAAACGGTATACGAGACATGAACCTAAAACATGTTAGCATATAACATTAAAACAAAAACACATTTTTTTAATAAAGCCATTATTATAAACTTCTCTACATAACAAAACTTATAATATTATGTAAATTAAACTTAAAATAAATGGCATACGAGACATGAACCTAAAACATGTTAGCATGAAATTTAAACCCAGGCCCGGCGCAAAAGAAATATGTACCTCAAAATACTGGTAATGTTGAGTAATTAATTACTGCATAGGGGACACCGTCGAAATATTTTTTTAAATGTATAAAATTGCTATTGAAAGTTTTACAGGGGTCATATCAATGTTTCAGTAAAAGGATCATTAACCCCTCAATCTTGGATTTTTTGACACTTTTTTGACATTAACTGTCAGCGTCAAATTTGACAGAATCGAGCATAGACTATGCGATATTTTGCGATAACAATACATAAGATGAACCACAGAACCGAAATAACCAAACTTGTTTATACTAAAGTAGTCTGAAAGTCTATGAAAACACGGTACAAAGTTAAGTGTGTTTTTGTAGGTGCGGTCTCATGCGACCGCTTGGGGTTTGAGGGGTAAATTGCTAAAATGGGTGTTTAGCAGTATAATCAAAATATTTTTCTACAGTATATATATTACCTTACCACCACTATTATTATTTAAGTAGTAGCAGAAGTCATCAATATATTTAAAAAACATGTTTTTTCTGGTAATATACATATTATTATATAGGTATCAGTTATAATCACATCACACTAAGTTATATTCTAAATGTGAAAATAACGATGGGTAGATATTTTAATGTTTGGATGTTTTTTTCTACTTTTACTGAACTGATTTGAATGAAACTAGGTAGATCACAGACCGTAAGTGGTCCGTGAGGTAGATAGATAAGGACCAGGATTAACACCGCTGACTGCACCGCAGGCGGAAGCCAGTCCGATAAACCCAATCATTTTACTAATTTTAATTTAAATATTTTTTACAATTTCGAAAAGCAATTTCACACTTTTAAAAAAATATTTCGGCGATTCCAACTATGCAGTATTTAATGACACATTTTTACTATAAATCTGAGATAAGTTTTATTTCCGCCGGGCCTGGGTTTTTTTGGCCATTATCCTTTAACACAAATTAATTTACATTACATTTTTTTACTTTTCTAACATTAAACAAAACAATGTTTTAAACACTTTCATGTACCAAGGTTGTTTACATAATATTTTACATTTTAAAATAGAGCTCTAATCTTCTAACAAAGAGACATTTTCCAATGTAATGTCTGAAACATTCTGTTCTTCCTCTCTATCTTCATAAGATGACTGTACATAAGAGATAGAGCCAATGTTTAAAACTCTATCATGAGCGGGTAAATATACACCAAACTGATCCTTTGGGTAACGGTTGAACGTCCCTTTTCTATTGTTCAACGTATCTATTATATCAGTTTTTCGTATTATAGGGTGACTTTCATTTTTAGTTAATCCTGTAAACAAACAATAAAGACAGACAGTAAATTGAAACCAGCATTATGATGTGATGTTCAAAAATATCTGATCAGATATTTTTGCAGGCCGTCGATAGTCACATCTTAATGCTGGTGAGCTGTACCATCCAAATATTATAAACATTGAAGAGAGAGAAAATTAATATATAAGGTAATATTAAACTTTACCTACCCTTAAAGTTATGTTTCAGCCTGTTAACTTTACTTAGAAACTTGTTTGTCATTAACAGTCGTTCTGAAAAAAAAGTTACGGTTAGGAACATAGGAACTGAATCTGATAAATAAATTAATAATATCTCATCATAATTTATTTAACACTAGCGGCCGCTTGCGGTTTCACCCGCGTGGTTCCCGTTCTCGTAGAAATATCTGGATAAAAAGTATTCTATGTGTTAATCCAGGCTATAAACTATCTGTATGCCGAATTTCATCTAAATCCATTCAGTAGTTTTTACGTGAAAGAGTAACAAACATCCATCCATACTTACAAACTTACTTACTTATTAGTAGGATTGTGCCGATGACTTCTACCTACTTTGACTAGCACGTAAAGTACAGACGCGGGCTTAATGCCTAAGGCAAACTCTCCCAGTCAAGCATAAGGTGGTGCAGAGACAAAAAATGGTAGGGTGCACAAACTAAATGAAAATATATTAATAAATAAAAATAAATAAACTTAATGTACTTACATATACGATATAAAACAATATATACAATATATGTATAATACATATAATACTATTACATAGATATTAAATATAACATAATTTTTAGACGATTACCTAATAATGTAGTATATAAGCTTGTTCTGTAAGAAAGCTGTAGAACTTGGATATTTAGTACTTTCTCTACATAGATAAGATAAATGTAGGTACTGCTCTTATAGATAATTAAACGAGATACTTAAACCTTTTTTTACCAACATACTTGATCATACTAACCTAAACACCTATCTCATTTATTAGGTAATAAGACGTAAGAAAAGTAACTAGTAAATCGAAAAATACCAACGTTTCCGATTTTCCGCGCTAATGCTTAGGACATCAGCCAACATCGTGTCGAGAACTTCATTAATTTCGGCAAGTCTCGGCTGCCATATTACGTCCACAGCGTCCTGCACACAAGCCGTAAGACACAAGAAGGCCTCGTCAAACACAATGTCATGCTCCCTGGCTGCGTATAGGTTGTTCAATGCGTGGCTAAACGCATTAATTACCAGCTGCCAGACTGCTCCTTCTATAGTTGATCGTGTCACTAGCTCTGAATAAAACAAAAATTGTAGCTATCATAATGTGTAATTAGTGCAACACGTAACCTGCCTTTAGTCTTAACAGGTTTACCTACCAAAAATCTGTCGTTGTTGAAGACCTTTAGGGTAGGTAACTTAAATTGTGGACTTGTTTCATAAGAAGATTTGGACCTGACTGAACCGGTGTAGGACCAACCACGGCAAATCCAACCATCACCTACATAAATGGGGCCTGAGGGAGACGCCACACTGTGAATGTGGTCACTTGGACCAAACTCTATCACATACGAAATTGGTGACTGCTCCCTCTTAATTGTTTTCCAGATAACCGAGCTCTACATTAAGTAAGACGGATGCCGCAGATACTTGACTGAGGAGATTTAAATGAAACACTTTTTACTGATCAAAACTAGTGTTTAATTTACTTACTATACATTAAGTACATAGCTCTTTATTCCCGACGTTTTCTGTGACCTGAATGTGTGTTTCCGGAGTCATCCTGTGACCACGGACCCTGTAAATGGTTCGAAACGTCAGGAATAAAAAACTATGTATCAAATTAAACACGAGTTCGAGTTTTGATCCGTAAAAAGTGTTTAAACCGTAGAAAACAATATACTACTCTGTCAAGAAAGTACCGGGAAAAGATCAATAATACACAAAAAGTTAGTTATTTATCCAAATTTATTTTATCGCCTTCAAAGTATGTTCCTTCAGAAACGATACACTTACGCCAACGAATAGTCCAATGATCAAAACATTTTTTAAACGCTTTTTCCAGAATTGAGTTCAGTTCTCGCCGCGAATTCTCCTATAAGTCTTCTACCGAATGAAAACGGGTGCCACGAAGTGGTAATTTGAGTTTAGGAAAAACAAAGAAGTCGGATGGAGTCATACCTGGTGAAAAAGGTGGTTGCTCGATGGTAATTGTTGAGTTTTTGGTAAAAAATTCGTTCACAATGATGACATTGTGCAAATGCGAAGGCGCACTATCGTGGTGCAAAATCCAAGAATTTTCTTTCCACAAAGTAGGCCTTTTTCGTCAAATTTGCTCTCTTAAACGCCGCATAACGCTCAAATAATATTCTTCATTTATCGGTTGACCTTCCGGCAAGAATTCCGAGTGCACAACACCGCGATAGTCAAAGAAAACAGTCAACATGACTTTGACTTTTGATCGACTTTGGCGTGGTTTTTTCGGTTTCGGTTCAGTCGGAAGGCGCCACTCCGTAGCTTGTTGACTAGTTTGCATGTCAAACTCGTAAACCCACGTCTCGTCACCAGTAAAAATGCGTTGCATGAATGTTGGGTCGGAATTGACTCGTTCTAGCATGTCCTCAGCGACTCTTATTTGTGCGATTGAGTTTTTGGAGAAAATTCAGATCTTTTGGGACTAGCCGAGCGGCAACATGTTTCATACCCAAGTGATTATTTAAAATGGTTCAGATCAACACGTGAGAAGGTTCAGCGGCTATCTCTCTCAAACTTGGATGAGGATTTTCAGTCACCATTTCCATCACTTTTGCGATGTTAACTTCTGTTTAAGACGTTGATGGCCTACCAGAGCGAAGCAAATCTTCCATCACATCACGACCGCTTTTGAACGCTTTGTAACCACTCATATGCACGTGTTTTTGATAAAGTCGTAATTTCGTGTTCGGAGTCACTAAAAATAACATTTTTAGTGACTCCGAACACGAAATTCCATTAGCGACGCAAAATTTAATACAAACTCTTTGTTCGATGTTTTTATCCCATATGAAATTTGCAATACACACTAGATATAAAAAACGACTATCTCAGATGGGAATCGAACCCACCACGTCTTCCGTATACCGGGCGTTTGCGTACCTCTCCGCCGCCGAGGTATTAGTTAGACCTGTCGAAACTCTTCAACTTTTATCTACTCTAACTTAAAAGGAACATTGTCTCATCCAAGCTTTTTGAATTTGCACCATAAGAGATGAAAGTTTAAAGAGGTAATTAATTAGAGATCAATGAGGTCAAAGGAATTAGAGAATATTTATAAATAGGCGTGCATCATATAATGATGATTTAATGTTAATTCTCTTCCGATACGAGATTTAAAACAAATATAGAAAACCCTTGGTAAAAGGCAAATTAACTTAGTTCTGACCACTCATACATACATATACAGGGTTATTGGAAATACGTAGCGATCCCTTTATGAGGTTATAGTAGAGATTATTAGCTATCAAGTTGCCCTAGAAGAGATGGGGCAAAAATGTACCGAATTAGTAAAAAAAGTCTCTTTTTTTAATTCTTGTTCTTTTTTTTACTTAATAGAGTGTTAGCAAACTAAAAACACACAAAAACAACCATTAAATACGCAAATTTCTTTTTCAATCCACTTTGATGTAGCCTGACCCACTTTTCTTAATATTTTAAATATTTCTTTACAAATATTTTTTTCGAAATCGGTACATTTTTGCTCCATCTACCCGAGGGCAATTTGATAGCTATTGATCTCCACTATCACCCCATAAAGGGATCGCTACGTATTTCCAATAACCCTGTATACAAACAATCACGACTATTATTCCCGACGGGTTAGTCAGAGAGGCAATAAGGGCCGCAAAAGCACTCCACTGCCACAGATTCATCAGTCCACCTTTCACCAAATAGGTAACAACTGCACATGTACATGTGCTCTGCGTTATAGAGGTGAGCCCATCGCCGCTCTATACATACTGTTGGATGTATGTGCTGTCTTCAGTCCGGTAGGTGCCTTTTATGACACCCAAGGAAAGAGATGGGCTAGTAGTATAGCTTTTAATAATGATAATACGTGACAAATTAATCTTAGTAAAGAATGGTTTACCCTTGAGACCCTACACGTGACCCCTGGGTGACACTGACTGAGTGGTAGAGCCACGCTGCGTTGCAGCACGTATTGGGCCGGCTCGCCCGGGGTAATACCACCCTCTCACGAATATCCGACGTGAAATAATGGCACTTGGTCATCTCTTTGTGCTGTTGTATTTCGTCCGGCCAGTGAGAGTTTCGGAGGCCCGTTCCTCCCCCTCACAATTCCTATTCCTTCCTTAACCCTATTCCTTTCTTAAATGTCGGCAGTATCTACGACTCCTCTGGTTTTGCGGTTGTCCATGGGCGGCGGTGATTGCTCTCCATCAGGTGACCCCCCTGCTCGTTTGCCTCCTTCTTATATATAAACAAAAAAATGCGATATTAATTGGATGGTGCTCATCATCAACCCTTTAACCTCTCACTGCTGAGCACTGCGGAGCCTTCCTACATGGACAACAGCAAATGGGAAGATTGAGCAATAATAACCCACCACGCTGGCCCAATGCTGGTGGGTTACTCTCTTTGGTACTCACGATTTTCTGTCACAGATAGCATTGTAGAAGCAGAAGTAGATTTCGAAATAAACGAGGAATAAAAAGACTCAGAGGAAGATGTATTTTGGTCAGAGCACGAGCAATCAGGCACAAAGACTGGACGACGAGTGATTCTCTGGAAAGAAATAATCATAAATTTATAACAACCCACCATAAAGCCGTAACGTAAGTGGTAGCGCACTTCATCCGAAATCTTCAAATATTATGGAACTAGTTATCTTTGTTTTCTGTCAGAATCTAATAACGTCACTAAATTTGCTTCTAAGAAGACAGACTTAACCTTAAGATGGTATTTTGCTTTATGTTATGCAATTGAATTGTGTTTAGACTAGGTAACTGAACTGGTTATTCTGATAAGTATTCTACAATTTGATGACACAATAATACGGTATTGTATTGTATTGTATTGCAGTATTACAGGTTTTGAAGCCTTAGAAATGGCTTAACATCGCGAACGCGCTTGTGCAACTCTTATGTATAAACACAGTAATTAGTTCGGTATGATACTGAACCACAAAATAATACACTAGACTGAACTCTGAAAATATGTTAAGCTACTTGTGGCGGGGCGCCACCTACCGCATGACGCCACACCTAGTTCGACACGAAGCAAACACCTTCTCAACCGTGTCAACAGATGGCGTCACAAATAACGACGTCTCCATACTACGACGGTAAAATAGTATGGGGAAGCCTGCATCGTGGTAGCGAAGAATTCACCATCTTCTTTGCTGTACTATATTAGCACCTCCAACTAACATCCGTCGGAGTTCGGTCCCCGAGCTATACCACCCAGCTCGGAGGAAGATGTTCCCTTTAGCCTTCCTACAATATGGCACTCATCCTGCCTACCATCCGCTCCCCTACATGAAATACTTCTAAAGTTCTAAAGGCATAAATGCCTAATATGACATCAATTTTGATACACTTACTGAGTCATCATCTTTCTTTCTCTTCTCTGTCTGTTTCGGTCTCGCACCCATTTGTCCAAACTTCTTCAACGTCTCATCAACTTCAGCCTGCAGCAGTTCAGCGGGTCTGGTGAAGAACCGACCCACTTCTTCCATGACTTTGAGTGGGCGTACAACAATCGCTGGCGGCTTTTTGGACAGGTGGGCAATCACCATTGACGTTAAAGCTTTTATCTGCATATAACAGGTGGTTCTACTGTTGCACCAACTTTGGTTCAGAATATATTTAACATTGAGATTATATCACATATTAAGAATATTACATAATAAGTATATTACAAATTAAGATTATCTCCAAAGGGTGAGTATGAGGACCGCAAAAGCAGCTCTCTGCCATAGTCCACGTCTCACCAAATTACAACTACACATGTGTTCAGCGTGATGGGTGGTGAGCTCATCGCCACTCTATGCTGTTGGATGAATGTGCAGGCTTTCATCCAACAGCATAGACCGTTAGTCGCCTTTTACGACACCCAAGGGAAGAGATGGGTCTCCACCACATTGATGTCAGTTTTTTCATTCCCTGTTATTTCATTCCCTTTTTTTAATTTACATTTTTATCAAAAATCAATAAAAATGTTTAGTTTTTTGGAAATCCAAAACACACATAAGTACGTTCTGTAATACACATCGGAAATATCAGTATATTTTTTGAATAACAGCTAATAGAAAAAAGTCAATTTTGCCGTTTTCACTTTTAAAACAGCATCCTTGCCCAACGGCTTGCATACCTTCCGAAGAACTGAGAAACTCAAGTTATTTTAATTTGGTCACTTAAATACGGCATTGCGAAAGTTTCTTCAAACGCAAGCAAGATCGCTGCCCGAACGCGCTAGCTGCTTAGCTGCTTCGCTATTGGACTCCTTTGTTATTTTTATAGGTCCAGTCTTCGATCAACAATACCAGCTAGATAACGCGTCACGTACAAAATCAAAGCTAAATTCTGTCCACGTGAATAAATACTTTGTCAAAGCAATAAATTACTCAAGTCACTAAAAAAAGACGTCAATAACATTTAGTGGTGAAATCAACCTTAATGGGCAACAAATAAAGTACTTTTTCCTGTTATGCCTTGCGAGAAAATAAGCGCTCACTTCTCAAGGGCGCTCTTATTTAGAGACACATGCGCTGACCTGACATCTAGTTGTATTGTTGATCGAAGGGTCCAGTTAGGGTTGCCAGATGGTCTGGATTCGTCTGGATTACAAAGTACAAAATCTCCAGACAAATAGTTTTCGTAAAGATTTACGCACAAGCTATAAGAATGGCGGCGGCAGGCGAGCCAGCCACCGCCCGGCGCCTTTCTAAAGCCGAACTAATAATTAGGCTAAACTTCAATGTAAATTGTTTACATTTTAAATCTTACCTCAAAACACCTCAGAGCTCGAAATTGGTAGAGGCAGTAAAATCAAAAACAAAATACTTGTGGCAACATAAAAATTAAGTTTAATGGGGTAAATAACGAAGCACGAGTTTGAATGATCTCAAAATTGTTAATTATTCAATAAGATTTGATCAATCATTATGTCAAGATTGTTGATTTTAAAAATAAAAAGTAAAATTTTGATTCTTAAAATTTATTTCTGCAGATAATAAATAACCCCAAAATCCAAACATTTTGAAATGTTTTCCAGATAATTTAGTTTCCCGATCTGGCAACCCTAGGTCCAGTGCACATAATATCTGTGGTCCAGAGCAATGCAAACTTCTTCGCAGTCGTGAAGTATAGCGCAAGTCGCGTTGCAGTCCCATCCCGGCGTCGTCGGTCGTAGTAACCGTAGCTAATTTCACAACTGCATAGAAGTTTGTATCTTTACCTAGGTTATGATTTCGCAACGCGCGCGGTAACCATGGTAGGTACCTTTTTGACCTAAGCAAAAGGTTGTCTTACGCATATACCCTGATTAGAAGAGACCCCGGGCTATAAAGAACTCTCCTCTCCCTCCTCCGCCCAGCTACGAAGAGCGGAAGAAAAAATACCTGGTGCCATCCCTTCTCTGCCACAAAGATGGCTTTGGACCACGAACAAGCACCAAGCACGGACGATTAAAAAAGAAGGACTCTCGTCACGTACTTAAACAGTGACGAGCATAAAATATGGCATTATTAGGTTGGCCTCATACATCCGGAATGGCTGTCTGGATTCATAATCTAAAATTCGTAACCTAAATTCCGGCACCTTGCCTCACACATATTATCTTAATAATTCAGATTAATCAGTAGTCTCGTGATTCCCGGCACATGCAAACGTCTATAGGGAAGAGGAATTAATACTAATTGCATTGCTTTTGGCTCTACATAATAAAAAAAAAAGAAATGCAAAAGCAAACACTGCCGCTATATTAAAATGTATGGAAATACGCGCGTTTTGAAAATATTCCGATTAGGAATTCAGAACGCTCGTCAGTATCATTCTTGCAGATCGATCTGAAAAATTCATAATCAGAAAAATCAGAATGTGTGTGGAGCATACTGATGTTGTATGGCATAGACCGGAGTTTTCTGAATTAATAATATGAATTCAGATTATGAATCCAGACAGCCATTCCGGATGTATGAGGCCAGTCTTATTGTACTATAGGTACAGCACAACCTTATACAAAGGTAAGCCGATTGGCCGTCATCGTCATTGTATGTCAACCTCAGAACAATAATCATCTCGGACCAAATATATCTGGTCCGAGATAATCATTGTTCTGAGATGTCAACCGTCCCCGTGACAGCACACACACCAGCAAAAAGGTTGCGTCCTTCTTTTTTTACTCGTCTGTGGCACCAAGTAGGTAAAGTGAAAGAATACTTTTTACAAAAATAGCTGTTTAGTTTCTATTCCAGAAACTAAACATTGTTAGAGAACGTTTAAATATGTATTACATCCATCTTTCACAGTCCACTTACTTCAGGATGCTCTATTATGTATTGAGCCTGTAACCTACTCTCATCGTTTACATCAAAACGTTTCTTCGGCATTTCATAAATGCCTTCCCAAAATTTGATAGGACCAGGTTCTAAATTCATGGTTCTATAATTGTAATTAAACTATTATTAAAATCTTCACTTACTTATTTAGTTACAACGTCAATAACAATGTCTAAAGGGAATTGACAGTTTTACTTATAAGTTTAAGCTATAAATGGCTGTTTCATATTTTAAGGTTATTTCCGTACAGGTTTTTTCCATGTTTTCGTTACCATAGATTTCATAATTTTACATGAAAATGCTAAAAATGCACCTTGCTTTAGTCAATAGTTGTTTTAAAATTCGAATTGACATAGTAAAATGACTAGTTGGGTACTTGTAAAAATCTTTAATGTGATCACCTTCGATCACAATTTATATGTGATATCCTTCATATGATCACCTTCGATCACATTTTATATGTGATATCCTTCATATGATCACCTTCAATCACCTTCATATGATCACCTTCTAACACATTTTATAATATGTGATCACCTTTGATCCGATTTTATATGTGATCGAAGATACGCCTATCCACCGGTTCGTAAGTCTACGTGATGGTGAGAGACCCTAAACTACTAGCAAGAAACTCAGCAATAGTCACCGTCAGAAAAGTGGAAAATGGCCTTCTATCATAAAAAGGACACTTTCCATCGCACACATTCGGTGTGTAATTACATGTCTGTAATTCGTAAGTGTAAGTCATAAAATAATATTAGTTATTATTCTGAGCTAAGAGCAAGATTCTGAGGTATAAAGGCTGCCACACACCGGATGCGTCTGCAGCACGATGCGTTGCATCTGCAGCACGCTGCGACATAAAGCAATTCACACCGGCCGGCGGCGGCGGCGGCACCACGGCGTCGCACACGCATTGCAGCGCGTTGCATCTGCGACACTGTGCGTCTGCGACGCCGGCCGTGTGTTCGTTTCGGAGCGCGGCTGATATTTTCTATCAAGATGTCGAACGTCGAGGACGATTTATCGAGCATTTCAAGTGAAGGATGGTTAGATAACAGTTCATCCGATGAAGATCTGTTACTTTTGGCTGCGTTAGAACCACCAGAAACTAAAAAAAGACTGTGGGTGCACAATCAATATAAACAAAAAAAGAGACGACCTCGGTGAATATCATCGTCTGTGCATAGAGCTTGAGTAGTTTGAAGACAAGTTATAATTTTTGACATGTGGATCATATAAACATTTGTATCTGCGTACATATTGATTAACTTTTCGCGTATTTCAAAATCCATGATCACAAGTCACTGTTAAACTTGTAAATATTTACAAAGGAAGTGCCGCAGCCAGTGTCGCAGCTGCACGCAGACGTATACGTCACCGCGGTGTGTCCTCAACTATGAAATCCTGTGGAATACAACGTCATCATGCCGGAGCGCGTGTGCGACGTTGCCGTTCCGCTGGCGCGCGACCGCACCGCGACCGTTTTCGGTTTGTATCTCATGGACTGCCGTGCGTCTGTCGCACGCAAGCGCAACGCAATGCATCTGCGACACTGTCGGTGTGAACCTACGCGTACAAATTCTAATATTACAAATCATGACGCACGCAGCTGCAATGCAGCACGTCTGCGACACTTTTTGGTGTGTGTCAGCCTTAAATACATACAATTGCAGACGCAGTACTGGTGGAAAATAAAAACTTTTATCAACATTGACACAAGGAGCTTATACTTAACCTGGAGAGCGCACGAGCTGCCGACTCACGGTCCGAGTGAGATACCGCTTGCGAGAGCCGTGAGTCCCTTTTATCAGGCTGACATACGTAGACAGACGGCTACAATATGTCACCCATATGGATGACCATCACAATACAATGGCCTAAGAACATAATATTAATATATTAAGACGGTTGCTGGATGTCATAATAATAGATATAAAACTTGTGGATTGAAAAATAAAACACATTGGATTTTTTAAGCATTTGTTTTTTAATTAGCTTTTAAGAGCTCTGCTATAAGATAACGTATTTTTTATTGTACACCATATTAACAACAAGAGGACGACAAAGTAATATACAATTGGCGGCCTTGTTGCTTAAAAGCAATTTCTTCCAGGCAACCTTAATTCCTCAGCAGCCGAGCCATGAGTAATTATATCGTACATGCTGATGTCCGGATGTCTTCGATATTATAATGCCGGGTTTTCTTAGCTCTTTGGTCTGTAGCTAAGCTCTGTAGTCAGATATATGTATCGTTAGCTGCGGGGTTGTGTAAAGATGTCCATAAAACTTCTCGACCTCTTCCGCACCTTATAGTACTTATACAAATTACGTCAATGTCCCTCACACTATGAAAATGAATGGAACAGCATCGAGTCTTAGTTTTTAAAATGAGCTATGTTTAAATGATATCCTGTGACCTGAAATGAAATATGAAGTTAACATTTAAATTGGAGACTTTTACACAATATCACTATGATATTTATTTAAATTAAGCCTACGCATTACGAGATACTCGTAAGTATAAAAAGAAAAGATTTACTAAAATATCATTGTTTCATCACCAGGCAGCCTATAATTATTCAATTTTACCACAAAATATTGCATTTCGTTTTTGTAAATAATTTAGGTGCAGTAAAAAATCGGTTTAGTATTAACACACAAACAGACAATACGCATATTTTTACCTACAGCAAATACTAGTAATCTCATTTAGTTATTTAGGTATTTGATTAGGCACACTGACATATTACAATAGTGTTTTATGCTAGTCAAAAATTGTGACTAATCCTATAATTTGGCACATTTTAGTAACCCTATCTCTTAAAATCATTAAAATTTAAAAAATGTCATTACATAAATATAAATAAAAAAATACCGTCTCCCGCATACGATTCACACTTTTTAATCATAGTTAATTGATATACGACCAAATAACGAAACATAATATTTTATAAAAAGAGTCTAGTCTGCCACCAGTGGTTATTTAAAAAAAAATGTACTGCCGTAGGTCACGTGATAGGTTAGAAATTTAAGACAATCGCGAAGCGCAGCGTAGCGATTGTCTTGAATTTCGAGGTTATTTTTTTGATTAGACAACAGAAATACTAACTGCCCTACTCCTGTAGGTCATATTTATTGTTATTGTTGTCAAATAAAAAAAATAACCTCGAAATTACAAAATACATATTCCAATGACTAAACCTGAAATTAATAAATAAGTTGTGGCAGAATAGCAGAATAGCTTTTTATGTTAGTCTGCCGCTAATGAACTATTTCACTACGTTACCATAATGTATTATTATTATTTAAAATTAAACTTTATTAGCTTGCGTTAAAGATACCTAATAACTCACGGCAGAATAATTCTTAACTTACCACTAGTGGCAGTACATTATTTTTTAATAAATAACCACTGGTGGCAGACTAGTCACTTCCTATTTTAAATTAAAATATGACATGTAAAAAAATCAACATGACAACCTGCCACTGTGACATAAAGAAAGGTACTCAAGGCACTAACACACGGTATTTATTTCACTCGGACCGCGTTTCTTTCCTGAGCAAGTAATTTCTGTAATAGCACTTTTGACATAAGATTCATTTTTAAAAGATGATAAATAGCCCGTACGCTCTCCAGATTAGGTTTAAGCTTGCATGAAAAAAACAACAGTATTTAATTACACAAAGCAGCTAGTATGTTCCCGAGTATGACATATAAATTGGCCATTGATACGCTCAACCACTTATTTTCGAGAACGCAGACTCTTCTAATCAATTCGCTTTTTCTTGTAACATGCTTTTTTATATGTAAATATTAAACTACTTTATCCATATAATAATATAATCCAATATTAAGTTACAATGTAGATTTATTATAATATCCAAATTCTAAAAAACAAATACCTGTCTATTGAAATTATACCACCGAAATTATTATTTCTTTAATGAGATCTTGTAAACCTTGTAGGTACCTATTTCTAATTGCCTATAAGATCATCAGATCTAAAGCTATTAGGAATACAGTAATTAACAATATGGAGAGATAGAAAACTAATTACAAATTGCTGAGATAGTGCATGCAAGTGCGTTTATCAAAGTACTAATTTGCCAATCCTGTAATTCTCGTTATTAAGGCACTACTACAGTGCGGTCTAAATCATATACGCTGTTGGGCAAACAATTAATTACGTTGTCGATTAATTGTAGACTTAAACGATTTCCTTCGAGATAAATGATTTTGCACAACTTTTTTATGACATGCATTTACGAATGTTATGGATATATTGTACCAAATAGCTAAAGTGACGTTGTTTCTATGTCAGTGTAGACGAAGGCGCAGGCGGGACGCTATTTATCAATATTTTGATCACTTCATTTCCGGTATGTTGGAAAAGTACGAAATTTCACAATACCAATCCGATCCAATACCGATCGGTTTCAAGAGTAAGGGAGCTGTTCATTATTGGCAGATAACATAAACGTTTATATGGAACGCACTATGCCAGAGATCTAAAGAGAATTCACTGTAGCCTTGAAACAAGCGAAGTTCATCCATGAAAAAACATCACTCACACAACTCAATGCCTAGTCTCTGAATAACCTTTTGGGGATAATGTCGTACATCTATGATATGTATGATTACTTCGGAAATAAACGACAGACCGAGTTTCACATCAGCAAAGCCTCCGGCGGAAGCTAGACAATCAATGAAGTATTGTCAATGATAAAACAAGTTGCAAGCCCTATAGGCAACAGTTGAGTTATTACAAGGCTAACATCATGTACCTACCTAGCTGAAAAAATGCTCTATTTAATGCAACTTAATGGGTGACTTGTAACAAGCAACGGCAGCTGTTGTTATTGCTAATCCAAGTAAAATTACAGTTGAGATACAGAAAGTAGCCTAATAGGAATCTGCCATTGCACACTCGTCGTGCCAAGAGTAAAATGGAGTTTGAAAGACTAGTGCGTGAGCATTATTTCAACGCGATCTAAATTGTCACACTAAGTATCTGATTTGTTGTATTCATTTGTATTTATTTATGCTTAATATTTATGTATCATATTTATATAAGAAGTTTATAATACTCGTATATGTTGTATTTATGTATTGTATTATGTAATTACTTATCTGTTATTATTACTTTATCTGTTTTGTTTCATCGCCTTACTTCTAGTCTCCCACATCCTTACCGGTTGACTGGTAGAGAATGCCATGTGGCGTTAAGTCCGCCTTTTGCAGTTTTTGTTTTGCAAAGAAGATTAAATAAATAAATAAGTCGTAGGTATTAAATTAACATTTCATCACCGACCTGGTACGTCCCACTGCTAGGCAAAGGCCTCCAAAATTAAAATGAAGTCATCGCTACGACAAATATGAAAGACACTTTGGCCGATCTGGGAATGAAGCCCGGGATCTTCGGATGAAGCCCGGGATCTTCGGATGAAGCCCGAGATCTTTGGATACCACTCGACCACCGAGACGCAAAGTTAAAGTAGAAATTTAATTATGTAAGTTCGCTCTCAGTAACATACATAGGTATATACATATAATCACGACTATTATCCCGGAAGGGTTAGTCAGAGACTAGGCAATGAGGACCGCAAAAACAGCCGTCTGCCATAATTCACTTTTCACCAAATAGCGACTGTACATGTGCTCAGAGTGACAGGTGGTGAGCCCATCGCCGCTCTACGCTGCTATCCGTTAGTCGCCTTTTACGACACCCAGGGGAATAGAGAGGTGGTAGTATTCTTTCAACGCTACGCGATACGGTGATACAGCTTTCAGTAACATTTTGAAAAAAAATGTGATTCTAATACCACACCTATTAATACAAAAGAAAAATGCACTATCTAAAATAAAATTGAAAATTTAGCAAAATTATTTCAGTTTTGAACTACTTACTTATATTTACTTTAAAGGATTCCCAATTTTATTTTTATTAAAAGTTGAGTTCCTACTCTTACCAATTTCATTTGTCAAAATTCGAGAAACAGCCGCTGTTTGAAAAGGGTTTACCGATCAATTATGTTACGTGAAGATCTCATACTGCTTATAACCGTTCAATTGTGTTGAGTACAATCACAAACTGCTAACAACTTGCTGTAACCGCATCGTTAAGCTGTTTATCCAACGTGTATTCGTTATAGCACCACAAAAAAAACTACATCAACACAAATAAGTTTCTATTAAACACAGTATTGACAAGCGCTTATTAAAATCTATGCGGTCTATTTCATACCACAAAACAGTTTATACGTTTTTTTTTTCTCTAGCCTATACTGTCCCACAGCAGTAGCCTAATTCACGTAACAAAACTTCAACGACATGCAAGCGATTTGATCGCTGAAGTCACTTTTCGAATTATACGAAGACAATCGCACGAGTCGGTTTTGTTTAAGCGTATTCGCGTGCATTAATCGAAGTTCGATCGTTGCCTCCGCGGTACTCACCTATTATTTTGACGTTTAGTTTGATCGAATGTCAGCGATTACACGTCAAATTAGACAATTTCCAAGTCGTTGGAAAAAAATAATAAATATTTCTGCATGTTTTCGTAACAAAAAGTATTTGAATTTGTTTGGTAAAATTGTAATGGCAACATAAGGTTAAATAGATAACAAATCGCTGAGTTGCGATCCAATCGAATTATCGTTCTATCGAAATGACAGGTGAATACGGATAGATCCTCGGACCAAATTGGTCCGAGGATGGATCTGTTTTTCAATAGGACGACTTCTTAACGTAAGCGACATTTTGACTATTACGAAATACTTGAATTGGGCCACTGGGCAAAGGCCTCCCCCAAGTCCCTCCATCTATCTCTATCTTGGGCCACATGCCAGTTACTCTGGTGTGCGTCCTCGTCACGCCACCTCTTTCTAGGCCGACCTCGGCCAGAGAATATATACACTACCGTGCCTCGGCGGCGTCGTCGTCCATCTCCAGGGACCCATTGTGTAGTGATGCTTGCCCAGCGGTCGGGATATGCATGCGGCTAACGTGACTAGCCCAATCCCAATTTGAGCTTGGCAGCTTTATAGCCTACGTCCGTTAAGCCTGTTGTAGAGCGCAGGTTTAAACGTATCAAAGATTATTTAATTCTTTGGATTATTTATTAAATAATTATTATGTACCTATATGAAACACATCTATAGTAATTTATTGAAAAAACGGGATATTTACCAAGTTTGAATTGTTGTTTTGAGTCCCCGATATCCCGAGTAAATATCCCGTTTTTTCATAAAAATAAGTGACCATGAAAGTTTTAAATGTTACACCCATATAGTCCTACATGAGAATAAGAAAAATAAGAATAAATTTATTTACTGTGTAAAACTTAAAACTAAATACATATTGTCTACATAATAATATAATGCATTAAAAGAGTGTCGCTTATATTGTAAAGTTTTAAAATTAAGGTTAGTAGTGCAAAATAACCGATCTGATACCTAAACTAAGTATACAAGTTTACCCGTACCTCAGGCATCTAAACCTGTGGATACTGTGGTGGAACCTACATATACCCGGGTCGCCTCTAGCCTCATTGTAAGACAGCTTTTACCCAGTTAAACAAGCTAAAAAGCTAAAAAAAACAGGTAATAGATACTTTAACTATTCTGTGCTAAAAAACGACGACCTTCGTTGTCGAGTGGTTAGCACGCCGGCTCCGGCTTCGCCATCTCTGAGAGTTTCAAAAAAACCTTAACTTGGACTAGAAAATAATTGGTGTGAGGGTGGAAAAGTAAAAAAATAATAAGAAGCTGATCAAGCTGAACCTACTGTCAACCAAACCATGTGCAATATATGTACATGTCTACGCTGGGAATAGAACTACACAGAGCTACTAAACGCCTAAGGGACTTGTATTGGCGGAAGACTAGTTGATAATGTCCGCGTAAACTCATCCACTAAGGCATTTGCTTCAATTAACCGTATGGAACGGCTCTTACCTTTTGCGATTGAAAGGTATGGTTCCATAGGCAAGTTTTAAGCACTTTTTTTGGAATATAATAAAATATTTTGTTTGTGACTCAGATAAATATAGTCTTAGGTATTTGGTTAACATAATAAAATATGATTACCCAGGGTGGAATTTCGTAATGCCACCTGAAGGGAAAGTACTCATAATACTGTAGGTACTTAGATAGACAATTTTACTCAAAGAAAACATTCCTTTATTTTTGAAAAGAAAGAAAACTGCATTCAAAAAAATTTTGAAAATTCGCTTGCCACACCCGAGAATTAATCAGACTAAAATCTGCAAAAATTACACCCTGTACTTTGCATCGATCGTTAGTTTAAGGATGAATTCTCTCTAACAAACCTGATGGTAGGTAACAAAGGTAGAGTAGATTTTTAACTTTCTATAGTGGACTTTAAATTGCAATAACTCAGCTAAAAAAACGTTTTTTAAAAATGTTTTCAACAAACTATTTAGATCCCTGTGTTTTACTTTAGCGTGCAAAGTTTGATTAAAATTAACTTATTGGTTTTTAAAAATTTCGACTTGGAAGTTTGTATGGAAAACCAAAATGCGTAAACCGTCTTAAACCTTTCTCTACCAGAGCGTACGTAATCTGGCCTAGCCACTGCCGCCCGCTACTCATACGTTAGCTCCAATTAACTATATGTACATCAATTAATTCAGCGTACGGGTCCCGCTGATCAGGATCCTCACGCATAAGGCAAATAATGCCTTAAGTGAAACGCATTAAATACTTCAGACAAGCACAGGTAGAACTTGGGCTATAATCCACCACCCTGGCCCAATGCGGTTTAGTGGTTGTTAGGGGGTGAATTATTTTTTTCATATCTACTCATTATTGTTTTTCACAAATTTATATCTAATGGCAAACGAGAAATACATACTGGGTGTAAACTATAAGCAATCTGTAACGAGATATTTTATATCAAGAAGATATTTTATATTATTTGAATTATGTTATTCCTAATTTTGTCTAATACTGCACATAATCCAACCCGTGGCGATGGGCTCACCACCTGTCCTGTCACGCTCAGCACTGTGCAGTCGCTATTTGGTGAAAAGTGGACTATGGATTCGATCGATGGTCCGATCTCTGGAACGCTCTGCCATTGCACATTCGTCGTGCCAAGAGTAAAATGGAGTTCAAGAGAAGATAAGTTTACTTAGAAGTTCAAGAGAAGACTAGTACGTGAGCATTAATTCAAAGCGATCTAAAGTGTCACAATAAGTATCTGATTTGTTGTAGGTATATATTTGTATAAATATGTATTTATTTATGGTTATTATTTATGTATGTAATATATTATATAGTTTATAATATATGTTGTATTTACGTTTTGTATTAAGTAACTACTTATCTGTTATTATTACTTAAACTGTTTTGTTCCATCGCCTTACTTCTAGTCTCCCACATCCTTACCGGTTGACTGGTAGAGAATGCCATATGGCGAAAAGTCCGCCTTTTGCAGTTTTTGTTTTGCAAAGAAGATTAAATAAATTAATTAATTAATTTAGCTTTTGCGTTAACACGTAATTCACGTAGGTAGCGCGCCTATTCCGTAACAGTAATCTTAAATCACCGGCCATCATCGTTATTAATTAAATGCCTACTATTCCGCCTTCTATCACACTGATGGTACCGATAATCTATCATTCAAGTGTCAGCTGTGTAGGAACCGGTTTTACGACATGAAGTGCTCATTCCTGCTTAAAGTCTGTTAAATTATTTTATGCTATTTTAAGTACTGAACGACTGGACAGATTGATAAGCAAAGAAAATATATTAACAAATACAATAGTAGGTAATACAGTAAAAACTGAACTAGGAAGTAAATCAACAGTTATTGAAAAAACTAATTTACCTATAGGAATAGTACTAGGGTACTGACTGATCGTCAAATCATAGGTAAAATTATTCAAATTAAGTATTTTTTAAATTCATGTTTATGGAATACGTAAGTTACTCACTCAACTGGCGATATCGCAAACTGAGGGTTTATTGTATCACTTCAACATCTATAGCAATACCTTTCAAGAGTTTAAAGTACAAGTACATTGCATTTTATAATTTGTTTTAAAAAGCAAACTAGCAAAGCAATTTACTTGTGTGTTAAATTAGACAATTAATCCCCGAACGCCCTAGCCGCGTCGGCGGCGCCGCCATCGAGCTCTTTCAACACAAAGCGTAATATAAAAATACTCGTACCTATGTGTACGTAGTGGGAAACAAAAATAGTAGGCTCAGGTAGTCCAGGCAGAGCTTCAATTCTGCAATTTTAACATTTTCTATAGTAAAAATGATAAAATCAGGCCAGTAAAACATGATTGTTGTCATTTTAAGAATCGAGACCGTGTAGGTGTTATCCTTGTTTCATCTGCCGTTACAAAAAAGCTCAAATGATCACTTAATAGGCAGCTCATAAATAAAAACAAGATTCGTTGCATTCTCATATCAGAAATGATTATCTCTTGTACTCGTGATTATCGATCTATCTTACACCCGATGTCTGCGATCATTAGAGCAGACGTGAGGGCCTCGTTGTACGTGCAAAAACTATCTCTCGATGCAAAAATAGAATATCTTTTTGACGTTCGTTATGTCGGTGAAAAGTCTTTACTGAGGGCATAGACGCTTGTAGGAAATAATGATGATGTATGGGATCGACTTATAGCAACGATACCTACGTATTTTTGTTTTGTTTTATTGCCTGCATGTCCTTTATCTCACCTGTAAGGAGGAACTGATTATTTGATTTCTAAATTAATGGATAGGAATACACTATTATTATGGCGCCAGACTTAAGATAAGCTAAGTTAGCCAGGCGAACCTAACAAGGCCACTTACCACCAACCAAACCAAGTACACAAACATGTACAGTCACGAGCACCAATATGTATACACTTTGACTCTTATTCCATTGTATTAAGAGTTACAATTGTTTACATATTTTTGCTCGTGACTGTACCCCTCGCTGGGAAACAAACCCGGGGCTTTTGGGTCTGAGACCGGCGGCTTTGTCACTAGACCACAGGTAAATAAAACGGTAATTTTAAAAACATAGTTCATGAACATCTTTCGGTATTTCGAAGCGAATCAACAACGACATGAAGTTTCTACTTGTCTAATAGTGCCAATCAACCTAGCTGTAAGGGCTTCAAAAGCTAAATACATAGTTATACCAAAGTATTTATATTTATACTGTGGTTATACCGACGTAACAAAAACAGTTAAGTACAAAATGTCTAGATTGTGGCAAAATGCAAAAAACTGTTAGTGTTTAACATACTAATGAAGAATATTACTTTATGATAGGAAAATTATTAAAAAAAACCTTGTAATTGAAGCTCTTCAAAAAAAATACTATTTAAATATAGCATATCTAGATTTTTTTAAATGCAGTTAACCAATTTTGATACAACAAAATCGTACCTAAATAGTTTTGATAGATAGTATTTTGTATAGAAATTAACCAGTTTTGTTAAAACAAAATCGTTTATAACCATTTTTGTTCTGTCAGTAGGATTTTTAGGTACTTTTGTATCGAAAATAACTGATTTTGTTTGAACTTAAATCAATATCGGGTAAGATTTAAAAAAATCATGTGTCATGTCATTTTCTGCCTTTTGAGTAGTTGTCAACTATTTTTGTTCCGTCGCTCCTCAGTCATGTAATCACGACTATTATCCCCGAAGGGCTTAGCAGTCCTCTGCCATAGTCCAAAGCTAAATAAGCTTCAATTTTATTGTAGAAAGCAATGGCGTCCCCATCCCCATCATCCAACAGTTCACTATTTAATTGTTTGTGTTAATGTTATTTGGCGATGTGCACAGATAACCATCGGGTATAGATTTTCGACAGCAAGTCTTGGAGCATGCTGCAAAACAATGGTAGGTAAACAGCTTTACCTTCAACATAAAATAGTTCAAACATCAACTATAAACGGTGTTGCTGCTGGCCACCATGCGTTGCATTAGGGATGAGGCGTCCGTGCATCCGCAGTCATTACTATTTTATGTGAAAGAGAAGACAAACGACCGTTACTAGTAGTGCGATTCTCTGCACGGCTGCAGCAGCGGTGAGTGTACCATTGGTATTCTTCTGAATAATTGTCAACGCTGTTCGACACTAGCTCCGCACGGCTGTAAGCGGAGTGATAGGAAATCACTTCTTTGACATTTCATGTAGGTATAAAATCGCTATTCTGTAAGTAAAACAGCCTCAACTGTGACCACAACCGTGACTGCAGCGTAAAATGTGACGGCTGTAACATATATGATCACAGCCATGCGCGCAGCGTCTATGTGTCGCTTAGAGAATCGCAAAGCTGATGAAAAGTATTTACCGCCCGTCGCCAATGGACACCCGAAGAACCAGAGGAGTCGCAGATGCGTTGCCGGTCTTGAGAAAAAAGTAGGAATTTTGAGGGAGGGGGGCGGAGGGTGTAGAGATGGGCCTTTCTGAGGGGGTGGTATTACGCCGGCATTCCATAGACTTACCAGTAACTAGCCAGTTATGTTCACCAGTAAGTGTACCAAGTGCCCTCCATCGACAAGGAAAGTGAAGGCTTTGTTAGACGCAGATAAGAGTTTCGCCTGTGGCCGGCCCGCCGCGCGATTTGTTATGCTAATCCGTGGCGTACTCTGTCTAGCTTAGAGCGCGGGCCGAGTAGACTGGCCGCTGAAACGCTGAATATGCAATATGAATCTTTCAAAATTAAATAAAGCTAATTAATAAAGTTAGTTACTTAATTAATAATTAATTAAGTTAATTAAGTAACCGTATCGCGTAACAGTGAAAGAATACTACCACCCCCTCTCTTCCCTTGGGTGTCATAAAAGGCGACTAACGGACTAAAGACTGCACATACATCCAACAGCATAGAGCGGCGATGGGCTCACCACCTGTCACACCGAGCACATGTGCAGTCGCAATTTGGTGAAAAGTGGCCTAGTCTCTGACTAACCCTTCGGGGATAATAGTCGTGATTATATGTACGTAAATAAATACTGCTCTAAGAGGTGACAGTAGTAGTGTCTCTGGTTTGACTTTAATAAAGTTTTAAGTTAAATCATTGTTGAAGTGAATTTTACTTTATGTTGAAACTTTATTGTAGTCAATCAGTATTAGCGGAAACGAAAAATGTTGAAAGTTTCAACATTTAATTCGTTAATACACTATGAAACTTAGGCGTTTTATTGTCAACAGTACTCTAATAACAAGTTTTCGTTAAAACATTTTGTTTATTTGATCGTTATTTACGTATTTTGAGTTTGGGTAGTCATTATAGTCATCAGCCAACAAACAATCCACTGTTTCAGGTTTTCCTGCAAGGACAATTGTGTTTGTGAAAAGAGTACAATACATCACTACTCATTACAAGTACCCGAAATTGCAGTACTTGTTTATTCACAATCCGACTGGCAGGCTAGCCGCAATTGTAGCCACTTCATGCAATAATCAAAATAGTTCTGCTGTTACTTGCACACAGATTTATAATATATTTTTTGTGCACTGCAGAGCCTTTTTGTGAATTTGATTCTAAATTCAAAATAAAGAAAAACTCAATGAGGGCAGGACTAGAACAATATAACTTATGTTTAAGAATAAGAAATTACTAATACCACATGTATGGTGTGAAAGTGAGTTTGTTTGTTTGTTACCGACACGTTGCAGATTATGAAACCGATTTATAAGTATTGATATAACAAAATATCTTTATTTCTAGTAGAAAGCTAACTGTTGCAGTAAAGACGGTGTTAGCAAAATCTTAGGCTGATTTCACAGTCACGCGTTTGATCAGCGCCGGCCACGCGCGCGTTACAATTTTTATTACACTACATAGTAGTTGCGCGTTAGAACTGCGTGCGTTACTATGAAACGCAACGACTATGTAGTGTAATAAAAATTGTAAGCGCGCGTGGCCGGCGCTGATCAAACGCGTGACTGCGAAATCAGCCTTACTTATATAAACGCGTCACAACCGCCCGTCTGCGCAGCCGCAGATCATCTGGGACAATGGCTCACCAGACCTGCGGCGCGCGCTGCAAGGACCGTGTCGAATTCTTTTGTCATACTCAGTGAAAGTGACACACAGACCTAGGGAGGCACTTAGTCAACCTAAGTGTATTGTATTAGCTAGCATCTGCATGACTTTCCGATACGATTTATGCTATCTATAATTTTGACGGAGATCGTGAAAAGTACTTAGTATAATGTAAGGCATTGAAGCAGCCTCTTATGGCTGAAATTATTAATTATAACACATATACAGAAAATACATAACAAACAATGGTGAGCAAAGGTGGACTTATCTCTGAACGAGATCTCTTCCAGCCAACTTAAGGTGGAATGGGAGATTGGTGAAGCGGTGAGAGCGACATAAGTGCAAACAAAAAAAATAAGTTAAACAAAATAAAATAAAGCCTAAGATAATAATAATATTTACAATACTTAATACTTAATCAATCTACTTTTCTATTTTTTGCATACTGACGTAAGCTCTATACAAATTATGTCAAATTTCTAAATCTAGTAGGCAAAACTACAATATCGGCCGTTTGTGGCAAATGAGGTGAGATTTAATTGTCGTTTTCGTTAACGTGATCAAATGATAAAAAGAATTTCACACCGGGTACTGTGGTGCAAAGTTATTTTTCAATTTACATGCGCTTTACAATAATCGCCAACTTTACAACAACATTGTTAAGTTTTTTGTAATTGTAAATTTACTATTCTATGGACAGCCAACAAAAGGACAGTGGACTTAGAGACAACTGTTGTGGTGTTAAAGAAAGTTTGAAAATGAGAATATCGCAACTTTTCAAGTATTTTGATGCGTTTCAGTGGCGGTACTCAATGTCAATGGCCGCTGTTGATAAGTTGATAAGTCCTTGTGCTATGATTTATGAATATCTCGATGCGCCCATACGTATAACTCCCATAAGTCACAACATGTGGATAGATGATAGCCTTTTTTTATTGTTAAAATTTAAGAACAAACTTCTTAAGGCTAGGTGTTAGTGAAAAATTAAAATAATACGTTCATAGAATAACTTTTTGAAGTAGTAAACAGTAAAATTAAAATTTTGCGAAAATTATAAAATATTCTTGAGGCTTTATTCTGTAGTATACACTCGATGGAAACACGATTTGATAAAGTTAGCTCGATAGAATAAATTCACAAAGCTACATATTTTTGTGTCATTGTATCTTCTTTTCCAGGTTTTATTCTTAAAATAAGTGATTTGATATTATGAGTCATTTACCAAAATAAAGTTCATAGATAACAGGGATTATAACCGATCGTTTTTTATTTATTTATTTATTTATCAATTTTTTAAAATATAAAACGCGTATATTCGCGCCGCATCGCTGTTATACACGAAAAACCTCCCCTTAATAGGCCGATGGTGATGTTAAATTACAAATCTATTGGAACCGCACATATGCGGATTTCCACGTAATCCGTACAAAATCAAACACAGTTATCTATCCATTTAAAATCAATGATATGAGTGTGAACGAATCGTATTTATTTGAAATATATAACAGAACGCAACTACAAATAAAAAATTAATGTCTTTTAGAAAGTCTTAATTGTTTATTGCTAACATTAGCTCTTTATTGATCGTCTGCGCTAACATAGGTCTCTGACCTCACTGTAAAGAAGAATTCAGAGTTGAAAATATTTATGTAATTAAATTAATAATGCGGCACAGAGGGACACAATGATCTTCACGACACAGCAATGATTTTCACGGCACAAAGGGGCACAATGATCTTCACGGCACAAAGGGGCACAATGATCTTCACGGCACAGAGAAACACAATGATCTTCGTCATCTGCCTATAAACGTCCCACTGCTAGGCACAGGCCTTTCCACATGGTGGTGGTGATTGGACAGCAAATGGTGAGATTGACAATTGATTGACTCATTGCCTAGTCTCTGACAAATTCTTTGTGGATAATCAAAGAAAAGAAGAGAGGGGTTTATTTAGATAACAGTCTTCGCTCGTATCTCATATTCATTCAACGGCAATATGAACAAACATGTTTCCGCATAACTACTTTTTCTTCAGAATACGCAAGCAACTTCGAATCATAACGGTATTTTTAAACAAAAGCCTACAGACCATTGAAGTATCATAACTAGAGATGACGGCACAATGTGGACTGTAAACGCACCGTTATCGTTCAAAAGTGTCTAGGCGTTTGTAGATCATGACATGAGCCACACACACACAACTCAGCGAGCAAAAAGTTGTTTCCCGATGCGACTCTAGTAATAATACCTCAATGCTACCGACTAACGGATGGAAAACCATAAAATAAAGCGCGCAAATGCATTATTTTGATAGCTAAAACTATTACGAATAGCGTATAAGCTGATAAGTTATTGTTCAGTATCTTAAAAGCCTATTAAAAAGCGTCATATTAATTATCAGTGTATAATCGAATAGCTTTCCGCCTACCGTAATGTTAATCCGTTATGGATAAGCAAGTTTTCGCTATAAATTAATATTATGTTTATAAATGTTAGAGACTCTTGTGTATAAACAAATTGTAATTGCTGAGCTGAGCAGTGTGGGGCGGCTCATGCTACGGACTAAAGACTACACTACACATATATCCAACAGCATAGAGCGGCGATAGGCTCACCACATATCACGCTTAACACATGTGCAGTTGACATTTGGTGAAACGTGGACTGTGGCAGTGGACTGCTTCTGCGGTCCTCATTGCCTAGTCTCTGACTAACCCTTCGGGGACAAATAGTCATGAGTATTGTATGTGTGTTTAATTTCAGAACCGTGTCGCGTGGCGGTGAAAGAATACTACCACCCCCTCTCTTCCCTTGGGTGTCGTAAAAGGCGACTAACGGCCTCGAGACTGCACATACATCCAACAGCATAAAGCGGCAATGGGCTTACTACCTGTCACGCTGAGTGCAGTCGCTATTTGGTGAAAAGTGGACTATGGTAGAGGACTGATTTTGCTGTCTTCATTGCCTATACTCTCTGACTAACAATTCTGGGATAATAGTCGTGATTACATGTATATGTATTATATCAATGATATTATAATAAAAAACATAGATGGGTTATGTCAGTACTAATGTGATGTCAATAATAGACCAAAGCTCGTACGAAAGTGTGAGCACGATAGCTAGGCTTGCTAACTCCAAAATAGGCATTTCCGGGATTACCCAACTCGACATCCGGGACTTGGGTATATTAAGCGGGACACAAGTACATAACACACCACATATAAAATAGTTAGTAAAAAAAAACTTGCTTTTATACTTTTTATAATTTAATAAAAAAATTCAATACAAATGCCTAACCCGAGGGTAGTTGGTACGAGATAGATAGGTACTTACGGTATGGTACGATACGGTACGGTACGATACGGCCCAAAATTGACCCAGAAGCGGGACGTCCCGGAAAATCCGGGACGGTTGGCAAGCCTAAAGATAGCATGATACGAGACATAACTGACGTTGATACAGCTAGATTACTCTATTTCAGTTACTTTCATAGTGTAATGTCGTACGGCATTTTACTGTGGGGAAATGCTGCCGACTTCAAACTATCTTTTTGCTGCAGAAAAGGGCTATTCGAGCAATATATAACCTAAAGGCTGGTGACTCTCTTAGAGAGAGATTTAAGGATATAAGTATAATGACAGTTGCATCACAATACGATTATGAAAATCTGTTGTATGTTCATAAAAATATTGAAATATTTTCAAAAAACAGTGATATTCACAATTTTAACACTAGAAGTAAAAACAAATTAGCAGTACCTCATACTACGCTTCACAAAATAAATAATTCTTTTAAGGGTCTGTGTGTACGATTATACAACAAAGTACCAAATTATATTCAGAAATTAAATCTTGATAAATTCAAAATAAAAATCAAAGAAAAGCTTTATAAAAAAGCTTATTATAAAGTGTCAGATTACACAGATGACAAAACAGCTTGGGTCTGAAATACTCCAAGTACTCCTACAGCTATTTCTAATTGTCTATAATTAATTTATATGGAGTACCATTTACATAATTTACATTCAAATTCATATTTTGTATATCTCCTAAGGTAAGCCGTAATTAGCATTGTTTTCTGTTACCTGTTTTTGGCACATGTAACGCATCTACCTATTTTTATTATAGCATCATTGTATTATATGTATAATTTCAGAGCAGTGTTGAATAAAAATTGTGTGCGCCCGCTCATGTCCATGCCGTTAATGGTCAGGTTTACTAATTAGGTTATTGTGTGATCTTGTGGAAACTGTTTCTTTTTAAGGGACATCTGCTGTTGCTCAATGCTCAATTACTCAATGTTTACAGCGTCAACGCATGAAGGTTCATCAAAGCCTAGTCCCCTAGATTAGCAAGTAATTCACATAAGTTTGCTCATAAGGAAAAATGCCGAAATGAAGCTAATTTGTTGAGATTTAAGATTGCATTACGATCATAATTATTATAAAGCAAATTAAAGTGTTTCTGTAACTGTACCAAAAGTTATGTTTGGTATTCGTTAGGAATAGATTAAGTACTTCATTGAAATATTTTAAATTTGGTATTCGTTCGGAATAGAAAATTAATTCGATATTAAACAAATACCATTGGTATTAGTTTTTGGTATTAGAAAGGAATAGATCCTATCAACGTCCCACCGCTGGGCACAGATACTCCTTCATGGACAACGGCACATAGAGAGATCCACCTAGTGGTGGGTTTTGACCCAATCTCCCAATGTACATAAAAGCTCCATGGCCGATTAAAACTTACTTCTAGCTTACAAACGCATTACGGAAATGTAGAAATAAGTGACGCAATGCAACCCTTGCAACTATCACAAAATTCAAGCTACATTTTAGTGCGGTCGGTCGGGAAACTATTTTTTTTTTATTCGGCAATGGGTAAGCTTAGCTTAGCCTTTATCTCACCTGATGGTAAGTGATGGTAAGGCCGAAGGTGGAAGCCCGCCTCACCCGGAATCCTCAACCACTGAGGAACTGGCTATCTTATCTCAAACTGTCGGAACACAACAATGCTATAAACATCGTTGTTATGGCCATAGACTTAGATAAGATGGTGGTGGCTAGCCAGGCGGACTTAACAGCCCTACTACCAACCAAACCGAGCACACAAATATTTACCCCCCGCTGGGAATCGAACCCGGGACCTCTGGATCTGAAACCGGTGGCTTAGCCACTAGACCACAGAGGTGGTTAGAACTAATATTTCTTTTTGATGGTTTCCCCCATCCGATTGGAAAATTCAAGTTGGCTTGTTTTCGCGTGTAATTAAAAACTAGTAGGAATTAGCCTACTGCTTGGCAAACGCAATATTGAAATCATGTTATGGTGTTACAATTGAGCTTTCCAAATACGAGTTGGTGATCAAAAATTCGGGCTTTGACTCGAAAATCCGAAACACACTGCCAGGCCAAGGAGTTGAACAGCTATCACCACTCAGCCACGGAGACGTTAAGAAAAACTGTTCCCATAAAAAAGTTCCAACATTCAATTACCAGGAAACTCACGCAGGCTCTCGCCGTGTTTATTCCCTATTTGCAGATTTAATTATTTTATCGTCAGCTCTCCTATCCTATCTCCCAAGACTTTATTACACGAAAGCTTCGCTTAAGTACTAAGTACTAACCAGTTAAGTGAGATACCTGTTGCTGGTCTATTTTTTCCGTTTTGCTGAATGGCAGCGGCGCGTAGCGGCTCCAAATAAACTGGTTGGTATGAAACAGAGGCGTGACATACGGTGCTTGATATAAGAAAGCAAAAGACAGAAAATAAGGAGTTTAACTAAATTGAAATGAGGGGGGAACTGTTACAAAAAACTTTCGCGATGAACGTTCGACATTTAATTTTAGTAATTATTGAAAAGCGTTCCCCTTGCAATAAGAAGAATATGAAAGTAATACCACATAAATGGTATAATAATGATCATAAAGTCATAAATATCTACCTCCAAAAAGCGTTACATGAGAAATAACCATACTACTGAATTACTTGGTTATTTTTTAATGATTTTGGAATTTTAATATTGGTCTGATTCTTTTCAGCTTAACCGAGTTAATGGGCAGCGAGTAACGTATAGTTCCCCAAGCCGTAGGGATCGAACAATCCCAGGAGGTGTTCTAGCATCACAAAAGTGTATTCCCGTATCATACCAACTATATTTTTAGGGAGTCGGATGGCAAGTGCAGAAAACCTGATTGTGCCCCTGAGGCTAAGTATCGTGGTCATGGGGTAGGGAAAATGTCTGTACCTATCTGGCAAAGCATACGTTAACCATTCACATACATAAACTCACGACTGGGGATAATCCCCAAATGGTAAGTCAGAGACTAAGCAATGTGGACTGCAGAAGCCAGCCACTGCCATAGTCCCCGTTTCACCAAATTTTATCCTACTAATATTATAAACGCAAAAGTTTGTAAGTATGGATGGATGTTTGTTACTCTTTCACGTCAAAACTACTGAATGGATTTGGATGAAATTCGGCATACAGATAGTTTATAACCTGGATTAACACATAGAATACTTTTTATCCAAATATTCCCACGGGAACGGGAACTACGCGGGTGAAACCGCGAGCGGGCGCTAGTGTCTTCATAATAATATTTACATGTTTACCTCTGCACCTGTGCTTGTGTGGTGTATCTGGGTATCTTCGTCTTCTTATTTTTCGCAACGATTACGGTCTTGTAAAGGTGGTAAGGTCGATGTGTAGTTCTCTAAGTGGATAATTTTTGCACAAAAGATCCCAATGTGTTGACGTGCTACTGCGAGAGGGAGACCTCTGTAGTAATAAAAGAGAGGTGGATACTGGCATTGAAGGGATTGGAGAGGTTGTTGGCCAAGCTTTAATGCCGTGTGTATCGCCAATAAACCGAGTATAAAACGAGTACGACGGTCGTTTCGCGTGTACTCGCCTCCGAAGGTCAAGTGCGCGCGCCCAGTCATTGCTCCTCGCGCATCGCATAGCTGCGCCGGCGCACACCGCGAGACACCTCCGACGACTACCTACCTACGACAGGACGGTGAGTAGCTTTGAGCTTTCTTAAGTATAGTGAAAAACAAAAAATTGGAATATTAAACAGAAAACACGGCGATAACGTGTTTAGTAGAAAACTTTTTGAAACAAAAGTGTTCGAATTTGTGTGTCAAACTTTTGTTGAAATCTGGCTGAAAATAAAACAGAATTATAAATAAAACTCAGTTTTTAAACAGTCAACAAACGGTGCTGGAGAACATAATGACAATGAAAGTAAATTAAAGAACTCTTATCTAAGTACCAGTTTTTATTATTTTCTACCATAAAAACAATGAAGCTAAAAACACAGATGAATAGATTTATTGATAGAATATATATTTTGCAAAGAGGATCAACTACTTCTAGTTTAGTAACACCACAGATGAGCATGTTGTAATGCCTTTTAAATAATACATATAGGTACAACAAAACTTTATAGAAAAAATAGACAACTCTGATGAACCATAATTCTGTTAATGTTTACAAGGATTTGATTGTATTAAGAATAATAATAAATAAATAACAATGGTAGAGCTTTGAGAGTAAGTTAATTAGTAACATTATGTAAGTATATCTTTTATTATTATAGTAGAGATACCAATGTCCAGCAGTGAATGATAATGGAGTATATTGAGAAAATTACAGCAATCTACTAGGTATATGAATGTGTATAAATACTCGTACGTACTTTTGGTATTAACTTCGCAAAAGTTGCAAAAACAAAAAATATGGTAACCAATGATATTATCTTCGATCAACAATACCAACTGTTGATCGAAGGATAATATAATAAAAAGAGGATGGTGACTATTTTCACATAATGTGATCGAAGTGATGAACTCATTAAAAATATATAATATGTGGATTCAAGTTTACATTAGAACTGTGAATGTTTGTTTAATTATTTTGAATTTCTTGACGTCAATACGAAAAACCCTTTATAGACAGACCGAATTTCATAAAACCGGAAGCTAGTTAGTCCCTAAATGTAAACATACCTAAAAAGGCGCCAAATCTAATGAACCAGTTGTATTTAGTTTATATTGTTACATACTCTTAAATCGCATATAGAACTTACGACCTAAAGAGAGTCTTCCATAAAAATAAATGTTAATATTAATTAATTATACTTACAGTGTAAGCCAATTAAAACTATATTTCATTTAAAAAAAGCAAACAATTGCAAGAAGCGCGAAAGATCGCCAAAAGGCATGAGTTTCATATCAGTAACATTTATTTCCACATTCATAAAAATTAACCGTGTCACGTAGCGATGAAAGAATACTACCACCCCTTCTCTTCCCTTGGGTGTCGTAAAAGGCGACTAACGGACTGGGCTCACCACCTGTTATATTGAGCACATGTGCAGTCGCAATTTGGTGAAAAGTGGACTATGGCAGAGGACTGCTTTTGCGGTCCTCATTGCCTAGTCTCTGACTAACCCTTCAGGGATAATTGTCGTGATTATGTTCGTACAGTATGTATATTCACACAAAATTAAAACACTAAAACTTTAAAAGTAACAAATAAGGTTGCAAAGTAAATGAGTACTAGTTATATACATCGTGTTTTATTGCGTAGTTTAGTTGTTATTATGAAATTTTATTCGTCTGCTGTATTGGTTTAATTTACAAATATTACCATACTAATTTGTACGAGTATACTTATATAATTTCATTAAATCACAAATCTCTTTTTTTTGCAAATCAATCTGCCCATACCTTCAACTGACACTATTACTTCAGTAGGTAAGTAAAAGCGTTATTCCTACAGTAAACTGACAGTATTTCTCACTGAAGTAACACTGAATCGGAATCAGAAGACTTGCCACTGGCCAAGCACTACATATTCAGCCATTCGACGAGAAATTATTAAAATTTATATAATATGTATTTTTACAAACCTTAACCTATTTCATTTTATTAATATATTTACAGATAACTAAAAAGAATACGAAAGAACTTAACTATAAGCATACCTATTATCATAACTTAGAGGGGCCTGCAGAGGTCTCTCTCTCGCAGTAGTACGTCGATCCATTGGGATATTTTGTGCAATAACACTATAAGTAAACTAAAAACCTTAGCCTATTTCTTTTTATTTATATATTTACAGACAACAAAAAATAATACAAAAGAACTTAACTATAAGCATCTTAACTTATCTTAGAGGGGCCTGCAGAGGTCTCTCTTTCGTAGTAGCACGTCGACCCATTGGGATCTTTTGTGCAATGCCACTATAAGTAAACTAAAACCATAATTTTTAGAATTGCATACATCAGAAATCAAAATGGATGACGAGTCGTATTCTTTTGTAATAAATCAGTGTTTTGTTTTATCTAACGGTGCGTGGCACCTCGCGCAGACGTTAATTAACTCCCGAAACCGCTAAGCGGCCAGTGCGCTGTCATAAAGCTTAATTAAACTTTCGTGTACACGTTTTTTTGCTGCGCTCGCCACTTTAAGTGCTTTGTTTTGTACCGTCAGAAGTTTGAACTCACTTAGGTTCGGAGTTGTACTTCTTACTTGTTTCTTACTTCTTACTTCTTACCATTGATATAATTATACTTTAATATTAAATAAAGTGCTTGAATACATGAGATTTATAATCGTTATCACAGCACATGCTGTGAAATGTTTTTTATTTTTATTTTTTTATCAACAACACTATTACTCATTTAATGCTACGTCCACACGCTTACCAAACCTCAACAAGCCGTCACAAATTCAAACGTGTGGACAGAGACCGTTTGGTTTGGATTGCAAGTGCTTGTAGCCGATCCGTCGAATAAATCACAAATACAAACGTTTGCAGAGGTTTGGAGTTTGCGGCAAGTGCCAAGCGTGCGTACGCGGCATTAGATAGAAAATTTGCTCATTTACCAATATGTGACCATAATGTTTCGTTCTAAAGGACACCTTTTATTGACATTTATATCTTTTGCGAAAGTAATAAATCATTCTTTCCTACAATCACACCAATTATCTAGCCCAAGAGAAGCTTCGAAGAAACTCGTTAAATGGTTACTAGACAACGGATAAACATACTTAAAATACTTTTTAAATACATACTTATTATACATAGAAAACACCCAGACCCGAGACAATTCAGAAAACAATAATTTCTAAATTGACCCGACCGGGGTTCGAACCCGGGACCTCAGAGATGGCGACACCATGAAAACCGGTGTACAGACCACTCGACCAAGGAGGTCGTCACAATTAAAGAAAAGATAATAAAAAACAAAAATTACAAAAACGTGTCTCGTAGCGGTGAAAGAATTCTACCACCTCCTCTCTACCCTTGGGTGTCATAAAGGGCGACTAACGAACTAAATACTGCACATACATCCAACAGCATAGAACGGCGATGGGCTCACCACCTGTCACCTGTGCAGTTGCTATTGGGTGTAAACAGGACTATTGTAGAGGGCTGCTTTTGCGGTCCACATTGCCTAGTCTCTGACTAACCCTTCGGGGATAATAGTCGTGATTATATGTATATGTAAAAATAACAAAAGATAATGAACACAAATTATAAATCATCCTTTTGCCTTTTTAAAACCTAAAGATTTTTATAATTAGACTCTATTTATGTGCCTTTTTAAAACCTAAAGACTTTTATAATTAGACTCTATTTATGTGCCTTTTTAAAACCTAAAGACTTTTATAATTAGACTCTATTTATGTGTCTTTTTAAAACCTAAAGACTTTTATAATTAGACTCTATTTATGTGCCTTTTTAAAATCTAAAGACTTTTAATGTGCGGTATACATTCTTTTCTAACATTTCGTTGCTAGCCTACATAAAATGCAGCTTTTCCGATAATAGGGTTAGACACGGATAATGCGATATAGCTCTACTTCTAGTAATACAGGTTTACTGTCAGAGGAGCAACCGGTTATACGTATTACCCTTTAATGGCGTTCACGATCGATTATTCCTGTTTTAACATCATCATTGCATATCGCCATAATCTATACATTTCATAGAATACTACAATGTAACCGAACTTGCAAGTTTACTTTCTATCATTTAATATAATTAATGGAATCAGGCGTTTCTTTGCGGAAATCCATGATATACAAAAATGGAATCAAAATTTCACCTCTAAAAACTTCTAAGATTTGATGAAGCAATGTTGACTAAAAAACATAAGCATCAAGCACTGACAAATTTCGACGGTTGAAAGCCAGACCTCGGTAGCCAAGTGGTTAAGGCAGCCGCCCGGAATGCGGAAGGTGCGTAGTTCGATTCCCGCCTGAGGTTGTCATCTTTTTTCAGTGTTTAAAATTTTACTTAAGTATATTTAAGCGTTAATAAAACGCTAAAATATAAAACATTAAATTATTTAGTGTTGATCCCGCTAACTCTACTCCGCAATTACTCCGCAACTAGTTAGCGGGATTAACACTAAATATTTTTATTCCATTTTTGTTCTATCAGTATTTATTTTTTCTGTTTTTGTACTGACAGTCGGATAGACATAAGATAACATAGATAGATTTCCTCAGTAATGACAGGTGGAGATAAGATAGCGTAGATAGATTTCCTGTAGTGAATTCAGGGTGAAGTGCGCTTCGATCTTTGATCTTATCGTCACTAAGACTTATCATCAGGTCACAGGTGACATAAAGACCAAAACCACAGACTTTTGACTCCTTTCTCTGAGTGGAATCTGAATAAAACATTATAATATAGTTTTAAAAGTATGATTCAAACTGTTTCATTTTCGCTGCGCGCGTATGGTAATGTTATTGTTAATTTGTTTGTTGGTTTATTCATTATCATTATCTGCTCAGAGTACAGATTCTGTATTTTGAGCTTTGTGATTATCTGTTATTCTTTTGCCTCATAGTAATATAAACGTTTGATTTAGGGAACTCGGGGAAAATAAGTAATAATTTGTTTGTTGTAATGTTCAAATATGTGTCACTGTTTCTTCCTAAATAAACCAAAAAAAAACGTATCAATGAGGTACCTACTTTTCAAATGGTTATTTTAAAAAGAACAAAACGTTTACAACAGTTGGCAAAAACATTCAAAAAACTTCATTTAAAAAAAACAACTTTAGGAATTCTACGGCGTTTCTCTATCCACAATCCCAATAGCAATTTACAATTTGTGAAATCCAACTGAATGAGCATTTTCAAATTATTTTAATACTTAGAAACTAATCTAACATCTGATCTTAATCAAAAAATGAGTAAGTTTCTGCCTAGAATCCGACTGACTGGATTAGGGTATCCAGTTATCTAATTTCAAGCCAATTGTGCATTACAGTGTTCTGTTTAAGCGGTACAATATCCATTGAATGTGCTAGCCATGTATAGGCATAAAAACTAAATCCTTAAACAGATTATAATCCTGTAACAGCAAAATAAATATACCAGGACTTCTAGAAACACGTCCATAATTTTTTAATGGCGTGGCTGCGGTGATGTGAGAATCGTACAATGAGGGCGTAATTGCCAGTACAAAAAATTAAATAATGTTGGCAACATTTAAGAAAACTAAATTTATTAAAAAAGGAAAACTGATTTAATGACTGACTGACTGACTGACATATCAACGTATAGCCCTAACTATTAGGATTACAAATTTGAAATTTTACCACCATGCTTTCTTTTAGTGTCATTTTCCTGTGATGTGGATTTCGGCACTGAGGTAGGCTCGACTCTTGAAACAGAATTGCATTAATCAATTTCCAATCACAAATCTAAAATGTGTCAAATGGCACTTTTGTAAGCGACAATAGCGCCACATTGGAATTAAATTGCGTGGAAATTAATTGCACAAATTATTATCGAGATGGCGTTACGGAATTATCTTTACTTATCCCAATATCGATACATATTAATCTGCACGCAGGACAAAGACTTCGTAGGCTGCGGCTGCAGTCTCGTGCGAGTCGCCAGTCAGTGTACTCGTGCAGAGATGAACGTTAAGAAAAGTAATTATCTCTTATCTAATTTTAAAACATTTTAAATATAAATCCGCACGCGTGCCAAATTCCGCGTCACAGGAAAAGGGCACTTATAGTGTAACTATGTGAAAATTAAGAAAGAATTATTATATGAAAATTCGCCCGGGGGTAAAATAAAAAGGTTAGGGGGGGAAGTTTGTATGAAACTCCGTCTTTCTGTGGTTTTAAAGCTAAATCGATAAAAATTGTGACATTGCAACGCATGCCGGGTACAGCTACTTGTTTATAATTGTATACAGTACGAGGAGTACTAAAGAGTGTAAAACGTATAATTCACTCATTTCACACAAGTTTTTGTTCGCATCGTGAGAACAACCGTTAGCAAGCCGCGACCAAGGGACCATGCGTCTTCCGATAATGAGTGCGCATGTCGAGATCGTATCTCACAAGAAATATTAAGCGGAGGTTTCAGTCATTTGCATAAAACCTATTTTATGACTTAAACTTCGCAGAGAAGATCGATGGCGCGGCGGCTGGTGTTCAGTTTGCGATTTTGCTAGTTACGCAGCTTTCTTAATGCCGGGTCAATGAATGGGTGACAAAATTGAAAACATCTTCGGAAACATATAAAGCAGTTGGTCCCGGTTGTTGTCGTAATATGGCAATTGTTAAAAATAAATAAAAGAGATTTGAAGGCATACGATGGACCGACGATCTGGTGAAGGTCGCGGGTACCTAGCCGCTGGATGCGAGCAGCACAGGTGGTACAGATCTTGCGGAAGGCATTTGTCCAACATCGGACATCCTCCGGCTGATGATGACAATGATGACGATTAGAGGCATACAAGTGAGAGAGAGAAAAGTAGCATTTGTAACACTATTATTTTATAATAATACTATTATTTGATTTTTGCTTTAATAACGCTCAAATAATATTGAAGATAATTTTTTTGATTTTTGATTTTTTCGATTTGTAACACTTCTAGGTTGTTGAGAACCTTTACGTCATTAATGAATAATGATGCGGAATGCGTGACGGTACAGTCAACATCAAAATTACATACATACATCACGACTATTATCCCCGAAGTGTTCTGTCCTTTGCCATTAGTCCACTTTTCACCAAATAGCGACTGCCCATGTGATCAGCGTGACAGGTGGTGAGCCCATCGCCGCTCTAAGCTGTTGGATGTATGTACAGTATTTAGTCCGTTAGTCGCCTTTTACGACACCCAAAGAAGATGGTAGGAGGATGGAAGATGGAAGAGGAGGTGGTATTCTTTCACCGCTACGCGACACTGTTATATATTATTACATACACTTTTGTATTTGATAGATGGTGTATTTCTTTATTCATTCATTCGATTTAATTTATTAAGTTTAAGCTACAATAATTGAGCACTTATGAACAATGATATTATATTAAAAAGAGGTAGATAGGTTATGTCAGTACTAATATGATTTCAATAATGGACCGAAGCGTCGTACATACGAAAGCCTGAGCATGCGCTATACTCACTAAATATTACGATGTTATACGGCCGAGGTAACTTGTCACTTCTAGTCGATGATCTCATATGGCCGCATCTGCCGAGTTAACTTGATCGTATTCTAAAGTGTGAGCAAGATAGCATGACAACTAGTAAGAGCGTAAACAAGACAGATACATGTAGCGCTGTGTCATTTCGAATTACATGTCAATTTGCTGTCGCACTCTATATTTTTATGACACAATTTATTCTGACATTTTGTATTTGATAAATAATAAGAACTTAAATCAATTAAAATTTAAACTCACGCATGCCACTCATGATATATAATTTCATGACCTTTTATGTAGTTCGCATGACACAGGACAGCATATTTTTAATTAATTTTCAGAAACAAATACATGCAAACTGACACTGTCAAAGTGTCAACACTGCTAACGCTTTTGTGAGACTACGCCTAAGGTAAGCCAATTAGCATAGTTTTCTGTTGCCACTTTTTGGCACATGTAACACATCTACCTCTTTTTATTGTAACATCATTGCTTATGAATGTCATTACGCCATTCAGTAAACACCGATACAATTTAAAAAACAAAAATACACAAATTGAGAAAATTCAAATGTCACTACAATTTTTATGTTTGGACAGCACTCTACATATAGGCTCATGAAATGTTGTCAACTGACTTCCCAACTTTATCATGAAGACGTTGTAAAATATCTCAAAACAATAATAGTTATTGTTCTGAGTAAAATATGATTCTTAGAGACTTGAAAGTCAATAGCTGTCAGAAGAGTTTCTGACAGCTACTGTATTTCAAGGTGCTGATCGTACAAATAAGTACGTGGCGGGGATGTCCATGGGTGAGAGCAATGTAGTACTACGCAAGACCGGGCCAGTGTTTTCTACTACAGGCACATAGGTGCGACTTTTCAACCGATAAAATAAATCCAACAGCTTAGAGCGGCAATGGGCTCACCACCTGTCACGCTGAGCACATGTGCAGTCGCTATTTGGTGAAAAGTAGACTATGGCAGAGGACTGTTTTTGCTGTCGTCATTGCCTAATCTCTGACTAACCCTTCGGAGGGTTACCTATCATAAATTCGAAATTTTCTTGTACGAATTTTATTTGGCCGAAAATGTTTTGTAATTTTTGTTTGCCATAATTTTCTTTTTACCGAAAACACAATTGACAAAGTTTTGAAATGCCGACTATCGATTGTTATTTTTTTCAAAATCTTTATGTTGTGAAATCCTACTCAACGTTTGGCCGAAGCTATTAATGCTAGATGATTCATTTTCCAGAAACACGTTTTCAATATTATAAAAATACAACACTTCAAATAATTGAAAACCTTAATATCACCGAACAACTTGTAATCGTAGGAACGTTTAAGCATGCAAGCAAGCATGTAGCATGCAAGCAAGCATGCAGCATGCAAGCAAGCATGCAGCATGCGAGCAAGTATGCAGCATGTAAACAAGTAAGCGTAGAGCGTGCAAGCAAGCTGCAGCAAGCAAGCAAGCTGCAGCAAGCAAGCAAGCTGCAGCAAGCAAGCATGCAGCGTGCAAGCAAGCATGCAGCATGCAACCAAGCATGCAGCATGCAAGCAAGCAAGCATGCAGCATGCAACCAAGCATGCAGCATGCAAGCAAGCAAGCATGCAGCATGCAACCAAGCATGCAGCAACATCCAAGCGCGCAGCATGCAGCAAGCATGGTTTCTGTCACGGCTCCGGCGCTGCGAGGCTCCGGCGGTCCCACGCGAGCTTATCGTCGCAGATGGCTTTCTCTCACCACCGCAGCTTAGGCTTGCTGGCCTGCTCGGCCGGCCAGCCTCAGCTACGGCGGCGAGCGCTAAACCCACCTGCTCCTCAGCTCGCGGGCCGCCTCGCCCCTCCGCGCCTACGCGGGCTTAAATTGCACTCTAGCGTAGGGCAGACAATACTAAGTGGAGTCGGTTTTGTCGCTATTCGTTTCTGTCACTGACTTTTGTAGCACAACCTTACCGAAAACACAAAGTACTTATTAACTTTTTAAAACATTTTAGTTTATTTACCTAATATTTAAATAAAAAACGGGAAATCTGGGTATTATATTATTATTAGATAGAAAAAGTTACTTCGAATTTTAATACTTCAAGATATGAAAGTTATTGTAAGTAAACATATTCCAAAAGAAAAAAAGTTAATTTGATAATCGGCTAATAGTTTTTCTGGAAAAAAACGCATGTATGATAAGTTTATGGATTAACAAAATTATGTAAAACAACAATCTGGCATTTCAAACTTCGCCGTTTTCGAACAATTGAAATTCGTAAAGGAAAGTTTCGACGTTTTGATAGGTCCTTCGGAGATAACAATCGTGATTATAAATATGTAACAATAATACACGTGTGGTAAAGCGGACTCACTGAAAGAATACTACCAACCCTCTTTTCCCTTAGGTATCGTAAAAGGCGACTAACGGTCTAAAGTCTGCACATAAATTTGGGTGTACAAAGAAAATATAAAACGGCGATAGACTCACATATCACGCTGAGCACATGTGCAGTTGTATTTTAGAGTGAAACCTGGACTATGGCAGCGTACTGCTTCTGCGATCCTGATTGCCTGGTCTCTGACTAATCCTTTGGGGATATAGTTGTGAATCTATGTGAGTATGTATAACAATAATTAAATAAACAATAATATTATGTAGTAAACCGACTCGCACCTACTAGAGAATCTATCTATCTAGAGGTGCTATCGCTCTCCAGAAAGGACTAAGTGACAATTCGGACACTTTAAATTCGGACGCAGTGTCCGAATTGACACTTTTTAATTAATTTATTTTTTCACTGACTATTCGGACACCAACAAAAATAGCTGCTTTTATTTATTTATTTATTTCATTTTACATGCTGGTTTACAGATGCTTTGTACAGTCAGATAAAAAACTTCTATAAATTTCATTACATTTATTTTAAGAAAATTTACTATAGTAAAAAACATTATATTTTGAAGCTTTTTAATCTGACTGTACTGAACAGCTCTAATAATTTAAGAGTGTCCGAATCGTCCGTGAAATAATAATAAAATTAAAAAATGTCAATTCGGACACTGTGTCCGAATTTAAAGTGTCCGAATTGTCACTTAGTCCCAGAAAGCTTCGGAAAGTTTGGATAGGCAGAATCTGTAAGTTTCTTGCCACCCCTAAAGGATGCGGTTACGATCAGTCCATCTTCGGCCAACAGAAATTCTCCTTAAAAATTATGTCTATTACGAGTGATTCTGATTGTGTTCAAATGACAACTATTTGAATGATGAAAACTTTTGAACTGCAAGTAACTGAGTCGGAAATAAAGGGTCTCTATCGGATCGCCTAATTTTTTGTACGCCTAATTTGCAATGGCACCCAAACGAAAAGCCTAAATTTTTTTCGCCTAATTTCACTCTTCAGAATCGTGTTTGCCCTAATTTCACTTCGCCTAACTTTTTATCGCCACATTGTCATTTACCAAATGTGTCATTTCGCAGAAGAACTCGTAATCCCTAAAGTTTACAATTCCTAAATATTAATTCGCACAAAATTATTTGTGTATTGGGTTTGTGTTTGAAAAAAGTAGACAAAAAATATTGTATTTTTTTCATTTATGTATTAATATTTATTAATCTTAACATAGCAAGCAAACATGCAGCATGCATGCAGACATGCAGCATAACATGCAGCATGCATGCAGACATGCAGCATAACATGCAGCATGCATGCAGACATGCAGCATGCAAGCAGAAACACAGCATGCGTGCAGCATGCATGCAGATATGCAGCATGCGTGCAGGCATGCAGCATGTAAGCATGCATGCAGGCATGCAGCATGCATGTAGGCATGCAGCATGCATAGTTTCCGTCACGGCTTATATTGCACTCTAGGGTAGGGCAGACAAGACTACGTAGAGTCGGGTTTGCAGCGATTCGCTTCTGTCAATTTATTTTCTCAATAAAATTCTATGCTTTTATTCCAATACATTATTGGCACATTTAATTTTAGATATGCTAAAATTAGAGCTTTTATAAATTTTGCGAAATAATCGTTATGCCAAAATAAAGTTATGCCAATATAAAGTTATGCCAATATAGTTTAGGCTATTTCACATTAGACATTCTAAAATTAGGCCTTTCAATTCTTAGGCCAAACTATAATGGTGGCAAAACAATTTTTAGGCGAAACAATAATTGTACGTTTTAAGTTTAGGCCAAAACGGTTTGGCCAAACCATATTAGGACAAACAATTTTAGGCGAACCGAAGGGCACCCAAAATAATGCATAAACTTTGTCGTAAATAAAGCATAAACTTTTATATAACATGACATGTGTATTTTTGGTCATATTTAAGTTCAAGATCGTCAATTATTGAGTGTTATGTTTTTGTGTATCCCTATTTAATTTTGAATTAGCAATTATTAATGTTTAATTAGCCATTTTTATGTATTAGTATTAATTTTTAATTTTGAATTTTGAATTGGCAATTATTAATGTGAATTTTTTGTAATTACTTTAGAAATAATGTTTTATACTCAATTATTTTTGATCTCGATGTGTTTTATGCATGCTGTCTGCACATACTTTGGAAGTGCAGTCTACCTATGTTTGTACAAGCCGAAAATTACTATGTAAACGCTGTAATTCTGTTTTGTGTAGCTAATAAAATAAATAAATAAATTAATTAATTTTAAAAAATTTTAAAAAATTCTACATCCCAGTTGATCGGGCGTGAAAAATCGTTTAATCGCGCACTTCTCATAGATACCAAGAAAATCAAACCACTCAAAAATTATGTTACATAAAAACAGACGTCACTAAAGCCTTTACAAAAGCTTTACGATCCAATTGCACTGAATACTATTAAGCTTTTTGCTCCTCTATTTACATAGGAATGTTGACATAGCTATCAATCGACAGTGGCCAGTGAGCGAAGAACAAAAAAAATGTGAATTACAAAAAAAAGTGTGCCATGCTCTTCGTGACATTCATTTGTTTTTTATCTTTGTCGTTTGAAAGTATTTGGATTTTTTAGAATACTAAGTACGTGAGGTTATCAAGATGTAGGTAGGTACTTCTCGTAGTTAGAGTCACGCGTTTGGAGGTTTTCATCATCTGTTCCGTGCTTACATCTTCTCAGTCAGCACAATTATGTTTTTGTCTCACTTTGTCTTGGCTCAAATTTAGATGCGGTGATGGTAGATTGGTGGTTTTCATTCAGGGGCCCAAGTCTGCTAATTTACGAATTGCATAATTGAATCGCAATTGGATCGCATTGTAATTGTTTGACACATTTGGTATTCTCTTACTCATTTAAGAATACCAAATGTGTCAAACAATGACAATGCGATCCAATTGCGATTCAATTATGCCATTCGTAAATTAGCAGATTTGGGCCCCAGGTGATTCACCAAGAATCAAAATTTAAAAGAGGGAGGCAGGCATATAAAATGCCTCTTTTGAAAAAACATAAGTAGTGTAAGTTAGATGAACATTAGATCAATCGATAAGCACTTCCCTAACTTGTCACCGTGCCGCGCTTTTGGTAGTTACATACATATAGGTAATCACGACTATTATCCCCGAGGGGTTAGTCAGAGACTAGGCAATGAGGACTGCAAAAGCAGTCCTCTGCCATAGTCCACTTTTCACCAAATAGCGACTGCACATGTGCTCGGCGTGACAGGTGGTAAACCCATCGCCGCTCTGCGCTGTTATAGGAATAAAAATATAATATTTTAATTACCTTTTCTGAAGCGCACCTAACTTGTGCGCTTGGAGGAATAGTTTAGGTGCGCTTGGTCTGGTGCGCTTCAAAATGGGTGCGCTTCGAGGAATACCCCGCCTTTTACGACACCCAAGGGAAGAGAGGGGGTGGTAGTATTCTATCACCGCTACGAGATACGGTTACAACTCTTGGTAGTTGTTGTAAAATACTTGATTGTAATTATATTAAACGGTTATTGTGAAGAATTGAGTTTATTCTTATTAGTAGGTTCTCTTACTCGTACTTACATTGATTTGAAAAATACTGATAGTTGTCGTTTTTCGCAGATTATCTTTGTCGTAGTTATTAAACCTTACAGTATCAATATTTAAACTAAACCATCTAGTAAGAATTATGAAACTATTATTTTTAAAGAAAAATTGCCTCATTGTCAATTGACTTTAAACTTTAAAACGTTTAGCACTTATAGTTAATTATCGGCTGATGCAAGCGATCCTGAGCTATGCAGATAAGTATCCGCACTGACAGCATGGACTGGTGCTTGAGGCCGTACAACCGGCTTACATCTTATTTATAGAGCTAATGCGTCATAACACACTGCCATGGGCAGACTGGGCAGACGTCGTGGAAGGTTTTGAAAAAGACCAACTGGAGTGTCATACTTTTTATGAGCGATAGTTGAAGTTACCTAAGCCGTTGTTGACTTTCCTCAAGACTTTTTTATTAAAACTTTTGCAACAATTAATGCCTAAGGCATTCTCTACCAGTCACCCATAAGGTGGTTTCAGAGATGACTTGGTAGGTGCAATTAGCTGCGGTGACAAAAGGTAAAAAAATCAAAAAAATATATATTTACAAACATATAAATATAGATACACTAAGTAATACATAAATGGGCGTTATTGAGATGATTCTGCCATGGTTCTACCAAAAAGCAGCATGTGGACTTTCTTTTTAAAAGCGTTATGCTAAGCCATTCTGACTTCCTGAGGTAGCGTTCCAGAGGAGTATGATATAAAAGATTGCGGTCGTCGCATTATTCGTAGTCGGGCATTAGATGTTTATTTTATACAATATCGAAGAAGTGCTTGGCCATCACCTAACATGATGATTGGACGATACGGTCGAAGATGGAAGCGAATACAATAATGCTATTACATTGTTGATATGACGACATATATATCACATTTTGACGTGACAACGTCTTAAATTAGGTTGCGGCTGGGAGTCACTTATGAAAAAGTGTAACGCTCGGCAACGTTACGATGAGTCACCGAACGAGAGAGAGGCCCGCCGAATGCCTTGCGTCTCTCTCCCACTCAACTATGATCGGTCTGCATATTTGTTTTAAATATAATTCTTTTTATAAATAAATGTTTTAAATTGTTACTATTATTTCATCCTTCTTCCTACTATACGAATGAATATTCACATTAAAATTATTTTACCACTCAAAGTCGTTGTCACGTAAAACTTTCGCCCGTATACCGACTTTACAGGCAACCAATTTTTAAACAAGGTATACCACAAACCAAAACAATAAAAAAATGTTTAAGAATATTTTATAACATAGACAAATTAGTTATGTTGGTTTTATCTTAAAATTAAAAGGCAAATATATTTTTTTTTTGCTTTTCACATTTTAGACATCTTTGATTTGCAACCGAAAGTGCAGCTTACTCGTACTTACGGCCTACTTAATCGGGACGAGCACCGGGATAACTGCTCCTGATAAATAAGAGCCGCGACTAGGGTAGATAATAATCAATATGAAATAGTGACGAGTAAATGATAAGAATGAAGTGCAAAATGCATGAATATGTATATGATGGATGATTTCTGTAATTACTGATGGATAAAAATCTAAAATTACGTTACAGGTCGATCACATGAGTTGGCGTCCATGTAAGAAGGCCTGAATATTTATTTCACTTGAAAAAATACAGATGTTAAACTTAAATTCGCGCCAATTTACGTATTGAGCCGTCGCAATTAACTGTACTAAGTTACCGTAAGCTAATATTAAACCATGACTCGTCAAATAGAATGGTTGCTGTTGCGATTTATGTTAAGCACTTTTACCAGTGCCATAAAAAGCATTACGATGATGTATCGGTTTTTAATAAAAGCAGTTATGCGCCCCACGGGTTTGGTCCACTTTAGGGAGACATTTTTAATTTTCACACGAAACTCTTGTAGAAAATATTGTTCACTTAGTGAACAGATATTTATCACTATACTGGCGTCAAATTTTATAAAGAAGGTTTGTAAACAAATTTGTGACAATTCTCAGTGCTAATATCTCAGAACAATTTTATTGTTCTGAGGCTAATATATAGTGTCACTCAGATTTTTACTGTTTTTTGATAGAAAGACATCATTGTTACTGATTTTCACGTGAACATTTATAGGGCTCGCTGACGTTTCGGACACATTATATTCGGAAACAGTGTCCGAATTGACACTATTTTATTTTATATTTTTTCACTGACGATTCAGACACCAATAAAAATAGCTGCTTTGTACAGTCAGATAAAAACTTCTAATGATTTCTTTACATTAATTTTAAGAAAATATACAAAGAACCTATAAATGTTTGTGCAATAATTATCATTTTAGTAGGTATAATAGGTATTATACCTACTAAAATGATAATTATTGCACTTATTTATTTATTTATTTACTTAGTTCTTACTACTACTACACTTGGGCCAAATTCGATAAAGAAGAACGAACTATTGACAATTCATTGTGCAAATATATAGTGTCATTCAGATTTTTACTTTTTCTTGAGAGAGCTTCACGTAAAAACCACTAAAAATGGTGTCTTTCTCTTAAAAGTTTATTTCCTTACATGTTATTACTGTAATGCAGAATGTTTCGACTAAAGACACAGAGAGAAGTTATAACACTTCAAAATATTGACCGATCGCTACCGGGCGACTGCTATTTTATTTAGTCATGTTAAAACGAAAACACACTAGAAACTAGTGTCTCGATTCAAGGAAAAGCAGTTTGCTTAAGAGTAACACAATTTTTAATGTAATATACAGGGAAAGTACCTTGAATATTGTAGATGGAACATTTTACTGAAAGAAGACATTATCTTAATTTAAAAAACAATTTAAACTGCATTCATAGATATTTAAATAATTACATGGTTGAACCGGGAATCGAACCCGTTACATGCCAAAAATAATCAGCCTGTAGCTTTATCATACCGATCGAAAGGCATCATCATAAGGATTATTTTTTACTAAATAACATAGTGTCACAAATAAAAGGAAGACCATGAGTTTTAACATTTGATGTGAAATTTTGTTCAGAAAAATTAAAAGCTGACATTGCCGTAAGGACATACAACTGACATTGAAATAAATACATACATGAATTGATTAATTTTGTATTAAAAATGTTAAAATTCATGGTTTTCTTTTATTTGTGACACTATGTTATTTAGCAAAAAATAATCCTTCTTCTTTCTTTCAGTAAAATGTTCCATCTACAATATTCAAGGTAAATTCCCTCCATGTGGCATGTCCGTGGGACGCCCTGAATAAATGGCATTGATTTGTATCTATCTGTAAAAATAAAGTTAGTTTTAATACAAAAAGACATCAACGCACGTCCACTTAAAGTCCACTATAGAAAGTTTAAAATCGCAAAAACTCAGATAAATAAACGTTTTTTAAAAATGTTTTAAAAAATATATTTAGATCCCTGTGTTTTACTTTAACACACAAAGTTTCATCAAAATTGACTTATTGGTTTTTACAAATTTCGACTTGGAAGTTTGTATGGAAAACCGAAATGCGTAAACCCACTTAAAATAAAAAGTTTTCTGTAAATTTGTGACACATAGTCTACAATCTATATAACACTTCTTTCATCTCACCTCTTTTGCATTTGAACAGAGCGTTGACATCAGCCGCGGTACGTAGGCGTCTCGAAGATCGCCGGAAGCGCGCCACATAATTACTTTTTTGCTCCTCTAATTAGCCAGATAATCTGAGATGTTCTCGTAAAGAGCCGTTATTTCAATTGCTTAACAAAAACGACGGATTACACCATAGACGTAATAAGCTAACGCAATAGACGCACGTAGTGTGTAGTGCATTTCTCAATGAATGTCAATAAATGTCAATTTCTCAAAACTTATTAGTTGAAGCAAAATACTATACGGGCCTTCTAGCGTTTATTTCAAATAAAATTAATTCTAACGTTTCTGACTCTTTGCAGTTATAAGGATACTTTTAAGATTTATTAGAGTTGGCATATTATATTGCATTTATAAATATCTCCACATTTTTCTACGTAATCTTTTCTTTGTAATTTTGATGTTGTAATTTGCTACATCACCAAATCTATGCATCTGTAATAGTCTATGGATTAGTAAGTACAGCTATAACTCGTCCAGTGCGAACGCGTCGCTTTCGATTTTACATGCGATCAAATCGATTTTGCTGTAATGTGATTAATTAGGTGGAATATATTATCCGTCCTACAAGTCTTTAGTTTTATAGTGTAAGCTATTATTGACACTTATGTTCTTTATAATATAGTTTTCGCTGTTTAACTTCTATGAGACTATTAAAAGAAGAGTTATGAGACACGTATACGTCACCTGCCTATAGTATCCCACTATGGGACACTGTGGGAGTCCCACAGCTGGACTCAGGGGCCTTACCATCAACACTTAGAGCAGTATAACTTACCTCTCAGCCCCCAAGCGGTCGCATGAGACCGCTACAAAGGACACACTTGACTTTGTACCGTGTTTTCATAGACTTACAGACTACTTTAGTATGAACAAGGTCGATTATTTCGGTTCTGTGGTACATTTTATGCATTGTGATCGCAAAATATCGCATAGTCTATGCTCGATTCTGTCAAATTCAACGTTGACAGTTGCGCCAATTCCTGTGTCTGAAAATTTCCAAGAGTGAGTGGTTCTTACTATGCAAATTCCCATACGAATTTTACATAGTAAAATTAAAGTGGCTATATTAGGGCCCCGTGTATTTCTAGATGATTGAGCCTTGAGAAGGTTTAAATAACTGCCCATCTTTCGACAAAAACTGGGACCAACGGCAAAACTTGATTTCTGGAGGTGCCTAATATCAAAGGCACTTGTTCGCTAAAAGGTCACCTCCTTGTTCCAAAATAAAATACTTTAAAATTAGAATTGAGATACCGTATTGCGCAAATCTGGGCTAAACAGAATGTACAATTATTTATTTATTTATTTGCTAATGGCAAAAAGGTTAGTCGACCTCACAGGAGACCGAAGAACTGGCAGTTACCTCGGACAAAGAATTAGTCTTGCTTTTCAAAAGGAGTCCCTTTAGGCAAGGTTCCGAAGATACTAGCAGCGTTCCCTGCTACTATCTTCGGAACCTTGCCTAAAGGGACTCCTTTTAATAATATATTTTAGTTATTATATTATATTTTTTAAGGTTTTAGTTTTAGGTTTATGGTTCTAGTATATATATTTTTTTATTCCCCTTGTAATTTTATTTTAAACTACCGTAATAAGATTTTTTTAAAGCTTTGTGTGTGCGTGAACAATTGAATTAATATAAATTAAATTAATATAGAATTTTATTTGCTTGTTGGAAGGTCTACAGTCAAATATTGAATAACAATTTAAGTTAACCAATGCCATTTCCAAATCTCTACATATTATAATGCATATTGAAAGCTTCTAAGAGCTATGTCGTGCGGCGCCAGATCTATATTCTTAACATGGAAACTATTAATAGTGCGTGACTATGGTTTCCACAGTAAAATTATTACAAAATAGAAGATCATCAATCTATGAAGTAATTTCAATTTGTAGTTTTATGAAATGAAAATTTTCATACGGATTAACCTAAGTTTAATTAATTTATTGTTTTTATCAGTCCCCCTGGCACCTTGTAAAGGGCTTGAAACGTATTTATTTAGCATTATTATAGTTAAATTTTAATTTTCAAAATGATATTATTTATTTAGTTAAATAGTACAGTTATCGGTATAAAGTGTTGAATTTCGTCTTTCGTGTTCGCGTACACTTTACATAACTTTAGTTCTATGTTTCTATCTTGAATTGCCAGCTTAGTTGTCATTATCGATTTTCCCAGCTAATATATATTATGAACACTTAAACTGGAATAGCCATTGGTAATAGGTGCTGTAATGTGTAGCCACTGGCATACATGGGTGGCCACAGCCAAACAGAATGTTATGGAGCACTAACTTGTAATATTTATTTAATATCCGTACGTCTTAACGATTCCATCAACTAAACTTAGATAGTGTAGTAATAAAACTACTGCTTTAGTGCCACGGACATCAACGGAGAACTACTTCCTGCAATTTCTCGAAACCACTTACTCCTACATTTGCCTAAGAGCCATATTGTGTTTAAAAAGCAAAATTGTTTGCCGTATATAATTTAAATTCCAACGAAGTTTGAACAATGAATTTCTCATTTCTGGTACGCTTAAACTGTTTTTGCGTCGTCATGGGCGAGCTTGCTCTTATCTTTTAGGATCAGCACTCTGACCATGGTACACACGCTTGCAGATCAACCTAGCAAAACTGTGATATTTATCCAATCGATATTGATTCTTATATCATAGGGATAAAGTTCAAAACGTGTTGAAGAAATTTGAAATTTTGTGGCAGGTTGAAAATGTTAAAATGTTGGCGTCTGTACAATGCCGCGAGACAGCATTAGAGTGGTCGCGTTATAGCAGCAGTGTAACGGTTAGAGCAATTTGACTGCTCTCTTATAGGCCCGTATGCTTTTAAGGTGCACATTCGTTTGTCTCAGCGGTTGTGTGAATAAATATTGGCGTTAAACAACATTCTGAGAGCGCTGATGTTGTTCAAGTTAGGATGTAACTGTAACCGATTTGTTGTTCAAATCTGCGTAATGGCCGGTGAGAGGCGCGCTATGATTGCAGCATTCATAATTGTGTTGTAGGTTATTCCTCCGAGCAGTGCCGCTTTAGGCTACATTCATTAACTCTTTGTTTGGGTTGCTTTTTGAAAGCAACGGACTGCGGTGGGTATGCGTAATTTTGTCCCCAAAATTAATTTGATTTTATTCTGATTCTTATTCTTATAGGTGTTTCTTTAGGAATATTAAAAGAAGTTAAAACCATGACTGTAAATTCTCTGCTCAAAACAAACTCTATATTACCGTTTACCGTTATGATTTGATAGAATACCAGTGCGTTTGTCTTTACTTTGCAACACATAATTTACCTACATTTAAATTATCTTTTGTTTGTTATTTATACTACGCCACGCCACACCACGCCAAAAAATTATGGCATTCGAGTTCTTAAAAAAAACCTAACCTTTTTAGCTGTTTAATACTAAAATAAATTTTGCTAATGCGTCACCTCCATGGGCAAGATTTTTTCCATAAAAAAATTATAGTAACTCTTCGATCGAAGTAGTAACTCTTTGAACTTCTTTTTTCCTCTTTGGCGCACTCGTGGCGTTGGCTTGCTTGTGGAGGTGGTTAACGAACGCCTAATTGTATAATACTATAGCCTAGAACTTTATATCAACAGAATGGATATGGAACTCACTGCTTCTAAAAAGACTTCGGCACTAGCAATGAACTCGGAGTCTCTATATTATAGTAAAAAGACTCGAATTCTCGAGTCATATTGTAAGGACTCGTGTATCTTCTCTATCACAGACAAAAAGGCTTGAGCTCGCATTTAGTCCAGTCTTGAAAAATCGAGTCGAGTCATTAGACTTAATGAACTCGAGTCCTGGCCAACACTAGGTGTACAACAGCTGGAAACATAATTTGTTACCATTACATCGCGTCAATCTAATTTAATATAAATTAACGATGTAGTAATATAAAAAAGGGTGGAGTAACAACACAAAATGGGATCATAAATACAGACGTTGGTAGTGCAATCGCCGCCGATGTCGTTGCGATTAATGGTAGTTGTAGTGGGCGATTGCCTGAAGGTAGGTATAACAAGTAAATCGAAATTACGACCATCGGCTGTCAGCATACGAGACAACATACAAGATGCCATAAAAAAGTCATTAACAGCGCGCTCTGTAATGAACCTTTTTAATGCTGGGAAGCTCTTGGCTTTTTTTATTAAAAGGATAGTTTCTTCACAACTTTTTCTATGGGACCAACTTTGAAGTCTTGAAACAAAGTCGGATACTCTATCCCATTTGGTCGACTAGGTATTAGGTAGGTAGGTACTAGTACATACATACATACATACATACATACCTAGGTATATCATGGTATGTGACGATAAGAACGAAAGTGGAAGCGCACTCCCCGGAATTCTCGGTTACTGCAAGAGGAACTGGCTGATTTATATCTAACTTACAGAGACATTAATGCTTCAATGATTGTTGTTATGGCGACAGACTTATATAAGTGGACCGACTCTAAGAAAGATAATTGTACCCTCCTTATGACCTTATACCAGACACAATAGAAATTCAATTGTTAGCAACGTCTAGTCTTCTTCGTGGCAGACAACTTTTAAACTCGGTATCGGTTACTTAAAAACATCTCAAGATATCTTTATTATTGAAATTTTGCATTCACAATGCTATATAGATATAGGATAAAATGTGTACTATAAAAAAAATCAACCAGTCGCAGGAAGCTTGAATGGGATTCGAACCCACGACTTTGGATTGCCGGTCCACTGCTCTAACCGCTGAGCTACCGAGACCCCAGAAGACTCGCTGAATTTTTCCGAGTAGTTTGATTTACGCTGTAAGCCAGCGATATTACGTTACTGTGAAGTCTACCTTCACAGTCAAAAGAAAGAGCTTCCTGAGACTGGTTGATTTTTTCTAGTAAACATTTTATCCTATATCTCAAGATATAATTATTAGGTAACAACTACTAACTGACAACTAAGTACACCGCAGAGGCGGAGGCAAAAAAACAAACCATCTATGATGATCGAATGTTCGCTTTATGGCGTAGGTCCCTGTTATTAAATTGACATCGGTTACATGTTCGTTAATAAATATTGAGATAACTGTCTCGCTTTAGTAGTTTTTTACTTAAGGGGTATTTCGAGCGCTTCTCTCTCGCTCTCTCGACGGTACGACGTTAAAAGACGGGTATAACAGCGAAGCGGCACGAACAAATCGCGATTTATATTTTTTTAAATTGATAAATGTAATTTAAAAAAGCGATCGGTTATAATCCCTCAAGTTATCTAGGAACTTCATTTTGGTAAATAACTCATAATATCAAATTACTTATTTTAAGAATAAAACCTAGATAAGAAGATAAAATGACACAAAAAATATGTAATTTTGTGAGTTTATTCTATCGAGCCAACTTTAAGAAATCGTCCCATCGGGTATATTCTACAGAAAAAAGCCTTAACAATATTTCATAATATTCGCAGATTTTATTTTTACTGTATAATACTTCAAAAATTAATTCTAAGAACGTGTTATGTTAGTTTTTCACTAACACCTAGCCTTGAACTTTTATAACATTATTCTGCGTGTTCTCGTAGAAGCAATATTATTAATGTCTTTAAATGGAAATCGATTTGAAAAATATAGTTGAGATTAATTAAAGTGCATAGGTATACAAACTCGTATCTGTAATTTTCGTTCAAGGTAAAGTCAATTATTAAAGGAACATCAGAAATTAAACATCCGAAAAGAAAACTCTTGCGGAACCAACTTTGTAACCTTAAAAAAGTTACAGGTTAATAAAACTTGAACGGAATCTGGTGACGCTACACAACATTTTCAGCAACATTTCAGATTGCTACCAAATACTTGGCTACAAAGTCAATCTCAAACTGTGCTCGTCAATTATAGTTGCACAACAAAGGCTAGATAAGTTTCCCGCACAGGACGCCGTTTATCCAACCCTCAATCCCGCCACGGAGGCATGCCTTATCGAGGCTCAAAGTAATCGCGTAAAAGCTACCGAGCGGTCGCACGTAATGGACAGCGCATGAGCTCATTACGCAAGTGCCCGGCGGATGCGATGCGCCCGCGCATACCGCCGCGCTAAGGTTGTCTTCTGCCCCCTAGACAAGTGGCAAACGCTCACCTCCTGTCTATTCCTAATTCGTCTTACAATAGGATAAAATGTTTACTAGAAAAAAACAACCTTTCTCAGGAAAGCTTGAATAGGGTTCGAACCCATAACCTTTGGATTGCCGGTCAAACCGCTAAGCTACCGAGACCCCAGAAAACTCGCTGATTTTTTTTCTAGTAGTTTGTGATTTACGAGAAATTGACAAAAAAAAATTTTTTTTTGGCTGGTCGAGCTGGACTTTTTCTTAAAGGATTGATCTCAGATCGCTGCTAGTAGGGAAGAATGGAAGAAGGGAACTAATAATAATTATGATTTACGCTGCAAGGCAGCGGATGCTATTTGAATGCAAACATTTCAATAATAAAGATATCGTCTTACAATGCCCGCGCGCTGATGTGTTTTTCACTAACTATTGACACAATACACAGCAGTGTACGACAAATTACGAATAGACACACACACACCCAGGGTCCCGGTTTGATTCCTGACGGGAGGTAAATTTTTGTGTACTTGGTTTGGCTGGAAGTAGGGCTTGTTAAGTTCACCTGGCTAGCAACAATGTTAATATCATTGTTGTGTTCCGACAGTTCAGAGATAAGATAGCCAGTTCCTCGGCTAAGGATTCCGAGTACTAAGGAGACCTTCGGCCTTAGCGTCAGTTACCATCCGATGCTTACTCGGTGTGGATAAATAAAATCATTTCAAACCTCGAAAAGCTGAATCCGAAGTGAGTTCCGTCATCATCTAATCAAAAATTCTTGTTTAAGTTCGGATTTCAAGAGGATGAAGGATGTTCTGAAAAAAAATATTCCCGCGAAGGGAGTCAAGAGTTATATACCCCTAAATTCATCCAGTTGCGATGAAACTTCGGTAGTTTGTTGTGCAAACGTTCCCAATTTAATGATGAAAGCTTATTGTCATCATAAAGCTTATCATCATAAAAACGTTGAGAACAGGTCTTCCCATGGACAGCTTCCCAGTACATGGGGAGGTTGGGCCACCCACCACACTGGCCCAAAGCGGGTTGGTGGGTGATAATAAGGTATGTATAACACATACACTTACAACCTATTATCCCCTATTCAGAGATAGAGATTTTTCATAGTCCACGTTTTACTAAATGACAACTGCACATGTGCTCAGCGTGACTAGGGGTGGGCCCAACGCCGCTCTATTCTGTATGATGTACTTATGTGCAGTCTTTTGTCTTTATACTACCAAGGGAAGATGGGATGGGACGGTAATTCTATTAATGAGCCGCCATCACACAGCTCTATACCTATGTGAGGAGCAAACAATCAAACCGTGTTTTGTCACAAAAAAAAAAATAAAAAAATCTGTGATAGCCATTTCCGCCATTTTTTAAAATCACATCGTTTGGTATATTTACTTTTAATCAAACTGTGTTTTATCCCATATGTTTACCTGATCAAAATCTCACCGTACAAACTAACAACCTTTTGTCCAAAATTTAGATTCGTTCATAAAATGATTTCTCCAATCCTCCAATATGCGGCCATTTTGAAGGGACCTCAAAATAATAACTAATTATTATTATACGGAAGGAACCATAGAATAATGCTTTAGTTATTATTCTGAGGAAGGGACAAATTACATTTTGAACGAAAACCATAATGTTTGACAGGGACAGTTTTAAGTTTGATTGTAGAATGGTCACGAAGAAGTACCTACTAATCATTTGTGATTGTTTTAAAATACAAAGTACATATTATGCAAAAGAATATAAAATAAAATAAAATAAATAAATAAATCCATAATAAAACATTCAAAAAGGGACTTGTCCCTCCAGTTCATGCAGAACAACATTTGTCCATATTGTATTTCTTAATTTTTCCTACACAAGTTTGGCTTTGAAGAAAATGATATCAGTATGGTGTTCTAAAATATCACTACTTTCACAATTAAGTGTGATCTTATGTCTTTGAGAATTTAACAGTCAATTACCTAAATGTTTTTTTCTGTTTACCCAATATTTGAAGGCGGTGGACAAAACACGCTTTGGTTGTTTGCTCCTCATGTAGCGTTGCCAGGCGTCCGGATAAAGCCGAACATGGTTAGGCTCTTTGATTGCGTGTCCGGCCAAAATAAACGGTGTCCGGCTTTTGTTAGACTTTTTACATTTTGCAAACGAGCGAGCGCCGAGCGTGGCTGAGCGCTGGCGAGTCGACTGTCATGTCGGTCGCTCCTGCTCCCGAAAATGGCCTGTTTACCCAAATGTCCGGCCAAACTGGCTGGTCTGTCCGACTATTAGGTTTGGCGACCTGAAGGCCTAGCATGCGCAACAAGAGAAAATTTGCTCGACCGACTTTCTCGGGTTATGTTAATACACGATATGTCAAAAATAGACATAATAGTAGTTTTTGCTTGTCTGTGGTATTTTTTTCTACAAACCTTATCATGCAACATAGTTTTATCGAGTTTTGACAAGTAACCGAGATAGTTTGTCTTTCCCACCATCAAAGGAAGTGAGAATATCGTCCGCGACATTATCTTTTGTTTGCGCATGCTAGGCCTACTGGCAACCCTTATAGGTATCACCGTATATTACGAAGAGTCCTAGAAGTTGCTAACAATTGAATGTGTACTGTGTTTGCTATAAGCACAGCTGAGCTCAAATATTGGTAAATAGTTGTAGAGAAGCTGCATTTCTGTCAGCCCTGGCCGTGAGCAAGGCCGCGGCAGGGCGTCGACCCGCGTCTAATACGATGGCGTGATCGAGTGGAAATTACACTTTGTACCAGATGAGTAGGTAAGGTACCAACATAATAATCTCACCGTCACTTCACTTAATGGTGTGACATTTTCAATTTCATTTTTTTTTCGATAGACGGGCATTCATTTTTTTTTCATACATGTACATACACGCATCACACCCACTTCCCGAAGGGGTAGGCAGGCGAGATAGCTTTCCATATCCTGCTATCCTGACACACACCTTTGCTTCACTTACTCTCATAACGTTCTTCATACATGCTCATCGGTTTAGGGGGTTCAGTTTTTTGGTAGTTAGTTTTAGTTAGTCATTTTGGTAAAGGAACCCTAAGGCCGGATTTCCACTGAGGCAGAGCTGTTCCACAAGATTTCGAGCATCGAGATTGGTCAATTCAGCTCTGCTCCGCTCAGCGCCGCCTCATTGGAAACGCACCCTAATACCACGAGGACCTAAAAAGGACACTTTGTAATGGTCTTTATAACATCTTGCCCAGCTAGCACGATCACGTTTATTCGCTGACATAAAGCATTCGGCCCGTACTGGCAAATATGTGAGAACGAGTCTAAGAGGGACGTATGCTTTACGTTACGTCGGTAAAAACGTGATCGTGCTACCCGGTCTGGACGTTATGACTTCTTTGACATTCAGAGACTTGTAGATATTGACTAACGGTCTATAAAACATCTGGACGTTATGACTTCTTGGACATTCTGACACTTGTACATATTGATTAACGGTTTAAAAAACATCCGGACATTATGTCACGTTGGACATTCTGACACTTGTCTGACAGTCCGCTTGACGTCACCGATCTGGATCTTATTATGTTCGCCGAGGTCTTCCCCGTCCAACTATCGATTTCACTCTCGCCTCTTGCACCTTTTTTGTAATTCTATTTGTTATTGTGTTGTAATCTCAGGGCGAGGCATATCGCTCCTAGAATCGACGGCCGCAGTGTAAAGTAGATAGGCCTCTATCTAGATAGGACTTTATCGACAGATCGTAATCTGGTGACTGTCGCGGGAAGCCGCTGGATGCGAGCAAAACAGGGCCAATCGTTGTCAAGATCCTTGAGGGAGGCGTTTGTCCAGCAGTTCACGTCTTGCAGCTGATGATGATGACTGTAATCTCATACCCTTCAAAGCCAAAGAGATTTAAGATTTAGTTTAATGTCTTTGTTTAAAGCGTAACAAGATAATATAATTATTTTTTTTAGTTTATATTACTTATTTATTTATTTTCGTAGCGTATACAAGTTTTATTTACCCTTCGTTCACGTTAACCTGTCAGATTCCTCATAACCAGACACAGCAGAAATTTTGTTGTTAGATAGGTACCGATTTAAAGTTTTCTCATAGACGAGAGATTAACGATAACGAGATAATGAAACTTGACAGGAGTAGCCATGCCAGAATGTTAGGTGCTATAGCGTGCATTTACTACCGGCACTGGATAACGGATGAATAAGCATGTAAACGTACAAGACTCGGATGCACAATTGCACATGTTCGTGCTCAACACGCAATCACATTCCGATGCCGGTAATCGAACCTGGGCCCTCTCGGATTACGGCATCGGCAGGATCACTTCCACAGTTCCCCTACACTACACCGACCCTCGCACGGAGATACAAGAAACATTGTAAAATAGAAAGGTAGATTTACATATACATATAATCACGACTATTATCCTCGAAGGGATTAGTCCGAGACTAGGCAATGAGGACTGCAAAAGCAGTCCTCTATAGTCCACTTTTCACCAAATAGCGACTGCACATGTGCTCAGCGTGACAGGTGGTGAGTCCATCGCTGCTCTGTGCTGTTGGATGAATGTGCAGTCTTTAGTCCGTTAGTCGCCTTTTACGACACCCAAGGGAAGAGAGGGGGTGGTAGTAGGTATTCTTTCACCGCTTCGCGACACTGTTAAGTATTATGGTAGATTTAGATAGATATAAACACGTATTGCGCTTTATACACTATAGTGGCACGCCCGCGCCTTCGTCCACCCTAACTATAGTTATTCTGTGCCCTAACTTAGAAACGGGTGTGTAATGTTTGATATAAATACTTATAGTCTAAGGTTCAGATAATATAATTTCATTTCATATAACAACTGACTTAATATAATAAACATTTAATATAATTTTAGATTCTATAATTACATTGATATAATGTACTTTTGATATAATATCTAATGATATAACACATACAATTATGAATAATATTTAAATGTTGTAAAACATATTGCAGCGGCATGCAAGCAAGCATGCAGCATTCAAGAAGAATGCAGCATGCAAGCAAGAATGCAGAATGCTGGCAGGCATGCAGCATGCAAGCAGGCATGCAGCATGCAGCAGGCATGGTTTCTGTCACGTCTCCGGCGGTCCCACGCGAGCTTATTGTCGCAGATGGCTTTCGCTCACCACCGCAGCTTTGCCGGCCAGCCTCAGCCGCGGCGGCGGGCGTTAAACCCACCTGCTCCTCAGCTCGCGCGCCGCCTCGCCCCTCCGCGCCTACGCGGGCCTAAATTACACTCTACAACTTGTACACAGACAAGTCTACGTGGAGTCGGTTTTTCCGCGATTCATTTCATTCACTGACTTTTTTAGCACAACCTTAACAAAAACACAACGTATTAACTTTTTAAAACAATATTTGAAATCAATTTAGGGTTAAAATGCTATTTTTATTTAGAAGAAAAAATATATGAAATGAAATTATAGAATATGATAATTCTACCAATACAGCTTTATAGAAAAAGTTGTTAGAGGATATGAGTAATATATCAAATGAATAATATACGTAATGTTGTTATAGGAAGTGTATTTAGAACAAGTAAAAATTATATCCAATGAACGTTATTTCCTTTGAAATTAGTTCATTTGTCATTATACGAAATGATACGCACCCCTTAGAAACACCGTCATACTCCAAAATCAAAATCATTTATTCAACATAAACCTTTACAGGCACTTAGTGACGTCAAAAACAAAAATAACAGTTAACTGACGTATTATTAAATCTTAAAAGCTAATCTTACTAACTAATCCACCTACCTAACTAATCTACCACCAGTTCGGATTTCGGGAGAGCCTTCGACTGAGAAGAACCTGACAAGAAACTCAGTAGGCTTTGCCTTTTTCTCCCTCTAGCATTTTGTACAAAATATTTTATACAAAATATTTACAAATTATGTTAAAAAACCATCGTGCTTTATCGATCATTCTATCAGTGGAAACCGCATAATATTCTATTTCGTGGTTTAGAAGAATAGTGCAGAACTACAGACAGGAAAGCGGCTACTTACAGTATGTAAATTGATAAACAGCTAACACATGGCATAATCTTAAAGCTAGGCGATGTTTCTGTAAACAGCGATTTTTTATGAAAATAAAAAACATTAATTAACCTATAAACTTTCACAACTTTAACAACTGGGCACAGGTTTTCCACGCTGCTGGCCAAATGCATCTTACGACAACAACCGGGATCTTGATCTTGGATCTTTTAATTTTTGTTTTAAGAACTTGTTACACAGTCTAAGCAATAAAGAAATTATTTTCTATTCTATTCTTGCCCTGAATTATGTCATCCGGAGCACGGAAGAGCTCGAGTTCTAATTAATTTGGTCACCCATCCAATGACCAGACATTGCGTAAATTGCTTACCTGGTAAGATCACAAACCGATCGCCTTAGAAACTCATCGAAAAGAAACATCATGTCGATAGTTTTAAAAGGTCTTTGCTTCACATTTGTTTCATAACGATTCAGTATTCAGTAGACTGTTTTTATTTATTACTTTGTATGAAATAAGAATAAACAAGTACTTACCTACTACAATATTTTTTAACAACAAGTAAAACTTGGTACTATTTTAAACGTTATTACCAATGAACGGATTTACCGCTACTTTTATGATGTTAATTAAATCATGAAATTGATATTCAAATTTAATTCAAATGATATCCACTGCTTTTGCACCCGAGGCAGATCTAACAAGTTGCGGCATAGGTATTATGTAAAAGTTGACGTCTTACAGTTTATATGCATCCACTATGTCATAACTGTGCATACTAAGAACTAAGTAAATACTTAAAGAAATAGAAATACGAAGCATAAAACCACTTGGTTCTATGAGTTTTGATGTTTACTGCAGACTTGTGCCTGAACGAAGTTTCTACTATGAATAATGATTTAATCCAAAATACGTAAGTACATAATAAAAAACCCGTCTGCGTCTCTGTGTAATTTGGTAACAAAAAACCCTAAAACAAGAAAATCGATTTCAAAGATGCAAAGAAAATTGGGGGTTTGTATAGAATCCAAGCGCAGGCTTTGAGAGGGGGGAGGGGGTAGGGGGGGGGGGTAGGGGGGGTAAGGGGTGCGGAGGGGGAAGCACTATCTATCCCCCCTACCGGAGGTGAATAGTTACTGAGAAATTTTAATTTAAAAATTGGTAAAAGTAAACTAAAAACCCACGATTTTAGGAGTTTTTTTGGGGGAAGGGGGGAGGGGGAGCTCCCCCACCTCCCGAACCCGCTCACCACCAAACCAAACACATACTTTCAGAGATATTCAAGATTAAAATTTGAGTTTACGAATGAACAAAAAATTAAGTATATTTATGTACTTTTAGGGTGGAATTAGGTTTTTTGGGTTCAAATATCTAATGCACCTAGATGAATAGTAAACTAAAGGCTTCCGAACGTCTCCGGCGCTGCGGGAAGTGCATCCCTTCTCTATTATTATATTTCTCTATGCCCTCCGCCCTTGCGTAACAACCCGCAGGCTCTCCATGCTCGCCTACGCAGCTTCGGCTTTATGGTCGCCTGCCGCGACCAGCCTCAGCCACTTCGGCTCACATGGTGCCTGCGGTTTGCTATAGCGGGCGGGGGCTGCTCACCTCCGCGCCTCCGGGCCTTTATAAACACTCTAGGGGTAGGGCAGACTAGAACCATGTGGAGTCGTGGTTGACTAATTCGATTCTGTCACTAATTTTGACCTAAGATGCATCAGAAATACTTCAATCATTAATCACATCACATCACACTAATATTATAAAGGCGAAAGTTTGTGAGTGTGTATGTTTGTTACTCTTTCACGTAATAACTACTAAATGGATTTGGATTAAATTCGGCATACAGATAGTTTATAACCTGGATTAACACATAGGATACTTTTTATCCCGATATTCCCACGGAAACGGGAACCACGCGGGTGAAACCGCGAGCGGCCGCTAGTCTAAAATAAAACAAATAGATTTTCTAAAATAAAACAACACAATTTTTATTATTTAATTTATATAAAATAGCGGATTGTGTTCCGTTCTACATAAAACACCTACTGTTAAAAAAACTGTTACCTCAGTGCAAAATAGCGTTCCTTGTCACGTATTTTTAAAATTAAATTTAAAAAAAACCACGCGTCTGGAAAAGAGTTGAGTTTTTGGAGATTTTACACCAACCCCTAAATAATCCAACCCTCATACATATGAAAAGCCTGCGCTTGGATTCTATACCTCACCCCTTACCCTTTTCACTTAGTTTTTCTGTATTCTTCTCACAACGCAATAAATACATCATAAACTTAGTCCCACGCCAGATTCCCAGAGGGATAGACAGTACTATAAACTATGTATTTAAAAATAATTGCATGCGCTTTGTATTTAGCTCTGGTTGGTGTTAACATTATACTACGCACTATATAACTCCTGGATTAGAACAAACCGTAAGCGGTATTGAACCTTACGTCAAAAGCATAACGGCCTCGAACTGTAATGCACTCCTTATTTTATTTAAAAAGTAAGATTATTTATCGTTCACATTTTATTGGCTATCACAATTAATTAAGCTCAGTTTGAACTTGAAATCCGGTGCGCCTACGCAGCTTTTATTATGCCTGCAAGCTAAATAGTAATTAAGGTTTATGGCATTTTTGCAGACGCGCTCGCAACGGTACTTCCCACAAGGTGGAAGAAGGTAATGAACCATGGTATGTTGCAGCTATTATTATTTCACTCGAGATCTAAGCTAGATAGGCGTTGAATTAGTTTTATGTTGTGTTTCTGGCGCCACCGCATACGACATTTTTAAGGCTTATTCCCATGCGCTCCAAATCTATTCTTCTTCAAAATTCAACTTCTATACAGTCATTCCCAAGAGCTCCAATGATTTTCATATTAAAATAATAAATTAAACCACATTTACCAATTTCATTCCCTACAACTCCAAAACATACAAAAAAAATCCAAAACAAACGTTCTCTCCTGGGAATCAATGTATGGAGATCAGATTGTTATAAAGAAATATATTTGCATACGCTTTTGGAGCCTTTAGGAACGATTTTGCAAAATAAAATTATCTAAAACTCGAGAATAACTGAACCGATTTGGCTAATTTCGATTTTGAAATATTTGTGGAAGCTCAGGAAAGCTATAAACGGTGAGAAACATAAAATAATAAGTAACGGAAAATACTAAAAACGACAATTGAATTTTCCAATACAAAATGTTCCTAGCTGTGAAAAATTGGATGTCATTTGTCTTCTTAAAAATAAAAAAATTACACATGTGTGTTTAATATTTAGAGGTGCGTTCAGAAATTGAATAAGGTCCGATCTCTTTGGTCTGTTTTGTTTGAATACAAAGCAGTTCTGTTACAAAAATAAAAAAAGTCTAAAAGTGACAGTTGTTTGTCGAAAAAAGAAAATAAATAAATTTTCAAGACGATTCTATTCCATCTCATAATAATACCTATGTATTATTCTATGTATTCTATCATCAGTTTGTCAGTGCGCGTGAACTTTATATTGTCACTTGGCTTGGTTATCAAATATTTATAGCTGCGTTGATAGAACATAATTTTTTTGGTACTATAATAAAAGAAAAATTAACTGCAACAATTTATATACTTCCTTGTTTAAGAAATGCTATCATTCTGTATATTTTTTAGATTTTTAATTACCTCCGTTAAAGAATACTGTATTTTGATAAGTTTTGTACGTTTCTGAACGAAAGTTCCGGTTTTTTTATGATAACGAACGCAGGGTTATTAAGTCTATGAGGTCTATGGTAATGTAGAAACGATATCACACATAATTAATTATCTTTTTCGCACATAACTATTTAACAACGATAGACACTAATTTCAACGGCGCGGCCGGGAATCGTCTGGCAGCTGACAGTCAGACATCTGTCTACGATGCGTATTGACATATAAAACGTCAAACAAGCGTCGTCACTTTTTTATTTTTAATAACTTTAAGTGTCACAATCCGAATATAATGTTGCCATTTTCGAGTAGAAATCAATGTTGGTTTTTAATTTAAATAAAAAAACCGAGGTCTTTAAATGAATAATACGGTTATAAATATGTTAGTAATAATATATTCTTCAAGTATTTATACATTGGCGTCAAGATAAAAGACTTTGGAATTCAGTACCAAGCCCCATAGTAAAAAAATTATGTCCTTTAACAGTTTTGGGTAGGTTGATCTGACGCCGCGTGTAATTACTTCCAAAAATGAATCGTGTTAGGCCCCGTTATGCAACGCGATAGTTTAAAGTCTAATAGTTTTCATTACAAACCTTGTACCTACTGAATATTTCAAACACAACAAAAATAATAGGGCAAATAGGTGCAGCCGTTTTGAAGTGATGCGCGAACAAACAAATCAAAAATCATCAGCCTATAAACGTCCCACAGCTAGGCACAGGCCTTCCCACGTGGGCAACATCACATGGGGAGGTTGGGCCATAGCCTACCACGCTGGCCCATTGCGGGTTGGTGGGTTCGCGAACATATTACATTCGTGTTAACTGATTTTATGTATATACTAGCGGTCGCTCGTGGTGTCACCCGCGTGGTTCCCGTTCCCGTGAGAATATCGGGATAAAAAGTATCCTATGTGTTAATCCAGCTTATAAACTATCTGTATGCCGAATTTCATCCAAATCCATTCAGTAGTTTTTACGTGAAACAGTAACAAACATCCATCCATACTTACAAACTTTCGTGTTTTTATTATTAGTAGGGTAGGTAACTGTTAATGCCGACGAGTACCAGTGTACTATTAAAGGTATTTAAAGGTATGATAGTTAGACACTAAAATATGTCATTATCATTACATACATAGCACCTTGCTCGCGTATCCGTCTAAGCGTATCCGGTACGCACTTGCCAGTATTAACAATATATGGTATTATTGTCAGGAAGCTTAGGCGTTTAACTATAACTTAAATGTACTTATCTGTTTTTATTGCTAGCATAAAACGTTTACAAAGTAATCATAATTTCTATGTTGTAGTAAGTACTACAGGTAGGGCACTTGGGCTTTATCGTCCTCAAGTCTTGTCTTAAATTAAGCCAGTTGAATGAATATGTATCTATGATAGTACGAAAACAATGTATTCCACTTCAGTTCCAGATCCAAAATGGTGCACCGACCGCTCGCGCTCCTGTGCCTGGTGTGCGTGGCGCAGGCCATCGCCAACAGTGACGACCGGTTTATCAAAAAGTACGCCATGATGAAGGTAAGAATGGACCACATGGAATTTTTATGACTCAATTTGACCCAAATAAAAAAAATCATACAAACCTTGTCCTGACAATTATTATTACAATCACAACAAAAAAAGGAATTATTCAAATAGGTGCAACCGTTCTAAAGTGATGCGCGAACATATGAATATCACAAAATAGTAAAATATTGTGTACAAAAAAATGTATTCAAAGCAAAAAGTTTCGCAGTCGGTAGGATTCGAACCTACGCTCCCAGAGGGAATCTGATTTCTAGTCAGACGCCTTAACCGCTCGGCCACGACTGCTCGTGCTGTGACTTTTCAAATTTGTATTATTAATCAACTTAATGGCAATACTATAATAATGAATATTATCTAAGACATTTAATTACACAAAGAGACGAAAGTTATTACATTACACCTAATATTAAAATTAAAAATATTTACACTATAGATAAAAGAGTAGCCCCACCCCAGATCATCCACATCAGGCAGAGTACCCAGAATACTAGCCGCATTGGCTTTTATTAACACCGTTCTACATAATCCTTCATCACATGATCTTCAGCAAATTATCAATTTTAAAAAGCCATCGAATAAAGACAACATTATTTCAGTTTTTAAAAATGTACAATTTAAGAATTTCTATAAAAAATTAAATCGTAAGAACCCCAACACAAATAATTAAAAAAAACTTATTTTACATCACATTATTGTTTTGCAGATTTATGAAAGCTGTTTCGGTCCCGAGGTTGTCAAACAAATTCGTAAAGAAATGAAAGACGCCTACGCGAAGTGCTCAGCGCCACCTGTGGAGGAGGCGCCGAACTCGCACATACCGTCTATCTTGCTCGGCAAACTGCCGCCCGGCTTTTCGATGGACCCTAACACGCAAACTATCACTAAGCCGCTAGATGGCGCTCCTATGAATCAAGACAGAGACCACAGTTCTCAAGACTCTCAACCACAAAAACAACCTATGGGAGGAGTTGCATTCCAATTTAGACCAAACGTGGTAAGCTTTAAAATACTCTTTCGAATAATACACATTACAAAAATAGGTAAAAGTAAAAGTTTGTCTTGATGCCTCCTGTGAGGATTGAACTCACGACCCCTGGTTTACGAGACCAGTGCTCTACCACTGAGCTAAAGAGGCCGATGGCGTAAGTGTTGAAATATTAAGTTTAGTTATAAATGACGTTTCTAAGATAAAAAATATATTTATCTACTTTTTTTTATTAATAAGCATATTTTTTATTTGTATAGTCAGCAATACATTCTCTGTTAATTGTAGATGTAACATTTATTGACTTATTAAGTTTTTCAAAGATTCACAACAATTCACGATCACAAATTATCTATAATTAGGAATAACTTTACTTCTTTCTAGTCGTCTAATTCAATAAAACATTATTTATTAACAAAATTTAAATATCGATTCGGTTGACTTGGACTTGGAACCTCTTTTAAAATGTGTATTAAATCTTTACACTGTACACATTACACTATTCACATGCTTTCTGATTGTAATCACCTGTTTCATCCCCAGAACCCGTTCGCCCCTCCATCGGTGCCGCCCTACATGATGGGGTCGGGCCAGTACCGGCCGTACTCCCCCGCAACCCCCTTCTACCAGTTCCCGTACAACGCGCCCGGCATGTTTTACCCCCCACAGTACAACCCGTACGCATACCAGCAACAGTACCAGCAGGGATATTACCAGCAGCAACCGTTCTACGGTTCTAACAGGATGTCGGTAAGTGAAAAAGTAAACCGCATTGGGTCAGCGTGGTGAGTTATGTGCACACATCTATGGTTATGTAGTTATAGCCAAAGCTCCTAAAGTGCCGTTGTCTGTGGTCCATGTGGGAAGGCTTGTGCCCGGTTGTGGGACAGTTTATAGGCTGTAGGTACTTATTTTTTTCTTATTATCATAACATCTATAAACGTCCTAACTACCGGGCAAATAATTGATGAGATTGGCTTAATAATCACGCTTGACAAATAAAAACAAAACTTTTTTTATTTTTTTATTTAGAAGTAAGCTCTTGGTCGTCATTTCACTTGATGTTAAGTAATGATACTTACCAAATACGGAAGATGAAAACGCACTTAGTCCGGAATCCTCAACTAACTACTGTGGAACTGCAGGAGGAGAATAAAATATTGTAAGAATAAGAATTGGAATGGCATAGAATTTTAGTTGAAAATATAGATACTTACAAGTTCTTACATAGGTAGGTACATTTTAGCATCTCATATTTAACCAACATTGGTACCTCTTCAACAACAGAGAGTTAAAGAGAGAAAGAACCTATCAACGTGATGTTCAGAAGTTTTTTTAACTTTCAATTCAATTTCATTCAAGGAATCAAAGTCTAAGTCAAAATATATTTATTCAATAAACTCAATTAATAAGTACTTTGAATCGTACAAATCTTTTTTAACCTACCACCCATTCAGGACATCATTTTTTAACTGTGGCAAAGAAAAGTGCGCTTTCGCAAGAAACCACAGCGCACAGAAGCAATGACATTTACAAAAAATATATATATGTCGTTACCAGATCACAAAATACAAAATACGAATTTGAATGTAAATAGTTTAATTAAATATGGTGCTTTATTAATTATAGAATATTAGAAATAGCTGTTGGAGTACTTGGAGCATTTCAGACCCAAGCTGTTTTCTCTTCTGTGTAATCTGACACTTTAAAATAAGCTTTTTTATAAAGCTTTTCTTTGATTTTGATTTTAAATTTATCAAGATCTAATTTCTGAACATCATTTGGTACTTTGTTGTATAATCGTACACACAGACCCTTAAAAGAATTATTTATTTTATGGAGCCTAGTATAAGGTACTGCTAATTTGTTCTTACTTGTTGTGTTTAATTTGTGAATATCACTGTTTTTTGAAAACTTTCAATATTTTTATGAACATACATCAGATTTTCATAAATGTATTGTGATGCAACTGTCATTATATTTATTTTCTTAAATCTCTCTCTGAGAGAGTCACCAGCCTGTAGGTTATATATTGCTCGAATAGCCCTCTTCTGCAGCACAAAGATAGTTTGAATGTCAGCAGCATTTTCCCACAGTAAAATGCCGTACGACATTACACTATGAAAGTAACTGAAATAAACTAATCTAGCTGTATCAACGTCAGTTAACTGACTTCATTACTGCATAAGCCGCAGAGCTATGTCTATTCGACAATTTGGCTATATGTGGGCCCCACTGAAGCTTGGCATCCAACGTGATGCCTAGAAACACAGTGGTGTCCACAGGATTCACATTCTTATCTTTAATTTGTACACTAACTAGTGTTACCTGCTTAACCTTAGGTAATACAAATCTCACACATTTGGTTTTCCCTCGTTTAACAGCAAGTTATTTACACTAAACCAGTGTACAATCTTTGAGACCGCATTATTCACATCGTCATAATTTGGGTGTTGTCGTTTCACTTTGAATAAAAGTGAAGTATCTTCAGCAAACAATAATATATCATGACTGTCTTTTACAAAATAAGGTAAGTCATTAATATAAACCAAAAACAAGAATGGACCAAGTATTGAACCCTGCGGAACTCCCATTGTAACCACTGATCCCGGAGATCTTTTACCGTTAATGTCGACCTTCTGAATCCTGTTACTCAAGTATGTGATTAGAAGACTCAAAGAAGTATCTCTAATTCCATAGTGGTGAAGCTTCCATAGCCCCGCGAATATTAGCCCCACGTTTCGGTAGTAATTATGTTGTAGTATTGGAGATGTTAAAGCTGTAAAACCTCGAAGTGCAGGTTTAATGATATTTTTATCAAATAAATAATCATTCAATTAAGTAGCTAATTCAAGGCTAACCTGCCGCGCCTCCAATTATCGCCATCAATTAATAATTATTAATGGAGTTGTTTGAGTAATCCAGCAGTTTTTATCATCTTCACTTAAATTGTAGAAGGTATTGTTAAAACTAGATAGCGAGCTATTTAGTTTTAACAAGTTTTTTGCCTTTCTAGATCGAGATCTAGAAAGGCCACTTTGGATCCACTTATTTTGTCAAATTAACATACTGACCAAGGACTTCTCTCCTTAAACCTAGTTTCTTGCCGCTTCTAAAATCCGATAAGTTGTAAAGATCATAGAAGACAAACAGCAACCTATCATGGGGCCATTCATTACCAAATTTTTTAGATTAAACTTTATTTATTTTCGTATTTTCAACCTCTCTTCAACGAAATTTAAAAAAAAAAGTTTTTTTGTTGAAAGCTAATTCTTTCAACAGGAAACCTTCTCTCTTTTTCGTGTTTTCGACCTCCGCGACTGTTTGCCTCTTTTTTTAGGTAAAACGTTTTATTTTTCTTCATATTTCTAACGTCTCTTCACGTTTTCAGCGGGAAATCGACCTCCGCGACCGCCTGGACACTCTCTCCCGCGGCCCCAGCGCCGCCGCCGGCAAGGTCCGCAACATCACCTGCGTGATGCAGGAGCTGGGCTACATCGACCACCAGCTGGAGCCCAACTACGAGCAGATCTCGCAGCGGGTCACCGACCTGCCAGTCTCAGCCGAGCTGAAAGGCGACATACAAGACGGGCTGCAGTTCTGCAGGAAGTTCTCGGTAAGGAAGGATAAGTAGTTAATAAGAATAAAATCCTTAAGTTAGATTTCGTTAAGGATAAGAAGGATATACCCTCTGAACGGTCAACTTCTTTATCTAAGTATTCCGTGATATAACCCGTATTTTTGTCATATTAAATTTTAAAATGACTGATGAGATTAGTAAATCGCACTCTATTCTATTAGTTAACTTTTGGCAGTCGAAAATTTTGTTTACACGTTACTAAATACTTAGTATAGACAAATTCATTTCAAGTTTAAATTTTAATGTTTTTATCACAATTTCATGGAGTTCAGTTTAGCCTAATACAAGTTTGCACTACACAAGATAACGATTTATTTCTGATGATGCGTTAATGAAATAAAAGAACCATACATACCCAGAATTCTTCTGCGTTTGTCTGTCTGCTAAACTTTGAATAATATTTTGTTTCAGCAATGCGTACCTGACGTGAAACGTGACGTGGCACCTCTATCCCAAGAATTAATCAAACCTATGTTCTTCTTCCGTTGCTATAAGGTATACAATAAAACCAATTATTTCATTTCCATACATACACATAATCACGACTATTATCCCCGAAGGGTTAGTCAGAGACTATAGTAGGCAATGAGGAACGCAAAATCAATTCCCTGCCTTAGTCCATGTTTCACCATTATATCAACTGCACATGTGCTCAGCGTGGCAGGTGGTGAGCCCATCGCCATTCTTTGCTGTTGGATGAATGTGTAGGCTTTAGTCCGTTAGTAGCCTTTTACGACACCCAAGGGAAGAGATGGGTCACCACCACATTGATGTCAGCTTTATCATTCCTTTTTTTAATTTAATTTTATTACCTTAAATAATTATACAAGGGGCATTTACACTTCTAGCACAAGAAATTGGAGGCGTGCATCATGAAAGACATCAGGGAGCGATTCACCACTGAAGAGGAATTAGAGACAGACACCGATTTTAGGTAAGCCATCTTTCTTGCCATAGTCTACGCTTCACCAAACCACTGACTCCAGGTGTCAGCATGTCATAACGGCTTGCATAAATGCCGTTTCACGCCCCGTTTAAAATACCCGGGATTATAGGAACTGGGAAACACATGCGCCGGCAGAGAATTCCAAAGCCGAATGGTCTTACAGAGGAACGACTTGCCAAATTTTTTTGTACGAGTGCTGATATTCTGCACAGTATGATGGTGGTTCCTAAGACCAGCACGTGTAGTCCAGGACAGGAAAGGAGAGGGCGGGATTAGATCAAAAAGTTCTTCAGAACACTCTCCGTAGTAATTTCGGTAGAAGACACTGAGAGAAGCAATGTCTCTACGCAGCTGGAGGTCCTCAAGAGAGGCTGTAATCTCAGCATCTCCAATAATGCCGGCCAATAATAAAGGCCGTCATTTATGCAATGTATTAGTAGTCTGATAGCACGAGTGCCAAAATGTACAAATGATAAATCATTTTATAACGTCCAAGGTGTTAGAACCTTAGAGTATTAAACCAACTGCTCTAAGGTTAGAACAGACAAATAAAAGAATGTAGTTAAGTGAGAATTCACCAATGTAATATTGCATGAGTGACAAAATGCATAATTGATATAATCTCTGCAGACAAAGTAAAATTTTTCAAATAGATATCGATTTCGATGAAAATAAAAAGTGGTAAGTCAACTGCACATGTGCTCAGCGTGATAGGTGGCGAGCCCATCGCTGTTCTATGCTGTTGGATGGGTGTGCAGTCTTTAGATCGTTAGCTGCTTTTTACGACACCCAAGAGAAGAGGGGGGGGTTGATAGTACTATTTTATTAAGCCACTACACAGCTCCGTTGCCGTTATGGTCCCAAGAAGTTCCCGTGACAGAGAAGTGATGATGATATCGGTTCCTGCCGTCGCATACGGCAAAATGTATACTTTAGGAGGTCAAAAATCTGCGATATAAGATACTGTATACTTTGATGTATATTTAAATAGTGCCGCAATCAGCTTTTTCATTTGGAGTTTGTTTTATTAAATCTTTCTTCAGACCATTTTGATTTATTCCAATAATTTTGAAACAAACAGTTTCAACACACACTTGATTTTACTGTCTTTTGATAGTTTATAGACACCAAACTTATGTAATTTAAGATTAGTCAATCGTTCAATGCACTGTTTATTACATTATTTCTAAAAAAAATCAGTTTTTAATACAGTAAACAGTTCAAATTAAATTTTCGAGAAAATTTATTCACTTCGACTACCTGTAAAAAAAAGATCTAGTGTTAAAAATGGGTTTATTTGGGTTTCTGAAATTAAGAATAAGTAAAGTATGCATTTTGCCGTGTGTGCGTCATCGTGATTAAAACATCAACTAAGTACTTACCAAAAGAACGATGTATCTAAATTTCCCTTTACAGGTCTCTATCCCGGTCCGCACGGTCGATCCGGGATGACTTCAACGACCCCAGGATAGAGGCCCTGGACGAGATGGCGGTGTACCTCTACGACTACCTCAGCGAAGGCAACGGGCTGGACTTCGACTGGATGTAGGCATAAGACTGATTAAGCTAATACCTGTCCTGTGCCGGCAAGGTTCTTCGTTGATTCGTAATACCTACTTTATGTTGTATAAAACGCTCAATTACACTTAACTCTGTCTATCGCAAGGACTCCTAGAGGTTGCTGACAATTGAACTTCTATTGTGGCTTATTGCGACAGCTGAGCTCTTGAAGATAGTAAAACGTTGAAAAAATTACTAACTCAGGTGGTTATTTTACATTTTTAAATTACTACCAACAACGTCCGCATACCCACGTACGATATGCGGACGTAGCAGGTTCGACTCCCACCTGAGCAAGTCATTTGTTACAAAGTTTCGATATTCTTAATTGATTTTAAAAATGATTTTCATATCTCGGAGCCGATCACGCATGACCGTTTTAGCGAGACGCATTTTGAATGTAGAAATTAACAAATGTGAGTTGACTTGAAAATTTTAACAATGTTGTACCACAAACGCTTTTACAGGTCATTAACATAAACACAGTCAATAAGGGTTAATAGTCAAAGATACATTTCGAAAATATGACATAACACGACACAATGAGTATGTTTAAAATTAGGTAAGTATCTATTTATAAATTTGACTAGATTGTTTCGTAACATATGAAATGACAAGAGCTTAGGCTGTTATTGAGAACAATACTTGCCATTACGCATTTAACAGGTAGTTAATAAGTAAAGTTATTAATATTTTTTTGTACTTTCAAGTACATACTAATAAGTTTATTGGTGGGTTAAAATGGGTTGTTTGCTGTTTGACATCATAAGTGTTGATGTTGGTCTAATTACGTAGTACTATTATTTATTCTGTGGTCTAATACACAAAAAAGAATAGCACACGTATCTAATACCTACTATTAGAAAAAAATAGAGAACCTAACATTGTTAGGCTATTTCCCACCACGCTGGCCTATTGCAGGATGGGGTCGGTCGGTGGGTAGTTTGGGAAATATTCATAATATGACTTGTAGTTAATTTTACTTATGTAGTTATTTTAAACACAACACTACGAGTAGGTACTAACATTTTAACATTGTTAAAAAGTTCATTTAGGCAATATCAAAATGCAAAAGGTAAGAAGTATTCAAAAGATTATTAACTGATTCTGATGATTCTGAACTCACAATTTGTTCGACGAACAATCGAGGACATCCTTATGTGTTGTAGTTTTTTCTTACTTGAAGTAATTAAGTATATTTTTTTATTTGAGTGCGTCATTGTTTTTTTTAAGTGTATTTTTTGTCTTTTGCATTGTCTAGTAGGTTACGCAGTGTCAAGTTATTATACTTTTAGTATAAAAAATTAACGCTGCGCCTTGAGTTTTCTTATTTATCATATAGGTATGTCGGACTAAATATTTTATGTAGCCTGTCTAAAATTTTTACAATTAACTTCCAAAGGATTTAAATTAATGTACATTAGACCATGGTTCAATGATGCATTTAGCAAGCCAGTTCTTGTCCTTAAAGCTTATATTTTTAGCTTTATCGATGACAGCTCACAAGTCTTACGACTTGGTTACTAAGGTTCTTAAGTAAGCTGTGTAGTAGTAAGCTGCCTCATGAGATTACAGCTCGTCACGAACGCATTTATTATTAATAAGTTAGTATGTCAATTAAATTATTTTTAAGCATTAATTATAAGGACATGGTTTTGAAAAATAAATGGAGTTTCAATTTATTTTGGTGTATTATTTTAGTAATTTCATATTTTAATACGAGCCGGCTAGGTGAAGGGACGGTAAGGTAAAACCACCTGAAGACTCGGACTGAATATATTCGGACACTGTGTCCGTATCGACAATTTTTAATTTCAATATTTTTTCGCTGACGATTCGGACATAATTAATTAAAACTGATTTGCACAGTCAGAAAAAAAAACAATTTAATACGTAGAAAAAGGACGTTACCAAAACCATTATTTTTTTAAATAGTCAGCTCTAGTAAAAGTTTTGTTTGACCGCACAAATCAGCTTTAATTTAATGTGTGTGATGAAAATGATGTATGGCTCATTTTGGCATGGCCACCATCACCAACTCTAAATCTGACTTTATAGATAGTATGTCGAATTATGTCGCCAAATATCAGAGTTTGTTGGTATACCGTTCAAAAGTTATAAGGGGTCATTGGTGGCCATGCCAGGATGAGCGCTCATCTTGTCATGGTCACCTTGTATCTCAAAATCTACTGCTTGTAGCAAAGATCTGATTTCACCAATAGTATGTCGAGAGTATGTCGAAGTATATCGAAAAAACTCCAGAGTTTGTCGGTGCTTCTATAAAGAGAAAAATGAATTTTTAATTTTCCCATAGTGGATGTACAATCGCGTGTATAAAGTTTATTGAAAAAGTAAATGGATAATTGTAATCTGACAGGTTCCTTGATATAAAGAGTGCAACTTGATTAATTACGTGTATTTGAGTGATAGGTGAGTACTAAATCGGAAGCTTTTATATAGACAAATAGTTCATTCAATATTGTTAAACCTTCAGAGGTTTATAATGAATGAAATAAGTGCCTACTCATTGACGTCAAAAACTAATAAAATAACAGTCAATTTTAATCATTTAGTTACATCATAACATTAGTTAGATTTAGTAGAATCTACCACCAGTTTGAATATAATCAATCACGCATGAAATTTCGCAAAATGTACAATAGTGTCTACAATCATAATAATACTGAACCTTGAGAAACCAACTTATGTACATAAGTTGATAATACATACAGATGGAAGTGCGCTTCACCCGGAACCCTCAACTACTGAGGAACTGGCTGTTTCTTCTTTTTTCGGCTCGTACTAGTAAAGGATTCAGACGGTGTGGTGTGTCAGTCCGTACTCCGACGACACGTCCACTCCTGCTCCACTTTGTCTACTTCGCCAGGTATACCAACAACTGTAGCATATCTATCTGCTGTGGGTTGAAGCAAACTTTTTGTCGCTGTTACAACGAGTAGGAGCTCAGATCATAGAAGGGAATCCCTTCTATGATCTGAGGGTAGGAGATTCCAGCAAGTCAACATCCCCAAACTTTAAAATTTATTGGATTTGATATTTTGTAGAGCGTTGACCTGCCGTTGTCTACACCTTAGTTAGTAGTTACCTATCTGATTCTGTGATATTTTCAAATAAAGCATATTACACTTACATATTTTTCAAATCATCATCATCATCATCATCATCAGCCTATAAACGTCTCACTGCTGGGCACAGGCCTCCCACGTGGAATATGCACGTGGGGATATTGGGCCATAACCCACCACGCTGTCCCAATGCGGGTTGGTGGGTTTTAATGACTGTCATCTTACGACAAACGGGACCAACGGCTTAACGTGCCTTCCGAAGCACGGAGGAGCTCGAGTTGTATTAATTTGGTCACCCATCCAGCGACCCGGCATTGCGAAAGTTACTTAGCGGGCAAGATCGCAAGCCAAACGCGCTAGCCGCTGCGCCATCGAGCTCCTAAAAAATACAAAACTGAAGACATGACGCTTCACTTTCCCGCCAAGAAGTCCCTCTTAGCGCCTCTTTTAGTGTTCTAATTTTATTTATTTTTTATTCTACTCGTGGTGGCCAGTTCGATTTTCGATCAATTTATTTTTTTAGTATGCATGCTTTTTATTTTATGTTCTAAATTCAAATCAGATTAATGACCAGCGGGTCATAATGAAATTCAGTACAATATTAATGCCTTAAATGACTTAGGTACTTTAGGTTAGGTTTGCATGACATATAATTAATTTGACATTGTCGAGCAGGTGGTGTGAAAAAATATTTAATGCTCGTGTACGCGATTGTACTATTTGCTGTTGTATGGTAAAAAGAAGATAATATAACTTTTATAGAAGCACCGACAAACTGGAGTTTTTTCGACATACTTCGACATACTCTCGACATACTATTGGTAAAACCGGATCTTCGCTACGACCTGTAGTATTTGAGATACAGATACAATGACCCCTTATAACTTTTGAACGGTAGACCGACAAACTCTGATATTTGGCGACATACTTCGACATACTCTCAACATACTATCTATTAAGTCGGATTTAGAGTTGGTGATGGTGGCCATGCCAAGATGAGCCACACGGAAATGATTGAATTTGGAATAAAATTTACATAAAATCGTTGAGACGGCTAACTGACTTGTGTCTCCGGGATATTATTTTCATCACAAGGTTTCTTGGTAAGTGTAAAATTGTAACACTAATTTAACAGAGAGGCAGGGCTGACGAACCAAGAGCACGGTATTAACTAAGGAATTTAGGTATATATATATTTGAAATAATCAGTATGAAAAATATTTACTTCACAGTAGATTTATGTGTTTTAGTAACGCGATAAGTCAACATTGTTTGTTAGCACGTTATAACCACTTTTTTCTTATTAGCCTATTTAGACTGATTGCTGAGCGAAGGCCTCCATAAACCACAGTATGTAGAATATCCCAAACCCTTCCACACACCTTTAGCTCAAACATATCTCTCCACTCTCTTACAGAGGCATCGAGTTTGTTTTTCTAAATTTTCTCGGGTCTGGGTGTTTTCTATGTATAATAAGTATGTATTTAAGTATGTTAAGTATGTTTATCCGTTGTCTAGTAACCATTTAACGACTTTCTTTGAAGCTTCTCTTGGGCTAGATAATGGGTGTGACTGTAGGAAAGTTTAATTAATTTAATATATTTTTAATAATCACTTCCGGGTCGACCCCGACCACGCCACATCATAACCAAATTGAACATTGATTTGTAAAGAATAGCACTTAGATGTATAGGGTTCGCCAGCCCTGATAAAGGGGAAACGTTTGGAGGTATGAAATGAATGAATAATACCGCAAAGGGCACGTAAGGTGAGCGCCTGTCACAACAGACCATCACAGCAATTTTCATGTCAGCGTTGTCTTTCGTAACTGCTTCAGAATTAGCTCCGGCCTGCGGTTTCTCTTGCATGCGGCCAATTGAGTGTTCATTTATTCAAAGTTCGTTAACGAAGACATGTAACAAGTATGAGTTTTCGATTACGATTTCTTTGAAAGGATAATAGGGAATAGCAATGTTTTTGCTATTCCCTATTATATTCATTATGTTTCGTCATTTTCAAAACAACATGGTATTTTCAATGAATTTCTGCAGTTAAAGTTTAAAATTGTTTCCGCTTTTCAAAAACTTAGTGTACGTTCGCTCTCATGAGAGTTAATTAATACTTACATACATATACATATACGGAATCTTGACTATTATCCCCGAAGGGTTAGTCAGAGACTGGGCAATGAGGAACGCAAAAGCAGTCCTCAGCCATAGTCCACTTTTCACGAAATAGCGACTGCACATGTGCTCTGCGTGACAGGTGGTGAACCCATCGCCGCTCTATGCTGTTGGATGTATGTGCAGTATTTAGTCCGTTAGTCGCCTTATACGACACCCAAGGGAAGAGAGGGGTTGGTGTATTCTTTTAACGAGCCGCTACGCGACACGAAAGGTAAAATATGTTTCGCAATATTTTATAAAAAACTGTGTGTATTATAAAAAACATAAGATTACGACATGCATAAAACTTTGCAATATCACGTGGCTCGTTACTTGGTTATTAGTGGTAAGGTACCCATTTGCCAATTCACCTTTTCAGATGTAATTTATTATTGTTAGTAAAGTTCCACAACCATCTATTGTTTGTTGTAGTTACAATAATAACAGTGTTCACTTTCTTTCATTAATTTGGGTAACGGCGTATTAAACAATGTATGCGTTCGCTGACCTTGCACTGCAACTGCTTTCTTTCGAAGAAAATAATGCCGCAAAAATCACAAAACTTCTGCAAAGTAGAAAATGTCTTTTAAAATACTTAAATAGGACAAAGCACGAAGTAGGCTGTCTGCTCCAATTTTTCCCACAAAGCGCTCGGAGGCAGGTAAAGAAATTTTTCGCAAAAAAAATTATGCCGTCCAGAGAAAGTTTTGGTACAAAAATGTCTACGAACAAACACTGTTAGGCGGTTCTTTATAGAGTTTTGGGGGAAAAAAGCACTCCGCTGCGTACGACCCTTTCTCCGAATTGTTCGACCACAAAAGGGTTTTGAGTTTCACGAAATGGATGGGATTTTTTTTAATTGAGTTTGCACATTGTTATGTATGTATATATGCTTTACTTTGTTCGTCAGATTCATTTTTTTATAAATACATGTATATGGCAACCTATAAACGTTCCACTGCTGAGAAGAGAACTACCTTACCTACTACTCGTATATGGTACAATATAACATTGAGATATCGGGCCAAATCAGTTTGGTTTGATTTTAGTGACAATCCTATGTGGTTTAGGATTCCGGGTGAAGCGCGCTTCCACCTTGGGCCTCATCGTCAATTACCATTAGGTGAGATGAAAGTCAAATCTTAAGCCGTAGAGGATAAAAAAAGTTAAGTTTTAAGCAGTGGGACGTTTACAGGCTTACAATCATTGAGGTACAATCTTACAATGATGTCTCTGTCTCTCCAGTCAGTATACATTATGTAACTTTTGTGCAAAAACTGCACCCGTTCACCAATGTTATCGTACCGTTACAAATGCACGGGGATGGTACTCATTGATTATTGAAATACATTTGTCATACACATATGTCGGCAGATGGACCCTCCAATGAACACTTATTGACAATGGCATTTCTATTTTGCTTACTCAACCCGTCCGGCGCACCTTTCACGTAGGGTAAAGCACACTGTCACGAACATAATGCTAATAATTGCAATTTGTTGCACGCTACGTTGAATAAACGTAACATAATATGTTTGGTCCTACTCCCATAAGATCATTAATCATAACATTTCATAGATATGTTTGAAAGTATATTTTATAGTTATAAGTACCTTGTATGATTGTTAATGATTCATGAATAAATTGAAAAATTAAGTGAGGTAAATAAAGACTATAGACTAAATAAGGCAACAAATGAGAAGAAACTATATCAGTAGCACGATATTTTTATTTACAAAAATACGTAAAAATATTCGGCGAAACTTAAATAAGATTTTGTTTAATGCGGCCAGTTCCGTACTCCTTTACCCTGCCCAAAATGTGGCTCAATAAAGCTCCACCTTTCGCAGGTAAACAAATGCAGAAACAGATTTTCGTCAAATAATCACTACGCAAGTGTCTCCCAACAAAAGGAACGACAAAAAAGGATTGATGTAAATGGTCATTTTTGAAGTGTAGTTCAAACTGTCGACAGATTGTAGCTCTTATTGCGAGTGGCGTAAGACTTATAAACCGTCAAAATCAAATGTTAAAAAAATTACTGTACCTACCTACTTATGTAATAATATTAAGAATATTTGCAGGCAGCATCCGCAAGGTGATTTTGTGAATAAAAATGAAGAAATGTTACGCAGTTATTTGGATATTCTTTTTGTAAGTCACCATTGAACAATGCGTGAAAGGATGTAATGGATTAAAATGATGGATATCTTATCTTTGATTTCTAGTTTTGCACGGAGTATTACAATTTATATTGATCGTAGGAAAATAATAATGTAGCATATTTTTGCAAGTACTTCATGAGAACACTAATTATATCAATCCATTTTTAGCTTTAATAAAATCTTCAAGTCACTTAGGTTTCCGCAGCACAACGACAATATTTTGAAAAATAGGTAGGTATAAGGTTAAATATTTTAACATTAGTCATAAAAAATAAAAAAGAGCATTTCTTTAACAAAATAAGCACAAGCGAATTAGTTGTTGTGACTTTATTTTAAGAGAAAAAGCACGAATATCAATGAAATACAGCGTTAATACAAAATGGTTACACGAGCTCGATCGTTTGGCTACGTCTGAGACCGACTTGCGATTAAGGTACTATAAGCTCTTTCATAACGAATGGAACTCTTTTTTCAGACCTTCCAAACCTCTCCTTACCGCACCTTGAACACATAGCGATGTCACTCGGATGCACTTAATTAGTTGTGATCTCGGAAGTCCACAGTTCGCGTCCCGTGGGACCCTGCTCATTAGTACGGAACCACCTGCGCCAGCACGTGGCCAGGGGCAGTTCCTTGGCACAGTCAATAACCGAATGTCAATAGTCGAATGGATATGAATTTAAGCTCGTTACTAAACAACATGCAGATAAATGTAGGTTAATTATTTTTTTGGCCGTTATCGCCCTTATCATCACTTTACATCAGGTAAGATGAAAGCTAAGAAAGGTGACAAAAAGAAAAAACCGGCCAAGTGCGAGTCGGACTCGCCCATGAAGGGTTCCGTAGCAGCAAGTAACGTTGTAGTTCGTTGTAACTTTGATCGATGCTTTAATGTATTAAAAGAAAACTACTTACTAGATCTCGTTCAAACCAATTTTCGGTAGAAGTTTGCATGGTAATGTACATCATATATTTTTTTAATTTTATCATTTTAGAAGTTACAGGGGGGGCGACACACATTTTACCACATTGGAAGTGTCTCTCGCGCAAACTATTCAGTTTAGAAACCTCAATATCATTTTTGAAGACCTATCCATAGATCCTCACGGATGGGTTAGATGAAAAAAAATTTTTGAGTTTCAGTTCAAGTATAGGGAACACCCAAAATTTATTGTTTTTTTTTTTTCTATTTTTGTGTGAAAATCTTAATGCGGTTCACAGAATACATCTACTTACCAAGTTTCAACAGTATAGTTCTTATAGTTTCGGAAAAAGTGGCTGTGACATACGGATGGACAGACAGACAGACATGACGAATCCATAAGGGTTCCGTTTTTTGCCATTTGGCTACGGAACCCTAAAAATGAAGAAAATGGCTAATACTGTGCACTGTTTGTTGACCCGGACATGGTAGCAGGGTAGCCGCTAGTAACATGTGACATAATATCGACAGGTCTAACCAATACCTCGGCGGTGGAGTGGTCAACGCAACCGCCCGGATTGCCGAGGACGTGGGTTCAATTTCCACCTGAGGTAACCAATTTTTTCAATATTTTTAATCAAATAAGTATTACAAATATAAATCTCAATTGCCTACATCGCTATTTAGCATACTGCCTATCGGCTAACTATGCAACGAACATACTTTTTACTTTGACAGGATTTCACACTTTCCAGATCTCGAGTGGGCCGGTGTTCGCACTTTAGTTGAACTTAGTTTTAAAAAGAAATGGTATCCGCATCATGAACTCTATGGTATCAGGAAAAGGTCGACGTTCCAATGCAGATGTAAAGGTATTTAGTGCTTTTCAAATAGTATTTACAGTTCAAGAGGTTGAGGTCTTCCGCGACAAAGATCCAATATTGCACCTTTGTTGGTGTCATGTTTCAAGTAGATATAAAAGTCATATTGTGAAAACAAAGCCATGACGATATTTTATGGTGTTATTATTTACATTACCTAGATTCATCGAATAAAATAACTAAGTAAATAAGTAGACGATTTATTAACGAAATTGCATAAATTTGAGCGATAATAGTAATAGTCTAGATTATTATAAGTTTTTTTTCACTAGTGGCCCGCCGCGCCGCCGGCCGCCCGCGCCTGCGTCCACGCTGATTTCAGCTATTTTGTATTAATCTATATAATAGGCAGGGGAATCAGTTCTTCGCATTTTTTTTGAAAATTTAAAACATTTTTAATATAGCTTATTTACATTTAACTAAAGTATGTAGGTGCCATTTTGTTCGATAACTTTTTGACACCTTGTAGGTAGGGACATGATCCCATTGCTATAGAAATGTTGTGGCTTCTGATCAATATACCGCGACAAATGTTCTTAGCAGTCTTCTCGTGATGTTAACCTGACACTGCCTAAAGAATTCTAAAGAGACCGAAACAGGTGGAAAACTGAAGGAAGGAAGGTCAGGACTATACGGCGGATGCATTAACACCTCCCAGACAAACTCTCTTAATTTTTGCTGAGTGGCTATAAGATGTGTGACGTCTAGCGTTATCAATCTGTTGATTAATTCCGGCTGCTTTCTCTCAACTTCTTGCTTTAATCTCATCATTCGCATTAGAGTTCAGAATGATGGTCCTGCCTTGTGGTAACAGCTCATGATGAATAATGCCCTTCTAATCCCACCACACACACAGCATCACCTTGTTGCGAGTTAACCCGGGTTTCGCCACAGTCTGTGAAGCCCAAAGTAAAGCCTGACCGGCCTATGACCACGACCTTTTTCGAACGTTCTTGTCGTACGTGATCCACTCTTCATCACCAGTCATCAGCTTTTCAAAAATTGATCGATTTCATTACGTCGTTTTTTTTTTATTTATTTATTTAATTCAGACATATGTCCATAGAATTTATTAGTAACAATGCACTTATGAACTATGTTAGTAATAGTAAAGTATAAAGAATCTCAAATGAGTATTCGGGTAATAAGGTTTCTTTCAGTGAGCTATGAAACTTTCTATTAAAAAACGTCTATAAATATTTGACAACCAAGTGACAATAATATAAGCTCTCGCGCACTGACAAACTCATGATAGATTTTAATAATCGTCTTGAAATTTATTTAAGTATTTATTTTCTTTTTTCGACAACCAACTGTCACTTTTAGACTTTTTACGTTATTCATACGTCATATATACATTACGTCGTAATAAAGAATCACAAATGACTATACGGTTCATAAGGTTTCTTTCAGTGAGCTCGTGAGGTACCCAAATATCGAGCTTTTTTGTATACCCCGTTTTTTTTAAATGCGCCAAAACTGTTTTGTGGTCAATTCCCAGTTCTTTAGCTACGCCGTAACTACTGATATGCCGATCTTGCTCCACTTTTTCAAAAATGGCATCCATTTTATCCGTAATAGGGCGACCAGAGCGACGTGCATCTTTGAGATATAAAAATTTCCGGATTGAAAACGCTTATTTGTGCTACTCTCAAAGACACTGCACTAGGTCCACAAACATCGCAATTTTTTTTCTCGGCTTTCATTGCATTTTTACATTTTTTAGATAAAAATAGATTTTTTTTAGAAAAAGATTTTATTACAAATTCAAAATACTATGCGAACCAACAGACTTTTTCTCCAACCTTATTTATAAAAATAAATTGCTGTGAATTTGTCTCGCTAAAACTTGAGAATGGCTTAACAGATTTGGCTAATTTCGGTTTTGAAATAATTGTGGAAGCTCAGGGAAGCTATAAACGGTGAGAAATATTAAGAATACTTAAGTAACGGAAAATACTAAAAACGACAATTAAATTTTCCAATACAAAATGTTCCTAGCTGTGAAGAATTTGATGTCTTTTATCTTTTTAAAAATAAAAAATAGACACTTGGTTGTCAAATATTTATAGGTGCGTATGAGATCCGATCTCTTTGGTCTGTTTTTGGAATACAAAACAGTTCTGTTTCAGAAATAAAATAGTCTAAAAGTGACAGTTGGTTGTCAAAAAAAGAAAATAAATACTTGTAGAAATTTCAAGACGATTATTAAAATCTATCATCAGTTTATCAGTGCGCTCGCGCACTGATAAACTTAACTTTATATTAAACTTCGGGTCTCTACCGAAGACGATTACTTATTACATGCAGCAGTACATGAGATGGTGCTATCTTCTTCACACTTTTAGATTTATCCTAAAAAGAAATATCTTATTTCCGTTCCCTGCACTGGCAACCCCGCGTCACGAGACGTCATTACGTGTTTTTGTGTTATCGGAATCACACGTACTTTTCGTAACGAAATTAAATTTGTATTTAATAAGATGGGAAAATGTTAATGTTTGAAGTTGAGAGACAGTGATCATTATGGTATTCTTCGTAAAGTAAAGAAATCATTATTAATTCAAAAAACGTAAACGTTTATCATCATCGGTGTCGGTGAATAGTGATAAATGTCGTATCAACGATATTAGGTACGACACGCAGGTATTGGAACATAACGCTAATTTACCTGGAAAATTAACTATTAAGGAATGTATCATAGTTGTAAGGAACTAAGATCATTTATCATTAAAATTATCTACCCTCATTTTTATTGGTTTTTCTTGGGTTCTATAATAATGATTGTAACAAAATTAAAAGCCATTTACAACAAGAAATTCTTTAAATACTAAACACTCACTTAGACACCACTGTTACAGTGTTTAACTTACTAAACGTATGATGTGTCGGGGATATATAACTGCTCAACTGTGTTGATGCTTTATTTTACTCAATGACACTGATTGTCCTTGATTTTACTCCATACAAGCCGTATCGAGGTTACTTACACCAATTAGACAGTGCTGAGGTTCTATTTTACTCCACGCAAGTCGTGTCAAGGTAACTTACTCCACTTTAACAGAGTTGAGGCTCCACGCATGCCGTGTCGAGGATAATTACTTCACTTTAACAGTGTTGAGGCTCCACGCTAGCCGTGTCGAGGATACTTACTCCACTTTAACAGTGTTGAGGCTGCACGCAAGCCGTGTCGAGGATACTTACTTCACTTTAACAGTGTTGAGGCTATATCTTACTCCAAGCAAGCCGTGTCGAAGATACTCACTCCACACTTTAACAGTGTTGAGGCTATATTGTTGTTGTCAATTGGTGGATACATCAAGAAATAAAATTCCAAGGAGCCCCTCTGGATTGGAAGCAAAGGAGTCGCCAAGCGGTTTTCAGGTCAGACCTCAGCATTATATATACTTATTAATTGTATTAGAATAATAATTAGACTTACTCCGCTACATAGCGGCTACACAAGCCGTGTCGAAGATACTCACTCCACTCTACCAGGGTTGAGTGAGGCTATATTTTATTTCACGCAAGCCGTTTTGGGAATATGTACTTAGTACATTTTAACAGTGTTGAGGCTTTATTTTACTCTACGCTAGCCGTTTCATGGTTTCTAACTCCAATTGAACTGAGGATTTTCTACTTCACATAAACCGTGAGAGGCCATACCTATTTCACCCTAACAGTTTCACGTTTCCACGACCTCTGTGGAACAAAGCAGAGTCTCAACATTGTTGAGGACGTGGGTTCGATTCCCACCTGAGGTGGACATGTTTTCAACGTTTCGTTATCTTCGGGTCTACTTATCAATAATTATTTGGTGAAGGCATCTTAAACTATGTCATTGATGTTTACAATGACTCAACCAGTAGCGGCAGAAACGAAGCTTGGCCATTCGCGCTGCTTGCAGCGCTAGCGCCTGTGCCCGTGCCAGCTGCGCCACTAAGATCTTCGATCTGTCCCCGTATATGACGGTCAGTCCGATGATAGCCTGCTTTCATTGGACACCCATAAATTCTACAATTTCTCAGAGAAGAACCTCATAAAAAATAAAGGGTTACTCATATTAATAATTAAAAAAAAAAAAAAAAGTACTTACCTACTTAAATAAATGAAAAAAAATAATAATAATAATAATAAAAATAAAAAAATGGTAATAATGTACATAAGCCTCGAAGCTCCAAAACTAAATTAGGAAATCGAAATAAGAATAATAATAATAATTAGCTCTGTTGGAGGTATATAAAAGAGGAGGAGGAGGAGGATATCAATAAAAGTTTTAAAACTTCACTTTCTAAGCATAATAATATTGATACCTTAGAATAATAACGCTATAGAAACCAAGTTCGCGCGCCTATTTTGAAGCACATTAATTGGAGCCAGAAATGGCACCAAACGCCGGAGTAGTGTTCAATGTCACAGCGCGCCGAACGTGTCTCGCGAAAACAAAAAAAAAATGACGGTTTGTGCAGTTAAATTGTGTCACAACACATCTGAAAAACAAAAGAAGTGTAATAACATCACTTTTCACAGGTAAGCTTTCAGTATTTCATAGTATCTTGTAGTTAATTAGGTCAAAATATAAACGTACTGCAGTGTAATTCTCTAAGTTAAAGCCTCGGTAGCAGCGGGTGCCGCAGTGCTGTCTCTTTCATATTCATAGAATTGGAAAGAGACAGCAGATCACGGCCATGCGCGCACGTCACGCGTGTGTGAATCGGTTTAGTGCTTCATTTTTGACAGAGCGCTTGTATGAAGACTATCTTTCTGTAGCGTTATTATTCTAAGATTGAAACCCCTAATGCCATAACCAAGTTTGATTCGGAAAGAAAACAAAAATCCAACGCTCTGTACAGGGTCCCGTGCTGATGCCCGGGCTGAAGTTGTGATCAACTTCGAGGTTCTTTAAACTCTCGGGGGGGCGCCACTGCGCGTAGTAGTATCATCAGCTATCGAGCTGCGATCAAGCCCACCAGCACCATTCACACCGCCGAGGGACTGCCGAGGTTCCGCCGGATATCTGACAGGGAGACGTTGGAGTCAGAGCTCCCGCAGTCGCTTGACCTATTTTTGTAAGTGAATGACAGAAAGTGTGAGCTCACTAGGGATCGTAATGTTTTACATTGGATTTGCAAACCTAAACAAAACAACTATACCCCAAAACAATGTCTGTTACTTACTATCTCAATCTATGTAGATGAAAATGAATCGCCAAATGTGTTGCTATGCGCACGAAAACGGCTTGACTGATTCATCTGATTCTCTTTTGTTGTTATGTTATTATAAAAGTCAGGAAAAGTTTACAAAAAAAAAAATGTAAAGGATCTCACAGATTCACTTAAAATTTAAAGCAGCTTCAAAATAATTATATTTAAAAGTATCGAACTGCCCTTAAATTATTAAATCACAACTACTATTGTCAACAATTGATATTCAAGATGCTTATTTTTAATTAAGTATTTACTGCAATTAAAGCTGATCGGAAAAAGTTAAGGTTTAGTTTGAGGTTTAAATTAATGTTCTTCTGTTCGGCCTATTTGTGTTTGCGAAATTACTGGAAACGGTTCTAGTACAATTGCGCATAATATTTGAATTTTCTACAATAATTGTTTAGTTTATGTTTTGTACCTACGCACGAAAAATAAGCTAAAACTATGACGAGTGTGAATTGAATAATAAAACTTTTTGGAGTCATAGGGTTTGTCCAAACACTTACAAAAGCATTACTAAAAAACCGAGCAACAGAACTTGTTTTATACACAAATGTATATTAAGGGATTTAGATGAATTCAGGAATATTGACTACGGCATGCACAGCGGCCGTTACGGTTTGAATTATCTACCTACACCAAGTTGTTTGAATAAGAGAAGTTCTTAATTGATTCAGAAACTTTTTTGTATTCGCATCCTACATCCAGTCTTGTGAACACATTATACGGATATACTTAGATACGGAGTAGGTAACTCTCCTACCATGCATTTTCACATATTATTAGTTCATTGGCAAAGCCATAATTTGACCTTACAAACCCTTACAAACGCAGAATGCATCACGAAATCCTGACCAAGCCATAAAAAAAAACCACTTACATTTAATATAAATTGAATAAAGGTATTGTTGTGGTTAGATTAGAATTTACATCCTTTGTATACAATGTGGCCCAAACTTGTTGTCCAAGAAAAAATGTTTTTCGGCCCTAAATAATATTTGTTATACCTTATTTCCTTTCAAGGCGAGCCATCCACTTCTAGATTGCCTTATCCAGGTAGCGCCAAATTATTAGTGAATCGCTGACCAGACATGGTTTACTACGAGCATCTTGAGATATATGTTTACATCTCTTGCAACAAAATCAGTAACATTAAATCAGTACTGTATTTGATAATATCTTGGTAGCTTTATTCGAAAAATAATAACTTAAATCTTTTCAAAGCTGATAGTTATAAAGTTATCATTTCTAACCAAAAAGTTTGAGGAAGGTTCTATGTTGTTTAAATACGCATAGGTCCACTATACCTGTCATCTAAGGGAAGTAATTTACTTTACATGAATGACTGTGTTTAACACAGATTTGTTTAGTGTGCACTATCTCAGATTTATTGCTCCAAATCAAAAATACAATTCAACATGGGACACAAATGTCATGTTAATTAAACCATATTTCCAGGACTATCCTTAGAATCAGATCATAATCATTGATTTGTCACTTATGATTCTTACACTATATTTTCTATTATTTCTGCTCAAAAAACGCAGTCTATTAGTTTAATCAAAAATAATATATCAATACAAAATTATGTGATTGTGATTGAAATTACTGACTTCATTTAGACTTCAGGCCCCGATTTTGGCAACCGCTCATCAGATTGTCCAATATTTGTAAGAATCCCAGTTATTTGTTGTTGGCTGTGCCAACCTCATAAAAAGGCGGTCACAAACATTTGTTGCAAAAAAAAAAAAAGTAATCGTAGACAGTAGACTGCTCGGACCAGATATTTGGTCCGAGGTAGACAGTGACGTGAAAAAGGATTCCAAGACAGTGGACGAGTGGACGACATGCCGATACCGATATTTGTCTGTATTTGGAGCTCACAGTCACGTAGTCGCTCGGCATTTACTGCTCACACTGCTCATAGATCTAGTCTGGAGGTGTTTCGCAGAGTTGTTGTGGGCTGAGTCACTTAAATGTATTTGTTAATACTGTTGGAGAAATGTTTAGGTACAAATCAGAGTAAATTTTTCAATGCAGTATTTACACAACAAAATAATAATACATAATCAAATAAATAAATGAAATTGTTTAAGTCATTGTTTAGAAAACGACCAATGCATCGATAGCCATTAAATGCATCTTTTAAGGTTTAAAGGAGGCTTATGCACCTATAAAAAACTACCTACATAATTGTAAAGTTTAAATTGACATAATTTTTTATTTTTATTGTGTTAACATTACAATGCTCTAAACATCTGCATGTAATAAGTAATCGTCTTCGGTAGAGACCCGAAGTATAATTAAGAATCAAACGAACTTACCTTGTGAAGTTTGATTACAATTATGCGAGGGTCTCAACCGAAGACGATTACGTCAACCCATCCCTCCCAACCCAAAAAAATAAAATAAAAAATTGTGGAGGATAACACAAAATTCTCTGAAATAATGACGTCTCGTGACGCGGGGTTGCCAGTGCAGGGAACGGAAATAAGATATTTCTTTTTAGGATATATGTAAAAGTGTGAAGAAGATAGCACCATCTCATGTACTGCTGCATGTAATAAGGAATCGTCTTCGGTTGAGACCCTCGCATAATTGGAATCAAACTTCACAAGGTAAGTTCGTTTGATTCTTAATTATCACTTGGTTGTCAAATATTTTTATTATCATTCACTTTGTATAAATAAGCAGTAAAACAGTGACTAAATTTTACGAATCATTAAATTTCTTGAATTCTTTTTTTAACGTGACATCTTTGATAGAAAAGCCATTTTGTTTCTCTTAGCAAACCCATAAATTAAATCCCGATAGCTTTCCATCCTCATCCTGGATACGATAGCTTCCTCTAATAGGTCGTAAAAAATTCTTAAACTTTTTAAAAGGTTTACAAACAATAAATCACGTTGCATCGCAATTTTAGAGATATTGCAAAAGGTTAGTCTTTTAGTAGTGATGTTCTGACATTGAAAAGGGAATAACGGATTTATTAAACTGTGACATTTTTGTAATAAGTCTTTAAACAACCAAAGCTGGTTTAAACAGTTATTGGCTTTCCATATTGTCATTGCACTGCGAAAGCCAAGTGAATGGAAAATTTTCCTATTTTCATATATTGTCATACTGAGTCAATTTTTAATGCGAATTTAATGGCCAATTTTGGCGTTCTTAGGGTCAAGGTATTATAAGGTAAGGTATTATAAGGTAAGGTATTATAGGTCAAGGTATCATAAGCTCATTCATAACGAATGGAACTCTTTTTTTATTGCTCCTTTCTTTTCTCAGAAACAAAAATACATTAACAATTTTGGCTTATTGAATAGTGTAGAATGTGCAAGAATGTGTAGAATTAGCATAGTTCGTAGCGGCTCCACTTTTTGTAAAATTTGCTTAACTTTTTAATTAAACCCAAAATTGCAGAGAAATATTTTCATAAAATGCGCGAAGGCACTTTTTTGAGCTCCTGATCCTATTTCGATAAAAAACGATAAATACAACTGCAAAATTACTACAAAATGCGAAAATGGGCATTTTGCGCAAAAATCACAGTCGAGATGTAATAGGCCTCTTTAGGTATGAAGATTTTTGTATTTTCGCATCACAACGACGATTTAGGCGACAGAATGACCTTGTTAGACAAAAATATATAATTATTGTCATTATATACATATGTTTCCACCTTCTGCCTTACCTTCGCTTACCATCACTAGTTGGGGCAAAGTTAGTAAAGGCAAAGTTCTTATTCTTGGAAAAAAAACAAAAAAAGAATTACAGATTGCAAAATAGAAAATAATAATGTCTAGCGATGCATTTTTATTCTACTTTTTCTGCTTAATCATGGTCACATCCTAACGTAAACTTCTTTACGTAAGGATAAACTTCTGTACGTTTTTTTAATCATTTACATTTCAGAATGATCTTATTCGTAGCATCGTTTTAAAGTTAAAATTAATTAAAAAGTTTTTTTTTTATCTTTTCATAACGTTTTGTGCAATAAATATCGCCAATTTTATATATACTCCCGGTTTCCGTGTCCCGTCCCTAGCCTCCCCTGGGTCAGATAAGTCACAGCATTGGCCTCTTGGCGTATTCCCAATACAATCGTAATGTTATACCCGTGGTACGAATCTCCTTTCGAATGATATTTCTGCCGGAATCGAGAACCTCTAGGAAGTATGGGCAACGGAACCACTCAAGTTTTACTCATTTTTTTAGTTGACTTTGTGGAAATTGCTTGTCTGTTATCTCCTTTATAACATTGACACTTAAATAAACTACGTCCCCATTTGTTCACGGTTACAAATATAATTATTATATTCGTATAATATAGTCTCTAGTTTCAGGCTCGAAATGTGAGATATTTATATACATATTATAAACTAGCGGCCCGCCCGCGATTTCGCCCGCGTGAACACCCCGTAACGTATTTCCTTTGAAAAAAAACCTTGTCCTGATAATTACTAACACATCAAAAAAAAATGTCAAATACACTCAGCGGCACGGAAAGTGGCCCAAACCTATTTTGGCACTTATAATTATTTTTGAAATTAAAATGCATACATTTTTTGTTGGAATTAATGTTAATGTTATCTTTACATACTTTTTTGCCAAAAATTAACAGAAAAATGTGATTTTAATTCTTTTAAATCAATTTACAAGAAAGGGCAATTTTCTCTACAAACATTGTTAAATTTCAAACTTAAGCCCATAAAAATTAAAACATTACACTTAAAATTAATAACGAGCGTTACCGCCCCTGGCCCTGATAACCGCCTGCATGCGATCAGTACCCCAAGCACGAACCATTATGGTTCTAGTTAAGGTAATCGTAATCGTATTATTTTGTATGAAAACCATAAAGTTAGTAAACCTTTTTCATACAAAATAATACGATTACGATTACCTTAACTAGTACCATAATGGTTCGTGCTTGGGGTACAGCCATGTTTGGGTGATGTTTTTTATGTCTACTTGAGGAATTTCTTCCCAGGCGGCCACCAACGCGATTTTTAAGTTATGAAGCGTTTGTAGAGGGTTAGGATTACCTTTAAATTTTCTCTTTAGCATATCCCAGACATGTTCTATAGGGATCATGTCTGGGCTTCTTGCTGGCCACTGAATTGATTGAATTCCGACATCTAAAAGATTATCGTTCACGCAACGAGCTGTGTGAGGTCGAGCTAATCCTGCATTATGGCAAAACATGTTCATGAAGGATGTCTTCGATGTACCGTATTGAATTTAGACGACCCTCCACCACCACTAACTCTGTACGTGTCACGGAACTGATCCCGCCCCAAACCATAACGGACCCTCCATGAAGGCTGACAGTTTGAATAGTAGTGATAGGCAGAAACCGTTCTTCATGCCTTTTCCACACACGCTGATGACCATCAGGGGCTCTTTAGGCCACTCTGTTTGCATCAGTCCACAAAAATTTGCTCCACTGCTCATGCGTCCGATTTGCGTGTTCTCTGGCAAAACGAAGTAGAGCTACACGATGCTCTTGGAGGAGTTCTGGACCCTGAGCAGGTCTCACTCACATTAACCCCTCTTGCAATTTGCAGGTGTTGTCGGATCTCGACCGCGTTAAGAAACCGATTTAGAAAAATTGCGAGGGCAATTAATCGATCGTCACTCGCCGAAGTGTACCTTATTCCACCAATTTCTGGCCTTCTGGTATAGAGCCCGGTCTGATCGTACCTTGTCAATGCTTATCTCAGATTTGTACGCGGTACATTTAAAATCTCATCCATTTCCAGTTGAGTTTTCCCTTGATTCCTAAGCAATACAGCTTGAGTGACTTGAGCTGGAGTAATAGGCATTGTGGTATGATTCTGCAAAGGAGCATAACTACAGATTAATTTAAAAACAAAAGAAACAATATTAACTGCAAACACATTTTTTTATTTTATTAAAACTCACCTTTATTTTTTTAATCTTAGCATAGAAATGAGTTTTAAGTGTCACAAAGGCTAAGTAACGAATATGTTTTTGTAACTACTCTCTTAAAATGACAAAAACGATCGTACTGATGAATGGTCACACAAAGTTTTTAGATACGACGACTTATTTACTTCATATCGCATTGTTTACGTTTGGGCCACTTTCTGTGCCGCTGAGTGTAGGTGCAGCCGTTCTGAAGTGATAAGAATAATTTAAAATAAGAATAGTTTATTTCATTTAAAATATTTGTTTTACAAATATTAATGGATGAAGTCCTCTTTTAAACAAATTTGCCTGTACCAGATGACGCCGCTCTTCCATTACATTTATCATTGTGTATTCTATGACTATTATTTAGAAAACCTATTAAACAAAATTTTCTACTACTCTACTTAATACTAAGTTTATATAGCTTTATGTCTGTATTTTGGTGGGTGTAAACGATATGGAGTGATGAGATGAGGTAGGGTGTGTGTGTGTGAGGGGTGTGATTGCGTGTGTGTATGTGTGTGTGTGTGTGTGTGTGTGTGTGCGCGCGTGTGCGTATATTGTGTTTTATTTAGTTTAATGTAAAAGCAACTCTATCTGTTCATAATTATGAAAATCTAACCACGTTTGTTATATCCTTTTTACATTCATTGTATTGTGTATCGTATATATTTAATTCTTTGTTAACTATATTGTATATTCGAGCTGAACGACTACTGTACTGTGAACTTGCAAAACATAGTTTTGTTTTGAGGAACTTTTAAAGAGATGCATAAACCAACATACATACATACATACATCCTAATCCTAAGTAATATTAGAAATCCGAAGTTGAGTTTGTTTGTTTGTTACGCTTTCACGCTTAAACCGCTGAACCGATTTGATGAATTTTGGTACAGGGTAGATGAGGCTCTAAAGACGATTATAGAGTACTTTTTTCTTTGAAACTTTAACGCGAGCAAGGCTGCAGGCAAATGCTAGTTCGTTACATTTGCGTATAGACCCTGTTTGACCTAAAGTGTGTTTGGCATAATATGAATATCTTCCATTGACTGAAAGACGTAAATAACAAGTATAACAGATAACTCTTTTATGATTTGATGGTTGTTAGCAGTTTGCAGGTGGCAAATGTCAAAGCACCTACTACAAAATACTGTAAAGTTTTCCTTTGTTATAATTGCTAGATGAAAACAATGAGTGAAAGACAATAGTAAGACAAATGCTGAATAATATATCATTATAACCCCTTGTATACCCTTGAGTTTCAGTAAAGGTTACTAAGGCATTATTTATATACATTGTTTTGTCTCTTTTGCTCAAATTCACTATGACGTTTGTGTAGAGACAAAATTAAAGAGTTTAGTAAAACAATCTAATTTGATTTCGGGTCTGGGTGTTTTCTTCTATGTTTATGTATTTTGTTTTCTGAGGTTTAAGCGAGCACTACACATTGAAATGAAACACTTTTTTATGAACTAACTCGCGTTTTATTTACTATTTACATAGTTTTTTTTATTATCCTGACGTTTCGAACCCTTTACAGGGTCTGTGGTCACAGGGGACTGAGGTGTTGGTTGTGTTTATGTATATTTAAGTCGTATGAAATCAAAGTCGGCAAAGCGGTCGGTAAGGTAGGTGGGCGAAGAGGAGATAAATATAGGGCAACACTGAAAATTCAAATGTTTACCGAAAACGTGGTTACTTTCAAATCAAAGACGACCCTAAACCCTACAAAAACACGAAATAAAACTGGCTTTGGGATCAAAGACAGCTATCGACGGGACCTATCAACCATAGTCGGCAATCTTTCGCTGTCAACCAATCAGAAGTGTTGTAAAATCGCTGTTTCAAAATGGCGGATTGGATTATGACCAACGTTTGGTACCAAAGATGGCCTTGATGGATCTTGCCTTGGTTTAGGTTCAAATATGGCAATCTTTATAAATTCAAAACCGAAGTCGACAATCTAGTAAATTCAGTGTGATTTGGCACCTTTATGCTTAACTTTCACACATATTTTTGACTGTTTATGGCTCAGTACACGTTACAGTAATATGACATAATGTTTGTCATTATTATCTATGGATCCAATCGCAAATTAACGGTTTTTATTCAATTACCAAAATGTAGGTCAACTCTATTATGCCGATTTTGATTTTATACGACTCATTTATCCGTTATCTTGCCATATTAACGAGTTTCAAAAGAATACTCATCTTGGTCTAGATAATTGGTGTGAGAGTACTAATTTAATTTAATGCTTTTATAGTTTTTATTAGCAAGGCCCTCAGCCTTTAAGGGCATTTACATACAAACATCACGCACGGTTCACGGATGAGTACGCAGAGACCAAATATTTCCATTTACCACGATCCGATGCTGACACACCTTATTTTGCTTCATTCTCTCTAATAACCTTCATTCATCCATAAGAGGAAACACTACGTCGACGTGGCATGCAAAATTCTTTTACAAAACACAGAAAAACGACGTTTCGTAGTCCCCTGTTTCCTCATTCAGAACTGGACAAATTTTTATTACTTTTTCAGATCAGTTACAGAAAGAGATTTCCTATGTCTGTATGGTTGATTTTTTTCAACCAGCCATTTAATGTTTCTGAAGACGCCTTAAAACGGAGTGATTTCGCAAAATTTTAAAGGCTCCTATGTAGTTGTTAAAGAAATGACTTAATGCAAAAAAATCAAACATACAGACATAGAAAATCTCTTTCTTTAACCGATGCTGAAAAAGTAATAAAAATGGTCTAGTTCTGAAAGAGGAAACAGGGGACTACGAAACGACGTTTTCTGTGTTATGTATGAGAATTTTGCATGCCACGTCGACGTAGTGTTCCCTCTTAAGGTATTTAGTGTATAAATTTAATAGGTTATCGATAAGAGCTACGAACTATAATTCTACAAACTCTACCATGTACCATGGCTCAGAAATTAGCGGTTGACAGCCGCTATCGGCACCGCACCACCTAAAAACTGTAACTCGAGTCACCCACAAAAAGGTGTAATCGACGCCCCCGCCAACCGACAGGGAACATTTTCGATGATTTATGGTGCAAATTAACGAGAATATATCCTCATTCCTGAACATCATTTCCTGCAAGAGCGAGCGCGCAACTCGGCTGTAGGAGTTCCAAAAAAAAATGCTCCAAAAAGCCGCATACTCTATGGAATTTGCGCGGCTAACATAATTTTTAACGACGATAAGGATACTGCGTGACACGACATCCAATATAGGCAGTCTTGGGGTGTCATTAGTAAGTATGTGAACAGCGTATAATTGTAAAATACATAAAAAGTCTCTAAATATCAGTATGTAAGAAGGTACAACTTATTGTTTCCATACAACGCTGGGTCTTTTTATCCCCAAACTGAAGCTTGGCTTTAACTAGATTAAAGTGACTAGAAGTGTTTATATAAGTGTAAAAGTAAACCTAGTAGCAAGTAGTCTTAGCACGAAACTACGTTGAACCGTTAAGCGGTAAACAGAGAATGTTTTATTTAGTAATTATTGTAGGCTAAAGACTAATGGAACTCGATGACGCAGCAGCTAACACGTTCGGTTCGCGATCTTGCCTGTCAAACGACTTTCGCAGCACCGGGTCACTGGATAGGTGATCAAATTAAAACATCATCAAACTCGTCCGTCCCCGGAAGACGCGTAAAGCCGTCCCCGGTTGCTGTCATAATATATAATCACGACTTTATCCCTGAAGGGTTAGTCAGAGACTAGGCAATGAGGACAGCAAAAGCAGTCCTGTGCCATAGTCCACTTTTCACCAAATATTAGCGACTGCAAATGTGCGCAGCGTGACAGGAGGATAGCCCATCGTTTTCTATGCTGTTGGATATATGTGCAGTCTTTAGTCCGTTAGTCACCTTTGAAGCGAGGGGTTGGTAGTACTCTTTCACCGCTACGCGACACGGTTGTTGCTGTCATAATTATGGTAGTTACTATAATCCGACAACCCCTAGTGGTCGACTTGATGGGTAATGGGTAAATCTTCCCATGTGCAGTCACGAGCAAAAAGATGTAAACAATTGTAACTCTTAATACCAAGGAATAAGAGTCAAAGTGTATACATATTGGTGCTCGTGACTGTACATACATACATGTAATCACGACTATTATCCCCGAAGGGTTAGTCTGAGACCAGGCAATGAAGACCCGCAATAGCAGTCTCCTGCCATAGTCCACTTTTCACCAAATATCGACTGCACATGTGCTCAGCGTGACAGGTGATGAGCCCATCGCTGTACTGTACTGTTATAAAATATGCGAAGGCTTGTGCCCAGTAGTGGCACATTTCTAGGCTGATGACGATTAACCCAACGAAGTAGTGCGCTAATGCAAGGAATTGCCTGACCAAATAGCAAGCTTCGTGTCAGAGAGAAACGCAGGACGTATGAAAAGAACGGGGAAACTTGAGTTGGCTTCGCAAATATTGTCCCAGTTATCTGCTCGGTACGGAGTCTAACCATTGCTTTTGTCAATAGAATTGTTAGAACGCTAATGCAACATCTATGATTTTTGACAGTGAGCACTTACTGCTATCCTTTGTACTGAATAATCTGTCTTTTATGATATACTTCTAAACTTTCACATACTTACCATTATAAATAAAATGATTACACGTCTTTAAGCGCAAACTCAATGACTTTTAGACCGAGATGCGCGGGCCGTGAAAACGGGCTGAAAAAAAACGATAAAATTACTTACATACTTAAATAATATAATTATAATCACGACTATATTGTCCCCGAAGGGTTAGTCAGAGCCTGGGCAACGAAGACAGCTTAAGCAGTCCTCTACCATCACTTTTCACAAAATAGCGACTGCACATGTGCTCAGCTTTACAGGCGGTGAGCCCATCGCCGCTCTATGCTGTTGAATGCTGTTGAATGTTCGCAGCACCCGGTCACTGGATAGGTGATCAAATTAAAATAACATCAAACTTCTCCGTTCCCGGAAGGCGCGTAAAGCCGTCCCCGGTTGCTGTCATAATATATAATCACGACTTTATCCCCGAAGGGTTAGTCAAAGACTAGGCAATGAGGACAGCAAAAGCAGTCCTGTGCTATAGTCCACTTTTCACCAAATATTTGCGACTGCAAATGTGCGCAGCGCGAAATGAGGATAGCCCATTGCTGCTCTATGCTGTTGGATGTATGTGCAGTCTCTAGTTCGTTAGTCGCCTTTTACGACACCCAATGGAAGAGAGGGGGTGGTAGTATTCTTTCATTGCTACGCGACATGGTAAAAAACGAAAATTACAGCCCATAGGTAAGCTGTCTTAACGCTGCTGGGCAAATGGTCATCATTGAAATAAAGTCACCGCATCGCTACAATTGATAAGTATTATTACGGAATAGATAAAGAAGCTATTCTGTGGCTATTTTTTGCTTTAATCACCACGCTTGCCAAATGCGGGTTGGCGAACGCAAACTTAGGCTATTAAACAAACTTTGCCCGACTTACGAATTTGAACCCGAGACCTCCGGATATCGGCCTAAGCACTTTATCACTCGGCCACCGAGGCGTTGCACTAAATTATTCCCTCTCAAATCAATTTTTATTAAAACAGGCGGCCATGTCAAAAAGCGGTTAAATCACGCACATTTTTTGCCGCCACAAAACGTCACAGCGTCTAATTTATTCAGCGAGGCAAAGGAATCCTCCCGCTGGCATCCGCATCAGGTTGCTCAGGTGGCTCAGGTTTCAATACTTTTTACTCTGTGCTGAAAAAATGTCGGTAAAAAGTCGGCGAGCTACATACGACCACAAAAATACGACGGAGCAAGTGCGTCGGCCGCCGACCTTCCCCTAAACTTAAAAAGGCCAAAGAATAAACAACATATTACAGACAGACATTTTTAGACTTACAGATATTATCTGCTTAAAACATTATCTACTTTTAAAGTTATTTTTGCCAGCATAACTTGTGTATGTAGTGCCAAAATAAAATAGAATTTTGTCTGTATTGTGGAGTTCTTTTGTTTTAGAGTGAGTAGTTGACAAAGCTGCTGACTTTGAGGGCTACATTTTTATTAATATTTAAACATTGTTGTTCTTCCTACGTCTTAATGTAATCAAACACTACTGACGTAATATTTTGTTATGTTATTCATTCATTTAAGATTTACAGAAAAATATTACATTATGTGGCTAAGGTCACTAGATAAAAATATGCTAATAATAACATACCTAGCTTCACAATTTTGAGTATTTATTTAAAATATAAATAACATATTTATCTAAAGACTACCATCGGACATTTTTTTTGACAGGCGGGTCACCTGATGGAGAGCAATCACCGCCGCCCATGGACACCCTCAAAACCAGAGGAGTCGCAGATGAGTTGCCGACCTTTAAGAAAGGAATAGGGTTAAGGAAGAATAGGAATTGTGAGGGGAGCGGAACTCTCACGGGCCGGACGAAACACAACAGCACCAAGTGCCATTATTTCACGCCGGATATTTGTGAGACGGTGGTATAACCCCGTATATCCGGAAAAAAACTGTAGCAGACCTAGAAACTAACCCAAAAGTTCCGGATATCGGGCGAAACTTTGATCACTCCAACACCGAGTAGCGTAAAAGATGTTATAGTCTATAGAATACTGATCTCTAGGTTTGAGACTGGTATATTTATGAAAAAAAGAAAAACATCTTATGAAAAAGACCTTTGCGAATTGAAACATAATGTACGTATACAATAAAGATTAATATCCCTTTAGGGTTGACTAACCCTTTACCTTCACCGACTGGTGAGGACCGTAAATCAGTCCACTGCAACAGTCCACGTTTCATCATATAACAGAACTTTTAAGTAGAATCCAAATGTCGGCTCTACACTTAGTTGACTAATCTTTGCCGGGCCGTTCATTAGCCGCATCGTTCGTCTTCATTGCATGTGACGGAGATATTCTCTATAAATGGTTGTTAGAGGCGAACTTAAAAACTATTTACTAAACGGAATTAGAGTCAACTTTATTGCTCACTGGCGAGTCGACATCTCTCTAGGGATACATTGAGATATTCAAGAGTTAAAATTTTTGTATATATTTTTGTTTGGAATGTTCGTTTTGTTGCTTAACAGTGGACGAAAAGACAAAGAGATAGAAAACATGAATTTTAAGTAAGCAAGTATATTATTATGAACTTATATACTTTCAGATTATCAATTTTTTCAGCCTCCTCTGGGAAACTGGCAGAGTGTATGTAACTTTATGGATCTCAGAAATAAAAATACATTAACAATTATGACTTATTGAATAGTGTAAAATAGCTATTGAAATAGTGCGTAGCGGCCTCGCTTTTTGTAAAATTTGTTTAACTTTTTAATTAAACCCAAACCCAAATCTTACTAGTTACCATACTATCGACGCTTCCGACTGAATAAGAAAATAAAGAAGAAGGTTACACAGGCAAAGAGGTTCTTTAAAAAAACCTAGTCTGTCAAATTTTCATATGGCTGAGCCGTGTGGTACAGCGGTTCACTAAAATATTGCTATTAACTGCTCTCATCCCTTGAGTGTATCGTAAATGGCGACTAGTAGACTAAAGACTGCACATACATCAAACATCATGTGCGGCTCTGGGCTCTCCACCTAACACGCTATATGGTGAAACGTGGACAATCGCAGTGGACTGTTCCTGCGTCCCTCATGGCTTAGCCTCTGACTAACCCTATGGGGATAATAGTCGTGATCGTGAATCTATGTATGTTATACTTCGATCAACAATACAACTAGATGTCAGGTCGGCGCTAAAGATGTGTCTCGGTAAATAAGAGCGCACTTGAGAAGTGACCTCTTATTTTCTCGCAAGGCATAACAGGAAAAAGTACTTTATTCGTTGCCGCTTAAGGTTGATTTCACCACTAAATGTAATTGACGTCTTTTCTTTTTTAAAGTGACAGAAGTAATTTATTGCTTTGAAAAAGTATTTATTCACGTGGACAAAAATAGGATTTGATTTTGTACGTGACGCATTATCTAGTTGGTATTGTTGATCGAAGATGTTAAATGTCTAAAAAGGAAAAGTACGTTAAAAATCACATCAACACGGAGTCGCGGTGGGTTGGGGTGCCAACGTGGTCTGTCGTCGGCGGACACTCACTTCACCCTTGTCAAGCGAATGCCGGCTGAAAGGCCAGAATGTGCGGCTAAAAGGCCAGAATGTGGCACTTTCTTCAAGTTTTAAGACTCGTAAGCGTAAGCAAATGAGTTTTTTGTAAGAACCAAATAGGTATGTGGAAAACGTTGAACATTAACACAACTCCTTTTAATTTCACATAGAGTTTTGATTTGCAAAATAGTATCTTTAATATTGAAATTTTGCATTCACTATGCTATATAGATATAGGATAAAATGTTGTTTCTAGTAAACATTTTATGCAAAATAGTAATTATTATGTTGAATAGAAAAGAAGAAAGATACATTAGGGTAACGCACTCGAAATCAGGATGGCTAGGAATCGTGAGGCTTTTAAAAAGAAAGTCCGCATGCTCCTTTTTAATGAAACTATGGCGGAATTAGTAAACGTCCTTTTTTAAGGTACTTATGTAGTGTATTTATATTTATATATTTGTGTAAGTTTACTTAATAGTAGATTATTAACCAAGGGGATAAAGCAGTGTCTTCTGTCGCGTGTGACGATTTAAATCGCGAGCGTAACGAAGGACTCGAGGTTTACTCCCGAGCGTAGCGAGGGTGTTAATTTAAGACGAGTCCTGAGGGTAGCGAGGGATTTAAGTTCACCCAAGACTAAGATAGCTTTATCACCGAGGAAAATACTCTACTTTTCGTACCATTTGCGAAAAAATTAACACAATAATAATATGAGATAAGCATTTATTAAAAATAATGACAATTAAAAGTAAAAGTTAACATTCGAAACATTGGTCCAATTATTGATAGAGAGAGTTACATTTTTGTTTGGTACATTTATTATAGGATGAATGAAATTCTGTATAATTTTCTTTCCCTGTTTTTAACAGATTAAAAATGACTATTGTTATGTCGGTTATGTATTATTAATTTTTTTATTATTATGTATTATAAATATTTTTGATTTGATTTGAGATTTATATTACACAAGCGGCCTCGGTTTCACCCGCGTGGTTCCCGTTCCCGTGGGAATATCGAGATAAAAAGTATCCTATGTGTTAATCCAGGTTATAAACTATCTGTATGCCGAATTTCATCTAAATCCATTCAGTAGTTTTTACGTGAAAGTGTAACAAACATATATCCATACGTTCCCGTTGGAATATCGGGATAAAAAGTATTCTATGTGTTAATCCAGGTTATAAACTAACTGAAAGTCGAATTTCATCCAAATTCATTCAGTAGTTTTTACGTGAAAGAGTATCAAATATCCATACATACTTACAAACTTTCGCGTTTATAATATTAGTAGGATTTATTCATCCCGGTCTTTCCCACAGCTGGGCAAAGGTCTTACTACCCTCCTTCCACTTTTCACGGTTTAAGCCGTAGCTTGCCAGTCCTTCACCGAAGTCCAGTTCATAATATAGAACCACGTATTATTACCAATGACTTTTTATATCATTGATTATTACTATTTTATTCCACAATGGAAAAGCTTACTTACAACTTACACCACCCAAAATTGCAAACTCCTAAGGAACTATCTTATCTCTGTTACTGTTCGGCTACCGACAATGCACGATTTATTCGTATCTTCAGTCAAACATAACTTAAAAATCTCTTTCTTTAAAAAACCACACCACACACAGCCATATACACAAAAGAAAGCTTCAAACGATAATTCATTCGTATTCATTCCGCAAAACCGTAAAAAAGCGAAATGCCTTTTTCAAAGTTCTTCAAGGCGCCGCTATCTCCTGCGTCACCAAAACAGGCTCAAACAATGACAATGAAACTGCCGTTTTTTATCATTGACATCTGCAACTGGACACTGCGCAACTCCAGCGGACACCACAATGACTACCGATACATAAATCTCCTTCCACAAAATTTACAATTATCTTAAAACGTTTTTTCGTAGTGCGATTATTGATCGTCCACCCTCGCATCATGCGTCCATTGTGAGTAAAAAGAATGCTTTTTTCTGGTCATTTTGGGCCCATTGTAAAAAGATGTGTCCCAAATGTCCCCATCTACGGTTAATAGCCAACAGCTGAAGCTCCGTTTTTTGTTTGTTTCGTACTTACCGCGTTGTTCGAAGAAAGTGTCGATTACATAACCGATTACTTTATTTCCAGTTAATCGTGCGAGGATTCCACGATCTAGTTTAAACGATGATTTTGATTAAAACTACATCAAACGAACTTAAGTCAAATTAGGTAAGAGTGCTGCAACTTCAAAGTTTAATTTTCGGATTTTAGTATACTGTTTTTGATAATATTAAAAACTTAGTAATTTTGTCTAAAGTAGCCATTATGGCTTACAATTTATTAAATGAAGTAAGTAGTGGTTTTCTTCTTTTTGATTTTCTACAATGTTATTGCTTGTGTTTAATTGGTACCAATATATATCAGCTATTCGTGTATTAAAGTCTTTTTCAATTGATTCCATTCAATACTAATTCTAGTGCCTAAATAAGTGTCAGCAAAGAAAAAAGAAATTATTCCTCAGTACTAAACGACTCAATTTTGCCTAAAAAGATGGGTGGTCTAATACAGCGTGAAGCAATTAGTGGCAAAATAAAGTAAGTTGACATGATTCTCAGAGCTGCTCTAAGATAAGATCTGCACCATGATAAGGCGCCTCCGTCGCTGCAGACCATCGTCTGCTTTGACAAATCAAGATTAATGCTTTGGAAAAACAATAAATTTTAATGTTTCGCGACACTTCGAAATTGGTGCAGGTAAATTATACGGTAGAAAATTATCAGAATTGATGCTTGTTTGTTTTTTAACTCAACACGACTTCCAGTTTAGGTAGCTGACGTTGTTTTGACATGATTTTTTGTGACAAAACACCATATAAGTAGGCATAAATGTATATGTAATGTAATGGATAGGCGGTTTTTTTTAAATTTAGATTTGGTACTATACAAATAGTTCTTATTTGTACTTAATAGTTTTGTTCTATATTTCGGTTAAGTTTAGAATTACATGCGGAAGTTAATAAATTAAAACAAGCAATTGAAACGAAGTATACTTACCTACATCACAATATTATGTACCATCAATTTGGTATCACCCCTACAAATCTGGATGGTGTTTTGTTAAAACATAATTCCACTCTCTCCGCAGCTGACCTCTGCGCTGTTGATTAAACCCGCATAATAATATGGGTATGTACTTATGTACGCAATGGAGATATGTATCTAATGTTTACATTAATTTGTGTCGTATTCATACTATGTATGTATCTAGATAGTATCTATGTTCATATGCCACGAACTTAACTGTATTCCGAATAAGTGCTTAATTGTTTTAATAGGTTTTAACAATGTTTAAAGACGAACCGATTGTATCATTATGAAATAAAAATAAATGAAGTGCCTTACAAATAAACAAAGAATAAGCCTCAAATAGTTATTAAGTGTTTTGTTCCTTAAAATACGGAATAACTATTCTGACCTTATTGTCTGTTTATTTGTAAGGCACTACGAATAAACATGGACGAAAGTAAACAACGAGTATCAGTAAAACTGATGCTAACTCTCTTTTGTTAATAAAGGTAGATAGAGACATCATTACTTTTAAACTATGTTGAACTTAAGTTCATGTTTAAGAATTAAGGAAAGAGTTTTAAAGATACATGTCATAAAGTGGTGACGTCTCATGAAAAGATTACTACCGACCCCCTCTCTTCCCTTTTACGTCGTAAAATTCGACTAACGGACTAAAAACGGCACATACATCCAACAGCAGCGAAGGGTTTTGGACCCACCACATGTCACGCTGAGCACATGTGCAGTTGTTATTTGGTGAAACGTGGACTATGGCAGAAGACTAATTTGCGGTCCACATTGTCTAGTCTCTGACTAACACTTAGTTAGGCGATAATAGTCGTGAGTGAGTTTTGGGGGTTTACTCGCGTCCGTAGGTTTACCCATGAGACCCTACACGTGACCCCTGGGTGGTGTTAAATGAGTGACACTGACTGAGTGGTAGAGCCACACTGCGTTGCAGCACGCATAGGGCCGGCTCGCCCGAGGTAATACCACCCTCTCACGAATATCCGGCGTGAAATAATAGCACTAGGTGCTGTTGTGTTTCGTCCGGCCAGTGATAGTTCCAGAGGCCCCTTCCCTCTCCCCCCGTCACAATTCCTATTTCTTCCTTAACCCTATTCCTTTCTTAAAGTTCGGCAACGCATCTGCGACTCCTCTGGTTTTGCGGGTGTCCATGGGCGGCGCTGAATGCTCTCCATCAGGTGACCCGCCTGCTCGTTTGCCTCCTTCTTATAAAAAAAGACTATAAGTACAAGTACATATTAGTAGAGTATAAGTACATATTACCACGACTATTACCCCCGCAGGGTTAGTCAGAGACTAAACTATGAGGGCCGCAAAAGCAGTCCTCTGCCATAGTCCACTTTTCACCAAATAACGATTGCACGTAATGTCATGGTGAGCCCATCGCCGCTCTAAGCAGTTGGATGTATGTGCAGTCTTTAGTGCGTTAGTCGCCTTCTACGACACCCAAGGGAAGAGAGGGGCTGGTAGTATCTTTCACTGCTACGCAAAACGGTGACTCCGCGGAGTGTATGTAAGTATGTCATAAAGACAAAATATCTACTCATTTAGTATTTTTTTCAAGTCGATTCCATACCGCGACGATTCGTTTAACCGTCCGGCTAAGTAACCTTTATAACAGTAGTATTTTGTATCTGGCCATCATCATCGGCCTATAGACATGGGGATATTGGGTCATAGCCTACCACGCTGACTCAATACAGACGTTCCCACTATTAGTATTTAGTTAAAATGATGGGTTACTTTTTTTACTCAAAAAAAACAAATTGGCGATTTTTCGCACGTGGCTCAAAACCCCGCCCATCGCAAAAGCGTAGGCGGAGACCGACCGAATGCTGCGGTTCTATCTTACGTAACTTTTTTTAGTATTGCAAAAAAGCTAATTAAACTAGTATTAGAATATTGCAAAATGTTGTAATGTTTTATAGCGAATGAATATACGAGTGTAACAGCACAAATAGTTATATCAAAACGATGGACTTAATTTGCCCTTCGTTAGATCACGCTATATTGACCTAAAATCTAAATCAAATATATCGATCCTATAATAAACAAAAGTTATAGTCACTGTTGATACTATTTAATTAATTTAAGAACTTGTTACAAAGTTTAAGCAATAAAGAAAATCTATTCTATTCATAAGATCTGTATATTTTAAATAATTAAAATATACAGATCTTATGAATAGAATATAATTTCTTAGAATAAAACAAAAAGAGGGTAATAATATTATAGTAGTACTCTTTCATTTTTTTAAATAACAAAAAATAATACAACAAATCATTTAAGAATTTTCTTTTTTCGTTTGTCCCGTAAATTTGTGTTGTCTCTTACGATAATTGTTACTCCAAGAATTGATATGTTGATACGAGTACATAATATGTACTACTTACGTAATCTGTAGGTACATGTAGGCACTCGTTTCAGCGTTTATATACAACATATAAACGCTGGCGTTCGATGGCGCGTGGCTGGAGCTCGATAGCGCAGCGGCTAGCGCGTTCGGCTTGCGATCTTGCTCGCTAAGCAACTTTCGCAATGCCGGGTCGCTGGATGGGTGACCAAATTTAAAAACATCTCGAGCTCCTCCGTGCTTCGGAAGGCACGTTAAGCCGTTGGTCCCGGTTGTTGTCGTAAGATGGCAGCCGTTAAAACCCACCAACCCGCACTGGGCCAGCGTGGTGGGTTATGGCCCAATATCCCCACGTGCTATTGTTCACGTGGGAGGCCTGTGCCCAGCAGTGGGACGTTTATAGGCTGATGATGATGATGATACAACATATTATAAAAAGCGTTCTTGTTAAACAGCGCAGCCGCGCCCTACGCGTACGGTTTACTTATACATAGGATGCAAATCGTCCTAAAAAGTATTGTACACGTTACAAGGTGGATATATGTATTTTTTCCAACACCACATGCCGTATATGTTGGTAACACGAATAGCAGCTGAACGCACTGAAATAAATAAGCTAGCATCGCGCGACGCACGCCACGCGCCGCTCCCTCACTTTTATAATTATTTCATTTTATTTTTAAATTGTTTTTTCTACTCCACAAGGATTCCCCTCCGTGCTCGCAATATTGAGGTATTATAACTAGAGACGACACCCCAAAGCGATTGTTTGCGCACTGATTTGAAACCGCAAGGCTTCGATCACGTAAAAAACTAGATGCACAATCAACGCTCTCAAAATATCCGTGCAAAAAGAGTTCAAAGAGAGAGAGATATTTTAGTACTCGCTTCGCATGTGCGAGCTAAGGGTCAACATAACAAAGTGCTCTTTCAATAATTGCTATTCTACCAAAAGACAATATACTTTATATTATATAAGGTCAAAAATGCCACTTTCCCGTTACGATTTAGTACCTATGCGATTGACTATCTAGTTTTTAAATGTGATCGAAGCCGAGAGCACATGTGCAGTCGACATTTAGTGAAAAGTGGTTGCATAGTCCCTGACTAACCTTTCAGGGATAATAGTCGTGATTGTATGGATGTATGTATCAAAGCCGCAAGGTCCACAATCGATTAAATCACTTTCTACCACTGAGACGTTTGCTGCCCATGGGTCGCAACTCAGTGCGCAAAAACTTAATACACGGTGTCATCTCTAGTTATAATACCTCAATGGCTCGCACCAAAACAATGCATCCCCCTCGCACGTAATGGCTCCATTCGGCCGTGCGTTGTTTTAAATTGGATACGGGTCCGTAATAATAAATTGACGGTTTTAACCCGGGCTTAGCCGCGTGACTAATGATAATTAAATTGATCCTTGTTTTCCGCCTTTTTCGAGGTTATGCTGGTATGTGTACATGGCCTTATACGTTTTAGTCATAGAGCACCACGGGCTTCCGGGTTTTGGTGGATCGCCTTTTTTTGTTCTATGCATATTTTTAATTTGAATTTTCTACGTTTCTAATCATATTATGAATGCGAATGTATGGATGTTCTTCAATGGACAAAGCGACGAAAACGAAACGTATTTGGGATGGAGAATTTTGAGACACAGGCGAAAGCTTTTTCACGCGCTATATAAAAATTTATGTCAGAGAGATAAATCTTTTCTTAGTACAGAGATAACAAATATGGAACATTAATGTAAGAATAGATTTCTCCCGTTTTCATCAATTTCAACATTTCCGTCACACTCATATTAATCATGTTCGTCTTATATTTTATAAGACTTTCATTTTATGGGGGTTAAAGTTACTCGCGTCCGTAGGTTTACCCTTAAGACTCCTCTACACGTGACCCCTGGGTGGTGCTAAATGAGTGACACTGACTGAGTGGTAGAGCCACGCTGCGTTGCAGCTCGCATTGGGCCGGCTCGCCCGGGGTAATACTACCCTCTCACTAATATCCGGCGTGAAATAATAGCACTTGGTGCTGTTGTGTTTCGTCCGGCCAGTGAGGGTTCCGGAGGCCCTTTTCCCCCCCTCCTTACCCACCCACAATTCCTATTCCTTCCTAAAACCTATTCCCTCCTTAAAGGCCGGCAACGCATCTGCGATTCCTCTGGTGTTGCGGGTGTCCATGGGCGGCGGAGATTACTCTCCATCAGGTGACCCGCCTACGCCTGCTCGTTTACCACCTTCTATTATAAATATATATATATATATATTTGCTAATGTTAAAAACAAAAAGCTTACTTATATATATATTTCTTATACCACAATCGACCGATAATAATGTTTGCGCACATGACGTTTCCCCAGCCGCCTAAGGCCGGAAGCCAGCGTAACTCGAGCGCACTCTCGCCAGGTAAACATTAACAATATCTAGAAACTCGATCTCTCGCCACGCGACCTACCCGAAATAGCGCCCACAGAACGCCACATTGACAAATCTTACGGCCTCACTGAACCAACACACGCTGCGTATTATTAAAATCCCAAGTAACTCCACACATATATCAAGCAGTCACTCCCCTAACTCGGAAGGGAGAGCGTTCTATTTTTAAAACACTTCCCTACTCATTTTATATTTTTTCCTTGCGTATTTTTATGCACAACCACCAAAATATTTCGACCTCTGCATTCACGTACGCTGTCTTGTCAACGCGAGTTCTAAGCACACTTTATAGTAACGGGGGAGTTCATTTTAAATTGGTGGTTATAATAATAAGACGCAGCCGCGCGCTACCGTATGTTACATACGAGCGCGTGCGTTCCTTATTTGAATTTGAATGGCATTGCGCGTGCCCCGAGCACGCGTCTTTTGCTTTTTTATTGGGGGAATGTGGCCAATGAGAGCGCATTTATAAACGGTAAAAAAGTTAGGGGACTTTTTTATCGGCCCGTATGATTACATGGAGGTATTATGTAAGAGTTTTTTTTTAAAGTAGGGGCGTGAAGGTGGAATCTCTTATTCACTTGAACAAGGATTGGGCGATATAAATAGGCACTTATGTGAAGTGCTCTAAAAAATGAATCCTTTTAACTATCAGTATAATGTGGTGTGTGGTGTTTAACTTTAATTGTATTTCGCAATGTTTATTGGGCACAATAGTTAGAGAACCAGTGGAAACAAAATTCAAAACAGATTCATTGCGGAAAGAAAGTTAATGTGTTTTCGGTCAGCAAAATTGAACTAGTTTTGTGCATATAGTTAGGTATATGCACAAAACCAGTTAAATTTTTCGTCAGTATATGTCATATACTCACACTTATCTATATTAATAAAAATCAATTGCCCAGAATATTGTACGCGCATCAATTCAGAACGGCTGCACCTATTTGGCTAATACTTTTTTTTGTTATGTTTGGAATTGTCAGGAGGCAAGGCAAGGTTAGTACAAAAATAATTTTTGGAAACTCGTCACGGGATAGCTACGGCGTTTTCGCGTGGACAAAGTCGCGGGGTGGCAACAACCAATCGTTATTTTAAGGAATATAAAGGTTGACTACTGTCCTCCGTGGGACAAAATGAAGTTGACTTCTCTACTCATCGAGGTACAACAAAACTATCCGATGTCTTTATCATTACACAACTTGTGAGCCGTTGATTTTCTTAATTGCATTGTTTGAGTAGCTCCCGAGTCCCGACGCAGGGCATATTCCTTGCGGATAATTGGTTTCCAAATATTGAGTTACGTGTTTGTTCTGCAACTCAACTACTCTGGTATGATACTGCTGTCTATTTGTCTGGTCGTTGGCTGTATAAGCGAGCTTCCTTAACCAATCGATAAATTGAAAACGTTTGAAAGTTTTGTTTTTGTAAATATGAAAGTCCATTTTTATAAACACGAACATTTGTTAAAGTGTTATGTTTTAATAGAGGAAAAATCCGTTAGAAGAGGATGTCTACAGCTTTTACTCGTAGAACCTACCTACCAAATTTTAACTTAGTTAGGTTAGTTAAGTACCTACCTAAGTACTACAAGTTCTGTCCAATACTCTATTCTGTCTTATACCTAATTCGGTGGAGGGAAGTGAGGTAATTAATACCTATGGTAAAATTCGCCATGAAACTTAATATGGTGGATCCTCCTAGAAAGACGTGGTTTTTGTAAGGGACCATTGTTTGAAAACACTGATTCATCTTTTCTATACTTACTAATACAAAGTAACTAAAATTCTTAAGATTTGTGTTGCGGGACGAATTTTATTTAATTTTCTTCCTAAGGCTTGAAACTTTGCTTCGGATTTTTAAACTTCATACCAAATCTTAGCCACATTCAAGAAGTTTCACTGAAATAAAAGAGGCTGAAATACAAGTCGCACGTTCGGAAACCTCAAAAGAGAGACGCCACATCAAAAGCGAGTTCACCTACACACTTTACCATAAAAATATTGACGCTTTATCCGGGCGAGGGGCGGGGGCCGGCCGTTGCCATGGCAACCGCCCCTCGGAGGGGAAAAAACGGGTAAAAATTGCGCCAGCCGACGGCCGGTGATTTTTTATGGGCGCCGGCACATTTTTTCCTGCGCCGCGACGCCGGGCGGCGCTGTGTGCGCACTTATAGGTTGCTGTTTTGTTCTGTCCCTCTTTTTAGGTTTTAATATCAGCACACATATATTTAAAGGATATCATCATCGGCCTATACACGTCCCACTGCTGGGCACAGGCCTCTCACGTGGACTTAGCAAGTGGGGATATTGGGCCATAACCCACCACGCTGGCCCAATGCGGGTTGGTGGGTTTTAACGACTGTCATCTTACGACAACAACCGGGACCAGTGGCTAAACGTGCCTTCCGAAGCAAGGAGCTCGATATGTTTAAAATTTGGTCACCCATCCAGATGCAAACCGGCATTGCGAAAGTTGCTTAGCGGGCAAACTCGCAAGCCGAACGCGCTAGCCGCTGCGCCATCGTGCTCCTCTAAACTCCTCCTTTAAACAGGATATCACGAAAAACTACCTAGTAATGGCATCCTACGTATACTACTTATCCGTCCCACTGCTGGGCACAGGTAGCTCCGGTTACCTTTCTGGAAAATAGGCAGTGATCTACACGTGTTCACGGGCCACTATCGTGAGAGACTAGTCTTATAAGAACTGAATGAAGAATGCGCTTCGGCGCAGGCGGGTTCTCATTCGGCATCAATACGTAGAGTTTGGTTTAACTTATGAAGGGAAGTCTGGCACTACTTGAGGGTACCTGAGGGTAAGTCGAGAGTGCCAAATTGATGAAATGAGGAGTGAGATTGCTGGACATAGGCATCGACATATACAACAGCTAGGATTGCCACCCGTACTCTAAAATAGAGTATTGTACTCTTTTTAATGTATGCGTACTCTATAATCTACGACACCAATAGAGTACGCTAAAATACTCTATTTACGAAAAACTGATCGTTACTGATTTATGAGTACTTCAGAGTTCACTGAGAGAGTCTTCTCTCTTATAAATGTAAAGTGGCGAGACGAAAGGAATAGAGCTACCCTAAATTTAATAAAAAACGAGTTGATAGTTTTAATCTAAATTATGATTGCAAAGAGGCTGTAAATATCTTCAAGAAAGACAAATATTTGTTTAATGTCGCAAAGAGCAACAAAAAATACGTTTTTAAGGACAAATAAAGAGGAGGAGGAGAGGAGGAGCTCGCTAAGCAACTTTCGCAATGCCGGGTCGCTGGATGGGTGACCAAATTAAAAACATCTCGAGCTCCTCCGTGCTTCGGAAGGCACGTTAAGCCGCTGGTCCCGGTTGTTGTCGTAAGATGGCAGCCGTTAAAACCCACCAACCCGCACTGGGCCAGCGTGGTGGGTTATGGCCCAATATCCCCACCTGCTATTGTTCACGTGGGAGGCCTGTGCCCAGCAGTGGGACGTTTATAGGCTGATGATGATGATGATGAAAGAAATACTCTTTTTTATGCTACGTACTCTATTTTTGTTCTAACAAAATAAAAAAATACTCTATTCGTCCTAAAAAAGGTGGCAACCCTAACAACAGCATATAGGGAGATTGGCCTATATCCCACCACGCTGGCCCAATGTGGATTGGTCGTTTTTAACTAAGAGTTCCCTAGGTAACTAGGTTTGTTAAGTAGTTAAATAAGAGTCACTTAAGTAACTCTTATTTTATATCCTAAAGTGGCAAAAGAGCGTTATAGCATATGCGATTAAATCGTAAAGTGTCACAAAAGAGTTAGTTATACATTGTATTTCTTTAGACTATAGAAGAAGACTTCTTCTAATAATAATAAGGACGCTAAGAGTATGAGTATATTAAATCTTTAAGGGGTGTAGTTGCTATTAGAATAGCACTTTTATATAGGCAAAGGCTCTAATCTTCTAGCTTCAGGTAAATCTTATAACTTTCAGAGCTATACAGCATATAACTGGATATTATTAACTGCATAAGTTCTACACTGATTAAAAAATGACTCAAAAATCACTTAAAGAGCTAGAGTTTGTTGTCGACTTTGTAGCCCTGAAATAGCTCCCAAAGAGCTAATTTACGCTCATATGCCAATGTACTAGGTCTATTAGAGTTTATTCCGACTTTGTAGCCCTGAAATAACTCTCATATTAACTCCTAATCCTGTCTTAACTCTTTTGTATAGGCGTTGTAGAGTCTTAGCCTATAAATAGTTCTGCCCAATCCGGCGGTAAGGTTAGTGCATGCAATAAATCCCTTGTAGCTCTTAACACTATTCCTTTGAGGTATAGTCAACGACTTAATAGACTCTTAAAACTCTTATCTTAGCGCCTAAATGTTTGTGGGGTACTGCCGTCTTACAACAACAACCTGGACCAAGAGCTTTACGTGCCTTGGCGTTGCGCTATCGAGCTCCTCAGGTTTTAATCAATGTTTTTAATTTCATTTCACATAAGGAGAGCCGAAGATCAGGCTCAGTGGCATCAATTGGGAAAGTCTATGTTCAGCAGTTGACTGACGCTGGCTAATTATGATGAAAGTCACGTACCCTTTTTTAATTTACAAAACTATCTAAGTACAGATACTTAATTTACTGACATGCGTGTTTTTTTTTTAAATTAAAAAAATGTACTTACTTAGATCAATTAGATTTAAGCACTTTTAAACGGAACGAAAAAATTTAGACTAGACGTTGCTTTAAATTGTGGAAAAGAAAAATAACAAAATATTTTTTTTTACAAAAACAATAAAACGCTTGTTTTTGACATAAAAAAATAATGTTTAACAAATGATAACTCTTTTCAAAGAAGTTTGCCTGTTTTTTTCCCTCTCGGTTACTATTTTAAAAATGATTAGTAAATGGTTAAACTATGTTTTTGTCTTTGAGTGTGCAAGTAATTTTTCAGTTAAAAGGGGCACTGGTGCAGGTTCAAATCCTGCTCGTGGAAAATCAAGATTTAAATCTTTCTAAGAACACCCTCTAGCCGCACCGGCCGAAACTCTCGGCGGAGTGCTAAATCGTTTCATGTGTGAGTGCCGCGCGGAGGCTGCAAATATTATAAGTATGGATTTTGCACCGTCTCCCTCGCACCTCGGTCGTCCCTCTCGTGCCCAGGAAAAAATATCCTCCAAGGGAATCTAAAATTATGAGCGCAAGGGAACTTCCCAGCCGTTATATGAAAAGGGAATCCTGAAGTCATTTTGGCTCATAAATCTTGCGATATTCTTTTGCTGATGGAATTGTTTGTTCCAAAATCGTCGTCATGCACAAATGTGCTTTGTAGAGTAACTTTCCATTAAGATAGAGTGGGTATGGCAAATAACAACTTGGCAGTTTGTCGACATAAACAGGCTGTAGGAAACTATGAATTTCTGAAAATACACAATGCTTTAAAATTATAGATAATTATTATACTTAGGGTGGATTCGACCAAACTCGAATAGGTCTTATACCTAGATTAAACGCCGAATTCGTATAGACTAATCTCGGAGTAAGCCTTATTCCAGTTTGGTCAAATCCACCCTTAGGTGATAGTTCAAATGTGATTTATAAACGGCACTCTTTCACAGCACTTAATTATAATTTTGAAAGAATGCATTTAAATCTCCGATTTATAAAAGACAACATCTCATTAATTTACAAGATAGAAAATTTATTAGTCATATGTTTAAATATTATACTATTTCATAAATTTCAAAATTATCAACGTTTTTTAAAAACAACACCTCAGTTCCTGTATTTAGAAGAATTTTTAAGATGTTTTTTTAATCTCTTTATAATTGATATTGTTGCCAGATAATCCACACAACCTCGAATTCGGTCATTTAAAACCTATTAACCCTTTTACCGGTTTATAATCTAAAGAGTTCTCAACTCAGACTATTAATAAAATTCAAATGTCTCTTATCTACGTGGTGAATTTAAACTTTTTTCAAGGTTATATTCCTAGTTTATTTATTTATTTGTAAACACAAGACAGATTACAAGTAACAGATTACTAGTTCTGAGATATTACCAAACTACCCAATAATAACATTATTAATATTTACACACATCATGCCTGTCCTCGTGTCGCGTAGCAGTGAAAGAATATTACCACCCCGTCTCTTCCCTTGCGTAAAAGGCGACTAACGGACTAAAGACTGCACATACGTCCAACAGCATAGAGCGGCGATGGGCTTCCCACTTGTCACGCTATGCACATGTGCAGTTGCTATTTGGTGAAAAGTGGACTATGGTAGAGGACTGCTTTTGCTGTCCTCATTGCTTATTAGTGTCTGAGTAACCCTTAGGGGATAATAGTCGTGATTATGTGAATCACATACTCGTGTCCCAGAGACGTAGGCAGAGTTGTTCTTCCTACCGATTTGTAATCCGAATGATCCTCATTGAGTCTCTAACTACGTAACCCTTATGGTACGAGGGCAGGCTGATAAGTAACTAGCCTAAAAATGAAATACTGCAGTTAGCGTTATAAAAAAATGTTTTTATTTTTCAACATAATCTCCATTAAGCTCTACGCACTTAGTCCACCTTCGCTCCAACGCTGTTATACCCTTCATAAAATGTCTTTTCTTAAGGCCTGTAAAATAGTCCTCTACAGCAGCTATAACCTCTTCATTTGTTTTAAAAATTCGCCAGAATATTTTTTCAAATCACACTAAACAAAAAAATATGGACGCTATCGAATTCAAATTTAGAACACAGGCAGCCAGAAACCCCATTTTTAAAATGAGGTTGTATTTTTTTTAATTAAACCTTTTTAAATTGTGTAGGCTAGTTACTTATCATCCTGCCTACGTATAATAATCGTGAGTATATGATTTCCATCATACACTCACTTAACAATGCAACCACAAAATTTACAAAAATGGTTGTTACGATCATTTTAATATTTTATTTTCTTATTTACGAAAGCGCGTACAGAGAAACTACATTGTTATCCCCGACTCTTTTAAACTAAACACAATACCATTCACACGGTCCTCACACTGCATACTGCAATCATAGGTCGTTAGTACTGTCAATAAAGGGGTACGGAATCACCAACATTTATCTGACAAACGGCAACAAAAGAAACTAAACAAAATTATGAAATTAAAATGTTGCCATGCCAAAATAGACTTAATGTCTGTGGATCATGATCTATGGAATAATGCTACAGTGGCGCCCTCATTTAAGTTGAAAGTACTTTTGGCAGTTGTATGACGTTCCCTAAAATTGACAGGAGAGTATTAAAGACAGTCTTTTGTTCGTCATTTCACCCCTTCTGCGAATCACATATCTAATATCGGGTCCTCCAAAAGATGAAGTATCGATTAACGTTGGCAGTTAGCAAAAGTTATTTACTTAAATACTGACATACACTTATGTGTTATGTGCCTGTTATGTGCTAGGCTCACGAAATTGTAAAAGCAACAAATAGCTCACAATGAAACAAATATAACACATGTGAAGCTGTTATAAGGCCTATTACATCTCGACTGTGATTATTGCGTAAAATGCCCATTTTCGCACTTGATAGTAATTTTGCAGTTGTATTTATCGTTTTTATCAAAATAGAATAATAAATTCGTGCTTAATATTACAAATCACTACTCTGTCAGAATAACCTGAGTTCGGAAGGCCGGCGCATCGCATTTTGTAGTAATTTTGCAGTTGTATTTATCGTTTTTATCGAAATATATAATTAACGTGTAAAGACTTAGCCTCCGGTCCATAAGTGTACGTGTACAATAAATAGCAAGCATTTATCTAAATACGTTTAAAGACTAACGTGTAAAGACTTAGCCTCCGGTCCATAAGTGTACGAGTACAATAAATAGCAAGCATTTATCTAAATACGTTTAAAGACTAAGGTGTAAAGATTAGCTTCCGGTCCATAAGTGTACGAGTACAATAAATAGCAAGCATTTATTCAAATACGTTTATTATTGTTTCTCACCGTAGGCTAGGCTTCCTACACTGGTGACCCCTACGGAGCACCGAAGCACCTTCAACATCGTCGCAGCGCCCATTCATCACTCCTCATCCATCATCGAGTCTACCTTCGCCAGCAGGCACAGCAAGCCAGCAATCAAGCTTCAAGGTTCCACCGCACCATCTCGGACGACGCTTCCTGGACCTCCGGCACACTCGACGGCATCATCCCGAGCTGGTCTCCGCAGCCCACGACCGGTGCATCAATGTCGGCCGCATCACTCCGGCGTGGCAGCCCTGCACACCAGCAGCTCGGACCCACCGTCGAGACAATCGAGACAGGTGATTGTCTCGACTCAACGTGATTATTTGAGTGGGCGTCAAGTCGTGACACCACAGGATAATAAATTCATTATAAAATCTTTATTCCTCATGAAGTAACAATTATTCTGGTATAAATTTTGCTCAATAATATTATCGTAGATAGGATAAATTCACAGTTAACTTAAAGCGATTTTTAAAGTTTTTTGGTTTAGAATAAGATTTTTTTCTATATAAAATCAACGATATCTAAAAATTCCGAGGCCGCTACGAATTATACGACTAGGTACCTACATAAAAGATAACATTCAATTTTTTTTTTTCATTTGTTTAGAACAGTACTTAAATCTAGGAGCTTAAAAAAGTGCCATCGCGCATTTTATGAAAATCTATCTCTGAAATTTTGGGTTTCATTAAAAAGTTAAGCAAATTTTACAAAAAGCGACGCCGCTACGAACTATGCCAATAGCTCAATAACTTTGACAACATTAACGAAGCTTTAACAATTTTGACTTATTGAATAGTGTAGAATTACACTATTCAATAAGTCAAAATTGTTAATGTATTTTTGTTTCTGAGATCAAGAACGCCAAAATAGGCCATTTTATGCAAAAATCACAGTCGAGATGTAATAAGCCTCTTAAATAAAAGCTTGTAAAATAGCGAAAATAGTATGAGGTTCAACTAATGTTGGTTGTTTTAAAGTTTACTAAAGCACAGCGATATTTTTTGTATGAGGGAGGTAAGTATAGGTATGTTTTCTATCATAGTTATAATTTCGTGACCAGTCTGCAATAATAGAGCTGCTTTTGGTAGGTATTATCTACATTATTACTGCTATCTAAACAAAAAATCAACTAGTCGCATGTAAGATACTACGTAGTAACTAGATTCAACCATCAAAGCATTATGTACTTACATCTTTTCAATTAAAGCCTGTGTCTGAGGCTCCGCTTTCTCCTTCTAAACCACGAAATAGATTTATACGTGGGTTTCACATAGAAAGATCGACAATGGACCAAGGGTTTTTAATATAATTTGTTGATTATTTTGTACAAATGGTGTTATGTCAGCGTGGACGAAAGCGCGGACGGGGCGCTACTATATAAATAAAATAAACTTAACAGACCTACCAAAATCGATCACCTTTTCGGCAAACTCCATTGGATACACACCACACGAGCTTCTTTCATACGTTTCACATAGCGTTCCACTATGTGCTCAACCCTATCGAAAAAAATCAATGCCACCGCTACCCCACATCTCAAAAAACGTGGGGTGGCGGCATGAGCACATTTATTAAACTCAGCCCGGGGAAAGGGTTGCATCCCCCCCCTCGCACCCTTCAGCGCACCTCCCTCCCCCCCGCTGTCAAAGTGCTATGTTTTATTCATGCGACGTTGAAACCGAATCAGATTCGCTTGTTATTGTAGATCGAATCTTTTGTTGTTTACTAGTTTTTCTATTGGACAGAGGTATCTGTATAGTTAGAATAGAAATATTAAAGAAAAACATGGATAAAGGTAAGAAAGAAAAACAGGTTTGTGTTAGAATATTACTTATATCTACTTAATACAATAAAAACAAAGTAATAAAAATCATAAGAAGCCCAGTTTCCCAGTCAACTTAGGGATGGACGAACTCGAAACGGGTGCGTTTCATTTCATAACAAGGAGGAAGGATATAACGTTCATTTTGACCAGCCTGATGTGTGTGTACGTGGGACACTCAGAAAGTTTTGAGAAACTAAAAAACTAACTTCTATGGATTAAATCTTTGTATTTAAATCTTTTCGAAGAACTCTCCACCAGCCTCTATACTAAGTTTCATGCGTTTGATCGAACCAATTTTCGAAACATTTTTTCCAGTCCGCCGTAGACACCTCTTTCACGGCCCTCTCGAACGCTGCTAGCGCGTTTTCCGGCGATGAAAACTGTATCCCTTTCAGCTGATTTTTTATTTTAGGGAATAAAAAGAAGTTACACGGTGCCAGATCAGGACTGTAAGGAGGGTGATCCAAGACTCTGACCGGTGTGGTGTCCAGAATGTCGTTTTGAGCTCTGAGTGCGCGGACGCGTTGTGGAATACCATTCGGCATTGATGCTTTTTTGGTCTCGTAATGCAGTTGAAACCAGATACCCCGTCAAAAAGAAGAAACTAGTGATTAAAATTTTCCCTGCGCTTCTCGATTGCTTCACTTTCGTAGGCGTTGGTTCGTTTTGAAACAGCCAAACTGTCGACTGACGCTTGATGTTTCTGGATCGTTTTGATAAATCAGCATCACTCCACACGGGCCTGCTTCTGAGCTTCGGTGAGGTTGGCACCCAGCGCGAAACTATCCTCCTCACGCGAAGGTGCTCGTGTAGAATCTTGTGAACGCTTCCCGATCCAATTTGCGTACGCTGAATCTCTTCGTATATAATCCGCCTGTTTTCTTGAATTTATTTTTTAATGCAAGCACACTTTCTTCCGTGACAGCCGTCGTAGAACGACCACTCCTTTGTTCATCCCCCAAAGTAAGGCGACCGCGTAGATGGTTGCTTTTCAAGGTCCTTCATCCATAAAAGCCATTTGAAGTCAATCAAATGACTCATCGGGTTTTTTGTCTAAGATCCGAGTATAGAACGACCTTCACCGAGAAGGTTAATGGATGAAAAGTATTTTATATCAAATTTAATATGTTAAATAATATATCGCGAGTGGGTTGGCTGAAAAATTTCAGTCCAGTACCATTAATGATTAATTTAATATTAAAAAAAATATTTTTTTTTACCTTGCACTGGTTTGGTGTGTGTGTGTGTTTGTAATGAGCTTATCTTTATATAAACATAAATTTTATTTATTTTACCAGACGGTTGCAAATTACTAATATAGACTTGCCTGCTTAGAATAATAACGCTATAGAAACCAAGTTCGCGCGCCTATTTTGAAGCACATTAATTGGAGCCAGAAATGGCACCAAACGCCGGACCGCTCCGTAGTGTTCAATGTCACAGCGCGCCGAACGTGTCTCGCGAAAACAAAAAAAAATGACGGTTTGTGCAGTTAAATTGTGTCACAACACATCTGAAAAACAAAATAAGTGTAATAACATCACTTTTCACAGGTAAGCTTTCAGTATTTCATAGTATCTTGTAGTTAATTAGGTCAAAATATAAACGTACTGCAGTGTGATTCTCTAAGTTAAAGCATCGGTAGCAGCGGCTGCCGCAGTGCTGTCTCTTTCATATTCATAGAATTGGAAAGAGACAGCAGATCACGGCCATGCGCGCACGTCACGCGTGTGTGAATCGGTTTAGTGCTTCATTTTTGACAGAGCGCTTGTATGAAGACTATCTTTCTATAGCGTTATTATTCTAAGCTTGCCTGTTTACACCTGCCTACCCAATGTTATGACGGGGAAAAAATAGTTAACCTAACGTTTGCATATTCTACTTCATACTTTCGATTGATACTTATGTAATTTATCTATTATCGAAACAAGTGCAATATTTAAAAAAAAAAAATATTTTTAAATATTTAAATTATCATATACTGGACTGAAAATTTTCAGCCAACCCACTCGCAGTATATTTTTTAACCCATTAAATTTGATATAAAATACTTTTCATCCATTACCCGCTCGGTGAAGGTCGTTGTAAACATACTCAGATCCTCTACTATTTAGGCCACATTTAAATTCTTAGAAAATCATCGCATAAAAATGTTCTCGATTCAGATCCATTTTTAAATGAGACACGATAGTTTGATTTTCAACACACTTGCTCGTAAAGTGGCTCAGCATTTTAATGTAGCTTATTACACACTAGTGCGGTAATGTATTTAGTTCAAAAATAGAACCTCAACATTGAGTTTTTATAACTAGATTTTTTTTAAGGCAAACATTTTTGTGAATAAATTAACTATTTTGATTAAATTTCACCAAATTATTTATTTTGTCAAAAAACTATAATTCGTAACATCATTGTTCAGTTTATTATATTTTTAAAATCTATGGGCTATTTGTCGAAATTGTCGAATAGACTTAGCTCTGCGGCTTATGCAGTAATGAAGATCCGTCTGCTAACTGACGTTGATACTGTTAAATACCGAATCACACGCGGAAGTCACCATATTCCTAATATTAAGCAGTAAAACTAATATTCACGTCCGTACACCATTTCCTTTATTTTTCTTCAAACCAAAGAGACATGACGACGTCTTAACACATAAACCATAGATACAGATCAAAGACAATAACGTAAAACCTTAACATCCCCCCTCAATTATAATTTAACTCAAAATAAGAATTGGTATAAAATAAGCAACTAAAAACTAACAAGAAAATTATAACTAAAATCAAACCAGAGAACATGAAATACACAAAACATTAACTTATGTTGTTTCATGTTATTATGTATTTTTGTCGCCAGCCTAGTCAGCATCACTATAGCCAACTAAGTGACAACTACCATCTCATTTATATACGAGAGCTTTTGACTTTGTTTGTTTTAGGTAACGTAATACACGCTTTGCTGCTTTCCACAGTGATATAGTAGGCCTATCCAAATATTCTACTAGCTAAGTATAAAAGACAACCTATGAGCTCACGATTTGGCATATCCAAGTAGATAGTTTCATTCTCATCTATTGCGAAGTTTACTTCCATTGGCGTCTCTGCTCCTTTGCAATCTGACATGTTAAATTTATCAAGCAATCTATTTATTGCTGATTCTTGAGAAATCGAAATCAGTTCTGGCCTTCTCACAATATTCAATCCCAAATAAGCACTCACCTCTCTAAGGTCCTTGACATTAAATTCAATTTTTAAAAATTCATGTGCGTTATTTAGGTTTATTTTACCTTTTGACATTAAAATGATATCATCAACATAAACTAATAAAAAGACATCTTCCAATACATATAATTGTTATATCTGCGTAAGGACACGAGTGAAACGACAGCTGGTATATAGCACACTGGTTTATTGCATGATTTAAAGATGGCGGGGAACGCAGCCCCGCGTATACCGCTACACCATAGATAATATACAACATTCCTCCCCCAGTTCATAACTATTATAGAAAATACAACGAATTAACAGAAACGTCGATAATCGACTCTAGGCTGGGCACGCAGTATCATTCTGGACGTTGGATTACCCCGTTCAATGGTTGTGGCTGACTGAGACGGCTGCTCACTCTCTGGTCCCTGAGATGCCGAGCAAAACTCCTCGTCTCTGGTAGAACTCTGGCCTGTGTCTTCTTCTCTTGCAGCAGAGTGGGAACCATCAACCGTTCTTAAAACGTCGAGCCCAATATCCCCATCCCAATTTTCTGACCGTTCTTGGCCAATGCTGTGCGTACCTCGAAAAATAATAACTTGGTTTTTATGTTTTCTTACATTTAAAGAAGTGTGCAAGTCCTTAACTAAATACATGACATTACCTATCCGTTTTACAATTTTACCTTTGTTCCAACGGTATTTATTGTTACTAAAATATTGTTTGTATAACACATCGGTTCCAATGGAAAATGTTTGTTTATTTGTACCGCCATAGGCTTCAATCTGCGAACACTGTTTATTGTGCACAAAATCATTTAAGAGTGTGGATGAGGGCACCGAGCTACCGCGTAATAAATCTAAACGGCACCTAAGTTTGCGACCAAACACTAACTGAGCCGGTGACTGGTTAGTGGTACTATGGATAGAATTCCTATAATCAAACAAGTATTTTAATAGCTTATTCTTGCATTCTTTCAAATTATTACTAGACAATAGACAAGTTTTAATGCCTTTTTTAATTATTTTTACATAGCTTTCGGCCTGTCCGTTGCTCGCTGGATGATATGGCGGTGAAAACAAATGGGTTATACCATTTTGCAAGCAGAATTTTTTAAACTCCTGTGATGAAAAAGTTGTAGCGTTATCCGAAACGATCGTGTGTGGCAATCCAAAACGTGATATATATTCGTAAAGTTTTTCAACTACGTCTGAGGTAGTCGACGGTACGTCGTAAACCTCTACCCATTTAGTGTGCGCATCTACGATTACTAAATACATACGGTTATTCATCGGACCTAGAAAATCTAAATGGATTCTGTAAAAAGGAACTATCGGGAATTTCCAGGGCGACATTGGCGCTCGCGGAGGTGATGAGCGTAAACTAGTGCATATGTTGCATGAGCTAATCATTTTTTCTATAGCTGCGTCAATGCCTGGAAACCATACCCTGGACCGTGCCTCCGCTTTTGTTTTGACTACGCCTAAATGCGAATTATGTAATTCGGATAATACTCGTGATCGCAACGTTACTGGCAACACAACTTTGTGGCCTCGCATTACACAATCATCTTCGACAGATAGCTGCGATTTGCACATAAAGTACGGTCTCAGGTTCGTATCCACGATTTTCTTTGGCCATCCATTAAAAACAAAGTATTTAATTTTAGATAATGTTTCATCCTTGTTTGTTTCCATGCGCAACATTTCGCGAGCAACGGGCAGACTCCCGTCAGTCACAAAATTTACATATGATGCTCGGTCGGCGAGCGGTGACACGAGTGAGTCAGCCCCGGCGGCGCCGGCCGTGGCGTGAGCGCAGCAGTCGCCTCCGTCGCCGCTCGCGGCGCCGCCGGCGGCCGGTAAACTGGCCCGAGATAAATAGTCCGCGTTATTGTTTACACTTCGCACGAATTCTATGCAATAATTATACCCACTCAAAAACATAGCATACCTTTGCAATCTGTTTGCCGACACTTCGGGTATACCTTTATATGACCCGAATATTGAAATTAACGGCTTATGATCTGTTCTTAATATAAAAGGTTCTGATCGGCCGTACAAGTATTGGTGAAACCGCCTCACTCCAAAAATAATTGCAGTTGCCTCTTTCTGAATTTGCGAGTATCTTTTTTCAGCCGAATTTAACGTGCGTGACGCAAAAGAAATAGGTCGATCAGTGCCGTCGCTTTCTAACTGGGATAAAACGGCCCCCAATCCTGTGGGTGAAGCATCCACTGTTAAAACTATTTTCTTTTTTGGGTCAAAATGTGCTAGTACCTGATCTGACGTTAATTTTTTTTTTATTTGATTAAATGCGTTATCATGTAACTTTGTCCATGACCATTTTACGCCTTTTTTTAAAAGATCGTATAATGGACTAAGAATACTGGATGCATTTTTTACAAAACTCCGGTAGTAATTGACAAGTCCCAAAAATGACTGTAAATTATGGACATTAGTGGGTACGGGGGCTTCCGTTATAGCTTTTATTTTGTCATTTGATTTTTTCAATCCGTGTTTGTTAATAGTATAGCCTAAGTAATGAATCTCATCTCTAAAAAATTCACACTTATCCTTTTGTACAACCAATCCTGAACTTTTGAGCCTTTTAAAGACTTCATGTAGCCTCTCTAAATGTTGTAATTTATCCCCAGTTACTAAGATATCGTCCAATAGACATAATACCCCTTCCATGCCAGAAAGCACAGTATCCATTGCTTTTTGGAAAATGGACGGTGCGCTGGTCAATCCGAACACTAAACGCGTATATTTGAATAGCCCGCGATGTGTATTAATGCAAGTTATGTTTTGGGAGTCCTCATCCAGTAAAAATTGATTGTACGCCATAGATAAATCAATTTTTGAGAACTTTTCACCCCCGTGTAACTTAGCAAACAGCTCATGAACAGATGGCAGTGGATATTGTTCAACAATTAGTTGTTTATTGATGCTTATGGAGTAATCTACGCATAGCCGAACTGAGCCGTTACGTTTTAACACAGGTACTATCGGTGAAGCGTAGTCCGAGTGTTCTATAGGTTTTAATACCCCTATACTCACTAAGCGGTCGATTTCGTTATCTATTTTTCCCTTAAGGGCAAAAGCAACCGGACGCGCTTTAAAAAAAACTGGCTGCGAGTGCGGTTTCAGCTGTAATTTAACTTTAAACCGATTAAATGTTCCCAATTTGTCGGCAAACACTTCGGGGTACATCGCTTGAATGTTTGCAAAGGTATGTTTTGTATCCTGTAAATAGTTCATTTGTAAACTTAACTGAAATAATGACAAAAAATCACGACCTAGAAGCGGAGGCCCATCTCCGCGCACTATGTATATATCTAATTCGTTTGTTTGGCCTGAGTAAGTGACGGGCACTCGCATTGTTCCGCTACAACCTATCTCGTCTCCTATATACGTAGTTAATTTCTTCCTAGCCGGCCGAAGGCAAATATATTTAAAATAACTATTGTATATTTTTTGAGAGATAACCGTGACTGATGATCCGCTGTCCACTTCAAATTTTAATTTTACTCCACTAACGGTCACCGACTCAACCATTGGTTCTCCATTTTTAGATTGAATACGAAACAACTTACCATCGTCGCCGCACTCATCCACATTCTCGCACTCAACGTAATTCACTATGCCGCACATTTTACGCAAATGGCCCTTTTTGTTACACTTTTTACATTTGTAATTTGCGTACCGACACTTTAAAGCACTATGGTTAAAACGACCGCACACCGTACACTTCTCAACGGGTTTCCCATCCTTGGAAGCTGTCTGCGCGATTTTGTACAGCTCTCCGGTAGCTCTCGCCGAGTGCGCTGCTGGTATCAGCGCGGCGCCAGCAGCCGCTGCCGCAGCTCGCGCGCCCCGTATCGCTTCTGCCAGCTCGATCGACTTCGCAAGGGTCAGCTCTGACAAGTCTTGGGCGAACAGCTTCTCCTTTTCCGGCCCTGGCTGCATCCCCATTATGAACCTATCGCGTAACGCTTCTTCAACGTTGGAAAACGAGCAGTGGGCCGTTAATCCACGAAGCCTTGCCGCCCATTGAGTGTGCGACTCATCATGTTGCTGCGCGGCGGAATAAAAAGCACTGCGTTCACCAAACCCGCAACGTTTGGGTATGAAGTGATTATCCAACAGGCTTATGATGTCTTCGTATGGTACCTCTTGAACCTCCTTCGGTAAGGCGAGATCCAAAGCCAACTGGTAGGTACCATCAGCGAGAGCACTCAGCAATATGGCACGTCTTCTGACTCCCGCTTCATCTGTTTTGTCAGTGACATTGTTTGCTATAAGCCACTGTGCAAAACGGCCTTTGTACGCCTTCCACGATTGCACATTATGGTCAAACAACGTTAAAAATCCAAACTGTGATGTAGCCATTGTAATAAAAAACAATGTGGGTACTTCTCGTCGCCAATGTTATATCTGCGTAAGGACACGAGTGAAACGACAGCTGGTATATAGCACACTGGTTTATTGCATGATTTAAAGATGGCGGGGAACGCAGCCCCGCGTATACCGCTACACCATAGATAATATACAACAATAATCAAAAATCATATTTCGATTGTACAAATCCTTTACCAACTAAAAAGCCATGAAGTCGTTCGTTCCAGCATTTTGGTGCCTGTTTTAATCCATACAGTGATCTTTTTAGTTTTAAAACTATTCCTTTTTCAACTTTTACTCCTAAGGGTGGTTCCTTTAAAAAACCGTTTAAAAAGGCCGTTGGAACATCTAATTGTTTCATACATATCATGTTTTACCGCTTGGCTTAGCATCATACGAATTGTAGGCATGCGAGCTACAGGGGAATAAACATTAAACAATGTTTCTTCTTGAAATCCTTTCGCCACTAATCTGGCCTTTTTTGTACCATCTTTCTTAGTAGTAAATACCCATTTAGTATCTATAGCCCTCTTATCTGTAGGCAATTCTGATTCTTCCCAAGTTCCCAAACATTTTAGGGAATTTAATTCCTAGTCTATTGCGTCTTGCCATTCACGACCCCTTTCGACAGCTTCTTTGTAAGAACCTGGATCACTCGTACACAAACAGTAGGCAACATGTGTTTCATAATCTTCTAATCTTTTCGGAGGCCTAACAATTCTTCCACTTTTTGTTCTTATCACATGTTCATTTGTAATGTCGCTTCTCTCAATTAAGTTATCTTCAGAACAGTCCTCAAATATTTCTTGTAGTTCGATAATTTCTTCATCAATATTATTATTATTAACGATAACCTCTTCTCTATCTTCATTATCTTGTTTTGGTTAAGTAACTTTATCATTATTTTCTTGATTAAAATCTGAAACACTAACTCTTTGCCACTCATGCTCGTTATCAGTTAGATTACTTTCACTATAAACAATATCATCGTCATCGAATCTCACATCTCGCGACACAATGATTTTATTGCTTTTAACATCCCATAAATTATATCCTGTCCTACTATATCCTACCATTCTGCACTCACATGCTCTTTCAGAAAGTTTATCAGGTTTTGGTAAAATGCAAGCCCACGCCTTTGCACCAAATGCACGAAGTTTGTTTAAGTCTCTTGTCCCATATAGAATTTCACAGGGAGTCTTGTAATTAATTGCCATAGAGGTACAGCGGTTTAACTGATAAGCTACACATTTTACAGCCTCACCCCACAAACTCTTCGGTAGCTTAGTTTCAATAAGCATTGTCCTTGCTTTGTTATATAAACTACGGTTCATTCGTTCTGCAACGCCATTGCTAGCTGGCGAATATGGTAAACTATATTCCAAAGCTATACCCTTCTCATTACAAAGTTGTCGTAGTTTATTGCAAGTGTATTCGCCCCCATTGTCACTTCTTATCCTTTTTACCTTTTTTCCGAATACATTTTCGTATAGATGTATATAATTTATGATATTTTCAGTTGCTTCCGATTTCTTTTTAACAAGAAAACTACACAAAAGTTTGAAAAATCGTCAATAATTGTTTGAAAATAGATTTCACCCTGAATAGTTGGAGTTCTGGATGGACCCGCTATATCACTGTGCAACAATTCAAAGACCTCACGTGAACTAGGTCGCTCTAACTTTTTGAATGGTAATCTTGTTGCCTTACCTTTCATACATGCATTACATACGTTGTTGTTAAGTGGTAGCTGTAGCCTTTGTAAAGTTTTAGAGCTGGTATGTCCTAAACGTCTGTGCCACAACATGCCATCCGCTGAATGTATAGCCGCGACTCCATCCTCTGTTATAATTTCACCCTGTAAAATGTAAAGTTTGCCATAATTGTATGCCCATATTGTGGACCCATTACAAAAGGTAATTTTCGCATATTTATTTCTAAATATGATTTCATTTAGTTTTTCAAGAAGTTTTCGTACAGACAAAAGATTATAGGCTAAATTTGCCACTATAAGTCCCTCGACAGTAAACTTAACACTGCCACATTTTATTGGTAAACTCCCACTTTGACGAGCAATTAACTTTTCGCCATTAGCTGTGTTAATTCTTATAGGATGCTCTAAGTTTTTTATGTTTATCAAACATTGTGTATATTGGTCAGATATAAAATTTTGTGATGCACCAGAGTCCACCACAAAAGAAATTAATTCACTAAAGAATGCCTTACAAGTTAAATTAAATTCTCCATCAATCATACAACCCACTTCCTCGACACCGTCTTCATGGGCTATTGTTGCATCATTCCTTGATGTAGATGCTCTATTGGCACCACGAAGGCGTCCCTGCATTCTGCCACGACCACGTCTATATGATTCACCACCTCGGACAGGAGCTCCTCGTTGGGAAGTATAATTCAGTTTGTTTTGAAAACCTTTTTGGCAATATATTGCTTTGTGCCCTCTTTCGTTGCAATTCCAGCATTCTATATTAAATGCATTATCTTGGTTTGGTATGAACATATCATTCAGTCTTATTTCTGCATCAAGTTGAGTCCTTTTTGCCTTTTCCAAAGTCAGTTCTTCATTAATTGCTTCTAAAGCTGTTGTAACACTATTGTACTTATCTGGTAAAGCAAGTAGCAAATGTACCACTTTATCTGACTCATCCATTTTTGACATTACTTCATATTCGCTTACAAGCTTGTCAAATTTTAAAAAAATCTTGTAATTTTTACCGTTACTGTCACATTTCAACTCAATCAATCTTCTTTTTAAATTATATTTATTCATTACGCTTCTTCTTGTAATAATATTTTCCAAGGAATCCGTCATCTGTTTTGCACTTTTACACCCTTTTACGATTTCCAAAAATTTATCTCCTATGCATTGTACAATTAGCGATCTAGCTTCTCCATCTCTCTTTTTATCTTTGTCCTCCACCTTAGCACAGGCCACTATATCACCAAGGCTTTTTTCCTCCAATAACAACTCCAATCTAAATTTCCAATTATAAAATTATTTCCATCTTTTAACCGACAAATCACGTTTTTTAGTTTTGGTTGAGCCATATTTTGCTCTTGTAGGTATTCTATTGCGATACAATATTTTGAAATATTTTTCAAAATTTTGAATATTTTCCCTTTAATTTTTGAAAATCAGGAATATGAGGCAGCTCATAACCTGTTGAATAACGAATCACACGCGGAGTCACCATATTCCTAATAATATGCAGAAAACTAATATTCACGTCCGTACACCATTTCCTTTATTTTTCTTCAAACCAAAGAGACATGACGACGTCTTAACACATAAACCATAGATACAGATCAAAGACAATAACGTAAAACCTTAACAGATACGGCTAAATTAGTTTATTTCAGTTACTTTTATAGTATAATGTCGTACGGCATTTTACTATGGGGAAATGCTGCGGACATTCAAACTATCTTTGTGCTGAAGAATAATATTAATAAAACCTAACCTGCGCAATATTAATCCTAAAGGCTGGCGATTCTCTCAGATAGAGATTTAAGGATATAAGTATAATTACAGTTCCATCATAATACATTTATGAAAACGAGATGTATGTTCATAAAAATATTGTAATGTTTTCAAAAAACAGCAGCAGTACCTTATACTAGGCTTCATAAAATAATTAATTCTTTTAAGGGTCTGTGTGTACGATTTTACAACAAAGTACCAAATGATATTCAGAAATTAGATCTTGATAAATTTAAAATCAAAATCAAAGAAAACCTTTATAAAAAAGCTTATTATAAAGTGTCAGATTAAAGAAGAAAGAAGATAAAACACCTTGGCTCTGAACTGAAATGCTCCAGGTACTCCAACATCTATTTCTAATTGTCTATAATAAATTGATAAACAGTACCGTATTTGTAGTTTACATTCAAATTCTTATTTTGTATTATATGACATGGTAATGACATATATTTTTTTGTAAATGGCATTGCTTCTGTGCGCTGTGGTTTCTTGCGCCCGTTCTTTGCCACAGTTAAAAAATTACTGAATGGGTAGTAGGTTATAAAAAATTTGGACGATTCAAAGTTCTTACTAATTGAGTTTATTGAATAAATATATTTTGACTTTGACAAGTGTGTTGAAAAACATCGTATGAAACGCGTGTGCATTAGTAATTAGAATCCTAGGCTCCTTCAAGCCCTCGCCTTCGGCTCAGGCTCATAACCTGCCTCGATTGTAATGACCAACATAGCACACTTGTATCATAAATTTGTATCATAAAAAATTTTCACTTTTAAATTACCAAATTTTTCAAAATAATTATAAGTGGCCAGTGCCTTATAGACAAAAACTTTTTTTCGAAAAACTTTCTGAGTGGCCAGGTATGTCTAAAGCCAAGCAGTGGGACGTTCATGATAAAAATGTAACATTTTTAACAAAATTATTTTACTACAGCGTAATATTTTTACTACAGGTAACATTTTCGACATTATCAGGTACATTATAGCAATGTTCAATGCAGGTGTGATCGGTGCAATCCGTCAACTTTGGCATTTACTATCGATTCGTGGACGGAGCCCGACAGAATGGACACAACCTAATCGCCTTGTCCCTTTAAAAATCACAAAAGGCTTACTGAGAAAAAAAAGAATTCGCCGAAATAAAAAGCGAACTATTCGAAAAGAATCTTTTTACAGCAAAATGCAACTTGTACGACACTTAAGTGAATGCCGGTAAGGTGCACGTTTGAATAAAGTTGTATATATCAACACTGCATGGTAAAATTATACAAAAAAAAAGAATCTTTGGCAAGTAAAAACTGTGCCAATTGTAAAAAAGCACATCGATCTTGAGTTATTGTGGCGGAGACTCCATTTTGTGTCATTACTACGTGCTTTGTGCAAGTACCTGGTGCATTTGTGTATTTCGCTGCGATACTTAACCTTTTTTATTAAAGGCAGATTACATTTCTAAAAATTCGGAAAGAAACGTTCGGTTTCATTTTTTTTACAATACCACACCACAGGCTTCCGAATGATTCATCACGTTGTAGATTTTGGTCTAAACGCGATCATCTGTCGTTACGTATATATTCTTCAAATGCTTGTTCTTATAATTCTCCCCACTTTCAGTACTTTTCTCCTATTATAGATGAAATCTCCGGGATTCAAATAATCTCCTCCTCTCTCCTTCTCCTACTTCTGGCTTTGTAATTCCTTCTTTCATAATCTATCCATTCTTCTATGGAAGTGGCTGCCTCTGGAAATCAGGATGACTGTGATTCGTGATCGTGACGCTTTTATAAAGCAAAGGCCTTGCCGTTTAGAAACACTATTTGAGTATTATTTAGTTAATCAATGTTTTGTTTTTTTGCTCAAATTCAAAATGACGTTTGTGTGATGTACACAAAACATAGTGTTAATAAGTAAGGCCGAGTCTTTTTTGATATCATATTCTATAGTAGCTTCTGTGCGCTGTGGTTTCTTTGCCACAGTTGAAAAATGACGTCCTGAATGGGTGCTGGGTAAAAAAGATTTGGACGATTCAAAGTACTTTTTAATTGAGTTTATTGAATAAATATATTTTGAGTTTGAGTTATATATTATACCCACTTTACGTATTGAATAAACAAAACAGTGCCCGAGTGGCTTAGCACTCGGGCCGATAATCGGACGTCCGGATTTCTTTCTTATTCTTCTTCTATCTTAAAAATATTTTATAAGTCTTTTACTCTCCATGCACTCCACATTTTCATAGCACATAATTGGCTATTTGACAGTTGTAACAATAAAATATGAAACACGTCGGATATGGTAGTTTATAATTTAACAATACTTAATTATCTAAAAAAAATTTTAATAAGATTATTTGTAAGTAAGTAAATATTTTATTTTTACAATATAAATTTTTGATTTTTTTATCTTTGGATTACAAGACCCGAAACACGCGCTATGATTGAGCTTCGTGTGACGTCACATTTCACAAAATAAACAAAAACTATCTGTCAGGTTTCAAGATTAAATTTGTTTGTTTAATGAAGTGTGGCGTCACAGGGCAAAATGTCACGTGACCAAATGTTTTCGCGCGAAATTTTAAATTGAGGAAGAAAAATGATTTTTTTTAAATTAAATAAAGCTTTTTCGAGAAAAAAAATATTGTAAGAGGCTTAGTTTAATGATTGGTCTCGCTGCGGCAGCAAGGCCAATCATTCATCTAAGGTAAGAGGTATAAAATAAGCGTTTGTAATTCGTAAAATACTTTTCCCAGAACTGTCAAGTGGCCAATTAGACCGACCATGTCATGTCTGCAACCACCTAAAATTGAATGGAAGAGAACTAGCTACTTGACAGTTTTCGAAAAAGTATTTAAAAAGTTACAAACGCTTAGTTTATACCCCGTACAATATTTTCTTTCTCGAAAAAAATATTTTACAGAAAAATAACATATTTTTCTTTATTGATCTCAAATTTCGTGCGAAAACTGTTGGTCACGTGACATTTTGCTCTGTGACGTCACATTTCATTAATTATAGAAACTTATCTTGAATCCTGATAGATAGTTTTTGATAATTTTTGACGTCACATGAAGCTCAATCATGGCTGCCCCTTGCCGCCCGTGTTTCGGGTCTTGTAACCCACAGATAAAAATTTTTGTAAAAATAAAATATTTACAAATTATCTTAATAAAAAATAACTTTTGGAAATTATCGTAATCATAAACTACTTACCATTTCCGACATATTTTATTATGACATCTGTCAAATAGCCAACTGCCTATAACGTCCACCGTAATACTACGAGTATGAGTAGGTACGATTGAATTTTGAGCGGTGTCGAGCGGCGGAGCACTCGCAGCCTTCCCAACTTCACAGCCGCTATGAAGTTTCCATCAATACAGTTAAAATTTTGAGCGGTCATGAAGTAAAGCAACCGAATCTGCGAGGTTTGAATAGTTGCGCTCGCTACTTCATAGCGGCTGTGAAGTTAGGAAGGCCTAACTTCACAGCTACTATGAAGCTTGCATCGCACTATACTTTATTTTTTTACCTAGTAATTTAGGGAAGAGATTTAGGGCGCCCTTGGGTTATGTTATGTGGGACCTTCCTACCCTCCCGCCTCCTTCGCCCAGTTAGAAAAGCTTGAGGAGAAAAAGGGAGGCCTACTTACTTAAAACCTACTACTATCTAGTAGTAGAGACGTGTGGTACAACGACTGACTAAAATAGTACTACTACTAACCTTTCTTACAACACCCAAGGGCACTTGGGTGTCGGAAAAGGCGACTAACTAGACTGCAGATACATCCAACAATATAGAGTGGTGGTGATGAGCTCACCACTTATAACGCTGAGCACATTTGCAGTTGTAAATTCCTCATTGCCATAGTCACTGACTGACCCTTTAGGGATATATATAATATATGTACTATCTAGTGTCATCCCCTCTATGCCATGTGAATGGTTTGGGACCACGAACGGCTAGCATCGAGTTGCATCACACTATAAATATTTAAAAAAAAATGAAATTGGTTTACGCTCACACCAACTATCTAGACCAAGATAAGTATTCTTTTGAAACTCGTTAATATAGTATGATAACGGATAAATATACACAAACATAGAAAAACACCGAGACCCGAAATCAATTTAGAAAAACAGTTTTTCTCCTCAGAGATGGCGCGCCGCCAGACACGGCGTGCTAACCACTCGACCACGGAGGTCATCAAATTATCTTTTCATCCCCCCATCTCGGAAACAGTATTTTTACTCTTCGATATCTGAGTGCAAAAGCCGTTTTTACCCGCTAGAGGACAAAGTAAATTGAATTTATAACATCGTGTGCACTTAGTATGTGTATTCAAAACATCATTAAACCTATTTTCTTCTTCCTCCATGGTGCCGATTTATCATACAACCTTTTTAAATTGTTAAAAACTAAGACTCGGAACCTTTTTGGTGTTTACCTACCTACTTTTTTACCTACTTTTTTAATTTGGTTGGTAATTTCCTCGTTGAGGTGGGATGAAAAGTTACGTGTTGCACTCGAGTGCAAAGATTTTTAACCGCGTGCTCAACTTTGATTCCCTCGGTAACGCTCAGGATTCTAATTTTTGAATCACTCGCTGCGCTCGTGATTCAATTTTAGAATCCTTCGCTTGCTCGGTCATCAAAATTGAGCACGCGGTTAAAAAGCAAGTTTGCACTCTTGTATAACAAATAACTATTGATTATATACATACTAGCGGCCGCTCGCGATTTCACCCACGTGGTTCCCGTTCCTGTGGGAATATCGGGATAAAAAGTATCCTATGTGTTAATCCAGGTTATAAGCTATATGTATGCTGAATGTCATCCAAATCCATTCAGTAGCTTTTACGTGAAAGAGTAACAAACATCCATCCATACTTACAAACTTTCGCGTTTATAATATTAGTAGGATAGCCAAAGCAAATTATATACTTAGTGCAAATACTTATGTGAGTACATCAATAAACAATGAGTAGGCAGTTTTCTATTCATTACTTTTTCATTCTTACCTCTACCATAGACAAAATTAAATATCGTCTTTGCCTCTATTAACATTAAAGTTAACAATAGAATAAAAAAATGAGTTTGATGAATTTCTACTTTTAAAATGTTTTTATTGCATACTACAATGTCACTAGATAGGTTTTACAAGTGTGTTACTTGAATGTTCTTATTTATACATATTACGTTACTATTATTCCTCCATGTCTAAATACGAAAATTAAAAATTAAAAATGGTGAATGAAATAGGTCCACACTGTTTCACAAAGGAACATTACGGACACACAAAAGCCGAATGTTCCACATAACATTGACCGCCCTCAAAAACGGCGCGAACGCAACGCACACAGCACAGACTATAAATCCAGCCGTCAAGGGGTATTTTGAGGCATTTTTAATTTATCTGCCCCCAGCCATTATTTCTAGCGAGGGGTCAAGCTGGACAATGCCAGCCATTCTTGCGAACGTTGAGTGCGTTTTATTGCCGATCTAAATTTTGTGACAGATCCGTGGGTGTGGTTTGCTAGTTGTGAACAGAATGCTGGCATTCGTCTTTTTTTCGTAATTTTATATTTAAGGCTCAATTATGTGAGAATTTCCGCAATATCCATACCGGATGTTATGCAAATTTCACACGTAACTAACTACCTACTAAGAAAAATTACAATTAAGTAGTGAAAATAATAAAATATTTTTGATTTCCACCAATTTTTATTTTAAACAAATATTTTGGGTGGACTGAAGCGAAAGATGGATTATACTAATAAAGGACTAGGTATCCTACAAACCCTTTGCAGGAAAAGGTAGAGTTTAATCGCGAATAGATTCGCCTGCAGAGTTTCAGTTCAAGGAAGTGTTGGCTTATACACTACATGTGTATCATCCCAACACTTCTTGAATACAAAAAGTTATAATAAATAATTTAAAAACTCAAAAAAGAGAGGAGAAGGCTACCTTGGCTTTAACCGCTTTTACAACTTTTTAGGCCACTACGCACATACGATATATTATTATCATAAGAGATAAGCCTCAGTCATAGAAAAGAAGCAACGAACAAAGTATCCGCTCGCCATTCCGCCCACAGCGGCTAGGTCGTTGCCGAGCCGTCGTATTGTATAGGTAGGTTACATCCTATCTCGTCTGTTCTGTGGTTACATCAATAAAAATACAAATATGATCATTAGGCTACAAACGTATCAATGCAGGGTTCAGGCCCTCACAAAAAAAACATGAAGAGATCGGGGCAAACCTTTCCATCCCTTTGGCGGGCCCAATGCGCGGGTTGATAGGTTTTAACAACTGCCGTCTTGCAGCAGAAGGAGGTAATCGAATGCCAGCACAAGAGAGAAAGATAATGTCATGTTACCGTTACATCAATATTACTTATTATATTTTTAAGTATTTTTGTAAATTAGTTGACGTTCTTTTACAGCGACAATGTGAAACATTTTACATTAAGTATGTATATTTACTGAATATTTTTTTTCCAATGGATGTTTACTTTCAGTTTGATGTAGACCATCTACTTACCAGTGACCATATCATATTATCAACCGTTACAACGTTCCTAAGAGCATCTGGTGCTGAAAAAAAAGTTCCAAAATTTTTGTAACAGTCCATTATTGTAATGACATCGAATTGTAAATCGAAATCCTCGTACTGGACGAGCGATCACGGCTGTGAAGCGGAGCGATCGCAAATTGGCGCTAAGCCCGCTGGGGTCACGCACAATGCCCCCGGTCACACATATTGACACCCCGACAATGGCCAAGGGTCACTTTTATTTGTTGCAGAAACTTAATTTATAATCTTTTCACACACGCCATTAAGAAGATTACTAAAATCTACCCTTTTACCTTGATAACAATTGGACATTGTTACATTTTTGGAAAATATAAAATAAATGTAACCGAACACTATACGGCGGGCCATTGTGTGTGCCTCGGACCGTTTGCAGTATCGACACATTTTCGAACAGAACTCCTTGTGTTCGATCCGTGATTTATGTTGGACTGTGAGTTATTTTAAATTTGCAATTGTTAGGGATGGGAAGATGTTTGGCTTACGGGTCAACGGCGCGGATTGTCTCGTGGAACAAATGGCGTAACGGTCAGGAGGTCGCGCGCGTCTTGGAGCAAAGGTTAACGGTCTTAAGAGTAGATCTGAATCCGGTACAGCTGCGCAATTTTCAGATGTTTTATGAGGCCTATTACATCTCGACTGTGATTTTTGCGTAAAATGCCCATTTTAGTATTTTGCAGTTGTATTTATCGTTTTTATCGAAATAGGATAATAAATTCATGCTTAATATTACAAATTTCCACTCTGCGAGAATAAGCTGAGTTCGGACGGCCGGCACATCACATTTTGGAGTAATTTTGCAGTTTATTTATCGTTTTTATCGAAATAGGATAATAAATTCATTATAATATCTTAATTTCTCATGAAGTAACAATTATTCTGGTAAAAAAAAATCTCCATAATATTATCGTAGATAGGAGAAATTCACAGTTAACTTAAAGCGATTTTTAAAGGTTTTTGGTTTAGAATAAGATTTAAATCAATGACATCTCAAAATTCCGAGGCCGCTACGAACTATAGACGTACGACTATACAGGGCGTCCCACGGACATGCCACATGGAGGGAAAGTACCTTGAATATTGTAGATGGAACATTTTACTGAAAAAAGACATTATTTTAATTTAAAAAACAATTTAAACTGCATTCAATAATTACATGGTTGAACCGGGAATCGACCCCGTTACATGAGAAAAATAATCACCTGTAGCTTTATCATACCGATCGAAAGGCTTCATCTTACGGATTATTTTTTGCTAAATAACATAGTGTCACAAATAAAAGGAAGACCATGAATTTTAACATTTTTAATATAAAATTAATCAATTTATGTATGTATTTATTTCGTGCGTGCCAAGTCTACTTGAGCCGACTGGTATTGCAAAAGAGCTCAAAAAATTGCCTTTGCGCAAAAACGCAAAAACTTTCTCTGCAATTTTGGGTTAAATTAAAAAGTTAAATTTACAAAAAGTGAGGCCGCTACGTACTATGCCAATAGCTTATCTACACTATTTAATTAGTCAAAATTGTTAATGTATTTTTGTTTCTGAGATCAAGAACGACAAAATTGGCCATTTTACGCAAAAATCATAATCGAGATGTAATAGGCCTCTTACGCTGTTCATCTTAAAAATGTAACAAATTTATATTTTTATTACTCAATATATTAAAATTATATTTCAAGTAGTTACTACTAGGTACTTACTTGAAATCCTAAAAAACTACTGGAATTATACGGTTTTATGAAATGATTTTTTATAATTCAAGAAAATATCCTACCAATATTATAAACGCGAAAGTTTGTAAGTATGGATGGATGTTTGTTACTCTTTCACGTAAAAACTACTGAATGGATTTGGATAAAATTTGGCACACAGATAGTTTATAACCTGAATTAACACATAGGATACTTTTTATCCAGATATTCCTACGGGAACGGGAACCACGCGGGTGAAACCGCGAGCGGCCGCTAGTATAAGTATATGTACAACGTGTAGAATAAATTAAAATTCATGGAACTATGGTGTAAAATATAAAATAAAATTACACTTTCCAAGAAAAAATCATGCCGTTAATGTAATTGTCGTTTTGGCAACAATATCACCTCTTACATTTTGTGACAAATTGTCATAAATCGTTGACCCTCGACCATTTTGACCCCAACGAGCGAAATAATAGGCCTTACCGTCTTAGGGCAGCTGACCCCTAATAATGTCCAATTACAACATTTACGAGCCATCATAAATTATAAATCACATTTTTGAATGGACTTAACAATTCAAAAGTATAAAAATAAATCAACCATAGACATCTATTCATTGGGAACGAATCAAAAGCAGATCACAACTAAAAAGGTACGTAACCTTGTATAAAAAAAGAAAAAAGTAACACGCGTAAACATCCCATAATCAAGTAGCATTAACACGATACATAGATAAAAACCGTTTAAAAAACGTGAGAGAGATCAATGTCTATACAAAAACTAACCCTCAAAACAGCTTGGAAGGTAAAAAACACCCCAAGCGCGACGCGGATCGCGCGGCAAATCGTTTTATCGACGTAAAGCGATCGGAAAAAACCTGCTGAGGGGCTTTTTACAAACCTGCCGTAACATAGGTATAATGGCACCTGAAATCGACTTTTTTCATCCTGTTTGGCTTTTTTAAACTCGATCCGTGCTAATTTTGCACGTTATGTCATTTTTCAATACCCCTAACCGGCCTTGGTTTTTAGGGGCAACTATTATTTTTTGTTTCTTTCAAAGCTTTCGATCTCAGCAATAAAGGAATTGCATTGACGTTTACTTTCTTTATTGTTTTGTGCAAAGTCCTTCCGAGAATCCAAAACCGATAGCAAGAAAGCTACTGCGCAGGCAATTACGTTATAAAAACCGAAACGTTATTTTTACGAATTTCTATTTGTATTTACTACATTTATCTACATTTTATTAGTACCTACTGTAAAAACCAATAAAATTTAAATAAAAATATAAGTCAATTCAAAATTAAAATGTAGGTAACTTTAGAACTTTTTTGTTTATTCTGTTGTACGAGTACACCTACGTTATGTGTAAGCATGCGATTTCTTTGGTGACAGCTTTTGGGATTCGTTATTTGGATTGGTGTTTTTTTTTAAATTAGGAAGAGGAAGCACGGCAGCTGCGCCTCGTGCCGCCGACTTGTGCCTGTGACGGTTTTTGCACGCTCTACTAGCAGCCACTTTTTTTTAACTTTTGTTTTTCGAATGTTACAATTTTTTTTATCTTAAAACCCAGATACTGGTTGATACACATGTTAGTGTCGATATTAGAAACAAAAATAATTCTATTTTTAAAGGCTTCATTTAGTTATAGACAACGGCTGTCAACCTGACGAAAACGTGAGAGGCGGTTCTTCGGGACCGGGTTCTTAAAGCATTTATACTTAGGTACTGTTGGCAGTTTCTAGTATGGAAAGAAGCCTGTAAAAGACAAAAAGTAATTATTTTTTTAGTTTAGTAGTTACCTACTGATACTACTAGCTTATAAGAATTGTGTGTAGTGTAGGTAATTTAAAATTAGGTTATCTATGTAATTTTTTTATAATTTTTAAGTATCTGAACCGTTAACAATTACTTTGAATTTTGTGATGGTGACAAAACAAGTTTCAATTCTTATAGTATAAAACATAGGTATTTCTGTCTAAACTTATGGCTAGGTACCTACTGCGAAACAAATTCAATTAAGTACTTTTTACTTTTTCATGTGACGTGTACTGTCAATTGTTCCTTTTTAAACTTTAAAGTTAAAATAATAGAATCGAAGGCAGCAGGCCCAATGTCACGCCATTTCGCTGCGAATGCTGGAGGATTGATTTATGGCGGGCGGCAGCTGAGGCCGCTGCGCTGGCGATTGTAGTTTTGCATCTTTTTAGCAAAAAAAACCGTAAACAACGCTTACTTTCATAGGTCACTTTGTATTGTGTAAGTCTATGGGATGGTTGATTATTTTAAAATTGTTAGAATTGCGAAATATTTTTTTAGAGACATCGATGAAGACGACCTCCGTCATCGAGTGGTTAGCACGGCGGTTTTGAGAGACACTTGTTCAACCTAGCATACACGGAAGGAAACTCCACAGTACACAACCGTTTCGTATCATACAAAGATTCACGACGAAGTCAGGGACTAGGCAATGAGGACCGAAGAAGCAGTCTACTGCCATGGCAGTCCACGTTTCGCCAAATTTACAACAGCACATGTGCTCACCACCTACCCAAATGTACATCCAAATGTATGGAGGGGTTTGTGTATGAGTATTCTTTTAGTGCATACACGGCTCACTAAAAGACACGGTTTCACGCTCACGGTTTTGTATTTCCTAGACTAAATAATAATATGTATGTCAGTTATCCGTTTTAACTAAAAACTGATTACCATTTAAAAGCAACCGTCGAACGCTCGGTCGGCCCTAACAACTGCCACGTGTCGATTTTTCGCCTCAAATAACGAAGCCCGGAAGCAAAAAACCAGTAGCAAAAAGCGAGAGTAGCCAAAATTGTTTTCGCCCGGAATAAAATAATTTATTGCACAACCCGCCGGCCACGCCGTGGCGATTGTTTCGCAACGCGCAGCACCCGCGGGTCCATTCGACCGGGCTCGTTTTGTGACGGTCATTCGCATTGTTTGTCGGTGGTGCTAGCTACCTAGCGAATTTGTGTTTTTGCAGCATGTTGTTCACCGTATTTACATGCCCACAAATAGAGAAGATAGAAGTTTACAAATGGAAAAGTGTCAAAAAATTCCACGAGCAGGATTCAAACTCGCATTTGTTCGCAACAAAATTTGGATCAATAGACATGCGTTAAAATTATATAGAAAACATAATAAAAATTATATAGAAAACATAATATAGAAGTTTTTTCCAAAAGAGCTATGGTATAACTTTTCTTACCATATTCAAATGACAATAGCCGCCTCTGTGGTCTAGTGGCTAAGCCACCGGTTTCAGACCCAGAGGTCCCGGGTTCGATTCCCAGTGGGGGGTACATCTTTGTGTGCTCGGTTTGGTTGGTGGTAGGGCTTTTAAGTCCGCCTGGCTAGCTACCACCATCTAATCTAAGTCTGTCGCCATAACAACGATGTTTATAGCATTGTTGTGTTCCGACAGTTTGAGATAAGATAGCCAGTTCCTCAGTGGTTGAGGATTCCGGGTTCGCGCGCTTCCACCTTCGGCCTTATCGTAACTTACCATAAGGTGAGATGAAGGCCAAGCGCTTACCCGTTCTTGAATAATAATAAAAAAAAGTTTAAAAAGTAGCTCAAACTGGCCTCGACCTACGACTCCACGACCTATCGTAACTTACCATAAGGTGAGATGAAGGCCAAGCGCTTACCCGTTCTTGAATAATAATAAAAAAAAGTTTAAAAAGTGGCTCAAACTGGCCTCGACCTACGACTCCACGACCTTTTGCATATCGGACTACAGCTCTTCCGTCTGAGCTACTGAGGCCTGATAGTCGCCTTTATACCTACCCGCAGGTAGGTAGCAAAGTTCTAAATATATTAGTTTTTTACAGGTTTAATTTTTGATTTATAAATGGCATTATAATAGGAATGGAAATACATCGAATAAGTACTCCTTGTCATCATCAAAGCTATAAACTTCTCGCTGTTTAGCTCAGGCCTACGAAATCCACCTATCCCAACCAGTGGAGATAGCCTGGTAGGGATAGGTGGAACAGGGGAACAATGTAGTTACCTCCATACTGATAATTGTCGATAATGTACCTACAACTAAAATTCATTAAATACTTTTCCATTTATTGTTGCATCTTTATTCTTTGGTCATTTTCTTACTCTAGAAACTCTTTTATTGACCATTTTAGGCATTAGATATTCATTCTTGTTGATCATAGTTATGAAAGTATATGGTGAAGTCATGAGAGCTGTTAATATTTTTAGAATCAATTGTTTTTGTTATTGTCCCTATTGTTAAAAACAAAATCATTGGTTTATCACGCGTCACATGATTTATCTTATCACAGGTTTGTTTTATAAAAACAGTTTTTTATTATTATTTGTAAACATAACATACGTCGCCAACGCAATGACGAATTTGAGAATACATATTTGAGTAGCCGCATTCATAGTTCTAATGTGTTTGCTCGCTTAGCCTTATCAACTTATTGATGTCACTTATTTTAAAAATAATGAATCAACGCAAAACTACAGATATCAAAATATTAAATCTTGAAAGCCGATACTTTTTAATGACACGTCACACGTTTTACACATGTTTTTAACTTTAAACATAACATAATGCTTGGTCAATGCAAAAATAACAGTCTATCTCAATGATATATTATTATAATAATTTTATTTAAATATTACTGAGAGAACTTCACGATGCTTCCTTGGCGGTGAGTTTGAAGATGAACATGTCCAAGACAAAAGTGATGACAAACATCTGTAGTTGGCCTTTTCAACCATTGAAGTTGGAGGAGGGCGGCTGGAGGTGGTGGACTACTACGTGTAGTGTATCTGGGACATGTATTATCTTTTAACAAGGAGCATATAAACAAAGAAATCTCCAGGAGGATACAGCTTGGATGAGCAGCATTTGGCAAACTGGATGATGTCTTCCGGTCAAGAAAGATCCCTCAGTGCCTAAAGACCTGTCTCTATAACCGTGTCTCTTGCCAACTATGACGTACGGTGCCGAGACATGGACGCTCACTAAGGAGACTGTGCACCGAGTACGAGTTGCACAACGTGCCATGGAGCGAGCTATGCTCGGCATCAACCTTTTCGACCATGTCCGCAATACGGAGATTCTTTGCCGAACGAAAGTCTTCGACGTTGGTGATAGGGCTATCAACCTGAAGTGGAGTTGGGCAGGACACCTTGTAAGACGTGGTGATGGCCGATGGAGCAAAACCTTGACGGAGTGGTGGCCAAAATCTGGCCAAAGAAATCGGGGACGTCGCAGGGTCACTGGCAGCACCTGGATGAGATCGGCACAGAACAGAAGGGACTGGCATAAATTAAAGGAGGCCTATACCCAGCAGTTGGTGGTTGCATGCGGGCTGATTGATTGATTGGTATATCTAAGCAAAAACTAAATAAACATGCATGTAGTTAATGTTTCCTAAAAGGCGTAAAGACTACCGCTAAAAAAGGATACTTACTCAGAATCACGGGATACTTACAATCATCGTGTTTATCCAAAGATACGGGATTATGTTACACAATAATTTATTTTTAACTAGCGGCCCGCCCGCGCCGTCGTCCACGCTAACTTAGAAAGACTGTCATAGTTCAGCCGTTTAATAAAATATATCTACAAAATATAAACAAAAACCATCCTCAGTTAACGCTCTATCTTTTAGTGAAAACCGCATAAAAATCCATTGCGTGGTTTAGGAGAATAGTGCGGTGCCACAGACAGAGGAAAACGGCGACTTTACTTTATAATATATAATGATGATAATTCTAAGCGTGCAAATATATAGGCTGTCTCATACGTCGCCATGAATTTCGTTATTTGACTATATTCCACATTAAAAGAAGTCACATTCACATGAGTTTTATTTTTTTCTAAGTTTATTGGCGTCTTCTTATCTATTTTATACATTTTAGGACACTTATGGTAAACTATTTTTAAAGCTAGCAAGCACCTAGATTTGGTCCTGCAAATCTAATTTAAATCGTTACTCTGACGCTTTAAACGTACAGTTGCATTAATTTAAACAATTAGCTACCTTGTTTGCTTTGTTAAAATGAATCAAACATAATAATTATTAACAAATGTTAATAGATTCATTACTAAAGTTTTTAGTTAATGTGACTAACTGTTCTGTAATATTGCGCATTATTAACTTTTAACTGAATAGCCACAGTTGACCGCATAACTAAAATATTTTGCGGTTAACGTAAACCACATAATTACGGCTTTAAAACTAAGGTTTGTTTTAGTATTCATAACATTTACTTACCCAAGTATTTAACTGCATTAATTTTGTAAAATTTCAAACGACAAATTGGCCTTTATTTAGTGCATTAATGTGTTCCTTGTTCTTTAGAAATTAATAATTTTAACGTAGGTTTAAAAATATAAAACTCATATACGTTTAATTAATCTTTGCGTTTTTATGAATATATTTATTTTATCTCACCTGTCTTGAATACAGATAAATACATCCTTAAATTGTCATGTACGTCATTTCTTTATATTGTCTGATAGTACATTCTGTGTGTTATGAAGACTGTCACCTTATGAAAACAACCGGAACTAACGGGCTTTACGTTCCTTCCGAAGCACGGAGGAGCTCGATAAGTTTATAATTTAGTCACCCATCCAGGGGCCCGCCATTACGAAGGTTTCCAACTGGCGAGATCGCAAGTACGTAGCCGCTGCGCTATCGAGCTTTATTTATTATGAACCTAGTTATAGCCACATATAGGTTAACCGTATCGCGTTAGAGGTGAAAGAATACTACCACCCCCTCTCTTCTCTTGGGTGTCGTAAAAGGCGACCAACGGACTATAGACTGCACATACATCCAACAGCATAGAGCAGCGATGGACTCACCACCTGTCACGTTGAGCACATGTGCAGTCGCTATATATTTGGTGAAAAGTGGACTATGGCAGCGGACTGCTTTTGCGGTACTCATTGCCTATTAGTCCCTGACTAACCCTTCTGGGATAATAATCGTGATTATATGTATGAATGTTATAGACAACTAGTGCTATAGTTACCTAATGTAGAGCAGAGTATACACTACTCTACTACTACGAGTGTAGAGTAGTGTAGAGAGAGCAGTGTAATGCAGAGTACTCTGCGTCTTCTCATTCTTTATTTACTTTCGAATGCGTACAACAAAAGAGTTTGAAACTACAATCGATTACAACGTGTCGCGGTAAGGTCGCGGTGTTTGAACAAGTGCGTACGATGGCGGAAAGGCTATTTTTAGTCTCTTTCTACTCGTATTTGCATATTTTTTTATAATCCACGCACTTACCCGTCACACACGACAAAATAACTATGTGTGTGAACAGCTGCCGTGATACGGCATTACAGTACTTATAGAACCAACAAGTTGGTAGTTTATTATTTTGGTAGGTAGGTAGATAGGTAGGACTTAGTGTATTATTTTGGTTTATTCCATGACGGAAAAGCGCGAAGGCTAACTTCATCAGCGTCATCAATCTATAAACTGTTTATTAAAAAAAAAACTCAATTTTTTTTGAACACGAAAGAAATATTTTGAATGTTAATGAAATTATACCTAAATGTTATCTTATTTCATTTTTATTGTTTTTGTTAGGCTTACACATATTAATTTTGATTTTATATTTAATTTGGTTTTACAATTCTAAAAATGTTATGTTTTGTTTATTTTGCTGTCTTACCTACTATAAACAAATACCTATTGTTATTTTAATTAATTACGTTTTGTTATTTGTTTTTGATATAATTTAATTAAGATTTTAATTTACTTACATGTAATACCTACCTAACCTATAGAATAGATTAACTGATAGTACTACCCTAGTAGTAACTAGCTATAAAATCAAAATGCTTTAAAAGGTTTTGTAACTACTTACAATTACTTACCACCTGCAAAATACTAACAACTTGTTGTGTACCTATTATGTTACCAAAGGACCATGGGGGATTTGTATGAACCACATCCCCACCCTACAACAGTCATTGGGACCCAAAGAAGCCTAAAGTACCTGTGTTACTTGCAAAAAGTATTGGGTTTATTCATAAAAAAAAAACTTTTATGGTTTTCTTACTTTAGTTGGAGTAGCTCGAGTGTGTCATGCTCTCTCAAAGTGTCTCCGCGCTGGTGGCATGTGCGCCGGGTCGTTACGTACCCTAAAACATGGTGGCTGATTCACATGTCATACTCGTGAACGGGTGCCGCCTGTGGAGTCTGGTCTGCTCTAGCAATCTTATTTTATTGGAAAGAAAAATAAAATATTCAAAAACAATATAATTTTTATTACCTAAATCCCGCGTATTTGAAAAACGTCGCCATAGTAAAAAAATATCTATCCTACTAGACCCTATTGTGATTTCTTGTATAATAACAGCACTAGAAGGTAAAATTTAAAGAAAATAGCATTACTGTCATCATAGCGGTGCTTTACCCCTTCGCAGGCTTTATTCAATTGACACTAATTTCAAATCTGTTGGACGGTGGGGACAAAATTTCCCATGGTCCTTTAAGTGATTAAATGAAAATGAATATGAATATCCCACTGATGGGTACAAACCATCCCTTGGACAACAGTATAAGTATGGGGAGTTTGGGCCATGACCCATCACGCTGGCCCAATGCGGGTTAGTTGGCTAGCCTTCATCTCACCCATGAAAAGTGTTGATAATGCCAGAGATGCAAGCTCTTCACTCAGAACCCTGAAACACTAAGGAACTGGCTATCTTGTGACTATAACTGAAATAGCGACTGACTTAGATAAGATGGTGGTGGATGGCGCACATATAAAAATCGAATGACATACGACAGACGTTCTTGGCGGAAAAGTGGAACGCCAAGATTGCATTTTCGTTTTATTTTTTAAAATTTGTGATTTGTTGAATATTATAAGTTATGTTTAATCATACATAATACCTAATACCTTCAAATTTTTTCCAGTTTGTCTAGGTATTTTTTTTTGTTATATTGTGTTTTTGTAGCCTATATACACACATACGTACACAGTACGGTACACACCTTAAGTAGATGTTTAAGAAATGTTGTTGTATACTTTTGTTTTACATGTTATTATATTATTGTGTCTGAAAAGCTTTTTGCAAGAGGTAGGTGCTAAAGAGTCCTAGACACAAACGAACACTTAAAAAGTCTGACAGGAAAATCGATGTCTCGGCAGATCGATTAGTAGTATCTATCGTCCGGGTTGCATAAGGTTGGGGTTCAAGTCGGGTCTATATTGGATCGCCGAATTTTTTGTTCTCCTAATTGTCAATGGCACACAAACCATACGCCTTAATTTTTTTCGCACAATTTTATTTTTCTAAATGTGTTAAGCCTATTTTCACTTCGCCTAACTCTTTATCGCCGAATTTAAACTTCCCAAATGCGACATTAGGCGGAACCATTCATAATCCCTACTATTCACAATTACTAAATTGTAATCCGCACAAAGTTTAAACGCACAAGAGTATAACACTTAATCATTTTTATATGGCAAAATAACTTAGCAAGTTACTTATTTGCGTGCATGCAAACAAGCATGCACGCAACCAAGCACACAGCATGCAAGCACAAGTCTAACCTGGTTAGCTTGCATGCTGTATGTATGCTTGCCTGCATGCAACATGCCCCGCTGTGCTTCGCGATTGTCCTAAAGTTCTAACCTATCACGTGACCAACGGGAGTAGGGCAGCTAGTATTTCTGTCGGGTGTGTAATGTTTGATATAAATACTTATGGTCTAACGTTCAGATAATATAATATCATTTCATATAATTTCATTTGACATAACAACTGACTTAATATAATAAACATTTAATATAATTTAAGCTACTATAATTTTATATGATATACTTAATGTACCTTTGATATAACATACATTTGACATAATAATCTTATCATATGAAACATTATTCATGTAATAAGCAAGCAGCATGCAAGCAAGCAGCATGCAAGCAAGCAGCATGCAAGCAAGCAAGCAGCATGCAAGCAAGCAAGCAGCATGCAAGCAAGCAGCATGCAAGCAAGCAGCATGCAAGCAAGCAGCATGCAAGCAAGCAGCATGCAAGCAGGCATGCAGCATTAAAGCAAGAATGCAGCATGCAAGCATGCATGCAGCATGCTAGCAGGCATGCAGGATGCAGGCAGTCATGCAGGATGCAGGCAGGCATGCAGCATGCAAGCGGGCATGCAGCATGCAGCAGGCATGGTTTCTGTCACGGCTCCGGCGCTTCAGGACTCCGGCGGTCCCACGCGAGCTTATCGTCGCAGATGGGTTTCGCTCACCACCGCAGCTTCGGCTTGCTGGCCGACCTCAGCCGCGGCGGCGACCGTTAAACCCACCTGCTCCTCAGCTCGCGGGCCGCCTCGCCCCTCCACGCCTACGCGGGCTTAAATTACACTCTAGCGTATGGCAGACAAGAATACGTGGAGTCGGTTTTGCCGCGATTCGTTTCTGTCACTGAATTTTTAGCACAACCTCAACGAAAACTCAACGTATTGATTTTTTAAGACAATATTTGAAATCGATTTAGGGTTAAATGCTATTTTTATTTATAAGTAAAATTATATCAAATGATGTTATAGAATATGATTATTCTACCAATATAGCTTTATAGAAAAAGTTGTTAGAGAATATGAGTATTATATCAAATGAATAATATACGTACTTCATGTTGTTATAGGAAGTGTGAACAGGTAAAAATTATATCCGTTGAACGTTATGTCCTTTGAAATTAGTTCATTTGTCATTATATGAAATGATACGCACCCATTTCTATCGTCTAATAAAAAAATATTAAAAATATTAATTAAAGTTTGAACTTACGTACTTAAATTATAATAACAAATTAGGGCTTTCAACACTAAAGCGTTATCTTCGTAATGCCGAAAGAATGTTATGCCGATACATTTTTAGTGCATTTAATATTAGGGATTCTAAAATTAGGGTTTTAAATTTTTAGGCAAGACTATAATGGTGCGAAAACAACTGTTAGGCTAGACAATTATTGTGCGTTAAAAGTTGAAGCCAACATAGTTCGGCCATATGAAATTAGAACCAAGAATTTTAGGCGAACCGAAGGGCACCCGTTCAAGTCCTATCTAAAGCAAGTCATTTCTTTTAATAATTATTTTTATTTTCTGTTTGTGTACTAGAAAAAACAAAAGTTACAATAGAGGTAAGTATATTAAAATTAAAAATATTTTAATAAAAATAAAAGATTTCCGTTTAATAGCATTGTGAATCAAAATTTTGAATAAAGACTGCTACACTGTCTTTAATACAGAAGTTTCAATTTCATTCTGCATTGTCTCCAACTAGATATTAGACATTACATTAGATATTAATACGAAGATTAGTAAACAAATCAAAAACGAATGTAAATAACAAATCCAAATTTTCTTTATCAAAAGAAGCAGCGTCCTAATCTTCGAAGCCATTTCATACTCGTATAAGTTCAAGTCATTCATAGAGGGGAGTGCTCTGCGGGGCGAGGGGCGGGAGGCTGGCCAGAGGGAGCGGCCCTCACTCGGGATAGATTTGAAGGTACAATCATTTTTTATGCGAGGGGAACTAATGCCGGGGAGGACACAGTGGGACGGAAAACATTGCGGAGGCGACATTTCCATAAAGATGTTCTTTTCTTTGTGGATTTGTAAATGATTTTAGATGCCGTATAAAACATGGACTTGTTCGTTTAATTATCCTTTTTTATTTATAATAAACCTTTCGGATACGACATTACCTATTAGCGGCGGCGAATTATTACTTTATTCATTACGTGCTTAACCGATTCGTTGCCGATGACACGACTAGCGTGTCACGCCAAATATTCACAGGGAGCCTGTGACACGGCTGGCGTGTCACACATAAAGATACTATAGATCATCCAAAAACAGACTAAAGTCAAAGTTAAATATATCATTGTTCTTAGAATTACGCGCAGTTTGGCGTACAGTGCATGGTTTTTTGATTAACATAGATAAACTTTTAATCAGAGGTTGCAAACCTTTTTCCATACTTATACTTTCTTTGCTTATAAACATTAAACATATTGTTTTCTAAAGTTTACGCGAACCCTACACGTTTAAATAAAACACTTTTGAACGGATATACTCGCGTTTAAATTGACAACCGATCCACAAAAGCATTCAATATCGGTCTCAGCTCCGCTGGGATCAGCCGTATCGATCTGCTCTCTTCAGGATATGAGCCCTAGGGGCACGAGTCGAGTATGGTGATACGAGTCAGCAGTTTGGGACGAGATGCGTATTTTCTTTGCATCTTATCCCTGGCGGCAAACATGCTTTTCTTCGAGCGACCCTTAGTGTACTGCCGATGCGAATACGAATGTAATCCGGCAGCGAATAATGTATTTTATTCCATTCTCCGACATCCCGCTCGGTTATATGTCCCGCCCTTGGAAAACAGTCTGCTTACCAGGCTTGGGTGCAAGCCCGGGATCGCAAAGTCCGTGCACGCGGAGAATCCGAGCAAACAAGAGAGCCTTTAATTCGGCCTGCAAAAGGGTTATTAGAAAGGCGAGATTTGACCACATCAGCCGAATAGGGACGAAACTGTCATCCTCTACCCGAGCGGTAGTAAACAGTTCTGGTCCCTTTCGAAGTCAGCCGAGGCGAATTTCTGCCGTCCTATGTTACCACCCATGCAGAAACCTGACGGGTCGCTGGCTCATTCTGCAGCTGAGAAAGCAAGTTTATTTGCCTCTCTGTTTGACCGACCGACAGTCTCGCCTTCTGGGCATAGAGTTATTTCAGACCTCAACTTCGGCACCAGCATCGAGTCCAAGGCTCAAACTGCAGCCAAAAAGCTGGGCGTCCTAAGGTCAAGCGATATTTCACGCCGGGACAGCTTTCAACTCTCTATAAAGCTCAAGTCCGATCTTGCATGGAATATTGCAGTCACCTATGGGACGGCTCAGCGAAATACCAACTAGCTGCACTGGACACGATTCAACGCAGAACTGAGAGGCTAATTGGCGACAAAGAACTGGTGAAGAGCAAGTTTCACACCCTAGCTCACTGTTGCAAAGTTGCCTGTTTGTCGGTCTTTACACTCCTAGAAAGAGTTTGCTTACTTTAAATCATTGAATATAAGGTGATAAACGCCGATTTGCAAGTCGATAGACGAAAGAAATACGACTAGATCGTACAAAGGTTTACGACATCTGCTTAAAAAAATTGAAAATTACTTTTAAGCTCCAGTTTCTTATTAATTTCCATTTTGTTGTACTCTAAAACACAAACTTATTGTAGTTCTTCAAGTTACAAACACAGACTAACGCTCATTGCGCCAGAATCCGCTAGAATGCAATAATATCTTGAGCGGGGCCTATGACATGAGAGTAGTGTCACCAATACGCGGGGATCATGACACGCCTCCCGTGTCACGCTTATTTTGTATGGGGCCCCGAGTGAAACTTTCATCTGGAGGATGAGGCAACGAATCGGTTAAGGTCACTTTGATGCTTTCATATTATAATGAAAATCGGTTCCCTCGTGGCAATGTCTCTTTCTCTTGAGTTAGGTGTATTATTCATTTGGAAGAAACTTAAAAAAACACGTCTTTGTGTGGAAAATAAGTTTAGGACGAGGCTGAAGTCGTTTTATTTGAAAAGTATGAGGATTTCTTTACCGTGAAAATGTCACTGATTCTGAAACATAAAATCAAAAGCATTTATTATTATGAAAAAACGGGATTTTTACCATGTCTGAGTTGTTGGTTTTGAGTCCCCGATATTTCGGCGCAGTTACATGCACCATAATCACGGAGTAACTCATATCGGGGACTCAAAACCAACAACTCAGACATAGTAAAAATCCCGTTTTTTCGTAAAAATAATTGTATTGACCATGAAAGTTTAAAATATTATCAAAAGCATTTTCATTATTTTCATTCGATAAATATTAATAAACATATTACATACACCAACTATTATTTAATTAATAGGTCAGCTGTTGAAGTACCTACCAGACACAATAGAATTTTATTGTTATCGAGCGGAGTCCTTGCCACAGACGAGGGGTTAGATATACAACCGTATTTCGTAACTCTTTGTCACGTTTTCAACAAAACATAGTTTACAAAACAAAATATCTCGCATTTGTTACAGAATTCAAACTTTTTAGATTAACTATTGGTTTTTTTTGTCTATTCTTATATATATTTTTTTATATTTAGGTGTAAATTAGTTCATTGTATGATTTGGTAACGACATTTATATATAGGTTATGGAGTTCCGTGCGCCTTCTCCACAGCTAAAAGACTTCCAGAATGGACAGTAGGGATAGTAGGCAAAAAATGTTTAAGGACGATTCAAAAGCACTTTAGGAAAAGTATATTCGAATAAATCGTTTTTTTACTTTGACTTTAATATACTCTAAAGAGTGACTCTTATGACAACAAGCCGGCAAGAAACACAGCGCGTGTATGTCACACGCACCTCCGCTTCGGAGCACTGTGCGGGGTCCGCCCGCCCCGCCTAATAAAGAGCGTGTCTCGAAACTGCCATAAAGGCTGGACGCATTACTTTTTACTGGACGCGATAAGGGCCCGAGCCGCCGCCGCGCGCATATTTTCTGCGGACACGGGGAAACTGGGAATTTTCTACTTAACGCGTTTTTGGTGTGTGACAACTTTTTTTCTAAAAGGAGAAAATGCTTTCTGTATTGCTCGCCTGCTCTTGGTTGATGGCTAAACCAAAAATCCGAACTGATGTAGCATCAATTATACCAAAATTAAAGTTTTGACGTCAATAAGTGCCAGTGTAGGCTTATATCAATTAAATGATTTGGCTTTAAATACAAAAAATAAAAAGTGTTAAATAGGCATAGAAGATCAACCTGCTTGGAAAGAGTAATCGAGATAGAACGAGAAAGTGAAAAGAATATGACTGTATCGTTCTTTAACCGCCGCCGTGGTCTAGTGGCTAAGCCACCGGTATCAGACCCAGAGGTCCCGGGTTCGATTCCCAGCGGGGGGTACATCTTTGTGTGCTCGGTTTGGTTGGTGGTAGGGCTGTTAAGTCCGCCTGGCTAGCTACCACCAAAGTCTGTCGCCATAACAACGATGTTTATGGCATAGTTGTTTTCCGACAGTTAGAGATAAGATAGCCAGTTCCTCAGTGGTTGAGGATTCCGGGTGAAGCGCGCTTCCACCTTCGGCCTTATCGTCACTTACCATCAGGTGAGATGAAGGCCAACAAGCGCTTACCCGTTACCCGTAAAAAAAAGATCTTAAAGTATTATAACTCTATATTAACTATAACAGACAAATTATAGACACAATAGTTATATTATAAGAGTCGTTAATGAATTCAACAGTTCTTTCAACCACATCGACATATTTCACGAAAGTATTGGACGTTTTCGTAGCCTTTTAAAAGCAACCGAATTTTGATACACTCTGATGCCTACTTATATTACATTATATAAAATTTTATAATTGTTTGAACTCTGCTGTTCAAGGCTTAGGTGAAAAAAAATATTTTCTTTATTTAAACCAAAAGTCTAATTTAAAAATTGTTTGCTCTTGTGACGGGTAGGTATTTTTTTATGTAAATATGGCATTAATTAATGCCATGCCGTCCTTAAACCAAAAGTCTAATTTAAAAATAGTTTGCTCTTGTTTTTTCATTTCTTTTTGTGTTCATTTGTTTTTCGCACTGTAGTCTTTAGTCTTCTTTTCTTCTTTCTTTTGGTCTTCCAGTGAAGTATTGGAATTGGGGTATACGACATGCCTAGCTTACCACGACCGAGGAGCACAATTTTGTTTTGCCCATAGTTCAAATCACGGAATAGATAAATCAGTCATGTAGAACAGTGTATTATTATTGCTATTACGTGAAAAGGGGACTATGGCAGAGGACTGCTTTTGCTGTCCTCATTGCCTGGTCTCTGACTAACCCATCGGGGATGGTAGTCGTGATTATAATTATAATGTAAGTATAAAAATTTATAAAAAGAAAACATGATACTACTATTATTATTGCAATGGCCATAATTTTTACTTAAAAGTAATCAGTAGATCCTGATCACCGGTAAGTCTGCGTGTATATTTATTGTCGACTTGTGTTGTTGCGACTAATATTTACCGCTGACTGTTCAGGCGCCTCGGCGCACGGCGCGTTGTTACACACGATTGTAGCGCGCAAACATCATACTTCAACAGTAATGTATTCAGAAATTCAAACATTTTGACACCTCACTTGCGTAGAGAAGCGCTACGTCAAACTGTGGGGAAAAAATCTCACAATTGTCTTTTACACTTGACTTTTGGCCCTTGTGTATCTTGTAAATTAGATGCATGTATGTATAAAACATTTATCCATTGATTTAGTATAAAGTATACCTACTAAATCTATGCATTTTATCAGAGGTGGCATTCTTCTAACTAATACCACAGAATAATATTACTAGCTAATACCTATTTTTTTTTTTTAAATAACCTACAACAGTTTTTGTACTATAAGAGGGTTTACGCACTTCGGTTTCCCATACAAACTTCTAAGTCGAATTTTTTAAAAACCAATAAGCCAATTTTAATGAAACTTTGCACCCTAAAGTAAAATAGCTAAATAGTTGGTTGAAAACATTTTTAAAAAACGTTTATTTAGCTGAGTAATTGCAATTTAAAGTCCACTATGGAAAGTATAAAATCGCAATAACTCAGTTAAGAAAACGTTTTTTAAAAATGTTTTCAACAAACTGTTTAGATCCCTGTAATTTACATTAGCGTGCAAAGTTTAATTAAAATTGGCTACTTGGTTTTTAAAAATTTCGATTTGGAAGTTTGTATGGGAAACCGTAACGACGAGTTAACCCTATAAACACTTTTAAACTTTCGCGTTCCATTATGCACACATACCACGGCCGGTGCAACTCGGTCGAAACGTCGGGTATCAAAGGTATGCGTAGAATGCCTTTAATGGCCTTTACTTAGTAGTTTTGCGTTAAATCCCGTCTAAATATGTGTGCAGTTTTTGTACTAATACATTACAAAAAACTAATTAAAGGTAGACACCACATGACAAATACCTAATCCTTTCCCTTCTGGATAATAATCGTGATTGTATGTATGTATGTAATATTATAAATGCGAAAGTGAGTTTGTTTGTTGACGAGTTACATTTACGCATAAACCGATAAACTGATCTTGATGAATTTTGGTATAGATCTTAGATCAACAATACAACTAGATGTCAGGTCGGCGCTAAAAATGTGTCTCGGTAAATAAGAGCGCACTTGAGAAATGAGCTCTTATTTTCTCGCAAGGCATAACAGGAAAAAGTACTTTATTTGCTGCCTCTTAAGATTGATTTCACCACTAAATGTTATTGACGTCTTTTCTTTTTTTAGTCACTTGAGTAATTTATTGCTTTGAAAAAGTATTTATTCACGTGGACAGAATTTAGCTTTGATTTTGTACGTGACGCGTTATCTAGTTAGTATTGTTGATCGGAGGTATAGATAGATTAAGTGAAGCAAAGGATGTGCGTCAGGTTCGTAGCAAATGGAAGGCTGTGGTCTCTACCCACCCATCCGGGAAGCGACCGTGATGTGTGTATGTACGGCCGGGGTCACCGTCGCTTTACCACTTTGCAGCGATTTTCGTATGTAGCGCACCGACCGCCCGGGTACGTGCCCGTACCAAATAGACGACGCGGAGTGCAAGAGATTTTGACCTTTAGACCGGTAAAGCGATGGAGTCCGCCATTGTACCTACCTATGAACTAGATTGTGTTCTAAGCAAATACAGTAATTTATTTAACAAAAATGTGAGGGGTTTGTAATCCGTTATACAACACGGCTCCGGCAAGTTACTTCCTTACAGTAGGTAAGTTTAGTTTAACTCACTAACCCTGCTTAGTAATTAGCAAAAAAGAAACCCGCGAGTGCTCAAGGTTCGATTCCCAGCAAAGAAACGTACTCGGTTTTTTTTTACTTAACCGTGCCGCGTTAAAGAATACTACCACCCTCTCTCTTCCTTTGGGTGTCGTAAAAGGCGACTAACGGACTAAAGACTGCACATACATCCAACAGCATAGAGCGGCGATGGGCTCACCACCTGTCACGCTGGGCACATGTGCAGTCGCTATTTGGTGAAAAGTGGACTATGGCAGAGGACTGCTTTTGCGGTCCTCATTGCCTAGTCTCTGACTAACGCTTCGGGGATAATAGTCGTGATTATATTATAATTAGGCCTATGTACGTTCTTATAGCAATAACTTTCAACACGCGTTTAATTTGATGTACCTATTACTTGATTTTATTACTGACCTGCCCCCACTCTTGAAACCGATCCCGATCGATCGAGATTGATATTGTGAAGTTTTGTACTCCTAAGTTACGACACCAGACCTAATATGGATTCATATTGCGCGTATCAGTCTTTACCCGTGGACCCGGTGGGTCGACCCATTACCGGGTCCACGGGTAATTTTAATTCTCCGTGGTCCCATGGCACTAGGGATTACATTTGGATGAATATTTCGACTTCGATTATATCGATATTAAATTAATTACAACCATGAACTTCAAATTAAGATTACCTATGTATTATTATGTACATACATCCTACAGCATATAGCGACGATGGGCTCATCAAAATAATACTACCAACCCCTTTCTTCACTTGCGTGTCGTAAAAGGCGACTAACGGACTAAAGACTGCACATACATCATCACTTCCTTACTTACTTAGTAAGTATATATTTTTTTGTTTATTATACTAACTTAATTACTTATTTTTTATATTTTTCATTTTTGTAATTAATTTAATATCGATATAATCAAAGTCGAAATATTCATCCAAATGTAATCCCTAGTGCCATGGGACCACGGGTAATTAAAATTACCCGTGGACCCGGTAGGTCGACCCACCGGGACCACGGGTAAAGACTCGCGCGTATATTGAGTGAAAAAAATTCAAAACTCAATGCTATTTAGTTCACCTAATATGAATCCAAATTAGCGCTGGTGTCGTAACTTAAAAGTACGAAATTTCACAATACCAATCCGATCCAATGCTGGGGCTGACCTTTAGGACCCCTTTAATTTCAAAAGGTGATATAGTATGTTTCCTTTTCTTTATACTTCATCAATATTGTGATAAAACATTTACCTACCTATGAACTAGATTGCGTTCTTGATCGTTATTGATTTAACAAAAATGTCTTGTAATGAGAACAACAAAACATTGACTATGTCTATGACGTATTAGGTAAAAATGCGTAGAGCCCACATATTTTTTGTAGTTATTACCATAATACCTTATAGTTTAAACAATTTTCTTTTATTGTAGTAATGTGGGTACAGTTGTTTTTTTGTATACATACAATACATATTTTTCTGAATTAATTAGTTGTTGGACCAACAAGTTTCTCTACTTCCTAGAACTACTTGTGTTCAATAGTCTTTTGTATAAAAAGTTTATTTAAGTTACTTAACTAATCCTATCTTCGCAATCCATCGCAGCTTGTTAATAATTAGAGGCTTTAAGTCCACAATAAGGATGGTGCCATCCGGTGTCCCACAGGGTTCGCATCTTGGTCCTCTCTTTTTCCTAGTTTTTGTGAATGAACTATGCAAAACTATAGAATCAAGATATCTAATATTTGCTTACGACCAAAAACTGTATAAAGTGGTTCGCAATCACCAAGATATAATATTACTGCAAAAAGACATTGAGAATATTAGCAACTGGTGCTCAATCAATAAAATGTCAGTTAATACAGCCAAGTGCTATCACATAAAGTTTACTAGAACAAGGGACCAAATTCCAGCTAGTTACTACATTAACAACACTCTTGTTGGTGAAGTCTCAAACATGGGTGGGGAGACTTGGGTGTGATGGTAGACACCAAGTTGGACTTACGCGTTCACATAGATTCCATATGCGGGAAGGGCGCTAGGTTGGCAGGTTTTGTAATTCGACGGACAAAATTCAGGGATCCAGAAATACCAATCAATCTTTTTAATTCATTTGTAAGATCCACCCTAGAATACTGCAGTCCGATCTGGGGCCCCTTTTACGCAGTACATATAAAACGTTTAGAGAAACTAAAAAAACTATTTCTTTATCATCTCTCATATGCAATCTCTGCCGACATCTAACATTTTACGACTCCAGACTTGCATATTTCAAATTGGCCCCTCTCGAGCACAGACGGAACTTTGCCGATATCGTGCTTTTGCACAAACAAATAACTAGGAAAATAGACAGTCCTGACTTACTTGCGAAGCTTAAGCTTGCTAGTTCCGCGCTCCAGCAGTCGTCCGGTTAACAGAAAAACATTCAGCCTCTCTACCTGTGGTACTAATTATTATCAACATTCACCTTTGTATAGAATGAGTTCCTCATATAACAAAATTTGTAATTATTTGGATATTTTCAACACAACATCAGCTGGTATCAAAAAACATTTGTAATTAATTAATTAGTATTAAATAAGTAGTGTTTAACAAGTAACATTCAATAAAAAAAACTACATACATAGATTCCTCACTATTATCCCGAAAGGGTTAGTCAGACTATAGGCAATGAGGACCGCAAGAGCATACCACTGCCATAGTCCACGTCTCACCAATTTACAACTGCACACGTGCTCAACATGATAGGTGTTGAGCTGATCTATGTTGTTGGATGAATGTGCAGTATTTAGTCCGTTAGTCGCCTTTGTGACAAACAAAGGAAGACAGAGGGTTAGTGAGCCTTTATACCACACGGCTTCGGCAAGTCACTTCCTTACAGTAGTTTAGTTTAACTAACTTTGCGTAGTATTTAAGGTTCGATTCCCAGAAAAGATACGTATTGTACTCGGTTTTTCTTACTCAATCCGTCCGGCTAACTATTACTATTTAATTGCCATATAATATACTAGCGACCTCCCGCGCCTTCGACCACGCTAGCTTATAAACGCTGCCATACTTCAGCCATTTTGAACAAGATATTTACAAATTATAAAAGAAAACTAACTAACTGTGCTCATAATAGTGTCGCGTAGCAGCGAAAGAATAGGTACTACTACTTCTCTATACTTCTACTGTGTTTTGTATGAGAATTTTGCATGCCACTTCGACGTAGTGTTTCCTCTTAAGTACCTACCTACTACATCTTTAATAGCTAACCGTGTCTCATAGCGGTGAAAGAATACTACCACCCCCTCTCTTCCCTTGGGTGTCGTAGAAGGCGACTAACGCACTAAAGACTGCACATACATCCAACAGCATAAAGCGGTAATTACCACCTGTCACGCAGAGCACATGTGCAGTCGCTATTTGGTGAAAAGTGGACTATGGTAGAGGACTGCTTTAGCTGTTCTCGTTGCCTAGTCTCTGACTAACCCTTCGGGGATAATAGTGATTATATGTACTTATTATGATAATGATTATACCATATTTTGATACTTTGGTAAGTTCCCTAAAGATGTTAGTTATTAAATAAATAAATAAATCTTTCCTACAATCACACCAATTATCTAGCCCAAGAGAAGCTTCGAAGAAACTCGTTAAATGGTTACTAGACAACGGATAAACATACTTAAAATACTTAAATACATACTTATTATACATAGAAAACACCCAGACCCGAGACAATTTAGAAAAACAATAATTTCTAAATTGACCCGACCGGGGATCGAACCCGGGACCTCAGAGATGGCGACACCATGAAAACCGGTGAACAAACCACTCGACCAAGGAGGTCGTCATTTTTTATTTTAGTCTTATTCTAGTCTAGTCCATTTTTTTAGTCTTATGCGTTGGCTACTACTAATTAAAGCGATACTGTACTAATTCCTTGATAAAGCCACGTCGCCTCGCCTACCTCACCGGAACCATTAGAAACATGGCGACCGTTCTCTCCATTACCTAGCTTAACGTTTCTGATGTTAATCACCAAATAATATTAAAAAACATTAATGCTGGCGCCTCTCTAATAGTGCATTGCATTTCAATCTGAAGTAATTACCAATGATTGTCAGACCGTTACTAACACAATTATAAACAAATACGTATGACTAACCTCAGACTCATCACAGCTTCGATTTTGAAGCAGTTTTTAAGGCGGTAGTGGTAAGCTATCCGAATAGAACCATTCGGGGTTATGAATGGTGCATGAAATGGAACGCAAAATTGATGAATAATTAACACTCTCTATTGGTTGAATTCAAAACACGAATGGTTAACATATGAGGCTTATTACATCTCAAGTGTGATTTTTGCGTATAATGCCCATATTTGCATTTTGTAGAATTTTTGCAGTTGTATTTATAGTTTTTATCGAAATAGGATAATAAATTCATGCATAATTACAAATCTCCACTCTGCGAGAATAAGCTGAGTTCGGACCGCCGGCGCGTCGCATTTTGTAGTACTTTTGCAGTTGTATTGATCGTTTTATCGTAAGCGATTTTCGAAATTTTTTGGTTTATAATAAGATTTTTTTTCCTATACAAAATCAATGATATCTAAAAACTCCGAGGCCGCTACGCACTATACCTACGACAATATAATATAACATTAGTTTTTTTTATTTCATTTGTTTAGAACAACTTAGAACAATAGTTCAATCGAGAAGCTCAAAAAAGTGCCATGGCGCGTTTTAAGAAAATCTCTCTCTGCAATTTTGGGTTTAATTAAAAAGTTAAGCAAAATTTACAAATAGCGATCCCACTACGCACTATGCTAATAGCTATTCTACACTATTCAATAAGTCAAAACTGTAAATGTATTTTTGTTTCTGAGATCAAGAATGCCAAATTTGGCCATCTTTAGCAAAAATCACAGTCGAGATGTAATACTATCATTGTAAAAATAAAAAGAGGATAATTACAAGTATAACATAGTGGTATACGCTTTGAATTAAAAAATTCATCTGAGCAACCAGTTTCTTTGTCGATCAATTTGGAATAGTAACCTCCCGGATGACAAACGGTCGTGGATTCTAATGAAGCACACTTGAATCTGATCAGCCACTTTTTTATTTGAAACATTATTACTTATTAACATTTATTATAACAATGAAAAAACTCGGACATAAATACCCCCTTTTCTTAAAGTATAAGTAAGTACAGAACACCTGTAGAAAATCCACACATTTTCTTTAGTTTTTTATCAATAAAATGTCATTTTACTCGACGAAAACAACAGTTAAGTTGAAATAACTATAGGCGGTGTATAACTTTCAACTTTTAATGATTTTTAAATGAGGAAATATTTGTATAGTCTCTTTTTTACAAATGTTAACGACGTCATTCATTAAACGTGTTAATAACTAGTTTTAATGTTCGTTTACAATTTTAATTTGTATGACTTTCTCTGATAATGATAACTACCGATTGCTTAAATTTTAAGTAAAGACATTGGGACATTTAAATTTTAATGAGTGAAATTAGTGAACTACCATTTTTGTGAAATACCTTAATTTTATCTAAACTAAACTGGTTTCAACGCCTCAGTGACCGTGTGCAAAGCGCTCAGTTCGATATCCGGAGGTCCGGGGTTCAATTCCCAGGTCAGGCAAAGTGTGTTTCGAATTGTTCGATGCATAACCTTGGTTTCTGAACCCCAACCCGCATCATACAAGCGTTGTGATCGAGCAACCGTATCGCATAGCGGTGAAAGAATACTACCACCCCCTCTCTTCCCTTGGGTGTCGTAGAATTCGACAAACGGAATAAAGACTGCACATACATCCAACAGCATGGTCTCACTACCTTTTTTTTATATTGACTCGTCATAGTGACTGCATCCAGCCTGATGGTAAGCAGCCGATGCAGTCCAAATTAATGAGATCGCTCCCCACCGTGGAATAAGCACGATAACTAGCGCACCCATTCATGACGGCCTGCATAAATGCCGTTTCACGTCCCGCTTAAAAGACCCGGGACTGTAGGAGCTGGGAAACACATGCGCCGGCAAAGAATTCCAAAGCCGAATTATGGTCTTACAGAGTAACGACTTGCCAAATTTTTTGGTACGAGTACTGATAGTCTGTACAGTATGATGGTGGTTCCTAAGACCAGCACGCGTAGTCCGGGAGAGGAAAGGAGAGGGCGGGATAAGATCAAAAAGCTCTTCAGAACACTCTCCGTAGTAGTTCCGGTAGAAGACACTGAGAGAAGCAATGTCTCTACGCAGCTGGAGGTCCTCAAGGGAGGCTGTAACCTCAGCATCTCCAATAATGCGTACCGCTCGCCTTTGCAGTCTGTCAAGTGCATCGAGGAGGTATTTAGCGGAGCCGTCCCATAGATGGAAACAATACTTCATACTCGATCGCACCTGAGTTTTGTACAGCAAACAGCGCTGCTCGGGAGTGCAAAACCGCCTCACCTTATTGAGAATACCCAACTTCCGGGAGGCAGTTAAAATAGCACTCTCGATGTAGCATTTTGGATTCATTTCCTGGCCGATGTCCATGCCAAGAATGCTGAGGTTCACCGAAATGGGTAATGAAGAGTTCTACTATATAAGACGACTGCTAGAAACCGCAAGAAACTTCAAGGGCTGGTCAGGTCAGTTGTTACAAACAAATAATTAAGAACAAACATTGAATTTGAATTGCATGTTATTCTATGTTACCAGTATACCATCATCCAACGAGACTCAGGGCATGCTTGGATCATGTCATTCTAAAATGTGATAAAAAATCTATTTGTGTACTGATTGAGTCATCCATAACGGATCACGTTCCGGTTATGCTTTGTATCTATGCTAAACCGGACACTCGTCCTGCAAAAGGTTCTATTAAACGTATTGATGAGAATGCAGTTATTTCACAATTGGGTAGGACGGATTTTGCTCCAGTGCTGAACACTCTTGATCCCAACATGGCTGCCGAAAATCTTGTAAACATCATCTCCTCTGTAGTCAGGGAAAACAAAGTAACAGGAAAAATACCATCAAAACTTCGAATACTCAAACCCTGGATTACCCCCGGCTTACTGCGATGCATCCGTAATCGCGACAAGCTGTCATTTAAATCTTTGAAGGAACCGAATAATCAAGTTTTAAAAGTGACCTTTAAGCGTTATAGGAATTTCTGTAACAATCTTCTTAAAAAAGTTAAACAGGCTTATGAGCAGCGGGAACTGCAAAGAACCAAAAGTAATCCAAAAGCGCTTTGGAAAACTATTAAAAACATAGCAAATATGAATGGAAATAAGATGTCAGCAAGTGAGCTGCTTACCATTACGGGTAATCCAAATGACTCAGTAAACGTAGTGAATGAGTCCTTTTCTACGGTGGGAAAGGATTTGGCATCGAATGTGAAACGTTTTCCTTGTGATTCTTGCCACCATCCTTCACCTGACAGTGCAGCCATTTCGAACCAATATCCTAACTCTATGGCCCTATTTCAAGTAGACTGTGCAGAGGTCGAGAACATTATAGTTTCCCTTAGAAGTAACTGTGCCGTGGGTTGGGATGATATTCCCACCTCTATTCTTAAAGCTACGTGTCCTGTAGTTGTGCCGGTTCTTTGTCACGTCTTAAATCTTTGTCTTTCTGCAGGCATCTTCCCATCCGTATTCAAGAGAGCGCTCGTACATCCTATATATAAGAGCGGGGACTGTAACAGTGTCAACAATTACAGACCTATTTCAGTACTTACTACCCTCTCAAAAATATTAGAGAAGGTGATAAACAAGCGATTGGTAAATTATTTAGACACTTATAGTATACTCTCCTGTAATCAATTTGGATTCCGCGGTGGTAAGTCTACGGAAGATGCGGTTCTATCCGTTACGAATTATGTTGTTGAGTGCCTGGATAGAGGCGATAAGACTGTAGGTATTTTCTTGGATCTCTCGAAAGCATTCGACACTGTTTCTATCCCCATTCTTTTAACGAAAATGGAAGAGTACGGTATACGTGGTGTTGCTTTGAGTATTTTTAAGGATTACCTTAGTCATCGTACTCAACAAGTAGTCATTGGCGACCACCTAAGTAGGGAGGCGTACCTTAGTTTCGGCGTACCACAGGGTAGTGTCCTTGGACCTACCCTGTTTTTAATTTACGTAAATGGTTTGTGCGACCTCTCTCTGCCTAAGTGCAAAATAACCTCATATGCGGATGACACTGCCCTACTGGTTCATGGAGGATCCTGGTCTGAAGTAAGGGCGAATGCTGAATCGGCTCTTCATGGTGTCATGGCATGGCTAGCCAAGAATCTGCTCACTCTAAATGTCAGTAAAACAAAATTTATTACTTTTTCAATGCGTAATTCCTCACAACCACCAACATCGTTCACGATCTGTGCTCACAAATGCAGATGCGATACTGGTGATGGTTATTGTAACTGTGAACCCCTTGTTCGCACTAACAACTTAAAATATCTTGGTGTATTAATGGACTGTACCATGAGTTGGAGACCACATATTGAACAGCTTATTTCGCGTCTTCGAAAGCTTATATATATTTTTAAAATCCTAAGGTCTGTAGCGGACAAAGACACTCTAAAAATGGTGTATTATGCTCTTGCACAGTCCATAATAAAGTATTGCGTTACCATCTGGGGTGGGTCTGCAAAGACTCAGTTGCTTCGTGTTGAGAGATCTCAGCGCTACATCTTAAAAGTCATGGCATCAAAGCATAGACGTTTCCCGACTGCAGACTTGTACTCTTTTTGGAAAGTTCTTACTGTCAGGCAACTTTTCATTCTCAATACCATCTTGAGAAAACATACCACTCTTTGTTACGATCCTGTTACCTTAAGCCTGAAGCGTAGATCAGACCGCGTTTGCCATATCAAACCGTACAGATCAGTCTTCGCATTGCGTTTCTTTCGTTACCTGAGTCCGATGCTGTACAACAAAATTAATAAAACTTTAAATATTTTTCCAATGACTGTATTTACATGTAGAAGGTCTATAACAGAATGGTTGCTATCTCTTTCATATGAGGAAACGGAGAACTTATTGAGGATTTCTGCTTAGTTATATTTATATATTTATGTATTTAAGTATTTCTTTTTCTTTTTCTTTTTTATTCGTTTACGTTATATATTATTTATTTCTAGTATTGTGGAACCATATTGTTAAATTAATAGTTTTAAAGTTGTGGTTTATTAATTATACCTTGTATTTATAAAATATAAATATATTTTTGTATTAATACAATTGAATAGTTATAACTAATAAAGTATTATTAATATAGTTACTTTTTAAATTCATACATAGCACAACACGCACGGGTAATGTCTTTAATCATAAGTTTCTATTAGTCGCATGCTGTTTAAATAATTGTTTTGTTCGTTATGTTTGTTAAATATTTTCTGTTTGTTTAGATTTGTTTAGTTTTTTTTTTTTTTTTCTTGCCTACATTAATTAACATTTTTAGGAACACGTTCGTCTGCCGGAAGTGGGCGTTAATAGCTGCAACGCAGTTTTACACTAAAGCAGCTATTTCCGTAAATTTTATGTGTTTTCTGTTAAAATGTTCCAAATAAACTTTTTATTATTTTATTATTGAATTGTTAGAGAATTTATTTTGATGAAACATAGGCTAAGTAAAAATGCATCAATTAATATATGTGAAATTAGTTTAATAAATATAGTTTAAACTATAATTAATATTTCGTGGCATGTCCACGGCTATTCATAACTGCTTCGCAGCGGCGAGGCATCGATTCTATTAATTTCATACATTTTAAAAAAGAAATTGAAGAGTGTTTGAAAAAATCTTGTATCACACATACTCGTAAGCGTTCTTAATTATATGACCACCACTGTACATATAATCACGACTATTATCCCCGAAGGGTTAGTAAGAGACTAGGCAATGAGAACAGCAAAAGCAGTCCTCTGCCATAGTCCACTTTTCACCAAATAGCGTCTGCACATGTGCTCAGCGTGACAGTTGGTGAGCCCATTGCCGCTCTATGCTGTTAGATTATGTGCAGTCTTTAGTCCGTTAGTCGCCTTTTACGACACCCAAGGGAAGAGAAGGGGTGGTAGTAGGTATTCTTTTTTACCGCCATCCGACACGGTTAAAGTTAAAGTTTTAGCGATCTTCACAAATGTAGTTATAGTTACAGTCAGCAACAGAAGTAGACACACATATTTGCCATTTCGTAGTTCTTATACCTATAGACATAAGGGTCAATAGCTGTCAACTGTGTATCTACTTTTGTTGCTGACATTAACAAGCTCTATACAATGAAAAAAATGTTGGTGTAGGTTACACAGATGGTGCGAATGAATTCATTAAATGAAAGTAGTATTTACTTCCGAGACGACCTACGATCCGAGAATCCTACTCTTTCTCATGGATCCTGCTCCTTCCTCGTAGATCCTAGTCCTTCCTCATAGATCCTACTTTTTCGTCCTCATAGATCCTACTCCTTTCTCATAGATCCTACTCCTTCCTCACAGATCCTATTCTTTTCTCATAGATCCTACACTTTCCTCATAGATCCTACTCCTTTCACATAGATCCTACTCCTTCCTCATGGATCCTACTCCTTTCTCATAGATCCTACTCCGTCCCCAGAGATCCTACTCCTTCCTCATAGATCCTACTCCTTCCTCATAGATCCTACTCCGTCCCCATAGATCCTACTCTTTCCTCATAGATCCTACTCTTTTCTCATAGATCCTACTCCTTTCTCATAGATCCTACTGATTCCTCATAGATCCTACTCCTTTCTCATAGATCTTACTCCTTTCTCATAGATCCTACTCTTTCCTCATAGATCCAACTCCTTTCTCATAGATCCTACTCCATTCTCATAGATCCTACTCTTTCCTCATAGATCCTACCTACTCCTTCCTCAAGGACAGCCATACATCTGCGACTTCTCTGGTTTTGCGGGTCCATTAGGTGACCCACCTGCTCGTTTGTCTCCTTTTCACTTTAAAAAAGACATGCCAAACTTGAATTATGTATGCGGTTGGTGACTAAACATCCTTGTTCAAACAAAGTCGTTACAAGAGGTCAATCACTGTTCCCATTAACAATTCACCTACCTACATTATCTAAAGATTCATTTACTGTACTTAGTAATTAGTTTTACTTATTAGATAAAAAAATAACACAAAATATTTGGAGAAAGAGCAGTTCCAAGAACCTATACCACCATTACAAAACACTTTTGCAATTATATAGAACGCGAACGATCGAAATAGAGAGTTTAATAACCAAAAGCAATAAAATAACAAAAATAACTTTAACCTACTAGCACCATTGTACTATCAACAAAACCGATGCAGTACCATTTTCAAAAAATTTTGCTTGCACAAGATGACCATAGTTCGTCCTGCCCTTTGTTTAACGTTGACCAATGACGACAAACTGTTTATTTAAAAGAAAGAAAGTGTTGGCATACCCCGGTCCGCCTTTTGTTTTCATTGATTAGCAACAAACAAAACGTCCCTTTTTTAACATCTTGACTGTCTTTACAATTTTATGATTTTTGCGTTAATAGAGGGATGTTGTAGCAAAAGTTAAAAAAGGATGTTGGGACAGGACAAATGCAAATGAAAATAGCCCTAAAGGTGGTATACGGCAGATTTTGTTGATGGTACATAGAGTTGTAGATATAACTCCATATTTTTCAATCTATTTTTTTTAATAAACCTGTCTCAACTTATTCAACTTATTATTTAATTGCTACAAGGAAATAAAGGAAATAAACAACTTTTCACCATATTGCCAATGCAAAGGCCGCCAGCATGGTGGATAATGGCAAAATCTCCTAATGTAGTTCTCCATGTGAGAAGGACTCCATGGACTGTACGCATCAGATTGATGTTCTAACAAATCGTTTAAAGGCGTATGAATTCAATATTACTATGAATGACATCTTACTTTAAAAAAACATTAGGTACTCACAAATGCATAACAGTCCCTCGAATATCATTATTGAAAAAAAAAACAAATTATCTACTTACACAGCTACCCTGTAACCCATCCATATTCAGACTTGCATGATAAAAACTGGCGTTTATTGGTCCATTCGAGATGACATTGTGTAAAAAATAAAAAGAACATTCCTTTTTTAATCACGCCGCTGCCATTGGTCGGTCGGCCACATAAAAAGCCCGACGCCCCTTTTAAAGCGCCTCCCTTCCGTCTACGCTTTTTATCGGCAGTTTTTTTCCTTTTTTAAATAGCGCCTGCTACGTGCTGCTACGAAGAACGTTCTTTCGTTTGTTTATAAATACGTCACATTAAATTGCATGTCATTAGAATGTCTTTTAGGAACAGGTGCTCATCTTTAACTTTTTTTAAACTAAAGCTTAGCTAATTACAGGCAGCCTAATATAGCATACGCAAACAAATAAACAACGCATTAGTCGAGCGACATAAAAGGGCCCACAGTCTCATTTCCCTGCATAACAGCATTTGATTGTCTAATAATAACCTATACTATAACGCTATGGTTTATTACAATAATAACGGCCCCATTTTTTTATTATTAATATAGCATAAACATAACTTAATAACTGGATCCCCACCCCGTCATAGCTCGCGCCGTATTGGTGCGAGTAAAAATAGGCTGTGGGGGTGCGAGAGGGATGAACGTACGGCGCGATTGTGCTCTCTCTGTCCTACTAGAAAACTCGTCGCCTTCCAATGTGGAATACATTTATCGATGTTTGGGGCATAAAAATTGACAGATTTTTTTTCAGTTCATTGTGAGAAGGCGAAGCAGCCACACCGTTTTGGGCGCGCGGTCTGAAGGGTTGTCGCCATAAAACGTTTGGATATTTTACGTGTTCGTCCAATTTATTTTTGTGTCAAGTTGTCGTAGACTGAAGTGAAGTTTGAATGCTGACATTTACGTGTTGTGCTTTGGAAGTTGAAATTGATTTGATTTAGATTAAGACTTTTAGGTAAGTTGAGTTTTCTTTTTAATATAGTACAAATTTTTTTGTAACTTATCTTTATTATATTTTGGTAATGCGGTTTAGCTTATGTAGCGTAATACTTATATTAATTCTATGTTTACGTTTAAAACTTTTTTGATTTTGCGGATATTTTGTTATTTTTATCAATTTTAAATATTAAACATTTGTTGTTATTTGTAGTACTTATATCAATAATTTATTCATATATATAATTAAATACCTACCTATATTAATCAGTTCTAGAGTAGGTACTAGAATATAGGTACCCATATTATTAAGTTTTTAGAAAATACTTATGCACACCATAGGCACCTTTACTATTTATCATGCTATAAATTATTGTTTACATTATAATGTTATGTATTAGGTACTTATTATTGTTAAATAATGAATGTGTTTTACATACATTTATAGGTATGTCATAGACTTGGGAGATATGGCAATATACCTATGTTTTTTTTTAAATAATATACCTATCTATTTCAATATTTTTATCAAAACTAATCATATTGTATTAGCGTACTATGCGTCCACACAAGCAATATCACTCAATGTCTGTGTGATAGGTGAACTAATTAGTCAATCATTAACATTTTCCTCCACACGACCTTCCCAATGCATATTTGTCTATTCAAATAGAAGAAATGCATATGCATCATACACAGTTTAAAAAATCACCTCACCGTTATGTCCATTGCAGCAATTTTAACTTAAGAGAATGATAATTATCCTATTATTAGCAACGAGTAGCATCGTTTACAAAATTGTTACATTATTATAAACATATTACTCGCATTAAGTTATTATAAAACAGCTACAAACGTACGTGACTGCTGCGTTCCGCATTTTTTTTTACATTATTTAGTTATTTGCGGCGTCAGCTAATTTTTAATCATGACACTTATTTGTTTCTTTTATTACATGACGCAACGTTGCGGAGGTATGCGGGTTGAATTGTTACGTTCTAAATTGAGGTTTTTTGATTCGCAGAAATGTTAAGCTGCGCGTCGCCCGCCGGCATGCCGCCCACGCCGCTCGCCGCCCACGCCCAGCCGTGGGGCCCGCTGCTGCAGCCGCCTACAGTGGTGAGTACCTACACTACACCCTCTATACTTCATTAATCAACCAAGAAGCATTAGATAGGCAAAAAACTTATCTTTCTCCTTCGTTCTAGAAATCCGAACCGATGGATGAAACGGCCTTCGCCAAAGAGCAACACAGTGGCTTCTACTCGGAAGGGTTTCACAGCGCGTCGCCTTCGTCCTCCAGCAAGGACTCGAACGGGCACTCGCCCCGCAGCGTCGGCAGCTCCGGCGAGCCCTCTCCCTTCTACGACGCCATGCCGCTCAAAGCTAAGGCCAACCTCGGCATGCACTTAGACGCGTACCGCAGTATGCAGTACAGTTTGCTCACACCCCCTGGGTTTGAGCCGCGCACAAATGACGGCCGCGAACCTTCACCAGGTTATGAAACATCATATTCTCCGCGAACTCTAGCACCACCTGCGCATGTGTCGACTCCTCTACCGCGACCCGACGCGACGCCACCCAAGTCACCAAGAACCCCCTCGTCCCCAGATAGGGAGCACGAAAGGCGGTCTTTTGACCGCTTCCAAGACTCGGGCTTCGACCCCCACGGCAAACAGGACGGTGACGACGGGCGCGACGGCTCCGGCCTTGAGGATGACTTTGACGAGGAGCCGGGCCTGCGCGTGCCCGCTGTCAACTCGCACGGAAAAGTTAAGACTTTCAAATGCAAACAATGTGAGTTTGTCGCAGTTACTAAACTTAGCTTCTGGGAACATAGCAAAGAGCACATAAAGCCCGAGAAAATGCTGTGCTGTCGCAAATGCCCCTTTGTTACTGAATACAAGCATCATCTAGAGTACCACATGAGGAACCACATGGGCTCCAAGCCGTTTCAATGCAGCCAGTGCTCGTATTCGTGTGTCAATAAGTCGATGCTCAACTCACATCTGAAATCTCACTCGAACATCTACCAATACAGATGCGCAGACTGCAATTACGCCACGAAATATTGTCACTCTTTGAAGCTACACCTCCGGAAGTACCAACACAACCCCGCCATGGTGTTAAATCTGGATGGCACGCCAAATCCGCTCCCGATAATCGACGTGTACGGAACACGGCGCGGTCCAAAGCAGAAACCCCTCTCCAAAGTGTTCGAGCAACAGACGATGAACAACCACCACCCGCAACCTCCGCCCACGTCGCATCCATTATTCGGGGGTCATTTCGCCGTCAACTTACCGAACCTGCCTTACTTGCCACCCCTATTACCTCATTCGTTTCTCTTTCCACCGAACAACAACTACGAACCTAAGTCACCCCTTAAACATTCTGAGACATCCGAAAAGTCGCAAAACCAGTCACCGCCACCTTCTTTATTACACCAACGGCTGTCGTACGGTGAGCGAATGGACTTAGGCGCCGCGTCTCCACCGGCAAAGTCTCCTGCGAGTCTGCCGCGCACGCCACCGGCCCGAAGCGTCTCTCCGATGGCGACCAACGACGCTCTCGACCTCACGAACACAAAGACTAGTGAAGCTGGTTCACCTCCGCCGAACCCGGAGCGATCGACGCCAGCCACCCCGACGACAAGCCTCAAGAACAGGAGAAAAGGGCCAGCCTTCAAGCTTCAGCCGGCCGCGTTACGACTCCAGCACGAGGACGAGAAGCGCGACGCTCGAGTCCCCGAGTCGGAGTCTGAAGAAGAGACACCGACAACTACCGTTTTGAACACGTACTCATGTCAGTACTGTGACATCACGTTCGGCGACCTGACGATGCACACCATCCACATGGGGTTCCATGGCTACAACGACCCCTTCATGTGCAACAAGTGCGGGGAGCGCAGCGCGGACCGCGTCGCGTTCTTCATCCACCTCGGGCGCGCACAACACGCCTAGAACATTCTAAATCGAAACACTTTCTAACTGCCCTAGTCATCGCTCGCTTGTAGGCGTAGGTATAAGTAGCTGTATGTAGGTTAGGGATGTTTATTTAAAATAGGAGTAGGATTTTTAAAGTCAGTTCTAAACGTTGTAGGCCAAAGAGTCGTGTTTGATCTTGTGAATTTTCAAGTGCGTACTATGCATTTTAAAAAGTAAGAAATGCGACGTGAAATAAATAATGTAAATAGATTATTAGGTACAAATGTGCGGATAGGCTTTCAGTAAAAATAGTGTTAAAATTATTTACGATTACCCTGTGTTATAGAATGTAATTAGTCATAATCTATGTAGGCGTTAGAAACGAGTGACCAATGTGTAAACAAGACTGTATATCTCTTGAATAAGTACAAAAAGTGAAGGCAAAGTTCACTTGCGCTATCTTGTTTCCTTTTTTGTACATTCATTGCTGACGATTCCAGAATACGATCGACTTCGGTCCTATCACTTGATAATAAAACCCGATGCTGATCCTATTCTTGAATCCTTAGCTCGCCTCGAAACAAACGGTGAAGTTACCTATCGATTAGATATATTATATGAAATGTTTAGGGTTGAAGTCATACCCTTAATAATTAGCATTTAGTTATTGTAACGGATATATAAGCGAATCAGAGTGTATTTATAATAATTGTAAAGATTTATATTATTTATTTATCCTTATTATGTAACTACGTAGGTGTAATGATTTGTGAACCTGGATTTAGATAAAATTTTGCCTGCATGTTTTTTTTATATTATCAGGAGTGTGTTACTAATTATTTTAATTTGCACTCCTTTGGTTTTTATTATCTTTTGTAATTAGGGAATTTGGCATTGTTTCCTTAAAACTTTGTTTTTCCTTAGCTTACTGTTATTTTGAATGTACTAGTGCAGTTAGCGCTAGTACAATAAATTTAATAAATAACATAATGGAATTGTGGAGAAGTAATGTAATGTATTGTCATAGTGCCGTGCCAGACAAATTATAATATTTTTTATCACACTCCTTTATTCAGTAATGTGGTGTTGCCTTATTGTTAACTACTAAAACGTAAAATCAGTAAATACGAGTACTACGTTTAATAACAAAATATAAAGATTGTTGTAAGTCTTTTTAAGTAACGAAAGTGTACCTAATAATGGCGTTTGTGTGCTGGATACATAATAGTAAATACAAAATTTTATCTCACTCTAATTGTATATTTTAATATAAATTAACCTAGCCAGTCCCAAATAGTTTAATCAATCCTTTAATCAACTAAATACTTAAAGAACAATAGTTGTATTTCTCTTAATAATTGATCAGACGCGCCGGAGAACGCCGGTCAATCTCAACCGGAATTCAAACCTAGTCAAGTTTCTTATAATAATCTCAAGTTATTAAAATGACAGTCATACCTACTATAGGAGTGAGTTGTTAGGAATGAAGTTTGCTGTGGAACGAATTTTTCATTTTTTAAAATCGATGATGTGGTTTCCTAGAAACATAACTTCTTTCCCTACCTGCGGCCCGCCCGCTACTTCATCCGCCTGGAACCTGTGACGAATTTCCAACATTTTTTCTCCAAATAGATGCAGCCGTTCTAAAGTGATGTGTGAACAAACTTTCGTGGGAATTTATATTTATTTATATAGGTGTAAAAATGTAGTAAGTAAACAAGCTAATCACCTGCTGGAAAGCAATACCAGATTAATCGCAGATGCGTTGCCGGCTATCGAGGGATGAGCAGGCTCGTTTCTAGAAGGTCACTAATTCGTTACGGTCAGGGAATATACAAGGTCCACATAGTATAAAAGGATTTATTTTTATTTAGTTTAGGACTGTCCCATACTAACCTATTTGGCTTAATAAGATAAGGGGGTACGGATGGTCACCTTCTCGCGTGTCTGTTAAGTACTAGTCTAAGATCCGAGTATAGAACGACCTTTACCGGGCCGGTTAATGGATGAAAGGTATTTTTATATCGCTATAATGATTAATTTAATATATTTTTTATTTTATTTATTTAACCAGACAGTTGCAAATTACTAATATTGACTTACCTGTTTTCACCTGCTTACCTAATGTTATGGCGGGAAAAATTGTCAACCTAACGTTTGCATATATAGGCATCATACTTTCGATTGGTACCTATGTAATTTATCTATTATCCAAACCTGTGCAATGTTTAAAAAATTTTTTTTTAATATTTAATTAATCATATACTGGACTGAAAATTTTCAGCCAAATAAATCAAATTTAATTAGAAAAACATATATTTTTTATTAAATTAAATTTGATATAAATTACTTTTCATCCATTAACCGGTGAAGGTCGTTGTATACTCGGATCCCCACTATACTTTCGGCCAACGAGGAACTGGCAGACAAGATGACTTTATGTCTACCAATAAACGGCTAACTAATGGCGTAAGTTGCGTTCCGGTATCTAATGATGTGAAATCCGGTATCTTTTTGCTACCGGAAGTAGTACATTTTTTCGCAGTTTCGGCCAGTTTAAGTTTGGCAGACACACTCAGTGGTACCTACTTGTTAAAGTCATGGGCAACACCTATTTCCTATTTTGTTTCGGTATCTTAAGTGGCCGCTCGTACTATTATTACATACATACCTACTTAGGACCTCGGCTTCGGCTGTCGCGAAACCAGACACAATAGAAATTCAATTGTTAGCTTTATGTCAAATAACGTGAAATTCATTCAAAACTATTTTTTTTTTACTTTTTAGCTATAAGAGTTGCCATTAAAAACACGTTAATCCTTGCGTAAGGAATTACTTGTTAGTCCAAGCTTATTTATTACGATGCGAATGCAAACTTACTACTCGCCTAATCTGAATTTAACTAGTCCAAACGTAAGTTCGGATAAAGACAGGAGTAGGCCATTTTTATTAATGAGACGGTAAGTCTTTGTGACAGACAAGGGGATAAACGTTTTACTTACATACAGAATTGCATGGGAAGTTGATAATTGTAATAGTCGTCATTCGTGGTAATATTTGACACGTGTACGTACAAACAAACAACATCAAATCGATGGATACATTCTAAATTTAGATAAAATAAATAACAATGTGACTTGCTTGACTGTATCGAATATTTTGAAAGTGCTCGTCAATATTGTAGGCTAATCTTAGATTAGATTTATATTTAAACGTCAAGATATCGAATGTTGTTTATTCGAAAACCTTTCATCGACATGTCTATACTGCGACGCCTTGTTAATTCGACCTCTTGTTACTGCGATGTTTCGTTACATCGAAAAACTGTTCTGCAAACGATTTTACTGCGAAAATATTACACTGCGAAGCCTTGTTGTTACTACGATGTTATGTTACTTAGGCAAAACTTACTTTGAACGATCTTACTACTTAAATATCGTAAACCACAAGTATACTCTCGCAGATGACAATGTAAGTAATATTCCTTTAAAATATGAAAAAGACTTAAACTTTAATTTAAATGAAATAATAAATACAATAGCAAATTGACTTGACTATAATTTACTAATATTTTTTTCAAAACTTATTTATGCAATTTAGACCCTTTCAGCAAAAATCACTTAATATTAACTTCACTTTCCAAATCAATTTTATAAAAACTAACGTTAGGTATTATTTTATAAAAGAAAATCTATGTAGGTACTTGGTTTTCGCAGAAAGATCGTTAAAAGTAAGTTTTGCCCTAGTAACATAACATCGCAGTAACAAGACGACGCTTAAACAAGGCTTTGCAGTATAATATTTTCGCAGTAAAATCGTTTGCAGTACAGTTTTTCGATGTAACGAAACATTGCAGTAACAAGACGTCGATTTAACAAGGCGTCGCAGTATAGACATGTTGATAAAAGGTTTTCGGACAACAACATTCGATAATACGGCTTTCGCACTGAAGTAGGTATTCCTTAAAAAGTACTTTGAATCGTCCAAATCTTTTTTAACCTACCACCCATTTAGGACGTTATTTTTTAACTGTGGCAAAGAACGGGCGCAAGAAACCACAGCGCACAGAAGCAACGACATATACAAAAAAAATTATATTGCAAACTACCCTCATTTAATTTGCTGGTTGTTCCTGTGGTTGTTTACGTATTTGACAATTTTAGGCTCAATGTTCTATGTTTTATATTTTGCTTTTAAAGATAAAAACTTTAGTAGAAAAAGGAAAGATAACAAATATTAGACATTAATAATGGTTATACTTTCTGGCGGGTAAGAAACAATTTAAAAAAAACCATTACAAATCACAAAGAAAAAGAAGAGAAGGAGTAGGTACAAGTTGGTATGTATAACATCAAGAATGTTAAAGTTAAGCATTTCAAAATGAGAACATTTCTGATATATTTCTGAGAATAATCAAAACCTATTAAGATATACTTACAACACCTGTAATTGCTCTCATAAACAATCTGAAAGTGCAATAACCTAACTTCCATTCTTTTATTAGAAATAATATAATAACGAGCTATTTATAAATACCGTTACACGTTCGGATTAAACTGTCTCAGATGTTACCGAAGAAGCAATAAAGAACACCTCATTATTCTATTGAAAACACTCAACTAGGACGAGCCAAGGTAAATAATAATTACAACAATGGAAGAACGGATTGCGAAAACTGTAACTTTTTTATTCAAATAGTTGCAGTAGACAAAGGGACAAAAGCATTCTGCCGACGACGACACACGGTAGCGAGTACAGAACGTTCTTAAAATAACCGACTCTTTTGTTTTACACCGATTGTTACTTCTGAAACGGCTATTTTTTACGGAACAATACAATTTTTATGACACCGTTGCGGGTAAAAACTCCATTATGAATATGCATGGCGGTGTCATGTCGGAACGTTCGAACGTCTGAAGCAATTTGGGCTGTCAATTTTTCCTTCGCCAATTATAGGAAAAACACGAAAATACGTGTGACTTTAATATGTTAATTTTTCTCACAGACTCAATCTTAATTATTCTTTCTTACGTTTTCCATTTGCGTCCGTGACCTCTTTCAAAAGTTGACCCGATATTCAAAAGGTATAGCTACTCTTAACATAGTATTTGGAAACAATAACAATTTGACATTTTCAAAAAGGTTGCATGACGCACATAAATTTTGTTTTTACTTTCAAAAATTAAATAAATCTTGTGTACGCTGAGAATTGGAGACAGAATAAAGTTATGTAATTCTTCAAAACAAAGCAAATTACTAAAGACTTACCTACCTAAAGTTATAGACTTTTGAAACCCACAGATTATAAACACATCTACCTTTATTAAATAAAATTAAGTTAGTTTAGGACTTCTTGGCGGGAAAGTGAAGCGTCATGTCTGCAGGGTTTAGGCGCAGAATGTCCAATTCGCAAAATGTCCAGCGGTCGCAAAAAGTTCAAGTCGTCATTATTTATTTAATTTGTCCGGCACAATAAAAATAACTCGTGGATACCGTTTTATTGTGCCGGACAAATTAAATAAATAATGACGACTTGAACTTTTTGCGACCGCTGGACATTTTGCGAATTGGACATTCTGCGCCTAAACCGTCTGCAGTTTTGTTTTATTTTCTATAATTTGTGTTTTGTCGAATATTAATGTGAAATAATGGTGGATTATTTACTCTTAAGTGTTCGTGAACGTGCATGAGTGTTAGCAAATAAAACAAAACAGTGAAACATCACTTTTCAAATTTTCTCAGGAAGTCCGTGTAAGACCTCAATAAAGTCCCACAGCTTTATTGAGTCTCGAGGGGTTTGGGGAAAAATCATTTACCATTAAACGTTCATTATCACTCATTATCATCCACTTTATGTGAAGAAAATAATAATTACTATTAATAACTTGATACTGACTAAATGTGCTGATCGCACGAAGCCATTATTTAAGGGGAAAAAAAAGTTAGTTTAGTCCGTTTAGCCCACTCACGTCCCCTCGATCCCTAATAAAAGATTTGTTCATTTGTTTCCTCTCAACCCTCAAACATAGTTCACACTCGACCCCCAGGGGGCGAGACTGAATTTTCATACTAAGGACAGGCATACCTTGTCCACTTTCAACCCTTAGTTCGGTAAGTACCTACCTACCTAAAACCTAAAATTCGAATCCAGAAAATTTCGCTATCCGGGCGACTCCCAGCTGAGGTCTAAATTAGACTTTTTTGTAATGTAATTTATTTATTTAAAGAAAAGGTGCACTTGCTGACTTACAGTGCAGACCAAAACGCCAGCAAGCTAATTACAAACATACCTAGATCAAGTTTAAAATTGGAATCCATCACGAAATATAACCAAATAAACATGTTGCTTAAACAATTAAGAAAATAATAAATAAAAAAGTTTCAAAATACGAATGTCAAAAAGACATAAATGGTATATGAGACAAAAAAATTAAATAAATAAAAATAACTAAAAAATAGTGCTGTCTTGAATAGCTAAATTTAATCCCTATAGTTATAATAAACTTAAAAAAACGCGAAAACGATTGGTCACGTGACATTTTGCCCTGTGACGTCACACTTCATTACACACACAAATTTTATCGTGAAACCTGACAGATAGGTTTTGTTTATTTTGTGTAATGTGACGTCACACGATCTTGTAATCCACAGTTAAAAAATCGCATATTTTTTGTAAAAATAAAATATTTAGAAATTATCTTAATAAAACTAACTATTGGATAAATTGTTAAATTATAAACTACCATACCCGACATATTTCATATTTTATAGCCTGTATACTGTCCTACTGCAGGGTAAAAGCTTTTTCTTTTCTTTGAAATCAAGTCTTCGCTAAAATTGATGGGAATTGGCTTAATCACCACCCTTGCCAAATTCGGGTTAGTGATCACAAACCCGGGCTATGAATCGACAAATTCGGAACGCACTTTGACATGGGAATTGAAACAGGGACCTCCGGATATCGAGCCAAGCACTTGACCACTTGGCCACCGAGGCGTTGACCTACGAGTACATACTCTAAATTCGGTGAAATGTTACATCGGTTAATTAATATGTCGGTTATATGTATGGTCGCTGAAATGAATTTCGGTAATTGGTTTTTCGGTGAATCGTTACATCGATAAATTAAAGCTTCGTACAAACAAGGCATCGTTCAATTGAGTGATCGGTTAATAGTTTTCGTTGAAATGATAATCGGTAAAACAGCTTTCGGGATTTAATGGGGAAACCTTTTATTCATATTGATAACGATATGGTACCATAATTTTATAGCATTTGCTATAAACCTCATTGGTTTCTTAAATGCTTAGACATGAAATTCATTTCATTTATAATTTTTTTTTTCTGATAAATAAATTTAAAAAATATATATTTTAAAAAAATTGTTTCCAAAACTGTATCGCTATCCGTATGATCAATATGAATAGACGATTTTCTCAGATAGGTACTCCGCTGTCGGTCGCCACTCGATGCACTTTTGCACTTCCTAGTAATGTCGCCACAATATATTATCGACATTATATGTGGAATTCGGGCCCATTGAGTCACTGGCCGATTGTCGCCTGACCCAAATCTAGCGGATGTTGCACTTTCAAAAGATGCTCGCCAAAAAAATATATAAAAAGAATTTGGTTTAACTCCGTAAGAGGTATGGGGTGGAATAGGCGCGCTATGGAGGCGCATTTTTACTTATTTAATTATGTGTTGATGAATGTACCATCGTCTAATATACTGAATAACACTATGCAAAAATTGGATTGGTACCTACATATTGTTATAGAATGCAAAGGAACAAGTTTTATTTATAGAATATATTAGATATCTATTGCACATTTTTTCATGATTTTTTTCGAAGTCTTGCACCCTCTTAGAGACACAACGTGGAACCAAGCGAAAATTTTTACAAGTCAATTTAGTTTATTATTATTTTTCCTTGGTATGGTGTGTTTAACTTTTTATATGAATTTTACAAACCTATCACAAATAATAAAACAAAAAAAAAACACCTACAGATATTAAAATAATTTATTTTAGACGTTCCACATTGAGTTTAAAACGTCACTCCTCTCCACTGCCTCCAAGTCCACAGACGGGCTAAAAATAATTCCGAATCGGTACCTCGCATCGGAATAATGCGCAACTTTTTTGTCAGGTTCGTGCCACGCAGGTGTCCCCGCAGGCTGCGCCAAAAAAACCTGAAATACTTAATAAAACACCCACTTTTGCAACAGCGTCAATGTTCAATGGCTACAGCTACACTGGCCTGTCCATATCACATTTGGAGATACGATGTCTTTAAAATATTTCTAAGAAATATACATATACTAAAAACACATGTCTAGGTACATGTCCCATTTATTTAAGCGTTTGCTAAAATTATTTTTATGTGTTGTTGTTTCTCACTGTTTATTTTAAATAAATTTTAATTTTAACATTTTCTGATAAAACGCTCTTTTCACGCGTTGAAGTCTTATGTTTCAAAATACCGATATTTTTTTTACAAATATGCAAGATACTACTAATTTAGATTTTACACTTTTAATTGACAAAGAACAACATAACTTAATTACTTAAACAAAATTAAAATACTTACCTAAACTTAAAGATTAGGTGCAAAAGTTTTGTAAACTTTTACTTAATGACTATGTAGAAAATCCAAAGAATTTATTGTTCGTTCTAAGTCACTAATGTGAAAATTCCTTAGTATTCCCTGAGCTGAAATTAAAAAATAAATCATTATTAAGGGCGGCGCCTCCGTTTTTAAGGCTATATTTTAGCACAAAAGAGTTCTAATTTGCGATTTTTCACACTTCCCATCGCTAAAATGTAACATAAAAAGTTGGGATACAACTGATTAATCGTTTTAAAAAAGGTCTTGCAATTCTTGAAGAATAGTTACTTAATAGTTTATAATTTTGTTATACATTTTTCGTATTTCTCGTTTTACCAACTCTTTTTAATTTGATATTTTACCTTCCCAAAGACTTGCCAGCCCTATCCTAAGCTTATACCTAGTAATTTAACTGAAGAGGAATTTGACTATGAATAGTTTAGCTGAAATGCCATGAAAACTTCCAATCGTAATACTTTGTTACCTACTGTCTGTCATCCCTGTCCATAACACTGATGATCACTGCAAAATGATATTGATTGTAGACCTCATCGCAGTCGAATAACTACTTTCTATTATTCCTAAATTACACTATGGCTACTTACTTCAAAAAAAAGTTAAACCACATGTTCCACTGACCACATACGGCCGTCTATCTGAAATCTTTGCAGTGCAAAAATAAAAAGTTTAATTGCACATCAGCAGCGTAGGCGGCGCAGGGCGGCACGCTCCTCGGCCTCAAATGTGCTTTTTTTTCTTTTATTCCAAACTTTTTTCGTAACGCCAGCTGTTGTTTGACCGCTCATATAGTTCGGCTTTTTTCTTAAATTCGGCGTATGTTAAGTGATACTATGATTGAAGAGGTCCGGCTTGAGAATGCGAACGTTACCAGATGCTTTTTTATGTGGTCGACTTTCGTTATGGATGTCCACATGGATACGGAAAAGAAGGTTCTATGACTACAATGTTCATAAAGCCTTTTGCTGTATCATTACATATTCTAAAGAAAAATCGTTGTTTTCCTGTGTGTGTAGCTGCGCTTTCTCCTTTTAAAATACGCAATGGATTTTTACGCGGTCTTTACTCATAGAAAGATCGATAAAGGAATCGTCCTTTATTTATTAGGTTATCAGGGTTCCGTACCCAAAGGATAAAACGGGACCCTATTACTAAGACTCCACTGTCCGTCCGTCCGTCTATCCGTCTGTCACCAGGCTGTATCTCATGAACCGTGGTAGTTAGATAGTTGAATTTTTTATAGATGATGATTACTGTGGCCGCTATAACAGCAAGTACTAAAAAACAGAATAAAATAAATATTTAAGGGGGCTACCATACAACAAAAAACGTGATTTCTATGCTAGCTTTTGCTCGACATTGATAACGGCAACAGATAGACGCTTGAAATAAAACAAATATTTAAGGGGGGCTCCCATACAACAAACGTGATTTTTATAGATAATGGTACGGAACCCTTCGTGCGCGAGTCCGACTCGCACACGACGGTGTTTCTAAAAGGAGGAATGTCTAGGTGTACCGCTACTTAATAGTATAAAAGTAATCTAATGTCAATAGCCATGATAGTTTTAAAAGCAACAATCGCAGTTTTTTGACAGATTATGTCAGATATATTTGTATAATATTTACGTTGTTTTTCTTTACAAAACTCTATAAAAAAATCGTAGGTAGGTAGTCGTCGTTGCTTCCAAGAGCACGTGTTTTGAGTAAAAATTCGCTGACAAAAACCTTAATCCCCTACCAATGTTGAAATAAAAATCGTTTCGCCGTTTCTGGGAAGCGCCGGCACTAGCTTAATCTGCCATCGCGCCTCTCCATTATTTCACACACGACACGTGTTACACGTTTTTGACGTTTTTTCTTTTGTGTTTTAATTAAATCTATTTGGTACTACAAGTTCTCGAACAGGTTTTACTTTTCTTAACACTTAGAAATTCTATCCATTTAACACTGATCAGTCCGCGGCCGCATTTGAAAGGTTAAACGCATTGTGGTGAGTGCTGTAGACAAGCAATTCATGTCTTTTGATGAAAAGGCTCGCCAAATATTCTATCTTTTTTTTATTTGGCGTCTAATATGTCACAAAATCATGTTAAAGCAGTGATATCTCGTCTTTTTTATACTTCGACTTTTATTCACGACAAAAACACTGGCAATAAGAGCTAGCCACTGACCACGCCCGGCCATTGCGATTCAGCCGAAACGTCGGATATTTCCATAACTACAGGTAGGTACTAACTAGAAAGTTTTGCGGTAATCCACCCGTGAACGGAAACATAATTTAAAAGTGATACATAATTATCATGTCGTTTTAGGGCAACGTAATGCATAGTAATATTTCTCATCGTCGAGATCCTACCACTTGTCCGAGAGCTGTTATCGCGAACTTCGTAAACGAATCGTAGACTATTCCTGCTTCGTCAGAAATCTCACGAGCAATCGACACCTCACTCAAATCAAACCTCGCCACGGATTATGGTTTTGTTGTAACTGCAGCATTCACCTGGTTTAACCGATAGCATCATGGATTTGTAGTTTTTTCTATGCAAACATGTGTATTCGAATGGCGTCAGAATGTTTCTGGTTTAAATTATTACTAATTCCCTTTTTTGTTATGTCATAATAATTTAGTCATAGTTATATGAACAGGTAGGTTTTAAACAACGCGCCGACGCCGCCGGTTTCGGAAGCTGGAGGTTCTGTATTTGATTCTAAAAAGAAAAATCATGTTAATTTGTAGTTCCCTTGGGAGTCGTAAAAGGCGACTAACGGACTAAAGACTGCGCATACATCCGACAGCTTAGAGCAGCGATGGGCTCACCACCTGTCACGCTGAGCACGTGTACAGTCGCTATTTTGTGAAAACTGGACTATGGCAGGAGATTGCTTTTGCGGTCCTCATTGCCTAGTCTTTGACTAACTTTTTAGAGATAATAGTTGTGAATGTATGTATTATGTAGAATTAAGTTTTTTTTAAACATTTGTACCTTTTTGCAATCTAAAAAACGAATAAAAAGCAAATAACGAAAAATAAATCTAACACAAAGTACCTACTGCTTGTAAAATAACCGAATAATGAATAATAACATGAGCATATTACCATGTTGTTTTGTTTTAACATTTGCAGTTTTGTTTTTTGCATCGTCTGCAGTTAAGACATCGTTTGGAGGAGCACGTTGCGACGCGTGACGTCACCCATCCAAAACACTCATTATTTACTCAGCTCGGTCCAACTGTGTAATCATTTATCAGCTAAAATCGTGCCGTAGTTTATACACGATGCGTAGTACAGTACCTACTAATAAACTGCCTACTTTTTTTCCGCCGGCCCCTCCGTCTAGGGCTGTAATAAATGCACTGATTCGAAATTCAAATGAGACGCCCGGAATTTATTGCTTTTCGCCCTCACGATTCCTGTTTCGCCCTCTTCTTTATTTCATCGGTGGCAACACTGAACGTGTAGGTATATTTTTTATTCGTCCACAAAGAAATAAGGTTGGTTTTCACTGTTGCTTTGTAGGATATAATGGAATGACGCATCCTCTTCAACCCGATATTAGGCATTGTGTGATTAATGAAACAAAACTAAGTACATAGTCGTATTCGCATTGACAACATACGCTGTATTGTAAAAGAGGAAATAAAAAATTGCCCGCGTAATGTTGCGTTGTGTTCTGTTCACCAGCCACTGAAATGAAAATTTACAATCAGTTTTAGAGATTTGACCGGGTTCGATTCTCGGTTGTGCATGGGAATTTTTGTTTTTATTTTTAGTTACAAAATGGGGTTTAGTCATGGTTATGACTGTTCTGTTAACACGGAAGGAATAAGGCCCAATATTCTTCACATTTCTCTTAAATTCCTTTTTCTCAAAATGTTTTGGTATATTCCGATATATTTCCTCCTATTTTCATCGGCAGTATAGAATCCTAAAAACAGCACGCACATTAGGACAAATACCATAACAATTTCTATGAAATCACATTATTTTTTTTATTTCAGATGTAAAAAAACGAAGTTCTACAAACTATCGGCAATTATTATTTTAAGATGAATCCCTGTCAAGCGAACGTCAGGATTATTTATTTAAAAGAAAGTTTTTATTATAAAAAGAGAGGAGAGGAAATGCAAAAACGCCAGTGGATACCTGCACTGTCCCTTCACAGCCACATGCACATTTCAAATGTTACACCAGACATTGCCACATGAAAAAAATACCTTTCATAAACACATCCATTTCGTTGCAAGAAAAAAGTATTCATTGTCATCCTTCCCTTGGCTGCATGATTCGTTCGCAAAATTTATGCATCCACAGTAATCCTTTTAAAAACTATTTGTTGGAACGAAACTCGCGCGTGATTGGTTTTACTTGAGTTTTTATCGTAGTTGTACAAAGTTTACTAACGTTTTGTACATAAGTAAAGTTAGGTGTTTGTTCAAACAATCTATTAAGGTCACAATAATACAAATATTCTTTAACAAAAGTACCTATGTGTGTCAATATTTTCGTATGAGCGATCACAATGTGCAGCAACAATATTCATTTCGGAGAGGTATTTTATGAAGCTTACGTAATTCACTAATGTGAATTATTTTGTTATTATAATGTAATATACCAGTCATAAGAAAGTACAATAAGTACAGTACAGTAAGATACATTTTCTACGCTGGGCACTTTAATTCAATGATCGCTTTGTTGTCGTAATATGGCAATCGTCAAAACCCACTAACCCACATTGGTCCAACGTGGTGGGTCATGGCCCAATCGCCCCACATGCAAGAGCATGTGAGATCTGTGCCCAGCAGTGGGACCTTTATAGGCTTACTGAGTGATAAACACCTAAAGTTGTATTAGAAGAAGTATAGTTTTCTTTCATACATCTAAAACTCGTACCAGCAAACATTTTACAGAAAAAAAATGTCAAGTTAAGGATTTTTTGAATGCAAATATATTCATAGTTTTTCCTACATTTTTTTTACTTACTTATAAAGAAAAATGTTAATGAAGCCATAACAAAACAATGAAAGTTAGCGGCATTTAATTTTCATGCCCAATTTTTTATTTACATTTTTATGCTAATCCCACTGACGAGCGCCGCAACAGAATAAGTTGTTTGTCGATTTCTAAAACACAGTAAAAACGTGTCCTTCGTCAATTTACATTTTATTACTTAACTCTTTGTCACGACGCTTGACGTGGCTAATTTGACTCGGCTACGTCTCTATGGTAGTTTTAGGAACAATATGCAAATTTCTAGGCTTCAATATGCAAATATATTGCTTTTGGTGTGACGACAAAGGACCGATGTCCGCCGTCTTTGGACCATAAAAAGCTTAGGGCACCAACAAAGTAATTGTTCTAAATATTTCTGAGGTAACGGAACCCCTGACTGAGAAGCAGCGATAAAAAAAGGGTTGACGATGTAAACTAAAGTAATGTTTCCGACGCAGAAAATCCTTTTAGCTTGATTAATGGACAATGGTATTAATTTTAAAGGCATTGTTTGGTTAGGATCTTCCTGATAGAAAGTTAACGGGACGTGTCGGGACTCTGTGAAATATGTTAAAAAGTGCAGCTTTAAAAGATAAAAAGTATTTGCGAAAGCCGACCATTACAGAAATAACCACAAAAAAGATTAAGTTTTCCTAACGTTTCGGATGTTTTGCAAGATCCGTGGTCATAGGAAGACAGCCAATTTGTTAAAAAATTACAATGATTTCGTTAAAATTAATTATATACCTGAAGTGTAGTGCAGTAATAGACTATAGAACATAGTAGAGATATTTACTTAACAATGTGGTAAAATTATTGTTGTTAATGTAAAAATATGGTAAAAGATTTTAATGCAGCACATACGTGTCTTTAAACACTACCTGACCCGACAGACGTGCGCCCTTTGCAAATTTTAAGCTCTTTCTTTTGTTTTAGAAGTAATGTTAATTAGAGATATTTTATCGTTATCGTTAAGGTATATAATGTAGGGCCATTGCTAAAAGATTTTTAAAAATTCATCAGCCAGGGGAATGGAGAAGTAAGTAAGTAAGACAAGTAGTTTCAATTTAAATAATACATTAAACTTTAGGAAATGTGTTGTATTTTATAATGGACACAACGCGGACTTAGTTGTTGATGTTATCATCAAAACACTATAAATGACCCACTGCTGGGCTCAGGGTTTCCCACAAAGCACATGTGGAAATAGGGCCATAAATCCCCACGCTGGCCCATTGCGTGCATTGGGATTGGGTTGGTGGGTTTTAACGGCAGCTTTTTACGACAACAACCGTGACCAACGGCTTACTTCGTTCCGAAGTCTTCTTTATGGTATAAGCTAGTTTACTTGACATGACGGGTCCGGCTGTTAATACCTACAATGCAAAAAACCTACGTAGCAAATAATCTACATCTCATCCTACTTCGTATTATGACTAAATCGCGTAATGACATAGTAGCGAAAATGACATAGTAGAAAATAGGTACAGTTAGATACGGAACTATTTACACGGCCAGCGTGTAAATAGTTCCGTAAATACTTCACTCAAGCAATAGAATATTACAGTTTTTACAGAGTATGATTACAAGAATACTGAAAGAAAATTATTCACCTATCGTGAATTATTCCCTAACAGCCTTTAACGTTATTTTTACTTATAAGTAAAATGATAAATAATTATGTAATTTTAAGTATGAATAAAAATAATATGTGTCAAAGTGGTTTTTTTCTCGACTGTAACTTTGAAAAAGTAGGCATTTCGCTACTATGTACGAAGTAGGGAATGTGAGATGTGGATTATTTGCTACGTAGGTTTTTTGCATTGTAGGTATTGACAGCCGGACCCGACATGACGTGTATTATTATTATTTCTTACCAATCATTTACTTATGTATAAAATGAACAATTTTTTAGCAACTATTTCGCACGCCGGGTCTGGCGTCGCGCCATCTCTGAGGTCCCGGGTTCAATTCCCGGTCGGGTCAATTTAGAATAAACTGTTTTTCTAAATTGATTTCGGGTATGGGTGTTTTCCTATGTTTATAGAGGTACATTTATCCATTATCTTACCATATTAACGAGTTTCAAAAGAATACTTATCGTTGAGAAAATTGAAGCGAGCGTAAACAAATTTAATTTAAACTATTAAAATTCACTTTTAATATTTATTAGAGGTCTTGTAACAATGCGAAAACAGATGCATTAAATTTTCACAGTAAATAGGCGGCAACTAAAAATAGTTTCCATTTGTTTTCTTCGAAGTTAACGTCTACTGATTAAAAATACGAATGCTATACAAACATTTGCATTGATAACTAAAATAACATTATTTATATTAATGTGAAAAGACAACAGTGGAAATGTCTGTCCAAGTAAATAGGTCGTTAAGATAGACGTTTCTTTTGTGTAGTCCTTACAACGTTAATTACAATAATTACATAAAATATAAAGGAAATTGCAATTTATTAGGCTTTTTTATAAAGGATAAAATAAAAATAACTATTGAATTGTTAATTATCTACGGTGTAATATGGTTTGATCCAATATTGTTGTTATTTAAACATTTGACTTAGCAAAACGATTCATTACAAAAAACATATTAACTTACAACTAGAAACATATCCACTTCTAACTACAGTTAAAGATGTTACATAATATTCAAATGCAGTTAAGGATAACATTCAATGATATTATCATTGATAACATTACAAAAAATAAGACTGCAATAATAAAATTATATTTTACATAATAGAATAAGAAATAAATCCACCCCTAGAATCTTAACTAAAGTGGGTGAACACAATACCGGAAGCGCGCTTGACATTTGCCCGCCCCGAACGCGGCACGCGAACGCCAAAAAAACACAAATTATTCGTCTATTACCTTTTTAAAGCTCCCCTATCATCGGTGGCACATGCCCTTTAAACTTTTTGCTAAATAATAAAAAGCACGCGCATTGTCTGCGGTCGGTAACAAGTGACGATGTGGAGTCGTTGAGGTATTATAACTAGAGACTACACAGCGAAGCTACTTTTTGCGCAGTGACTTGCGACCGCAAGGTCCACAATCGCTTGGATCACTCAGTCACAGACAACGGCTGAGCGTCAAGTTAGCAGCCTCACTACGGAATTAGATGGTTATGACTACGTCAAAAATTTGTGTATAAATGGTGATAAAAAGTGGCGTATAGCATATAAATAGTGATACTATGGTTCAAAATATATTTGAGTATCTTGGTGTATATTTGTTTAAAACTTGTACCCGTTTCTCTGGAATCGCCATCGCAAGAAACGTCAATATAGCAGCCCTTAGAGACCGATTTATTGAAATTTTGCGTATACGTACTTACAATTTACTATTTCTGCACAGTTTATTCTTAAGGTTCCTGCTAACTTGACGTCAAGTTAGCAGCCTCACCAAGATACTCAAGTATCTTTTGAACCATAGTATCACTATTTATATGCTATACGTCACTTTTTATCAATATTTATTCACTTGTTGTAAGGCTGCTAACTTGACGCTCACAACGGAGGTTTTTGCAGCCCATAGGCCACCACTCAGTGGGTTAAAAACTTTCTCTAGTTATAATACCTGAATGTGTGGAGTGCGGTTTTGCGGTTTCACATGTTGATACTGTGTAATTACGGCCTAAACGCCAATTACCTACTACCTGGGGCTCGAATCTGCTATTCTATAACGCTCACAATCATGTTTCAGTTGGCCCATTTTGGCATTTACTTAGACTTTGGGTAATAATATCAGAATCCTTGGACGCATATTACTTGCAAGTACTCAGTCCTGTAAAGTCCTGTTTAGGCCGCAGTCATGATTGTGAACCTTTTATTAGAAGAATCAAAACCATGAAAGCTAAACGAAGTTCCAAAATTTCTAAAATTTGCTAAATACTCTTTTATCTGCCTATCTGACTGGTTAGTAAGACACATCATACCATTATTACGTCCATGCATCATACCGAGAGAGCTGACATTTTACATATAAAAAAGTAACAAAGAGGTTGTTATGAATTTTGGTTTTACATCAAGTTATCGACTAATAACGCGGTTTTTTTTTCTTTTTACTATTTTCCGTTGACTGGCTACGTAGGAGATATTCGTGGAATTGAACTTAGCATTAGTTAGCCAATTACATGTCATAATCACTTACATTATTTTACTAAATAACACTACCGACTTCAACAGCGCGTTAACTTCTTAGGTAACTTATCAAACGTCATAAATAAAGTCAAAGTACAAATATTTTTATTCCAGGAAACTTATTAATTATTAAGCACTTTTGAATCGTGAAAAAATATAGAACCTACCATTCAGGACGTCATTTTTAGCTGTGGAAAGAATGGAGGCAAAACACTGCACAACTTTATACTCGTAAAGAACAAGAGTAGGTATCAATAGTTTAACAAAAATAGGTAATCATTACCATTTCTTGTTCAAAAACACCAATTAACCCCTGGTAGTTTTTACCAACCTGTTTCATGACATAAAAAAATAAGTGCCTTGTTTTATGCCGCCCGCCTTGCTAAGTTGTTGTCGTTTTAAGCGACAAAAAGTCCCCTAACAAAGGATTTAATAATTGTTGCCCTTTAAAAAACGGGGGGAATTTTTACCACACTTTTTATGGCAACACGCGTAAAACATGATTATTGGGTAATTAGTGGTTTTAAAAGGGGATCCAATGAAATGAAATTATTAAAAGAAGTAATTCTTATTATTTGGAAATATGTATTTGAAAAAAAGTACGAGTAGGCCCTTTGTAGGGTTGATATAAAAATATGTAAACTAGAACTTATAACTATTTCTCGTAGATTAATATAAAGACATGCAAGAAATGGATTTAAAAACTTATTATCTAGGTAGGGGAGGCTGGGGGCCAAAGTAACACTTTTTGTTGAAAGGCCTCTCGGGCAAAATGTATTTGCTTTAAATAAAATTAGTCAGTGAGTTTAGGGACACAGGTTGTTCAACTAAGATATTTTGAACTCACAATATACCTATTGTATAAGAGAAACGTAAAAATGGAATTTTATGTGAACGAAGGCAAGTGTTACAATTGTACTCACGCTGTGGTCAATTGTAACAAAGGTTTTTTATAAAATAAAACACAGGTGCGTTGAGTAGGGACACCCAAACTATTATTTTATTGCAGTCTTATCAATTAATAATACGACTTTAATCATAAAAACTAATCAGATCATAAAAAGGAAAAAAATGACACTATTGTATGACTTAAAAGTAACATACCTTTTGCGGCTTTAAATAACAAACAAAATCAATTTCTTCTATGACAAATGATAATTACAGATATAACATAATATTACAGCTTGTTATTAGCTATAAAACACTAATAAATATCAAAATATACAACATTTTCTATCTGTATGGTGTTACAATTGTCCACCGTTACAAATATCCCCAGGCACATATTATTATAATATCTCACATTCTTTGGCAAAAGCACCAGTTTTTGCCTTTTAATTAAGTAGTATACCTAAGTTAAAAACAAAATAAGCGAAAACAAACATATCAGCAACTCAATCAAAATAAAAAAAGTAGTCCATAATAAAACTGAAATAAACAATTAGCAATTGTGACAAACATCATATGCTTTCGAATAAAATTTAAAAATTAATCACAAAAGGAAACTAAAATTAAAAAAAAAAAATTAAAAAACCTTAGAAACTAATTAATTGCTTTCGCAAATTTGTGACAAGGATAATTGACTTCTTGTTCGGTACACTCCACGTGCGCATACATTTTACGTTGAGGGCATTTTTATCCAGGTCTCATTCGGTCGACTGGCGCTGTAAGGCTCCATACAAACAAGGCAATACCATTATTCTTCTGTACTGCTTTTGTCTTCATCACATTGGCAATACTTTTGGTTTTCTGTTGCTTTTTCTTCTTTTTTCTTGTTTCTGCTCCTCTTTGTATGGCTTCTTTTTCCAATAGTGGACATGTGGACAATTGTAACACGTGGACAATTGTAACGTTACACTTGCCCCCATCGTGAGTGGTACAACTGTCCCTTACGGACGATCTAAGGAAAAATATTCATATTTCATAATTTACTGAACACAAACAAACAAACACAATAAAAAATCTCAAGAGATTAACACAATTTTAAGTGAATACCAGATAATATAATTACAAGTTTAAACTTACTTTGGTGCTGCAAAAACAAGAATTCGTCGTCGCACACGTCCGTTTTGCAGCTCGTGCGCCGCTGGCTAGTAGCAGGTCGGTTTGTGTCCTGTGCGTATTCCAGCTTACACAAACAAGCGCAAGTAACTTAATAGTACAAATATCGCCAATGTTACAATTGTCCTCTGTTACCACTGCCCCCTATCTACCCTACTAGTAGATTAAGGTAAATAGTAGGTATGTGTAACTCTCTTTTGCATTTACTGAATTATTGAAATAATTAAGTAGGCATGTAGTCACATAAAAAAGAAATAGAACTAAAACTAAAATCTTTATTATTTAGGAATACAAAACACCAATTCCTTTCGACAACAAAATTACGAACTATAGATAGCAAGATCAGTTGTGGAGTACATAGTGGAGTACTTAAAATACATTATTATTACATCAAGAACTAGATTTACAAAAATTAAATATTTACTTAACACTAATGTGTGAAGAAACATGAAAGTTTAAGAGTATCTAGATGTAATAACTATGATAAAATCTTATTAGAATAAACTTGAAAGTTTTTAAGACGTTGTACCTTAAGTTCACTCATGACCTTATTCAACTACAACAAAATTTTAATTAGGTATTTCATTTTCAAATAAACATTACCTCGAAACAATTTATATTGCGTCTACTGAAGTCTTAACTTAAGCTGATATTTGACTTAATTATTTTTTTTTTAATTATTTTCATCAAATTTATTCTCTCAGCATAGGGCGATATGGGCATAATAACTCAAAATTATAGAAACCATAGGTAACCCTTGTGAAAGACTGTGCCTGTTATAGGATTAAGAATAAAACGCATATAGCCTACCCTAATTACTTGAAAGTTGTAAAAGAAGATTACCTACATATCTTCTTGTAAGTAGTAATAGAACTATCTTATTTCATCGTTTACAGGCAGCTGACAGACGCGTGCACACAATTAAGTGCTCAAAAGCACCAAAATAATTCCACATCGCGATATCTCGATTAGCAAAGATGGTATCGGTCTAGCCGATTTTCCGCACACTCAAGATAAAGATGTAACCGATCGTATGGTATAATCTGCAGTTGCCAAAAAAATTGCCTACACGGTCAACAGCTTTTTCGGGGGTCTCGACTTCGGCCCACAATGCGGAGATTACTCCAAAAAGTGACCCCAAAGAGTACTCGGAATTGTGCCCCCTGAATGGACCAGACAACAAAACGGCAGCGGTGTCCGAAAAAAATGTAATCGCGCGCCAGAATAGATTTTTACGTCCACACGTATATACAGGATGGTACAATTGAGAAGGGTGTTTGGAGATTTTAAAGAAAACCAACCTCGTTTAGACACATACTTTTATAAAAGTTGATAATTAAATTAGTAGGTATCAAAATGCAATATACATACATATAGTCACGACTATTATCCCCGAAGGGTTAGTCAGAGACTAGGCAATGAGGACCGCAAAAGCAGTCCTCTACCATAGGCCACTTTCCACCAAATAGCGACTGCATATATCCTCAGCGTGTCAGGTAGTGAGCCCATCGCCGCTCCTTACTGTTGGAAATATGTGCAGTCTTTAGTCCGTTAGTCGCCTTTTACGACACCCAAGGGAAGACAGGGGGTGGTAGTATTCTTTCACCGCTCGCGACACGGGTATTATATAAATTGCAATAAGTATATGTGTTACCGGCAATGTGTATAATCCGGTATTCTATACAATACCTAGGCAATGTATAGAATACCTAAAACGTGAAGGTAATGTATGAAATATATTTATTTTATACTTTGCCTAGGTATTCTATACAATACCGAATGCGCATCCGGTAATGTGTGAAAAGGCAGTAGACCCTACTTATTATTTTTACGGAATTGTTTTGTTCCTTAAGTTTTTTATACTTGTTACGTACCTAAGTATCTACTTGTAAGAAAATTACATTGTGTTACTTATATACAAAAGAATTTTTAGTTGCACTTTATTTTTAAAGTGATTTTACTGTAGTAACAGAAAGGTACTACTAAGGTGCTTTTTTTAAAAGTATCTAAAATAATAATTTATTGATTATTTAAAAATTATGACTAAAAAGTTTTAATGTCTTAAGAGGCCTATTACATCTCGAATATCATTTTTACGTAAAAAGCCCATTTTCGCATTTTGTAGCAATTTTGCAGTTGTATTTTTATTAGTTGTTTTTAACTATTATTTTGTCGTTTTATAGGTAGGCCGCTGATTAACATTGATAAATATTGACAAAAATCTATTTATTTTACACATTGCCGGTGGACCAGCAGGTATTCTATACAATCCCTAGGAATTTTATACACTACCTAGGTAAAGTATGTAATGGACAATAATACGCTTCATATTTCATACATTGCCTGGACGCCCCAGGTATTCTATACATTGCCTAGGTATTGTATAGAATACCTGAATTATACAGATTGCCGGTAATGTGTACTTTACAAACTGCTTAGCATAGACATTTTTAAGCAGCCGACGTTTTCTCCTATGTTAATAAACGCGAAAGATTGGAAATGTACATATTATAATATACAAGCACTAATATTGACTATATGTATATATTTTTTATTCAACAACTTTCAATTAGTTACCAACCATAGTGGAGAGAATCCAGTTACAAATATTCAGGCGATGTTTTATTTTCGTAACCACTATTGGTGGAAGAATAGTATTGTAAGTACGTATTTTTAGCATTCTATATTGTCACAAGTGTTACAAGTGTGGTCGTCAAGTCATGACTGCGATGACACGGCTACATATTTAAATGTTAACGAAGATCAAGAGTTTTTGTATAAAACGAACTTTAAACAGTTTATTTAAGAAAAGTCAAATACTTAACCCTCGCTTCGTTAGTCCTTCGGCGGGTATCATGAGTACCGAAAAGAAGCAGAGATTTATCATCATACGCTCTTCTTCTTTGAATTTAAAAGCTTTTATCGGTGTGGCCTCCTTCCATTCATCTCTGTTCCAAGCCAATTCCTTGTCTTCTTGATAACACACACTGTTAATATTTGTTAGGTACATGTTATCTTCACTTCCAATATGTTTTTTTATGAATTCATACGACCACGTTACCTAATACTTTCAGCCTTTAACCTCCTGAATCCTCGCGGGTCATTTAAACGACATATCCAATAAAAAAATCTAAAACGGTGTAATTCCAAAATTACCATCATCACTACGTCGACTAATTGAATAAGTACTACGTCGACTAACTCAATAAGTACTAAAATAATTTATTTTTTTAAATATTTTTCTGGTTACCCTGAACTATCGAGAAATTCAGAACATTAGTTGATTAATAAAAAAACTAAGGTCACCATGTCTCGTACTCAGTAGGTTAAAGGTCCCACTTAAGGGCATAGGCCTTCCCATATGAACGCTGGCCCAATGTGGTTAGCTGGGTTTTAACACAGAATAACTAATAGTACAGCCATCTTACGACAGCAATCGGTACCAACGGCTTTACGCGCCTTTCGAAGCACAAGATGTCTACAAAAATTTTTTTTTCGTTTTCGTTAACGCATGGCATATTGCTTGCTACTCTTGTATTTTGGTTAAAAAATTTGTGTGCGCGCAAAATCATCAAAGAGGAGCGGAGCTTCTCAAAACAGACCCTAAATTTTAAAAAAAAGCTCCAACCATGTAACGTCCAAAATTGCAAATTGAAATAAACAATTTTTATTTTTATTTTGGCAGACCACCGATTAGATGAGTCAGGGTCATCGCTGGAAAAACCTGGATGCTATCGGCTCAAAATCAGAGAAAATGACATAACATGGAGGAGGCCTATGCTTAGCAGTGGTTGGGATAATACAAACTGACATGATGATGATGATAATTATTATTTTTATATTTCTACTTACTCTAGGAGCACCCTGTGCCCGGCTCGTGTGCCGTTGCAGCTTGTCCCGCACATAAAGGATGGACGCGCGCGGGACACACCTGCTTACCCGGTGCGTCCAGCTAAGAGACGGATAGGTGATACTTTTATACACAGTTTTTACCCATTTTGTGAATCTCTTTATGTGTTTAAAGGCTAATGTTGACTAAGCATTAGGCCTAAAGTTTTCTAGAACATATTTATTATTAAAAATTACACGCATTAGTAGATTAGGCTTCCCTTTAATCGTTGCGGCGATTGAAAAGTGCTGGTCATTGAATAAAAATATTAAATAAAATGTATTTATTTGCATTTGAATAAGGTTACAATGTAGATGTTTACAATAAAACTAGATTCATCTTATTCAACCATAAAAATAGCACGCAAAGTTCAAAGCAGTAGTCAGATTAATTATAAATTACAGAATGTCAAGGAATTAGAAATACAAAATGTCATCAATTCATAAAAATAGAGATAAAATAATAATAATAATAACATTCTATAACACCACATTATCATCATAATCCGTAAAATAATAAAATATCAACATGCAAGTCAATAGCAAATTAATATATTTCAATATAGTCTAAGATCCGAGTATAGAACGACCTTCACCGGGCCGGTTAATGGATGAAAAGTATTTTATACCAAATTTAATATGTTAAAAAATATATCGCGAGTGGGTTGGCTGAAAAATTTCAGTCCAGTAATAGGTACTTACCTATAATTATTTAAAAAAAATATAAACATTGCACTTGTTTGGTTTGGGTGTGTTTGTAACGAGATTATCTTTATTTATACATAAATTTTATTTATTAACCAGACGGTTGCAAATTACTAATATTGACTTACCTGTTTACACCTGCCTACCCAATAGTTGTGATGGGAAAAAAATAGTCAACCTAACGTTTGCATATTCAATTGGCTTCATACTTTCAATTGGTACCTATGTAATTTATCTATTAGGTATCCAAACCAGTGCAATGTTTAAAAAAATATTTTTTTTAATATTTAATTAATCATATACTGGACTGAAATTTTTCAGCCTACCCACTCGCGATATATTTTTTAACATAATATTAAATTTGATATAAAATAGTCGTTGTATATTATATGTATATAATATGATAATAATTAAAGAGGCCTATGTCCACAAGTGGACGAGTATAGGCTGATGATGATAATGATGATGATAATAATGAATAAATATATTAATTTCATTAGAAATACGTGTTATTACGACTATGTGATCTGCTTAAAAATATGAAAGTAAAACGGAATTACACCATAGCATACATTTATAACAAACAACCTTCTCGAATCGAACCATAGACAAACAAGTACAAATTCATCTACGCCAGAAAGTAGTTTCATAATATACCGAAAACGGCAAGAAACTGCAAAAAGTAGCCGGTCCGAGTGTGCCATAATAACATACTGGCAGCGTGCCGGATCAATATCGTCCGCCGTTTCATCACGTCGATGGGAAAAAAGAGGAGAAAAAATACATAACTTTTTAGGGGCTGTCCCTCCCATTCCCCTCGCCCACACCGCTCACCCTACAAGGAGTCCGGCCACATAGCGGGAAAAAAAGTATAAAAATATCGCGCGAGAGCGGTTCGGCGCGTGCTTACAATGAAATATCGTATCAAATTTATATAAAGAGAAGTCTTTGTTGGCTAGGAGAGGAGAAAAAAACGCGGTTGATGCGCGTGAATGGCCGGCCATTAGAGCGCGCGATAAGGACGACGTAAAAGCTTGTCCGACAGCTAGGCTGCAGTGTTAGACTGGAGATTTGTTTGGGATACTTTTTGGAACAGCGTTGTTGTTTTGTTTCATTGTAATTTATTTGTTGTACACTTTTACTTTAGAAATAGCATTAAGATCCATATAATTTTGATTAAATATATTAGGCACTTTATTTGTAGGTACCTACCTACCTACTTAGTGTTATGTCAAAGTTTCTGTTAATTATTATACTCGGTCTTAATTAACAGGTAAACGGATAGACCAAAAACCTTTGCTATATTACCTGAAATAGGTACCTACCATTATAGTTACATATAAATGCCATAAATATCTGAATGTTACCTACAATCATTCTTTTTCAAATACAATTTGACTCAAATAGTCCATGACTACTCAAATTATTTGAGTAATCATGGACTAGTCCAATTTTACTTATTTATTTGGCCACAACAATGACAACTCTTTAAAGAATATTAAACTTATTTCACAAACACAATAACATAGTAATTTTACAATTTTAATAGGAATAAGTAATTAAAAATTGTTATATAATTGACATAATACCTACTTATGTATACCTAGTTATAATAACGGAGGTCCGAAGGGCTTTCATATGGCGCGAGAAGTTTTAGATTGCTCCGGAAAGTTGGTCCGACGCCAGACCGACTCTTCGAACCCATGTTTTACTTCGATATTAAGAAATCACTACCAATCTAGCAGCTTACACGACTGAGTTCCGTAAAAAGATAGATTTTTTTTGTCTAGAAAATAATTAAAACCCTTTAAGAGTCTTGTCGTTATTCTGAAAAAAGCAATGTTTGTAAAATTTCCATGATTACGATATAAGGCTGGTTTCAGAGTCACGCTGACCGCCCGCGCAGGTGTACGCGACGCGGGCCACGAGTAGGGTTGCTACCCGTACTCTAAAATAGAGTATTGTATTCTTTTTTATGTAGGCGTACTCTATAATCTACGACACCAGTAGAGTACGCTAAAATACTCTATTTACGAAAAACGGATTGTTACCTACTGGTTCTGAGTACTTCAGCGTTCACTAAGAGGAGTCTTATCCCTTATAAATGTAAATTGGAGAGACGAAAGAAATAGAGCTACCCTAAATTTAATAAAAAACGAGTTGATTATATATTTTAATCTAAATTTTGATTGCAAAAAGGCTGTAAATATCTTCAAGAAAGACAAAATATTTGTTAAATGTCGCAATAGCAACAAAAAAAACGTTTTTAAGGACAAATAAATAAATACTCTTTTTTATGCTATGTACTCTATTTTTGTTCTAACAAAATAAAAAAATACTCTATTCGTCCTAAAAAAGGTAGCAACCCTAGCCACGAGCTAGGTGTTGTCTTGTACCGTTCCATAGTGACGCTTACCACCCGTGCTTACCATCAGCGCCAGCCTAAACCTGCAATCTTGGCATGTAGCGTTAGGTGCACAACTATCACTGTACCACGACAGAGGTACAGTCATGCAATATTGTATTCTTACTTTGAAGAGCCCAAGCCGCCTTTTTCAACGTAACTGCGTCTTCAACATTGAATTTTACGTATTATTATTTTCGATTGTTCTGTACTACCGTGGTACTATCAACGATGATATGACTATGATCTAAAATATGTCTAGGAATGTTTCTCCCCTGTTCTTTTAGCAACAACACGTGTAGTAAGACTCCATTCCATTTTAATTTAATCTACCGTACTTATACTAAATGTACTTTAAAAATAAATATCACTTGAAATTGGCTTAATGATAAACGCGAAGCCATTAATTAAGTTATTATAATAAATCTGTCTTAGTCTCAAAACCTCAAAAAACCAATGGATGTGAATCTATACTCTTACTCCATAATCGTGAAAAGACTGATATAAAAATGTCGTACCTTATTTCATAAATAAAATAATAACGTAGGTAAGTATTTGTCATGAAAATGTGTTTTTTTATATTTTTGGACATGGTTACCAACCATAATAAAAGTAGGCGACGCGACGCGACGTAAATGTTAAAACAACTGATACAATAAACGAGAAGGTTAAAAAAGAGACTACAATATGTAGGTATTATGTAATTAACATTCATGCGGATCATGATTGCATGAATCATTGTTCGCGAAGTAAAATAACACGTCACTAAATAAACTTAAAAAAATGTATTTTTATTATAAAACGCTTAATTAGACACACAAAAGTACAGGAAAACAAAAAATAAGCACTTTGAGACTAATATGGGATACTTTTAAAATTATTATTTTTTGTTGGGGGATAAAAGATACTGTAAAATTTAAAAAAAAAAAATTCATACTATTTAATAAAGTTATTAAATAGTGTGAAAGTTTTTTAACTGCTATTTCCCGCCAAGAACTCCCAACTATTTTACCTACCTTACCGAGTGCTTACCGATAACCAACGAGTAAACGTAGAGATTGTATACAACACATGGATATACATACGGTTGACAATTTGACGTGCCAACCAGCCCGATGACCGTTGAACGGAAGCCCCCGAACAAAGGTCGCTCCATCGAGACTTAAAATACATTGTAATGCAGAAAAAATATCAACATCTGGCCATTGTCTCGCGTGCGCGGGGGAGTCGCTATAAAATAAAATAAATAAATAGCAAAATGTCGCCACCGCACGCGTCATTATTCAAGTGCGATTGACAGCCACTTCCATAGGCCGCGGCGCTCAATAATACGCCTACTTATTGCTGGCGAGCAACGGGACGGCCGCTCTTGATACTTGCTCGTAGAGTTTGCGTCTTAACAAATTCAGCCAAATTCGATAAAGAACATTGTAAACAAATTACTTTTTGAAATTTCTTTGTGCAAATATGTAGTGTCATTCGAATAATTACTTTTTTTTAAAGAGATTCACGAGAAAACAGCTAGTAATGCTATCTATATTTCAAAAACAGTAAACATCCGAGTGGAACTAATTATTAGCTCATAGAAATAAAATATTAATAATTATTTATAATAGTAGGTAAACAGTAATTTGTTTACCAACATTCGTCATTGAATTTGGCTGGATTAATAATAACGCAGAAGTTTTCGTGACATTTAGTTTGACCTAAAAACAGTTGCTCTGTCCTGTTTTTTTATTGGAAATTATTTACAACTGAAAACAATAATAGGTTACAATATCACATATTGAACGAGATGTTTCGGGCTGTATAATTAATTTAAGTAGGTAACAAAAGTGTGCAAAAAGATAAATTGAATATACTTAAACAAAAAGAAAAACAGCGCAACAAAAACGAAATAATCAACTTAAACTTTTAATTCTAACTGCAAAAACAGAAACAAGTAGCTACTTGTGTATGCTACAGAAACAAGTAGCTACTAGTAGATATATGTAATAAATATTTCCTACAATGAAAATAATATTATTGTTTTGGTGTAATTTACACGTGAAAAGTTATTACACGTGTAAATTCAGTTGTGCCTTGTTTTTGCTCATTAAGTAGTTTGTGCACCGTATAAATGAACAGTAAGGTTTTTTTAACGCTCTAGATAGGTGAGTGTGAGGTAGGTACGAAATCTGTGATTTTTTTAGTAAGATTACTAAAAAGTCACAGATTTCGTACCTGAGCCACACCTACAATCTACGGAATTTGAAACAATATTTTCGCTGAGCGACGAAAAAGTCGGGATAAGGAAAAGGTTACAAAATAAAACTACAACGTTGAATGATAATTATTTTTTTCTTAGATTAACATAAATTAATAAGTATTTCACAACAAATACCGTTAACGAACTCTGCGAATCATGAAGTCGTAAATGTCATGTTAAAAATGTTGTTTTGACTTTTTCAAAAAGGTTAGGCTTTAGAGCAAACCCTTAACCGGATCGTCTTTGTTTTAGGCTCAAATTGTAGCTGACTGAATTGGCCAGAGGAGTTCTTCTCAAGATTTTGATATCATTCTTCGTTTCCAAAATATCGAGCACCAAAATAAAAAAATTAGAAATAATTTTTTTTTTTTATTATTACTGTCATAACTTTTTCGTTTTTGACTTTCTTGAATACATATTTCTTTTTGCACTATACAGCTCTCGTGAATATGCGTCTTTGGAGTTTTTTTTAAATATCATATCTTTACATCTCTTTGAGATATAAGGGGATCGCACTTTTTCGTGAAATCGAAACCTACACTGAAGAGAACGAAAAGACATTTCCAATGTCAAAAGAACTAAACGTCACTGGTACGAACGAGTTGCTCCTGTATTGACGACTGTCACGGTATTCGGTGCTATTAGGTCTTTTAATCCTATTATGCAAGAGGCACGCGCTTTACGCTGGTACCTATATTTGTCTATTGTTTATATCCTTGTTTTATATAATATCATTATTTATTTCTTTGTAAGTACTTACCTTATGTTTTAGCTTAGATTAAAACAAAAAGGGAAGATACGGCATTAGCGTCTCGTGAGTGAGCCGCCAAAATTAGGCCTAAAGGCACAATTTCACTTCAGTCACAATTTGCCGAGCGAACAGGCTACATCGCACTATTGCGGATATTCTACTGTGTGAAAAAGAGAAAGACGCTACTCCGCAGTGGCGTCGGAATCGGTCGTACGTATGTCGTACGTACTCGTCTGTTGCGAAGCGACCGAGACGTCAACGCGCTACTCGCTAACTCCCTCGCGCTGACGTTGAAACTTACCGCTTTGTCTCGCTCGCTCGATTTACACTTTATAGGTGTGCGTGTGTGAGTGTTTGCTTAAGTAGTTGAGTAGGACTATATTTTGAATGACTACAAGTAGAAGCATGCCGTATCTTCCCTTTTTGTTTTAATCTAAGTGTTTTAGTAATCAAACGAATATTGTAAATGAATAAAAGATGTAAGACAAAGGCTTACCCACCTATTAAGCTCCTAATTACATACTTTACTTAGTTCACTTATTATAATAAGTTTGCTATAATGTTGCTTTAGAGCTTTGAAAGTATCAAAAACACAACGTCGGCGTACATTTACCGGTCTACGGATTTCCTAAGACGCGTGCGTGTGCCATCGTTTTGAACAACGGTGGCGAATCGCAAAGTTCATGAATAAATAAATTCTATAACTATTTCTTTACAATGAATACGTCGAATAAAATAGTGATTTATCAAAAACGTCAGCTTATTCAATGCGGATAGTCTTTTATAACTTATAAATAAACATCGTTTTTGGGATGACGTACAAAATGGCGCGTAGCGAATGCTAAGTTTTTTTTAATGCTACGTTTTTGGTGGGACAAGGGGTGCTAATGAGTGGAGGACACCCACGCTACGGTGACTGTGCGTTTCGTATTCAGCCTCAACAATGTTTGCGAATTTGTGCAGATGCCTTGGCCAGCATATTGCCCTGTATGTAACTAGGTACTACCCTACCATTTAACTACTCGGTACTTTGTTCATACCGCATTTCATACTTCATTCAAACCGCATTGATGCGTTTGAAATATGGTGCTGGAGGAGAATGCTGCGGATTCCTTGGACAGCTCATCGGACCAACGTGTCGATTCTCTCAAGCAATTGAAAATCAAATTCAGGCTCTCATCCGTATGCCTCTTGAGAATCCTAGAGTACTTCGGTAACATTGCCAGAAGAAGTGGTGACAATTTAGGGAAATTAATTGTCACGGGAAAGGTAGAAGGAAAAAGAGCTCGCGGCCGCAGCCCGATGCGTTGGTGCGACCAAATCCGTACCGCGTTGGACACCTCTCTCTATCCACGATGTACTACACGTTGCCGGCAACCGGTCCAGATGGAACTCAATCATCAAGCGTCGCATATTAATTAAGGAGGTCACGACCCTCATCAACATGAGGATAACCAAGCAAGGAGGAGGACTTTATTCATGTAGATTTTCTATTACAGGTAGTATAATTTTTAATATAATTTATTTTATTAAAAGTATAAGCCTTCAAAATTGTTTGAATACTTTGCTTTAGATAATATTGTTTTACTCACTAAATAATGTAGTGCTGCCATAACTGCCACTTCGTACCTGAGACTATTTATTTATTTAATACACACCCTTTGTTATAATAATGATTATTTAAACTCGGAAGGAAAACAACGCAAAATATCAGCTTGAGACTGATTGAAATTGAAAAACTGCATAAACATCAAACAGCATAAGCGACGATGGGCTCACCACCTTTCACACTGAGCACATGTGCAGCTGTTATTTAATGAAACGTGGACTGCGCAGTGGACTGCTTTTTTGTGGTCTCCATTGCCTAGTCTCTGACTAAACCTTCGGGGATAATAGTCTTGATCGAGTCAGCGTTGCTTGACGGAATATGAACGCTCGGGTCATACGATAAGTATCAATTTCGCGTGAAAGTCGTTAAAGAGTGAACCTTCTGTACGTTTAAGTTATTCTGTGGTATAAGTAGATATTATATTTTGTAAGGCGGCAACTCTGTAACAACTCAACTTACGGGAGAAAAATGATAATCGACGTTGAAACATTATGCCGAAAACCCTTTGTGTATTTACCGCGCTGCTCGTCACCCAAGTCAAAGATCACGTTTTAGCAATTTTTAATTTTGTTACCTGTCCTATTCGAACTTCAGCACTCAAGACACTGGCAATGGCAAGCAAGCAACATGTAAAGATACAACCAGCCTTTTTTTGTCATCTTGTGTTTTGCTTATGTAACACCTAGTCTAAAATGCTACGAGTTGGGTAGGTACCATACCTGTTCTTTTGTTATTTTTTCAACAAAATCCATAAAAAATTGGTACTTAAAAAAAAGACTTCATCTAAAGGCAAAAACTGCTTGTATGGTCTTGAATGGTCTATTTTAGCTTTGCCTTAAAGCTTTACACTTCACTTCGCACCTGTAGCGCGATTCTCTAAGCGCAAACATCGTTAAATAAAACCTTGGTAGCAGCGGCTGCAGCTAATGCAACAGCGGTGGGCGTACATTGGTATTCTTCTAAATAATTTTCAACGCTGCTCGACACTAGCTATCCGCACGGCTGTAAGCGGCGTGATAGGTAATCCCTTCTTTGACATTTCTTGTAAGTAGCTAGGTATAAAAAATCATTACCTATTCTGTAAGTAAAACAACCTCAACTTTGACCACAGCCGTGACTGCAGCGAACGATGTGACGGCTGTAACATCTATGACCGATCACAGCTCAGAACAATAACAAGCATAGAAACCACGCTAAAATAGCAAGCAAAGACATATATTTATCCTTCTTCTTCTTACGAGTCATGCTAATGAGTTAGAAAGAGATGGAGAATGATTGACTTGTCCTAATTTGTGTAGGTGGTCACTAGTTTATTCCACACTAGGGACGTCATTTCTCGGCATTTTATATAAACAAAAATAAAACAAAATATTGAACATGTAAATAAATATGAAGGCGAAGGATAAGCGCGCCGTCAATGACCGAAGTATTATGTTAGCATCGAGGAGACAGAATTTGTATTTGCTTTCCATGCACTATTGTCATTCTGTATATTATTTCGTTGCGTTTCACTACACGCACTACATTACTCACAAAATGCACTTCCACGAGAAAATGATACAGAATGACAGAATGTGTATGGAGAGCGATACAAATCCTGTCTTCTCGACGCTAACATAATAATTCGGCTGTTTCGCTTGCCTTGGAAACAATATAAACTAAAATCGGACAAATTTTCAAAACCTACATTATGGTGCACAAGAAAAACACCTACAATATTATATTGAATCACTGTAGGTACAGCAGCGTCAGATCGACCTACTCAAATCTGTAAAAATATCTCAATCGATATTGAACTCTACGATTTCAACATTAAGTTGAGCTTCGGTTGCAGGTATTTCACAGATTAGTAGGTCGCAGAGTAGGTAGGGTAGGGCGATATGACGCTGCCTGTACAGTCAGCGTTACATCTATCTATCCTTATATATGTAAAATTCTCGCAACCAAATTTCATCCTAATGTCATGTAGAGTTCAATATCAATTGGAATATTTTGACAGATTTGGGTAGGTCGATCAGTGGCCGTGTGTACACACACTACTTTACGTTCTATTGTTAGGCCAAAAAATTGTTAACGGTAAAAGTGGTCACTTTTGCCTTCAGCAAGTTTTGCAAGTTAATAACGAGCGAGAAGCAGTGTACAGTCAGTGTCACATCGGCCTACCCTTATCTGTCAAATTAACTAGATGGATATTGAACTTTATGCTTTGAAAGTAAATCTGAAAATTGATACGAAGAAAATATAAATATGAAGGATTACTAAGGAAATAAAAAACTTATAAATAAACATTTAAAACATTTTTATTACATCACTGCCTCTTAAATAAGAAGGTTTTGGTTAAAAAGCCTTATAATTTGTCACGAGGCGCACATTCCTGTAATTCCAGTTTGGTATTCGTATTGTCAAATATAACTTAGATACGGCTTTTATCAATAGGATTCTGTGATTGTCATCGAAACTTTGTTTTAGAGAATGATTAACAAGATTGCTCAAAATGCTTGTTGGTACAAATGTGTCGCAGACATTGTTCATGATTGATTGATCGTAAAATGTTTAGAACCTAATGACTGCGTTTATTCCATATCCAATTTAGTCTTCTTACTCGCCGGTAAGTCATACTTTATTTATATCATCATTTTTGGAAACCTGTAACCAAAATGTAGAATTTCTAAAATTTGTGAAAATGCAGATTAATGGTAGTGGTAGTAATCAAGAAGACCATTCAATTATGTATATTTTTTAAATTATCAATAGGTAACTTTTAAAGTTATAAATTATTAATATCATGTTAAGAGTAAAACAAGTTGTAAATGAGGCGTATACATATATCATAATTTAAAGATAGATATGCTAACCACTTACACAAAATACTGATTTATCGATATAGAAATGCACGTCACTAGGCGAAAAAACATAACCTTCAACATTTGAACAAAATTTCATTGATTCTTGATGCCTTATATCAGCACAGAACTGGACACAATGACTATTTAGACAAACTATTAGTGTGTTTTAATAGATTTATGCCATTAATTATGTTTAGGTAAAACGAAAACAGTCTGAGCTTACCGATAAAAGGTTATTGTCTCTTGATTATTTTCTTTTCTTATTATAAGGGATTTACAACCCTCAATCACACAAGACATTTTGTCACACGTAACGCATATATATCACTAACAATGCTATGGCTAGTTTATAGGTTTCTTCGGAAGAATACCTTGCAAATAATCAAATTTATCTGAGAGGAGCTACAACTTAGCTTGAAAATAATCCGTCATTATAATGTAACCAAGTTAGGTTGCCACTTATTTACACAGCAACTTAGATTAAAACAAAAAGGGAAGATACGGCATGCTCCTACTTGTAGTCATTTAAAATATAGTCCTACTCAACTACTTAAGCAAACACTCACACACGCACACCTATAAAGTGTAAATCGAGCGAGCGAGACAAAGCGGTAAGTTTCAAAGTCAGCGCGAGGGAGTCAGCGAGTAGCGCGTTGGCGTTTCGGTCGCTTCGCAACAGACGAGTACGTACGACGTACGTACGACCGATTCCGACGCCACTGCGGAGTAGCGTCTTTCTCTTTTTCACACAGTAGAATATCCGCGATAGTGCGATGTAGCCTGTTCGCTCGGCAAATTGTGACTGAAGTGAAATTGTGCCTTTAGGCCTAATTTTGGCGGCTCACTCACGAGACGCTAATGCCGTATCTTCCCTTTTTGTTTTAATCTAAGCACAGCAACAAAAAGAAAATAACGACACAGTGAAGCGCGTACAAACATTTCGGAAACTGTTTTTTTTTATATACCTATAGCTTACACTTACCTATTATTAGAACAACAGTTAATAACGGTTAAGCGCTTCCCCGTAGTGGAATTTAAAGAAGATTTTCATATTTTATAAATGGCTGTGGATAGAGTGCCACAAGCGGCATTTTAGTACGATCGGTTACGATGCCGTAACTACGGCATCCTAGTATCATCCTATATAATCCTCGTACATACAAAGTGAAGGCTGTGGATAGAGTGCCACAAGCGGCATTGTATCTCAATCAATTATATTATATTAATCTCAAATATCAATCGGTTCGGGAACCGCAACATATGTTTTATTTGCCATAATGTTCAGAGGACATAATATTCAAAAGATACTTTTGTATGGAGTTAGATTTCTGTTGTGTAATAAAAAAATAACCACGAAATTCAAGACAATTCTACGCTGCCTTCGCGATTGTCATATATTTCTAACCTATCACGTGACCTACCAGAGTAGGGTAGCTAGTATTTCTGTTGTCTAATAAAAACTTTACGGCAGATTAGGCGGCGTCACTATTATATCAAAAAACATACGGTTCCCGAACTGATTGAGATAAAGTGCTTGTGGCACTGTTTACACTTCCTATTCCTAAATAAATCAGACCTACTGAAGCTTGAAATGTTGGTTTCTTTTCACGTATCATACCTTTTTCCACATAAAAAATGTTTAGTACATTCCGTGAAACGAAACTTGTGTACTCATTCCTTTTCACGTATTAATTATATAACAATGTCGTTTTCACTGAATTCTGGTAGTTTATTAAAACTATTTAAATTTTGTTTATTGATAACTACCATTGTATATTGATAAAGTATAAAGTTAACAACTTTGCATTGCTTTATAATATTTCAAAATAATTATAATAATCGTTGCTAAATACATTGTGTACAGTCTGCGTGTATAGGCATTTCCAGATGACATTACAAATTGACAATTTTGATTTTGACAGTTGTTGTTTGACATTTTTAGCCGCTGTTGATCGTGACTTTCACAAATAAAAACTTGCTACTTAATCATATTTAAAAAAATTGTAAGTATATTTTTATGAATTCACAGTTTACTCGTCAAGTTACTGTAACTACAAATATAAAATAATTTCTTTAGCTTATCTGTATAACTTAAATAAGAGTATTCATTACTGTACAAGATTCCATACAAAGATGCGGCGCTGACCTCCTCAAAAGAAAAGAGTTTTGAATAATACTGCTATTTCCTCTTGCAGTATAATGGCGACGTCCGTAATCAACACATACGCCGACCCCAGCACGACTGACTGGATGAGCGCGCCCCACAGCACTGGCACCTCCATCATGGCCTGCGAGTTCAACGGCGGTGTGGTGATAGGCGCTGACTCACGCACCACCACCGGCGCATACATCGCTAACCGAGTGACGGACAAGCTCACCAAGATCACTGACAAAATTTACTGCTGCCGATCTGGCTCTGCAGCTGACACACAAGCTATAGCTGACATTGTCACGTACCATTTGAGTGAGTTGCAAGTTTTGTTGTTTTAGTATTGAGTATTAGATGAATGTGTGCTTTCTCAATTCAAGTCAGTTATGTTCTTGCAATAAAAGAAAAACACCATGACGGTCACCGGTGACCTACAAACAATTAAATTTCAATTGTGTCTGGTTTTGTGGCAGTCAACGTGTTAAATGTTTTTCTACTTCAATTCAGTCTTCTTTATCTGGGCTATATATAAATAAAGTCAAGTTATATAATGTGAGAAATTCCATTTTTTGTTTTGTTTATTGTCTGAATGGTTTGCAGTTATCTTTAAGCAGATGACTGGCATTGTAACACTTCTGTCTAACCACAAATCCTGAATTGTGCTGTTGTGCAATAAAAATGAACTTACACATACAATGATTGGTCAACAATGAACTCTAGCTGTTAGAGTACTTATGAGTACTTGCTGTTTCATCCTATAATATCATATCAAATCAAATGATCTTATGACGTTTATATTTGCCCAGGCAAATATGATTAATTTTGCTAAATACACATCTAATTGACCTGCAAGTAAACATTGCTTTTTGACAATTGCCAAAGACGCACCGGAGAGTGTTCTTACCCTTCATATTCTGACGCCAAGAACGTTGGGACGGTGAAAGTGTGTTCCTATTCTGAAGTAAGGACTAACCGCTTCAGCATCAATATTCTTGTATAATTTTAAAAAATTCCTTATAATTGAAATAATGTTTTTATATTCATTGTCTAGTTAAATTGACAAAGCACTTGCAAAAAGGACAAAGCGCTTTTTCATACTCTTCAGTTGTTGTGACAAATCTCTTCTTTGAAAAACGTACAGTAAAAAAGTAATCTGTACAAATTCCAGATTTCCACAAGATGGAGCTTGGTGAAGAGCCACTGGTGCAGACCGCCTCAGCCATATTCAAAGAGCTGTGCTACAACTACCGTGACTCCTTAGTTGCTGGTATCCTGGTTGCTGGGTGGGATAAAAAGAACGGAGGTATACAACTAAATTATTTACTAAGCATCAGTGGCGAAGCGTGAAATATTGAGAGAGGTAAGCCGGAGCAAAAAAAAATGCTTACCTACTCCAAGCGCGGGCACGCAGTCTTGAGTCCTTACCGAAAATCTGTGATTGGCATCCTGGCTTCAGTCTTGTATAGGCAGATGTATCTTCAGTCCACTTTTGCCGTTTGTGGTGAAATGATGATATGATGTAAATTAAACAAAACTTAATCGACTAAGTACTAATAATACTACTTATACTCTAAAGCTATTCGTCTATTCTTTCTAACAAAGTGCGCTAAGACATTATCATAAAAGCCGGGAAGAATCTAAAGCTATTAATGCCGACATCTTACAATTCTACCGATTACTTTGCAAATCTACTTACTCTAATTACGTAATTTCAACTTATTACAATATCTACTTACCGCAAATACCTAATTACAACGTACGTCTTCGTAACTACTTTCTACACACAACACAAATAAACAAAGTCCAACTACAATACTAATCATTATAATAGGTGAAACTAACTAATAAATTCAAATACTAATAAAACACAGTCATGCATTCAATGATGAATTGCAATTACGTCAAATTATCTGTCAACAGAACACAAACCGAAAGCGATATTCCTCCGTCCCGCTCACGCGTACGCAAATTGTATAACTGTCTCTATCAAGTAACTCGGATAAAGACGGCTTACCGGCTGCTAATACGCGGGTGGGTTTATTGACCTTTATGTGACGTCATGACGTTTATTTTGTATGGAAGTTTAACTGCCTAAAAGCCGATCGGGCCTGCGGCTTATTTTAAAGCAATATGTTGTTAAAAAGCAAATTTTGTTGATTTAATGTCCATAGTGTAGGCAATTTGTAATGTTTCTTTTATATATTTACTTTTTTAATTACTGATTGTGCCATTTCTCAATTCAAGTAGAGAGTAGTTGTGTTCTAAACTTCTGAAGGGAAGCCGGTGGGAATCGAGTTGTATGGAACCTTCGTCACTGCTAAGCATACATATATAATAATACAAATACATACATCTCTTCATGACCATTATCCCCAAAGGGTTACTCAGAGACCAGGCAATAAGGACCACAAAAAAGCAGATCAATTTCACAGTCCATGCTTTACCAAACAACAACTACACATTTGCTCAACGTGACAGGTGGTCATCCCATCCTATTGCTGCTCTATGCTGCTGTATGTGCAGTCTTTGGTCTGTCTTCGCCTTTTATGTTTTTTTTATGACACCAAATAAATAAATAAATAAACTTCCCTACACTCACACCAATTATCTAGCCCAAGAGAAGCTTCGGTATGAAACTCGTTAAATGGTTACTAGACAACGGATAAACATACTTATAATACTTAAATACATACTTGTTATACATAGAAAACACCCAGACCCGAAATAATTTAGAAAAACTATAATTTCTAAATTGACTCGACCGGGGATCAAACCCTCCCGGATTCGATGATTCTGAGGTGGCGAGGTGGCGAGTTTTCATGGTGGCCCCTCAGAGATGGCGACACCATGAAAACCGGTGTACAAACCACTCGACCAAGGAGGTCGTCGTCATCTCTTCTCTTCAACCAAAGAGAAGAGATGGTTTGTGACACTGATGTCACTACCGATCAGTCCGATCGCTAGTGCAGCATGCATTAAAAATTCCAATACCCACTGCTCCAGAATAAGCCAAGAGTAATAATAAGACTACAAAGATTCCAGAACAATATATTTTAATTTATTTATTTAATCAAACACCAACACAATGAACACCAATAAAATTTACACAACAAAAATACACTTAGGATAACACAAGCCAAATGTCACTGCAATTATAGGTGCGGACTACAGGCAACAAAAATAAGCAAGTAAAAAACAAATATCAGACAAAATTAGTACTAAATTAAATGACTGTTTACAAAACAAAATCAATTTACTAATAAAAAATAATCATGAATTATATTAAATTACTGAATTTACCACAGACATATAATAAGAAGCAGACCAAACATTACAACAAAAAAGCGTGCCCATGACACCTACAGACAAATTTCATGCACACATTTACAATAAAAGGGGCTGAACTCAGGCACGCAAGGGACCTCAAGTACCTACATCTATAGTAATGTTATACGTAAAGAGGATAATTTTATATTTTATAGACATTTGAAGATACTCATTAAATTTAAAAAAAATCACCAGTAGAATGCTAAGATATCTATCATTGAGTGCCAGGCAGGCTATGTCTGTATCTGTATCTGGCTGCGACGCCACCTCATTAACTTAATAGGCCTATTACATCTCGACTGTGATTTTTGCGTAAAATAGACAATTTTAGCGTTCTTGATCCAAGAAAAAAAATACATCACCAGTTTTGACTTATTGAATAATGTAGAATAGCTATTGGCATAGTTCGTAGCGGCCTCGCTTTATGTAAATTTTGCTTAACTTTTTTATGAAACCCAAAATTGATGAAGGTTTTCATAAAATGCGCGAAGGCACTTTTTTGAGCTTCTAGATTGAACTACTGTTCTAAAGAAATGAAAAAAATTAGAATGTTATCTATTATATAGTCGTATAGTGCGTAGCGGCCTCGAAATTTTTAGATATCATTGATTTTATATAAAAAAAAACTTATTCTAAACCAATAAACTTCAAAAATCGCTTCAAGTTAACTGTGAATTTCTCCTATCTACGATATTATTGGGCAAAATTTATACCAGAATAATTGTTACTTCTTGAGAAATAAAGATTGTATAATGAATTTATTATCGTATTTCGATAAAAACGATAAATATAACTGCAAAATTACTACAAAATACGATGCGCCGGCCGTCCGAACTCAGCTTATTCTCGCAGAGTGGAGATTTGTAATATTAAGCATGATTTTATTATCTTATTTCGATAATAACGATAAATACAACTAAAAAGTTACTACAAAATTCAAAAATGCGCATTTTACGCAAACATCACATTTGAGATGTAATAGATCTCTTAATAAAATGCATGAAATACTCGTAGTAGAACCGTTAGGTAAAATAAATAAAAATTAAATAAGTAATTAAAAACAACATACATACATACTCTGCTGGTATTTTTTTAAATAAAAATAAAAATTACAATAAATAATGTCACAATTTTTAAAACTAGTGATAAGACCGCCGGGTGGTCGAGTAGTCAGCGACCCTGACTGCGGGTTACTGTATTATTTTGCAAGTCCCGAAAAATGATATTCGGGATACTTTTTACTGAGTCTGTTTCGGAAGTAATGATGAAGGTTTCTGAAAATAAATAAATTTATCATTTTCTGTATATTTCAAAGTAACAGAGTTGAGAGACTGCTCAGACCCATCTTCTTCATGTTATACCCTAGAATACTGTACAACAATATAATACTTACGTTAACTTACTTAATGTAGTTAATACAGCACTTGAGGTACTCGGCTGTAAATTTTGCAAATTCCTCAAAACATGATTCCCACTGGCATTGCCGGACCTTTTAGTAAAGATTTAGATGAATTCTGAAAAACAAATGTAAAAAGTTATTATTTTATGCACATTTTCATACAAGAATATATCCCTACGACTACCATAGGGTTAAAGGGGTAGGATAGGGTTTAAGTTAACAATATTATTAAAATAATTTACTCATATTTAATTTATACCTAATGAAAAAATATATTGCATACTTAAATCTAATCAATTTTCAAAAATATACCTATTAAACAAAACTGGAGCCTAAATACGGCCCCGTAAAATTGTACAAGTATATGAAACGTCAAACGAGATCAGAGTTACTATATCATTGATTATTGTTACCACAAGAATCTTTCAGAAACTACTTTACGTTAAAATTTTACGAGATTTGCACTTATGACAATTATTCACTACTTCTACAATGCCGAAAGATTAATAATAATCACACAATGACTAAAAAAAACATTATGTGATTAGATGGCACAACAAAACTTACCAATGGAACGTAATTTCAGGTGTTTTTCTATATGAGGAGTTGCCGCACAAGGGCGCACTACACTTCACCATTTTATTTTAGTACATATGGCTCATAAACTTTATTAGATCACAAAAAATAAGCGAAAACAATCTCCTGTACGTCCTTTGTTGACAAGTCTAGGAAGACATTTGTAGTTTGTAGCTTAATTGTAGCTTGTCAAGATGGCGTTTTGCCTCACGGTCCAGTTTGTCTATGTCTGTGGAAGTTTTGCGACATTAAAAAGAAACGAGATGGTCTTATTAATTTCTGGTTGGAGAGAAAGAAGTAGAAATATTGTTTTATTCTCATCTATTATATGTCTGTGGAATTTACGAATAAAACTAATATCATAATTTTCAATTAGATTTTCCATATAATTTATCGCAACTAAAATAGCTCTTAATCTTCATGGCATTAACAGCGAAAACATCAATAGATTCAAACAATCAATAGTTAATTCATTCATTCCTTGTCACTTTCAGGCCAAATCTATTCAGTCCCCATCGGCGGTATGGTGCAGCGCCAAGCGGTGTCCATAGGCGGCTCCGGCTCCACCTACGTGTACGGTTACGTCGACGCTAACTTCAAGCCGAACATGAGCAAGGAAGAGGCCGTGAAGTTCGTCACAAACACCCTCACGCTGGCGATGCTTCGCGACGGCTCGTCGGGAGGGGTGGTGCGGCTCGGAGTGATCACGGAAGCGGGGGTAGAGCGCTCCGTCATTTTAGGTGACCAGCTGCCTAAATTCTATGAGGGTTGATTTTGTATTCCGATTATTTTAAGTTGATAAAATTGTTCCAAAAAGTTTTTTGGTTTCTTTTTTGAGACTTCTTTCGATAGTGGAGTTTTTTCGGAATTACGCGAGATATTCTTTTTACAAACAGTTCTCAAAAACTAAGATAACGAAACTTTGATAAAATTAGTAACTCAGGTGGTCATGGAACCCACGTCCTCCGGAATCCGGGCGGCCACCGATGTATTCAAATATTACGAGTTTGAAACGGGTAAGAGTGAAATAAATATTCTTGCAGATGTAACACTTTTTATTCGGGCAGAGTTTATGCTTAGATGAGTACAGTATAGAAAAGGTAACCCAAAATATAGGCTTGGCTGGCTCGCGTCGACCCACTCCGGCTGGCTGGGGGGGGGGGAGGGGGGGAGTGGGACAGACGTCGGACGATGATTGTCTATGGCGTGGCGTTACTGGCTTGGCAAAGGCTGGCAACACTGCTAAACGATGATTGTCTATGGCGTGGCGTTACAAGTTCTAGCCACTCAAACGTCCACGGTGACTTTAGTCACCCGGCAAAAATAAGTGCGAAACGTCCACGGTGACTTTAGTCACCCGACAAAAAAAGTGCGAAACGTCCATGGTAGGTTTAGTCACCAGTTTAATAGGTCAAAGCACGTAGTACGTAGGTCCGTGAAAAAATTTGAGGTGGTTCTGTGGTTACTAATTCGTCATACAAGTAAAAGAAATCTATATATTGCCACAGAAAATTTCACAGAAAAAAATAATGAAATTGACGAAATTGACAGTTCGCCAAAACGGAATTTTGCAGCGTAAGCGTCTTTAAAAATGTCGAAATACTCTTCTACTTACCATATTTCCTAAATAAGTGCACATCAAAACAATCGCAAACTAATTATCGTTATAGATTGGATAAGTTTGTTTACATTCGTAGACAGTGACATTGCAACTAATTTTTTTTTCTGACCAAGCGCCATAAACACGGCAACGTTCTTTGATAAGGTTGTTGCCCACTGCACCTAGTTCGTAGTTCCGCAAGAAAATTTGAGGTGGCTGTATGGATATCAATTGATCCGTAGAGCAATTGAAACTATGGCATAGTGTACGAGAACCTTTAGTAAAAAAATAAAATTGTTGACAATTTTGACGGTTCGCCATTTTTTTTGCATAGGATTTTTTTGGTGCTAAAAATGTTGTTATTACTCTTCGTAATCATCCTTCTTCTTAATAATGTGCACATCAAAACAATCGTTATGGTTTTAGCTATCGAACATGGTATGATTCTTTATAGTTTCAAACAGTGACTTCCAAGTAATAATAATTTCTACATGTCGATATATTTTTACGTATTTTTTTTTTTTGTCTTGGAATGTTTATTTTTGTAATTTTTGTAATAGATTTTCGTAATTAACTGTTATTTTATTAAAATACTGCGTTTTCTAAGCATTCCGTACGTATATAAAGTTTTGATATAGCCTGAGTAGTTGTTTAGTTCTAATTTTTTTTGTCAGCTCAGTCAGGGTTCGTATTCTTCTGTACACTCTTCTAGCAGCTCTGAAAACAGCTGGACGCTGGGCGCCATGTTGTATATAGGGGCTCGGACGGTTAAGTGGCTAAAATACTTTTAATGTTGGCCGTTGGATGAGTTAAAGTTAACGAAGTGTCTAGCCGGCCAGTGGTTATTTAATAAAAATTAATGTACTGCCGTAGGTCACGTGATAGGTTAGGTACGAGGCTATTTTTTTTTAACAACAGAAATACTAGCTGCCCTATTCCTGTAGATCATATGTATTGTTATAGTTGTCTAATAAAAAAATAACCTCGAAATTACAAAATACATATTCCAATGACTAATAAGTTGTGGCAGAATAGCTTTTTATGTTACTCTGCCGCTAATGAACTATTTCACTACGCTACCATAATGTATATTTAGAATTAAACTTTATTAACTTGTGTTAAGTAACAAATTGGAATACCTAATAACTTACGGCAGAATAACATTATTTCTTAACTTAACACCAGCGGCAGTGTATTATACGTCTGTGTTAAATAACCAATGGCGGCAGGCTAGACTTCCTAAAATTAATTACAAGCAGCGCCATCTAGCGCCGGTCGTTGCAAGACACGGTTCGATAACATATAAATTGTTTATAGGTCGAAATGTGAAACGCTCCCAAAGTAAGAAAAAACAATTGCGAACTTGGTTTTTCAACATCTTTACAGATTGCTTCAGGACAAAACTGTGAAAAAAGTTAACAACTTTTAGGATTTTCATATACATTATATATCTATCAGTCCAAAGTTGGATTTATTAGCAACCTAAAGCAATCTGTAAAGATGTTGAAAAACCAAGTTCGCAATTGTTTTTTCTTACTTATCTAGGTACTAAGGTCTGAGTGTTTCACATTTCGACAAGTCCAAAGTTGGATTTACTTTATTCCCATAACACAATGTCGAAAACCAATGAATGATTTCAACCGGCTGTACCCTTTAAATGGTAAGGCAGCCTCTTCTGTAGGGATATATTCATTTTCTATGGGGAATTTGAGAAAGCCTGTGTGGTCGAATGGCCAAGCCACCGGTTTCAGTCCCAAAGGTCCCGGGTTCGATTCCGTGCGGGTGGTACATCTTTGTATGTGCTCGGTTTGGTTGGTGGTAGGGCTGTTAAGTCCGTCTGGCTAGCTACCACCGTCTTAACTAAGTCTGTCGCCATAACAACAATATTCATAGCATTGTTGTGTCTCGACAGTTTAGTGATGAGATAGCCAGTTCCTCAGTGGTTGAGGATTCCGGGTGAAGCGCGCTTCCACCTTCGGCCTTATCGTCACTCACCGTCAGGTGAGATATATCTATATGTGAGTGTAGAATAAAAAAACCAGCCAAGTGTGAGTCGGACTCGCCCATGAAGGGTTCCGTAGCAGCAAGTAACATCATATAAAAGGTCTTGTAGTTCGTTGTAACTTTGATCGATGTTTTAATAATAGTGTATTTTTTTTAAATTAATTTATGACATATAAAAAAAAACTATGTACCTACTTACTAGAAGTTTGCATGGTAATGTACATCATATTTTTTTTTAGTTTTATCGTTCTCTTATTTTAGAAGTTACAGGGGGGACACACATTTTACCACTTTGGAAGTGTCTCTCGCGCAAACTATTCAGTTTAGAAAAAAATGCTATTAGAAACCTCATTATCATTTTTGATCTATCCATAGATAGCCCACACGTATGTATGGGTTTGATGAAAAAAAAATTGAGTTTCAGTTCTAAGTATGGGAACCCCCAAAATTTAATGTTTTTTTTCTATTTTTGTGTGAAAATCTTAATGCGGTTCACAGAATACATCTACTTACCAAGTTTCATCAGTATAGTTCTTATAGTTTCGGAAAAAAGTGGCTGTGACATACGGACGGACAGACAGATATGACGAATCCATAAGGGTTCCGTTTTTTGCCATTTGGCTACGGAATCCTAAAAAAGAAAATACAATTTAATTTTTTAAAGCTCTTTATTTTTTATATGCTTAAACCAATGTAAACGTCATATTATATTATAAAAATTACCACTGTAACGTAAACATTTATGACTCTAAATACAAATAGTTATTATACTGTGAAATTAATGATAATTTTTCATCGTTTTTTTTTTAATTTTATATTATTTGGTTTATTTGACTTACACTTATTTAAAGTGAAATACTAAACAAATCTACTTGCGTTCATTTCACATACACATATTATTTTTAAAAATTACCAAGGTTCATAAAGACAGCAATAATAAAACCATGTCCTACTGTATGTAAGGTGTATATTGTTTGACGTCTGACGATAAGATTAAGTTTAATTTCAATGCGCAGTGTTCGCGTATTTTCGTACTTTAGAAAACACCGTTCATTGATAACGATATAATATGGTTTGGTAAACTATTAACTTTTCATAACACCTCCGCGGGCATCTTACTGTCTCATTCAAGTTGCATACAAAACTACAGAGGAATAAGGCAAGGCGCAATTTCAAACACACCAGCCACTGTCACGTCCAAGGTGAGTATAGTCACCGAGCGCAAAAAGTTCGCATACGTCCCGGGTGAGTATAGTCACCCGTGGACAGTGGCGAATTTTGTACTCGCATACGTCCAGTCCGTGAGTGTAGTCACCCAAAACACGTAGTACGTAGGTCCATCAAAAAATTTGAGGTGATTCTGTGGTTACTAATTCATTATAAAAGTAATCTATCTAGAAATCTATTAGGCTATTACCATTAGGGCAAACATAATTTCAAAGAAAAAAATAATGATATTGACGAATATTGACAGTTTGCCAAAAAGGAATTTTGCAGCGTAAGCGTTTTTAAAAATGTCGAAATACTCTTCTACTCACCGTATTTCCTAAATAAGTGCACATCAAAACAATCGCAAACTAATTATCGTTATGGATTAGTTAAGTGTGTTTACATTTGTAGACAGTGACATTCCAATTTAAAAAAAATTCTGACCAAGCGCCTAACGGCCGAAATTAATAACCGATCCACAGATAGAGATAGGATTACTTTAGATTTGTTGCCTAGATATTTCTGTTAAATGACGGGAAATAACAACAGTTGCCTAGTAACAAATCCAAATTAGGCATATCTCTATCCGTGGATATTAATTTCGGCCGTTACGACACGGCAACGTTCTTTGTTAAGGTTGTTACTCACTACACCTAGTTCGTAGTTCCGCAAGAAAATTTGAGGTGGCTCTATGGATATTGATTGATCCGTAAGCAACAGAAACTATGGCATAGTGTACGAGTACCTTTAGTAAAAAAATGAAAAAAAATTTTTACATAAGATTTTTTTGTGCTAATAATGTGTTAATTACTCTTCGTAATCATCGTTCTTCCTAATAATGTGCACATTAAAACAATCGTTATGGTTTTAGCTATCGAAAATGATATGATTCTTTATAGTTTTAAACAGTGACTTCCAAGTAATAACGACTTCTACATGTCGATATAAAAAAAATATTTTTTGTTTTTTGTCTTGGAATCTTTATTTTTGTCATTTTTGTTAGAGCTTTTCGTAATTAACTGTTAACTTATTAAAATATTGCGTTTTCTAAGCATTTGGTACGTATTTTAGGTTTTGATATAGCTTTAGCAATGGTTTAGTTCTAAGCTTTTTTGTCAGCTCGAGTAGTCTCGGTCAGCTTCGGCCAACTTTCTGACAGCTGTCAGAAAGCCGGACGTTAGACGCCACGGGCTGAGACGGTTTAGTGGCTAGTGACGAGAAGTGGGCGCAGGATGGCGGGCTATTTAGATTTATTTTACAGCTTTAAACTGACTGTCCCACTGCAGGGAAAAGCCCTCCATCATTGAAATCATGTCATATCGCTACAATTGGCTACTTGACAGTTCCCGCAAAAGTATTAAAATTTACTAACGCTTATTTTATACCTCTTACAATATTTTTTTTCTCGAAAAAGCTTTATTTAGTAGAAAAAAAATTATTTTCCTTCATTTTGCCCTGTGACGTCACACTTCAATAAACAAACCTGACAGAGTTTTTGTTTATTTTGTGAAATGTGACGTCACACGAATCTCTATCATGGCCGCCCGTGTTTCGGGTCTTGTTATACACAGATAAAAAATAGCAAATTTATTTTGTAAAAACGAAATATTTTATAATTTCATCCTAAAAGAAACCACTGGATTATCATTGTTTAATTATAAACTACCATAACCGACATATATTTCATACTTTATTGTTACAACTGTCAAATAGCCAATTGATGGGTGTTGGCTCACCACACTTGCCATTTGCGGATTGGTGATTTCGATTAGGTGTGTTGTAAATTGCATTTTATCTATATAAAATCAATTGCCGAAAGGTTTGTATACTTCACACTTCAGACCGGTTCGACCGATTTGGTAATTCTTTTTTGTTGTGTTCGTAATTGTCAGGATAAGGCTTGCGTGCTAAAAAAAATTTTGGAAATTTGTCACGGGGAACGGGTACACGCGGACGAAATCGGGGGCAGGCTGCTAGTTTAAATATAATTTTGAACGAAATTTGAATGAGACCGCAAGCCGCTCTCGCCAAACTCGCTGTCATCACCGATGACTTTTCGCATGACGGTGAGTGGCTCTGCCAAAGTAAAAGGTTCTAAAGTGCGTTAGAAGTGCTTTAAGTGACGACCCCGAGTTCCTCCATGGTGTCGAGGTCCCGCATAAGCATCTGTATGGTTTGCTTGGTGCGCGGAAAGTAATCCGCCGTCTCGTCGTCTTCGAACGATGGGTCTTGGGACTCCAGTTCTGAAAGGGGAAAGTAAAGTCAATATCGAAGTTCCTATACGGTTAATATAAACATAGAATATCAAACTACATACTAAATGGTCCCATTCCATTTCGATGTTCTATCACTTTCAAAGAAAATGTTTGCCTCAGATAGAAGCACACTCCGATAGGTAAGAAACTATGTATCTTACCTAAAGACTATATAACCAATTGACTGCGCTTGCGGTCTCATTCAAAGATTGCCCTTCTCACTAAGCATATGATAAAACGAGTGTATGTGAGGATTTCCGCTTCAGTGTGCTTCTAGCTGCCGCGCGTATCACACTGTGACAGAAACTATCGTTCAAAGCGACTAACTACGTCAAAAATGCCAAGTTGTGCTGTGAAATGGTGTGGGAAGTCGAGTACTACCTCAAATTATAAAAAATACGGTATAACCTTCCACAGGTAAGTAGTATTTATTTAAAATTTATGCAAATACTTTTACCTAAAATAAAATTATTTGCCTTGATGTTTTTCTTGCCGTCTCTGTCTTTCCTAGGCTTAATTTACTATGCAAATGTCTCTTTCGTTCTCGGTAGTGCCGAACGAAATATTTTTAAATTTATCGATAAAATTAAATATTTTTATTTTTGTCGCGATCTTAAAATTGTATAAAGTTTAGAGTTTTTTAGGTTATTTCAAAATTGAAAGGTATCTAAATTATGATAACTTTGCCATTTTAAAAATGCATAATATTTAAATACATAATAATTACATTACCTGCCTGCCTTACCTAAGTATATTTTTTCCAGATTCCCAAATGATATAGAAAAAAAAGAAATTTGGATGAAGGCTTCTGGGAGAGAAGAATTCTTTCCTGCGAAACATAGTGTCATATGTACACGACACTTTACATCTGACTGTGTCGAACAGTTGAAAAATCGACGACGTCTTTTTAGCTCAGCAGTTCCTACGTTATGTTTACCTCTTATGGTACAAGATTTCCAAAATAACGTTTCTCGAGTCCTCATACAAATGAAGTTTTTAGTAAAATTATTAATTTTATCTTTTTCAGACGACTTCGTCACCAATACACAATAATAATGAGACACAGTCCGAACCATCTTTACCATTAGAAACTGAACCTGTGAGATCATCTGTAATATTTTTTACGTATTATAAAATGACACATACAAAATATTAAAAAATAAAGGGTTCAAACATTTTTGTACGGAAGCTGGCATATCCACTTGCCGCCATTTTGATTTTTTTCTGAAGTTTCCGCGCACGGTTTTAAGTGGTTTAAATGGATAGAGGATACTTTAACAAATAAAAAATGTCATGACTTAAGCTACCCTAAAGTGTCACGTTCCCGAGATATTTGGAGGTAAAGATCGCCATGTGAAAAAATAACAATCATTAAAAACCCCTCCACTGCATTCAAATGATAGTTCCCAAGTATTTATTAGAAGGCAGTACAACATAGTAGCACGAAAAAACGCTATTTTGTCAAAATAGGTAACTCGAACCGCGGTGGTTGGCTTGTTTTATATCCCGTCGTCGCCGTCGCCCACTTTAATCGTGCGTGGAAACTTTAGAAAAAAATCAAAATGGCGGCAATGTGGATATGCCACAAAAGTTCTATCCCCTTTATGATTTATTTTTTAAAAGTCTTGGCAGTTTTAAAATGTCTAGAGGTCAGCTTTACTCACGCAATATGTCTGTTACTGTCTAAATAGTTTTGGCGAATCCCATCGTATAACAGTGAGTAAAGCCGACCTCTAGAAATTTCAACGTTTTGGCAGTTTGTTTTGAAAACATATTAATGTTTTTCGTTATTTTCAGAATTGTAACATATCTAACATCATCGAAGAAGTACATTTAACACCAAGAAAACAAAAAATCAAACGTCAAATTGAACACCTTAAATTTAACTTGATCCGTAAGAAGAAGGAAGTAAAAAGACTTCAAGATAAAACTAGTAGCCTAAAAAAAGTATAGCAAATTTAAAAGAAATTTTAGAGACATTAACAAAGAAATCTTTAATAAACAAAGAGGACGAGGACATTTTGAAAAGTAGTGGTGTTGAAAATAGGGAAGTAGTGAAAAGGCAGCATCAAAAGTGTTTAACAGGTCAAATACCGAAAACTAAATATTCTCCAGAACTTCGAGCCTTTGCACTAACACTGCATTTTTACTCACCTAAAGCATACGCTTATGTACGGAGAGTATTTAGTACTTGTTTACCTTATCCAATTACTCTCCGGAAATGGTATCAATCTATTGACGGGCAGCCCGGTTTCACTAAAGAATCCCTCCACGCTCTCAAAGTAATGGCTCAAAACAGGCAAGATCATCAAATGTATGCCACGATAATATTTGATGAAATGGCTATAAATCGCTGTATAGAATAGCATCCTCAAGGTAAAAGATTTTATGGTCATGTCAATTACGGCACCGCTCTGAACTCTGACTGTCAAAATGAAGCTAAGGAGGCCTTAGTTTTTCTTTTAGTTCCGATAAATGCGTCGATCAAAATTCCTTTTGGATATTTTTTGATTAATGGAATCAATAGTGACCAAAAAGCATCCTTATTAACTTAAGCAATACATCTTATTGAAGACACTGGCATTCGTGTCACATCAGTGACATTTGATGGATGTCCCACAAATTTGACAATGGCAACAAAATTGGGATGCAACTTTGATCCAAACAATTTTACCACTTCATTTAAAAATCCCTGCAACGACTCAAAAATAGCCATTTTCTTAGATCCTGCATAATCAAACTTGATCTTAACACATGATCAAACTTGTTCGAAATTCGCTGGAACATTATGAAAATATTTTTAACCAAGAGGGGGGTACCATATCTTGGAAGCACATTAACAAGCTACATGAAGTACAAAAAAATGAAAATTTTCATCTGGCAAACCGTCTGAGGGCTGATCATATATTTTTCAAAAGTAAAATTATGAAGGTTAGTTTAGCGACACAAGTTTTCAGTAAAAGTGTCTCGGATGCTCTTACTTTTTGTAAGGATCAGCTTAAATTGCCTCAATTTGCAGATATTGCACCGACTGCAGATTTTTGCAGATTAATAAATGATCTTTCTGATATCCTAGATTACGCATACTCATGGATATGATTTAAAACGTGCAGTGAATAAAGATAATTCGACATCCATTATTTGTATATTAGATAAAGCCAAGTCCAAAATAATGAAACTATCAACTAAAATCATTAAATCGAATAGTACTCAATTAGTTCAACTTATAAATTCACCACGGAAAACGGGATTTGTTGGATTTTGTGTTTGCATAGAGAGCGCTAAGCAAATGATCCAGAAGTTGATTCTTACTTCCGAAAATAAATTAAATTATTTACCATTTCACAAAATAAGTCATGACCACCTTGAACACTTTTTCGGCAGTGTGAGATGTCACGGTGGATCAAACAATAATCCAACAGCTAGACAATTTGAAAGCATTTACAAAAAATTGCTAACTTATGCCCAAATAAGAAATAGTGGAATTGAGAATTGCTCAGAACTTAATCAAATTACAGTATTGCAATGTACATCCGCATTGGATCGCATAAATATAACCACTAGACGCAATAATCAAAGTGAACAAAGTGACTGCAATGAGAACCCCGAAGAAGACGAAATAATGCAAGAAATTTTGCTATCGGAATTTAGTGAAAAAGTTGTTGAATACATGGCTGGTTATGTTGTCCATTCACTAACAAAAAAAATAAGATGTCAAATATGCATCGGAGCACTAATCGGCAATGTCAACAAAGAAAGCTTAGCAAAGTATAAAGATGTCCGAAATAAACTTATGTACGCGTCATCAACTGTAATAGATATATGTCGTCGTTGTGAAGCTTGCATAAAAAAGACTGTATTTATTCCGGAGGGAAAACCATAAAATCAAAGTATAATTCAGATTATTTTGTTGCGACAGTTTTGAAATCATTTATTGGTAACGATATTTTTCCGGACATATTTTTTCACCAATTTGACACAGAGTTGACAAACCACCTTGTTGATTTGGCGTCATGTGTGGTAAAAAATATGTAGATTCTCGGCTGACATTTATAACTAAAAATAACCACAATCCTAAGGAATATGTACGTAAAATATATTCCAAGTTGATTCATTTCAAGAATCAGTAGATATCTTTGGTGTCGTATTATATAAATATATTAGTTAATTATTGGATTTATTCTTTTATTACTCACGAATATCCTCACATCAAACTAAAATGTTGATAAAATGTATCGATATTCGATAATTTTTTCGGTCTCCCTACAACAAACACGTGTAAATGAAGTGACCAATCACAGTTGCCAATGACCCGTTGCCCCCGCACCGCTAATCGGTGAATTGTGTTTCTAAGAAAAATGCATCTATGCGCTCTCCACTGGCTAAGTGCTCCCTTGATCTTACCACAAAAATACACAACTAAATTAAAACTAGTTTATTTGAAATGAAAACTAGTTTATTTAGCTACAACACACGAGACTGCTTCAACAATAACATTATAACAGCATGGATAATAAAAACACTTATTCTAAGTAATAATAGCACATTTTTGTCTCACGGCCGCAGCCAAACAGGTAGCCAAGCATTTTGTCAGGTCCAATGGAGCCTGACGCTGGTTTTCATTGGGCTCCTTCAAAAAAAATTCTTTTTTTTCAACTATGCTATCAATGTTGTTATTACGGAATTCCCTCTCAACCACTTTTGGGCTATATTCGCTTGTACACGATCTACTCGCACGCTACTGCACGTAGAGGCGCGGTCGGAACGGAGCGCAAGCGAATATCGCCGGAAAGGGGTCGGCCGGCAACTTCCCCGGTTATAAATGAATACTCTTTGTAAGGGCACAGCTTCATACAATTCCGGTTATGTCAATTATCTATTTATTTAATAACAGCTATAATATATAATTAGAGCAGTGGATTGGCAAACCAAAGGTCATGGGTTCGAATCCCATTCGAGCTTCCTGAGACTGGTTGATTTTTTTCTAGTAAACATTTTATCCCATAGCTACAATGATCTCGCCTGCGCTTCGATGGAGCCATCCAGCCGCGTTGATTGGTAAGTGTGATTGGAGAGTGTGAGATTTGTTAGGCGTTCGTCCTACACGCATTTGGGTCAATACGCAGTTCGTCCTAAAATTCTGACGAATAGCGAATTGACTTAGTAGCAGCTTGTCCTATACGCAGTTCGTCTAATACGCAATGCAACGACGCATGGTGCCAGAAACGCAAATAACCGTACACGCAAGATTTTTAAAATCTGGTAGTTTGCTTTTGAAAACGAACTAGAGAGACAAACAATGTTTTTTTTTCTCATTTATCAATTTTATCATCAAAATTTCATCATCAGCCTATAAACGTCCCACTGCTGGGCACAGGCCTCCCACGTCGACAATAGCACGTGGGGATGTTGGGCCATAACCCACCACGCTGGCCCAATGCGGGTTGGTAGGTTTTAACGACTGTCATCTTACGACAACAACCGGGACCAACGGCTTAACGTGCCTTCCGAAGCACGGAGGAGCCCGAGATGTTTTTTAATTGGTCACCCATCCAGCGACCCGGCATTGCGAAAGTGGCTTAGCGAGCAAGATCGCAAGCCGAACGCGCTAGCCGCTGCGCCATCGAGCTCCTCACGTCCACACATCAAAATTTGTACATTGACAATTTTTTTAATAATAATAATAAGGTATATAGGGCGAGCTGCTACTAAGTCAATTCGCTGTTCGTCAGAATTTTAGGACGAACTGCGTATTGGCCCAAATGCGTGTAGGACGAACGCCTAACAAATCATTGGTGAGCGAGTTTACCTTGTTCGCTGCTACTGGACTCCGTGAAACAGAGCGTGCCTTTCGTCCATGTGTATCTAGTTTGTATATGAATGTCTAAATACTAAAAGGGAACATGTTATAGTTCGTGCAAAACTTCTAGCTCGCTCTGAAGTTGCGACGCGCAGGTGTACAATTAGCAACATTATCATTAGAGCGTTATAATGATAAAATAACATAACATGACAATTTATAAATTAAGCGTTTTATTTATCTTTTAATACCCAAAATTAAGCAGGATAAATTATAATAACAACAATTAAATTATAAGCATACATATATTTAAAAAAAATTAAAATTTTTATGAAGCTGTGGAAACATTAAATTACATTACAGTGGTTTTACACCTTTTTTAGAGTCTGTTAATGATTTGCTTGAGCACGGCAAGACTTCGCTTTCATCATCGTCAGTTTACAGATACCTTTCTCTGCTTCTTGCTTCATAAACTCCGATACGTTGTAAATATTGTTTTTTTGCTTGCCGACGTAAAACTGTATTACGTCTAGGCATTTTAACAGCCTTTCAAAACAGTACTCCTAATACAATAACAGTATGTAACAAAAAAAAAAAATCAACAACTTAAAACAGTAACGTAGGTAATAACAACAAACAATAAATACCTAATATCGCGACGCGATCAAATAAAAAGTACACGTGACTGTACTTTCCACTGCTAAACCAAAAACAAACGAATATACATGGCGAGCGCGCATGCGCAGGGGTGCGCGGGGGTGTGCCCCGCCCCCCCTAACCGCTTACGTCCCGCCGATACCTATATTGTGCTACTGCGACGCCACTCGCCTCGTGTTCACAGCGAGCTAAATGATTGGCGCGGGTTATACTTTTTTACCCGAAATACTTTTTTGTCTAAATCGCTTGGCAACACATATAGGTATTTCCAAGCGATTGAGACAAAAAAATGTGACATGCCCTTTTGGTATTTAGACATGCTTCCGTGTTCGAAGTTAATAATAACTAGCATTTTGTCAGGTCCAATGGAGCCTGACGCTGGTTTTCATTGGGCTCCTTCAAAATAAATTCTTTTTTTTCAACTATGCTATCAATGTTGTTATTACGGAATTCCCTCTCAACCACTTTTGGGCTATATTCGCTTGTACACGATCTACTCGCACGCTACTGCACGTAGAGGCGCGGTCGGAATGGGGCGCAAGCGAATATCGCCGGAAAGGGGTCGGCCGGCAACTTCCCCGGTTATAAATAAATATAATGTGACATGCCCTTTTGGTATTTAGACATTCTTCCGTGTTCGAAGTTAATAATAACTATAGTATAGTGTCTCACCCGCCACCTGCGCCTCGACGGAGTCCAGCCGGGCGTCGAGCACGGCCTGGCAGCGCTGGATGTGGCGCAGCAGGCGCTCGCGGCACGCGCCGTTCTCTATGGCCGCCTCGGGCTGCGGCGCCGGCACCTCGGCTGCTGGGGACCATCACTTTGTTCATTCGCATAATGTACCCGCATAATGCACCCCACTGCCCTACTCATGTAGGGCACGTGATAGATAGCGATTGTCTTAAATTTCGAGGTTATTCTTTTTTATTAGACAACAGAAATACTTTGCGCATGGGGTGCATTCTGCGACTGAACCGTAATGCTGCTACTACACCTTATGGTAAAATTACAGTACACTTATATCTACTTCGAACTAAAACGTTAATTATCTGTTATCTGGTGGTCATATAATTAAGAGCGATTTATAAAACAGAACAAATCATGTAATATTTTATTGTGTTTCTCTCTGAAATTATTATGAAATATTCACAAATGACCAAAACGAATGGAATTAGGGATAAAATGTGTTTTTTCTGAAGAGTAATAATTTCTTTTACAAACAAAGCTGAACAAATAATTAATAACGAACATTGAATTGTTCGAGAATTTATTTTGATGAAACATAGGCTAAGAAAAAATACATTAATTACGTGAAATTAGTTTACGCGCGCTCCGCCGCTTGTTCGACGTGAACACACACAAACGTCTCAAGCGTTTGATACTGCCGCTAGCGCGCCGCGCGCGGCATCGCTAGCTTGCCCGCTACTTACCCGCACGTGCGTTTCGTACGTGAACACTTGGATGAAACGTCATGTTTGATATTTCGTGACCGGGCCCGCCACCGTGCCCGCGAGTCAACATGTCTCAACACTTAATAACTGCTTTGCAGCGGCAAGGCATCGATTCTATTAATTTCTTACATTTTTCAAAAAAAATTTAGTTCCACTCTTCTAAAAAAAAACATTATAAAGCTCTCTCAATTTGCCGCATTGTCGATTTGATACTCTTTTCTTGACTTCGCACCAAAGACAAGAATTGGCCAGTTTAAAGGGCCCTGGTGGCGGCCGGCCGGCCGGCCGTTGCCCCCGTCTGCCCAGCGATAAGTACCTACGAAAAAACACGAATTCCTTTTTTGTCATTTTTGTCATGTGTTTTTTGTCAACACGTGATCAGTGCTTGAAGTTTCTTGCGGTTTCTAGCAGTCATCTCATAGATATGGGATAAAATGTTAACTAGAAAAAAAACAACCAGTCTCAGAAAAGCTCGAACGGGATTCGAACCCATGACCTTTGGATTGCCGTTCCACTGCTCTAACCGCTAAGCTACCCAGAAGACTCATTGAATTTTTTCTAGTAGTTTGTGATTTACGCTACAAGCTAGCAGTATTACGTCACTGTGATATCTACCTTCACAGTCGAAAGAAATACTATTGCAGGTATTTAACAATCGATAAAGACATAATTGTTTATATCTTTATTATTGAAATTCTGCATCCTAATGTCATGGGTTCGAATCCCATTCGTGCTTGGACTGGTTGTTTTTTGACGTGACAACGTCTTATAAATTGGTTTGCCGGGTGACACTTCAAGAAACTGCGTTACGCTCCGCTCACGTTATGCGCTCACAATGAGAGCGAGTGAGAGGCACGCGTCCCTTCCACTCGGGCATGGTTAGCCCGCCTAAGAGCGAGAGAGACAGACATAAAAAGTGAAAGGCACGCGTCCCTTCCACTCGAGCACAGTTAGCCCGCCTAAGAGCGAGAGAGATTTCATCCTTCTTCCTACTATACGAATGAATATTCACATTAAAATTATTTTACCACTCAAAGTCGTTGTCACGTAAAACTTTCGCCCGTATACCGACTTTACAGGCAACCATTTTTTTTTGTAGTAAACATTTTTATCGTATAGTTGAGTGCTGTAACCTTGCACGTTCCTCGCGAGCCGCTCCAGCTCGGCGGCGTCGAGCGCGCCCGGGCTCGCCAGCAGCCCGCCCAGCAGCGGCGCGCCCAGCGGCCCCTCGCGGTGGCTGAATCTGCAAGTGTTACACGAAACTAGTACCACAAAAGGCTAGTTGACTACATTTCAAAATCATATTAAAACGATACCTGTTTACCTATTTTATCCTAAGAATAGTTTATTTAAAAAAAAATCGATCCTTTACAATATTTATTTAGCGTTTTTATATTCCGATTTAAATTTAACGCAAAAACGCTTAAGAGGCCTATTACATCTCGAAAGTGATTTTTGCGTAAAATGGCCTCTTAAGACCCGCCATATTGAGTAAATGACGTCACGCCGTGCCAAACATCCGTTTCGTTCGAGGCTTTTTCTATAGAAATGTCACAACAATAAAATAACATTTGGCACGGCGTGCCGTCACAGCGTCTGATTTCCGTTTAATGTCATATGACGGAATGCGTATTATTGTCGATTTTTTTCTTTAAAAATATTAATAATCCGAATTTTTTATAATGATATTTTAGATATTTTGTTTCTATAAAACATAATTGATCATTCGAAACGCCAATCCACCCGATTTATTCTTTACTCATCCAGCAGCGCTGGCCGACGGCGCGCGCCTTACGAACGGCGCGTTTGAACTGCGTGACTATGAAACTCAACTATCGCTGATCAAACGCGTGACTCTGAAATCGGCCTTAGTCAACCCTTTAACGGGCACAGCATGTTTAAATTTTTCATTGGTTTTCGACCTTATCTCAATTGCATAAAGTTCAAAATACAGTGACAATATATGTGCCACTGCCTTAGGCTGGCCTCACACAGCCGGAATGGCTTGCTGAATTAAGAATCTGAATTTAAGATTCTGAATTCCGGCACCTTGACTCACACATTCTTAAAAATTCAGATTGATCAGTAGTCTTGTGACTCCCGGCATAAGCAAACGTCTCTAGCCGCTTGCTGTTTCAACCAGGGTTGCCATTTTTTTTTCGCTGTTCCTACCAATTGACGTCCTCCATGGTCAAGTGGTTAGCGCGCCGGGTCTGGCGTCGCGCCATCTCTGAGATCCCGGGTTCAATGCCCGGTCGTCGAGTCAATTTAGAGAAAACTGTTTTTCTTAATTGATTTCGGGTCTGGGTGTTTTTCTATGTTTATGTATATTTATCCATTATCTAGTTTAACCATATTAACGAGTTTCATTAAAGCTTATATTGCTATCAATTTTTTTTTAAACAAAATATAAAAATAAAAATTTATGGTAAGTCCTGCTAAAACTGCTAAGCGTTGTTTATAAAAATGCACCAAAACTGCTATATTTACCTTTATAATTTTTAAGAATTGAAGTACATCGAAAATTAAACACTATTAAAGCAACGTATCAATAAGATAACATACAAACTAAATATCTAAAATTTACTTTTAAAAATGCTATAAAAGTAGGATCCTACTAAAAATGGCAACACTGAATTAATTCAGAATCTGAATTCCAGCATGTGTGTGCCGCTCTATATAAAATGTATGGGAATACGCGCGTTCTGAATTCAGAATCTTAAATATTCAGACACGGAATTCCGGACGCTCGTCCGCTCATTCTTCCAGATCGATCTGAGAAATTCAGATTCTGAAAAAATCAGCATGTGTGTGGAGCATACTGATATTGTATGGTATTCCGGCCTTTCTGAATTCCGAATCTGAATTAAGATTCTTAATTCAGAAAGCGATTCCGGCTGTGTGAGGCCAGCCTTATAAAGGGTTAAGGCAGGCTACCGGACACCACGCTGCGTCGCACGGCGCCGTGTTTACGTGCAAATTAGTTTATTTTTAGTTTTATGTTATATCCTCTGTGGTAGCGCGCGATTTTATTATTGTTGCGTGACCTGAAAACGAAAAACGCATTCAGCAGAGGCCACAAAAAGCTTCTTCTGACATTGCAGTTATGTGACGTATAAATAATAAATCACCTTTAAGTTATGCACGATACGCGCGTCGCAGGCTGGAGATAGCGTCCCTACGCTGGCCGGCGCCGATGAGGCAGGCAAGTTTTTCTTTCTTCCTCCTGTCATACGTACTTAACTGTTTGGCTCTGAACATGGCCTCCAAGCCACCTCAGTAGGCAGGTTAGATACTGTCTCGTGGTACGCATTTGCAACTCTCATTTTGCAGTTTCTTTCGCATAATTCGCATTGCACATTTTTAGTACACATTTTAGTTAGGTATGTTACATTTTATTTTTTTTCATATCGTTTTTTTTGTTATTTTATTCCGTTTTTTTTTTATTTTTTATCCGCAATGGTAGGAATGTAGTGCATACAGCCACGATTATTATTTGTGTAGTTCAGTAATATTTAGTTACATTTATCCATACCTTATCTTATTTGTTTATCCTTACACAATTTTGTACGTATGTTTATCAATATATTATTTATGCATCTAATCTTTTTCTGTTATTTGACGTCACCTCCCTTTAAAGGCCCTGTCAGAATATCAGCGCTGCTTTGTCACTCTGCCCAACTTTGAGGGACGTGGCAGCATATTGCTGAGACGGGGTCCTTGTTGGCCTCACACACTATTAGCTAGGTACCTGTTTTTATTTAATTTTTATAATTTTGTTTTTTATTGTATCATTTTTATTTTGTGATCCTGTGTTATTTTGTTATCTTTTATTTATAATATATTTTTTTGGTAATTTATATTTACTGTTAAATGTGCTGTATTGTGTGATAAGTGTGTGAGTGTCAATAAATATTTTCTTATTCTTATTCTTATTATGACAGCTGTCAAAATACCCCAGGGTGGCGCGCAGTCATATTATGACTGCGCGTGGGTGGGCCGTTTTTTGTTTACGTTATCATTAAGTGCGCACGGAGCTGGAATAGGGAGCGCGTGACAAAACACGCTATGTTAAACAAGCATACCAATACAATTGAACTGCGTTATACGAGAGAATGTTTACATTAACAAGTCGACCCTTTTTTGCCGCCTTATCGGCCCGCCGATTTCAAGGTCAAGAGTTCTTAGACTCACTGTGTAAATAAAATGTATGAAGACTAGTAATTTTCTAATCAGATTACTGTAATTCAATGTGTAATGTTATAAAAGAAACAAATACTTCTTTGAAAAATGGTTTTATTTATACTGTCTTGGGGTTTACAAAAAAAAATCGGAAAATAATAAATAAAAAAAAAACCTTATTTTTAGCTCATTATTGAAAAAAACGAATAGTTTCAATTGTAAATATTATTATTTAGGCAGTTAGCTTATTTCATTACGAATACGTAGACTTATGATACATGCATATTTCCTTCCTAACTTTTGAGATATGACTCATAACCAGTGGTCGGAGTAGGTATCGGAGTTTCCAAAAATTTGGTAAATAGAGTAATAAAATAAAAAACCATATGTAAGCAAACAAAATTGTTTATTGTTAATACAAATAATCATTATTACAGTTTTATTAAAAATAATTATTTTTAATCCTCATCGGTTACAAGTTCTACATTTTGATTTTCTGTCTCTATACAATTAAAATAAATAACTATAATTTTTTCAATATTTTCTAATTTTAAGCTATTTCTTTTAACATCTAAGATCCATTTGTAAGTGGAAAATGATCGTTCAACATCTGTAGATGTCAATGGAGCGAATTTGAAATAAAGTTTCTGATTATTTGCTACGCTTTTTTCAATACTCTCGCTGTATTCTCTAATTGTATCTAAATCTGGATTTCGTTCCATAACTGATTCTATTTTATTTTTTATATTCTCATTATTGCACTCGTTAAGCGTAGCCCTTACTTGATCAAATACTAAAAGTGAATCAGCTAGAGATAAATTTTGTTTTTGTAACTCTTTTAGGGCTAGTAGTATAATAGAGTAATTTTCTTCAATATATTTTAAATCATTTTCTAAATTTTGTTTTTCCAAAATGTTTTTTGCGTTTCGTATGGCTATAGCATCAGAACTGCTCAAGCAGGATAAAACTTCTTTTATTTTATCTAAATGTTGAGCGTAGTAAGATGCTGCCTGTAACCAAGTACCCCATCTGGTAATGACTGGTTGCGGAGGCAACGGTAAGTCAGGATATTTTTCTTTTAAAATGTTTACCCTACTAGGAGCCTTTAAAAATACTTTTTTAACATTTGATATAAGAATATCAACATCGTTGTATTCTGACCTTATCTGCTCACTTACACGATGAAGAGCGTGCGCCAAACATGTCACATGCTTCATTTCAGGTAAGTAATGTTTTAAATTTCGCCCTGCAGATAGCATGTACGCTACACTGTCAGTGCAAAGCATTAAAATATTGTCAACTTTCGCTTCAAAAGTGTTTTGCCATAAATTTTCTAGACATTGCAGTACAAATTGTGTTATTGTTTGTCCATTTACTGCTGTTAGCATTTTACAAGCAATCAAATAAGGCCGGCCTGCACTATTACTAGGATGCAATGGTTTTATTAGGAAATTGACTATGTATCGACCAAAAATGTCTGTTGTCTCATCCAGCGATATCCATAGTTTCTCATTTTTATTAGTTTCATAAATCGAATTGATTTTATTCCTATAAAACTTCTCCAAATAAACTTTTCGTAACTGTGATTCGTCAACCACTTTACGATTGGTACAAACGCAACAACAAGTACTGCACATATATTTCTGAAAAAACTCTTTGAACGCTGGATTTTTCATTTGCGACCAAGGAATATTGCATAGAATCAGGAACTTAATGAGGTCGAAGTAAAATTCCTCTTGCGGTCTCTTAAATTTTCCTTGATGTACAGCGCCTTCAATGTGTTTGGTAATGTTGCCTCTATTCACAGCTTTCAAATGACTTTCACACTTTGTACAGTATATAGTGCCACTAGCGTTATCGTAAAGTAGCTCAGGATAGTGCAATAACCACTTTTGCACTGTTTCAGCCTTGACCTTTGCCATATTTATTTATATCTCACCTAAAACAATGATTTAAATTTACAATATATACATACACAACTGTAAAGTCGATAATGAAATTCTGTTTCATATAAAGTGTTTTTTTTAACTGAAGCGGTGATAGCCCTGCGGTGTGCGTACCGGACTCTCATGCGCTGTGATGATTGCTATAAAGTGATTTTTTTAACTGTTTCCAAGTTCTAAAACCTTCTTAAATAGTGAAAATAATTAAAACTTACCCGTACAAAAACAACTTCAAATGGGCCCAATCCAAGAGTAATAAATCGATGTCCGTAGTTATAAGCCAAATTCGTCGTTTTAAGTAGATTTCAGAAGACAGTAAACAAGCCAGGGTCAAGTCAAGATATTCACAACACATAAAATAAGCGCACTCCACGAACCGAAATAAGTGAGTGAGCCACTTGGCCTGGATGTCGGTGCGAGCGCATTGTTTTCGAACAAACAGTCAATGAGTCATCCTGGATACTTGATTCTAATTGGTCAGATGCGTTGAGCATAGAGATAAGAGGACAAAAGACCCTGTTTGCCGGATGTCGTGTGTTGAAATGAATATTATTATTATATCATTTTATACATGCTTAGGCTTTTACTCCAACACTTTTACTACAACAAGGTTTTTACACACCAGTCATTTTTTACTATTAAATTCTGGTCATCTACGCCACTAGCAGCATAGCGTTGAGAGTATTGATACATTTTTAACTAGTTTCATGTAATAATTTCGATGTTTCGGTATTTTTATCATAATAATCCGGAAACTCGGAGGAGTATCCATATTAACATATACGTTTGATGTCAGTGACCTTAATTCAATATACCTACTCCGACCACTGCTCATAACGTAACCCGACACCGGAAATGTACTAAAAAAAATGGCTACCTGGCGGGGGGTGCCACTTCACGCCATCTTGGTTTCAAGTGTCCCGCAGTCATAATATGACTGCGTGCCACCTCAGAGGATAATTGTATGTATGTTAGTTTATAAGGTATTTATGTTGCTATGGGCCATTGTAGCCTGAAATAAATGAATAAATAAATAAATAAATTATGGATTCTGTGGTTAAGGGTCCATACTACCGCAAATTGTTTAGAAAAATTAGTTGTATTGTATCAAACTTAGTGCATCAATTATTTTGTAATTAATGTCTAGTAAAGTTGACAGTAAACCCTAAGTACTATGTTTTAAGTAAGTACGTGTGTTCATAAAACATAGTAAGTACTTACTACTTCTTCCGAAGCACGTAGGAGCATAAGACGTTTTTAATTAGTTATAATGAACGTTTATTAATGTAAGTCTATGCTTATATATTGGGTGGAGATGCATGTGTGTAACTGTATAGCGTACAAACACTACAACCCATCAGGCGACACGGCATTGCGAAAGTTGCTTAGCGGGCAAGATCGCAAGCCGAACGCGCTAGCCGCTACGCCATCGAGCTCCTCTTGTCAACTTTATTAGACATTAATTACAAAATAATTGATGCACTAAGTTTGATACAACTAATCTTGCAAACAATTTGAGGTGTATGGGCCCTATCTTATCTAGTGGGGCCTGCAGAGCACGTCGACCCATTGGGATCTTTTGTGCAACCCCGTGCCTTCTCAGTGAAGATTGATCCTACCTTTTCAGTGATCTCATAGGCGTAACAACATTCCCACCTGAGGTTGTCGTCTTTTTTCAGTGTTTAAAAGTTTTACTTAAGTATATTTAAGCGTTAATAAAACGCTAAAATATAAAACATTAATCTATAAACGCAGCTTCATCTTAACCGAATGTTCAAATATTTGTAAGAATATTTCTTTCGGATCTCAGGAGTAAAAACTTCTAAGATTTGATGAAGCAATGTTGACTAAAACCATAAGCATCAAGCATTGACAAATTTCGACGGTTAAAAGCCACCGGCAGCCGCCCGGAATGCGGAAGGTGCGTGGTTCGATTCCCGCCTGAGGTTGTCGTCTTTTTTCAGTGTTTAAAATTTTACTTAAGTATATTTAAGCGTTAATAGAACGCTAAAATATAAAACATTAACATTCATAAGTGCTATAGACTAAACATGGCGTAAACTGAATAAATGATATTGATTCTGAAGATTAAGAAGAAGTAGCAATACCTGTGGTGGTCGTCCTCCGCGAGCCGGTGGGGCACGGGGCGGTTCTCTTTGCCGACGCCGCCCAGCATCACGCTCAGCTCCGAGTAGTCCGAGTTGAAGCGATCCTGGGTCATGTTCAGCTCACCATTCTCCCAGTCTTTGGCCCATAGGTACAGTTTAGGGTGATTCTTCTTGCTGAAAGAGAGATGCTGGAGTTTACTCAAATTTTGTTCGATTACCATCAACATTAATCAGTTAACTACCAGAATGAGGTTTGGATACGGAATAAGGACACGGTTGGTGTTTAAAAATGGTGGTGGTGTGGTAGATAGATAAATAAACACCTTATTGCACATACACAAGAAACATTTACACATGACATAAACTTAAAACTAGTATGTACAAAGGCGGTCTTATCGCTGAAAGGGATCTCTTCAAGTTTCGGTAAGTGCACAAGTTCTAAATAATCTAATAATATCTAAATAGATAATTTGACGGACAATAAAGGAGTATATATTTATTTATAAAAATAGATACATACAAAACATAATATAAAATATACATAAGTACATACCTACATTATATATATAAAAATAAACTATAACAAATTACTAGCAGATGACTGAGCCAGAAGATGCTTGTGGAGTTTAGACTTATAGATGGACAGTGACTTGGAGTGACGGATTTCGGAAGGTAAATTGTTCCAAAGGAAAGTAGCTTAGATTGTAAAAGAATCCTTATAATATCCTGACCGCGTAAAGGGAACCATAAGGACGTTGTCCAAACCCGGGACCTCAGAGATGGTGCGACGACGCCGCGCCGGACCCGGCGTGCTAACCACTCAACCACGGAGGTCGTCACTATGTAGTTTTGCGTTAAATCCCTAATAATTTGTTTATAAGGGAACCAGAACAAGAAATGAAAATGTAATACTAGATTTGATAGATTTGACTCAAGGTAAACAATGATAAAGTATCCGAAACTCAAATCTCAATAGAAGAAACTCTTACACTTATCACAGAAGTCAAATTAAAATTATAAATTAGAATTCCGACACCACAAGATCCTAAATCTATTAGCAGTACTCATACTCACGTGGCCACGTAGTACTTGACTCGCAGCGCGTGCAGCGCGTCCTGTATCCTCAACAAGTTGCCCGACAGCTCGTGGGAGCGGCGCAGCGGCTCGCTGGGCTTAGCCCCGGGCAGCAGGCCCTCGTACATGCGGTCCTGGTCGTGGAGGAAACGCTGCGAGCGACGCCCGCGACGGGGGTTCAGGCAAATGCTGCATGTGTACTTTTCCGGGACCTGGTGGTTAATAAATTGACAAAATAATAAAAATAATAATGTATCAAAAGTCAAAAATTAACTTTACAAAATCACGAACACAATTATTGGTAAGCTATTCAAAATTACAATATTCAAAAACTACTTGGTTGCATTGATTATTGATTTGCCACATCCAGAATGCAAGTACGTACGCTTTGTGCGCTTTAGATCCGTGGTTGCTCGGTGAGGTATTCAAGCGACGCTAACAATTTCGTGATATACCCGACACAATTTTTATTGATATACAGGGTCTAACAAAATCAATAAGCGAACGTTTAAGGGCGGTATCTATACATCATTCGGAATACAGGGACAAAAAAATGGGCTCCAGTTTTACAGTGATTCTTCAAAGTAATGTTTTCTAACAAACTAAATCAATTAAAATTATGCACATCATGAAACATGCTGTATCTTTACTAACACGCACGCAAGCGTCAATAAAAAGATAGCTCAGTTTGCTCCGAGTTTAGTGTGCATGTTCGGCTATCTTTGTGTGCGTGTAGTACAGCTGTACGGGTTTGGAAAGGGTGTATTTTTTGGTGAATTATGATAATGTGTTGTTGATTATCTCGGTAACGAGCCTGTAGTTTCTGACCAAATTTAGTGAGCATGCTCAATGTGATGTATAGATAGATGCTCCCCTTAAACGTTCGCTTATTGATATTGTTGGAGCCTATACTAGGTATTCGCTCATTAAGTAAAATTATGTAATTTCTTTACGAGAAAATAAAGTTCTTAAACCACACATCTTCCGTCTGGGGTAGGGAAAGACAGTTTAAAAAGAGAAAAAAGAAAAAGTATGGCCTGAACTTTCTCGCGTAATTTTGTTTCTGCTAACACTTTCGCGCTGTGCGGGTAGCGGCTCATTCATAGAATACTACCACCCCATCTCTTCTCTTGGGTATCGTAAAAGGCGACTAACAGAAATAACAGACCAAAGACTACACATACATCCAACAGCATAGAGCGGCGTAGGGCTCACCACCTATACACTGAGCACACGTGCAGTTGAAACGTGGACCTATCTATGTACCTAGTCTTGCCATAAGTTCTGTCCCAACTTAAATGAGGGCATTTTAAAATAAATATTATGACGATAGTACTATTATTAGATTTATAATAAGTAGGTTTTATACTATTCATTTCGATTTAACACATAGCTGTGTAAATATGGAGTGGGGTGCCACTAAAAACCTATAATATAACTGGACTGTGAACTATAAACGTAAAATCGAGCCGAGCTCATAATGTGAGGCATAAAAAGTAGAAGTTAGACTCTTTCTATAAGGTGTCCTTTGTTTCTTTAATATTTACCGGGATACAACCAACAAAATTGTTATTTAATTTTATTATAACGACATTAAGACATTAAGACGCCCTCCTTGCTTTGGGAATCTGACATTTACAAGAAAATACGTCCTGTCCTAATTCATTGGTATTGGAACTCAAATCTCAGGAATTACGTGGCCATTATAAAAAAAAATCTACCCTACTTTACCGATTTCTACCCAGGCGTCTTCGTTAAAAAAAATATTTTTTAAATTATCATCCTGGTGGGTCCTACAGCACAGTATAGTTTCGGTACAACTCGATTAGGTAGTGTTAAACATTTTTCATCCGACCACTCCATTTATCGGCGGTAAAAGGACCTAATGAAATCACATGCATTCGATTACAGCTGTAATGATGACTTATTTAGAAATATTAGCCGAACAATGCGATGAAAATTATTCGTTTTTTTATTTTATCAAATAAATGACGTTGAAACTGCAAGAACTGTTTGCTTTAGTTATTTTTACAGTGTCACTTCGTATAGCGTACTACTGTGTAACAGCAACTGATGTTAAAACTACATTAATTTTACAGAAACGAGCATGATCCATCTAGAATTGGATCAAGAACTTCGTTAAGATTTATTTAGAATTATTTTTCTTATTAATTGATGAAATCTGTGTCTTTATAATATAGATTAAAATCAAATAACATATGTCTTTGTGAATCTCAGACCGTAATTTCATCCTTGGGAATCCTATAAAATATAATCATGTTATTACAACAAACCGAAGATAAAACAAGTTTTAATGTGAAACGTCTTTGAGTTCGGTAGGATAATAATAATAATGTTCATTAATGTAACATACTCATACGACCCTAGGGTCGTATGAGTATGTGATATACGCTAGATGGACGCTGCTCTCACACCAATTATCTTTTAAAACTTGTTAAAATTTTAACTATTTATTGGATAAATAAACTGACAGAAACAAACACACATAAACATAAAAAACACCCAAACTCGAAATCAGTTCAGAAGGACCCCAGAACTGGCGTATTAACCACTCGACCAAGGCGGAAGGCCGTCAAAATCGGCATAAATAATGGACACCCTACATTTCTAGGTACTATTATGGTACATATATAACAAGTACAAACAGTGTTGACACTAACTTTATTAAGTTAGTGTCAATATACTATTGTATTGCCGCGTAAGGATTACGAAAGACTGCTAATATGCTGTATATCGTTTTGTAAATTCATAAGAGCGGATTCCATTTAGTTATAGTTTTAGTATTTATTTACAAAATTTAGCACAAAAAACGTAAAATACAAATATTTTCAAATTTTAAAACAAGTACCTGAGGTACCAATTTACTTCCATAGAAGATTTTTCATTCACCAGTGGCAACATTACAAAAGGACACGTTACTACTTTTTAGCTATCTCATCTCGACCGTTTTCTACTTTCATGTAGTAGAGAACAGAGAAAAACCTACCTTATTGTATTGTGGTAGAGTGTAAATTTGTAACAATAGTAAATTGAAGTGCGCAGTCCAGTTATATTATAGGTTCATGGGGTGGTAAAGAATCAAATCGCAGGGATTGCATTACACAAACGTAAGAAAACACCAGTCGAGATTTTCAACTTGCTAAAGCCATTAAAAAAAAGTTTTGTGTTGAAGAGAAGTTTAACCGTCAAAACGATAGGGTGTATACACACAGCTCCCAAGAAGCTACTGAGAAAATTCCGAAGGTCGAAAGAGGCCACCACCCAGCATCTGTGATGGTTTGGTGGGGCGTGTCCTACGAAGGGCTGACAAAGCTCCATTTTTGTGAACAAGAGGTGAAAGCGCGAGCAAGTAACAAAGCGATATTAAGCCACTAAGTAACACTGTGTTCGCTGGTAAACAATGGATATTTCAACAAGACTCAGCACCAGCGCACAAAGCGAAATCAACACAGCGCTGGTTCGACGTGAATTTAACGAATTTCATCGCCTCTGAAGATTGGCCCCTTGCAAATCCTGATTTAAATCCTTTGGATTATTGCTTATGGAATATTTTAGAGGAGAAAGCCTGATCTAAAGCTTATCGAAATATCGAGTCGTTAAAAGCAGACTTAGGGTGGATTCGGCCAAACTGGAATAAGACTTACTCCGAGATTAGTCTATACAAATTCGGCGTTTAATCTAGGTATAGGACCTTATTCCAGTTTGGTCGAATCCACCCTTAGTGAAGACAGTCGCCTCGATACCATTGGATGTGGTACGTGCGGCCATAGATGAATGGCCAGGATGTTAAAGTGAAAAGCGTAAAAGCTAAAAGTGGTCATTTTGAATAGTTTAACCCTTAGCCAGGCAGTGACCTTATAGCGACAACCATATTTTGAACTTTATTCCCTGAACCTAAGGTCGAAAACCAATGAAAATTTTTGACATGCTGTGTCTGGCTAAGGGTTAAATATTTGTGGTAATCTACACAGTTAGGCGTGCGCTACGCGGGTGCGGGCCTCACAAAATCGCCCGTCGCGTGCACGCGTGCGTGTGATTTGTATAGCCCGCGTGCGGGACCTGCTTAACGTAGCGGACGCCCTTAAACGTATAAAATACATGCTCTTAAAATTTCACTTCTTTTTTTTCTTTACACTAGACATGTTTATATGAGAGACAGAATTTATGGTAAGACTAGGTATGTATGTCACCTCCGACTCCTTCTGTATGTTGTGGCAGAGCGCGTGCTGCCAGCAGAGGCACAGCTCGCACTGCACCATGAGCCCGTCCTCCTCGCGGAAGCCGCAGTGGCAGTTAATGATCTCCTCGCGCTTCATGTGAACTATCTTTATGCGCTCACCGTCTGGAGACAATTACCATAGTTATAGTCTTCGATCAACAATACAACTAGATATCAGATCGGCGCTAAAAATATGTATCGGATAATAACAGACCAATTTCTTATTTTCTCTCAAGGCAATAACAGGAAAAAGTACTTTATTTGTTGCCACTTAAGGTTGATTTCACCACTAAATTTTATTGACGTCTTTGTGACAAGAGTACTCATTTAGTGTATCTAAAGTATTTATTCACGTAAACAGAATTTAGCTTTGATTTTATTGTACGTATTTTTGATTTTATTATATGTGACTGTGACTGTACGTGACGCGTTATCTTGTCTTATCGTTGGTATTGTTGATCGAGGGTTATATTATAGTCATTGATGTATAATAACTATACTACAGCCAAATTCGATAAAGTATGTTTGTTAATAAATTACAGTCATTTCTTTGTGCAAATATCTATAGTATTTTTACTCTTTTTTTTTAAAGAAAGACAATAATTGTTAGTAATTTTTCCGTGTATACCTCTCAAGAAAAAGTAAAAATCTGAGTGACACTAGATGTTTGCACAAAGAAATGTCAATAATTTGTTTAAAATTTTTTTTGTCGAATTCGACCGTGGTACGGAGCAGCATTGCATGCAACGCGTGGGACGAAGGGGGCGTTGTTGTCAGGTGTTTGAGCATAATAGGCTGCAATTAAGTGCCTAAAAATTTGCTTCGCGGTGTCGTCTGTTCTCTAGTAACAATACTACAATGGTAAAAGTAACGTAATTAATTTTTGCCATGTACTTATGTCGTATACAAACAGAAAGCAGAACTCTAGTAAGTCGTTCCGGTATATAATTATACCCTATCTTTTGAGCGTTAAGATTAAGTCTTTAGTGGTGCATTTAATGTTCGTATTTAGTGGAAGTTATTTTATGGTATTCTCTCAAATGCAGCTTTTAAGCTTTTACTGCCGTACTCAGAGACGTCAATTAAGTTTTAATGACTATTAAGTCTCTTGCTGACACTTTCTTATGTATAGTGCTAAATAGAGAAGGAAACACATTTAATTGTCATTAAAACTTAATTGACGTCTCTGAGTACGGCACTTAGAAAACTAAGGTGTTAAAAAATTTAGGTAAGTTAAAGAAGTTAAATTTTTTTTCATCCCACCATCTCGGAAAGAGTATTTTTAATCTTCAATATCTGAATGGAAAAGCCGTTTTTATTCTCTAGAGGATAAAGTAAATTGAATTTAGAACATCGTGTGCACTAAGTTTGTGAATTAAAAAAAACATTAAACCTATTTACTGCTACCTCTATGGTGCCGAATATATCATACAACTTTTTTTTTAATTTGTTAAAAAATAACTGTAGCAACGTTACTTTAAAATTTTCTTAATTATACCTTAGTATTATTTTGTTGTAATTTAAAGATTATTCTGTAATACTTACCTGTCATAATGTAGTAGTTAATACCTAAACTGAAATAAAAGTATCTTGTGAATGTAATTTTTTTTTTTTTTCATTTAGTCATTTCCTCGCTGAGGTGGGATGAAAAGTTTCGTGTTGCACTCGATTGCAAAGATTTTTCACCTCGTGCTCTTTTGATTCCCTCGCTAACGCTCAGGATTCTAATGTTTGAATCACTCGCTGCACTCGTGATTCAATTTTAGAATCCTTCGCTTGCTCGGTCATCAAAATTGAGCACGCGGTTAAAAAGCAACTTTGCAATCTTGTATAACATAGACAGGACAGAAGATTTATCTTAAAATAAACTTACAGATTTCAGTAGTCCAAATTAAATACATGCATTTAAAATGTTCTTATAATTGAAACCTATTAAAGAAGAAAATTGTTGTCACTTACTCTCTGTATACATATAGCTATTATTCTGTTTCTGTTCCTCATTTGATTCCGAAGATATCGGATGCTTCTGGTCCATATTCTTGGAGTCCGGCGTACCGGATCTCGGGAAGCTGGAGCGGGTCTCCACATCCGACGTCATCGTGAACCAATCCTCTTCCTCGCTCACAACCTTCGGCAGTATCGCAATTCTATTCTTCTTCTCTTTCTTCCTGATCAGATCCGCAGGTTTCGTCACTGTGTGCGTTGATATCGCAGTTTCGAAGTCCAACGGCACTAATGGGATGTCCACTACTGATTCAGTTGGGAATATTAGGTGCTCATCCGTTTCGCTATCAGGAAGCTCTAACTCAGGAGGCTCCGGCCGACGTACTGGCAACAGTACGCGAGGTCTTTTCACTGGCTTGTTGATGAGAGCTAGCCGGAGCTTGGGCGAGTCTTGCAAACGCGGCGGGTGCTCTTCGGCCTTAACCGGTGTGGTGGGCATCTCTTGGACCTCATGTTGCTCCGGCACAGGCTCCAAAACCTTATGCTCCTCCGTACTGCGCTTCGGAAGCTTCGGAAGCTTCGGCAGTTTAATCTTAATACCTTTCATTTGCTTAGGATTTCTTACTTTAGTCCGTTGAGCGGCCACAGGCATAGTTCTGGCGTAGGCCAAGTCGAGCACTTTAGGAGTTCGTCCGAGCATTTTGCGCAACTCTCTGTGGTAATGTTTGATGTGCATCTTTATGAGTGTATTATTTCTAAAGTTCTTGAAACACCCTTCGGCCGGACAGCGAAGAAGATTCTCAATTATTTGTACTTTCAGTGAGCCAACATATACTGGAAAACAAATGTTTTGTAAGTAGAATGTAGGCAGCAAGAGTATGTTATTAACATTATTTTCTAAGTAGTTCTTACCGTAACCGTCTTCTAAAGGTGGTTCGTCAAAACTAGCTTCGGAAGGTGGTAGCGATGGGTCAGGCTCCCTGCCATTTTCAGACTTGTCTGCAGTGGCTTTAAGTTTAGTCTTAAACAAAATTTATGGCAATTAGGAAGACTCAAATATTCGGTAAGGGATATTATTGTGCTACACTGTTGTATTTAAAACTACGTACCAAGTATTTGGGCATTCTAATATTGAGGACGAGTTTTCGTTTCTTCTCTTTTTTCTTCACCTTCTTGATAAGGCTAAGTTTCCGACGTTTGACGAGAGGCGAGGTGCTGCACAGTGTGCCCGCGGGCAGAGATATCACTGGAGTCTCGTCAACACCACCTTCGTTATATCCAAATCATATAAATAATATGTTAAAACATTGGTAACAATAGTAAGAATAGAGCTCTCGCATCAATATTGCTTTATTATGTAGGTATAGGTAATAATATTTCCTGAATAGAACACTTAATTCTTTGCTGAAGAAAAAGCTGCTTGCATAATAAAAGCTGATTAATCCAATCGACATAAAATCTTGTTAGAATTTAAAGTAACTTAAACTGTAAAAGGCTTCCACCAAACGTACCTGGAGTGGTCGAAACCCAGCCCATTCGTCGCGCCAACTTCAAGTGCACTCCAAAGTCCATGAGCACGTGCTCATACGCCCGCAGCGTCTCATCAGTGTTACCCTCCATAAAATTACGCATATCCGTTTTCGTGTGGAACCTTCGATTTTCCGCACTGTAAGAAAGGTTTTTAATAAACAACGGACGATTAAGTTTACTTATTAGCGAATACAGATAAATGTTAAATACATACTTCACCAACACCACGTCCCATTTGCCTGCGGAGTTACCCAAACTTCGGCGAACCATGTGCTTGGTCCAACCAGGGGGTAAGCGTTTATCTTCAACCTTAAAAACAGCCGCAATAAATCATCATTATAATACGCAAGTTACATGTTCTTCTTGATTAATGAAATTCAGAAACTGATACGAACTGTGAGCCAATACATTCGTTGCAACGAACGAACGAATAATACCACCCTACCAAACTCTTAAATTCATCGGCGATCAGATATTTAGGTTGACAATTCTCCATCCTTTTTTTGTCTTTTTCTACCAAAATCGTAGTGTCGGCCTACTTCAGTTGCTTTTCAATTCCGTTTGATTATAGGCACAGTTGCTGCCTGCCATCCCTTTGAAGTCGCTTTAGAGTAGTTTAGAGAATCGACGATACAAAGGTCACTCTTGATCGGAAACGAAGAAAACGTGAGGGTCCTAGTGAGGCTAGTTTAGGATCGAGCTTTATAGAATTGACATACTGTTCTATTGAAGACTTAAACATAGCAAATTCAAACACCGCCCGCGGTACGCGAGTTACTTATGATATTCTCTAATTTATTAATGACCTCTATTATCCTGTCTACGACTTCTTCGTAATGTGTATCATACAGATTCTCGAATTTTTCGAGCTTCACTCCTTCTTCTTGGACCTATAAAAATTCTCTTGTTTTAATCAAAGATTGGCACACAGTTTGTTCCCAAGTTCCCCTTCTCACCTGCACACTCCTGCGCGGTAGTCCCGGCACGCTCTTCCCATCACGCACCTCGCCCTCGAGCTGGCTGACTTTGCCGACGGGCTGCGCGTTGACCCACCGGCAGCACCACTCGCCCGGCAGCAGGAAGCTCTCCGGCATCTCCTGCGGGCCCTTCGCCAGCTCCTCCGTCTTCGCCAACATCTGCTGCCTCATCTCCTCCACTTGCCGCTTCATCTCCTCCAACTCACTCTTTACCTTCTCCACCTGTTTCTTTACCTTCTTCTCCTGCAACAACCTCAACTTTTTACTTTTCTTTACCTTTGACAACTTTTTACTCCTAACCTTTTCGGGCTCCGGCGTAAGCACCGTTCTCTCCAGTACGACTGTAGGTTCTGAACGCTCTACCTTCGGCGACTCCTCTCTTATCTCTATCTTTGGGGAGTTCTGATCTCTACTTATACCGTCCTCTAATTTATTAATGACCTCTTTTATCCTGTCTATGACTTCTTCGTGATTCGTATCGTCCAAGTTCTCGAATTTTTCGAGCTTCATTTCCTCCTCTTGAACCTTTAAAAAACAGTGCTTATTATTTTCTATTCTAACAACTTTTTTACTAAACCTAGTTTCTTTAAATTATAAAATATATTGACTTACAGTATCCGTACTAGTTTCGCTATCTTCCTTCTCAATTATGCTCAGAACATCAGTCAACTCCGAAGTATCTTCAATCATCTTGCCGTCAGGGTCATCTTTAAAATCTACTTCTACATCAATTTCTACATTTTCTTCAATATTCTTATTTGTTACTTCTGCTACTTCTTCTTTGATATTTTCTTGTGATTCTTTTTTCACGTCCTTTGTAACTGGTTCATCTTTGACTGTGCCAATTATTGAAGCTACTGCATCTACAAATATTCACACTTAATGTTGGTACTATTTATCACAAGACAATATGTCGTTTTTTTGTACAAAATAATTTAATAATTGTTGCCGCCGAGAAACTTATGGTTCCTTTAGCCGTAGTGCCAAAACAATTCCCGGATTTAAACGACATCTCTAGTTGACAAAAAACCCGGCTTACAAAACTATTAAATAAATGTGTTGAAAAACTATTACTAGTATTCTTTTTCTAAATTTGGCAATAAAGAATATCCCTGCAACATATGAGTATAAAAACAAGTCTCTTAGAGCCATAAGATCTGAAAACATAGATTTTTATCTAAGCAAATACTATGTCCAACACGCCAAAGTCGTCTACTCTTGACCGCTAGTGCTGTACTGCGGAAGGTAGTTTTATCGTAAATTACCTATTCAAAATTCAACTAAAACTTGTTATTTTATTTTATTATTATTGATATTTTAATAAAATGAAATGTAAGAAAACTAACACTACCATAGCGTACTGTAGCTCAGCTACATGAATAAAGGATCGTCAAATCAACTTCACCTAATAAATCCAATATGGCAACTATGGCGCATCCCTAGCGCGTCATCAATAATCAGTTCTCTGGGCGCCGTGGTCACGGATAGACGATAGCCTGATGACGTCATTAAGCGCATAGTGACGAAAGTAGTGCAGTGCAACATGAGCGATTCAATTGAACTTCTTCGCATTTTGGAAGGCGTCGATGATGACGACGAATTTTCGGAATCTGATTCAATTATTGAAGAAGATTTAGAGGTAAGTAAGTGTATGCAAATTCTTAATAAATTAAACTTTATTTCTGTTATTATACTTATACTATACTAGACTTTAAATATATTATTATTTATGTACACTAACTACTAACACTAACAATTGTTTTATTACATTTTGTTTAATTGTATGTAATGTAAGTAATTATAATTAATATTCGAAACATAATAACTCCTTGAAACTCTTGTAAGCCTAGGTTATTTAGCTAATTAGAGTGTAATACGTAATATCGACGCACGAAATCGCGACACAACATAGCAATTATATTTGTAATCGTTTTATGCGAATAAATGGAAGATGCTTATACAATTTTTATCTATTTTTACACTATACATCACTCGTAGGTACATGGAAATCTCGAGTATTCGATCGTGAAAGTTAAGTAATGTTCCCCGAGGTCGCCAAGAGGATGGGTGACCGTAGGTTCATAAAATCACGAGGTTTTCGATCGCGAAAGTTAAGCAATGTTCGCCGAGGTCGTCAAGGGGATGGGTGACCGTAAGTTCATAAAATCTCGAGGGTTTTCGATCGCGAAAGTTAAGCAATGTTCGCCGAGGTCGCCAAAGGGATGGGTGACCGTAGGTTCATAAAATCTCGAGGGTTTTCGATCGCGAAAGTTAAGCAATGTTCGCCGAGGTCGCTGACTAGTCACCCATCAATTACTCGACCTGCGCAAATTTGCTTAACTTTTGTGACTGTAAACAGAACGTCATCCACTGCGTCATCGAGTCTCTTTATGGCATTAGCTATTTTGCGGCAACATAACTATTGCGGGTAGATTAATTTTATTCTACTCTATGGATCATATGCATACAACACGTGTGTACGGTGATATAATTTAATTGTAGTTTAATTACAAAGCTAACTAGAAAGTTAGCTTTGTAATTTAATAATAAATAAAAAATGAATCACAATAATATTAAATTAATATATTATATTATATTGTTTACTAAAATATGTTTGTTTTTATTTATAAAAATATTTTTGTACTGTTTTGCACCGGTTAAAATTTACACTTTCTATGTATGTTTTTTTATATCCCATGGTTAATACCAAGTAGGTACCTTCTCAGTTTTGTTTATATAGATAGATATCATCATGTTTAGATAGATGGCATCGAGATTTGGTTTGTCGCAATTTGTCGCGCTAATGTGCATCGAGATAGTGTGTTTCTAAATTACGTATGACACTCCGCTATTTACCTACATTTTTAAAGTTTTTGTTTTCGAGTTTAAAATAACCAATATCAACTTAAAAATCATAACAAAGGTTTTTCTAAGGCGAGCCGCAATTTTAGTTCGTAACGGTTGCGAAAAAAAGGACGAAATCACTATAAAGATGTTTAGGTATCATCTCGAGATCACGCGAGCGGATAATTCTCAATGTGTTTGGTATATTTTTATAATTCAACGACAGTTAAAGTGCATATAGCTCATAATATAATAGAAATCTCTAAAACCATAGTTCAACATAATCAATCCTTCAAAAAAAATAGGTAAGTATCCGTGAGTAAGCATTAAGGTCTAAAATAGCGGGTAAGTTGGTATATCGACTTGCTAACTTTCGGCATTACGCTCGTTCTGAAAAGTATTGTAAGTAGACTAAAAACGATATATTGATAAGGATTTAAGATCTAAAATAGCGTATCAGCAGGCCCGTGTCACTACCTAATTCGGTCGATTTATATACCTACACTCTCGGTCCGCGCGCGGAGACAATTTAGTCGAGTGTCACGCACGCAGTACGCAGAAAACGACTGACGCGGCAGTTTGTTTCACGTTAACTTTATTTTCGCAAGTGGATAGTTCACAGGATGGAGAAACAAAAGCGTTACTGTTCTGCATTCGGATGCACTAACACGAAATTTAAAGATAAGGATTTAACCTTTCACAAAATCTGTTGCCGCTGTCTGCACTTACTTAATATAAGCAAAGCACATAGTAAGATATAGTAACATAAGTAAATACAACAGAGTATTAATACGGATAGTTGGGCGGTGAAAAGGTTAATCGATGTCTTTCTAGGTATCGATTTCGAAATTGATACATTACGTGCGACTCGGGTACATCTCTATGGAAGAGGCATTTTATGATGGCCAGCTGCGCCGTTGTCATCCAGTCGTGACAATGAAGACATCACTATAGAGAATAGTGCTGTGGTTTACCACAGTTTTATTTTCAATGCTATGCTTTTATTTATGTACTAAGTACATATATACAAACAAAGAGTGGAAGATGGCACAAGAATAAATTAAACATCCCAGATTATAAGTAGTCATTTATTGCATATAAAAACAACAAAAACAGGTCGCCGTGTGTTACCAATTTATCGACTCTTGGCAGCACTATATTTTTCGTAGGTATTTTTGTCTATTTTATGCTCTGGCGTGCAGGACACAGGAATGCGTTTATGGCGTGGCGCCCAAAAGGTTAACAAGGGGATGGTATCACGCAAGCATGTCCCCATACCCTATTCCCTGACTGAGAAGGATAGAACAGTCTGTTTAAATAATATATTTTTTTATTTGTTAACATTACATTTAAACTTACCTGGAATTTCAGACTTCACACTAGTCACTGGCTGCACTTCCGGTTTCTTTCTATTCCATTTACGTTTCTTCGCCACCACTTCGGGCTTGGCCGCACTATCATTGGGTACTGTCTTTTTGGGTCGCTTCTGGCCAATGTTGAAAATCTCCTTGATGTTCAGTTTACGTTTCATTTCACGACGCTCACTTTTGGAACCTAGATAATCACGGGTTGGGTCAAACAAATGCGTGTGGAAGGCCGATTTGCTTGGCCCTGCACCGTACTGGATCTGTGATGGCGCTGACGTATCAGCTGACGAGGTACTCGAAGTACCCGGATTACCCGTGTCCGCGGCCTGGCCTTCGGTCTTTCCGGATCCTTTTACCTTATTTAATCTGCAAGTGGTGGTCCTCCATTGGATACCGTCGTCGAAAACTACCTCATAATGGCCTGTCGATAAAAAAATAATAAAAATAAATAAATTCCCAATACGAATATTGTAACATGAATATATTGGGAATAACTAAAATGTCAAAAAGAATATATAGACAAAAAAGAAGACATTTAATTTCAATTTAATCAAAGTTTTGATGCATCTTATACTTGTAAAAATAAACTTGAGACAAAGTTACTGTGCTAGTATAAAACTAATGCTGTCACATCTAACAATACCGTTCTATCTATATATCTATACTAATAAAAATCAATTGCCGAAATGTTTGTACGCGCATCACTTCAGAACGGCTGCACCTATTTGGGTAATTCTATTTTTGTTGTGTACGTAATTGTCAGGACTAAGTTTGTGTGTTCACGCAGACGAAGTCGCGGGCCAGCCGCTACTATACAATACAATAAATATCAATTGCCACAAATGGTTGCAAGAAGTGCATTATTCAGAACGGCTGCTCCTATATGGCTAATTCTATTTTTGTTTTGTTTGTAATTGTCGTGGCAACGTCTAATTAAGACAGGCGCAGTAGAATGTAACCTAATATCTGTTATTTTATAAATGTACATGGTGTTTGTTTTGTTGGTTGTCCTTAAATAAATAAATAGGTAGTAAGGACAAGGTTTGTATGAAACAACATTTATGGAAAGTCACAAAGGCACGGGATCCACGCGGACGCGAACCGCTAGACGCGGACGCGGACCGCTAGTTTTATATAAGATAAGATAATGTTAGAAAAAGACAACACCAGTTTAAACCAAGTAAATTAATACACATTTATTTGTAAGGGTTAAGAAAACCAAAGTGTTCTAGTATAAAATACCGACTTAATATTGAATAATTACTTGCCATTTCCCAAATCTTTATTAATGGTTGCCATAAACCTTCTGTTATCCCTCCATCGGGCCATGCATTTTTCTCCCACTTCATATACCAACTTTGGTTTCTCATCAGTAGACACTCTCGGTTCTTCCTTTATTTCTATCTTAACCACAGGAGCATTATCTTTTTTAGTAGGTATTGATGGACCTGGTGCTGGTTCTAACTCCGGTCCTGGAGTTGACAGCTTTGGGGAATCTGTTAACGGCCGCAACCTGGGACTGCTTACAGAGATCCATTCATCATGCCTAAAATACATACATTCATATCATTAGAATGCAGATTATTGTGTCATATACTAATGCATGGTATTAGTCAATAAGGAAGGGATTGTATATTTTTTTTATTTTTTTTGAAGTCTAAACTTCATTATCTTTTTTCTCTCTAGCCTATTAAATTGCTTCACAACCTTTTCTAAAAAAATCTTAAAAACGTTTACGCCGTTCGCCCGCTACGACGTCATTGGATCTGTCGCCCGCCTCGTACAGAAATTCGGGTTCGCGTGAACGGTGGCGGCGCGGGCGGTTCAGTCGGCAGTCAGCGCATAGGAAACGCTGACGTCACGCGGAGTATTATTAGAATAAAAACTTTGTTTTTGTAGTAATGATGTCTTAAAATATATTTTTTTTAAAATTTTTCCCAACTTCATTCCTTATTATTATTATGTAATTGGAAAAACAGAGCAGGTAGCAAGCCGGTTCTGACGTTGCGCCATCTCGGAGGTTCAATTCAATTCCCAGTTGGGTCAAATTATAAAAATCTGTTTTTCTAAATTGATCTGGGTGTTTTTCTTATTTATGTATGTTTATCCATTATTTAGTTAACGATTTCAACAAGTTACAAAAGAAGCCGAACTTGGCCTAAATTAGTAGATTGTTATACAAGGGGCTAAAATGACCCATTTTTTTAGTGTCGTTTTTAGTGTTTGTTTTTCCACCTTTGGTGTCGTAAAAGGCGACTAACGGACTAAAGACTGCGCATACATCCAACAGCATAGAGCGGCGATGGGCTCATCAAAATAATACTACCAACCCCTTTCTTCCCTTGGGTGTCGTAAAAGGCGACTAACGGACTAAAGACTGCACATACATCCAACAGCATAGAGCGGCGATGGGCTCATCAAAATAATACTACTAACCCCTCTCTTCCCTTCGGTGTCGTAAAAGGGGACTAACGGACTAAAGACTGAACATACATCCAACAGCATAGAGCAACGATGGACTCATCAAAATAATATTACCAACCCCTCACTTTTCTTCAATGTCGTAAAAAGGGACTAACGGACTAAAGACTGCACATACATTCAACAGCATAAAAATAATACTATCAACCCCTCTCTTCTCTTCGGTGTCGTGAAAGGCGACTAATGGACTAAAGACTCACCACCTAAGCACATGTGCAGACTGTGCATTTGTTTCTTGCTGAAGCGTGGACTGTGTGGGCGTGGTCTGTGTTGTCCATAGATTCAAATAATTACTAATTTTACCATAAACTTTAATAATAACTATCTCAAAAAGTTGTTGATTTAAGTAAACAGTAAAAAGTCGAGTCTTTATTCATGATTATTCTACCTAAGACTAAATACTTTTTCGTTTTTGTAGGCTCATTGTCATGTGATAGACAAAAATTTAAAAAAAATTACTTTATCCCCTAGAGCAAGAAAAGCTATTTTAGCCCCGCTCTAGAACGCTACAATGACGTTCTTTTTGAGCAAGAGGAGTGAAAAAATATTTATTATCTTAGTTACTAAACAGACACAAAATCACAAATAAATGTTGTTACTAAACTTTCACGAAAAGGACTTGAGTTACTTAGATGCGGTTAACAACGGAGGGTTCACTAGACGATCTGGCCAAAATAGTATTTTATTATAATATAAGAAATTTGCAACAGCAACTCACTTTTTTGATCCATTCACATAATGAACAAGGACTTCCATCTCTTCATAATCTACCTCAGTAATTTCAGCAGGATACCAATACTCCCCAAAGTCTCTAGCCTCCACTTTTGATCCAACCGAGAGAGCCATACTATTATTCCCTGCACAAAGAAATACAACATAATAATAATAACGTGTTGAGATAATAAAAGTAAAGAAAATATAATAATAATAAAGCCTTTATTCAGAAAAAAGTTTGTAAGTACATTTTTAAAATAACAATTCAGTAATAAATATCTGTTTGCTCTTTTTTGGCAAAGGCCTCCTCTAGCCTACTCCATTCTTTCCTATCTTTCGCTATCCTTGTCCACTCTGATCCCGCCATCTCTTTCAACTCATCCTCCCATCTCTTATAAGGTCTCCCTCTTTTCCTCTTATTGTAAATTGGGAACCAGCTCATTAGGATTTTGCTCCATTTATCTTTTCCTCTCACAGTGTGACCCCGCCGACCCCCGCCCACCTCCACTTTAATTTCTTTATTTTTATGCTCACCTCTTCTATTTTTGTGTGTTTTCTAAGTGATATATTTTTTACTTTATCTAGTTTCCGCTTTCCAAGCATTTTTTTTTTTATAGCAGAAGGAGGCAAACGAGCAAGCGGGTCACCTGATGGAAAGTAATCACCGCCGCCCATGGACACCCGCAAAACCAGAGGAATCGCAGGCGCATACTTCTTTCCATGGCAGATTGACATAGCTGCAGCTTTTTAGCTTGCGTTTTAGTTAGAGCCCATGTCTGACAGCCATAAGTTAGTACAGGAAGAATACATGTATTATATAGCCTTCTTTTATAGTACATGTTTAACTCCTTGTTCTTCATTATTTCTCTAAGCGACCAGTATCTTTTCCATGCATTTGCAGTCCTTACCTCTAGTTCTTTTGACATTAAGTCCTTTGGTTATATAATTTGTCCTAGGTAGGTGTACTTATTAACATATTCAATATTGTGGTTATTAATTTGTACTGGCTTTTGTATGCTATTTGTCATCATTTTTGTTTTATCAAAGTTCATGGCCAGGCCCACCTTATGACTTTCTTCTTCTAGCTGGCAGAGCATTTGCTGAATTTCTTCTTTGGTTGATGCCAATATTATTAAATCATCAGCAAATCTCAAGTGATTGAGTTTTTCTCCATTTATGGTAAATCCATAGCTGTTCCATTTGAGATTTCGAAAAATTTCTTCTAGAACGGCCGAAAACAATTTTGGTGAGAGAGGATCACCCTGTCTTACCCCTCTTTCTATTTTAAATTCTTCTCCCTCTCTTTCTAATTTAACTTTAGCCGTGCTGGTTCTGTAGATGTATCGAATTATTCTTGTGTATTTGTCAACTACCCCCTGATTTTTCAGTGCTAACCAGATACATATATGTATTAGTGAGTCGAAAGCTTTGCAATAGTCTACAATGCAACAGTAGAAAGGGATGTTGTATTCTTTGCATTTTTCAAAGACTTGTTTCACAGCATATATATATATATATATATATATATGGTCGATAGTCGAGTAGTCACTTCTAAACCCAGCCTGTTCTTTCGGTTGGTTCTCATCGAGGATTTTAGTAATGCGTCCGAGGATTACTTTTGCATAGACTTTGTAGATGTTGGATGTTAAACTGATGGGTCTATAATTATTTGTCATTTTTGTCTCCTTTCTTGTGTATCAGGCTAATTGTTGAAGTAGTCCATTGCTTAGGTATTGTCTCAGTATATAAGATTTCATTGAATACATTAGTGAGAATGGGTACAATCCAAGATTTCGCAGATAAAAGAACTTCATTGCTTATTTTGTCTGGACCCCCCGGTCCAAGCCAAGTCCAAAGCCCCCGCTTTATCTCTCTTTTGGGTCTCGATAGCTCTTTCGACTTCTCGAGTCATAATAACCGTCACATCACTATAGTCTGTTAAGTCAACACTGTCACTGTTGTTTTGACCTCTATATATAGATCTCTGAAAAATGTCGTGGCTATGGAGATCAAATCTTTTCTTTTTGCCTTTTGTTTCCCTTTTTTGTCCTTGAGTTTAGGTATCCACTCCTTCATATCTGTCAGCTGCTTTAGAGCCTTCTTTACTCCTCCGATGTTAGCTATGTGTTTTTTGAATGTTATTGTTGTTGTTCTTGGTGGTTATTAATATAGCTCTCTTTTCTAGAAGTTTTTCCGTTGCTTTTGACGTTTTTCCATCTTTTTGTTTAATTTTATTTGTATTATTACTTTTAGTATTTCCAATTAAAATGTTTTGTTGAGCACTCATAAACTTTGTCGCGGCGATGAAATCTGTCAGTTCTTCTCTTGTTTTTGTAGTTGGTGTTGTGGATGTTAATGGTCCGGGTTTTGCTTTGAAGGGTCTATTTCTTTTTGCTAATTCGACATTTAATTTGGATCTGACCAATCTATGGTTGCTGTTGAAGTTTAAGTTATTTAATACTCCACAGTCATCAAAGGATTTAGGTTTATTGGTAAGAATGTAGTCTATCTCGTTCTTATAGCTTCCATCAGGGGATATCCAAGTCCATTTGCGTCGCTTCCGTTTCTTAAATTGGGTGTTTAGAATCCGCAGATTGTTTTCATGCGCCAATTCAATCACCTCCGTTTCGTGATCTTTTCCCTTCACAATATGAACCCAGTATTCTTTCTTCACCCTGTCGTTTTTCTCCTATCTATGCATTAAAGTTTCCCATAACTATGAGGTTGCTATAGGTGTGCTCTTTTATAGCATTATTGAGCAGAGCATAGAACATCTTGATGTCTGTGTTGCTTGACTGTTCTGTCGGAGAATATTTTTTTTTTTTATAGCAGAAGGAGGCAAACGAGCAAGCGGGTCACCTGATGGAAAGTAATCACCGCCGCCCATGGACACCCGCAAAACCAGAGGAATCGCAGGCGCGTTGCCGGCCTTTAAGGAAAGAATAGGCTCGTTTCTTGAAGATCCCTAAGTCGTAACGGTCCGGAAATACCGCCGCCGAGAGCTGGTTCCACAACACTGTAGTTCGAGGCAAGAAATTTCTTGAAAAACGCACAGTAGTAGACCGCCATCCATCAAGGCGATGTGGATGGAATGACAGTCGATTGCGTGTAGTGCGGTGAAGGAAATTAGCGGCAGGGATCAAGCCGAACAATTCCTCGGAACACTCCCCATGATATATATGGCACAATATACAGAGAGACGCAACGTCTCTCCGAAGAGCCAGTGGATCGAGCCGACCTGAAATAACCACGTCGCCGACAATTCGAGCAGCTCTGCGTTGAATGCGGTCAAATGGAAGGATATATCTGTACCAGTGACCAATTCTCAGATGAGATACTTATGTTGAGGATTGCTATGCGTTCTGGTATGCCTACAAATTCTTCTATTTGATTTTTAAGTTCTTTTTTTATCAAAAAGCCAACGCCATTCATGCCCGGCGTTTCGCCCTTGTGGTACAATATTTATTCCTCGTGCTCCTCAATTTTTTCCCAAACCTTCTTACTTCGCTTAGCCCAATGATTGACCATTTAATATTTTCTAGAGCTGTAGTTAGTTCCAGTAGTGTTTCATCTGTTCTCAGTGTTAAGGTATTGTATGTTCCTGTGTATAAATTTTTTTTTTTGTCTTGGATTTTTTTTTTTATAATCACTTCTGTTCTTTATTTGTTGATTCTTCTGTATTTTGCTTGTATTATGTGCTATCAGGTCTTCTCTTTCTAGTTGTTGTTGATCTAACGCTCTACTGGTATTTGAAGAAGCAGTAGCGCTGCGAAGGGTATTATTTTTGGTATAAGATTTATTGTTTGTTTTCTTTTTTTTTTTACTTTAGGCAGAGGGTATTGGTCTATATTTTCCCCCACGGTGACCAACCGGCTTGGGTTATATGTAACATTGTGTTGTTGCTGTTTATTAATGTTAAGATTCCGGTGGCCAATGTCCGTAGCCTATGCTGTTTTTGTTGCCGAGGAGCCAAAAGTAGACAGTGAGTTGCTTCTTATAAAGAGAATATTAAATATTAAACAAAAAAATTTAAATAAATAAAAATGCTTTTTCGATTTAGTGTTCTAGTACTTATATGAAGCTATGAAATGACACAATATTAAAATTTATAATAATAGTTTTAATGCTTCAAAATACATTTTGTAGTTATACAAGGCCTAGGTTGGTAAATAAATAACTATATTTTATTGTCATCAAACATAACTTGTTCCTTACCTTTATCTCCTTGGTTTATACACTGTTTGGTTGAAGACATTTCTTTCTCATTTCTGTTTTTGGCCAGCTGTTCTTCAGATTCACTTAGTATCATGTCCATCATGCTTGAAGCTACAGCTAACCGCTCATCAAAATCTTTACTCCCATCGGCTTCACATACTTTTTGAATATTTTCAACTTCGTCATTCTTACCAGAAGTTGAAGCTATTTGGTCTTGGCCAATATTTTTGTCATCCTCTATAAATTTCTTTATTGCCTCAAGATTATCTTCATCAGACTCTTTACTGCTATTCAACTCTTTACTTTCTACATCTGTAGTCTCCATTTTTGTTTTGTCAGACTTCTTAACTTTCCATGGAAATATTGATGGTACAGCATCTATAACATAAATCCATTGTTTATCATATTAACTACCTACTATTCTTTATAATTATTTTGCTCATGCACTAATTTAAAAATCTACATATAAATAAAAGATGAAACATGTTCAACAGTCAGTGCTAACATTTTAACATATATGAACTAAAATAATTTACTAAAACACAAATAATAGTTACGAGACTACATACAACTACAGTGCTAGGTACAAAATAATTATAATATTACGTTATGCATCCATGTAAAAATTAAATAAATATAAGGGTATGCATTTATACAGCAATGACATTACCAGACACAGTAACAGCAGATGTAAAAAGGCCACTTTGGGCAATTCAAATTTTGTTATCATATTAAGATTAAAATTATTATTATCAATCTCAATAAGAAATTTTTAAATTACAGTTATTGCAGAATTGCTCAAGGCAGCCTCTTTCAGCCCTCTAACATTCATTAGCCCATTGAATGGCAAAACAATCTAAATAAATACATAGCTATGTTTGTCATTCAATAATACCTGACTTAAGTACATAATTTGAGTCCTCGTTAATTTGGAAATCGCTTTTACAGAAATGTCTTGAGCACACATATGTAGTTGTGTTTGTATTAGTTAGTTTCAAACATGTTACTTTAGTCCAAATTTTGTGCAAGGCAATGTCTTTAGGAAACTTGTGATAAGAAACACCTATGTCTTCGTTTCTTGCTGAACATGAACTACACTTCGGAACACAACATTTTTTTACTGCCATCCTAATATTTAAGAGTATTGTTAGTAACAAACTTTGTAGGTCATTATTTTAATGATAGTAATTAAATTAGTAAGTATCTGTGTTTTAAAAATGTAAGTAAATGCTCTAGTTGATGTCAAGAAAACAGATCAATTTCTGCTTTATTGACTTTTTTATAATCTGCTTGAATATCGCAGTTGTGCTACTGGTATTATTTTGTCGTACAGTTTTATCACAAACATCAAAAATTGTAACTTTACACCACTATGTCTATGTTTTAAACATTGAACAGACACCAACCTAATTTTCATAGATTTCACAATGTGGCGTTACTGCGGTATTGTCTTCAAAACAAATTTCTTAAAGTTTCTCTTCTAGGAGGTATTTTGAAAATAAATTTTCATTGTATCCAATCCGCCCTATTGACTTATGACGAAAACACAAAACAAAACACAAGCATCAAAAAGCATCTGCTCTGCCCATGGCTCTGCCTGCCACCGCCATATTTTATTTAATAATCAGTGTTGCCAACGGTTAAGCTTGCTATCCACCAGATTCGACTTCTGAAACCACCAGAAAACCACTAACAAGAGACGACTCTTTACATAAAAACACTGAAATGAAATAAAAATGTATTTTAAAACAAGCAAGTGTCGTCCCGTTACTACGGGTGCCTATTGTCTCGAGCGCCTAACTCAAGATGCTAACAGCTAATCCAGCGACGCATCGCTCGGCTACGTAAGATGTGAGCAATGTTCCAAACCATGTTTTGCTGATCGCCTTCGCCTTCTTGCTGTGGCTGAGGAGTCAGGATGTTGGCTGCAAGCATTACCATCATCAAACATCGGTACTCTCATGCGTAACCAGATGTTGACTTTTATTGTTGGCCTGCGCTTAGGCACCCGCATCAACCAACCACACCGCTGCAGCTCTCTGCAGCCAGCCCGTTGATGAGCTTGGTCATCTCGGGCTGTCCTGCTCCTGAAGTGCCGGTCGTCTGTCGCGCCACGCCTACGCTAAACGACATTATCCATCGGGCCCTTGCCTCTGCGAACGTATCAGCAAGTTTAGTGCCAAACAGCGTATTACGGAGCGATGGCAAGAGACCGGGCGGAATGTCCCACCCCTCGGAAGCTGGGAGTAGCCGCAGCCAAACTTCTCAAGCGGGCGCAAATACAAAGCTCTTGGCGAGAGCTACCTATGTGTTAGTGCCGTTCGGTGGAAACGCTGGGGCCGTGGGGGCCAGAAAATTGGCGTTTCGTAAAAGATCTGTCGAAGGGCCTTGTCGTGGTCTCCGGCAACCAGAAGGCTGGCAGATACTTTGGCCAACGTATCAGTTTAGCCAAACAAAAGGGCAACGCTGCCAGCCATTTTGGGACTTTGCCGCGCGGCGGCAGCGGTACTCTTAAAGATAGTTTTTATTTAAAAGTTTTTTGAGGTTTTTAGTTTTTAAGTTATTTAGTTTTAGTTTTTAATCCATTTCATTTAATCCATTTTTTGTAAAGTGTAAATAAGTACCTAAGTCATTTAAAAAAATTAACCGACTGGTTTAGTGATTCCGCCTACTGAAAATGAAATTCTATAAATCCACTAGAAAAACCACTAGCCACTAACAGCAATATTTCGCCACTAAAAGGAGGGTCAAAACCACCAGTTTTAGTGGAAAATCCACTAAGTTGGCAACACTGTTAATAATCTTCCAACAACCACAGACTAAAAGAGGGAAGCTGTTTTATTTTAACGTCTGTCAGTCACTCTTCATCTAAAGCTAGGCCAAGTCCCAGAAAGGCCATACCTATTATTTACTATGATTTAAATCAATTTTAGTTCTTATTGTTGCAATAATTTGCTATATTTCTAGCAATGAAATAATATTCCCCAATATTTACATAGGGTTATATTTAATAATTTAATCTATTTTACAAACGGTTTGGATTGTCTTTTTATGAATAATCGATATGGTGATGGCGCAGCCCTGACTTTGACGTTTATCGTTCTATGACCTTCTATTTATTTTGACGTTTCACTAGAACGGGACGGGAGAAAGCGTAAATAATTGTTTTCATATTGTTTGTAATCAAGGTAATGCAGTGAAGAAATGGATCTAGCTAAGTCGCTGTTCAGTTCACGCGACCATGTCGGTTATGTGGGACGTGAAGATCACGAACGCAAAATCAGTGCCGCGTTAGCAGATGACGATCCAGAAGATGTGATAGATGCCATTCGTGGTTTGAACCTTGCAGACGAGCTGCTTCCGACTCCTGGAGGGCCCTTTTCTGCTCTCACGTCGAGTATGGTGCCGCAGGACATAATGGCGAAGCTGGCGCAACCCGAGTCTGAAGGACGTGGTGGTCTACCGGATTACAGATTCGATGAATTCGGCTTTTGTGTTGAAGATGAGGATGGAAATGAACTAGTAACTAGTAAGTTGCTCGAAAATGCTCTGATGGAAGATGATCAACACCGCTTACAGTGGGAGTTCTACAGTAAAGAAATTAATTTCTCAGAAAGTGAAGGCAAATTAGATAAAAGTGGCAGACTACAAAAAATGGTCAAGGATGGTGTCCCACATTCGCTCCGGCCTCAAGTTTGGATGCACCTGTGTAGTGCAAACAAAAAACGTGCTACAACTGAAATTACATATCATGAAATAGTAAGGGCATCTAGTGATGATGGTTTGGTAACAAGTAAGCAAATTGAAAAGGATTTGGTACAAATATTACCAAACAATGTCTGCTTTTCACATCCCACGAGTACCGGTGTACCTCGGTTACGAAGAATCTTAAGAGCTTTAGCTTGGCTGTACCCAGATATAGGCTACTGTCAAGGCACTGGAATGATAGCAGCTTCTCTGTTGCTCTTAATGGAGGAAGAAGATGCATTTTGGATTATGTGTACAACTGTTGAAGATCTCTTGCCTGCATCCTATTATTCATCAACGCTCATTGGAATCCAAGCTGACCAAAAAGTTTTGAGAAGCCTTATATCGACATACCTACCGGGTATTGACCAAGTGTTAAATGCACATGACATAGAGCTCTCCCTAATAACTATGCATTGGTTCTTAACATTGTATGCCAATGTAGTACACATGAAAATATTATTAAGAATATGGGATTTATTCTTTCTAGATGGATCCATAGTACTTTTTAAAGTGACTTTAGCAATGCTTAAAATAAGAGAGAACAGATTTACTGAAATATCAAATTCAGCACAAATTTTTAATGCATTATCGGACATTCCTGGAGAAATAGAAGATGTTGATTTATTGGTAAAAACTATTGATGAAGTTTGTGGAGAAACTTTGAGTCCAACATTAATCGAAACACATAGGAGAAGACATCTAGCATATCTCATGGCTGACCAAGGTGCTTTGGTGGGAAACCCAAGTGCAGTTCCCAACCTGCCTAAACAACAACTGCAAAGAAGACAGATAAAAAGGAACAAATCTGTCATTCAAACAATACTGTTTGGAGAAGATACTAACAATGAAGATGCAGTCTCAAAAAATGTTAAACAAACTGAGATTCTTGTGGATCTTAGAGAAGCTATCTTGCAAGTGGCTCGACATTTCCTAGCCTTAGAACCACAACTGGCTTCTGAAGTTCAATTGACTGCTGATTACACAATGCAGAGTCATGCTGCTGACAGGGAAAGATATGTTAATGTTTCTAGAAGCAAAAGACGGCGTGCTAAAGCTCTTCTAGACTTTGAAAGAAGAGATGGAGATGAGTTAGGGTTCAGGAAAAATGATGTCATAGAAGTCATCAGTTCAAGGGATGAGCATTGTTGGATTGGAGAACTTAATGGTCTCAGAGGATGGTTTCCAGCTAGATTTGTAAAATTGCTTGATGAGAAAGGAGTTAAGTACAGCAGAGCAGGAGATGATTCAGTTACAGAAAAAGCTGCACACTTGGTTAGAGGGGTTCTTGCACCTGCTTTTAAAAGAGTATTGCTTCATGGTATAAAAAGACCCAGTTTTATGGATGGGCCCTGCCATCCATGGCTATTCATTGAAGAGGCCTCATCAAGGGAAGTTGAAAAAGACTTTAATTCAGTGTACAGTCGTTTAGTTTTGTGCAAAACATATCGTTTGGATGAAGATGGAAAGGTGCTCACACCAGAGGAGTTGTTGTACAGATGTGTTCAAGCTATTAATCTGTCTCATGACAATGCCCATGCTCAAATGGATGTTAAATTACGTACTTTAATTTGCATGGGTTTGAATGAAGAAGCCTTACATCTTTGGTTGGAAGTATTGTGCTCATGTGTTGATGTTGTTCAAAAATGGTATCACCCTTGGTCATTTATAAATTCACCAGGGTGGGTACAAATAAAATGTGAACTTAGAATACTGTCACAGTTTGGATTTAACCTAAACCCAGATTGGGAACTACCCATAAAGAAAGACACCCAAAATCAACCATTGAAAGAAGGTGTCAGAGACATGCTAGTAAAACACCATCTATTTTCATGGGACTTGTAAAAAAGATAAAGTTTTAATGACTCATAGCTTGATTAAGAATACTGTTTTCTATTTCTCGCATCTTTTGTACATAAATATTACAATCGGCTGCACTGCACTATTCTAAAACTAGAACACAATTATAGCTTGTTATTTCCGTGTTCATTTATGTAACTCGAAAAATAAAGTATTTATTCCTAAACTGTTCTTCTTGTTTACGTTTCAAACTAATAGTTATGCAGAGAGAAAAGAGTTAATTTCTTTTCGATTTTTTACAATACGAGGGATCTGAGAGATCATAGCAGCGATATCCGTGACCCCAGCGAGATAACACCTTCAGATCGTATTCAAATTACGCACCGATTTAGTTCATAATATGTTTAAATTTGTTAGCAAATACCCAAATTTGCTGATCAATAGTTATCAAGATATCCCATGTTAAAGGGTATCCCGCTGGAGTCACACTCGTCAAAGTTATTTGACCTAAAACGAGCAGGAACGAAACACGCTACTGATATAGTTATTGTGCTGAGTTTTTGTTGATTCAATTACGAATCCATCAGTGAAAATTTCAGGATTGTACGTTCTAGTTGAGGTATAGAAAAAAAGGCTACATTCATGAAATTTGGGGAAGATTTTGTTGACTCCGAGAGAAAATTTGTTAGACAAAAACGAGAACTCTAGCTATACAGCACATCTACATCCTGAGCCTCTCAACTGGCAAGCCGCCATTTCCGGGCGTTTTTCATAAAACCGTCACCTGGCGCGGCCTCCCCGCGCAGTTTCGCGCGTCTGGCAGGGGGCCCGCGGGGTGGGAACAGTTGCATTATTTTGCATATTACTCGATAATATTGTAGGATTGCCCTATTATATATGTATAGTTTATACTTGATTCTCCATAAAATGGTGTTTAAATAATTAGTTGTTATATTAGAATCCGTAAACGAGAACAATGTAAACTAAGGGAAAAGTAAAAATATCGCTTAGATTAAAACAAAAAGGGAAGATACGGCATTAGCGTCTCGTGAGTGAGCCGCCAAAATTAGGCCTAAAGGCACAATTTCACTTCAGTCACAATTTGCCGAGCGAACAGGCTACATCGTCCTATTGCAGATAATCTACTGTGTGAAAAAGAGAAAGACGCTACTCCGCAGTGGCGTCGGAATCGGTCGTACGTACTCGTCTGTTGCGAAGCGACCGAGACGTCAACGCACTACTCGCTGACTCCCTCGCGCTGACGTTGAAACTTACCGCTTTGTCTCGCTCGCTCAATTTACACTTTTTAGGTGTGCGTGTGTGAGTGTTTGCTTATGTAGTTGAGTAGGACTATATTTTGAATGACTACAAGTAGGAGCATGCCGTGTCTTCCCTTTTTGTTTTAATCTAAGAAATATCGTGAACATGAGATTAAATAAGTTTAATATACAAACTTAATTGTTCTGTACAGTTTTGTATTTATTGTATACCTTATACTATTGTTTACAACATCCCAGTCATCATCTAAATGTTAAATCCGTGCGTGACATAATTTTCAATATTATTCATTCGAAACTTAGATTAAAACAAAAAGGGAAGATACGGCATGCTCCTACTTGTAGTCATTCAAAATATAGTCCTACTCAACAACTTAAGCAAACCAGTGTTGCCAGATCCGTAGGTCAAAACTATCCTAGATTTACTGCAAAATTATCGTGTTTTTATCGCATTAAATAAGACAGAATTTATACGACTGGGCACTCCAAATATGGTAACATCCAACGTCACGAGCTAAAAAAAAAGAAAAAGCACATCGCCTAGAAAAAGGACTGACTGTGGTACCTTAAATTTCGTTATTTCCAAACTGTGACTGAACGAATGATGCTAAACCAGGTTTGTCACGAAATTATCGTGACAAAAAATATCGTGGAAAGTCGACGAATTATACAAATTATCGTGCGATACTTAATTATTATTTTTTATCGCATGCCCCTCGAAATTATCGTGGATCTACGATGATTATCGCACGTCTGGCAACGCTGAAGCAAACACTCACACACGCACACCTATAAAGTGTAAATCGAGCGAGCGAGACAAAGCGGTAAGTTTCAACGTCAGCGCGAGGGAGTCAGCGAGTAGCGCGTTGACGTCTTGGTCGCTTCGCAACAGACGAGTACGATGAACGTCAGGATTGAGGAGCCAACCCTAATTTTTAAATAAAAATCATACCATCAATTAGTAGTATAAAAAATAATTTTGTAGGACAAATTCTGGAATTTGTAGTATAATACTTTCTAAGGTACATCAATATAAAGCTGGCTCCTCAATCCATACAGTATGGATTGAGGAGCCACCCTAGAACTCGGAAAGTAATGAAGTTACATTTTTGAAAATTTAGTATGTTTTAGTAGGTATTTTGTAGGTTATCTACAAAAAATTTCAGTGCGGTACTGCCGAAATTAAATAAAATACAATTGTTTTGTTGTGGCTCCTCAGCCCGTATACAAAAGCGTAAATTCCTATGAAATTGATCCACATATTAATATATTCGAACTAATGGACAATTAGTAGTATGTATGCTTGAATTTGTAGTATAGAAATAAAATAGCAAGATTAAGTAAATTCGCTAAAAAAACACATTTCATCTGGCTCCTCAATCCAGACACTTGCATTTAAATAATTGACTGTATCTACCTAACTATAGAAGATAATCAAAAGCTTTATATGCCAATATTTAGTAGAAATTTCTACTAAATATCTATGTACAAAATAACATTGTACAATTTGGTCAAAGGAAGTTATGATGATTATTCGATATTCCATACAATTCACTATATAGGGTGACCATATCGATACTGGCAAAGAGAAAAAAAAAATGGTTAAGTACCCGTATTAAAGTAGCATATTGTATGTTTTGCTTCTTATGTACAAAACGTTACGCGTACGTTTATTAATTAAATAATTAATTATTTATTTTCTTTATTTATTTAAATAATAAAATGTTATGCGTACGTTAACTTAAAGTAAATGAGACAGCGTGGGAAAGCTTGTTCCCAGCAGTGGGACGTGTAAGGTTGTTGATGATACTCATGGGGTATTTCCGACTGCTGATACAATTGATTATTAAAATGAATACCTACAACTCTTCATACTCTAGTTTTTGAACACGACCAGAAATGCAATTTATGACAATTGCGGTAATATAGCATTTGTTTAAGTTTATACAAAACATAAACAGAATATTACTGTACAAATTGTCATGAAACTAACTTAGTTCTGGTAAAGAATCATAGATGGCTCTTTTATTTATTTGTTGATTCCTAAATCACGCAAACAGGTTTACATTCCAACAATTCTTAAGCAAAATGTAACACTTTAGCTAGCTTTCGATTACTACTAATAAACCATACATGTTTTTGTGGTTTTGATTGAATTCTCAACCTCGACCTTTTGATTAATTATAGTAAGTACTTACCTATATTAAATACTGTTGTAGTAATATAAAACTAACTAATTAACAAACTAAATATAAAAATAAGAAAACCTGAACTATTAGCATCATAGGATGTAAACTAAAGATTGCGTGAAAAGAGTGCTATATCGTTGTTGTTGCTGAGCTGACGTAAATTAACTGTGTCGGGTAGCGGTGATAGAATACTACCACCCTCTTGGGTGACGTAAAAAGGCAACTTTCGGACTAAAGACTGCACATACATACATCCAACAGCACAGAACGGCGATAGGCACATCACCTGTCATGCTGAGCACATCAGCACTCGCTATTTATTGAAAAGTGGACTATGGTAAAGGACTGCCTTAATTTGCTGTCCTTATTGCCTAGTCTCTGTCTAACCTTTCGGGGATAATAGTCGTGATTATATGTTAGTATGTGTTTGTACCAACTAATTAAGTTTTCATGGAACATTATCAAAATGCCAAGACAAAATATAGAAATTTGGAGTCATTTTTAAAACTGTAGAAAAACATTATCTTTTAAAGGAACTACCTACGACTAATTTAACATTTTTAAAATATTTTGAAGTACAACTTACGATTTTAATGAACCTTTAATAGAAAGGAGTGAAAATGTTGGTATAATATATAAAAGTCGAAATCACTTTCATGTTTAAATCTTCGAATTGGCAACATTACGCTAGAGCCGAGTAATAAGATAGAAATAGGTTCTGGATGTCCTGAATATAAATAGGTAAGTAAATACTATTTTTTTATTCTTTTGGTAGACAAGTAAAAGTGTAGAATTTATTACAGCCCATAAGTAGCCCAGCTTTCATAAAACGACATCTATCGAGTGTTTTTGAACTAATTTTTACTTTTTAATTTGGGCTGTCAGAAAATCGCCCATTGTTAAGTTCATAATAATAAATATTTTGTTAAAATGAAATGTAAAGAACAATTTGTCCTGTTTTCATTCATATAACATGGTCACCCTTAGTGAATTGTATGGAATATCGAATAATCATTGTAACTTCCTTTGACCAAATTGTACAATGTTATTTTGTACATAGATATTTAGTAGAAATTTCTACTAAATATTGGCATATAAAGCTTTTGATTATCTTCTATAGTTAGGTAGATACAGTCAATTATTTAAATGCAAGTGTCTGGATTGAGGAGCCAGATGAAATGTGTTTTTTTAGCGAATTTACTTAATCTTGCTATTTTATTTCTGTACTACAAATTCAAGCATACATACTACTAATTGTCCATTAGTTCAAATATATTAATATGTGGATCAATTTCATAGGAATTCACGCTTTTGTATACGGGCTGAGGAGCCACAACAAAACTATTGTATTTTATTTAATTTCGGCAGTACCGCACTGAAATTTTTTGTAGATAACCTACAAAATACCTACTAAAACATACTAAATTTTCAAAAATGTAACTTCATTACTTTCCGAGTTCTAGGGTGGCTCCTCAATCCATACTGTATGGATTGAGGAGCCAGCTTTATATTGATGTACCTTAGAAAGTATTATACTACAAATTCCAGAATTTGTCCTACAAAATTATTTTTTATACTACTAATTGATGGTATGATTTTCCTATAAAAATTAGGGGTGGCTCCTCAGTCCTGACGTTCATCGAGTACGTACGACCGATTCCGACGCCACTGCGGAGTAGCGTCTTTCTCTTTTTCACACAGTAGATTATCCGCAATAGTGCGATGTAGCCTGTTCGATCGGTAAATTGTGACTGAAGTGAAATTGTGCCTTTAGGCCTAATTTTGGCGGCTCACTCACGAGATTCTAATGCCGTATCTTCCCTTTTTGTTTTAAACTAAGATTCGAAAACAAAACACATGACATTGACAACACGTACGTCTGACTGACACTGACAATTGTTCAAATATTTTGTTTGACACTTGACCTCGCTCTTTGGCTTGCTAGCTAGCCACAGACATATAATAGAAGCAGACCAAACATTACAACAAAAAAGCGTGCCCATTACGCCTACAGACAAATTTCATGCACACATTTACAATAAAAGGGGCTGAACTCAGGCACGCAAGGGACCTCAAGTACCTACATCTATAGTAATGTTATACGTAAAGAGGATAATTTTATATTTTATAGACATTTGAAGATACTCATTAAATTAAAAAAAAAACACTAGTAGAATGCTAAGTTATCTATCATTGAGTGCCAGGCAGGCTATGTCTGTATCTGTATCTGGCTACGAAAAAAAAATACATCACCAGTTTCGACTTATTGAATAATGTAGAATAGCTATTGGCATAGTTCGTAGCGGCCTCGCTTTATGTAAATTTTGCTCAACTTTTTATGAAACCCAAAATTGATGAAGGTTTTCATAAAATGCGCTAAGGCACTTTTTTGAGCTCCTAGATTGAACTACTGTTTCAAAGAAATGAAAAAAAAAATAGAATGTTATCTATTGTATAGTCGTATAGTGCGTAGCGGCCTCGGAATTTTTAGATATCATTGATTTTATATAGAAAAAAATCTTATTCCAAACCAAAAAACTTCGAAAATCGCTTTAGGTTAACTGTGAATTTCTTCTATCTACGATATTATTGAGCAAAATTTATACCAAAATAATTGTTACTTCTTGAGAAATAAAGATTGTATAATGAATTTATTATCCTATTTCGATAAAAACGATAAATATAACTGCAAAATTACTACAAAATACGATGCGCCGGCCGTCCGAACTCAGCTTATTCTCGCAGAGAAGAGATTTGTAATATTAAGCATGATTTTATTGTCCTATTTTGTTAATAACGATAAATACAACTAAACAAGTTACTACAAAATGCAAAAATGCGCATTTTCGCAAAAATCACATTTTAGATGTAATAGATCTCTTAATAAAATGCATGAAATACTCGTAGTAGAACCGTTAGGTAAAGTAAGAAAAATGAAATAAGTAATTAAAAACAACAATCATACATACTCTGCTGGTATTTTTTTAATAAAAATAAAAATTAAGTTTAATAAATAATGTCACAATTTTTTAAACTAGTGATAAGACCGCCGGGTGGTCGAGTAGTCAGCGACCCTGACTGCGGGTTACTGTATATTTTGCAAGTCCCGTAAAAATGATATCCGGGATACTTTTGAGTCTGTTCAGGAAGTAATGATGAAGGTTTCTGAAAACAAATAAAATCATTTTCTGTATATTTCAAAGTAACAGAGTTGAGAGACTGCGCAGACTCATCTTATTCATGTTATAGCCTAGAATACTGTACAACAATATAATACTTAAGTTAACTCACTTAATGTAGTTAATACAGCACTTGAGGTACTCGGCTGTAATTTTTGCAAATTCCTCAAAACATGATCTCTACTGGCATTGCTTCTTACCGGACCTTTTAGTAAAGATTTAGATGAATTCTGAAAAACAAATGTAAAAAGTTATTATTTTATGCATATTTTCATACAAAAATAAATCCCTACGACTACCATAGGGTTAAAGGGGTAGGATAGGGTTTAAGTTAACAATATTATAAAAATAATTTACTCATATTTAATTTATCCCTAATGAAATAATATATTGCATACTTAAATCTAATCAATCTTCAAAAATATACCTATTAAACAAAACAGGAGCCTAAATACGGCCCCTTAAAATTGTACAAGTACATGAAACGTCAAACGAGATCAGAGTTACTATATAATTGATTATTGTTACCACAAGAATCTTTCAGAAACTACTTTACGTTAAGATTTCACGAGATTTGCACTTATGACAATTATTCACTACTTCTACAATGCCGAAAGATTAATAATAATCACACAATGACTGAAAAAAACATTATGAGATTAGATAGCACAACAAAACTTACCAATGGAACGTAATTTCAGGTGTTTTTCTAAATGAAGAGTTGCCGCACAAGGGCGCACTACACTTCACCATTTTATTTTAGTACTTTTGGCTCATAAACGTTATTAGATCACAAAAAATAAGCGAAAACAATCTCCTATACGTCCTTTGTTGACAAGTCTAGGAAGACATTTGTAGCCATAGATAAAGTGTTTGTAGCTTATTTGTAGCTTGTCAAGATGGCGTTTTGCCTCACGGTCCAGTTTGTCTATGTGTGTGGAAGTGTTGCGACATTAAAAAGAAACGAGATAGTCTCATTAATTTGTGGTTGGAGAGAAAGAAGTAGAAATATTGTTTTATTCTCATCTATGTAGTTGTGAAATAATGTTTGGTCTGCTTCTATTATATATGTCTGTGTAGCTAGCCTGTCCTTACCTCTACACGTAGATATAGGCGCGAAAGGGATAAAAAAACCGGAGTCTGTAGAAATTCCCGCGAAATGCGCAACTAAGCAGAAAGGCCGATTCGGGCTTTGTGCCAGTTTTGAACTTTTTGAAAAAGCCCGGATGTAGTGGCTTGCCAGTTAGAGGGCTCTATGCGCGCGGGGGAGGCCGCGCCAGGCTGGCGTTGGGCATAGTTAACTACTATTTTGTAATCTAACTACTAACTACGATTAAAAGTAGTTAACTACAAGTAGTTATGATTAGGTAGGGTCAGGTGGGCTACAGTGAGCCAGTGGTACACAGAGAATCGGTATTATTATATTCAAAACTAGTAGTTACCGGATCATGGAACCGACACGTAGCAACGTGTTTCGTTACGTCTCCCTCACTCCCCAGTTGAGGGCGAGCGCCCGTTGTAAGCGGTCGTGTGGTGCGACGATTTGTGTTTTCCCGCGCGAAAAGTCAAAAATAGGTAAGTTTTGCTTTTCTTCTTCAAAGTCGTGTTTTCTGAGCTTTTCGTACCGAATTTTATATACATGTAAAGTCACTATCTAGCAATAATAAGGTTATTATGTTTTAAACATATTCCTTGATCAATTGCCTTTTTTCAACATCAAATGTCAAATAACGTAGGTGGTACACAGTGACTCAGTATTGCAGGGTACACAGTGAACCGTGGTTCAGTGTGTACCGCTTGATGGTTCAATGTGTACCAAAGTTCAACATCAAATTAGTTAAATAGATACAACTTTTTTTGCTTCAGGATGGGTCGAACTAAGGCAGTGAAAAGAAGATTGGGGGGCATAGCAAGGATGATATGGTGCAAGCACTTCAGCTTATAAAAAATGGTGCAAGCATACGCAGGGCCGCTAAAGAGTGTCACTTGGCATATCCTACGCTACGGAAGTACGCTAAAAAATCCAGTCGGATGAAAACACTAACTTAGTTCCTAATTTCGAAGTCAATGCAGTATTTTCCCAGGACCAGGAATTAGTGTTAAAAGATTACATTAAACAATGCGCCTTAATGTTTTATGGGCTCGGGGCAAAAGAAGTTTGTCAAGTGGCATACCAAATGGCAAAAACCAACATAATTAAAACACCAAACGCAACTTTGAGACTGATGTTATAGGATAGATAATAAGTTGATAACATAGATCTCAATTAATAAAAACCGCATTGATTGTATTTTTTTTAGAATATTATATTTTATGTTGCTGTTCTACAGAAATTTAATTCAATACCTTTAAATCAGGATAATCTTAATCATGATAACATACATATATGTTACGTGTATGTTATCCTGATTATGTTATAATTCTATTTTTGTTTTTCTTGGCATTCTAAGCAATAAACCTTCTTGAATGAATGAAAAAAAACTTTGTTTTAATGACGCATTTTTGATTGATGACCGATTTACCCGAATTAGTCCAGTTAAAATATAACTATCTTCGTTATGGTTCACTGTGTCCAACGGTGGTTCACTGTGAACTTCATCATGGATCAGTGTGTACCAAAGAGTGTACACAGTGAACCAATTCCCATTTTTTTTAAAACACTTGGAAATGTCTAACCTATCAGTTTTTGAGCTTAATTTTGTAAAGAAACCTTAAGTCTATTAGACACTAAATGGTATGTATAAAAAAAGAAAACGAAAACTTTTAATTTGAGTACATGACACAACTTTGAATTTTTTGTGGTTCACTGTTGCCCACCTGACCCTACATGTAATAATCTAACTACAATAATCAAGTTACAAATAGTAGTTGTTAATCTGATTGCGGAAATCGAGTAGGTAGTTATAACTACTGATTACTTTCATTCTAAGAAAATCCTAATGTATAACTAAATATGTAAAAAAGTTAAAAATTAAAATGTTAAAAGAAATGGCTAACAGAAGATGTTTTATATTCTACAAAATAACCTCTAAACCACCGGGTAAGTATACAAAAAACCTTAAATTTATTTTAAGTTTTTTATTATCGATGAATATAAAACTTCGATTCGTAAATAGATGCGTAGGTGCTTTTACAATGTGATAATGAAATAACGTAAAACCTTTCAGGTGGGAACTCAGCCTATGAAATTGAACCACTTTTGTTCTTTCCGAAATGCAAAAAAATAATTCAGATTACCTATGACACAAACTGATCATGTGACTTACTAAATGGTATGAATATCCGATTTTTATGAGATTTCGGGAAAAAGTTTGTAGAGTAAAAGTTGTTCAGTTTCATGCGCGGAGTTAATACCTGAGAGGATTTGCGTGAAACTTATATTTATATATTATTATATGTAGATTGATAGATAAAATAATCAACTTTGCACAGCAAACATCTTGGAAACAATTTAGAATAATAGATTCAAATTAATAATTTCAATTAGCCTTTAATACCTACAACATGTTTTTCAAACATTTCGTCTGATAGTTGGTGCGATTTAGGGTGATTTATCATTGTCGCATATGAAAATAGTCTTTCCACTGAAACCGAAGAAGGTAAAGGGGTATCCTTTGTAAAGATTATCAACCTCGTGAGAAGAGAAACTACATTTACCTATAAATGACACGGACGTTTAGATGGCGCTGCTTCATGTCCGTGACCCCTGCGGTGAAGGATTACGCACCGATTTAGTTGATAATATGTTTAAAGGAGACCCGGCGTTTTATGCTTAAGTTGTATACTTTTTTAATTTTTTTATCTGTAATTCATTATTTAACTGGAAATATCTGTCAACAATTGACAGTTGTTGACAAATGACAGCCGCTAGCTGTCAAATCAAACATGACGTGACGACATTGTTGACATTTCCCTTTTTTAAAAGCAAATGAATTATGGCTTATGCAGCCACGTCAGACATTTTTAAAGTAACATGTCTGTTTTTTTAAGACTTAGTGTTTCCATATTAAAAAATATTGATAATTAAATAACTCTTATCCGCGATTCGATAAAAATAAGACAAAACTTGGTTTAGGTAGCAAATAATATTAGCTTTACTTTATGACCAAATTCTATTGTATACAAATTAAGCATTTTTTCTATGGAAAGTGCCGGTTCTCCTTTGTTAGCAAATATCGAAATTTGTTGATCAATAGTTATCGAGATATCCCATGTTATTTGACCTAAAACGAGCAGGAACGAGACACGCTACTGATATAGTTAATGTACTAAGTTTTTGTTGATTCAATTACGAATCCATCTCTGAAAATTACGGAATTGTACCTTCTGTAGTTACCGAGTAATCAAATACCTACTTTTCGTCAAAATTCCTCTGAAAATGAAATTCATCTTGGTGCTGTCGCGAATGCAAAAACGTCTCTTTTTGCATTCGCGACAGCACAAAGAAGAACACGTCATGGTAGTCGAGAGGGTTTCATCCTGTGCACATGCCCTAGCCAGCGCAAACGTCTCTGTTTTGAGAAACGCGGTCAGGCTAGGCAGTTGTGCTATTTCTAGAACCCTTTCGGTTGTGATCCTGTCTTGCCATGATATGCCCAAGATCTTACGAAGGCAGCGCATAAGGAATTTCAACGACGTTCTACTTTTGCGTAAGGTTTCGGCTCCGTACAAGAGTATGCTTAAAATGGAAGCTTGAAAGACCAACATCTTGGTATTTGTTGTGAGATGCTTGTTTTGCCATACTCGAGTACTAAGCCTCCATGGTAAGCTAACATAGTCACAGCCTTTCCGATACGTATGTCGACCTTCGCATCAAGCGAGAGGTCGACCCTAGGTAGCTGTCAACTACCATTATAACTGCGCGCCATTAAGATCGCTGGGGCCACGGAGATACCTTGCTCTAGCACAACGGTCTTTTTCGTGTTTATTGACATGGCAAACAGGGAACACGCACGCCTGTGAGAATTGATTCATCATTAACTGGAGCTCACGTTCGGAGTTAGTAACAAAAGCTGCGCCTTCAGCGTACAGAAGACTGTTGACTGATGGATGATACCCTGTTGGTTATCGCCGAAAGCGGTATGTAATTTAAGCGAGAAGTATATATATACCAAACAGGGTAGGAGCCAAGATACCCTGTCGCACTCCTCTGGAAACCTCGAAGGGTTATGACAGATTTCTATTAAAAACCACTGACCCCTTTAAAAACCCCTGACTCGATGATACCTACGTTACACCAAAATGCTCATTGAGTTTTTTTTTAATTTTGTACACGTGTGACGTTAATTAACACGACGTGAATGAACCGATCAATGTAAAAAAGTACCTACTACACCTATGATTGCAAATTGTTTTTTTTTCTATTAGTAATTACTTACAATAAAAATAAATACTTTGCTAAATAAATTTGATCATTTTATTTCAACATGCCTTAAATAGATTAGATAGTTAATCATAAAATGGTAAATCTATCTATCTTTTGTTTAGTGATATAAATAGTTATTCATACATTACATTAGGTAGGTATATGGTGATATTAGGTGTGTTACATTAAGGTGTACCAATATTTGAATATAATGTCTTTAAAAGGAATCAACTTAATTTGGTCGGCTAGTATGAAAAAGTTATAAACTTTAATTTCTCCTAAAATATTGTATTATATCCTTAACCTATTTAACCTACGTCGTGATTTTTTTGGCACGCTGTCTGCGACATGCGGTCTATGAGACCGCTTTATTATTTATTTAAAAAATAATAATTTAATAGATGTAGTTAGGTATATTGGTATATATTTTTTAAGATCTTTGTAGTATGACAAACAAAAATACAGACAATTTGTGAAGAATCAACATTTATTATATTATAGGAAATCAGTAGTGAAATCGCTTAAAAAAATAACAACTTTTAATAACCTAAAGATTACAATTTAAAATAAAAGATAACGAAATTAACGCAATTCAAAATCAAACATGACACTCAAATATAACAGTAAGTAAACTAGGGAATATCACCGCGAAGAGTCTGCAATACGTCAGACCGGTATGATGTTCAGCAGCAAAGTGGGCGCAAGCAGCCGCTCGTTTTGCTTTTATACAGAAAGTGTGGGTATTACCCACTCCTATTTTCTCTGACTGCTAACAATATATTTAATCATGACATAAACTTTTTATACCCGTAAATTCAGTGAAATTACACTTGAAATCAATAATACCTATCTAACTTATAAATCTCAATCAAAACAACAAAAACTATACTCTTTCCTTATAAAAATGAACATTACAAATACAATAAAAATAAACGAGACATACGTTTAAGCGCAAAACAAAAATTTGAAGAAGGGTAAACATTAGGCATAATCAGGACATACTTTTTTACCCATGCCAAGCATGTATACTTTTGGCATGCATAACACCTGTAGGATGAGTTCCTTTTCAACTTAGGTGGACAAAAAGCACACATCTTTCTTGCGGCTGGTGCAACAACATCAGGTTCCGGCTGATTGGCATGTCAGAGCCTAGACTTCGCGTCATTGTTAGCTTCAGCTTCCGCGGTAATTTAGTACAGACTACTCTTTTTTGCATATAATAATAATAATAATAACGAATTTATTTGTCTTCAATCTAAAATACAAAGTACATAGGGAACATTAGTACGCAAATGGTAAAGTTAAATGAAGAACAAAACGGTCTATGGCTCAGAAGCCGCAGATAGTAAATATCCACAGCTTCTGCTATTCTGCCACAGCCTTTTTAAAAAAAAAATGTACATAGTAATAAGACGCGACATGAGTTGCGAATTATTATATGTGCTAATATCGATTGCTGGGATAAAATCATCAAGAAAATCTCTCCATCTATTTCCGCCTGGTGAACCACATATGCGTTGACCATACTTTTGTCTTATATACGGTAAAAAAGAGTCATAGGCCAACGTCTCGAACGGACGCGTACAGGAGTAGATTGAACACTTTTTATCCAATTCATCCACGCCCCCTTTAGTAAAATTTTAAGTAGGATGATCCTCAATTTTTTATCCCTGATAAGCTGGTTCATCTAAATCGCATTCCGGTGTCTCACTGTTAGTTTCACGCTCTATTTGTTGTGGTACAAAGTCTTCGCCAACTGCATCAACCTCTGATCCACTATCACTTTCGTTGAGGCAAGACTCCAACACTTCTGCAAGTCGTAGATCTGACACAGCTTATCTCTTATTCTCCGCACTACCTGTTCCAGAAGACACTCCGACTCATTTTCTAGGTTGTGATGGCCCAGGGTCCATCATTTTTACGAAAAATTAGTCGTCTAAAAGTTTTAATACGGTACAAAAAAGTTACGTAGTCTGCGACGTGCGGTCCCACAGACCGCGGTTGAACTTTATATCGAAATAACTCACTAGAATTGCTCCCGCCAATGCCACTTCTCCCCGCCACGGAGCGAGAGCAGCTAAACTCGAAGGTACCGAGACGTTCGGGTCACGGGAGTGAGTAGAACATTACAATCTAGAAGTTTAGAAAACCGGAGCGGTCTGTGAGACCGCACGTCGTCGGTTAAAGGTTAACCTAGGAAACTGAAAAGTAGTAACTGGTTAGATTTTTACAAAATCTTGGTAATAGTCATAAACTCGCTACTTGCTCCATTCCTGTGGAAAAACCATGTTTAGGTATCAACACCGTGACTCCAGCAGGATAAACATAATTAGCGTTCCTCTCAGCTGGCAGTGTAGGGCAAAATGTAATCTAACTACTGATTACTAACTACGATTACAATTTGTTAGATTATTATTTTTTATTATAATTATTATTAGATTACATGAAGTAATCATAAAAAGTAGTTAAGCATTTTGATTACTAACTACAAATTGTAGTTGCAATCACGGTTACGTGATTACTTTTTGTAACTATATACCTACGTTTACTTCTAGTAAAAAAACAAAACACATTTTGCAAAGTGAAAAGGGTATGTTCTATGGCTTGTTACTTCCATGCTTAATATCTCTAAGAAGAAAGAACTGGCAAGAACGCATTTAGAAAGCGTTAATAACCGTTAGAACGATATTTTTGATATTTCTACCGCCAAAGCACAAAACGCAGCCATTGCTGCAATGTCAATGCCACGATTTATAACCAAATGGTTTGCATCTGTTCTTATAGAATCTATATCTAATCTAATCTTATAGAATCTATTTAAAGCAGCTACTGCAAAAGAAGTTTCTAAAAATGCAGAATCAAGTTCAACAACAAAAAATCAAAATAAAGAAGATGATTTTTTTGAATTTGATAGCCTTCCTCAGATACCGAAGAGAACGATGTCGAGCCCAGAGGTCAAAAGCAGATAACTACGATAGTTTCCTATTATTTGTCAGATATGGAGCGAGAACTTAGTGTTCTTCACAGATACCCAGAAGTAAAAAAAGTCTTCATGATACAATACGGTATTGTATGTGTCTGTGTCTCCCTCGTTTCGCTCGCTTTGAGCGGGTAGCGGGCCGCTCAAAGCCGGCCGGCGCAAGCGGCGGCCATTTTGAAGTAATAGGTACTATTAGGTTATTTAATAGAAACTTTCACTTCTTGTGACGTCACACTGCATCCGCTATAAATACGATGGCCGTTGGAGCGTCTGGTCATTTGACGGTTGGCTGTCGTACGTAGCGGTTGTCTGGTGATCGACGCAATTTGCAGTAAGTCGTGTCTTATTTTTGTTATTTCTCATTGTGTTTAAATGCAATGCAATGCAATAAGCAAAGTAGTATATTTAAAAGAATGACATGCAACAGAAACAAAATCATTTTTGTATTTTTTTTTACGTATTTTTTCTAATGGATTTATAATCATTTACATTAACACAATCGCCTCCTTAAATTTGGCCCCTGTTTAAAACCACAATCTGTATAAAACAAATACTTTGCTAAATTGTGATCATTTTATTTCATAGCCTTTTTCTTATACCTCAACTAGAACGTACTTTTCAGAGGAATTTAGACGAAAAGTAGGTAACTATTTGATTACTCGGTAACTACAGAAGGTACAATTCTGAAATTTTCAGTGATGGATTCGTAATTGAATCAACAAAAACTTAGCACATTAACTATATCAGTAGCGTGTCTCGTTCCTGCTCGTTTTAGGTCAAATAACATTGACGAGCGTGACTCCAGCGGGATACCCTATAACATGGGATATCTCGATAACTATTGATCAACAAATTTCGGTATTTGCTATTTAAACATATTATCAACTAAATCGGTACGTAATCCGTCACCGCTGGGGTCACGGACATGAAGCAGCGCCATCTAACGTCCGTGTCATTTATAAATGTAGTTTCTCTTCTCACGAGGTTGATAATCTTTACAAAGGTGTGCCACAACCACAAGAACCTCAGCCGTTAGTTATAGACCTACTTTTATTAGTACTATCGCGTTTGGTTTGACACACGCGATGGCGCCATACGAAAGGCAGAACAGCTGCGGTTCAGTTGTGTTGTGGTTTGGTTGAGATTATACTACGCCGTAGCATCCTCGAGATTTATTATTCACTAGGTAGTCCACTCTTCAATGTACTGGGCAACATGCACAATTTCAGAGCTAAATAGAAAAAATAAAACATCAAATGATTACATAGTTCCCGCCCTGACTGTAGGTGGCGCCCCCACGCGCCGCCATCTTGACTCATTCGCTTTCTTTGTGCGGGCAGCACAGCACGGAAATATAAAATATTTTTCATTTTCAAAGTAAAAATAAGTTCGCATTGTTAATTAAGGATTACTTTCTTAAGTGATATGGGAAAACGAAAACATAAAGATTCTTATGAGCATGTCAAGAAAAAGTTAAGAAAATATGAGGAGCGTCTACGACGGTATGAAAAGTCGGATAGTAGCAGCGACAGTGAGTGTTGAAAATTCCTTTTTATTTTACAACCTTTAAAACAAGATTTGCACATTTCAAACAATTTCTGTTTTAAATATATGATTGAAAATCATAAAAACATAACATTTGTCTTTTATGTTTCGTTAAGGTTACTAATATGTAAGTAAACGTTTTCGCTCCTTTTTGAATAATAATATTAATAAGTTATAATCAAGAGATTATCGGAAGCAAACCAAATTTTACTAGATTTACACTATGATAGTACAGTAAATCGAAGAAAATTAATATCATATGGGCTCGATAAAAAATTTCAAGACATGATTGAGGATGTGCAAAGGGACTCCCTGCTCTTTGGAGAGAATCTCACTGACAAGATAAAAGCATCAAAATCAGCCGAAAAATCAGGTCTACAAATCAAAAGACCTACCCCTGCAGATACTACATCTTCGAAGAAACCCTTTATTCAGCAGGGAAACTCGAGAGGCCCACCCCGTCAAACTCAGCGCGGGAACAGACGAGGGGGGGCCAAGGGTCGATCGAGTTACCAACCTACAAAGAGGCCTGTCCCAACGAGCGATCGCTACCAACCTCCGCCGAAAAATCGGCCGAGGCCACATTCCAAAACTCATTAGAGGTAATGAAACATTCATGCAGATTAAAGAAATTTATCTCCTGTTGGCGATCAGTCACTAATGACCCGGTTATTCTTAATATTGTTAGAGGTTACAAAATTCCTCTCCTTAAACCAGTTTTTTTTCAAAAAGTAGCTCCTAATAATGCAGATTTATCTGAAATAGAGTCTACCTATTTGAAATTAGAAATAGATAACTTATGTCAAATTGGTGCGGTGGCACCTTGCAAAGACGAACCGGACCAATATTTATCTAAGATATTTCCTATACCCAAAGCAGATGGCAAACGCTGACAAAAACATACGAATTTCAATGTCTTCCTTTTGGACTTTCGTCAGCACCATATATTGTCACCAAACTACTTAAACCAGTAGTATCGCATTTAAGAAGTAAAGGTATTTTTATAGTGAATTATCTTGACGATTTTCTTTGTCTAGGAAATTCTTATAAGGAATGTCTCAGCTGTGTTACAGAAACAGTTAATTTATTAATACATCTAGGATTCATAATCAATTACGCAAAAAGTCAATTGGTGCCAAGCTAATGCCAAAAATTCTTAGGTTTTGAACTTAATTCGATGGATATGACATTAGGTCTTCTTCTCGAGAAACGATTTAAAATACGAGATCTGGTCAGAGATATCTCCACTAGAAGAAGTATGGTCATTCGAGAGTTTGCTGCTTTTTTAGGTACGCTTACCGCTGCTTGTCCAGCAATAGCCTACGGTTGGGAGTATGCAAAGCAGTTGGAAAGAGCGAAGTATCTAGCTCTGGCACAAAGTAATGACAGCTATGACCGTAAAATGACCATAGATAAAAGTTTAAAATCCGATTTAAATTGGTGGGAGCAGCAAATCATGACATCTAATAACGCTATTCGTAACGGCCAGTACACCCTTGAGATTTTTTCAGATGCTTCCTTAACAGGATGGGGTGTTATGTGTAATGATGAGCGCTCCAACGGCTTTTGGAATTTAGAGAATTCCCAGAATCACATTAATTTATTAGAATTAAGGGCGGCCTTTATGGGCCTTAGATGTTTTGCTCGAGAAAAACGCAATTCTGACATTCTATTACGGATAGATAACACAGTAGCTATTTCCTATATTAATAGAATGGGAGGTGTTAAATATGATCATTTAAACGAAATCACACGGCATATTTGGAAGTGGTGCGAAGATAGACGATATTGTTGTCAAATTTGGTAAACCAGAAATTGACCTGTTCGCGTCATGCTTAAATTCTAAATGCCAGAAATATGTGTCGTGGAAGCGAGATCCATCCGCTTACAATGTGGATGCATTCACATTCAATTGGAGTAGGTATTTTTTTTATGCATTCCCGCCTCTTTCACTGATTTTGAAATGCCTTCGTAAAATAATAAATGACGAAGCAATCGGAATACTGGTTGTACCATATTGGCCTAGTCAGCCGTGGTATCCGTTGTTTCAATGTCTTTTATGTCAAAACCAATATACTTTTATCCTGACAAGAAATTATTATTGTCTCCTTTCAGACAACCACATCCACGATGGAGAACACTTACCCTGGTATCATGTCTGTTATCAGGTCTCAGCGAATTTCCCTTAAACAATATAATGTAGCATTAAAAAAATGGTGGCACTATTGTAATTCTAAGAACAGTGACCCATTTCTTAACAACGTGCCGTCTTTACTAGAGTTTTTAACTAGCGAATATAACGTGGTCTTAATTATTCGAGCTTAAACACATAACGCTCAGCATTAGCTTTAATGTTTGGCAAGGCCTTTAGTGAAAACGACATGGTTGTCAGGTTCCTTAAAGGAGTATTTAGATCTAGACCTACTTTCCCAAGATATCAGTCTACTTGGGACCCTAATATAATTCTTGATTTTGTTTCAAATCTATACCCGAACGAAGGATTAACTTTATCTCAGGTTACTAAAAAAGCGGCAGTCTTACTCGCATTGTCAACAGGACAACGAGTGCAAGCACTGTCCTTGATAAGATTTTCAAATGTCAGAGTTAGTGATTCTAATATTAAAATTATCATCAATGATATTGTTAAAACGTCAGCACCGAATCGTCCGATGCCTCATTTGGTGATTCCTTTTTTCCAAATAAGATAGAGGTTTGCCCTGCAAAGACGATCTTATCATTTATGGAGGTTACAAGTCGTTTACGATGTGCAGTTAAATCCGATAGGTTATTCTTAACCACTAAGAAACCGTTCCATAATGCCAGCTCTTCGACGATAAGCAGATGGATCAAGGAGATCATGACTGAAAGTGGAATTAATACCGAGATTTTCTCTGCGCATAGTACTCGCCACGCGTCTACTTCAGCTGCTTATCGTCAAGGGTTAACGATGAACCTCATTAAGAAATGCGCTGGTTGGTCAGGAAGCAGTTTAATATTCGCAAAATTCTACAACCGTTGTTTAGACTCCAACTATGATGATAGCGCCTTTGCAGAATCTGTTTATGATTGCACTTAATTAACAAATTCATTAAAGATTTCTATTAATTAATTCATTTATAAATAAATAAATTAAAACAATCAAATATTTGTTTTTTAAATTTGATTTACTTACACCTTTGTGACAAATTTCGCTAAAAGACTCTAAACGTCCTACCTAGTGAATAATAAATCTCGAGGATGCAACGGCGTAGTATAATTAATGGTTAAACAAACTTACTTTAGTGACGTTTGACCATAATTATGCTAGCCGTTGCATCCGAAGAGATTTATAACCCACCCATACCCGGATTTGCCAAATGGCAAGTTTGACCCATTAGGTGATATTTGCGAAATTTGGCTCTAAAATAATGAGTCAAGATGGCGGAGCGTGGGGGCGCCACCTACAGTCAGGGCGGGAACTATGTAATCATTTGATGTTTTATTTTTTCTATTTAGCTCTGAAATTGTGCATGTTGCCCAGTACATTGAAGAGTGGACTACCTAGTGAATAATAAATCTCGAGGATGCAACGGCTAGCATAATTATGGTCAAACGTCACTAAAGTAAGTTTGTTTAACCATTAATTATAAGGTCAATTCACACATATCAGTGAAGTCACTGGTCCGGCACAGTGAAAAATATTCTTTCATATATTCTCTATGAACGTATTCCCACTTATCAGTGTCAGTGACGACACAGTGCTCTGTGTCAATGCCGGTACCGGCAATCACTGACGGTATTCGTTAACAACGATATTTTTGTCGGATCACTGACGCCGGCAAACAGTGTTAGCAACTTAGTGGATTTTCCACTAAAACTGGTGGTTTCGACCCCCCTGTTGCTTTTAGTGGCTGGTGGTTCTTCGAGTTGATTAAAAGAATTACATTTTCAGTAGGCGAAATCACTCAACCACTCAGTAATTTTTTTTGGTAATAAAATTTGGTAATGTCTGGTGGTTTCAGAAGTCGAATCTGGTGGGTAGCAAGCTTAACCGTTGGCAACACTGCCGGCAAAATGAAGGACGATACTTGACGACGGACACGTTTTCACTGAAGCAGTACTGACATGTGTAATGTGAAATGAATCACTGACGCAACACTGAAGCACTGATACTGAACTGAGCGGACACGGTGACGGAACTGCGACTTCACTGATATGTGTGAATCAATCAATCTTTAGCGTGATAGCCCCCCTGGCCTATTCCTTTCCATAGAAAACCCTACTGACAGTTAAAATGATGAACACCAAAGGAATTTCAACGTAAATAATAATTGTGCGCGCGCTCTGTATTTTTCACTAGCGATTTGCACAGTACACAGTGTGCGACATATAGACATAGTGTACGACGAATTTCCTGGGGTGTATATCACTTTAAAGCTGTCAGTTATGTTAGTAGAGAATAGGCCTGCAGGTGACCCACCTGCTCATGCCTCTTTTTCACATACCTACAAAAATAAAACGCAGCGGAGCATTTCTCAAAAAAAGTGTACCGTTGTCAAAAATGTCTAAAATAATTAAAATTATTCAATCTTGAGTTATGTATTAACATCGTAAAATACTAAATATTACTATTATTATTAGATACAAATTGTAAAAAAGCAGTAAAATGTATAAAAAGTAGCCCGGGGAGAATAAATGTTCCTATTTTGTTACTTACCTACAATCTAGTACACAAATTAAAATACCAAATCAATTTTGCAATGTTTTATTAAATTATTCACATCATGACACTACTTCACGTATTTTATATAATCTATCAGTTTATATTTATCGACAAATATTAACATTACAAGCAGAAACAAACCCATTACGTTACCATTTCGCTAAAATTCAGTTTAATTTTTTCTGTAAAACAGCTACGATGACTGTGTTTATACTTTTATAAATTCACATAATAAATAAATAGAGGACACATATATTTTATTGTTTAAAAAAATCCCAATTAAGTAAATACTTCTTAAGAATTCTACTAATATTATAAACGCGAAAGTTTGTAAGTATGGATGGATATTTGTTACTCTTTCACGTAAAAACTACTGAATGGATTTGGATGAAATTCGGCATACAGATTTACAGTTTATAACCTGGATTAAAACATAGGATACTTTTTATCCCGATATTCCCCGGGAACGTATGGATGGATGTTTGTTACTCTTTCACGTAAAAACTACAGTTTTATTTATTTTATATTTTTTTTATTTTTTTTTTATTTTTTTTATTATGTTAATAATTTGTTTCAATATCAGATTTAATTCAATGAGTTAGGTTAGGTTTCATTTCATCTCATTAAATTTCATTTTTATTTCATATCAATTAAAAAATCTACTGAAGACTTGGCTGTATGGGCATAGTTCCCTTTGCCTACCCAGAAATATGTGATTTTAGCACAGACATCTAAATACTACAGTTCCACATGCGTGCTCGCTACTCGCTTCACCATTCGACGATTTGTTCGACGAAACATTCGCCTTCCTTAAACAGAGACGAGTAACTGTTTACACATTCGCGGGTATTCTTTTCTACTTCAACTTGCATGAAGGACGACGTCTACGTTTTAGCAGCATCCGCGTGTCAATGATTATTAATAAATAATTTTTTGCTTATTTTTGTGTCGATCATGTTTTGCAAACCAAACCAAATAACTGATTGAGCTTGGTAAAGTTCCAAAAACGTTAGAACTCTGTCGTTACTTTAATCCATTTTTAATATACAGTAGATGTTGCTTGATCAACAATAAAAATACAATGAGAGAGAGAGCGAATGTGTAAACACTAAGTTCGCCTCGTCATTCGTGCCCTTTGACTCGCGTCCAAAAAACCGCTCCGAACGTGGGCGTCACGAGCGGCGAGACGAGTCGCGAGGCGAGTGACGAGCGTGCGTTCACACAATCGCGCACGCACTTCGCTTCGCCATTCGACTCGCGACTCGCGCGAATGTGGAACTGCGGCTTAAGAAGTATGTCTGTGGAATTTAGAACTTCTCATGCATTGAGACCTCTCTCTCGTCTGTGGAGTGGCTCAATTGAGCCACAATTTTTCTAGCGCCTGTCTGTGGACTGGCTCAATTGAGCCACGCCACAGACTGCGAAAATGGGTGTCATATTTCGGCTCTGTGTTCCTTTGTTTTTTATTTGTTAGTGATATGCCGTACATATTTGGAATCACCATGAACTAGGCTCCATGATTCAAAAGTTCCTTTGTCGCGTCTCGAGGGATAAAAATAAAATATTGTCGTTTGAAACGTAGGGTTGTTTTAGCGCGTATATTGAAATCGGAATAATCGATTTATTATCGAGTTGATAGTATTATGAGCTGATTTATGTTATAACATGTTTTTTGATGCTTATGTTATGCTTTATTTCAATAAAATACGTGTTTTCCTTATATTTTATTTTTATTTTACTATAAAAAAAAAAGATTTTTTTTTTAAATTATTATCTTTATTCTTACAATATTTTAGGTATTGGGAATGGTTTTAATAGATTAAGGAACTAATACAGAGTTACTCGTTACCATATTAAACCTTAATTATGAAACGAACGAACGTTTAGCAACGTTTTTAGCGGTAGGTAGCTAAAAAAACCCCTATCTGTGGAGATGGCTCAATTGAGCCACACAGACTAGGGTTCCGTATATAAAAAAGTACTTTGTGGAGTAGGGGCCGCGGCAAGACCGGCTCTCCCACAGACGAGAGGGGCTACCACACTGTTGTAAACCGACGTTTACAACAGCCGTTTACAACAGTGTGTTAGGTTGTTTTCAACGACATTTCGGTCAACCTTTCCACGACCTTTGTTAGCGGGCGCGCGTTTTAAACCGCTGTGTTGCCACTGCCTTAAACACCATTACACACAAACCGCTATCTTCAACCTACATACAACGTGGTTTTTTTTTTTTTATACCTAGCCCGGCAAATGACCCCACTCCACCTGATGTTAAGTGGAAATGAGATCCAGGCGCGAGGACAACTGGTGCAGCGTAAGAGACGTAGCATCAGTCATCCTCACTCTGCCGGCCCACAAAGTGCTTCTTCACGCCTCGTTTGAAGGACCCTATGTCATAGGTAGGAGGGAATACGTGTGCTGGCAGACTATTCCATCTTTTGGAAGTGCGGCAAAGAAACGAGTCACCACATTTCTTTGTGCGTGATGGAATGTTAGAGACTGTAAATTGGTGACTCCGGAGAGCAGCACGCGTACTCCTATGGAGGAAGGGAGAAGGAGGGATGAGGTCAAAGAGTTCTTCAGAGCACTCGCCATGGTATAAACGGTAAAAGACGCTGAGTGACGCAATATCTCTACGCAATTGCAAAGGCTCGAGAGCTTTAGTGACCTCCGCATTGCCGATAATGCGCACAGCGTGGCGCTGCAATCTGTCCAAGGCATCGAGAAGGTACTTTGCGGAGCCGTCCCAAAGGTGAGAGCAATACTCCACGCAAGACCGCACCTGTGTCTTGTATAATAGACACAACTGATCGGGCGTGAAGAATCGCCGCACCTTGTTCAGGACACCGAGTTTACGTGAGGCATTTTTAATCACGGTTTCGATGTAGTCCTATTGGTTCAGATCGCAGCGGATATCCATACCGAGCATGTTAATACTGCTCTGCAGGCCTAGAGATGTACCCTGAAGAGAGGGAAGGGGAAGGAATGGCGACTTTTTCGCTGTGAACGCGCACACCTGTGTTTTCTTGGCATTGAACTCGACCAGATTATCGGAGCCCCATTTAGAAATGAGGTTCAACACCCCTTCGAGCTCAATGACAAGATTTGCTCGCTTCATTTCGGTGTCTACCCACCCAGCCGTTGGGTGCCTGTTATATCCCACATGCACTGTGCTATCATCTGCATAGCAATGAATGTTTCCAAGAGGAAGCATGTCATTGACATGCAGAAGGAACAGCGTGGGGGATAGAACGGAGCCTTGGGGAACACCAGCGTTCACTGACATGAACCGCGAAGCGCATCCATCCGAGAGGACACGGATTCTACGCTCATGCAAGAAGCTAGCAATCCAGGTACAGAACTGAGCGGGCAAACCGTATGCCGGGAGCTTGGAGAGAAGAGCTTTGTGCCAGACCCGATCAAAAGCCTTGGCTATGTCAAGGCTAACTGCCAGTGACTCGCCATGCTTGTCAATAGCCTCACCCCAGAGATATGTGACGTACGCTAGAAGATCACCCGTTGACCGTTTTGGCCGGAACCCATATTGACGATCGTGAATTATAGAGTGATCTTCTAGGTATCGAACAAGCTGTTTGTTCAATATTCGTTCTAGGATCTTACACAACACTGAAGTTACGGCTATAGGGCGGTAATTAGTCGGATCTGACCGATCTCCTTTTTTAGGGATCGGTTGCACATTAGCTTCTCTCCAAGATTCCGGCACACAACCCGAAGAGAGCGAGAGACGGTACAGGCGCGTTAACACAGGGGACAACTCCGCTGCACACATTTTCAGGACTATTGCTGGGATGCCATCAGGACCGTTAGCTTTCCGGACATCGATTGACTGCAGCTCCGCACGGACATCACACTGCCTGATTTTAATATCAGACATTGTGTGGCCACAGTGAGGAACTGAGGGTGGCTGTACATCACAGTCATCGATCCGGGAGTTAGCGGCAAAGAGTTTGGCCAGGAGATCGACCTTTTCCTGCGGCTTGTGAGCTAAAGTTCCGACAAGACATCTCAGTGGTGGCAGCGAGGGTTGGCAGAAGTTGGATTGCACGGCTTTGGCCAGACGCCAGTAGCTACGGCTGCCCGTAGGATGCGTCAGGAGTTCTTGGCCTACTCGTGCAACGCGCTGGGCATCCGCTCTAATGTAGGCCCTCTTACACGACTTGGTGGCATTATTATAGGCTGCTTTTAGCGAGCGAGTTTCGGGATCCCCGTGAGCTTTACCTCTCATCCAAGCGCGGTATGCCGTCTATTTGCTCTCAACAGCGCTGGCACACTCGCGATTGAACCAGCAGTTGCGTCTGCCTTTGCTGATGACATAGGAGTGTGGAATATAGTATTCCATTCCTAATACTATCTCATCAGCAATAGCAGTGGCGCTAGCGGTCGGGTCCTTCCCACTAAAGCAGCGCTGCCTCCAAGGGACGGATGCAAAATACTCCCGCATACCGTTCCAGTCTGCAGACGCGTAGTGCCAAATCTGGCGTTTCGAAACCGCTGTTGGCGGGCGCGATGCCAAGGGCACTGTGCTGGATATCAAGCAGTGATCCGAGGAACCTAAAGGAGCTCGAATCTCCACCCGGTATCCAGTTGGGCGACTCGTCAGCAGAAGGTCGAATAAGGAGGGCGCATGGCCAACTATGTCTGGGATCCTGGTGGGCTGGTTCAGCAGTTGCGTCAGGTCATGCGTGAGAGCGAATGCGTGGGCAGTTCTACCAGCATGGTCTGTTTTGGAGGACCTAACCACAACTCATGGTGGGCGTAGAAGTCCCCCAAAAACACCAGTTCCGCCGATGGAAACCGCTCCTGCGCATCATCTGTGTTTGCGCCACAGCGCAACGGCCATTCAAAGCATACCGCCAGCTGTAAGGTGGTTGACTCAGCGGTTGTTGACGGCCGCGTCCGCCTGTCTGCCGCGGCGCCACCGCTGCGCGACCCGCCGCCGCTAGCTTCGTGAGCCGACCGCGCGACTCGTCTGTCTGCTAGCTAACGCGAGACGCCCACAAAATACGCGCGCTGGTATCTGCCCTTATTGATAGTGACTCGGTGAAGATAGTGCCTGTGAATATAGTGCCTGTGATTAGGTGATAGGACTTTGTGCTGTGCCGTGACAAATCGCCTACATCGCCGCCCGCCAGCTCGCTGCCCCGTCTCCTGCCTTGCCCCCACCAATCATCTACCAAGTAAGTCGCATGCCCTCATTTCCGAAACCTAACCAGACCTGTCCTGGGTCCACACACCTTATTCCGTCGCTGTTACGGCGAGCGCCCTTCGCCGTAACATTCTGGTCATTCGAACCGGTAAATTTAAATACCGGCGACCTTCCCGTAACCAGTAAACTTTTACCATTTCACCATAACTTGGTCTCACGTTCCATCAGCTCATTCAATACAGTCCACTAAAAAATAATTATTTCCGCCCATATTCTAATTTGTGCCATCATTTCTAAATTCATTTGTTCACATAACTTTACCCTGTCCCAATAAAAATTTGGTGAGGTAGTTATGAATCATTTGTGTTAGGATTGCGACCACACAACATCCGAATTATTTTAACGCAATTATTTCTGCATGTTGCTTTGATATTGATCTCGTGTATGCATCCGATTGTCTGATCACAGATCTATGTGTAGGAACCTATACGATCGTTGTCTAATGATACATTGTTAGTAGTTAAATTATTACGTTACGTAGGGTATTATAACGAGAGAAGGTTTCCCGTTTTATTACGTTGCGTGGGGTATTATGACGAGAGATAGTGTCCCGTTTTATTTTTTAATGAATTCTTTATGTTGTTGTCGTGTTAAATCGGCTCAAATCTCGTGCATGCTCACCACGCGTGCCGAGAAGCGTGCTTTATTTTTTCGTTCGTGTTAATTTTGTTTTTAATTTTTGCCTTTGCAATCGGCTCATTTTTGTGCGTGCTCACCACATGAGCTCAGTGTGTTTCATTTAGCTTTATCAGTTTTTTTTTATATCGCTTTCGGCTATTTGCGTGCGTCGCCTTCGCTTCTACACACGTTTGCCCACTTGTGGGACACAGACAGAGTGTCCCAATTTTTTTTTTTTGTATTAAGTTTTTTTTTTTTTTTTTTTTTTTTTTATAGCAGAAGGAGGCAAACGAGCAAGCGGGAACAATTATTTGTTTATTTTTAATTTTTTTTTGCGACCGACTCATTCTTTGCGCTAGTTTCCGCTACAGGTCTGCCCGACTGTGAGCGCCTTGCCCAATAGTGGGCTACGGATGACGTGATTTTTTTGTTGTTTTGTTTGTTTTTTGTTTTGCGGTCGGCTAATGTTACGTACGCGCGTTCAATAGAGACACAGACATACACATACACACACACGCGTTTGCCCACCCGTAGGCCATATACAAGGCGTCCCAACTTAGTTTTGCTCTCTTTATTGTTGCGTTAATTTTAGCCCATTTGCCCTTACCTTAGTAAACAAATACATCCAGCCCAACTATAGAATATATACAGGGTGTTGTTCTTTTTACTGCCTTTAAATTTGTTATTTTTTTTTTTTTTTTTTTTTTTCTTGTCTCCTTTTATTCATCGCGATGCCGACCAAGTCACAAGCCGCGATTTTTAGGGAGGCCGCCAAAGCAATACACCAACTCCTAGAGGTGGGGTCACGGATCATTGCTGGCGACACCAAACATTCCATAACGGAATTTAACGTGCGTTTCGCACAGGTACAGGGTATTAAGGAGAAGCTGGATTCAGTATATTACAGCATTCTTGACGAGGAGAACTTAGACGAGGGGGTTGAGAGGACATACACTGAGAACCACACAAAAGCCTCCGGGGCATACCTGGGGATACTTGTGGCTAGGGAGGAAATCTTACCCTCTTCCACGTCGTCCCCAACCCATAACGCTCAGCCCAGTCTCGGCGTCAATACGCCTACAGCCGTCCTCCCCAAGATAGCGCTGCCCAGGTTCAGCTCAAAGGTGGAGGACTGGCCTTCCTTTATTGCACTGTTCAGGAGTTTGACTGACGACATGGCGACCTTGTCGGAAGCAGTCAAGCTCCACTATCTCTTCTCAAGTCTCAGCGGTGAGGCATTAAGCATGGTGTCCCACCTAAAGGTCACCAATGAAAATTTTGCCGTGGCCATGGACATCCTTACCAAGCGGTACGAGAACCGCCGGGTTCTCATCGATAGTTTCGTCGACATAATCCTGGGGCTGCCGAGCATCCACACGCGCTCTAACATACGCACACTTTTCCTCACTCCGCTGGTGTCCGCCCAGTGTGCCCTTAGTAATTTGGATCTGCCCATAGGAGACGACTACGTGTTTGTGTCGATAGTGGTGCGAAAGCTTAAGGGTGAGCTCCGCACGTTATTTGAACGCAGACACAGGTCTAGCAGCACCCTGCCCACGTTGAGTGACCTCATCTCCTACCTCGAGGAGCACGCGCGCTGTGTGGAGACAAAGTTCTCCAACATAGCCCAGCCGCAGCCCATTCACCCATCGCACTTATTCTCAGATGGCTCAGCAACAGCCCGACCATTACCGTGGCCGCTCCTCAGCTCCATCGCCTCACCGCGCCTATGATCAGCCTATTCACCAACCATCACGCCCAGCGCAGCAAATGCGTCACCGCCCATCCACCTCCCCGGCTCGCCCTTCCCCGTCTACTCGGCCTTCCAGCAAAGCTGCTCCTCATCATCGTCCTCGTCCTCTTCCTCACGCTCGACGTCCTACTGTCCCTATTGTGCCACTAGGGGACATACGCTCATGACGTGCAGATGGTACAATGCCCAGCCAACACAGGGCCGTTGGGACTTTGTACAGGCACGCGAGCGCTGCCAGCGTTGTCTCGGCCGTCACTACGAGAGCGAGTGCAGGTCAAGGGGGGAATGCAAGAACTGTGGGAGCACGAACCACCACACGTCCCTCCATCGACCAGACGGCCCAACGCACTCAGCTCATTCGTCGTCTGTACATGTACCCCCACCACAGCTGACAGAGCACTCGAGGGAGCGTCCCAGACACAGCAGGCGGCACGAACCCGCACAGGCTAAACAGGTGCGACTCAGCTCTGCTCACAGAGCCAGCCCGCCCAGATCCGGTTCACCAGGTAGGCCCCGCGAACGCCGCCAGCAACTATGACTCCCAACTATCACAGAGCACCCTAGCGAAGAGGTAAATTTAGCCCATGCCCAGTCAACCCATGCCCACACAGCTGATACATACTCAGCTCATACAATTTCAGCTGATACTCAATCAGCTCACTCACCTTCTGTGCCCACTGGCACACCCATTTTGTTGCCAACCGTCTCACTAAGAGTCGCGGACGTACATGGCCATCTTCACACAGCCAGAGCTTTATTGGACTGTGGCAGTATGCTGACATTAATAACGTCACGCATGGCACGACTTTCGAACCTGCCATCAAAACCCACTTCTTTAAAAATTACAGGAGTTGGGAATCAGCACAAACATGAGTCAAAGGCGGCAATAACAATAGTATGCCGACCCACTCACAATGATACTCCTACAATCACTGCCACAGCTCACATTTTAAAAAACGTCACTGGCTACCTTCCCTTAGAGAAGGTACCAAACATTTCCCACGTACTAGGCCAGCCACCCGTGCCATTGGCTGACCAGCTTTACCACACACCAGCCCCGATCGACCTCTTATTGGGGTCGGACGTTCTTGGCCAGGTGTTGGACGGTACTAAGGTCTCGTTGGGCCCGGGCAAGCCCATAGCCTTCGGCACGATTTTCGACTTCGCGTTGATAGGACCCATTGAGGACTTGTATGCGCAGCCGGCGCAGCAGGTTAACTCAGCTCACGTCGTCAGCTCACAACCAGACTCAGCTGAATCAGCCCAGGACATACGTCAGAGTCTGGAAAGGTTCTGGGAGTCTGAGGAGCCCCTCCCTCAATCTCTCACTCATAATGATCCCCTGGAGGAACAATGCGAGGAAATCTTCCGCTCTACCACTACACGCGATCCCTCAGGCAGATATACGGTCGCTCTGCCCTTTCTAAAGGACGCCCCTCAAATAGGTAAAACTCACCCTATCGCATTACGCAGATTCCTCAATATTGAGAAGAAGCTAATGGCGAACCCGTCTCTGCGTTCTAAATACGTCGACTTCATGGCCGAATACATCGACTTAGGGCACATGGCTCCCTGTCACCCAAATACATTCGCCTATAAACCTCACTTCTACATCCCTCACCATGGCGTATTTAAGTCAGGGTCGGACAAGCTGCGCATTGTTTTTGATGGTAGCTGCAAAAGCTCCAATGGTGTCAGCATAAATGAATGCCTACACACAGGCCCCGCCCTTCAACAGGACATTGTGGACATCATCATGTCCTTCAGAACGCATCCAGTCGTTTTCAGCACTGACATCCAGAGGATGTTCAGAAATGTCCTGGTTGCCCCAGACCAGAGACGGTATCAGCTGATACTATGGCGGTTCTCACCAGATCACCCTCTGCTCACCTACGCCCTCAATACAGTCACCTACGGCTTAAGATCAAGCCCATACCATGCAATCCGCACTCTGCTTCAGCTGGCTGATGATGAAGGCCATCGCTACCCTGGAGCCGCTCAGGTTCTTCGCAAGTCTATCTTCGTTGATGACATCTTGTGTGGTCATGACACAGTTGAATCCGCCCAGGCACTTCAGGACGAGTTGATAAGTCTGCTAGACCTAGGCGGCTTTCAGCTCAGTAAGTGGACATCTAACTCGCCTAAGCTGCTCGAGAGATTTCCCGACAACCAATGCGACATGCCCAAGGACTTCGACATGAACCCAGAATCCACGTCCATTAAGGTCTTGGGTATACAGTGGAGCCCTCAGTCAGACGAGTTCACCTACCGCATCTCTCTGCCCCCCATCACAAATGTCACAAAGCGGTCTATTTTAAGCACCGTAGCCTCACTTTATGACCCAAACGGCTGGGTTTCTCCCGTTATCTTCCGCGCAAAGCTGCTGCTTCAGCAATTGTGGCTACTGAAGCTGGAATAGGATGAGCCCACTCCCTCTGAAGTACAAACGGAGTGGCACCACATCTCAGAGGATCTGCCGCAGTTGTCTAGCATTCGCTTCCCTCGGCACATTTGTGCAAACAAAGGCTCAGCTGCATACTCGCTTCACGGGTTTGCAGATGCCTCTGAAGCCGGGTTTGCCGCCGTTGTTTACCTCCATGAGCTCGATGCCTCCGGAGATACTTTGGTACACTTGATTGTCGCCAAGTCGCGAGTCGCACCAATCAAGAATCGCCTCACAATCCCCAAGTTAGAGTTGTCGGCCGCCACTCTACTCTCCCAGCTCATGATCCGTGTGTCGGTTCAGTTATCGGCCCATATCAGTATACAACAACACATATGTTGGTCAGACAGTACGATAGTCCTGGCCTGGCTCAATACACCGCCTCACTGTCTTCAACCCTTTGAAGCCAACAGGGTAGTCAAAATCAGCTCAGGCTCACCAGAATGTACCTGGCGACACGTACCTTCCGAGCTCAACCCGGCAGATTGCGCAAGCAGAGGGATGTCTGCGCAATCCCTGTCAGCCCACGACTTATGGTGGTCTCCCACGTGGCTTAGACAGCCTTGTGAGTCTTGGCCTGCGATGCCTTTAGCTCTGGGCCATCACGCCCTGCCCGGCCTTAAGCCCAAACACGTCCCGTCACTGGTCACAGTGCCCGGTCTTGACTTTGACCTGCTCACTCGGTTCAGTTCGCTAGACATCTCGTCGGAGTGACAGCTTGTCTAAAACGCTTTCTTCACAACTGCAGACACCACCCAGATTCGCGACGCTCAGGCCCCTTGTACGTCAGTGAACGAAGAGATGCCCTTCTTTACTGGGTGCGCAGTGTTCAGCACAATGAGTTTGCAGAGGACATCCACCGCCTTCAAACTGGCAAAATCTGCTCCGTCAGACTCCAGCGGCTGTCACCTCTCATTAAAGATGAGCTCCTTAGAGTTGGTGGACGACTGTCCCATGCGTCTATCCGATATGACGCGCAGCATCCGCTCATACTTCCCAGCTCTAGCCCACTTGTAGACCTTATCATTGACCACTACCACAAAATACACTGCCACCCTGGCGCTGACACTTTACACGCTATCCTACGCCAACAATTTTGGATATTGTCCGCGCGCCGTATTATTAGACACCGAGTTTTTAAATGCATTAGATGCTTTCGATGCCGGGCCCAGCCGCAAGCGCCCTTCATGGCCGACCTGCCAGCCGATAGAGTTACGCCTCAGCCAGTATTTAGTCAAGTCACGACCGATTTTGCCGGACCATTCCTCGTTAAATCTAGTACCCTACGTAATGTTAAACTCTTAAAAGCGTACTTTTGTATATTCGTGTGCCTCTCGACTAAGGCGGTTCATTTGGAACCGGTCTCGGACCTCAGCACGGAAGCGTTCCTCGCGGCATTACAGCGTTTTATAGCACGCCGCGGTGCCCCGGTTCTCATCCGCTCGGACTGCGGTACAAATTATGTAGGCGCTAAAATCAGCTCATCGAAGTACAAAACTTTCTTGCCTTGAACAATGACACGATTGCGCACAAGGTCGCTGGTCAGCACATTACTTGGTTGTTGAACGTCCCTAAGGGACCATGGTTCGGTGCGTTACATGAGATCAACGTAAAATCAACAAAGCAACTTTTATATCGCGTAATTGGCGAACAACACCTCACATTCGAGGAATTCTCCACACTTTTAGCTCGAATTGAAGCGGTCCTTAACTCAAGACCTCTCTGCCCACTTTCGTCTGATCCTTCAGACTTTGAGCCGCTTACAGCCGGACACTTCCTTATAGGCCGCCCACTAACGGCCCTTCCCGAACTATCCGTGGAAGATAGGCCGATCTCCACACGTAGGCGATTCCAGATGGTACAGGCCCTTTCCCAGCGCTTCTGGACGCTGTGGACCCAGTCCTACCTTCATACCCTTCAAAATACCGCTCCAAATGGTTGTCCCCATCCTCCCCTCCCCGAGTTGGCGAGCTCGTCCTCATCAAGGAGGACAAACCTGCCTGCCCTCCAATGGAGACTGGGGCGCATTGCTCACACCCTGCCTTTGAAGGATGGCGTCGTGCGGGTGGTAGACCTGGACACCGCGAATGGACATCTTCGGAGGCCTGTATTCCGGATCGCCAGGCTCCCATTGGATGAGCCCACCCTGGGCCCCGGGAAGATGTTTGCGCCACAGCGCAACGGCCATTCAAAGCATACCGCCAGCTGTAAGGTGGTTGACTCAGCGGTTGTTGACGGCCGCGTCCGCCTGTCTGCCGCGGCGCCACCGCTGCGCGACCCGCCGCCGCTAGCTTCGTGAGCCGACCGCGCGACTCGTCTGTCTGCTAGCTAACGCGAGACGCCCACAAAATACGCGCGCTGGTATCTGCCCTTATTGATAGTGACTCGGTGAAGATAGTGCCTGTGAATATAGTGCCTGTGATTAGGTGATAGGACTTTGTGCTGTGCCGTGACAAATCGCCTACATCGCCGCCCGCCAGCTCGCTGCCCCGTCTCCTGCCTTGCCCCCACCAATCATCTACCAAGTAAGTCGCATGCCCTCATTTCCGAAACCTAACCAGACCTGTCCTGGGTCCACACACCTTATTCCGTCGCTGTTACGGCGAGCGCCCTTCGCCGTAACAATCTGCTACCCGACTAAGATGTTCAATTAGTCGAGTTGTCTCCATGTCGCCGTTATGGGATCGGTAGACGCAGACGTAGACACTGCAATGAGAGCCTAAGTCGACGTGTACCACTAGGAGGGAGAAGGAAGGGTCCTCCAGACAGCGCAGACGGCGACAGCAAACATCCGCCCGAACGAATAAGCAAACTCCGGCTTTGGCTTTGAAGGATTCTTCAAGCACAAAGCCGGGATAGTTCAGGTAGGTGGTGTCAGCTGGGCGGATTATTTGCGTCTCCGTCAGGAACAACATTGCTGGCCGTGCCGTCTCAAGATGGTGGTGGACGGCATTGAGGTTTGCATGGAGTCCGCGGATGTTAGCGAACTCCACCTCAAACGGTAAGGTTGTGGTGGGGGTGTGCACCGCTGTAGTACCAGTTTTGTTGTTAGGCGCTGTCATTTTAGGAGTGGAAAGAGAGAGGCGTGAATCGAGAAAATGATGCCGCGATGCGAATGGTCAAAGTGTGGTGGCCTGTTTCCCTAGGAATTTGCCCACAGACGAGTATTATTAACCTGCCGAACGGAAGGGCCCCCGAACCCCCCCGGGATTGGCCGCCGGGACCCCACCTTCCGGTCACCAACCGGCACGACGGACCACCCCGAGATTATGCGTGGCATGGTGAGGCAGCCTCACGAGCTGGTTAGGCTCGCTTGGGCCCCTTTACTGTGCCACGGGCGGCCAGCGGGACAACCGTTTCTACGGGTCTCCCTGGTCGGCAGGTTAACGAAGTTCTCCTGGCACTGGTTTGACGGAAGCCTCCACAGACCAAATGCATCGCAGCATCATCCTCTCGAGCTCTGGTTATACGCTGGCTGATCCCGAAACGCGACCGACAAGCAGTCACTTGACGGGTTTTACACCATGCGTACGGTGGTCACCAACCAGACGGGTCAAGCCCTACCACCAGTGGAGCAGATCATCGCTCGAAAGAGTCCGTTAGTCGCCTCTTACGACACCCACCGGACGGAGAGAGGGGCGGCGATTGGTATTCTTTCTCAGCAGCGCGGTATTTTTTACATCTTTAAAAGCTCATATTTAGCTAATAATTATATAGGTAAATTTAATCGCGATTTTCTCCAGTAAATTAATCATTTTTTTAAAATTGCCTCACTACTTAGGTATATCAAGGAAGGGATGCCAATAGCGCTATTTAAATTCGCAAATAAAACAAAATATGTCAAATATGCTAAATTTTACGATAATGCTTAACATCCTGCTATAGCCTAAATTTTACTCTTAAAAATACTAATAAAGCAGGATCCTGTCTCTATTTATGCTGGATTTACACGAAGCCAATACTTGACACAATCCAATAAGCCAGTCCAATATTGGCATCGTGTAAACAGAGACAGTCCACTATATTGGATTGTCCTCAAGGCATTTTTGCTTAGCATTGGCATTGGCTTATTGGACTGGCTTAGTGGATTGTCTCAAGTATTGGCTTCGTGTAAATCCAGCATACACGATGCCAATATTGGACTGGCTTAGTGGATTGTCTCAAGTATTGGCTCCGTGTAAATCCAGCATTAGCATTGGCTTAGGGTGTTACCAGACCAATCGATCGATCGTCGATCGACGACATCGATCGATGGTAAAATGGATTAGTCGACGTCGATCGATAGTTTTTACCAGACCAATCGATCGATGTCGATCGACAATCGACCGGTAGAATGGATTGGGTGTTAGATCGAGCGACTGTACGACGCGCCGGCCGCTTCACTTTTTTTATAAATTTATTTACTGCCCATGGATACTAGTCGTAATAATAGAGTTTATAGATAATGCTTAAAGTTGATGATAATGAGTGATGATAATATTAACGTTTAAATACTAAATGATATTCCCCCCAAACACCTTGGGAAGCACTTTAGATTAAGCAACACCGAAAAAGGGGGGAAGGGGAGGGGGAGGGGGAGCCAAAGGGCGAAAATGCATAGTTTCAAGATATTTTTACTTTGAGGTTATTTTAGGTTATTTTTAGAAAAAAAAAAACAAATATTCTACTAAGTTACTATTACCGTACCCCCTCCTCCCTAATCCCCTCCCTCTCCCCCTAATATATTTTTCAATGAAGCTAGTTTTCTGTTGTCTAATAAAAAAAACCTCGAAATTCATGACAATCGCTACGAAAAAAAACAAAAACCGCTGCTTAAATGTCATTTGGATAAAATAAGCGATCGTTGGCTTAAAGAACGGCCGCATCCAGATTCTTCTGCGTTTGCGTCTCCGTAATAATATTACGAGCAACATCGTACTGGCTGATACTTTAGATAAAAAATACTTGTCGCAAAAAGAAATTGAAGAACACATTAAGTCTGCCACAGAGTTAGTCGATCTGTGCAAGTACAATGCAGAACGATATGACTCTCTTTTGAACAATCAACTAGTTGGTCAAGTAGATTTGTTGCCATCCGTAACACCCTTATAGAGTGTCATAAATGGTATCCCAGTGGTACCCTGTGCTACATTTGCTAATAATAATATATCGAGTGATACAAAGTTAGTAAAACGCTACTTGCCTTTAGACAAAGATTCTTCTGTTAAAGGAATGTCTAGAAAAACTCTTATCTTTTCTGACAAGATAGGTCAGGGCCTGGGTCCGCAGCTTAAATCTAAACTCAGCCACGAGCTTATAAACTTTTGCAATCCAGGCCAAACATTCACTAATTTAGTAAGTACATTAAGCAAGCAGGAATTAAATCATTCAACAAATGCTGTAATACTGTGTGGTGATAGTCTCACAATAAAAAAACGTGACCTTATAAAGCATAGAGAGTTTCTAAAACTCATTGTAAAATAATAGTTTGTGCCTTTTCCTATGCCTGTCACTTATCGTGGAAAGATCTCTGATTTGAACTTACTTTTGTATAACTCCACTTATCGTCACAGTGACAGTATTGTATTTTTTGATACAAATTAATTTATATCTAGTTTTAAGTTGACTACTGATTCTATGTATTTAATATACAAAGACAGGTTACAGATAGCATCATTGCTAGCATATAATTTAAAAGACACAGTTATAAGTAGTATAACAATGTCGACACAAAATTATCGAACTGTTAGTATTTCTACTAATGTAAATTTAGTTGATAAGTCTTGCACAACCTTTAGTTTAAACTAAGAGGTAAGACAAAAGCCAGCCCTATTCAAATTAAAATAGTTCATCAAAACATGCAGGGCCTGGCCGGCAAAGAGTTAGAAATTGAACTTTTTTCATTTCATGAAGAAATAAACATTTTATGTATAACTGAGCACTGGCTTAAAGATTATTAGTTAATTTTGAATATTAAAAACTTTCAGCTTTCCAGTGCTTTTACTAGAAAAAATGCAATTCGCGGCGGATCCTTAATATTTGTTAATTACTGTAAACATAAGATTATGGAACGAAAGGATGTAGTTTCCCTTTCTATTGAACGCGTTATTGAGCTGTCGAGTTAGAGAAATTTATAATTGTTTGTGTATATCGACCTCCTTCTGATAATTTTAGTGTCTTTGAAGCCACTATGGAAGATGTTATTAAGAAGATTTGTAAATCTAAAAAGAAAATAGTAATTTGTGGGGATTTTAATGTAAATTTATTAGACAGACATACAACTAGTGTAAGATTAATCTCGTTATTTAAATCATTTGATTTGGATAACCAATTTATAGAACCGACTAGAATTACAGCAACCACTGCAACCTGCTTAGACAATCTTTTGCAGAATATGGACACCCTAACTTACAAGAAATATCTTGTAGGCCAGTAACAGAGAAACGAGTTAAAATTTTCAAGCATAACGTAACTGCAAAACTTCCATGTTTACCATTTATACAGGAAAATCCAGATGCTCTTTACAAGCATTTATTTGATCTTATAAACGGTGAATTTAATAAAACCTTCTCTAATAAAAAGTTTAAAACTAATATTTCGATGAAATTTGGGGATTGGGCTACAGCTGGTTTGCATAAAAGTAGGGCTAAGTTGTATGACTTATATGAGCAGAAAAAATATAATAATAGTCCAAGTTTTCTAGAGTATATCAAAAAGTATTCGAAAACTTTTAGGAAGGCTTGTGCATGTGCCAAGTCATTATTTATTAGTGAAAAAATTAAAAAGTCTGATAACAAAATAAAGGCAACATGGAACTGTATTAACCGCGAAACTGGTAAAATAAAGCCACGTGATACTAAGTTTTCTATAAGAATAGGCAATAGCATTTTAAGTGAAGACAATAAAGTTGCTGATGCTTTTGAACAGTTTTTTACAAATATACCAATTGCCACAACTATGTCACTCAACTCTTCACCGAGCAATGCAGAAATTCTGTTAAAAAAGTATGTACAATGAAGTGTTCAAATTTAAACACGTAAACTGTAAAGACGTACTTAAATCCTTTAAATCTTTAAAAATAAAAAACACTTGTGATTTGTGGGATATTTCACAAAAATTATTAATAAAATTATCGACTCCATTGCGCCTTTTCTTGTAGTCATATTCAATAGCTGTGTTGACGAAGGAGTTTTCCTGGATCTCCTGAAGCATAGCAAAGTTCTGCCACTTTTCAAATCGGGTTGTAAAGATGACCCGAGCAATTTCAGACCTATTTAGATTTTACCTACTCTTAGTAAAGTTTTTGAAAAACTTATTTTAGATCAACTCGGCTCCCACTTCGCTATAAACCACCTTTTTCACAGTATGGTTTGTATGGTTTTACTAAGGGAAGGTCTACTACTGATGCAGGTGTAGCTCTGCTAAAACACATATTTGAGGCTTGGGAGGGATCGCAGAATACTTTTGGAGTGTTTTGTGATCTCTCCAAGGCTTTTGATTGCGTTGAATACAACACCCTTTTAATAAAGCTGAAACACTACGGAGTGCACTCGGATGCCTTGAAATTGATTCAATCATATCTCAGCTGCAGAATCCAAAAAGTTAGCGTGAATGGATCCATATCATCCAGATCTTCTGTGCGAATGGGGGTTCCATAAGGGTCAATACTAGGTCCATTTTTATTCTTAATTTATATTAATGATTTACCATTTTATGCGGAAAGCTTTTGCGATATTGTTTTGTTTGCTGACGATACATCTTTGATATTTAAGACTGATCGAAATAAAAATAATTTTGATTATATCAACAGTGCCCTAACAGATGTGTTGAATTGGTTTACTACTAATAATCTTCAATTAAACGCGAAGAAAACCAAATGTATAAATTTTACTCTACCTAACGTAAAGAATATTATTGTAAATAAAACTAAATTGAATGGTGAACTGTTGGACCTTGTTGATTCAACAATTTTCTTAGGTATTACCTTAGATTCAAAAATACAGTGGTACCCTCATATTAGCACCCTTGCGGGGAGACTTTGTTCAGCTGCTTACGCTGTTAGAAAAATTAGGCATTTCACAGACGTGGAAACTGCTCGATTAGTCTATTTTAGTTACTTTCACAGTGTTATGTCCTATGGTATTCTACTTTGGGGTAAAGCAGCAGATATAGAAACCATTTTTATTTTGCAGAAAAGAGCAGTAAGGTCCATATATAATCTAGGATCGCATGACTCCCATAAGGAGCTGTTTAAAGAAATAAATATTCTTACAGTTGCATCACAATTTATTTATAACTGTATTGTTTACGTGCGTCAAAACAATTTTCATTTAAAAAAAATTTCGATATACACAAACTTAATACTAGAAATAAGTATAAACTTGTAATTCCTAAATTTCGACTTCAGAAAGTTTATGGATCATTTATGGGACAAAGTGTCGTAGTTTACAATAAAATCCCGAACGATGTTATAATTTTGCCCTTTGACAAAAAGACACATGTTAAGGACAGACTTTTAGAAAAGGGCTATTACACTGTAAGCGATTACATCAATGACAAAAATGCATGGAATTAACATTCCTCTAGTTTCGCACACATTGTTCTTGTAGCCGCACACTCACAATAACAAGCACAGAAGATGTAAAGCAAATCCATTTAATAGAATGTCAGACGGAAGCCTTTTCGATATGAAACAGGGACATAGCTCTGAAAAGAGCTGCCATAATGAAATAAGAATAGATCGATATGAAACAGGAACATAGCACTGAAAAGGGCTGTCGTAATGAAATAGGAATGGAGCTTCGTCAGCATGCAAACAGCATCTTCATTCTTCGCCACCATTCTCAGCTGCGTGTACACATCACTCGTAACAGCGCCACGTTATCGCCATCGCCGCACGCCGCACGCCACGCATCTTCACTGCGTCCGCTCCGTGGTCTGTCGGCCGTCGAAATGGCCGAGCGCAACGAACGTCGCCAGTTTTGTCGCGTGCGTGTTTCCCCGCCCGCACTTCCCCGCGTCGCGAAGCCCCGCGCCGCGTGTTCTCCGCACCGCGTTGCATAGCGACCGCGGGTGAATGAGACACCCGTTGTTCCTCTCTCTTTTGCGTAAGTGACTAAGTTAAGCAACCTATGTTTGTAAATATAATAATTGTAATATATATGATCACTAACTAAAATAAAGTATCTATTCTACGACTGACCATCCTGAGTATAATTTCTCTCCAAGCTTCGCTTCAACCCCACTCGCTAAAGTGGTGACCCCAGTCAGAACACAGAAGACCCTACTCAGAACAATCCAGAAAGAAGAAAATGGCTAACGAAGAACCAGCAGCACCAACCTCTCCAGCACAACACCTGCAAGAAGTCTCCGGCATTGCACTCTCTATGCGTGTACCACCATTCTGGCGAGATCGTCCGCGTCTCTGGTTCATAAGATTCGAAGCCACAACTAGCGAACTAAAGAAAAGCGAAGCACAAAAGGCGCAGATGGTCATCGCACAACTCGAAAAAGAAGACATAGAGCAAATATGCGACCTACTCTACGAGCCGCCAGCCGAACGCTACTACTCAATCATCAAAGAGCGACTAATCTCTGTCTATGAAGAATCGGATGGAAAGCAACTACAAAAACTGTTGTCCGACATGGACCTAGGCGATCAGAAGCCGAGCCAGTTGTTACGGCGCATGCGAACCCTCGCACGCAACAAGGTTCCTGACAGTACACTCCGATTGATGTGGATGAACCTCCTGCCACCGCACGTGCACTCGGTGATCATCGTTAGCGATGCGATTAACAACGACACAGCGCTGGACGAGCTAGCCAAGCTTGCTGATAAGATGCTGGAACAAAATCGTCAAGTCTCCACGATAGCTTCAGTTTCGTCATCAACCCGGCAAGAAAAACACGTCGACATACAGTTCCTGGCCGACGAGATAAGAAAACTCCATTTAGAAGTTGCAGAACTCCAAGCATTTAGAAACAACTACTCGTACCCTCGCCCACCACCACATGCACGCTATCACTACGCACAACAACATCCACATCGAAATGCAAGAGAAAGAAATACCAGCCGTTCGCCGTCTCCGTCTCGCAACCGCGACGGACCATCCCGTTCTCGCTCTGCCACGCCATCACCGTTTTGCTACTATCATCGTCGCTTTGGGAAAAATGCAAAACGCTGCACAACACCATGTACTTTCAACAATGAAGAAACATCGGAAAACTAGCAAACACGTTGGCAGAGGCGGAACCCAACGTCGTCGGAACAAAGTCATACCGCCTATTCGTCACCGACAAAAGCTCCAGATTATCGTTTTTAATCGACACCGGCGCCAACATCTCCGTTCTGCCGAAGCGAAAAGGAACATCTGCGAAACCTCTTCCATTCACCTTATACGCCGTCAATAGCACCATCATACCAACCTACGGTGAAAAAACAATGACATTGGACCTCAACCTACGAAGACCTTATAAATGGCGTTTCATCGTGGCCGACGTTACAAAACCGATAATCGGAGCAGACTTCCTTAAACATCACAACCTACTAGTTGATTTGAAGAACCGAAGACTTATAGACAACACAACGAAGCTCGGTACCGACACCAGTGGGCGTTACACCGACATACCTACAGTACGCAGCATCGACGTCCAACAATCGTACCACAAAATACTATCAGAGTACCCCGGTATCGCCCGTCTCACTTCAATGAAACTCAACCCCAAACTCCGAGTAGAACATTTCATCGAAACAACTGGTCAACCTATTCACTGCCGCGCTCGACCTATTCCACCACATCGCTATGATCAAGTCAAAATCGAGTTCGAAAATATGATCAGTCAAGGGCTATGCAGACCAAGCAAAAGTCCTTGGGCAAGCCCACTCCATATCGTACCGAAAAAAATGGTGACCTACGAGTCTGCGGAGATTACAGACGTCTTAATGCAGTCACGAAACCCGATCGCTACCCAATACCACGCATAAGGGATTTCACACATCAACTCACTGGGAAAACAATATTCAGTACAATTGACCTCAACCGGGCGTATCAACAATTAGCAGTACGTGACGAGGACATTGAGAAAACAGCAATCATCACCCCGATGGGACTGTTCGAATTTCCACGAATGTGCCCAGGTCTCAAAAACGCAGGTCAAACCTTCCAACGGTACATCCATGAAGTTCTAAGAGGGCTACACTTCGTGTTTCCTTTCATCGACGACCTACTCCTGGCATCAGAAACCCCAACTCAGCACGAAGAACACCTACGAATGGTTTTAAGCAGACTGGAAGACAATGGCATTACCATAAACCCGGTCAAATGCAACTTTGGCCAAACGCAAGTACAGTTTCTAGGATACACTGTATCACAAGAAGGCATAAAACCACCGCTGCACAAAGTCCAAGCCATCACGGAGTACCCGAAGCCAAAGAACATAGAAGAACTCAGGCGTTTTCTCGGAATGTTAAACTTTTACCGTGAACATATTCCGAACGCCGCAGCCATACAAGCACCATTAAACTCGTACCTACACAATACGAAAAAACGCGACAAGACCACCATCGAATGGAATACCGAAGCGGAGGAAGCATTTATAGACTGCAAAACAAGCATTATAAACGCTGCTTTACTCGCACACCCATCCCACGATGCGACACTCGCGTTATTTTGCGACACTTCCGATAACGCAGCCGGTGCCGTGCTACAACAACATTACAACGACCAATGGCAACCATTAGGATACTTCTCAAAGAAATTTTCAACCGCGCAGAAGAAATACTCGACCTACGACAGAGAGCTACTAGCTATCTACATGGCAGTCAAGCATTTCAGAAAAACATTTGAAGGCCGCCACCTCATTATTTTCACCGACCACAAGCCGCTTACCTACGCTATGTCTAAAACGCAAACGGCAAACGAAACGCCGCGCCGGACTCGCCAATGTCTTTTCATAAGCGAATTCACCACAGACATACGACACATAAGTGGCAGAGAAAATGTAGTCGCCGACGCACTCAGCCGCATAGAAACAATATCGTGCCCGGAAACAATAACCTACGCAGATATAGCCAACGCGCAAGAGCGAGACAGCAACATATCGCAACTAGCATCTCAAAACTCAAGCAACATCTCAATCAAGAAAATAACTATCCCTGACACTGATCTCGACCTATATTGTGAAACGTCTACGCCCTACGTTCGCCCGTATATACCTACAGAACATAGATGGCAAGTTTTCAACATTATTCACAACGTGAGTCATCCCGGCACCCGTACTACACGCAAGCTCGTCGCAAAGAAGTACTTTTGGCCATCAATGAACGCAGACATCGGCAAATGGACAAAAGCGTGCATTCCATGTCAAAAGAGCAAGATACAACGTCATACAGTTTCACCTATTTCATCATTCCCGCCAGCTGACAGATTCCGAAATTTGAATGTCGATATCGTTGGCCCATTATCTACTGCAGAAAACGGCCAACGTTATGTAATCACGATGATAGACAGAGCGACCCGATGGCCCGAAGCAATACCTACGGACGACATTACAGCAGACACAGTAGCGAAAGTCGTCTACCAACACTGGATCACACGCTTCGGCTGCCCAGAAACCCTTACAAGTGACCAAGGTCGACAATTCGAGAGTCAGCTGTTCACCAACCTAATGAAAGAAATGGGAATAGCGAAAACACGTACAACGCCCTATCACCCACAGGCAAACGGAATAGTCGAACGTTGGCACCGCTCACTCAAGAACGCATTACGCGCAAGACTCGTCGCCGCTTCAACTAAGTGGACAGATGAACTACCTACAGTTCTATTTGGCTTACGAGCAGCCTTACGCACAGACACGGCAGTCAGCGCAGCCGAACTTACCTACGGTTACCATTTGCGATTGCCAGGCGAATTTTTTACCGCAAGTACTAATATACCTACTGCGATGGATTATACCTACGTCGAAAGATTGCGCGACACCATTCAAGCAAACAAGCCGACTGCAGATTTTTCACACCACAGCAACAATAAACAAATGTTTGTGCATAAAGACCTAAGTACATGCACGCACGTGTTTATCAGAACAGATGCCGTGAAAAAGCCACTACAGCCACCATATGAAGGTCCCTACCAAGTCATGGATCGGAACAGCAAAGTTTTTACCATCAAGCTACCTCACCGTGAAGCAAACATATCCATAGACCGGTTGAAGCCCGCATACGTTTTACAAGAACAAGAACTTAACTTCGACGTACCCATACAGAAAACAGTTACCATTTTACCACCAACACCGTTACCTAGCCGCAGCAAGACGACACAACCGGCAGATAAGCGAACCACATCCGGCCGAGTCGTCAAGCCACCTGTACGCTTCGCTTGAGGGAGAGCACTGTAGCCGCACACTCACAATAACAAGCACAGAAGATGTAAAGCAAATCCATTTAATAGAATGTCAGACGGAAGCCTTTTCGATATGAAACAGGGACATATCTCAGAAAAGAGCTGCCATAATGAAATAAGAATAGATCGATATGAAACAGGAACATAGCACTGAAAAGGGCTGTCGTAATGAAATAGGAATGGAGCTTCGTCAGCATGCAAACAGCATCTTCATTCTTCGCCACCATTCTCAGCTGCGTGTACACATCACTCGTAACAGCGCCACGTTATCGCCATCGCCGCACGCCGCACGCCACGCATCTTCACTGCGTCCGCTCCGTGGTCTGTCGGCCGTCGAAATGGCCGAGCGCAACGAACGTCGCCAGTTTTGTCGCGTGCGTGTTTCCCCGCCCGCACTTCCCCGCGTCGCGAAGCCCCGCGCCGCGTGTTCCCCGCACCGCGTTGCATAGCGACCGCGGGTGAATGAGACACCCGTTGTTCCTCTCTCTTTTGCGTAAGTGACTAAGTTAAGCAACCTATGTTTGTAAATATAATAATTGTAATATATATGATCACTAACTAAAATAAAGTATCCATTCTACGACTGACCATCCTGAGTATAATTTCTCTCCAAGCTTCGCTTCAACCCCACTCGCTAAATTCTAATGCGTTCATAGTGCCCGAGTAAAACTTTTAGATTCACTTTTGTTTTATCTTTTATTTTATTATATAATTGTTTTATGAATATTGACTTATTATAAGATCAATGACTATGTTGCAGACAAAAATGCATGGAAATAAGTCTACTCTATACTAGTTTTTATTATTAGTATTTTTAGTCTATTATTAACAATTCTTTCATTCAATTATTATGAATTGTTGAAATTATTTAGTTTAGTTATTATTAATTTTATTGATGCGTACAAATTGTAGTTATTTATGTTTAATAAATAGTACCTACTTAATTAGATCTATGACACAGTAAAGTAACATTGTTACTTAGAGGGAGAAAAAAGTAAGGCCTCCTGAGTTTCTTGCCAGCTCTTCTCGGTCGAAGGCTCTCCTAAAATCCGAACTGGTGGTAGATTGGTTAGGTAGGTAGAGTAGATTATGGTCTGTGCCAGCTAGATGTGCATGAAGGGTCATTTACCCCACTTGTACCAGTGGGGTGCTGCAGTTTAGGTACGTTCGGCCGGCGTGCCTCCCAGGAAGGCCGCCTAGGCGTATGACAGTAAAGGTTGCCGCTCGACTCGCACGCTCCACGTCGCGCGTCGTCGCTTAAGGCCAGGTATTTCTCTCTCGCGGCTTCTCTCTTACTCTCTCGATGGTACGACGGTACGGGACGGGTAAAACAGCGAAACGGCGCGTTTTATAGGTTTTATTGCCTTTAGGTAGGTATATACTTTATAAGATTCTCTGCTAATTTATCTGCGAATTGTTTGTCTTTCGTTGAGTACAAAAAATTAATTGTTAAGTATCAGTAGTTTAGCCATAATATTGAAAAAACATTACAAAAAGGGGTAATTTTGGGTTTTTTTTTTCTTCTATCGAGTGAAGTTCATTGGATCTTGTAACTGAATGAGACTTTGAATAGATTAGATCCTTAACTATGGCCTGGCCGCAGCCGCTGTGCCGCGCCTTGGGTATGCGCGGGTGGTGGGGGGAGTGGGAAGTAAAGAGCATGAACTCACATGAGATTCGTAGTGTCAGACAGATCTTACGATATCGAAGCACAGTTTATTGAAGCTTTATATTTACGAGTATAATTACATCCAATCCGTTTTTGTCCAGTATGATTTTTAGATAAGTACAATTAAAGAACCAATATAAATGAAATAAATCTTTAATTCTTGGAAATATATAATATAAACTTTCTTTGTTTGCTTTTCTTTTCTTAAAATATTTGGCCACTTTAAAAATGACTGTCTTGATTATCTCGAGATAATACACGACCCATTTTTGGATATTCTTGTGAATGCCGAAGGAAATTATTTTTTTAAAAAGACAAAAATAACGGCTAAAATAATTTAATAACTTTTTAGAAAAATAACAGACTCGAATAACAAAATCACGGAAAATAATTAGGTCAGCAACAAGACGCAAAATAAGTAAAGTGAGAGAGCTCTGAACACGACGACGGTTGGCGGCGAAATAGGGGCGAGCACTGGCGCGCTCCGGTTTATATAGCCACGCTGGGGTGGTCAGTCTCTCATCTTCTACACGGCCTCTCCTGACAGGAGACCGTCCTTGGGCTCCTTTCGTGTCCTCTTCTTCTAGTCCAGCAGGGGCATGGACAGCTCACACATAGGCTCGGCGACGGGCGGGCAGCTGTCTTCAGTCTCTTCTACTGAGCACGCGGCAGGTGCACACGCACGGTGCTGGAGACCGCTCGTGGACGGCTGCTGTCCGTCGTCCGAAGGCAACTCGTGAACTTGAACGGAAGGTGCCTCTGGCTCCGACTCGCCCGTTTCATGAGGCTGTTCGAGGCCAGCACCAAGACCCCCGTCTTCCATGTCTGCATCTATGCACAAAAATAACAAGCCATTACGCATACGGTAACACGGAACTATAGTACAATACTAAACATCGCATGCATAAAACGCGTCCGTTAAATACACAAGAGGCTTAGCATTGCAGGTCTCATTTAGATTAAGCCATAGGCACGACGTTAGCGTAACTTAATCAAAACAAAATAAGAGTCATAGGCACGACGTTAGCATAACTCAAACTTGGCATAAGTCATAGGCACGACGTTAGCATAACTCAGCCCACACAAGACAGAGGCACGACGTTAGCATGTCCAATAAAAAATTGTCAGGTAAGAGGCACGACGTTATATTACCAAACAATTAACAAACCAGAAAGGAAGCACGACGTTAGCTATTTCTGGAGTAAGGCTATTCACCATCAAAGTAAGCAGCACACACATCAGGGGTCCATTCTCCGCGCCACGGGACCATGTACTCAGCTGCTGCCTGGGTAGACTTCCCGTAGGACCCAGCCAGAAGTTGCAGCTCGTAACGTCCATGCGGGAGAATCTTCGTCACGCGGTATGGCCCACGCATGCCGGAGTCCAGCTTCCCCGTCGCCTGCGCTTGCTTCTTAACAAAAACAAGAGAGTTAAGTTCAAATCCCCGAGGAGACTTTCTCCCCTGGTTCACATTGGCGTCCTGGGTCTGCTGATTGCGCCTGAGTCGCTCCGAAGTCCTTTGGCGGCTCATCTCGCGTAAAGACTCCCTGTTTGGGTTGGAGCCTTCGAGCGCCACGTCGCGTACTAAGCTTCGTATAAGTGGTGTGGCTGCGTCTATGCCCACCAGCAGATTGAGTGCGGAGTATTGCGTCGTTCTGTGTCGGGTGATGCTCAGGACCAACTGGAGCTTCCAAATGACGCTCGGCCACCTTTGCTGTCGGTGGTTCGCTTCGATGCGAATCATGTTTAGTACGGTCCTGCAATAACGCTCTACTTGCCCGTTAGATTGGTGCATCTCAGGTGTAATTAGATGCACCTCACAACCCATATCCTTGACCCAATCTAGAAACTCGGCGCTTTGGAACATGCGACCTCTGTCAGCGACAATTAGTTTAGGGGCGCCAAACAGTGAAATAGCATTAGTGACATGCTGCTTTAGTTCATTGGCGTCCTGCCGATACATAGGGTACAACAGGGTAAACTTGGAAAAAGCGTCAATAACAATAAGGACGTATCGATACCCGTCTACTTCGGGAAGCGGCCCCAGAGCGTCCATATGGACAGTCTCAAATGGCAAATCTGGCTTTTCCCAGGAATGGATGAACTGTAGCGGAGCCCGCGGTACCTTTTTGTGGGAAATACACACAACACAGTGTGTGATATATTTTTGGACAAAATTACGTAAGCCCGGAAACCAAAAATGTTTCGTGATCAGATCAGTCGTCTTATCAACCCCAGGGTGTTCGTGCTCATCATGAAACACGCGAAGAAGGCTGAGCCTATGCCCTTTAGGGATAAAACATAAAAGTTTGGAAGGTTCGCCAGTAGGCGTGTGTCTAAAATAGAGAAGATCGTTTTTGACGACATACCGACTTGCGTCCAATTGACCGTCATTTAATCTTTGGATGAGAGACCGGGTCTCTTCATCAGAAGCCTGAGCAATCTGAGCCCAGTTCAGTGGCTTCTGAACCGTGCACACATTGACAGGATTCCGACTCAGGTAGTCGGCGTGCGACATTTGTGAGCCCTTCCGGTAGTTCAGGTCAAAATCAAAATCCTGTAGGTACACCCACCACCGAGCCACCCTGGGCAACAGATCTTTCTTTCGCTGCGTAAGCTTAAGTGCGTTACAATCAGTGACTACGGTGAAGCGCACACCCACAAGATAATGCCTGAAGTGCTGCAGAGCCTTCACTACAGCAAGGGTCTCCAATTCGTACGAGTGGTACTTCCTTTCAGCTCCCTGCGTTAGCTTACTGTAGTAAGCTACCACTCGTTTGTGACCGTCCTCGTGCGCCTGCAGGAGCACGGCCCCGTAACCGATCGAACTTGCATCGGTATGCACCTCAATCGGCAGCGAAGGGTCGTAAACCGCTAGTACAGGTTCACTGGTCAGGTAGTCAATAATATCTTTGCGAGCAGCTTGCTGCTCCGCTCCCCAAATAAACGGCACGCCTTTTCGAGTCAGGGCTGCGATACAGGCTGTTTTCTGGGCAAAACCAGGTATGTACCGCCGAAAATAACTAGCTAGCCCCATGAACTGCCGTACCTGTTTGACGTTCTTTGGTTCCTCGGCCTCAGTTAATGCCCTAACCTTATCACTGCTCGGCCTCACCTGACCCTCACTAATATTTCGGCCCAAATACTCGATTGAAGGCGATAAAAACGAACATTTCTTTAAATTTATTGAAAACCCCGCGTCAGTTAGAGTTTTAAGTACCTCTCGCAACAAAGTTAACCCCCGATCAATAGACTGGCTTAGAATTAAGACGTCATCAATGTAGACGAGGATTTCACCAGATTCTATATGCTCCCGAAGCGTTTTTGATATGATTCGCTGGTAAATAACCGGTGCGTTCGCGAGACCGTACGGCATTTTCAAATATTCGTAATGCCCCTCGGGCGTTACGAAAGCAGTAAGAGGAATGGACTCTTTCTCCATAGGGATCTGATGAAATCCTGTCGCCATATCGAGGCTCGTGAAGAATTTGTTTCGCCCCAACCGGTCAATGTGATCATCGATTCGCGGTAACGGAAATCGGTCTTTAACGGTCACTTCATTTAACTTGCGATAATCGACGCACATACGATCGGTACCGTCTTTCTTTTTCACGAGAAGAATCGGACTGGCATAATCGGATTCCGACTCCTGAACGATGCCTTTATTTACTAGGTCCTGGATTATATCGCGAACTTTAAGTGTCTCCGTGTAAGAAAGGCGGTACGGTCGGTAATAGATGGGAGTATCGCTTTTCAATCTGATGGCCATACTGCCTGTATTCACCGTAGATGTGGCAGTGCCGGAAATAAGGAACTTAGAAAACTCATTTATTACAGCTAACAATCGTTCCAGCTCGTTGTCAACAAGTGGAGTGGTTATCGGAATAGACACATCAGATTGAACAGCCATCACTATGTCCGGTTGAATAATTTCACGCATAAGTTGCTGAGAATCGCGAGTACGAATATAACGCACGCCCTCCCTGTTAAGTACATCAGTACCTACTATTACTGGCGTATTCATAAACTCGGACGCAACTACGTACATGTCAACTTCTAGGGTTATACCGTCAAATTCGATAGGCAAGGTCACATATGACGTGCTTTCAATCTCCTGACTACCAAGACCTTTTAGTATTCGAAACGCGGGCCTATGCGCACAGTTAAAATGCTTAAGTAAGCTTGACGAAATGAGCGATATAGTCGACCCACTATCAATTAAAACATCAATTGGCACGCCTTGAATAACAGCAACAACAACGTCATTATTGCGGGTAGGTTGATATTCGCGACAAAAATTAACGTTACTTTTATTGCGAGACTCTGATTTTTGTTTGGCAAAACAATTCTCAATTTTATGACCCGTCTTTTTGCAAAACAAACACGTACTCGGCTTTGTTGGGACAAAAACTGGCGGAGTCGTCGTCTTATCCGTGACGTTTGAAGAAGCACTACTATTGATATCAACTGTGGATTTCTTATTACAATTCGCCTGTCTGTGTCCAAACTGGCCACAATAAAAACATTTGCCCTCATCAAAACGTCGTTTTCTAGGAGGTAGATTTGAAACGCTTTTATTCTTTGCCGCAAACGTGTTCTGAGATGGTACACAAGTAGAACTACCCTTAGACATGCTAGGCTTTACATAAGTTGAAAAAAATTCGACTAAATCGTTAGGTAACAGTTTCGCGTTTGTGGCGGACGCCCTTATTTGTGGGTCATTTATTCCGCGAATAACAATCGCTGTTATCAATTCGTCACTGAGTCCGCGCACTATACGTAAACGAAGCAGTGAACGACGAGCATAGTCAGCATATGTGGTAAATTTATCTGAATTTGTGATCATAACTTCAAAAAGTATGTTAGCTATGTCTGGTGTTTTTGGGCAGAAAGGCTTAAATTCCTTTTTAAAACTGCTCCAACTACGCTCGGTCGTTACCCACTCGTTTAACCACGTCTTAGCGTCCCCTTTTAAACAGTTCCCTATCCGAGAAAGGCACTCAAAATCACTCCAGTTATTTAAAGATTTAGCGCGGTCAACTTCCTCACACCAGTCCTCGATATTATGTAAATTTGGGTCAAAGTTACTAATATATTAATGTTGGTTCGATCTCACCACCGTGTTGATTGAACGAATCGCGTCCACAATGCGATCCGTGACCGTCGATGGGGCGTTGACCTCGCTGGCGACACACTCTGTATCGGTGCCCGGCGGAGGCGCGGCGCTCGGCGTAGGCACGGCGCTCGGCGTACGCGCGGCGCTCGACGTAAGCGCGGCGCTTGGCGTATGCGCAGCCCTCAGCGTAGACACGGCGGTCGGTGACCGCGCGGCGCTCGGCGGATGCGGCGGCACCAGCAGCGGCGGCGTGTGTGTCGATCGTGCCGTTCGTCGTGTCAAAGATACAGACCTATCACGCGATGGTGACCTTACGCGTCTACGTGACTCACGGCGTATAGAAGGCGGCGACCGATCATTACGATGTACTGGTGGCGATGACTTACGCGCAGCTACCGTATTTTCTAACTTCCTAAGACGAGCAAACATCGCGTCCATTTCACGGTTCACATTACCCGGGGTACGATCGCGGTATCTACTGCGTCGCCTATCTTCACTATAACGACCTCTACGGCGCTCACGTTCGCGATCACGAGAAGACATTTTCTCCTTTTAAAAACCCTCGCGCCGGAAGACACAGTATCAGAATAGCGAGCAGGATAGAATCACGTTGACCCTATCCCACTTCTGATCTTGTGAATGCCGAAGGAAATTATTTTTTTAAAAAGACAAAAATAACGGCTAAAATAATTTAATAACTTTTTAGAAAAATAACAGACTCGAATAACAAAATCACGGAAAATAATTAGGTCAGCAACAAGACGCAAAATAAGTAAAGTGAGAGAGCTCTGAACACGACGACGGTTGGCGGCGAAATAGGGGCGAGCACTGGCGCGCTCCGGTTTATATAGCCACGCTGGGGTGGTCAGTCTCTCATCTTCTACAATATTTTATCTCATGTGCGTCTGACACACTAGTTGCCGCCGTGAGCGATGACGGCAGAATGACAAAATGGAGCAACTGTTTCGCCCCCCCGCCTCGCCGCTCGCGTGCCCGGGGCGCGGTGCGGCGGTGGCGGTCAGACTATAATACATACCTTATTTTTTCCAGAATTTAAACCATTATTTTCTATGTCTCAGATGGTTTGAAAAACTCAAAGCGCGACGTAACTAGCCTTAACTCGTAATGCCTACGCGCGCGCGTAAACCCTGCGCTCCTGACGGACGTCAAATCAATATCGAGTCGGCTTTGCTTAACAGAATATGAACGCTCGGGTCACGCGATGGGTTTCGGTTTCGCGTGGGGGTCATTGGAGGGTGAACCTTCTGTACGGAAGTAAAATTAGTTATTCTGTGCTTGTACCAAGACGAAAAACGAAACAATTTTAAAACACACAAAGTTATGCTTATTAATTTATGACGTTTTTTATGCTTAAGTTTTTATAAAAAAAGATATTTGAATGATTAAAAATGTCAACCTTATTGGTTAGGTATACTAATGTTTTCCAAGACTCATTTCAACCGTTACTTTATTTTACTTTAAAAACTCAGTTATTTCCAATTTCTATTACTTACCACAATATCAATACGATAATTGGAAATCACATTTAATTTTATTCCTTAAAGTAATAACTTAAGTTAACAATTCATTATGATTTATCATTCTTCACCTTTCATCCTAAAAAAACGATAAATTACCTATAAATTTTAGCCGTTTGTGTCGCTGGGGGAGAGACACTTGCCCGCTATTTTTGTCTCGTACCAGGATACGTTTGTTTACACAATTCTATGACCACGGCTTATATTTCGGTTCGACGCGATTCTATTTCGGCGTGCAGTGGTACTGGGGGTAGCGATGCGCATTTGTCTGGCACAGACTATAGCTCGTTAGATTAGTTGTTAAGTCTTAACTTAAAGTTAGTTAACTGTTTTTTTATTATTATTATTATTGACGTCAATAAGTGCCTGTAAAAGTTTACATTGAATAAATAATTTGACTTGACTTGACTTGGACAAGAACAACAAGTCCTTTTCTCAATACATTTCGAAAGAAACTGATGGAATTTAGCCAGGGTTAATCGATCAACGTCGACCGACCGTCGATCGATGGGTTAGACGAACGGTATCCGTCGATCGATTAAAGCTACCACACCTATCGATCAACGTCGACTGACCGTCGTCGATCGATTGGTTAGTCAAACGGTATCCGTCGATCGATTAAAGCTACCAGACCAGTCGATCAACTTCGATCGACGTTGATCGATGCCGTCGATCGACGATCGATCGATTGGTCTGGTAACACCCTTATAAGACTGGCATATTGGATTGTCTCAAGTATTGGCTCCGTGTAAATCCAGCATTAAGCTGCGTCCGCTGCGACATGTTTTGAACAGAACATTGTTCATGAACATTTTTTGTTCAAAACCTTTCCCGTCTGCTGCGACTTTAACAATGTTCAGTAAACAAAGTTTTTGAACAAAACTTCACATTAAAAAAAATGAGCAGCGACGAGGAAGGCGTGAACATTGTTTTGGCTGTGGTGGATTTAGTTCTCGAAGAAGTAGGTAACAGAAATAGATTTCGTGTCAGACCTTACTTAAAAATTTTCTCGATTGAAAATTGTGATCTGAAACTCAACCATTTTGTGATGACAGAGTTCACAGAAGTACTTATAATCTCTGCCATATCCGCGAAGGTATCTGTTTTTTTTTTTTTTTGATTCGATCACGTCTCATATTTACGGGTCTTTCACGAATCAACATTATGAATTTCTAGTGTTGTCTCTGCATTCCACTCGACATTGCACGCCATCATCATGAGCAAAACGTCATCCTGCATCAAAATCAAACATAAAATTAAACATCCCCTCCCCCCGCACCGCAGATCCGCAGACGAACGCGGGGGATGTTTTCCACAAACTCCGGCAAACACGTTTAAGTGTATTTGTTCGATAAAACATTTAGGCCACGCCCCTTATTTATGTTTTCGAACAATGTTCTGTTCAAAATCTGGCGCAGCGGACCCGGCTTATAGATCTCAATGAATAAATGATTAGTTCATTGGTAGCACCTCTACTAAGTCTGTGGTTCATTGAGCTATAGACAGTCATACCTTTATCTATGGCTATAGATCTCAATGGATTAGTTAGTTGAGTTTATTGTGTTTTTATTATTTTATTAAATTGCTTCATTTTTTCGCAACTGTATTAAAAATAGTTGTTCAGTACACGTGCGGAACCGTCATTGCAACTTGTTCCGACTGGCAATTCGGCTGCGCCTCGGCTCGGGTACACAATTTTCGGAACTCTTTGCAATGACAGGCTTCCGCACTCGTAATGAATTAAACTATTTTCTAAGTCACAAAGTTAGGATTTTTTCTGACCGGTAACCGTCGATAACGTCTTTCAATGTTCGTTGTCGGCCACAGACGTATAATAAGAAGCAGACCAAACCTCAGAACCTCGGACCAAATATTAAATGGACAGAGTCTTACGACGTTGCCGCTTTTACATACGTGTATCAAAGTAAAGTATTTGTATCTCTGCTGTCTGTATGACTGTAGTGTGATATGAGTAAAAGAGATAGTGAATGTACGTTTGGCAGCGACGCACTGTCGGTGTGAGTCGTGTCATTTCATGACCGACTACTCGGTCAAAACATTGCTGGATTGTGCGAAATAATAGTGAAATATTAAGAAATCTTAGTGTTTGAGTTATTTGTGTAATATACAATTGCCATAATGTCTTGTTTAGCTGTTTATTGTTCGTCAAGAACAACAAAAGGAGGTGCGAAAGACCAGGAATTATCATTTCATACGTTAGTGATTTCTCATAATATGTATGCTTTACTATGAGTTTTTTAATAATAAAAACGGCAAAACACTAATTTTTGCTAATTCTAAATCATGCTAAGTACACTATTCATAAGAATCAGGTTTTAAACCTTAATTAAATGTAATTTAAAGGCTTTGTTTTTGGCATAATGATTAGTGATGTACGTATTTGTGTATCGAAGCTTTATCGATATTACTAATATTCTTTTTATTATTCTTTTTTTAGGTTCCCAAAATGCCCGGAAATAAGACGTGAATGGGTTAAAGCTATGAGACGTGATAACTGGGAGCCTACAAAATGTTCAAGGCTCTTAAGACCAGACCTATCGATCGATCGTCGATCGACGACATCGATCGATGGTAAAATGGATTAGTCGACGTCGATCGATAGTTTCTACCAGACCAATCGATCGATGTCGATCGACAATCGAACGGTAGAATGAATTGAGTGTTAGATCGAGCTGTATGATTAGACGCGCCGGCCGCTTCACTTTTTTTATAAATTTATTTCCTGCCCATGGATACTAGTCGTAATAATAGAGTTCATTGATTATGCTTAAAGTTGATGATAATGAGTGATGATAATATGAACGTTTAAATACTAAATAATATTCCCCCCAAACACCTTGGGAAGCACCTTAGATTAAGCAACACCGAAAAAGGGGGGAAGGGGAGGGGAAGTGTGCAAAGTGCGAAAATGCTTTATTATTTTTAGGAAAAAAAACAAATATTCTACTAAGTTACCATTACCGTACCCTCTCCATCCAAAAGATATTTTTCAATGAAGCTAGTTTTCTGTTGTGTAGTAAAAAAATAATCTCGAAATTCATGACAATCGCTACGCAAAAAAAAAACAAAAACAAAAACCGCTGCTTAAAATGTCATTTGGATAAAATAAGCGATCGTTGGCTTAAAAAAACGGCCGCATCCAGATTCTTCTGCGTTTGCGTCTCTGTAATAATAGTACGAGCAACATCGTACTGGCCAAGAACAACGAGTCCTTTTCTGAATACATTTCGAAAGAAACTGATGGAATGTAGCCAGGGTTAATTGATCAACGTCGACCGACCGTCGATCGATGGGTTAGACGAACGGTATCCGTCGATCAATTAAAGCTACCACACCTATCGATCAACGTCGACCGAGCGTCGTCGATCGATTGGTTAGTCAAATGGTATCCGTCGATCGATTAAAGCTACCAGACCAGTCGATCAACTTCGATCGACGTTGATCGATGCCGTCGATCGACAATCGATCGATTGGTCTGGTAACACCCTTAGCCCAAGCGCGCACTGGTGGCCAGGTCGCAGCGGCCAGGCCGCGGCGGCCAGCGAAATGTATGTATTGTATCGTCAGATTCGTCAGCGCGCGCACTTGGCCGCAAGCGGCCAGCGGCCGCGGCGGCCAATGAGATCGTTGCGACATAACCTGCGGCCCGCTGGCCGCTGGTCGCACTGCGACCACTGGGATTCAAAAGATAGTAGGATCGTGCGCCTGCATGCGCGCACTGGCCGCGGCGGGCAGACGTGTTATTTGTTTACAGAGTGTTTAAATTACAACATAATGTCTTTTGACACGGACAGGTTTATTTGCGGGGTCGAGACTAGACAGGCATTGTAGGACATGTCGTGCGACAACTATTTCAACCGAGACATAAAAAGGATATTGTGGGAGGAGACCACAGAAATATTTGCTAGTGAAAATTCAACTATAAATTAAAAAAAAAAACTTAAGAAGTAGATATTTATGTTTATTTCATTGCCTTCTCAGAGCAAGTCTATTTTGCCACGAAACTGCTGCTTCGTCTACGAAGTAGTCAGTAAATCGATCCCTGTCTTGTGTAGCTGTTCTATTTCCTCGTGTCAGTAAAGTATGTCTAAAATAATCCTTTATAATGTCTTTCGCACAGTAATGGATGAATCCAGAATCTTATCTTCGTGTTTTTTCGCTTCTTACTTGCAAGATAAACGATTACAGCTATTTAAAGTTAAAGGGGGTTAAAGTTACTCGCGTCCGTAGGTTTACCCTTGAGACCCTACACGTGACCCCTAGGTGGTGCTAAATGAGTGACACTGAGTGGTAGAGCCACGCTGTGTTGCAGCTTGCAGCACGCATTGGGCCGGCTCACCCGGGGTAATACCACCCTCTTACGAATATCCGGTGTGAAATAGTGGCACTTGGTGCTGTTGTGTTTCGTCCGGTCAGTGAGAGTTCCGTAGGTCCCTTCCCCTCCCCCCTCACAATTCCTATTCCCTCCCTAACCCTATTCCTTTTTAAAAGGTCGGCAACGCATCTGCGACTCCTCTGGTTTTGCGGGTGCCCATGGGCGGCGGTGATTGCTCTCCATCAGGTGACCCGCCTGCTCGTTTGCCTCATAAATATAAAAAAAAAATTCCTCGACATCCATTTCGAAGCACTCTGTACTCGGAACTGACAATTTTGGCCGCAGTCTGGCCGCATGTATAGTCGCGATACTTGCGGCTTGGTCGCAATGCTGGCCGCTGCGACCTGGCCGCCAGTGCGCGCTTGGGCTTAGTGAGAGGGTGGTATAATTACGCCGGGCGAGCCGGCCCAATGCGTGCCGTGGTCACGTGTAGGGTTTAAAGGGTAAACCTACGGATCTGAGTAACTTTAACTCCCAATTATAATAACGAACTATGTACACACCACATTAAAGTGATTATATCGATAAACTAGTCACATCCTTAGTCACGCACACATGTACAGATAGAAAGCTGCACACTTACAAAAGACGGACATGCTAAAAATCCAAAGACTCTGTCCATTGTGATAGTTGGTCCGAGCTCAGAACAATAACTAAAGCATAGAAGCACCTTACCAATGTCAAATATTACCCATAGAATATTTGACATCGAATCACATGTGTAGGTCGCTTTTGAATTCGGTATCTTATACGGCCACCAGGGTGACCCATTTTTTTATTTTCACTTTACATTTGACGTTTTTGGCAACTTATTTGGTCTCTTTCCTTTTAACGTTTATGGCCCATTTGAAAAAATAGGACAACTATACGAGTCTTTTTTGGACTCCTTCTATGCTTTGGTTATTATTCTGAGTAAACATTACAAAAAAAAGCGTGCCCATTACGCCTACAGACCACAGACTTATTATAAGAAGCAAACCAAACATAACAACAAAAAAGCGTGCCTATTACGCCTACAGATTGCACATGCACACATTTACAATAACAGGGGCTGAACTCAGGCACGCTAAGGAACTTAAGTACCTACATCTATAGTAATGTCATACTTAAAGAGGATAATATTTTACAGAGATTTGAAGATACTCACTAAGGCGGTTCCCCTACCAAAACCGTTCAGGAATCTGTTTTTAGCAGCTTTTTAAAACCTATCTTCTCGTTACCTAATAAATGCTAAAATTTGAAAAAAAATCGTCCTCATTCCTTCAGAATTTATCTTTACTTAACACGTTTAAAATTACTATAAATATTTTAATTACTACTAAAAACCATCTTAGGAAGAACAAGAAATATTAGCGATTTTTTGTATCTACTCCATATGTAGTGATTCTATAAAATTCTTCTAATACTAATCGATAGACAAAAAAACCTGAGAGATTCTACGTTTAAAACTATGTAAAAGGCCATTTTTCGATTTTAGGTGACAATTATTCATAAATTCAGAAGGTTTTAGCACCTTTATCTATGGTTTTAGCAGAGCGCTGCGCGAGGTGTGCCTAATCGGCAGTGTGAGACAACAGTGAGTGCACGGGCGGTAATCTTCATACAACTCTTTCTAGCCTTTAAGCCGGGTCCGCTGCGCTAGATTTTGAACAGAACATTGTTCGAAAACATAAATTAGTCAATGGGCCACATTATTACTCAATGGGCCACGCCCCTTAATGATGTTTTCGAACAATGTTCTGTTCAAAAATCTGGCGCAGCGGACCCGACTTTAGTGTCTATGGGTCAATAAATGATTTTGACACTTACTTCACCCCTCTTACTCCTTCCTCGCCCCTTCGCCGCCATTCCTCTATGCGCCATGTTTGTTTAGGTCGGCAAGTTGAGAATCACATTCACAACAATCGCCCGCCATTGCCGATAAAGTTTTGATTGTGAAATTTTGATCATCAATATTTATCAATAACCTCTCAAGCTATAATAGTGTTGTGGGCTGCAACAGCAGACGTAACGTCGTGAATTTGCTTATATTCCAAAAGACGTGCAAAAGACTGAGTTATAACTCCAAAACTAGTTAAAGTGGTGAATTTGGCCAAGTGATGATGTGCTGCCTTAAATTGTTTTAATTAATCTAAGTGTGCTGCGCAAATAAGTTTGCGCGAAACATTTCGAGAAAAGATTTTTCTCTTCAAAGTCTCGGCTGCATCTCGAGGCATATCCGACTTTGTTTATTGATGACAAAATAGCCAGTGGACTGTCCAATGCACCCATTGAAAACAGTAGGTAAGTGTAGTTACATAACGATTTTAATAATTTAAATTAAGTTTTAGCTAGTACTACTTAACCGTGTTGCGTACCGGTGAAAGAATACTACCACCCCCTCTTCTCTTGGGTGTCATAAAAGGCGACTAACGGACTAGGGACTACACATACATCTAACAGCATAGAGCGGCAATGGGCTCACCACCTGTCACGCTGAGCACATGTGCAGTAGCTTTTTGGTGAAGAGTGGACTATGGTAGAGGACTGCTTTTGCTGTCCTCATTGCCTAGTCTCTGACTAACCCTTCGAAGATACTATTCGTGATTATATGAATGTATGTACCTATGTATATCTAGTCTCTTATCTAGTCTAGATTAGTCTTGATTAACCAAATGGAGTGATATAGTAAAAGTTTACAAATCAGATTGTAACCACGCACAGATGCGTCTTCTGCACAAACTATTTAGATGATGAACATGTCATACCAGAAATAAATAATGAAGGTAACTTTTCACTTAAGTCCAAATGAAGACGTTTGCTGGCTTTGAACATGGTTTAATAAATAAATAATATTCTTCTTGTTTTAGGGCTTCGCCTTTTAAAGCATTGTGCTCTCGTATTCAGGAAAACAGTAGCTGCAACCCCTGTCATACACTGCTGAGTTTTGTAAGTACATATTTAAGAAGTTGTAATAAAATTATTAATCAAATAATTATTACAAAAAATTTACCCATTTTCTTTTTTTTTAGCAAATTATTGGATGGGAAAGCTGTAAGTCAGACTTTAAAAAATATGTCTGAAATGGTAAACTTTGACGACCTATTTGACTCTGTCAATGGAGCAGCCAGCAATTATAAGACAGCCAAAGGAAAAATCCTTAGGACCGCGGTGAACAAAAACTCACAACATCGTGAGGTGTGGAAATGATTATTGATCTTCAAATAATAAAATTTATAGATAAACAAGGTAAGGAAACATCAGTACCTACTTAAAATTTGGAATGTGGGAATTTTATAAAACAAAAAATATTAAAATGCTGCGCCCAAGATATTTTAACTTAGACCCACTTGAAAATTTCTTTGTACAGATCATACAATTTTAGAAATAATAACCCTGACTGTCATATGTTCAAAATGTACTTTAAGGTCGTTACTGAAAACGAGGTTAATAAAATTTCACTCTGAGAGTTATAATGTGAAGAAGATTCAGACGAACAATTATTAAAACTGCATGCACTTTTTCAGTCTTATAATATTTATCCCTTAAATACACGAGAGACTTTTGAAGCATCGCCAGATTCTTCTAACTTTCAGAGTTTTGAACCCAAAGAATTTCAAATATGTGTGCAAGAGACTCAATGTACATTCTCATGCTTATACAGCTGTTTATACTGGGTGGGTCATCACAAAAATATTAACAAATAGTAACTGCTAATATCAAAAGATTAAAACCAAAGTCATAAATGGACTTCATACCCCGAGTACAAAATGATATCAAAAAATACAAATTAATTAACCCACCCAACCGAAAAAGCTGATGCAGATGTAACAAAAATATTCAACGAATATTTGGAAAAACAACCAGAGCAAAAAATATTTTAAATAAATAAAAGAAATAATTAAAACCACTAAATATTCGTTGGATTTTTTGAAGAGTGAAGCTTAAAATTATAACCGATGTTTTTTTTAAATAGTATATCCGATGTTTGATCAGTACAACTAACGATTTTCAATTGGTGCACAGTTATAAATATAATTTTACAAGGTACTGATGTTTTCAGGCTCCAAAACATAATAGGTTTGCTTACAATGCAGTTAAAAGCGGACATGAATTATAAAATAGCTGAAAAATAAAAAAAAGTTAATTTTCATCTTTTGTTTAATTTTATTTCCCAGTTAGCGATAGGCAAACTTAGTGAAATATTTCAAACATTGTAATTTTTCCGAATAAATCAATAATTTCGTACCTACTAAGAATATTGAAAATTTCGTAAAAAATACAATTTTTGAAATATTTCACTAAGTTTGTTTAACTCTGAATATTTTTTTTAAATCTTCCCAAGAAAACAGTTACTTGGCCGAAAGAATGAGTTCCTTAACCAAAAAGATATGCCAGTTCAAGAAATAATTATTTTTAATCTATGCTTGTCAAAATGATTCATTGAGGTTCCCATTGGCTACTTTTTTAGTACCGGAGATTTCCGTCTGATGCGTAGCATCTCTAATAAGTCTGTGAGTGAGTGTGCCGCTAGCTCTCCGACGAGATGCCCGTGTCGATCGTGCTCCCGCCGCGCCAGCCGCCCGCTATCTACACCCACGCGCTCTCTCGAGCTGAAGAGTGAACTTGCTGACTTACATCTCAAATACTTAGATATCGTTGACAAATGTAGCCAGATGCAGGACGTAATCACCTCTTTCACGGAATGTAATAGCACTCATGCACAGGCATTGAAGCGTATAAGTGATCTGGAAATGAGTTTTTGGAGAATGTTATGTTGTATCTATAGTGTGGTAGGTGGTAAATAAGTCCAACACTTACGTTATAAACGGGTATATTGTCCCAAACACAACAGCACATATAACAGTCACAAATACAGTCAGAAGGAGAATAACATCCAAAGCACAAGCACAATAATAGTCCGGAAAGAAGATCAGAAAGGTACACTTAAGAAAGAATAGCAATTAAAAGCGATTTTATCGGATAACATAAAAGCTCATAAGCAAGTGTCCTTCCGTAAGGTCAAAGCCGTTAGCCAGAGTATCGTGAGCTCCGCGTCGTGAATGTATCTCGACTGGTGTGCGCGCGCGCTGCTCGGTCGTTCGGTCGCCTAGGCACATAGCAAACAAAAGGCGTTATATACCGTCGCAGTGGTTTTGCGCGTTTCCACAGCGCATGACTATTATCGGATGGTTGACCAACTAGCGAAAGTGAATATGTGTTATTATTAAATAAATACTTTGAATCTTATACGTGTGTAGTGTTATTAATATAATGTATGTATTTGTGTAATATGTTATAAATTAAATTTGGAATAAGTAGATAAATATTATTTTATAAATTTAAATATTATTATATTATTAATATATAATTATATAAGTAAATAATTATGTGTGGTGGGAAAGTCACCTACAAGTTTATGTGAGGCACATGCAACGATTTTAAAGTTAGAAAATGAAAGCTGTAATAATGTTAAAGTAAATCATTCTCAGAGCCTGTTCGACGAGTTATTATCTTGTAATTCAGATATTCTCGAAAACCAGAGTCATGGAAATAGTTTTATTAACAATCAAAGTTACTTTGAAGAATTAACGGACAGGTTAAATGTAATGGATAGTCCGGTATGTAAAAAAGAGTCAGCCTTAAATAAATCACTGTGTAAAAACAACCATAATTTTAGAAGTGTCAAAAAGTTAAAAAAATATATCCGTGTTTAAAGGTATATTTCTAAGACCCAAAAACTAGTCAATAGGCAAAATCATTTACAGAAGCATATGTCACTTAGGAAGGAAAGGATTCAATTATTAAATAAGTTGAAATTGTATAGTAATAGCACAATTGATAGGAATGATAAACATGACAGCGACTCTCATATCATAATTAATATAATTGATAACTTAGAAAGGTCACTGAAAAGTATGTATGACAATATAAGCGATCTGTCACATAAACACCTAAATTATCAGATTGTTGCTGCAAATGACATGGTTGATATGTGCAACTATAATGCTGAGCGATTTGAATCCCTAAATAAAAGGCGTACTTGTTGTGTTGCTGACCACTCTTATAATACTGGGGGTCCGGTATTGGAAAAGCAGGAAATCGGCACAGAAAGGTCTGAGTCTTCGACATGTCCTTGTGACAACTTTTATACACCTGACCACTCTGCCCCGACATCGGACTCTCAGTTCCCCTTCAACTGTTCAGTTGTAGCGTTGCCTAAGGTTGCTATTGACCAGCCTCAATACCACGAAGAAATAAGAAATTCTGCCCACACCCTAGTTTTCACTGATGAGATTGGGAAGGACTTTGGCTCTATTTTGAATAACCGTACAAGAGGTTCTGTGTTGAATAAATGTATGCCTAGGGCAACGCTGCAACAGATTGTAACAGAGGTATGTTCTGCAAATGTAAAAAGTAATACTTCAATAGTTCTGCTTGTAGGGGACAGTTTAGCCTTGCAAACAAAACATATTGTTGACAGCTTTACGAGATTAAGCCAGATAGACTGTAAGAAACTAACATGGTGTACGTTTTCATATTCAAAGTCATTGAATGACAATCAAAATAGTAAAATTTATAAACTTAACAATATGTTACATGACATGATCAGTCTTCGAATTACACCTCAATCAGAGACATGTATTGATAATATTTTTGTAAATTGTAAAATCAAAAGCAAGGAACTGATAAATGGGGTACCCTCTGACCATAAAGCTCAAAAGATAGAGTTATTTTGCAAGGAAAAATTGTCGAAAAATAAAGTAATTACTTATAGGCCCTTAACTTGTAGTACTCGTAGATCTGCAATATTTAAAAATAAAATTATTGAGAGACTCTCGTTATTTGATTGCAATGTTAATGAACCAAATAAATATTACAATAAATTCTTTGGTGTGATTACTAAAGAATTTGACAAAATATATACAAAAAAAAAAAGTTAATGTAAAGGAAAAGACAGTGTTTAGTGACTGGGCTACGAAGGGAATAAGAAAAAGTAGGGATTTTTTTTATGATCTGTATGACAAGAAATCTTTCAATTCTAATCCAGCTTTTCATGATTATGTTAGACGATATTCCAAAATATTTAAAAATGTATGTTTTATTGCAAAGTCTAAATTTAAAGTCAAGACTACTTGGAAAATTATAAATTCAGAGACTGGCAAAGTGAGTAAAAATAAGTCAGGCTTTCTGCTTAAGTTGAATGATGAGCTTATTAAAGATAATCTTAAAGTTGCTGACATTTTTGATTCCTTTTTTGCCAATATACCTATTGAAACAACTAGACATTTAGAATCGTCCTCTACTGTAGCACAAAGTTTATTAAAACTTAATTTTAATAAAAAAGTACCGATCTTTAATTTTAGAGATATAACATATTTAGACATAATAAAAACGTACAAAAGCTTGAATAAGAAAAGAACGGAAGATTTATGGGGTCTCTCTGTGACAGTTTTGGAGCCTATTATAGAAGTAATCGCACCGTTTTTAGCAGGAATATTTAATAAATGTATCGAAGTAGGTTCATTTCCAGATTTAATGAAAAATAGTAAAGTAACTCCCATTTATAAATCAGGTGATACATTTAACGCTGCTAACTATAGACCGGTTTCTGTTCTTCCGGCACTTAGTAAAATTTTCGAATCTATAATCTATACGCAAATGAATGCACACTTTAGAATGAATAAAATTTTACACAGTGATCAGTTTGGTTTCACGAAAGGACGGTCAACTATAGATGCTGGAGCAAAACTGGTCAAAAACATACTTGACACTTGGGAATCTTCGCAGGATACAGTAGATATTTTCTGCGACCTCTCTAAAGCCTTTGATTGTGTTGATCATTCAACTTTAGTTGGTAAATTATTTCAATATGGCGTTCGTGTTAATGCACTAAAATTAATAAAATCTTATCTGCACAACAGAAGTCAGAAAGTAGGTATAAATAATGTAGTATCAGGAGGTTCGATAGTCAAAATGGGGGTACCCCAGGGATCTATTCTCGGTCCCTTTCTGTTTCTTGTTCATCTTAATGACCTTCCATTCATGGTTAAGGAAATGTCGGAAATAGCGTTATTCGCTGACGACACTTCTTTAATATTTTCTTTAGATAGGAAAGACCCAAAGGTTGGAGAAGGAAAAATTAACGAAACACTTAACAGAGTATCACAATGGTTTTCTGTTAATAACTTAGCACTGAATGCTAATAAAACTAAATTTCTTAAATTTTCTCCACCTAATACACGGCTCAGTCATTTAAATATTGAATTAGATTCGGAAACGTTAGAAATTGTTAATGAAACGTCTTTTCTTGGTATTAGGACAGACTCTAAATTACAGTGGGGTTCTCATATCGAGGGTCTAGCAAAGAGGCTCAGTTCGGCTGCTTTTGCTGTTAAAAATATAAGAAAAATTACAAATCAGTCTACTGCTAGGCTGGTTTATTTTGCTTATTTCCATAGCGTTATGTCATATGGATTACTACTATGGGGAACGGCAGCAGACGTTAGTAGAATTTTCATTCTCCAGAAAAGAGCAGTTCGGTTTATATATCAGTTAAAAGCACGTGATTCGTTGAAGGAATTATTTAAAGATATAGATATCATTACTTTACCGTCCTTGTACATATTTGTAAATATTATGTACGCTCGTAAAAATCTACACTTTATACCAGAAACAATGAGGTTCACCGATATAACACAAGGAACAGGAACAAACTGTGTGCTCCGAAGTTCAGACTTAGCAAAAGTAGTAAATCTTTTATATGCAACTCAATTCGTTTTTATAACAAAATACCTGACGACATCACTGCATTGACAGACAACAAATTCAAAACGCACATTAAACGTGTGTTAATTGCGAAAGCTTATTATAAGATCAATGACTATGTTGCAGACAAAAATGCATGGAAATAAGTCTACTCTGTACCAGTGTTTTTTATTAGTATTTTTAGTCTATTATTAACTATTCTTTCATTCAATTATTATGAATTGTTGAAATTATTTAGTTTAGTTATTATTAATTTTATTGATGCGTACAAATTGTACTTAATTATGTTTAATAATTTGTACCTACTTAATTAGATCTATGACACTGAAAAGTAACATTGTTACTTAGAGGGAGAAAAAAGTAAGGCCTCCTGAGTTTCTTGCCAGCTCTTCTCGGTCGAAGGCTCTCCCAAAATCCGAACTGGTGGTAGATTGGTTAGGTAGGTAGATTAGGTAGGTAGAGTAGGTTATGGTCTGTGCCAGCTAGATGTGCATGAAGGGTCATTTACCCCATTTGTACCAGTGGGGTGCTGCAGTTTAGGTACGTTCGGCCGGCGTGCCTCCCAGGAAGGCCGCCTAGGCGTATGACAGTAAAGGTTGCCGCACGGCTCTCACGCTCCACGTCGCGCGTCGTCGCTTAAGGCCAGGTATTTCTCTCTCGCGGCTTCTCTCTCGCTCTCTCGATGGTACGACGGTACGGGACGGGTATAACAGCGAAGCGGCGCGTTTTATAGGTTTTATTGCCTATATTTATATACTTTATATATATAGGATTCTCTGCTAATTTTTCTGCGAATTATTTGTCTTTCGTTGAGTACAAAAATTAAATGTAAAGTATCAGTATCTTATCTATATATGTGTATAGTGTGTATGAATATATTGTATGTGTGTATATATATGTATGCATGTATATATATTATATTTTAAAATAATTTTATATCTTATTTGGTAGATTTGGATCGGTCGTATTCGGTTGCATTCGCATCACTGTCGATCGGGTTGGACTTGTGCCGATGCTGCGTCCCTAGCCTGGTTTCTGCTACCCTCGTCATTTTTTGTCCTCGGTCCTGTGGATCGGAAGTGAATATGGCCGACGCGATGTTGGTTTGCCCCCGTAGGATCGGGGATGGGGAGTGGTGGGGGTGGTGGAGGTTGGGTTGGGGGCGTGGCGTCAGTGCGGGTCTGGTTCGATTGATGGTGATGTGAGTATGGTTGAGTGTGATTGATATAAATCTACCACTTATTTATTAGGTATATCTCATCTCAGCTGCAATTTAGGCAAGCAAATAGGCACAATCATCACAGGTTATTTAAGTTTAATATTTAGTATTTAATTTTTAGTTATAGTTTTGATTTTTTTTTTCTAACGTTGGTAAACGTACTCGCGTTTACACTCACGGTTTTAGCTGAAAACCAGCGATTCGCGGCTAGCGAATATGACGATGAGCTGCCACCCTTTTGCTGCTGCGGCACACACACACATATTTATTATCTTCTTTTTTTTTGTACTATGTTTTTTATTGTGATTTTGTGTACCAACATGTGTGTGTCTTTTAGCAGTAAATAAAGTTTTTATCTATCTATCTATCAGTAGCTTAGTCATAATATTGAAAAAACATTACAAAAAGGGGTAACTTTGGGGTTTTTTTTTAAATTTTTTTTTTTAATATTTAATATTTTTTATTTATCGAGTGATGTTTATTGGATTTTGTTACTGAATGAGACTTTGAATAGATTGTATCCTTAACTAATACATAGTTTTTTTTTTTTCCAGAATTTAAACCATTATTTTCTATGTCTCAGATGGTTTGAAAAAACTTAAAGCGCGATCTATCTAGCCTTGAGAGGAAACACTGCGTCGGCGTGGCGTTCGGGATTCTCATGCGGGGCGCGGGGGAGCGGCGTTTCGTGGTCCCCTGTTTCCTCCTTCAGAGGTGGACCAATTTTTATTTAAGCGTCGGTTGGGGGAGGAGGTTTTCTGTGTCTGTGTGTTTGATTTTTTTTTTAAACGAGTTACTTAATGTTTCTGAAGACGCCTTAAAACGAAGTGATTTCGCTTAATTTTGAAGGCTCCTGGTTATTAAATAAATGACTTAATGCAAAGGAATCAAGCATACGGACGTGAAGGGTCTCTTTCTTTAACCGTGGCTGAAGGGGTGGTGGGGGTTGGTCCGGTTTTGGAAGGGGGCTGCGGGGCGTCGTTTTTCTGTGTTTTGTGTGAGAGTTTTGGGTGCCGCGTCGGCGTGGTGTTTCCTCTTAACTCGTAATCCCTACGCGCGCGCGTAAACCCTGCGCTCCTGACGGACGTCAAATCGATATCGAGTCGGCTGTGCTAATCGGAATATGAACACTCGGGTCACGAGATAGGTTTCAGTTTCGCGTGGGGGTCGTTGGAGGGTGAACCTTCTGTACGGCAGTAGTATTAGTTATTCTGTGCTTGTACCAAGACGAAAAACGAAACAATTTTAAAACACACAAGTTTATGCTTATTAATTTTTGACGTTTTTTTATGCTTAAGTTATTATAAAAAAAGATATTTAAATGATTAAAAATGTCAACCTTATTGGTTAGGTACTAATGTTTTCCAAAACTCATTTCAGCCGCTACTTTATTTTACTTCAAAAACTCTCCAATTTATATTACTTACCACAGTATCAATACGATAATTGGAAATCATATTACACAATTCTATGACCACGGCTTATATTTCGGTTCGACGCGATTCTGTTTCGGCGTGCAGTGGTACTGGGGGTAGCAATGCGCATTTGTCTGGCACAGACTATAATAGCTCGTTAGATTAGTTATTAAGTTAGTTAACTGTTTTTTTATTATTATTAGTATTGACGTCAATAAGTGCCTGTAAAGGTTTACATTGAATAAATAATTTGACTTGACTTGACTTGCTTTGCTTGTTGTGCTAGTATTGTCACAGAATAATTAATAGTACTACGTACAGAAGTAGCACTCCTTAGATATTGAAGAAAGCCGCCGTTTTAACAACCTACAATATAACATAGGCACCGCTATCGCTATACGCGTAGAGTAGTTATTACTTTGTGATGCGTTTTGTACCGAACGTACCTACGCCGTCGACTCGTGTCTTAGAGATGACAGCAAATAGACTAAATAAAAATACCTACGCAATACTTACCTACCTTAGTAAGTAATTTATTTTGTGATTGCACACCTAAATAACATGTAGTTCTGTAAGTTACTTACTTGCCTATTTAAGAGGCCTATTACATCTCGAATGTGGTTTTTGCGTAAAATGCCCATTTTCGAATTTTGTAGTCTTTTTGCAGTTGTATTTATCGTTTTTATCAAAATAGGATAATAAATTCATTATAAAATCTTTATTCCTCTTGAAGTAACAATTACTCTGGTATAAATTTTGCTCAATAATATTATCGTAGATAGGAGATATACACAGTTAACTTATAGCGATTTTCGAAGTTTTTTGGTTTAGAATAAGATTTTTTTCCTATATAAAATCAATGATATCTAGAAATTCCGAGGCCGCTACGCACTATTCCACTATATAAGAGATAACATTATAATTTTTTTATTTCACTTGTTTAGAACAGTAGTTCAATCGATGAGCTCAAAAAAATGCCTTCGCGCACTTTATGAAAATCTTTCTCTGCAATTTTGGGTTTAATTAAAAAGTTGAGCAAAATTTACAAAAAGCGAGGCAGCTACGCACTATTCCAATAGCTATTCTAAACTATTCAATAAGTCATAATTGTTAATGTATTTTTGTTTCTGAGATCCATAACGTCAAAATTGGCCATTTTACGCAAAAATCACAGTCGAGGTGTAATAGGCCTCTTAACAAACAAGCACATAAAGTCTTAGAAACAAGCAAAGACTGCAAGACATGACGAGTTGAAGATTAACGAAAAAAACACATTTTATTACGTTAAACCTATTACCTACATTTACACATGCATGAGGAAGGAGTGCAGAGACAACACTAGAAATTCATAATGTTGATTCGTGAAAGACCCGTAAATATGGGACGTGATCGAATCAAAATAAAAATAAAACAAAAAAACAGATACCTTCGCGGATATGGCAGAGATTATAGGTACTTCTGTGAACTCTGTCATCACAAAATGGTTGAGTTTCAGATCACAATTTTCAATCGAGAAAAATTTTAAGAAAGGTCTGACACGAAATCTATTTCTGTTACCTACTTCTTTCGAGAACTAAATCCACCACAGCCAAAACAATGTTCACGTCTTCCTCGTCGCTGCTCATTTTTTTTAATGTGAAGTTTTGTTCAAAAACTTTGTTTACTGAACATTGTTAAAGTCGCAGCAGACGGGAAAGGTTTTGAACAAAAAATGTTCATGAACAATGTTCTGCTCAAAACATGTCGCAGCGGACGCGGCTTAATGCTGGATTACACGGAGTCAATACTTGAGACAATCTAATATGCCAGTCTTTTAAGCCAAAGCCGTTTTTGCATAGCATTAGCATTGGCTTAATGGACTGGCATATTGGATTGTGTCAAGTATTGGCTCCGTGTAAATCCAGCATAATGCTATGCAAAAACGGCTTGAGGACAATCCAATGTAGTGGACTGTCTCTATTTACACGACGCCAATATTGGACTGGCTTAGTGGATTGTCTCAAGAATTGGCTCCGTGTAAATCCAGCATAACTCTCAATGCATTTAAATAAAGAAGTTCTAAATTCCACAGACTTAAACTTCTATAATGTCTGTGCTAAATTCACATATAGAGGGTAGGCAAAGGGAACTATGCCCATACAGCCAAGTCTTCAGTAGAATTTTTTTATTGATTTGAAATAAAAATGAAAGGACATAATTTTTTTATTATGGGGCTTGGTACTAAATTCAAAGTCTTTTAACATGACGCCAATGCATAAATACTTGAAGAATACATTATTAGCAACATATTTATGACCGTAATATTAATTTAAAGACCTCCTTTTTTATAAATTAAAAACCAACATTGATTTCTACTCGAAAATGGCAACATTATAGTGGGATTGTGACACTTTCCGTTTTATAAAATGAAAAAGTGACGCTTGTCTGACGTTTTATATGTCATTATTACGCATCGTAGACAGATGTCAGACTATGAGCCGCCAGACGATTCCCGGCCGCGCTTTCGTTGTGTTAGTTGTGTACGTATCGTTGCTAAATACTTTAAGCGCGAAAAAGATAACTGTGCTATCGTTAACGTTTCTACATTACCATAGACCTCATAGACTTACCTATTTAATAACCCAGCGTTTGATAACATTAAAAAAACCGGAACTTTCGTTCAGAAACGTACAAAACTTATCAAAATACAGTATTCTGTAACGGAGGTAATTAAATCTTAAAAATATACAGAATGATAGCATTTAGTCTCTTAAACAAGGAAGTATATGAATTGTTGCAGTTAATTTTTCTTTTATTTTAGTACCAAAAAAAATAATGTCATTTAATGAGATGAAATAAAAGGAAACCTAACCTAACTCATTGAATTAAATCTGATATTAAAACAAATTAGTAACTTCTTTTTAAAAATATTTGCATGAATCATAAAAACTTCTATGATTTTTTTTTAGTAAAAACTTCGTGGTTGGTTTTTTCTATTTATTAGACATTATTTTGACAGTTGGGAAAAGGATAATATCATTGGGAAAAGGTAAAGAAAAAGCTCGAGTATGTAATAGCCCACATCCCGAACGCTATACGTCCCTACAAAACGCCACTTTTTGAGCAACTGTATTTAAAAAAACCTATCATATTACGGTTTATTCACTTTAAATTGCATTAAACATATCAACAACATGTAATCGTGAGTTATTCATCCGTTTGCAAGTTTTATAGAAAAGTATTACTTCCCATGTTACTTCCTTTTTTGTTACCTACTTTGAAGCGATAACGTAAAAAAGGAAACAAGGTAACTAAAAAGGAAATTGTTAGGCAGAATATTCACTGTCTGAATCAATGATATTTTATGTTCTGAATATGATAAATGAATGCGTGGTGTGTTTGATTAGGTAAAATTATTTTTTTGAAGTGAATTCAGAATGGAAACTTTTAGAAAGTTAGTTTTTTCATTTTCTGTTAAAGAATTTTGTACTGCTACCTAATATAACAAATTAAACCTAAAATTAACTTTCAACTTGGTACAGTGTACACTACTCTTAAAAGTTCCCAGTTAGTTACCAGGTTTCCATTTTTGTTAATGTCCCATAAAATTGGACCAGTTTTATTTATTTTATACAATCGTATAAAATAAATAAAACTGTAGTTTTTACGTGAAAGAGTAACAAACATCCATCCATACGTTCCCGGGGAATATCGGGATAAAAAGTATCCTATGTGTTAATCCAGGTTATAAACTGTAAATCTGTATGCCGAATTTCATCCAAATCCATTCAGTAGTTTTTACGTGAAAGAGTAACAAATATCCATCCATACTTACAAACTTTCGCGTTTATAATATTAGTAGAATTCTTAAGAAGTATTTACTTAATTGGGATTTTTTTAAACAATAAAATATATGTGTCCTCTATTTATTTATTATGTGAATTTATAAAAGTATAAACACAGTCATCGTAGCTGTTTTACAGAAAAAAATAAACTGAATTTTAGCCAAATGGTAACGTAATGGGTTTGTTTCTGCTTGTAATGTTAATATTTGTCGCTAAATATAAACTGATAGATTATAAAATACGTGAAGTAGTGTCATGATGTGAACCTATTAATTTAATAAAACATTGCAAAATTGATTTGGTATTTTAATTTGTGTACTAGATTGTAGGTAAGTAACGAAATAGGAACATTTATTCTCCCCGGGCTACTTTTTATACATTTTACTGCTTTTTTACAATTTGTATCTAATAATAATAGTAATATTTAGTATTTTACGATGTTAATACATAACTCAAGATTGAATAATTTTAATTATTTTAGACATTTTTGACAACGGTACACTTTTTTTGAGAAATGCTCCGCTGCGTTTTATTTTTGTAGGTATGTGAAAAAGAGGTGGGTCACCTATTCTCTACTAACTCAACTCAAAATAAAGGGAGCAAAGGTTTGAGCCATGATAAGTACCCTCCACAAATGCGCGCTTTTGCAATAACTCTCCATTTTTATTCACCCAAAGTGTACACATATATTAGAAAAAAATTTAACTTGGCATTACCCCATCCTAGAGTGATTCAATCCTGGTACAGTACTGTAAATGCTGATCCAGGCTTTTCACAAGAAGCTTTCCATATTCTCAAACATAAATCGGAAATCTCCAAACGAAATGATGAAAAGAAGTTACTTTGTGCTCTTATTTTAGATGAAATGAGTATCAAAAAAGGGAGTCAACGCGGCCGAGACCGTGTTATTCGTAAAAAGTTTATCTGCTTCTTCAAAAAGTAATTTAATTAAGCAAGCCCTAATTCGCTTACATGATGTGGGCGTTGAAATTTGTTCTTTGACATTAGATGGTCCACAAGAACATTTTTCCGCTGTTTCTCAACTGGGTGCCGACTTGCAAATGAATGAGAACAGTAAGCCATTTTTTTTACATTCAATAGATAAAAATCATAAAGTACATGCAATTTTTGACCTATGCCACATGTTGAAAAATATTCGCAATTGCCTAGGTGATAGAAAAACTTTACTCGACGGTGATGGGGCTGAAATGAAATGGGAATACATTGAAAATTTAGCTGCTTTACAAGAATCAGAGGGATTAAGACTAGGAAATAGGTTGATAAGTCTAAATATTACATAAAAAAAATATCATGAAAGTTTACATAGCTGCACAAACTCTGAGTAGCAGTGTGGCAGATGCCATCGAATTTTGTGACAATATATATATTTGTTTACTATTACAATTACAATATACGCGTTTCAACTGCGTGATGACTATGAAACGCAACTACTATCTAGTGTAATTGTAACCGCGCGTGTGGCCGGCGCTGATCAAACGCGTGACTGTGATTGTTCTAAGGGCTGCGCCACCGCCGCCGCCGCCGCCCACCAGGACGCTTTAGTACGTATTAGTTTCTCTGCTTTGTGATAGATGTCGCTAGTCAATTGACTAGCGACTAGTAATTACTAGCGATATATTGTAGCGGGTGGTGGGGTGCGAGGAACAAAAATGCTTAAGGTCGTTTGCTGGGGGAACCGCGTTATGTTTTAGAGCAGTATTAATGTTCTTTAAAAACGCACTTTTGCTATAAAAAATGCAATATCATGATTAACGAATAAGTTTTGCAACTGGAAAGGACAGACCACAGACGTATAATAATTATACATCTGTGTCACAGACAGGTAAAGGGCGATTTTCCGAGATAAAAAATAAGAATTTGGTTCGTAAATGACTTCATAGATGGCGCTTAGCATAGATGGCGCTTAGTAAAAGGCGAGTCCATGAAGAACACGTGTATGGCTACGTAATATTTATTCCATTCCAAAATAGAAATAGGTCCTGGAGATCCTGAATAAAAATTTGTAAGCACTTTTTTTTTACTTTTTTGATAGACAAGCAAAAGTGTAGAATTTATTACAGCCCTTAGGTAGGAACGGGTCTGCTTTCATAAAACGCCATCTATCGAGTATTTTTGAACTAATTTTTATTTATTAATTTGGGCTGTCAGAAAATGGCCCATTGTTATAAATTGACGCATGAAATAGCCGGAAGCTTAGTGCACAGATTACATATACGCTTAGTGACACTAAATCAATCAGTTAGGCGGGCATGGGTATGACTCAAGCTTTTAATAACAGCACTGATGCTGATCATTATAATAATATTAATGCTAAATGAAAGACGTCTTGTATCGCGTATGGTTTATTGTGACTGGCTAGGCGTGCGTCGCAGCGTACATCGCTTGACTCATACAAACATAACACCTCCACCCTTATTAACTAATAGTCTTAAAGATAGTCTACTTTAACACCACTTACACAGAATCAAGTTACAATTTGTAAAAAAAACAATCAATGACTGGTTATACAGTCTAATGCAGCTTACTACTAAAAACTTACAATGTCTTAACTATTACTTACTAAGTATATTAATCAAATTCTTCAAATCCATAACGTGCTACCGGTTTACGTATTCGCATGGGGCGGCCTCTTGTTGCGTTATTATTATTGTCCTGTTCAGTTGACACGAGGACGCTTTCCCTTTCCTCCGACACATTGGACTCACACAGGGAGGAGGCAGCCATAGACCCGCTAGCCTGTCCCGCCGCTGTCGGCGTGCTATCGAGGGAGTCCCGACCGGAGCTATTTATGCTGTTAGACGGTCGCTCTGATACACAGCTCGTCATGTTTGATGCCTCACCACTGGTCGTAGACATTGCAAGAGACTTACGGGAGTGTTTATTTAATTCTAGTTTTTGTTTGACTACTTCCAAGGGAATTTGATTCGCGATTTGATTTTTTGTAACTCTTAATTTAAGTTGATCAATGTGTCTATGAATTTCGGTTCTAAAAATGGATCTTATACAGTAATCGCTGCTCCCTATCGCTTTTATTATAGTCCCAGATACCCATTTGTCCGAGCCCCTATACTCGCGGTACCACACGAGCGTGCCGTGCTCGAGCCGGCGCTGCGCCCCGCCCGCGGCTCGCTCGCTGCGCGCCTGTTGCAACGCAACCCGGGAAGCTCTTTCAGGTTTTAAATTGTCTAATCTCAAACGAAGACTACGGCCTTGTAAAATATGCGCTGGACTGTCCCCTGTAGTACTATGTTCCGTATTTCTATATGCTAAAAGGAATCTATTGAGTGCCGTAGATACATCTAAGTTTTGTTTATAAGCCTTTTTAATTACCCTTTTACAGATTTTTACCGCATTTTCAGCAGCTCCGTTAGAAGCCGGATGATACGGAGCTGAAAAAATGTGTTCGATACCATTATAACTTAAAAAAATTTGAAATTCGGCACTTGTAAAAGGGGGCCCATAATCGCTAACCGTTTGTCTAGGTAACCCGAATCTCGACCAAAGATCTCTGAGTACAGACATAACTGCACCTGCTGTCGTTGTTTTCATCTTAATTGCCTATATCCATTTCGAACACGAATCAACTACGACTAAGTAAGTTGAACCACCTATGGGCCCTAAAAAATCTAAATGGAGCCTCGACCACGGGCGCGAAGGCCAGGGCCACGAGCGCGGCGCCTGCGCTGGCGGCGCGTCGGCCACGGCCGCGCACACACCACACGCGCGGCATGCCGCCTCCACGGCCTCATCGATTCCCGGCCACCAAACGTAGCTCCGGGCCAACGATTTTGTTTTTACCATACCCATATGCGGATCGTGAAGCTCCGCAATGACTTTACTTCTACAAATAGACGGTATGACCACCCGATGGCCCCACATAATGCAGCCCAGTTCTGCATACAATTCTTGTCGTCTATTAAAATATGGTTTTAATTGTTTGATTTCTACATCTGTCGGCCAACCGTCTACTATATAACTTAAAACTCGAGATAAAATTGGGTCTCGGCCGGTTTCTTTTTTTAGTATATTGTAATCTAGTAATAAAGCTTCCGAAGAAAAATGCAAATATGTCTGCTCCGGTAGGGGAACTTCTAAAGATTCTACTTCATTTTTTTGTGATTTAATTAAGCGCGAAAGTACATCAGCCGTATTTTTGTCGGTTCTAACATACTCAATCGTAAAATCATAAGCCGACAATTTAATCGCCCAGCGTTGCAGTCTACTAGTCACTGCGTTTGGTATACCAATGTTAGCACCGAAAATGCTCACAAGTGGTTTATGATCGGTTCGTAGTATGAATTTCCTGCCATACAGATAATTATGAAATTTCTCCATCGCATAAACGATCGCTAAAGCACGAAATATACACTATAGTTCAACTCGTGAGCGGTAAGCGCGCGCGACGCGTAAGCTACGACACGCTCCGCCGCCTCGCCCGAGCCGGGTGCACGCTGCGCCAGCACCGCGCCGAGACCCCGCGCGCTTGCGTCCACCGTCAACACGGACTCTCTTCCTATATCGAAATGTGTCAAAGCCTTTGTACTACACAAAAAATTTTTTACCTTATTTAAAGCCAGATTTTGTTCTCTTTCCCATTTCCAATGTCTACCTTTCTTTAAAAGACTATAAAGTGGTGCAAGGTGCACGCTCAAATTCTTAATAAATTTCCCATAAAAATTTACCATTCCAATAAATGATTTCAATTCGCTAACGTTATTAGGATGAGGCATCGACGTGATCGCCTTAACTTTTTCTGGATCTACTCGGACACCGTTTGTATCGATAATAAACCCTAAGTATTTTACTTCTTTTGCCAGAAAACTGCATTTACTTTTTTTAATTTTCAACCCTTTTTGTTCTAATATGTCCAGTACTACCTTTATTGTTTGTAAATGACTATTCAAATCAGAACTTTTAATTAAGATATCGTCGTAAAACACCACTACGCCATTAACGTGTTTAAACAAATCTACCATGATTTTCTGAAAAATACCTGGACTAGACGACAATCCGTACACAAGGCGATTATATTTAAATAATCCACGGTGTGTATTAATAACCGTGTACTTCCTTGAATTTTCTGATAAAATTACCTGATTATAAGCTTGTGAAAGGTCTAGCTTGGTGAAATAGGTATTTCCACTGAGATTACTAAATAAATCCTCCATTTTTGGAACCGGATACCGATCAACCTCTAGCACTTTATTAAGAGTTACCTTAAAGTCTGCACAAAGTCTCAAACCTCCGTCTGACTTGCGCACTACCACCAGTGGCGTGGCCCAGTCCGAGTGCTCCACAGGCTCGATGACGCCGGCGCGCAGCATCGTGTTCAGTTCGGCGTCGACGCGCTCGCGCAGCGCGTACGGGAGCGGCCGCGCGCGACAAAAGATGGGCTCAGCCCCTTCGCGCACCCTTAGCTCCGCTGTCCCTCCCGTGAATTTGCCCAATGTGCCGTCGAACAGGGTTTTATGCCTAGAAATAATTTGTTTTATCACATTTTTGTTTTTTGAGTCGTCCCCTGCCATGTAATTATTCTGTAAAGAGTCCTTGTGAACATACACAGGTATATTTAATTCTGCTAACCATTGTCGACCTATCAAATTTGTTGTTCCCTTATCAATAACGTACAGATCTAATTTTTTTGCGACTCCCTTATACTCGACAATAGTTTCTATATACCCCACAGGTTTAATTGTAGATCCATCATACAACTTAATATTTAACGAACAAGGAATTAATTTCAAGTTACAAAAAAAATCATCATAAATGTTTTTGCTAATGCAAGATAACGCTGAACCCGTATCTACTTCCATTTCAAGTAAACAATTTTGAACTGTTATTGTTATACGCACCGGTTTGTAATTACTCAACGACATTTGATACATGTTTTGTTCGCTGGAACTCGAGTCCTCCTCATGATCGTTATCGCGGAATGCGTCCCGCTCGCTCTGCATGTTGTGTATAGGCGTTCGCTGCTGACTCCGCAGCGCCGCGCCCCCGCGCCGTCCTCGGGTGCGACCACGGCTGCTCATGCGCCCGCCGCGTGATCTTGCATTATAATAACTACCGCGCCATTCCGCCGACTCTGCACATGAATGCCTTTTAGGACATTTCCTCCTCAAGTGGCCGATCTCCTGACACCAACTGCACACGTAATCCTTATAGACACAATCTATGGCTTTGTGTCTTTGATCTCCGCAATTTTGACACTCATTCAAAGATAACTTGTGTAAATTTTCTGGGAGCGCGTTGCGTTCTACCGCGTTCGCATCGCGCTCGGCGGCCTCCAGGGAGCAGTTATATAGTCTTTGGCGGCCTCCAATGATAATGACAAAGCTATCGCTCGATTATATGAGATGTTTTCTTCTGAAAACAATCTTTGCCGAATTACTTCACTTTTCAGCCCACACACCAACTGGTCCCGGAGATTTTCATCTAAAGTGGTTTTAAATTCGCAATTTTTGGCCAATTTCTTTAATTCCGTCACGTAGTCCGCGATCGATTCATCACCAAGTTGCCGCCGTTGCCGAAATTTATACCTTTCGGCCAGCACTGACGGTTTTGGGCGCAGATGCGCTGACAATAACTCCACTGCTCGATTAAACGTTAATTCGGATGGCTTCTGAGGACTAGCCAACGTTGCTAACAAGTCGTAAGCTTCTTCTCCCATGACCGAAATTAAAGTCGGTAGTTTAAAGGACATGGCCAGATTTTGCCCTCAAATGTACAGTAACGTACAGTAATTATGAATATGTGAAAATTACTATAATTTTTAATAAAAATAAATCGCAACAATTACATTTCATAAAAATATGCGACAAAAATGCCTAAAAATATGTTTATTTAATTTTTGTGTTCCGCCCGTTGCAATATGCAATTCAACATGTTCGGATACACACTTATGACAAACAAAATAAATAGTTGACATATCAAGTACGAGTTAATGTTCAGTGCCCATGACTGCCAGAAATGTATTTTAATGGGTGAATAGCATCAAAAATGTCAACTTTTTAACGTTTACCGTATACAGTATTCCACGAGCTACCATGCGTCATTCATGCATATCGTTAGCTTAATCGACAATAATGTCTTTGAGTGGATATCCAAACATCCTAGAATGATTTTGACATTTCGTAATGTCAAAACTGTGCAGTTGCAATCTTGCGTTGATCGGTCGGTTGTTATTGTGCTTTTCGTTACGTATAATATTGGATATTTTAACTTGCCCCACGCTAACGTTTATCGGACTTTTGTTTACGCTTCTCATGTTATTATTCTGCTGTGCATATTGGACTGTTTTGTTTACGATTTGGATTTGACGATTACGATGTTAAGGTGCCTGTGATATAGTGAATTACACTATCAGCACGTACTCAATAGTACGTGATAATTAAGGTCTTCCTGATTGACAAGGCGTCCTTCCTCTAGTCACGTATAGATGTGATGTTAATTAGTATTTAAGATGATACACGAGAGGATAAAGGGAATTTGATTCAACGCAAGACATTGTTTCATTTCGGGTCTCCGTCCCAACGCCATTACATGGCGACCGTGACATGGTGTCACAAGTCCGCGCCGCGAAATCGCTAGTTGAAGTCTACAAAATATCAGGAAAATAGTGCTACACGGGCCTACAAGAAGGACGAAGGAAATAAGAAGAAAAACTGTAAGCCAAAATTGTTTAACTATGGGAAACCCACAATCTAAAGACAATATTATTGTCAGTCAATCACCAACTCAATCGGCGGCAGCATCAACTCCCTTGGCCGTTGGGATGCAACTTTCAGAGATCTTTTTACTGACCATCGTCGTTGTACTAGCGGGCTATATAGTACTTAGGCTGCTACGTTACTTCAACGCACGACTATTAGAAGAGGTAGAACGCAGAGCGGTTCGACGGGCAATTGGACCAGCACAGAACGTGTAAGCCAGCACGAATTAATATAACTATGCTACCAAGAATCTATGTGTGTGTGTGAGTGATTTTTTCTTTTTTTTCTAAAGTGTGTTCATGGCAAACCTGTCAGAACTCTTGAGTGAGCTTAAGGCTATTAGAGACTCTATTATTAAATTAAGTAAGGACAAACGTTATTCCGCTCAGGGGCAGAATAAGTTTTTAAGAGCAAAGGTAATTAAAAATATTTTTGAACAAATATCTGCAGACTTATGTAAAAAAGGGATAGATGCTGTAGAATTACAAATAACAAAAGCAATATCGTCAAAGTTTTTATGTAATTTTGAGGAAATCGAGTCACTCGTTAACCCGCATCATTCAGAAACGATCACAACCATGGCCACGTTCGATCTAAAAGTCGCGCTCACGCTCCTCCCAGTAGTAGATTGCGACGAAACGCAAATTAACCAACTAATAGACGGAATAGAGTATTATAGTAGTACCCTTAGAAACGAGGACCAGCCTCTGTTAATCAATTTTGTTTTAAAAACTCGTCTTTCTAGCAGTGCTAAAACAAAAATTAATAAGTCTTATGTGTCTGTGGCAGACCTAATAAAAGATATAAAAAATGTTTTAATTCCGATAAAATCATACACAGCCATTTTAGACCGAATGCTACGATGTAGGCAAGGAAACAAGACCATAGAAGTGTTTGGTAGTGAAATCGAAAAAATGTCCAACGATTTAAGTACAGCACAGGCTAATGGAGACGAGTCGGCATATAATTTATTAAAGCCGATTAATGAAAAAATGGCTATCAAGCGTTTCGCTGACGGCCTAAACAATGCTCGTACAAGCATTATAGTTACGTCTAGGTCCGTAAGCACAGTTAGGCAGGCAATAACTATAGCCTTAGAACAAGAAGACTCGGTAGTGAAACCACCAAAAAACAATTATGTTAACTATGTTTCGAACCAGCGATTTGAAAAGATAAATAAAAACTATCATCAACAATATAATAAGTCACGTAACAACAACGCGACGAGTCAGCAAGGTCGGGGTCGTGCCTACTACAACTCGAATAGGTTTCAGGGTCAGCGCAACACCAGGTTTACGTCACCTCATAATAAACGTAGGAATGTACATTTCTTAGTTGACTCAGCAGAACAGTCTAATGACGAGAACGAAAGTGAACGTCAGAGTATACGTCAGAACGAACATCATAGCGATGATTTTTTTCGTTCTGAATAGCGCTGAGGTAGATATTTGTAGTTATGGTAGTGGTAATTACGTTTGTTTTACTTGTAGTCAAACTCAAATTTCTCTATTAGTAGACACAGGAGCAAGCATTTCAATTTTAAAGTTAGATTGGTTAAATAAACTCCGTAGCGTGTCCCGCGACGCAAAGCTAGTAAGGGATGAAATTAAGATTAAAGGAGTATGTGGGGATTTAGTATCAATAGGTTATGTTTATCTAGACTTATGTGTTAACAATTATAATTTTAGGCATAAGTTTTATGTGTTTAGCAACTTCCACTGTAAAAATGATGGAATTTTAGGAGAAGATTTTTTATTAAAATATAGTTGTAAAATTAACTATGAAAATAAGCTGGTTACATTACAGGATAAGATAAGTCTAGAATTAGGCTTAGGTAAAAACATAATAACGACTATTCCAGGGAGATGTGAGGTCGTAAAATATGTTTCGTCAGAGATAAAGGGCGAATGTGTCATTTTAGCGGAGGAAGTTATTGCAGGCGTATTTGTAGCAGGCGCCGTGGTAGTAGGAGACGGGAAAAAGATTCCGGTGCGATTTTTAAACACACGGGAAGAAGATGTAAAATTAAATAACTTTAGCCCGAAAATTAGAAAATACTCGGATTATTTCGTATGCTCTTTTGATACGGAAAACGGAAAATCTGTCGAGAGGGTTAAACAACTATTCGATTTTCTTAAATTAAAAACATATCTTGGTGATGAAGAGAGACGGTCCATTGAGAAAATATGTGCAAAATATGCAGATATCTTTCATATGCCGGGTGATAAGCTATCCGTTACAAACTTATACGAGTACAACATTAAACTGCAAAATGACGCGTCTCCTGTTTATGTCAAACCGTATAGAATACCGCACGCTCAGAAGGCTGAGTTAATAAAACAGGTAGGTAAATTGTTAGAAGAAGATATTATCGAAGAGTGTACCAGCGAATGGTCTTCTCCATTATTATTACTTCCGAAAAAAGCTGACAGTAGCGGTGAAAAAAAGTGGAGAATCGTAATAGATTATAGACTTTTAAATAAAAAAATAGTAGACGAAAAGTTCCCGTTACCAAATATACAAGAAATTATTGACTCACTTTCGGGATGCTTATACTATTCTCATTTAGACCTCAGTTCTAGTTATTACCAGCTAGGGTTATCACCAGAATGTAGGAAATTCACTTCTTTTACAGCTGATAAGTAATATCAACTGAAAAGATTACCTATGGGTCTCAAAACGAGTCCTAGCGTATTTTCTAAACTTATGTCTATGGCTCTATCGGGTTTAAATCACGAGATATGTTTTCTATATCTCGATGACGTAATAGTTTTCGGGAAAAGCCTATCGCAGCATAATACAAATTTAATGAGTGTATTTGAGAGGTTTAGGTCAGTTAATTTAAAACTAAACCCTTGTAAGTGCGAATTTTTGAGGAAAGAAATTAATTATTTAGGGCATGTTATTACGCCAAACGGGGTGTTGCCAGACAACAGTAAAATCGAGGTCTTGGAAAAGTTCCCAGTACCTAAAAATGTAAATGAGATTCGTCGTTTTGTGGCTTTTGCGAACTTTTATAGAAAATTCATAAAAAACTTTGCCACAATAGTGTACCCACTAAACCGTCTTTGTAAGAAACATGTCGAGTTTCAGTGGACGGAAGAATGTGACGTGGCATTTCAGACCTTAAAAAAGTCACTTAGTTCATTTCCTGTCTTAGATTATCCAGATTTTGGAAAAGATAATGTTTTCCGGTTGCAAACCGATGCGTCAGGGGTAGCCTTGGGGGCTGTATTATCAAATGGAAATAATAAGCCCGTAGCTTATGCAAGCAGACAATTAAACAGTTCAGAAATAAACTACCCAACCATTCATAAAGAGTTATTAGGGGTAGTGTGGGCTATAAAACATTTTCGACCATATTTATACGGACGAAAATTTAAAGTATTAACAGATCATAGACCATTGGTTCATTTATTTAGCATAAAAGATCCTAGTAGCCGTTTAACTAAGTTTAGACTTTGTTTAAAAGAATATGATTTCGATATTGAATACATAAAAGGTTCCGAAAATGTAACGGCAGATGCCTTATCGAGAGTCATTATAACATCAGACGAGTTAAAAAATCTAAATTCAAATTTTTTGGGGGTAGTAACCCGTTCAATGAAAAGAACCATGGAGCAAAATAATGAACCCGCTACCTCTGGAAGTAGCAGGGTTGAGCCCCCTGTTGATCATAGGCAACCAAGAGTGGTAGATATTATGCAGAAATCACAAAATGATGTAAGGTTAGATATTTGTTCGTATGAAAACTTCGTGAAGTTGAGGAAAAAGAAAAGATACGTCTCACAGACGGGTGATATGTTATTTAGTGACTCTACTATTTACATAAATCAGGAATCTCTACTAACGGAGGCGCGCCGAGACGCAACGATAGGAGAACAGAGTGCATTATGTAAAAAATATAATATTGTAGAAGTCGTTGTGATTAAAAATGGGTTTAATAAAAAGTTTATTAAAATTTTGACCCAAACTTTCATGAAACATAAAGAATTACCGCGGTTATGTATTATTAATAACCAAGTTGAACATGTTACAAATAAAGACTTGATACGTGTTATACTAAATGATTATCATTTATTGCCGACAAGTGGTCATGTAGGCATAAATAAAATGACTAAGAATATTCGAAAAAAATATTTTTGGAGTAATATGCAAAAAGACATAACTGAATATGTGACTCGCTGTAAAGATTGCCAAAAGCAGAAATTTTGTAATAAAAATAATAAAGAGAAAATGGTAATAACCACTACAGCATCTACTTCTTTTGAAAAATTATATTTAGATATTGTGGGGCCGTTGGAGGTCGATAATTTGGGTAATAAATACATATTAACAATACAATGCGAATTGACAAAGTTTGTAGAAGCTTACCCAATACTTGATAAGTCAGCTGAAACTGTTGCTAGGGTTTTTACTGAAAATTTTATTTTACGATATGGTACTCCCAGGGTTATTGCGACTGACTGTGGAACGGAATTTATTAATTCCACGTTAGAAACAGTATGTAAATTGCTAAATATTGATAAGTTAAATTCAACACCCTATCATCATGAGAGTATAGGTTCGCTAGAAAACTGGCACAAACATCTCGGATGTTACTTGAGAATACAAACACAGAATCAGTCGGCAAATTGGAGTACCTGGATACCATATTGGTGCTTTGCTTATAATAATTCTGTAAATACTAGTACCAAATACTCCCCTTATGAACTAGTTTTTGGGAAAACATGTAACGTACCTAGTAATTTAGTTAGTAAAGTTGATCCCTTATATGTATACGACAATTATCCATCGGAGTTAAAATTTAGATTGCAAAAAGCTCATAATGATGCCAGGAACAACTTATTAATATCAAAACAAAGTAGAAAAACTAATTATGATTTAGATTGTAAGGAAGTACACTACAAAAAAGGTGATCTACTCTTGTATAAGAATGAAAATTATAATAAATCGAATGACTTGTATTTAGGTCCATTTGAAGTTTTAGAAGAGCTAGGTACTAACGTAAAAATATTAAAGAATAATAAAGAATATATAGTTCATAAGAATAGGACTAAGATATTTAGAAAATAAGAGTTTACTTTTCAGGGAAGGGATGCCTAGCCTTTTCAGGGGAGGTGTGATATAGTGAATTACACTATCAGCACGTACTCAATAGTACGTGATAATTAAGGTCTTCCTGATTGACAAGGCGTCCTTCCTCTAGTCACGTATAGATGTGATGTTTATTAGTATTTAAGATGATACACGAGAGGATAAAGGGAATTTGATTCAACGCAAGACATTGTTTCATTTCGGGTCTCCGTCCCAACGCCATTACATGCCTGAATTGCACTGTGGCCATTAACCGAATGGGGAAGCATATTGTAAAAACTAGCACCACATTTACAAAATACATTGACTACATGGTTATCTATACAGGAGGTACGTACCCAAGTCGTTATTATTTTCGTATATTTTATCATTTATCAATGTCACCTGCCATTTTTAAATGTGTTTCTTAGTGCGTGCGAGTAGTACAATGTAACTAACACGTATTATTTTACTGAATACAATATTATATTTTTTCAGCTACCTGCAGAAAGAGTGATTTGCAACGCATGTTTTGTATTGTTGAATCAAAGCTCGGAAGATGGCAGGCATCAAGTAGATATAACGGCACCAGCCTCATTCCTCGATAATATTTTGTTGACATTTGAAGATGAATAGGCTTGTCTTGTCTGATCTGAATAGATAATGTTGTGTATATTTATTAATGTTTTGTTTGTATATCATTCCATAATGTGTATATAGATTTTATTTTGTTTACTGTGATTAATTGTTTTCCTTTTGCGGCGCAGTAGTGCTCTGAAAACGAGGTAACCGCGGAAGACCTGAGTCGGGTGTCCGAGACATCCGACACATGCTGAGTGGGATACCTTTTTAGTGCCAAATATTGGCTAAAGATGGATATCTATCTAGCATGTTTGTAACTGTAACATACATGTAATTATTTGTCACTAAATAAAAGTTTTTTAAATGTCATTACCAGTGTTTCATTCCGTAACCAATTGTATATTATTTGCATTTAATATTAGACTTTCTGTAGGCCGCAATCTTTTTTTCACTAACATGGTCTGCCTACAAGATGGATGAATGGATGGATCGTACAAAGTGGAGATCCATCGTCTCTGCTTACCCCCGTGTAGGGACTAGAGCGTGAGCGTGTATACAGCGTGTTAGTTGAAACGAGGGACATATTTTATCCAATGTTAGTTTATGCCAGGATAAACATAAACAAATAAAAAAATACTACTCGAAGCATATAAAATAATTCAGAAAATCGATGTTACAATTTCATGAAATTTCCCGTAATGTTTGGGCACCCTAGCGCTAGCGCTTTACGCGTATGATATTGAATAGGTACCTAGCTGTCGTGTTCGGTGTGTGTGACCCGTTTTTCCTTCATACTTTAAACCTGGCTTAGGACAGGCAAAAATACTTAGGTAAATGGTTAATAGTTATTAAATAAGTAGGTAGTTATTTGTTAAATTATGCAATACAAATCTAAATTTTAAGTCATAACAAGAAAGCATGCAAAATGACAAACCTAAGTAGTTTTGGCGTATTTGAAAAAGGGAATCACAACTATTTACAACGATTAATCAGCTATTTACAGCTATTCATAACACCTATTTACACTAATCGCAAGTATTGCGCAAAATGAGCACCACTTCGTTCTATGCATAGTTCGGCTCGTTTCCGCATATTATTATTAACACGATTAAGCACAAACGGATTATTTCGTACGTGGTTAAAGGCTTCCGTAATACGGACCTTTAACTCATCCCTAGTTGAATACTCCGTAGAGTACACGAGTCTTTTTAGTTCACCCCACAAATAAAAGTCTAACGGGGTGAGATCGGGAGAGCGAGCGGGCCATGGCACTGGGCCTCCCCGACCTATCCACCTTTCGCCAAAATGGTTCAATAAAAACTCACGAACTCGTACCTGATAGTGCGCGGGCGCGCCGTCCCGTGCTGGTAAAACAGATTTTGTAACGAACCGAGGGGCACTTCGTCCAACATGTCGTTCACCACACTATTTAAAACATTTAAATAAGATGCACTGTCAAGTCTACCTTCGATGAAATATGGGCCTAGTAAGCAATTGTTTAAAATACCTGCCCACACATTGACACTAAATCGATGTTGATAAGCGTCCTGTCGCGTCACATAGGGTTTTCACTACTCCACCAATGTTCGCTATGTACATTAAAAATACCCATTCTAGTAAAGGTAGCCTCGTCTGTAAATAAAATGTTTTTATCTAAATTGGCCAAAAACCAGCGGCAAAAGTTTACTCGCGGTTCGTGGTCATTGAGCCCGAGCTCTTGTACGGGTCTAAAATGGTATGGGTGCATTCTTTCCACGTGGAGGAGCTTCCACACAGTCCAGTGTGATACGCCGAATCGCCTCGCGGCATTTCTGGTACTTTCTTGCTTATTTTGCTCCAAGTACTCGATGATGGCTTCTTGCAGGTCGACAGGAAGAGGAGCTCCGCCTCGTCCGTGTGCGTGTGTCGGCACCGTGAACTGGCCATATGTTCGAAGCCGGTGGTTGACTCCTAACATCAGGTTGTACGAAGGAGCATGGCGATTTGGAAACATCTCACGGTAGAGATTGATGGCCCTCCGAACACTATTTGTTATTGCGTAGGCACGAACCATATCCCAATATTCTTCGTTAGTGTACTGATGAGGCATTTTTACGTCGTTCGAACGCGGAAGTGCAAAGCGACGGCGGCGACTCGCACAGCGCAGCGCAGCGCAGACGCAGATCAGGCAGACTGCCCGACTGCCCTCCCGCGCCGGGGCACGCGCCGCGGAGCGGGGGTGGTCTCGCGGGGGTGCGTGCGGGGTGTGCAAAGCAAAGTGACCTTTCGGCATGATCTATCGGCGCCGCGCTCGGCCGAGGCGCCGTCAGTCGGCACATATGATCTTTTCCCACGCTTAGTGTATACGCTAAATTATTTAATAGGATAATTATGCAAAAAATTAAGGTTATGTTTTTATTCATGAATGGGATCGGGAATCGAATACCCAATGTCGTCCCATAATATGTCCCTCGTTTCAACTAACACGCTGTATATGGTCTGCCTGTGCCACACGCAGATGTTACGTTTTGCAATCATTTGACTGTTTACAATCTCGAGAATAAGAAGAGAATAGTAAAAAAGATAATCTAACGCTGTTTACACTATTTCACTGTGACATATCCATTAATAATACTCGTAGTAGGTACCTACTTCTCGTTTTGTTATGGCAATAAAACTTCATAAACACCTTTGCTATTGAAAATGGTAAGGCGTTTTTTTATAACCTATTTATTGTATCTCTCGCTTATTTTCTGAAAATAAAACTTTAATTAATGTAAAGACATGCATGTCAACTTTGATATGACGTACTGTACATCAATGTACATGCATATTTTTTGTTTGGGCACAGCTCCATACAAATTCTGGCCTTGTCCTTTGTCTTCCACCTTATTGACCAAAAAGTACATTTCGATTCTCTCCGTATAACTTGACCAGTTACCGGCTTTAACGTCGAATTCCCGAACTTGTCCCACCGACATTGTCACAAGATATTACACTGCCAACTTTTAATTGTCCAATACCGAGATCAATTATTTTTTTCCGCGTTCGCCACTGCTAAATGAAAGACGTCTTGTATCGCGTATGGTTTATTGTGACTGGCTAGGCGTGCGTCGCAGCGCACATCGCTTGACTCATACAAACATAACAATTAAGTCTTTGACTATATACATGTCTATTAAGTATTATTATTTCCTAATATTGTTCATGCCGGGAGTCTTGGTCCAGTAGTGGGACGTTTGTAGGGTCATGATGACATTATTCATAAGTTTTATAACCGAAGGAAAATATGAGTGCGTTTACAGTGCGACATAAAAGAGTAGAAAATAAATGAGGGCGCTGTTGTCGTTAACATAGCAACCCTGATAGGTCGATCAAATTGTTCTTGATACTTGTTTTTATTTAATATTTTTATATATTTGGAAAACATCACTTACACATTGCTCTGATATAAAGGAAGTAGCTAAGGCACTTATGTTATAGAAATCAGAAACAACGACGGTACCACAACACCCAGATCCAAGACCATATAGAAAAGTTGGTTTTCTACATTAACCCAACCGGGAATCGAACCCGTGACCTCAGAGATGGCGACGCCAAGTCCGGGGTGCTCGCCTCTCAGCTATGGAGGTCGTTAAAATAATTAATTTGGGTAGTTTGTATGTAGTACTTAATGAAAACAGCCATTGTACTTAGAACTTATTTTTATTTAGATATAAAACTAATAAATTAAAGTAAAGATACTCTTCAAGTTTCGCAAATGCTCGCGGCTTCCATCATAGCCAATAAGTTGCCTTAATTGAGCTATTAATTTGCATATTGTTGGTATTTCTTTTTATGCATATATTTATATGCATAAAAATAACAAAACCAAAATTGTTCAGTCCTATGGACTGAGTTATAAACATAATTGGTAAAACTTTTGAATCGAGTCGCCTGAATCGGGGTGGGGGTGGTGAAGGTAAGGAGAGGGGGGAGGCTTACCCCCTGCCGCAAACAAGTAGTTTTTAAGTTATGTTATTTTTTTTAAAATATGGAAATTTACAAAAACCTCATATCTGGCGCTTCGCCGGCCGCTCCAGCGGCACGCTCGCTTCGCTCGCTCGACTCGCGCGTTTTGGTCAACATACTTACTAACCTAACCTAATTAAGTCTTTAGACTTTTTTCATGGCGGGGGGCTACGCCCCCACACTTCGGTTCTGTTAATATGGTATTGTATTACCTAAAAACGCGTAACTTTTCGTGATTATAGCCGATTTTGGCAAAACTTTCAAGTGGTTTTTTAAATATTTTAACGCAACAGCGGCAGCTAAAATGTTAATAAACCTTTATTTAAGAACCCCTAAGCCCCCCCTACAGTGTTAGTTTCTTCAAATTCAGGCGACTCGATTCAAAAGCCAACCCACATAATTTACTATACTTACCACATTCTACCCCTTAACACTTGATAAAATGTCCCAATAAATTCAAAAGTTCAAGATTCGCGAGTCGAACTATAATAACCAACATTTTTGTTAGTAATATCGTAATCCCAAAACTTTTAAAAATATTTAAAAATACTGATTGTTTCACGGAATTTAGCCGATTGCGCATAGGCATATTTTAGATAATTATACTTTCAACAACTTTTAAAACTTACTTACCAGTATAATCTGCTGTACGTTGGTAAATATCCTCCAGATTACGTAACAAAGTTCCGTATTGAAATTCTGCCCAACCTCGCAAAAAAAACCTTATATATTATGTTACGAGAACTGCCACGGATGGTCATAATCATGTTATCAGTGTTTTAAATCCAGGAATGTAGAAATATCACTAAAACAACAATTTATATCGTAACCACGGACAGAGTTGAAGGAGTTGAACAACCACTTGACATTAATGACAGATAATCAATGTTGCCAAAAAATGAGTGAATTTAGTTCTGGATTATTTAATTTCTACTCTTTCTACTCTTTTATGTCGCACTATATGTAATAACCAATCAGATTTAGTAGTATTATTATCTTTACCTATAACACAGACCTCAATAAATACACTGGACAGGCGGATTGCAAGATAAATTCGTGCCTATTTGATAGACGCCATTTTGGCGCTGTAAGCAAATGCTAGTGTCCATGGAACTAAAGTTAGTGATGTCCGCAAGTCGATATAAGTTTATTAACGATAGCTATATCTGACTCGGCACCCGCTCCGGATCGATTCTGTATGTTAAATAAGCCTATTTTACCTATTGTTAAATAAGCCTTTCTCATGAATAAATCTTTGTTTGTTTGAAGTAGTTGAACTGAACTATAGCTTCAACTTATAAAACAAGCCACTTGAACACCATACTTCTCAGAATTCATGCGCAAAAATACCTACATTTTTTGTGCTGTGCTGTGGGGTGACTATACTAGGTAATAAGAATGAAAAAACGATTAAAGAAAATTAAAACTCTTTATTATTTGTTTTGTATCAATATCCGGAATCCATCTTGAGTCAAGCACCTGTCTTTCTGCCGTTTAAATCAGCGTTTCCGGTTCCTCTCCGATTGTGGCGCCCTCTATATCGTGAATCGGAGCTAACCTACGCGCGCACCGGCCATTATAGAGTCGTTTTTCGCACCGTGCACAAGTCAGCACTAATTACGAATTATCTACGCGAAAAAAGTGTTCAAGTTTTTATTTAAGGCTCATCCGTCGTAAAATACCCCGAAACTAAGTAACTTTGTAACCATTTTCTTCCTAAAATATGGTACTTTCGGAAACAAAAAAAATACACAGTAATTACCAAGATATGATTAGTGATTTAATTTTTCTCTTTTTCAATTTTAACCAGAAAAAAAAAATAAAAAAAATATCTGAAGTTACCCCTATTTTTCCAGTTGTAACCATTTTACTGCTTCAATTTCAATCACAAACGTATGAAAATTTATATTCTATTATATAAACCAACAAGAAATAACATGGTTTTTTAAATTTTTTAAAATCCAATAAATATTATGTTATTTCTCATAAATTCCGACTAAGTTCCTACTGTCACCCCGCTCTCGTCCAAGCAGTCAGTGCGGGGCGAGACGTGTTGCTAGACGAACCTGTGCTGCGTTGCGTGTGAAAGCAGGCAAAATTTCTATTTCGAAATAGTATTTGATATTTAGTTTGGACAGTGATCGGACGGCGTGTTTCATGAGTAATACTAGAGTGGTCATTTGACTGGAGAGCGTATTTAAAAATTATTTTTATGTAATTTTTTTTATACTTATAGTTTTCCGTAACTAAAGTCATAGTTTGTGCAAGATGGGAAAAAAGCAGAGGCGACAAAAAAGGGAATCTCATGAAACATTACAAAAAAAGGAAGGACATAATATCGATACTTGCTACTACTCTTTTAGTCTAGTTTGTTATTTTAGAAAATGGATGTGCCTTACATCTAAGAAAAGTCATTAAAATGTTTTTTGTTTGACCATTTTTATATGGATTAAATGGTTGGGCTTTTACGAGTATAACGAAATAAGATTTTGACGTTTTTTATTTATGCATTAATTTAAGAACATCACATGACATGCCACCTAAAAATGTATAATTTGACATTGAAAACGTTCTATATGTCTCATTTTCAATGTGTCTAAAATAGTTAGGTAGGTATTATTGGCCGTATTGCTACATGGATTAGACAGAAAAAAAGAGAATAAAAAATAAAGTAAGACGGCATTCATAGCTTGTTTTGGCCAAAATGTGCTTTACGTCAATTTAAATTACAGGTATCGACACAGAATAAATAATAGTACTAGGTACGTATCGATAATAATCATAGGTATGTTTTCAATCTAGGTACCTACCTAGGAATACATATTTATGCATATATTTGATCCAGTATTTTTCTTTGTTAAGAGTACCTATTGTTTTATTGACGAGTGTCTGTCTATAAAATGATTGTAAAACAGATGGGTTACGCTCTTCATTCATACCTACGAGTTCAATTCCCACAGAAATTCAGTTAATTGTTTAGCGTGATTATTAGTGTCGTATTCACTGTAAATCAAATTGAATCTTACAGCCTTATAGTAACACATTAAATTACGCAGCCCTTATTAGTACCTACCTAATCTCTGATACAAAGTTTTTACAAAGGGCCGTTAAAAAAAGTTACTACCTACCTAATCTCATGCAGAAACAAAAGCAAACCCAAAGGATGTTGGGAAAAATACTCCCCCAGATCCGAAAGCCACTGAATAAGTGTGACTCAAAACACCAACCTAAAATGACCATTTTAAATAATGACGCCTTTACAAAATATCATAGAGGTCATGAGCTAAAACTGTAAAAGCAAAAAAAAACATTTTACTCACCAGATACCTTGATATAATATTATTATTTAAAGCCTGACCAGAAAAATAAAAAACCTGGTCTAGGGGCGCCTCAAATCCTTTTTTTATTGCAACACTAAGTAAAGTAATACCCATGTGAATGGGCGATTTTTCGAGATCAAAAAAAAAAAAGAAATTGGTTCGTAAATGACTTCATAGATGGCGCTTAGCATAGATTAGTATGGCGCATGGTAAAAGGCGGGTTCATGAAGAGCACGTGTATGGCTGCGTAATATTTATTCTATTCCAAAATAGAAATAGGTTCTGGATGTCCTGAATATAAATAGGTAAGGACTTACTATTTTTTTATTCTTTTGGTAGACAAGTAAAAGTGTAGAATTTATTACAGCCCTTAGGTAGGTACGGCTGGTGGCCGGCTTTTATAAAATGACATCTATCGGGTGTTTTTGAACTAATTTTTACTTTTTAATTTGGGCTGTCAGAAAATCGCCCATTGGCAAGCGTTAAAATTTTTTCATACTATTTGACATAGTACCTATCATTAATTTATTTATTATGGAGTCATTGGAAATCCAAAAAAGAACATTTCTGATTCTGGATTGATGTAATCTAACGTGCTCCTGTAGATATACCTACATAACAAAGTCAAGGGTCAAAAAAATAAAATTATCAAAGCCAGATTTTTAATACCTATCATTAATCAAAATCAGTACCTATCTAAATAGGTATTCAACTATATCATACGACATTTCATGTTCATCATTATCAGATTGCACCAATGGTTGGATTTCAGATATATCAGACTCATTGTAACTTCCATTGCATAATGAATCACTTTCACCGCCACCAACATAAATCACTGGGTACTTCTTTACGAACTGGATAAAATTCATAAACTTTATGAATAATTGCACACTTCAAAATCATCTAGTTTATTTTCTTTTTTTGTTTTGGTTTATTTTTCTTAGGCGTAGAAAATACAGCTGACGTATGTCTTTCTCTTTTTAATTTCATTACAAAAGAACGAGACACACCTAAAAAACATAAATTACTAAAAACTTGAATAAAATAGGTAAAAATGTACAAACGCGTCTCCTAAATTGGGGGTCGGGGTCGGTCGGGTGTGGGGGGAGGGAGGTTAACAATTTATTAAAATAAAAAACTTATTGCCTTTTTTGAACACAACTAACAAGTACATACAATAAAAATCGAGGCCAATCATTCATCTAAGCCTTGAGCTTTCTCTCCAACAAATATTTATACATTGTAAACTATTTTTCTCTTACGACTATATGAATAGTTTTCAGCATTATAACGCTTAAAAATAAAACTAATAACAACATATCAAATAATAACAAAATTAACGATAAATAGTCCGTGCTGACACTTTGACAGCAATGAACAGATGACAATGATGTCATGATAATGACGTTTTATAGTTACTGTTGCCAGTAAAGGAAATTACAAATTAGTGTCATTAGTTTTCCGCATCATGACCTGCGGGTCTATCGGCAAAAAAATGTGAATATGGACATCATGGGCTTCATTTGACATTTTAGTGGTGGGTAGCAGGTTTTCTATTTTTCTGGTCAGGCTATACAATGAATATGTGAGGTTTTATTTATGAAACGTTATTGTTGTTAAAACAATAATGAGCAAAACACGACAAAGGCTGGCTGCGACAAAATGCATTGCACAGAATTGCACTTAATTTGATCGGTTAATTATTAACGGTTTTGTTTACATATTTAATATTTACGTCGTACAACTTAATATTTAATTTTTGTTTAAATGACAACGAAACACGTTGACAACAAATTATGTTAACAACGAAAAACGTATTAAGGAGGTAGGTATGCTAACACTCACAGCTTTACTTTTTTCGTTTCAACACAACATAGCCAGCTTTTTGTAAGTAATAAGCAAAAAATAATTTTATAAGCATGCTTTTTGAAAATCGTACAACGCATAAAGGGTAAAAAAATAAGCACTTTTTTCCATCTCTAGTAGTAAAAGCAAACCTATAGTTGAACATTGATACCTCTTGGCGCGCGCGATGTTTATCAGCGGGTAGTGCGGGGGTGAAGTATAAGCTCCGCCCGTACGCTCAAGGTCGTTGGCGACGGTAGGAGCCTTAAATCGGTTTCCTCTCCGTTTATAATGGAGAACAAAGATAGGGAAAGTGACAAAACGATTTCAGAAAGTGTAATCGAAAATTCAAACTCCCGAAAGCGAATGCGTTCTCCGTCGCCGGGTTCCGGCAGCGATGATAGCGAGTCGTCTTCGAGCAAAAACTCGAGCCCGCCGAGAAATGTCCTTCCAGCAAGTGTCCTTCTTGACTAATCTCATTACCGCGAATTTAGAAAGTAGAGATACGATTTCGAACATTGAAAATTCAACCATTACTTCAAGCGAGTTTCAATTACGTCGTCCTGAGTCTGAAAGCTGCAATAAGCTTGACATTTTATCGAATGTGAGTACAATCGTCAAAGATCCTATATATGCCAAATCGAAAGAAGAGTTATTGAAGAAATTGGTTGAATTACAACGTTTTAAGTCTGACGATTGGTATGCTGTTCGTTTTTCCGATGCTCAGAAGAAATATTTAACTACCCCCGGTTTCGTAGAATTAATCGTTAATGACGAACTAAAGCGTTTTGAGGGCGCAATGTTAAAGGACGACCCTCGTTCTTATTTGTTAGAGCGTTCATTTGCTAGTTTGACTAACGCCTTGCTTACTCAAAAAGAAGAATTGCAGAAATCATTACAAACCCTTGTTGATTGGGCAAACGGTTCCAAAGAAACGTCAACGCCTAGTTCATTATTTGAAAAAATACAAAACACATTTTCAAAAGATTCGGCATACAGTAAGGTTACAGATGATTTATTACAAATAAAAGAAAATAGTTATCAGAATCCAAGACCGTCGACTAGCAAGCAGACTGAAGATACATTTTTTCGTCGCAACCCTTCCTCGAAAGGTGGCAAGCAGGCGCATCGCCAAACCAACCAATCAAGAGCTAGATCTTTCAACAATCGCGACAAGCAAAAGGGTAAAAAACAATAAGGCCGTTCCTCATTTAAGGATAAACGCCATGAATGACGCGAGTCACTCTCGAGGCGGCTGTCTGAGACAATGCCTAACTACTACTGTTTTTAAAGAAAAAAGGTTAGAAACCTGTGAAACCTGCTTAGAAGGTAAAATGACAAGCCAGCCATTTACAAGCCATGACGAGATTTTCTCCCGTGAGCCTCTTCAAATTATTCACAGTGAAGTATGCGAACCATTTGAGAATGAATCCTTGGCCGGATCAAAATATTTCGTTACATTCATAGATGATTACACGAGATATTGCTGTATTTATTTCATAAAACAGAAGAGTGAAGTAATTGAGAAATTCAAAGAGTATAAAAATAACGTAGAACTTTTCCCTAAGAAGAAAATTCTAAACCAGCATCATGTCTGCGCTTCACTTTCCCGCAAAGAAGTCGTCATTGATAACGGAACGGAAAGAGGGGGTCATTGAGTTAGTAAACTAGCTCAATGGAGGGGGTTCTCACAGCCGGGTGACGTCATCACAGTATTGCCATAATTTGAGAGTGCTCGCATGATGTCGCGACAGGGGATGATGGAAAGATGGGCCTCCGGAACTTTCACTCACCGGTTAAAACTGTTAGTATTATGTGGAATGAAACGCAACAATTTCGTTACCTTTATAGGCCGTGTGTGGCGCTACTGTCGCCTCCTAATGTCACGTTTTTGCCGCGTCATTAATCAGGGGGGGTCAACTTTGTATGGGCGATTGGCGAAATACCTATTGGGGATTGTTCTGTGTTGCTATAGACAAGGGATTTTTGAAATAGAAGTTTTATATTCACTTATTGTCACTAAAGTTAATTAAATAATCCAAATTCAATTTGAAAAATGTACGTGAAAGACGGAAAATTGAAGTCGTTTGTTATAAATTATAATATTTATATATCCATTAATAATTACATATTTGTATCTGTGTAGTATGATCTTTTTGTAAGATGTTGGCCACACTTTGATTTTCTTCTGAATTTTAAAAATGGCGTTTGTGTTTGTTGTTGATAAGTTAATTTATTTTGCGTTCGATGCGGTGTTTGAAATGTGGAGAAGTCTTAAGCATTAAGTTGTATAGATTTCCAAATCCTAGACAAAATAACATGTTGCGGTAAGTACAGCACGCAAAATGCGATGAAAGTTTTATATTAACTTCGTTAGATATTTTTTTTGCAGCTCAGAAGTTAGTTCGATTTTTTGAATAGTTTCAGTATTACATAAATTAATACACTTTCGAACTAAACTAAACACTTAACTATAACGCCTACACTCGTTACTAATAGTACAAAAAGTTCTTAGATGAAATTTTTGTTGTTTTTAGTAATTCCAATTTATCACCACACAAAAACCACTTGAGCGATCATGCCCTTGTTACTGCCACATTTAATATTAAAACCATAAACCACAGTCATGCTTAATTTATTGTATAAGACCCAATTTTAGTAAACGCTGAAGCAAAAAGTGTTATTCTTTTTGCCAGTGATGAGATGAACAATTACCTACTATTTTTCAGCAGGTACCTGACCCATCCCAGCACCCTATAGAGCTTATGTCGGGTCCATTAACATCAAGAAATGAATTGATATATACTCAAACAGAGCCATCACACCTACATAAGGCCATTACAAATATTGTACGAGTTGCCAAGGTACCTATTTACACATCATAATTAAAACAATGGAACTATTAACCTCTTACTGCCCGCAACCTGCAGTGTATCCAAACACTATAGAAATTCAATTGTAAGTAAACATCAATAGATGTTGCGGTTGATAACGGGTTAAAAACTAACCTTTGTCTGTAAACAAGCATAATTGATTTAGAAGTTTAGCATTTACTAATTCATAATAAATTTGGTTTTTCAGGAAGTACCTGATCCATTACAGCACCCTATAAAACAAAGCTTATGTCGGGTCCATGAACGTCAAGGAATAAAGTTATATAATGTTCAACAAGAGCGATTACACTTACTTAATGGACATTACAAACATGTACGAGTTGCCAAGGTACCTACTTATACATTTAAATGAAAACAATGGAACTATTAACGTCTTACTGCCCACAACCTGCAGTGTATCCAAACACTGTAGAAATTCAATTGTAAGTAAACATCAATAGATGTTGTGGTTGGTAACGGGCTAAAAACTAACCTTTGTCTGTAAACAAGCGAATTTGATTTAGAAGTTTAGCGTTTACTAATTCATAATAAATGTTGTTTTTCAGGAAGTACCTGATCCATTACAGCACTCTATAGAATAAAGCTTATGTCGGGTCCATGAACGTCAAGGAATAAAGTTATATAATGTTCAACCAGAGCGATTACACTTACTTAATGGACATTACAAACATGTACGAGTTGCCAAGGTACCTATTTATATATTATAAATGAAAACAATGGAACTATTAACCCCTTACTGACCGCAACATGCAGTGTAACCAAACACAATAGAAATTCAATTGTAAGTTAACATCAATAGTTGTTGCACTTAGTAACGGGTCAAGAACTAACCTTTTCACTCCTTTTGCTCAAAAAAACCGTCATTGTAGCGTTCTAGAGCGAGGATAAAGTAGCTTTTCTTGCCCTAGGGGAAAAAGTATTTTTTTTTATTTTTTGTCTGTCACATGACAAAGATCCTATAAAAACGAAAAAGTATTTAGTCTTAGGTAGAATAATCATGAATAAAGACTCTACTTATTATTGCTAACATAAATCAATAACTTTTTTGAGATAGTTATTATTAAAGTTTATGGTAAAATAAGTAATCATTTGAATCCATGGACAACACAGACCACGCCCACACAGTCCACGCTTCAGCAAGAAACAACTGCACAGTCTGCACATATGCTTAGGTGATGAGCCTTTAGCCCGTTAGTCGCTTTTACGACACCCAAGGGAAGAGAGGGGTTGGTAGTATTATTTTGATGAGCCCATCGCCGCTCTATGCTGTTGGATGTTTGTGCAGTCTTTAGTCCATTAGTCGCCTTTACGATACCGAAGAAGAGTGAGGGTTTGGTAGTATTATATTGATGAGCCCATCGCCGCTCTATGCTGTAGGATGTATGTGCAGTCTTTAGTCTGTTAGTCGCCTTTTACGACACCCAAGGGAAGAGATGGAAAGACTGCACATACCTACTATCTAAGAGCATAGAGCGGCGATGGGCTCTTCAAAATAATACTACCAACCCTTCTCTTCTCTTGGTTGTCGTTAAAGCAACTAACGGGTTAATTTTGAATAAAATAAACCAATTCATATTGTATTGGATTAATTTATTTTCTCGCATTCGTAGTGAAAAACATAGTGTAACACACGGCGCTAAAATGACCCATTAAAACTCGGTTTCTATTTACTCCCTCGCTAAAGCTCGGGAGTAAAACTACCTCGTATATAATGGGTAATTTTAGCTCCTTGTATAACAATCTACTGTTGTCTGTGAACAAGCGAAATAGATTTAGCCATTTGGCAATTAATCATTGATTTTTTTTTGTTTTTCAGGAAGTACCAGATCCATCACAGTCCCCCCATAGAATCTGTGTCGGGTCTATCAACATCAAAACATAAACTAATAGAAGCTCAACCAGCTGGCAAGGTACCTATTTACATGTTATAATACATATATACTTGATACGTATAAATGTATTATCGCTATTATAATATAATCACGATCACGACTATTATCCCCGAAGGGTTAGTCAGAGACTATGCAAAGTGGACAGCACAAGCAGTCCTCTACCATAGTCCACTTTTCACCAAATAGCGACTGCACATGTGTTCAGCGTTACAGGTGGTGAGCCCTTCGTCCGTTAGTCGCCTTTTACGACACCCAAGGGAATATTGGTAGTATTCTTTCACCGCTACGCGACACGGTTTAATGTTATAATTGGTTGTAAGCATTATTTAAAACAGTTTTTGCCTGCAACACAACATTATATTTTAATGTGGTTCGGAATATTCACCCATACCTTCAGTTATGACTGGAATAAGATGAAACATGGCTTAGATTTTACGATGCACCCAATCTACCAAATTGTAAAAACCCCTTCAAAATCCGTTTGACAAACATTTATTTTTAAAGAGAGATAAAAGTTCTGTAAAAAACCTTTATTCATATAGAGAGATACAAGTAGGTAGTTGGGTTCAAAGCCTTATAAAATAATCAATCATACTTAGTTAGTTTTTCAGAAGTTTAATTTCATACTCAAACTTCATAACATTTTCATAATTATGTAAAATGAATCATGTCACTGACTTGTATTATCATTATATTTCATATTTATAATTATGTAAACTCAAATTTTAGTATTAGGGCAATACTAGTAGTAGTAATAATAATTACTATAAATTCAAAAGCTAAATAACGATTGACTTTGCACACCACATTTTTGAGATCCCTCTAACCTTTCTATTCTTGTGTGTGAGTGTCTGTGTGCGATGTAAGCAATAACAAGTTATATCTTAGTATTTTTATTTCAGATTAGTACCAGTAATCAAGCAAAATCAAAAAGAGAAGAAGAAAAATATAATATGTTAAAGCACAGAATAAATAATAAAGCCTTGATAGCACCGGCTGCCGCAGCGCTGAGAATTGACTTTGTCTCTTTCATATTCATAGAATTGGAAAGAGACAGCAGATCACAGCCATGCGCGCAGCGCAGCGTGTATGTGTCGCTTATGCCCCCTCTTCACGCATCCGCAGATGACGTCTATCTGGCGATGCGTCGGCCGACGTGTAGGGTGGTGATTTGCAAAAAAAAATTGCGGTATTTAACGTCTGCAGACGCAGAACACGTCTGCGGATGCGTCGGCCGACGTAAAGAGGAGGCATTAGAGAATCGCATAGCAGGTGCCCAACACATGTCAATAAAAATGTACAACAAGTTACCAAATCATTTAAAAAGTATACAATGTAGCACAGAGTTTTGTAAACGATTAAAGGATTACCTAATAAAATAATGTTTTTATAGCCTTAACGAATTTTAGGCAGAACTATATAAAGTTTAAAAGTTATACCCACTTATACTTAATATGAATAATATAGATAAATACTGTTAACTGTTTTTAGTATAGTTTATTTTCTTTATTTGATTCTCCAACAATGAGTACAACAAATAGGAGAACACAACATGCACAGTAAATATAAATATAGATTGTTTAAAAACGTTAACGTTAAATGTTTGTTGTTTTGTTTTAATTCATAATATAGCTAAGCATAGATTTAATATAGTAAGTATTTAATTTAATATTGTGATGCCTTTCAGGGCTCATTTGAGGTCATATTACCTAATCTAAGACCTTAATGTATACCAAATGCAGCAATGATGATTTATGATTTAAGAGGCCTATTGCATCTCAAATGTGATTTTTGTGTAAAATGCCCATATTTACATTTTGTAGTGATTTTGCAGTTGTATTTATCGTTCTTATCGAAATGGAATAATAAATGTATGCTTAATATTACAACTCTCCAATCTGCGAGCATAAGCTGAGTTCGAACGGCTGGCGCATCGCATTTTGTAGTAATTTTGCAGTTGTATTTATCGTTTTTATCGAAATAGGATAATAAATTTTCTATGAAATCTTTATGCCTCATGAAGTAACAATTATTCTGGTATAAATTTTGCTCAATAGTATTATCGTAGATAAGAGAAATTCACAGTTAACTAAAAGTAATTTTCGAAGTTTTTTTTTAAGATAGAAGAATTTAAGAAGAAGAGAATAAGATTTTTTTTATAACAGTAGTTCAATTTCATTTGTTTAGAACAGTAGTTCAATCTAGGAGCTCAAAAAAGTGCCTTCGCGCATTTTATGAAAATCTTTCTCTGCAATTTTGAGAGTAATTTAAAAGTTAAGCAAAATTTACAAAACGCGAGACCGCTACGCACTATGCCAATAGCTATTCTACACTATTCAATAAGTCAAAATAATGTATTTTTGTTTCTGAGATCAAGAACGCTAAAATTGACCATTCTTAACAAAAATCACAGTGGAGATGTAATAGGCCTCTTAACATCTTCTATGAAAACGATTGATTCCAAAAACTAGTGTAAAGGTTAACTATATCATTTTGCTATACTTTTGCAGTCACAGCTAAGAAAAGCAAGCATTTTTACATTTTACAATGAAAATATTAATTATTTTGTAAATAATGTTTTTATCTAAATGCATTAAAAGATTTTGTATTTAAAAAAATTGCCACTTCAAGGAACAGACATGGACAGTACTTTAAAAAAATGGACATAATAAAACCCTAATAAAATTTATTAGCGATGTTTTCTTTAAACCTTATCTTTAGTAAGTTTATTAGTTAATCGTGAACTTTAACATTACTTCGAATTTCAAACGTTTCTTTCATGTACTATTCTTCCGTTGAAGTAGTTTCATAAGAAACTTCTCATAAAACTTCAAACGGAAGAATAGTACATGGAAGAAACGTTTTAAATTCGAAGTAATGGTTTAGTAATTTTGAAAAGTTTCTGTTTCCCGCCTCAAATTTTTAAATCTCCCGCCATACTACTTCGTTGGTTAGTTCGTTGGGGATTACGACAGAGGCGCTGTAGTCGGGTTTCGTTCGCCACTAATTTTGTATGAAGTTGACATTCTTCTTGTATATGTGTTCTGTGCATTAATCCTTGTACGAGTGAACTTGTCGATAGAATATAACGTTTGAAATAATTAAAATGCCTAATTATTTTACCACAACCACGTATTTTTCCTTTATGGCAGCAGAGCGTGGTTCCGTTGTGGTACAGTTGGAAAACAGTGAGAAGCAAAGCCGTACTCAGTCAGTGAAATTGTCGTTGCGATTTTGGATCTGAGGTTAGTGGACGACGCTTACTCTTTTCGTCAAGATATTCGAAGACATCAAGGAAAATGGGTTCAAATATGTTCAATTTAGAAAAGTTGACGGGCAGAGAAAACTTTTCTACGTGGAAATTTAGTATGAAAACGTACTTAGAACATGAAGATTTGTGGTGTTGTATAGAGTACCTTGAGGGCAAACCAGTGGATCCTAGTAAGGATGTCAAGGCGAAGTCAAAGCTTATTTTGCTATTGGACCTGCAAAATTACGTCCACGTTCAGGAATGTAAGACAGCAAAAGAAGTGTGGGACAGTTTACAGAAAGCCTTTGATGACAATGGTTTGACGAGAAGAGTGGGATTGCTCAAAGATTTAATCAACACAACATTGGAATCGAGTAACAGCATTGAAGACTACGTCAGTAAGATAATGAACACTGCCCACAAACTCCGGAATATAGGTTTTAAAGACGATGATGAGTGGCACTTGGAACTTTGATGCTCGCAGGCTTGCCAGATGAATACAAACCTATGATAATGGCGCTGGAGAGTTCTGGCATGCAAATCAATGCTGATTGCATTAAATCTAAGCTTATACAAGAAGCCAGTACATCAAATTCCAGTGCTTTTTATACAAACTATAAAAAACATAATACTAATATTCAGCCGGTGAAACCAAAAGGTCCAAGGTGTTACAAATGCAATAAAAAGGGCCATTTTGCAAAATACTGTAAGCAGCCGAAGAAACAATCAGAAAACAAAGGTGAAAGTTCTAGTTTTGTAGCAGCCTTTTCGGCAATTGTAAAAGAGAACAAAAATGATCGATGGTTTGTAGACTCCGGTGCATCCATGCACATGACAAGCAGAGATGATTGGCTGTATAATGTCACAGAGCCAACGGTGAAGAGTATTACAGTGGCTAATAGAGAACCATTACCTGTGAAAGGAGTCGGTTGTGTGGATATTCAAGTAAATGACTCAAAAATACAGGTCAGAAATGTTTTATTAGTGCCCGGATTAGCTGCAAATCTACTTTCAGTTAGCACTATTGTGAGAAATGGCCACAAAGTCACATTTGATGAGAAAGGGTGTCTGGTCCGAAATGGAAGTGGTGAGGTTATGTGTACTGCTACACTGAACAACAATTTATACATTATGGACTCTAGTAAGGAAGTTGCTCACTATACTTCAAGTTCTATGAGTAGTAACAGCAGCCCCTACCTGTGGCATTTGCGATGGGCCATTTGAACATTTCAGATGTAAAAAAGTTGCCAGTTTGTACTGACGGTGTGACGCTGACTCAGGATACAAGAAATGTCACCTGCACTCACTGTATGGAAGGAAGGCAAGTCAGGCTACCATTTAACAATATTGGTTCAAGAGCTACTAGACCACTTGAATTAATACATTCAGACTTGTGCGGTCCTATGGAAAACTCCTCATTTGGAGGTATGCGATACTTCATTACCTTCATAGACGACTTCACTAGAATGGTTTATGTATATTTTCTTAAAGACAAGTTGAATGTTTTAAATGTTTTTAAAGATTTCAAACTAAAAGTAGAGAATGAATTAAATCGGAAAATTTTAAAATTTCGAACAGATAATGGTAAAGAATACTGCAACTATAATTTTGCAAAGTTTTTATCCAACCATGGTATAATTCATCAGACCTCTACTCCGTACACTCCTCAGCATAACGGCCTAGCCGAGAGGATGAATAGAACTTTAGTTGAACGTGCACGATGCATGATATTTTATGCTAATCTGGAAAAAAAATATTGGGCTGAAGCATTAGCTACTGCTGCATATGTTGTGAACAGATCCCCGGCAAAGTCATTAGAAGGTAAAACTCCATATGAGCTGTGGAAAGGTAAAAAGCCAAATCTGTCACATATGAGAATATTTGGCACTGAAGCTATGGTCCATATACCTAAAGAGAGACGGCAAAAATGGGATAAAAAATCAGTAAAAATGTTATTTGTTGGTTATTGTGAAACATCAAAGGGATATCGTTTGATGGACCCTAAAACACATAAAGTGATCAAAAGTAGAGATGTCGCTTTTATGGAAGCAAAATATGAGAATGGCACAGTATCTTTACCATATGATGTCCATGTTTCAGTTAAAGACAACCAGTTATCTACTGCAAGTTCTGACCCAAAAAGAAAGGAAATGTCCAAGAGTACAGTATGTGTCATACAGAAACCAGATATATGCACTCAGGAGCCGTCCACTTCAGTACCTTTTCAAATAATGTCAAATAAAGACTCTGATGCACAAAGAGGTAATAGTGAAGACTCAAGTGAGTATGACACTGACACTGGAGAAATGGATGACAGTTATCATCCACCTTACCCCATAAGACAGGACTACAGCAGTAATGTAACATTGAGGTCTCGCAGTAAACAAAATGATACACAGAATGATAAGCAAGGTTTATTGTGTCTATTCACAGATTCAACTGATCCACAGACTGTAGACGAAGCACTGACATCACCGCAAGCTACAGAGTGGAAAAAAGCCATGGATGAGGAGTACAATGCCCTGATGAAAAATAACACTTGGTCATTGACTGAACTTCCCCCAGGTAAAAGAGCATTACCATGCAAATGGGTATTCAAAACAAAAACTGATCAAAATGGAAACATTCTCCGGTACAAAGCAAGGCTTGTTATAAAAGGATATGCACAAAGAAGAGGCATAGACTACGAAGAAATATATTCACCAGTTGTCAGGTATACAACTATACGATACCTATTTGCTTTGGCAGCTAAGTATGGATTGCAAATAAACCAGATAGATGCTGTATCAGCTTTTCTCCAAGGAGAAATCGATAAAAATATTTACATGCAGCAGCCTGAAGAGTATAAACAAGGATCACAAGTATGTATGTTATATAAATCTATATATGGTCTCAAACTAGGCTAGTAGGCTGTGGAATTTGAAATTAAATTGTGTTTTACATGAGCTGGGAATGCAACAGTCAAAAAAAGATCCTTGTGTATATTACAATATGGAAAGAAATACATTTATAGCTATCTGGGTAGATGATATAATTTTAATTACTGCAAAAAACTGTACCAAAACTTTATTGAAAGAAAAATTAAAAGAAAAGTTAGAAATGAAAGATATGGGGCCAGCAAGCCAATGTGTGGGTTTACATATTACGAGAGAAGGTGACGATGTGATGATTGATCAACAAAAATATATAGAAGAAATTTTGTCAAAATTCAGAATGTCAGAATGTAAGCCTGTGAAGACACCAATTGAAGTTGGTGTAAAATTCAGTGAAAAGTCAGAGGAGAACTCATTATCTTGTCCGTATCAACAAGCCATTGGGTCATTGCTCTATGTGGCCCAGGGTACACGTCCAGATATAGCCTTCGCAGTAAATATACTAAGTAGATACAACAACAATCCAACTACTTTACATTGGACTGCAGTTAAAAGAATATTTAGATATTTACAGGGCACAAAGGATTTGAAATTAACATACACCAAAGATGGCATTGAGAAGATCACAGGATATTGTGATGCTGATTGGGCGAGCGATGTGCGCGATCGCAAATCGTGCACTGGTTACATCTTTATGTTACAGGGTGGTGCTATATCCTGGCGGTCACAGAAGCAGCAGACTGTCGCGCTATCAACAGCCGAGGCCGAGTACATGTCGATGTCGTCAGCAGCGCAAGAGGCTTTGTGGCTCCAACAACTGCATGCTGAACTTGGTCAACAGCAGACGGACCCACTCATCATCTACAGTGACAACCAGAGTGCCATAAGATTGTCTAACAATGATTGTTATTTGCCTAGATCAAAACATATTGATATACGCTATCATTTTCTTAAAGATCATGTCCGTAATTTAAAGATAAAATTTTGTTATGTTAAAGGTGAAGAAATGATAGCTGATAATTTGACTAAGGGTACTACTACAGATAAGCACCTATATTGTACAAATAAAATGGGGTTACGTTTCAGGGGAGGATGTTAGTATTATGTGGAATGAAACGCAACCATTTCGTTACCTTTACAGGCCTTGCGCTACTGTCGCCTCCTAATGTCACGTTTTTGCCGCGTCATTAATCCTTGTACGAGTGAACTTGTCGATAGAATATAACGTTTGAAATAATTAAACTGCCTAATTATATTACCACAACCACGTATTTTTCCTTTTAAAACAACAGCAATGAGTGCCATCGATATTCCGTAAGAGACTGGTATTACGCCGGGCGAGCCGGCCCAATCATGCTGCAACAAAGCGTCGCGTGGCTGGGGTCCCTCTATTGTTAATTGGCATTGTTGATTTAATGCTCTAAGATAGAGCCGGATCACTAATGTTTGTAACCCGCCGCTGCCCGCCCGTGTCGATATTTATATCGACACGGCCGTTTAGGTGAAATACTCATGATAATAATCATTAAACACTAGGCAGTATGATTAATTCAAGTATTTATACATTGGCGTCAAGTTATAAGACTTTGGAATTTAGTACTAAGCCCCATAGTAAAAAAAATATGTCCTTTTAATTTCTAACGCAAGCGCGTGAGGGTTTGTACAGTAAAAAAAATATGTCCTTTTAATTTCTAACGCAAGCGCGTGAGGGTTTGTACATTTCGCAGAATAAAAACATTGCTCTAATCAAATTACTAGGTCTGAAACTTCAAAGCAGAGTAGTTCTAATTTTAAATATCAATATGATTGATTTTGCTTTGAAGTTCATTATGAGACTTAAGTCAGGTTAGTCAGGTTTTGCGATCGCGCGGCACCCTCTCAACTATCAACACGATAAATCATCAAATCCGATTTCAAAATACGCGCAAAAAAAACAAATTTCAAACGACAATTTTTTATATTTTTTCTTGAGACGCCACTACGGAACACTTGATTCACGGAACCTTGTTCATTGTGAACGCACACGTGTCAGCTTATCGCTAACAAGACAAACGAGCAGGGACGCGTAGATACCATGTTTTGAGCCACTACACAGCCGCGCTATTTTATTTGGCTCAATTGAGCTAATTGAGCCACAACACAGAAAAGAATAAAAAAAGATGCGGCTGTATGGGTCTATTTTGCTGAGCCTTCCGTAAGTAGAATGTGAAAGGAAACTAAGTGACATCTCGCAGATCGACTCGACGCTTGTTGCTCGTTGGACTTCTTGGCGGGAAAGTGAATCCTCATGTTTGCCGTTTTGTGTAATTTTCTAAAATTAGTGTTTTTTCAAGTATCAATGTGAAATAATTATGGATTAAGTGTTTGTGAACGTGCATGCGTGTTGGCAAATGAAACAAAACATTGCAACAAAATTCCCTCAAGAAGTGCGTGTGAGATCTTAGTAAAGTCCCACATCTTTACTGAGTACTCAAGGGGATTGGGGAACATCATTCTTCATCTTAATCACCACTCAATAACATCTAGGGAAGTTAATAAAAAAAACGAATGACTAGGCAGTATGGTCTCTGACCTTAGCCTGTTCCTTCACGGAAAAAAATATATAAAAAAAAATCGACGCTCGCTCGTTGACATTGACAGCCCTCAACAAAGTTTCTTTTTCTCGTCTTCAACCAACACGAGAAGTAAATCGTGCTTGTTCTCTTCGAGCTAAGGCCAATTGGCAACTTGCATGTAATTAATTAAAAATGGCATCCAAAGCTGAATTAGCGTGTGTGTACTCTGCTCTCATCCTGGTTGATGATGATGTCGCCGTAACTGTAAGTATTTTGTGTCTATTTTCTTGTTCCGACAATAGGTTATGATGTCGCATTATTTCGTTCGTGTCCAAAATATCCACTTACATCTCTTTATTGTTTACGCCTTTCTGCTTATTGACTGTTTCTTATCCATAGCGAAAATGTATATTGTGATATTCCACTAATATTTTCAACCAAAGTCGAAGGCGCCAAAAATACATTGTCGACGTATTTCCATTTTCCAGGGTGAGAAGATCTCTACCATCCTGAAGGCGGCCGCCGTCGATGTCGAGCCATATTGGCCCGGCCTCTTCGCCAAGGCCTTGGAAGGTGTGAACGTGCGCGAGCTCATCACGAACATCGGTTCGGGAGTGGGTGCCGCACCGGCCGGAGGCGCAGCGCCAGCCGCTGCTGCCGCCGCGCCCGCCGCCGAAGCCGCCAAGGAGGAGAAGAAAGAGGAAGAACCTGAGGAGTCTGACGACGACATGGGTTTCGGTAAGCTATACAATTCACTATTGTTTATATTTTCAGTAAGTACCTATAGTTATTTGGCACACAATCGTGAACAGCATGGCATATATAGTAACATAACCTTTTATTTTACTTTGTCTCTACTTTGAAATTGAAATAGTGGAAAGATAAAATTATTAGTATCTTAGACTTATGCACTTTAAAACAGCTAAGTATTACATACAGTTTGTAACTGTACCTTTTTTAAGACTAAGCGCCATGGCGGTCCTGTGAGTTGTAACGGACAAACAATTAATTTTCAATTGTGTCAGTCAACGTGTTAAATAATTTTATAATAAACAATCTTTTAATCGAGCTTATAGGAGCAACCATCTATTAAAAATCAGTGTTCAAAGAATGGATAGCATAAATTAATTCATATATAATATGTAGAGTCTGGATTAAATTAAAACTACCAAAACAGTTAGTGACAATAATTATTATAATTATTATCTATGCTGTCTGTAATGGTCTATCTGTTATTATTAGCCATCCTATACATGTAGTGGCAGAAATAAGTCAATAGTTATTGGACTTGATTCAACAATATTTAACAATGTGAGCATAACTTCTAATGATGTTGATTGCACATGTATTAGCTACAGATGCTAATGATTGAGAAAAAAATTCCTGAAGAATATGTGAACAGTTATTCTTATCTGCTATCCCAATGACAAAATCTTAACAAAAATGTTTTCTTTGTTCCAGGTCTCTTTGACTAAAAGGCTTTATTTTAGAGCTATGGTGATTCCATTGTGAGCTTTATGAAGCTTGTTTAGTTTTAAGACAACAAATTTTATAAAGATATAAAAAAAGTTAATGTATTTCATTGCACTTGCTTAACCTTAAAATACTACCATGCCCTCTCTTCCCTTTGGTGTCGTAAAAGACTACTAAATAATAATATTTTTTTACTCAGAGAACCAGATTCATGTGTTATATATAATAGTAAAAGGGTTTTTACATCTGTTAGTAGAAATCCATTGAGAAACACAGTATTTAAATTAATTTAAAAATAAATTTACTCCGTTAAGGTGGTGATCCAGTGCCTCATCAGTTGCACTGTCCTACCTTCCCACTAAAACCCTTAAAATACTGTTGGGACTGCAGAGCATTCTGTTTTGATGGTAGTAATTTTTTTTTCTGATTATGGCATGGAACCTGTCTGTGAGTGTCAGCAAATATGCCAGATGCACTGCAGAATCTCGTCAGTCCCAGCAGCACCCAGAACATATTATTATATTGGACACGCAGAGCGTTGAAAGTCTTTTGAGTGTAGCTAACCCACAGGCCGCTTGTATAAAGACTGGCAGTATGCCTTAATAATGCTACCTTTACCTCACCCGTACAATGCGCAAACCTTCGGGCCAGCATATTACCATATACTGCCAACGCTCTGTGCTCCCTTCCAATATCACAATTGTCGGTCAGGTCTGCAGTGACCACATGACCCAAGTATTTATAAATTGGTACTATGTTCAAAGTTTACTGTTTAGCCGAAAGGGGCACCTGTTTTATGGAAGTGCTGCTGGCTGATCGCTGTCGTCTTGCGCACTCGCGCTGAGTCGCGCTAAATTTTGCAGTGGCTATTTAACGATAGGTAGGTAATGATCTATTATTTTACATGCTGTTATAACGTATGATGTCTTTAGAAGCTTAAATTATTGTATTTTGAAGAAATTTTGTTGGAGCTGTAAAACGTAAAATGGTTTATCATCAGGCTATAAACGTCCCACTGCTGGGCACAGGCCTCCCACGTGAACAATAGCACGTAGGGATAGTGGGCCATAACCCACCACGCTGGCACAATGCGGGTTGGTGGTTTTTAACAACTGCCATCTTACGACAACAACCGGGACCGGGACCAACGGCTTAACGTGCCTTCCGAAGCACGGAAAATGATGAAGAGATGTAAAATCCATGGCTGATTTAGTAAATTGTAAAAAAACTAACTTAGTTTATTAGAGGATATCTATTACAGTTTATTAGGGCTATTATACTACACGGGCGGTTCTTCCGCCGCGGGAATCCACTCTACAAAGCTGCGGCAGTCCATCAAGCTACACGGGACGCGGTTTATCGCTGTCTTTTGTTAATTTCAACATGGATCCGCCAATGATAACAGCGCTTGCATCTCTTTTAATGATAGAATTAAAAAAAATAAAGTAAAGCGCAATGTTTGGGTGGAACCAGTGATAAGAAATTATTGTTTAACTTTGCGAGCGCCCTCGCCAAACTACCACAAAGTTATTAGTTTTATTAGAACAATAGCATCTCTTACACTTATTTTAATTTGGATTTAACTGATTTGACTTTTTAAAAACCAACATCTAATGCCACGTCCGCACGCTTGGCACTTGCCGCAAACTCCAAACCTCTACAAACGTTTGAATTGAAACCGACACTCGACGGGTCGGTTAAAGCGTTTGCAAACCAAGCCAAACGCTCTATTCACACGTTTGAGTTTGTGGTGGCTTGTTGAGGTTTGCCAAGCGTGTGGACGCGGCATAAGATACTAAAGGAATTTCTAAAACTTCCATACGGATGGCCAGGGTACACAATCTCATGCCGGCACTTCACATGGCGTATCGTGTTCGCGTATTTGCATTATTTGTCCGAACACGGCAATGTGTAGACGGCCTATTTGAATATATTTGCTTTATTTGCACGAATATGGCAAACAACGCAAATAGCGAATATGCGTTTCCGTCCACTTGTCGGTTTTTGATCACACATCAAAGGAATCAAATACGGCAAATATTTGCGTCGGCCGTCCACACTTGGTTCTGTTCAGAAGCGCGCGTGCGGCTGTCCTGTTCAGACGTGTTCAGTTTTTTATACGTAAACATAGTAAAATGGATTGGACAAACGAAACCGTATTGCGATTTTTGGAATTATACCAAATGCATCCTTGTATTTGGGACCCCAAAAATGCCTCTCATAAAAACAAAACCGAACACGTTGCATTGATCGATATTCAAAATAACTTAGGAGAACCCTGCACAATAAAAAAACAGGTGTTGGCAAGCCGCATTCAGATAAATATAAGCTGCTGCCACTGACACGTGAATATTTGCGTTGTTTGACCGTATAGGCCATGTGTGGATTGCTTGTTTGCGGCCAAGTGATGTGCCAGATTATTTGGGCAAACACAACGATATCACCACACGAACACGATACGCCAAGTGAAGTGCCGGCATTAGAACTAGCAAGCGGTAATATTTAATATAATAAGTCTATAAAATTGAGAAGAACATCACAACGTTTGAACTTGCTCAATAAAACATGATTTTTAATTTAACAGGGTTATATGATCCAAAATCTACAAAACTCGTGCATAGATGGCAGGACTCGTCATATTTTAGTCACGTAGTCTATAGGTTGACCGCAAGATGGCGTTGTAACTGCGCCTAATGAAAGATAGATTGGGTTACCAGTATTGTGTGTATTTAAGAGTATTAGTAGCTTTATCATACCTATTGGCACCGTTAATCGACTCCTAAATCCTGAAGTGACATTACTTATTTTAACTTAAAATCACTTAAACACTCCCTGGCTACTTACTATAAGTACATCTAATTTAATTATAAATTAAGGTATGAAAATAGACTATAAAGCAAAATTAGAAAAAGTAATCACAAAAATATTTCTTACTATTTGGTAAAGTTTTGTTGTGTTAGCTTACAACATTACAAGCAATTAGTTAGCCGTAGGGATGTCGGAAATGAAAAAAAATATCGATATATCGATATTTTAAAAAATATCAATATCGGGCTCGATATATAGCGAAAAAAATATCGTTATATCGGTCAAATTTTTCACCATATTGAAATAAAGGAGAACCACCTGCTTTTTCTTAAAATCAGTTAAAAAATTATTTAGGTGAGCCTAGCCCAGTAATAATAACAGATTTTTTATTTTAAATTATCGTTTTAACCGGTTCACAGTTCCGTGCAGGTATTTATTTATTCGTATCTAAAAACTGTTTTGTGCACACTTGATCAAAATCATATAGAGTAACTTATCGTATAACCACCCTACCTACCTACCTATCTTACCTTATTTCAGGATTGGAGGATGTTTTACACAAGTTTCTGAATCCGGCAAAGAACAAGGACAGGACAGTTTTAATACTTGGGTCTATTACCGCCGTGTATGCCATATAAGCATGTCGAAGAAAGTACTGGTGCCGTAATAATTTACTCGACAATATTGGTACTCTACCAACGAAAAATATGCCAGGTCAGTTTATAGCAGATAAACCTATGCACTAGTCTGTACTTTTAAGTTTAGCACAACTCATCATTAATAACTAAAGATGTTTGTCTGAAAACCCAGCAGGCATTCTAGTGATTAGGCCTCGGACTGCTTCACCCACAAATGTATAAATCCCGCATGCATATTTTTGTATGATGAGCACAAGCATCTGTAACTGTGGATGTGATGTTAATAAGGATGATAATTTTGTAAACTGTACATAGCTAAAGTATTTAATTATTATCCATGGATTTACAATCACCCCCACGTAATAAATAATAACAACTACACTGATAAATGATTTTATTTTTTAAACTGTATGTAAATCTCTAAACATATAATAGTAATAGTTTGAAGTGCATTATTATAATTTCAGGTTTGTCATTCCCAACATCCACCATAAGTGAAAGAAGACCTCTGAGATCAATTCAAAATATTTTGGAAGCATCATCTTCAAAAGGTATTTTTAATCTTGTTGTTGCCGTCAGTCTTACCAGTCTCTTTTTGATAGAAATTATGATTTGATATATATGTATGTATAATACATACATACACAACTATTATCCCTAAAGTCTAGCTAGGCAATCGGGACTGCGAAGCAGTGCTGCCATCATAGTCCATGTTTCATCAAGTTATAACTGCACATGTGCTCAGCGTGACAGGTGGTGAGCCCATCGCCGCTTTATGCTGTTCGAAGTATGTGTAGTCTTTAGTCCGTTAGTCGCCTTTTACGACACCCAAGGGAAGAGAGGAGATGGTAGTATTCTTTTAGTGAGCCGCCACACCTTTTAAATGATCGACATCGAGGTTAATATTTATTTGGCATCATACCCTGTTACTAATAAACATTGATTAAAGTTACATTTAGGATTAAATTGACGCTGTCTCTATCTTTTTTTTTCTTTAACAAAAACGAGACAGCGTACAACTTTAAACCGAGGTGTAACATTGGCCATTTTTATTAACAAAACGGATAGTGTGTAAAACATAGTTACTTATATAAAATTATTATTTGCAGGTCCGGAAACTCCAGAGATTCATTCTCATTGTGCTGTTGTAGATGCTCAAATGTTGGAAAGTGTTGTAAAATATTAAATAATATGAGACATTGTGATGGTGACGATGATATGTTAAAAATAAAGGCAAAGAAGGATTATGTAAGATGTTTTAAAAGAAAAAAAATAATGATGTTAAATATTGTGTTTTATTTCTATCATTTTTATTACTACTGGGGCTGAATTTTCATTCCTCTGTTATGATTTAACCAAAGGATAAAACTGAGATTTTGACTCCGTTAAAACATCAGAATTCTCTGGTTAAATCGACAGAGGAATGAAAATCGGCCTTTACTTTCAAGTAAATACCTAGATAGCTATATGTACCTATATGTAGCTATGTATACGGCGATATTAGTTCCAAAACTCCTTGTCGGAGGGCGCCACTTTGTCGTTTCCTATTTTCACGGCTGAGTTAGGTCTCTATTACATATATAATATATAGTACTCTATGCGGATGGCACACACTTCTAGGCCAGCAGCAGTGCGTGAGGGAAAGTTCCCTGAAAACCTACTTATGACTGTCTGCAAGAAGATTCACACTGTAGGTGGTGCTAGTGTGTTAAAAAATGTGATCCATTTTAGTGATAGTTGAATTCTCTCTGACTCGTTTTTGTTTTAGTATCATTTGACATTTTTCATAATTAAGAATAAAATATAAGTATATAATTTAACTAAGGAAAAAATATTGTTTGTGATACTAATTATCTAATTTTCTTGAAAATATTGTGATTATAAAACAATTATGAGCCTACCTGCATCATAATGTAAAATAATATTAGTCTGATTTTATTTTAAAAAGACTGCTATATAATTTCATAGTTTTATTGATAATAAATATAAATATTTTTTAAAATTAAAATTCAAGCCAAAAATACATAAATAAATGATTCTATTTCAAACAATAATTTTTTTTCTTACTTTAGTTAGTTAGTGTAACTCTCCAAATACATTATAAATAAATAATATAAAAAAATGAAAGAATTGAAACAGTTAAAAATATCATTTTTCTGTTCCAATTTTTTAAATTATTAATGCAAAGCTGATGGAATAAACTGGTAAAAATTAAAAAAAAGCATTCACTTGTCCATCCAGTTAACTCGAGTTACGTAATTCGAGTTCAACCCGAGTTATGTGGATTTTAGCTCGGGTTAAATCTAGTTTTGTTTTTTCCGAGTTGGCACATCACTAATCAATTTGTCATTGTTAGGGCCTACTTAGCTTAACAAAATTATGGTGTGGCTTCTTAGTTCTGCCAGCATCACAAACTCTAAATCTGACATTATTGAGAACTTGCTGTTGTTATTCATTTACACTTCTCCGATTTATACTGCAATGGTGACCAAACCAAAATACAATCAGCTGTATATACTATTGGGGTTTGGGTTGATGATGAATGAAGAAACCAAATTTGTCTAAGCTCTAGAATTTTTTATTAGCTACCTAGTATATTATTATGTACATATAAAATCATTAACCCCACATTGCTCGTTGAACTCCAGAAAGTTTATTGTAATCGGCAAGATGTCTCCAAACAATACGGCTCATCCGCCACTCTTTTACAATACCACGAGGCCTAAAATATAAAGACAAAGACTGTTATAGAAGAAAAACAAGAAATATTTTTGAATACCTATATGTGCCTACATAGCTGAGCTAGCAAATAAGCCCACCTGATGTAATGTGGTTAACGCAGCTTAGCTCATGGATGCTTTTAGCACCAAGAGTATAATAGGTCACCTGTTGAAATACCAGATACAATAGAATTTCTATTGTTATCGAGCTCTAGGAGTCCCTGCCACAGACGAGGGGATAATACCTAGCTTTAGTTCTTAATTACCTATTCTCTGAATTTTTTTTTTAAATTCTTTATAGGCAAGTATTTGACTGCGATCTCACCTGATGGTAAGTGACGATGCGGCTTAGGATGTAGCATACTTGCCTAGAAAATGCCTGTTCACCCTTGACTTGAAAATGTCCAGGTTGTACAGTCACGAGCACCAATATGTATCCACTTTGACTCTTATTCCATTGTATTAAGTGATACAATTGTTTACATATTTTTGCTCGTGAGTGTACTTGTCAGGAAACAGATCTGCAGGAAGGGAATTCCACTCCTTAGCTGTCCGCATTAAAAATGATGATGCGAAGCGCTTTGAGTGTATAGGTGGTGTGTTGACAGTGTAAGGGTGAGATCTCAGTCCGCGTCTCGTTCCCCGGAGATAGAAAGGAGAAGGTGGAATTTCACTGGATATAGTACATAAGTACCCTTCAAACTAGAACAACATGCAATCAGTGTATTCACCATCCAGTCAAGAGTGAACAGAATCTTACCACTGGACAGGCCAGGCCAGCACCTTCGAAAAGAGATTTTTTTTTATCTTAGGTATTAGCGATGGGCGTTGATTCAACGAACGGTTTAAATAGACGGTCTACGTTCAATCGACGCTTCGACGGTCTACAGTTCATTCGTGAACTAGTTGAATTCATAGACGGCTAAACTGAGAGTCCACAGCGTTCTTATCTACTGTCAACGCGACGACGACGCGTAAACGTATCCGGTTAATATAAGTTCAATACGTTCGTTGAAATAAAATCGTTGGATAAGGCGATTTGAACCATAAGTATATCGCGTAGGAGTTGATATTTGTTGTTTTTAAAAAAAGCAAATAAAACTTATAAAATTCTTAGGTAAATAATAATATTAATAATATAAAAAAATATGTAAATAAAAAAATTTACAATAAAAAATGTACATAAAATCAGTTGATCTTCTAAATACGATAGTAAGTATTAAAATCTTTTCAAAACATATTCAGCCAGTCCTAAGCCTGAAAAAGTAAGAAGGGCTTGATTTTACATTTTGTAACTTCGTTTATTCAACTGTCAAATAGTGCGTAAAACTAGACTAACTAAAGACACCGTCGCGTCCGTCGTTGCGTCGCGCCCGTAGACCAGCCACCGCGCTTAGTCGATTGAATTGAACACCTCAAAACGCCAGCCTCTGCCGTTATCGCGTCGACTAGACGACGAATTCAACTAGTTGATCGACTAGTAGTGGACGGTCTAGTTACGTTGACCAAAAATACGTCGACGACCCATCTCTATTAGGTATAGCAAAAGTATAACAATTACCTAGATGTTACAACACATCTATTGTTTATTCTGAGAGGGATAGCATTCATTTCAAATTTGTTTATATCTTTGTCTGCTAGTTCTCTGATCTCTACTGGCAGCACGTCATTTTTCCTCATAGCGTTGATTCGAGTCCTCTCAACATAGTTCTCAGCGCTCATGCGGCGGCGTTTAACATCTCTGACCATAAGCCAATTTGCCCATTTGTTTCGTACTTGTTGGAACTGAGTACAAAAAGAGATAATACATAATAAGAACACGATAATACAGAATAAGGACATCAATAAGTAACTAACTATAAAATAAACTGAATTTTACCCCGTAACCTGCGATTGCTTGTGACTTCCATACGAACTTTCCGAAAGTGGAAACATTTAGATTCATCGTTCGTTTTTACGTGCCTGCTAAGTGTTTACTAAAAAAACTGAACACGATAAAAATAGGATTTTTATTTAATTTACGTAATCGTTGCTAATTTAGCTCGTATCCTCAGAATATTATTTACTAAATTGAATATCATTGACATATTTGACATGACTAATTTTTTTTTAAATTTATTTGTTCCACAGACATAAGGAACAGGCTAAGGTCTGAGACCATACTGCCTAGTCCTTAGTTTTTTTATTTCTTTTTTTCCCTTGATGATAATGAGTGGTGGGTGATTAAGATGATGAATGATGTTCCCCAAATCCCTTGAGTCCTCAGTAAAGATGTGGGACTTTACAGTGCGACATAAAAGAGTAGAAATTAAATGAGGGCGCTGTTGTCGTTAACATAGCAACCCTGATAGGTCGAGCCAATTGGTCTTGATACTTGTTTTTATTTAATATGTTCATATAATTGGAAAACATCACTTACACATTGCTCTGATATAAAGGAAGTAGCTAAGGCACTTGTGTTATAGAAATCAGAAACAACGACGGTACACAACACCCAGATCCGAGACAATATAGAAAAGTTGGTTTTCTACATTAACCCAACCGGGAATAGAACCCAGGACCTTAGAGATAGCGACGCCAAGTCCGAAGTGCTCTACTCTCGGCTAAGGAGGTCGTCAAAATAGTTAATTTGAGTAGTTTGTATGTAAAAATGAAAACAGCCATTGTACATAACTTATTTTTATTTAAATACAAAACTAATAAATTAAAGTCCAGATACTCTTCAAGTTTCGCAAATGCTCGCTTCCATCATAGCCAATAAGTTGCCTTAATTGAGCTATTAATTTGCATATTGTTGGTACTTCTTTTTTTACAGTGTAAAAAAAATCATTTTCTGACGGATTGCACACATATCAAAGTCATCGAGTTCCTTTGCAAGTCGACCCTTTCTGTGTTTAGCGGGAGTCGAAAATTTTTCTCCATTTTCGGAGCCTTGTTTAGTTATTCTCCGCACAGTACTTTCAGACACACCTAGAACAATAGAAACATATATGCATAAAAAAAAACAAAACCAAAATTGTTCAGTCCTATGGACTAAGTTATTAAAATTGGTAAAACTTTTGAATCGAGTCGCCTGAATCGGGCTAGGGGTGGGGGAGGAGTACCCCTACTTACCCCCCCCCTGCCGCAAACAAGTAGTTTTTAAGTTATGTTAATTTTTGTATTTTGAGGTTATGTATCATGGTAAAACTTTTGAATCGAGTCTCCTTAATCGGTGGGGGAACGGGAGGGGACGAGTGAGGAGTACCCCCCACTTACCCCTCCTGCCGCAGACAAGTAATTTTGAAGTTATGTAACTTTTTTAAAAATATGGAAAGTTATAAAAACCTCATTTCTGGCGCTTTGCCGGCCGCTCCCGCGGCACGCCCGCTTCGATCGCTCGGCTCGCGCGTTTTTGGTCAACATACTAACCTAACCTAATTAACTCTTTAGACTTTTTTCATGGGGGGGCTTAGCCCCCCTCGCAGGGGAGCCCCCCCCCCTGTCCCCACACTTCGGTTCTGTTAATATGGTATTGTATTACCTAAAAACGTGTAATTTTTCGTGATTATAGCCGATTTTGACAAAACTGTAAAGTTTAAACTAAAAGGTTTTTTAAATATTTTACCGCAACAGCTGCAGCTAAAATGTTAATAAGCCTTTATTTAAGAACCCCTTACACCCCCCCACAGTGTTAGTTTCTTCAAATTCAGGCGACTCGATTCAAAAGCCAACCGACATAATTTACTATACTTACCACATTCTACCCCTTAACACTTGATAAAATGTCCCAATAAATTAAAAAGTTCAAGATTCTCGAGTCGAACTATATTAACCAACATTTTTGTTTGTAATATCATAACCCCAAAATTTTTTAAAATATTTAAAAATACTGATTGTTTCACGGAATTTAGCCGATTGCGCATAGGCATATTTTAGATAATTATACTTTCAACATCTTTTATAACTTACTTACCAGTATAATCTGCTGTACGTTGGTAAATATCCTCCAGATTACGTAACGAAGTTCCGTCTTGAAATTCTGCCAAACTTCGCAAAAAAACCTTACCGTAAAACGGGGTAAATTGGTCCAATTTTTACTTTCAACTGGAATTTACCCTTTCTTCCGGAACGGTTAGAGTATCTCCTAGTATACTTATGTATGTGTGATAAGCTCTTTTAAGTCTTAGATGTCTTTAAAATGCCAATATATTGTTATATTTTAAGAAATTCAACAAAAACCCTCTTGGATCCCAATTTACCCCTAACGGGGATAATAGGTTCGTGAGTGAGGTAAATCGGAATTTTAGCTAGGGTTGTCACTATTTAAATAGGTATCCAAACATAACTTCCTACTTAACATAAGATTTTATATATTTTTTTATATTTTAATAACTTCCTTATAACTAAAATATAGCATTTAAAATAATAAGTCTTAAATCAGTCTATTCATAATAATAATTGGTCTCATCTTTCGATTAAACTTAAAGTAAATAAACTGTTAAAATGGGTATTAAATACTCAATCAAAATACTAATTTCGTATAGGTAACAAAAACTTCAAAATATTCTTCGACGACCACCGTGGTCCACTGGTTAGCACGCCGAGTCTCTGAGGTCCCGGGTTCAATTCCCGATCGGGTCAATTTAGAGAAAAACTGTTTTTCTAAATGTATTTCAGGTTTGGATGTTTTTCTACGTTTTTGTATGTTTATCCATTTTCTTACCATATGAACGAGTTTCAAAAGAATTCTCATCTTGCCAAGATAATTGGTGTGAGCGTAAACAAATTTTATTTGTATATTTGTATATTCTTCTATAAAATCTTAACTTAATAAAACGAGAGTTAGTACCTAGTTAGTTTAGTTTCAGATTGGTGTTCGAAATAAATGTAAGTAGAATAAAAAAAAAATCTAATTTTATTGCTTAGTTATATTTGATGATCCAATAAACATAATAAAAAAAAGATGTAAATAACATTGCAATGTACCTTTAATAATATTGAGCCAACTATTAAAGAAAATATTTTGGAGTTTATAAAGAAGTGTAAATAATAACATTATTTTTAGTATTCCGAAAAGAAATTTTTGTAAGTAGGTAAAAGTACTTAAATTCAATATTTTATCTAAGTACTTATAGGGTTTTGGCAACCCTGTTAGGGAATTCCAATTTACCTCATACTGAAACCAAATAACCCCCCCCATGTTGTTCCAATTATACCTGTTCATGTGCCAATTTTCCCCCTTCGCGTTCCTTTTATCACCAAAATAACTTAAAAAAGTATTGTTCGACTCAAACAAGGATTTCTAATGAAATATCGTATATATTTACTTACCTTCACGTTTCTTCAAACCACTAACTACTATTATTATCAAAATTAATCTTTTCCAACACTTTTTTCCACTCTGAAAAGTCAAAAACCTAAAGTGAAAAAGCACAATATTCACATGTGAGGACTACTACTTCTATTTCAACGTATTTTTTAGTGAAACCTGATTGGCTGGCACACATTCTCAGTGTAACCAGCAGTAAAAAATATAAGCTATTCGAAAAACAAGAAAGTGTGGATCTGCCTTATTTAATACCAACGCTACAGAACGGTTTAAAAAAGTAGATTTTTATTCCAATTTACCCCGCCATACCTATTTTCCCCGTTTTACGGTATATATTATGTTACGAGAACCGCCATGGATGGTCATAATCATGTTATCTGTGTTTTAAATCCAGGAATGTAGAAATATCACTAAAACAACAATTTATATCGTAACCACGGACAGAATTGAACAACCACTTGACATTAATGACAGATAATCAATGTTGCCAAAAAATGAGTGAATTTAGTTATGGATTATTTAATTTCTACTCTTCTAAGTCGCACTATACTGAGGTCTCACGCGGACTACTTGAGAGAATTTGAAAAGTGATGTTGCACTGTTTTGTTTCATTTGCCAACACTCATGCACGTTCACAAACACACGGTTATTAATCCACTATTATTTCACATTAATATTCGAAAAAACACAAATTTTAAAAAATAAAACAAAACTGCAGACATGACGCTTCATTTTCCCGCCAAGAAGTCTTTTGACATGACAAATGATTTATTATTATTTTTTTTATTTTATTATTTGTTCCTCGGACCATTGGTCCGAGATTTGTTCCGTGAAGGAACAGGCTAAGGTCTGAGACCATACTGCCTAGTCATCAGTTTTTTTATTTCTTTTTTCTCTTGATGATAATGAGCGGTGATAAATGATAAATGATGTTCCCCAAACCCCTTGAGTCCTCAGTAAAGATGTGGGACTTACGAGTAACTGAGGTCTCACGCGGACTTCTTGAGAGAATTTGAAAAGTGATGTTGCACTATTTTGTTTCATTTGCTGACACTCATGCACGTTCACAAACACTTAACGGTTAATAATCCACTATTATTTTACATGAATGTTCGAAAAAACCAATGTCTGTGGAAAAAACACACATTTTAAAAAATAAAACAAAAATGCAGACATGACGCTTCACTTACTAGGGATGTCGGAAATGAAAAAAAAATCGATATATCGATACATCGATATTTTGAAAAATATCAATATCGGCCTCGATATATCGCGAAAAAAATTTCGATATATCGGTCAAATTTTTCACCGGCTCTTAAAAAAGGACAACCACCTGCTTTTTCTTAAAATCGGTTAAAAAATAATTTAGGTGAGCCTAGCCCAGTAATAAAAACAGATTTTTTATTTTAAATTATTGTTTTAACCGGTTTACAGTTCCGCAGCCCATATAGGCCATAACAATTGATTAACCTATTGTTATATTTTTAGGACAGTAAACCTGTTAATCATGCCGCCCTCTAAGTCGGCTCCTGTTGTTAGGAACCGCCATATTTACGGTAAAAGCCACTCTCTCTGACGGCACGGAGAAAGCCGTAGGTGTTAAATATTTCCGTTGCGTATACGTAGCACACATGCACTCATGACATGAAGTTGATTGAAGCAACGCACTGACAGTGAGAGTTACACACTCACTACCACAGATTACATTAATGGAATTCAGCAGCAATAAGATTATTTTACATTTTTACGGCTTTGAATTCTAACGAATTAAAAAGTTAGATCGTGATGCGATGCGATGATAATAAATAAAAAATATCGATTTTGATACGAATTTCGATATTGGTTATTTTGTATCGATATATCGAAATAAAAAATATCGCCTAAAAATATCGATATATTGAACAAAAAATATCGATGTATCGATATTTTTTCAACAAGCCTATCACTTACCCGCCAAGAAGTCCCATGACAAATGAATGACAACTGCAAATTAGATTAAGGATAAACAAGTTAAAAAACATTATCCATACTGCCTAGTGTTTAATGATTGATATCATGATTCTTTCACTTATACAGCCGTGTCGATATTTAGCGGGCAGCGGCCAAGTGTTTAGGTTACAAACATTAGTGATCCGGCTCTATCTGATTTGTTAGACGACTTTTCCAAACTCATTATTTCTTCGTTGGGCCGGCTCGCCCGGCGTAATACCAGTCTCTCACTAAAATGATGGCAATACTGTGATGTCGTCACCCGGCTGTAAGAACCCCCTCCATTGAGCTAGTTTACTATCTCCACAGACTTAAATTATTATATGTCTGTGACTATCTCAATGACCCCCTCGTTCCGTTCCGTTATCAAATCAATGACGACTTCTTTGCGGAAGCGTTATGTCAGAACGTGTTTTGTTTTATTTTCTATTTTGTGTTTTGTTGGATCCGTCCCCCCCCCCCCTCAATAAGTACTTTTTTTATTCATACATAACAGTACAGTACATTACATACATTTGCATTAAGTAAATATATATTATAAAGTACAACATGTATGGTTTTAACGTAATGAATATGTATGTAGGTGTGCGTAAAATATTGGTGGATTAATTATTAATAAGTGTTCGTAGACGTGCTTGAGTGTTGGCAAGTAAAACAAACTGTGCAACGTCACTTTTCAAATTATCTCAAGAAGTCCGTGCGAGATCTCAGTAAAGTCCCACAGGGTTGGCTTTTGAATTGAGTCAAGTGAATTTGAAGAAACTCACACAGTGGGGGGTCTAAGATGTTCTTAAATAATGGTTTATTAACATTTTAGCTGCCGCTGTTGCGTTAAAATATTTAAAAAACCACTTAAAGGTTTTGTCAAAAACGGCTTTAATCACGTTTTTAGGTTATATAGTACCAATTACCATAGTAACAGAACCAAAACGGGGGAGGGGGCGCAGCCACCCCCACGAGGGGGGCTTAGCATGTTGACCAAAAACGCGCGAGCTGAGCGAGCGAAGCGAACGTGCCCCGGGAGCAGCCGGCGAAACGCCCAAAACGACGTTTTTGTTATTTGCATACTTTTTAAAAATTAACATAACTTAAAAATTACTTGCCTGCGGCAGGAGGGGTATGTGTAGGGGTACTCCTCCCTCCTCCTCTCCCCTTCCCCCACCAATTTAGGCGACTCGATTCAAAAGTTTTACTACGATACATAACCTCAAAATAAAAAAATTAACATAACTTAAAATTTACTTGTTTGCGGCAGGGAGCGTAAGTGGGGTGGGGTATTCATCCCGCCTCCCCACCACCAATTCAGGCGACTCGATTCAAAAGATTTACCGTCCCACATCTTTACTAGAACTCAAGGGGTTTGTGCAGTCATCTCTCATTATCGTCAATTTAAAATCAATGAACTCTAATATTACTACTGAAGGACTAGTATCCATGGTCACGAAATAAATAATGGAAGTGTATAGAGTGCCACAAGCGGCACTGTATCTCCATCGGTTAGGGATCCTTAGGATATATGGTATAATAGTGACGCCGCCTAAGCTGCCGCAAAGTTTTTTTTAGACAACAGAAATACTAGCTGCCCTACACCTGTAGGTCACGTGATAGGCTAGAAATTTAAGGCAATCGCGAAGCGCAGCGTAGCGATTGTCTTAAATTTCGAGGTTATTTTTTTTTATCAGACAACAGAAATCTAACTTCGTACAAAAATATCTTTTGAATATTATGTCGACTGAACATTATGCCAAATAAAAAATTCACAGATCTCGTGCTCTACACGATTTGAAAGGGCATTGAAAATGAACCTAGTTAATATATAAGGTTAAATTTTATCAACTGCAAATCTTTTAAGGATAAATTAAACATCATAAATAAACTATTTTTATAAAAAAACCTTAAATTTTTATACGCTAGTTTTCAAGGAAAACGCCAAAAGACATTTCGATTAAAAAGTAAAATAAAACACCCCTAACGTGCCCTTACGCACGGCACGAGCCGAAACAGAAGATGCCTACACCGCTTACACCTTACACGTGCCGTAGTTTCATTCAAAGGAGCCGACAGAGACACTACCGCAATGCCTACACCGCTTACACGTGCCGTAGTTTCATTCAAAGGAGCCGACAGAGGCCGACCGCCAATGCCTACACCACCACCGATATTCATCACAGGAGTACATGAATATGGCTATCTGCTACCATGATGCAGGTGAAATTATGTTGCGGGCACAAGTACTGTACGGCGAGAGATACGGACGAATAATTAACATTCGCACCATACTTGGAGCCGTGCAGCGCTTCCGAGAGAGCGGCAGCTTCCAGCCACACCTCGACTCTGGGAGGCCACGATACCCAGTGCGTCTTGAGGAGCACGTGCTGGATTTCTTCTACCGGCACCCAGTGGCGAGCACCGAAGACGCTGCCCGTATGTTTGGCGTAAGCCAGTACTACGTGTGGCGGCTTCTGCGCAGCGAAGGTTACCATCCCTTCCACTTCACTCGAGTCCAGGAGTTGCTGCCAGAGGACTACGCGCCCAGGGTCGAGTTCTGCCGTTGGTTGCTGCGGAACCCTACCTACAACGTGCTGTGGACGGATGAGTGCACGTTTACGCGCGAGGGACTCTTTAATATGCATAATGCGCATTACAGGTGCGAGAACAATCCGCGAGTGTTTCGGCCGGACCACTTCGTTTTAGTGTTAATGTGTGGGCAGGAGTGTTGAACGGCCATTTACTGGGGCCCGTCTTTATAGACCGTCTGAATACGGACACGTATCTGCAGTTACTACAGCGCGACCTACCCGAGCTGCTGTTGGATGTGCCTGTATGGAGCCGCAGGTACCTGTACTACCAGCACGATGGCGCGCCTGCGCACTTCAGTCTGCGGGTACGCGCCTACTTGAATGAGGCGTTCCAAGGGCGTTGGATCGGGCGCGGAAGCGTTATCCGCTGGCCGCCGCGTTCACCTGACCTGACGCCGATGGATTTTCATGTGTGGGGTAGGGCTAAAGACCTAGTGTATGGGAACGACGGCCATACAATTCGTACCGTGGAACAGTTACGTGCGCGAATTGTGAATGCGTTTGACGTGATGTCCAGTGAGCAGCAAGTGCTCACTGCAGTCCGGAGGCATGGCCTGGATCGTGCAAGACAGTGTTTGCTCACACAAGGCCGTCATGTCCAACATTTAATGTGATTAGGTTTAATTGTAAATGTGTAAATAAGAACCTGTAATTAATAACTTGTAAATATGTAAATCTGTAAATATCAATGAATTTAGACTTTTAAACACGCCAAATTAATGTAAACTTTACATAGCTACATTACTTATTTCAATCTTGGTAAAAGATAAATCTAACGAATTGTATTAACTTGTCAGTCCAAAGCCTGAAAAAAGTGTGATGGGAAGTCAATTCGTTGTGAATAGTCAAAGCATTTAAATAAAAACAGACAAATTATCTATGAGTTTCATTTATTTACAATACCTATAGGTACCTACCTACTCGCATCACTATCTAGGGTGCATCCCCTGTTTACGTTAATTTTTATTGCGTTCATTACTTTACTCCGATTCTTTGGAAATAAAAAAAATAAATAAATAAAAAATAAAATAAATAAATGTCACCCGCTCGCTATTAAACTAACCGTGACTAGGTAGGTAATTTGTAATTGTGTAACTATAACAAATAATGCGAAACCCACGGTTGCGGGTTCGAATCCCGCTAGCAACAAATTTGTGTGATGAGCACGAGCAATTTGTGACTGAGTCATGGATGTTTATTAGTATTTATGTATGTTTATCCGTTATCAGTCATCATAGCACAGGCTACGCTTAGTTTGGGGCTGAATGATTGGTGTGAAAGTTGTAAAAAAATATTTATAAATTTCAAATACGCTAAATTAGCGCATAGGTGATTTGTTTCTCGCAGCGGAGTATTAACATGTGTTACTTAGGTGTGGTGTGATAGTTTTGGGTACCGTTGTTTGTGGTGGAGTCTATCCCGATGTCACAGAATAATGTACCCGATGTACAGCGCTTAGCGGTGCACTGCCGCGGCCACATTCAAACTTATGAATCAAATGAGGAAAGAGTGCAGAACGAGTAAAATGAGAGAGAGAGGGGCGGTAAGAAGAAGCCATGTTATAAAACTATTTATGAATGAAAATTAAAGTCAGAGGGTGCTCTAAAAAATATTACAAATGTTGTGTTAGGAAAAGTAAAAATAAAAACTAGCCTGAATTTTTTTTTTTAATGTTAGGGCCTTATTTCTCTGATATAATTAGATGTTTTGTCAAAATATTTGCGGTTGATAAAATTTAACCTTATAGATTAATAATGAAAAAAAATAAATCTTTTATTAAAAAAAAAATTATCGACTTTTCCAAAATTTGTTTATACTATCCTAAAGCCATTAATTTTAAGCGTCTATTAAGTCCTAATAGATCTTCGTATGAAACATAGATTTTTTTTATTTACAAAAGAAATAATCGACTTTTCCAAAATTTGTTTATACTATCCTAAATCCCTTAATTTTCCGCGTCTATTATGTCCTAATAGATCTTCGTATCTCAAAGCGGCGAAGTTTCACAGGGCTATGACGCCCGAATAATAACCGCACGGCGACGCTCCACGCGCCGCTAAGGGGGAGCATACCGCCCCCCCTATCACTCCCACAAAAAAAAGTATGAAACATAAAATGCTCCTCGTCTCAATATCTCTAGGCGTCTCTCTCAGTTTTTCGATTGTCGACCTCGTTCACGAGATATTGAAGATATTCCGAGGGAATGTGTTAAAAAATCTAGGTTTTTTTTTGGTTTTTTACAAATTTTCTTAAAAAGTTTTCAACTTTTACAAAAAAAATTTTCACCATCTGAAAGCCATTCAAATTCTACGTCTTTTGAGCCCTCATACGTCCTCATGGCCCTAAACGACTATATACCACGGGGAAAACACACTTTCAGCGAAAATAGGGCCCTACACCGGAGCGATCGAAAAAACATTTTCAATGTTAAAATATGTTACGGTTCCCGAACCGATTGAGATACAATGCCGCTTGTGGTGGCACTCTATATGCTTCGTACTAGGATGCCGTCAAATCACGGCATCGTAACCGATCGTACTATGTTGCCGCTTGTGGCACTCTGTTCACTGCCTACACTTTGTACTAGGATGCCGTAATTACGGCATCGTAACCGATCGTACTAGAAATAGAATGCCGCTTGTGGCACTCTATCCACAGCCTAAATAATAAAAAAGTTGTCAATGCTGCTGTGCTGTCAGTCAGTGACGACAATGACAGTGACTGACTTGAGCTAAGTTTACAAAGGACTTCTTGGCGGGAAAGTGAAGCGTCATGTCTGCAGTTTTGTTTTATTTTCTAACATTTGTGTTTTTTTCGAATATTAATGTGAAATAATAGTGGATTATTAACCGTTAAGTGTTTGTGGACGTGCATGAGTGTTGGCAAATGAAACAAAACAGTGCAACATCACTTTTCAAATTCTCTCAAGTAGTCCGCGTGAGACCTCAGTAAAGTCCCACATCTTTACTGAGGACTCAAGGGGTTTGGGGAACATCATTTATCATTCATCTTAATCACCACTCATTATCATCAAGGGAAAAAAACAAATAAAAAACTAATGACTAGGCAGTATGGCTCAGACCTTAGCCTGTTCCTTCATGGAACTAATATAAATAAAAAAAAAAACATACCTGTAGGTATTTTTTTTAAATTTATATTTCCTTCCTCCTTCTACTGCAAGGTTACGCACAATTATGTAGGTACTGAAACTGATATTATAAAAGGGCAGTGATGAGTTCGAAAAGGCTAAGGTCTCAAGGCTTGAGTGGTGCTGGAGTGAGTCCAACTAAGAAGTTTAAAACATCTCAACAAAACAGCTATCTAAGAAAAACTTTGGATGAAAGTGGTTTGACATTATATTTCCCTCCAAAAAAATGTGTAATTAATCAAGAAACAGTTCATGTTATACGAAATATTAAAAAGAATCTCCAAAGACATTTCGACTATCCCAGAAATGTCTTAGAAATGTTTTCAAACCTTGAAAAAGAATGTCAGGATATTGAGCTACTCAAGCACTTCTTATTTCCCAACATCGCTAGGCTAACCGATGATAGTTCTGATGAACACATCATCAATGATAGTGTTATTAAAATCTTACTAAGTGTACCGATTTTACAGAATAAGTTGGTTGATTACATTTTTGAAAAGGCAATAGATTTAGCTGCAGAGTCTAAATGTGGCCCATGGATACAGATGATGTTAAAATGCTTTTCATCATTAGATAGCATTGCTAACACTGAAAAGATTTCTACCCATTTAATTAACTTGCTTGACATTACCACAGAAAAAATGGTGCGCTTAGAAATCATTACTGCCATCCCAGACATAATAGGAGATCAAGAACATAATAATATTGCTGTGGAAATGAGTAGAATACTCAATGAAGATCATGATCTAATACCAGCTATATTAGATTGCCTGTCTTACTTATGTTTATCTGATGAGCAATATCTGCAATTACAGAAGAAAACATTGAATATTCTTATGACTTTAACTAATTGTGCATATTATTCAAATTTTGTTAAATTTCTGCTTATGCCTGGTAGGTTAAATGACGCTGCCTACCTTGAATCTGTGCAGGGAATTAAAAATGCCCTTGGCTGGCCAACTTCAGTAGCAACACAACAAGAGATTGCAACAAGCCAAGTACTTACAGCCACAGCAATTAGAAATTCTATGCTCTCTTCTAAAGTTATTTCTAATACCTGGCTTAAAGCGATATCTATGTGTAAAATAGATACTGATCAGAAACCCATAGATTTCATAATTCTTTTGATTTTGTACTCAACAACTGAGGAGAAGCAGAAACAAGTTGAGGTCTTAATAAAAAAGCATGTGAAGTTGCACATCATGACAGAAAGTTTCTTGGATGAGTCATTTGAAAAGTTCAAATATATATACAAAGACAATTTAAAAAACTTAATTACTCTAACTAATTCCTTATTAAAAACAAAAGGTGATCTTACAACTGAATCGTTTGCATCAAGACTTTATACACTGATGTTTTCACACTTGGATGATTGTTGTCAAACCATTGTTGCAGAATTGTTACAGCTAGGATTAGATTGCCAACAAGCTGTAATGAGCATTTTACGCATATTGAATAATGTTGCATCCACCGACTTGACTTTGTTAAAGCCACAGAGTGTGCAAATGTTAACATTATTAGACAGAATGGACAATATGTCTCTGAATGAAATAAGAGCTGTAATGAATCTGCTTTGTGGTCTGGCATATAGTTATGAGAATTCTGTAATAAGAGATGACATTCATATGATTATAAGGAAGGAACTGGGAAGTTCAACTCCCAAAATTAAAATACAAGGTATTCTCGCGGGGTTGCATGCAGTAAAATTCCTTATGCTTAAGCAAAGTGATGATGAGCAGACAGCAGAATTTCCTGATGATGTAAGTTATAGTTCTGTGACTTTTTTGACAGAAGGTGATCTTCGAGAAGCAGCCCAAATTATAGAATTAATAAGTAGAAGCACCAGACAATTTCCAGATATGATTGCATTTTTCTATGATGAATTGTCAAATATAATTAATATATCATCCAACATAAATAAAAATTTCTTGTCATGGTTAACAGATGCTGTTACCAATGACTTGCAACAAAATTTTATCGTAGATAATATTGAGAATGAAAGAGTTGGCGAACTAAAATTATCAATGCAATATTGTCTAAATGCAGATAGTGAAATGGATGAAACAATTGCTATAAACATTGCTGGTTTAACATTACAGCCTAAAACTGTTGTTAACATTGGCATTCTGTCACCACTATTTCAGTTAGTCCAATCATTGCACAATATACAACATGATGGTACACTCTCTACCATTGATGCATTATTAGGGTGTCCTGTTATAATGCCAAAATTTGATATGGATCTTGTTGAAGACATGGATAACTCTAGCGTAAATAATGTATTAGACTGCCTGATTCATTGTGTTAATTGGTTTCGGGAATTACTGAATGCCTTTGCTACCCAGGATGATGAAGCTCTTAAAACAAAGATACTACAAAGACTTGTACAGGTTGAAGAATTGGAATCAGTTATTGATAAAATACTTATTAGATGTAAAATACCATATAGACCACCCTCCTGCTTTTTTAACATTAACAAGTATACAGGTGAACAAGGGGAAAATAAAGTAACTAAACTTCAAGCCAACAAAAGTAAAGTTCAGAAGACACCAGTTCAAGATGATACTATATTACCTGACACAACAAAATCACAACCAACTCAAAACAACAATATGCTCAAGAGTAAACTAAACTTGGTCAATAACATGCCTTTAAGACAGTTGACTTTAAAAATACTTCACCTCCTCAAAATAGAAATAAGTAATAATGATGGTCAAAGCAGTTTGGGAATAAAAAGCTTAACATTTTTATTGAAGTGTGTCAATGTTAAATTGGGTAAAATATTAATTTCAAAAATCAAAAGAAATACATTTTTAACTAAGCAGGCAGATGTTGTGTATGATCCAAAAGAAGCAGAAGAATGTGCCAAGTCTGTCAGTGAGATAATACCGAAAATAATGACGCACTTAATATTCATATCTTCATATTTAGATGATCATGCTACTTCAAGCACTCAAAACGAGAGCAGTTTCATATTTACAACAGAAATGTTGGATTATGTGTCATGTTTAGAAAGCATTTATGATATGTTCACAATATACTTTAAATGGATTGGATTCAAAAGTCATCAAAATGCTTTATTAAAATGTTCTCTAAGAACAATATCATCTGCTGATGATAGTAATGCCAAGGTGGTGTCTCTAAAAGAATTACTTTTAGCAACTGTAAAATATTTTCAGAAGCATGAAAAATACTGCTTACAATTACCCACTGCCATTTCTTTGATTGAATTAATTAGAGCGATTCAGCAATTTTCAGATAACAGGATAACTTTAAAAATATTAAAAGATATGGCACAAAGTTTTCTGTCGCAACTGTGGAAAACACCCGATGGTATTCCAGAAAAAGGATTATTTTTCAACCAGAGCGTGGATAAGTTAGCTGAAGTATATTTTATAAACAATGAGATTTTAACTTTAAAGAATCTAACAATACAATTGACGAATGAAATAAGAAGTTTAAAAGGTCAGAAAGACGTTCTGTTTTCGTTTAAGTGCATTAGTAAAAGTAATTTCCCAATACTGTACAGAAATTTAGGCGACGCTGTATATGCATCAACGAAGTCTAGTCTTAATAAAGGGTTAACCAATTCTGAACATCTAGGGCTGTGGAAGGATGTAGCAATCATTTTGAAAAATATGTCAGATATTGCGAAGACTTTAGAAAACCGAAACAACTTGTCAGCATTTTTCAAAAAATCTGTGCCTGTTCTAAAACTTTTTTTATCTCAAGGAATTCCAATACTAGAATTACAATTAAAAAATGAAACTGAAGAAGTATTGGAAATTCTAAAAGTACTTCAACAATCAACCAGATTTTTACAATCTTTATGTTGTCATTCAAGACTTAAAAAAGACACACTATTAATGAGTAAAGTCCCTTTTATTAGACAACTTCTTGAAACTCTTATTTATAAAGTTAAAGCTGCATTAGCTGCTAATAATTGTTCCGAAGCTTTCTGGATGGGAAATCTTAAAAACAAAGATATCCATGGAGAGATCATTGCCACACAGCAGAGCATCGAAAGTGAAGAGTCTCTTGAAGATTGTGATGAACAATTACCTGACGATGACAATAGCGAAGACAGTGATGACGATATGATCAACCCGGATTCAAAAAGTATCAGCGATATTGTATAATTTTATGTAGGTACATAAATTAACGGCGTTACTTAAACTTGTATACATTTTATTAATTGTTTATTTTTTATATTACTAATTATGCAAATAAATTACTTCTGCATTTAAGAAAAACAAGACAGTGCTTCTTGAGAATTTCGAGAACTTCTTGAGAATTTTAACCCAGTTTTACTTTTTGAGAATATTTAGATACTGCCGGTATATTCAGCAAATTGTCTAAAACTCGGAGCAACAAAGTGCTCAAAAACCTTACCATTAAAATACCTACTTAAGTCAGCGAGAGCTGGTCTCGACCAAAATTTGGTCTGAGGAGCTGGTTTTCATTTATCCTTCTACATACCTAGTTACTTTTTTTATGAATGCGTCAATGCAAGTAGGTATAGACTTCTAATCTTAGTTATTACTCTCTGATACGAGATAAGTATGTCAAGAAAAATAAATATTACTAATGTTATTTTAAAATAGTTTTTCATTGTACAAATAAGTAATTCCCATTTTCCTTTGTGTTGTCCCTTTGCCCAGCAGTGAAACGCTTCCATAAGCTGATGATAACGATTATTGTACAGCACGATGATGGTGCAAATAATAAAACTAGCTATTTGGTGGTTACCAAGACACTCATTACGAATACGAACGTGTAGGTACATACCTTAGGTGAAGGCCGAAACCTAACAGTGTTGACCATATGTAGTGAATAACTGACTAATGCATGACCCTTTACCTTCAGTGCTTTTAGTCTTCCTTCAGCTCTTGAATTTTATTTTATATTGTCGCTCGCGATTATACAATGATCAATCTTAAGGTGGGACCGCATTTGAGCGGCGCGGCGCTGCGCTGCGCGTTGCTTCACAGCACCTATCGCACTATAACTGCACGTAGCGGCCGCGTCATTCCTTTGCTTCGCGTGAGAGTAACGTCTCCGAACGTTAGAAGATGGGAGATTACGCCAGTTTTGGGGATTTGTTAGTTGTGTCTTTGTTATCAGAAGAAGAACGCAATAGAACATAAAAAAAGAAGACGGAATGGATTTCTGAGATACCAAGGTCGCGCTATTAAGAAGATGAATACTTACCACTGTCTGCTTCCTCGTCTACTTATAATGACTCTGCACGATTTTACACTTACTTCAGAATGTGTACCTAAGACAAGATTTTATGAACTACTAAAGTATTTCATTTCAACAATACAATATCCTCACTAAGCGTAGTGCGCAGACTGCCGCGACGCGCCGCTTGCTATATCGCACTAGCGTTGCGCTGCGCCGCGTGTCAGGGCGCTGCGCGTCAAAATATTCTTTTGGAGGCAACAATGCCGCGCGCGACGCTCACTGCAGCGCCGCCCTAGTGCAACAAACACCATACAAAATGTATAAAAGAATATTTTGTCGCGCCGTGCCGCTCAAATGCGGTCCCACCTTATAAGACTCTTGACGCCGCGCCAGCAAGCACAATATAAATACTTATTCTTACTTGACTATACTAGAGTAGCTTATAAAGAAAAGCTTAAACAGCTTAAACAGCTACCTAGTGCAGACCAGCTGACTGAAAAGCGATATGATGTCTAGTGTAATAAGTTTAACCACTAGGACTACTTACTTACCTAATAAAGAACCAAAAAGTTAATATTAAAAGCATTTTAAATTTCCTTTTTTCTCTATTAATGTAATGTAACACACTCTCCATTATTAACTTTTTCGTTATCTTTTATACTATGACTATTCTTCCTCTGTGAAAATGACTGCTTTAAGGCGGGTACAGACTTACGCAATGTTAACACGCAATGAAAGAATTTGCCGTCCCCATTGGTGCAACGTATCATGCAATGTAACAGAATTCCATTAAACATAGTGTGGACGCCTTCCGCGCGCGAACCGTGCAGACTCCGCGCACGAACAGAGCATTTCAACTCGTGCGCGCTGTGATCCGAGGTTTTTCGCCAAAATTCGGCAAAAAACCGACAAATTTCAGACTCGTTCGGCGGCCGAACACAAAGGGGCGCGCAGTGTGCGCGAACAATGGAGAAAGAATGGCAGACTGAGCTATGGTCGCCGCGCGCTTGCCGGGAACAGATGCGAGTAAGTAGGTACATGCTCAGTTCATGCGCGCGTTGCGTCCACATAAGTGCACTTATGAAATGCTCCTTTCATGTTACATTGCATGTTACGTTGCGTAAGTCTGTACCCGCCAATGCAATACCCGACAAGCTTGGCAATGTCTTTGAGGGCGAAGAGTCTAAAATCTTCTGGTTTTGAGTAGGCCGACGCCGATCCCAGGAGATTCAAGGCTTCAGCACAGCAAACGCGAGACAGTAGCAGCGCTGTTTGAATGCGGGCCCGCGCAAGTTGTAATACAAGTAACTCTTTGAACTGTGTTACACCAAATTTGAACGCGGGCCTCGCTCGAACGCGGTTGCGGGTGGTGGCGGCGGCGGTTGGCTAATTGAACAAAATGTATAAGAATGTATAAGGGATGAATTATATTAGAGCGGGCCGTGCACGGGGCGTGCCCCGTCCGGGCCCGGACGGGACACGGCCCGCTCTAATATAAATACAAAATGTATGCAACGTCTCAAATCAAATCAGTGGCGCTGTCCGGGACACGCCCCGTGCACGGCCCGCTCTAATATTATTTAGGGGGTTAAAGTTACTCGCATCCGTAGGCTAACCCTTGAGACCCTACACGTGACCCCTGGGTGGTGCTAAATGAGTGACACTGACTGAGTGGTAGAGCCACGCTTGCGTTGCAGCACGCATTGGGCCGGATCGCCCGGCGTAATACCACCCTTACGAATATTCGGCGTGAAACAATTGCACTCTCTGCTGTTGTGTTCCGTCCGGCGAGTGAGGGTTCCGGAGCCCCCCCCCCCCCTCACAATTGATATGACAGCGCAGGCAAGACATTTGGCACCCCTTCCTACGCTTCGCGTGGACTTCTGCATCATCAGGGAGATCTTGAGTGCCGTCCATTACAACCTCGAAACGGAGAAGCCGGCCTTGCTTTTCCTCACCGAGGCGCAGATATCCCCCCTCATGACATCTCCTACTTCGCTACCTGGGATACAACTTGGAACATGCATTTGTGCCACGAGCCGGTGTTTGTGCCTACGTCAGCGAGGGTATGTGCGTCCGTCGCCCCGGCAATCTTGAAGATAGGGACCTCTCCATCTTATGGCTGCATGCACGTCGACTGCGGACGTCATCCTCGCGTCTACGCGTGTCTGTATAGGTCCCACAGCAGGATAACAACGGAACTGACAAACTCATCGAGAGCGTCCAAACGGCGACAGACTCCCTTCTTCAACGGATCCCCTCGGCCGAGATTGTGGTATTGGGAGGCTTCAATGCCCACCACGTCGAATGGCTTGGTTAACGCACAACTGACCACGCGGGTAGAGCCGTTCATGACTTCGCTTTGGCCTACAGTCTGTCCCAATTGGTAACCGAGCCCACACGGGTTCCAGATGTGGAGGGCCCATGCACCTTCCTTATTGGACCTTCTGCTGACCTCACACCCAGACGGCTATCAAGTTTCTGTTGATGCACCACTAAGCTCATCAGACCACTGTCTGATTCGTAGCACTGTGCCTCTCACAGAAACTTCAAAAACGCAACCAGCGGCCAGCGTCGAGTCTGGCATTAAGTATGGTCAGCGGACTGGGATGGGATGCGAAGTTTCTTTGCGACCTACCCGTGGTGGCGAGTTTGCTTCTCGCTAGATGATCCTGATGTCGCCGATGACTCTGTCGTTGATGTGATACTGCAGGGAATGGAACTTTTCATTCCAAACTCTGTGGTTCCCACTGGCGGCAGGTCCCAACCATGGTTTGGTCGTTGCTGCAAAATCGCGTCTTGCCAGTGCGCTCAGAAAGAGGTACAACTTTGCTGCCAGGTTCTTTAAGAAGGACATTGCCAAGGCGAAGTCATCATTCATAGGTAGAATTGGCGAGAGGCTATTGCGTCTTCCTTCGGGCACGCGTGCGTTCTGGTCTCTCGTCAAAGGGAACTTAGGGAATTTTTGTCAGCCGTCCCTACCACCATTGCACAAGACTGATGACTGCCTGGCCCACACTGCAAAGGAGAAAGCCGATCTCTTGGGCACTCTTTTCGCATCAAATTCGACCTTGGACAATGGAAAAACTCTCCACCAACCATACCGCATTGCGCTTGTTCAATGCCAAACGTTCTGTTCCTACAAAGGTCAGTTCGTAATATCTACCTCACGTACGAATCGAACCGACGGACGTCTTCCGCAATCCGGGCGGCTGCGTTGACCACAGCCACCGAGGTACTTGTATTATTATGTACTAGCGGCCACTCGCGGTTTCACCCGCGTGGTTCCCGTTCCCGTGGGAATATCGGGATAAAAAGTATCCTATGTGTTATTCCAAGTTATAAACTATCTGTATGCCGAATTTCATCCAAATCCATTCTGTAGTTTTTACGTGAAAGAGTAACAAACATCCATCCATACTTACAAACTTTCGCGTTTATAATATTAGTAGGCATACTATGCCGAGGTATTGGTTATGGTTAGACAGACCAAATTTTTCAACGCTTTTGACTTTGTTTTGAAGCAACTAGCCGCCCGGATTGCGGAGGACGTGGGTTCGATTCCCACCTGAGGTAGACATTTTATTTCGACGTTTCGTTATCTTTGTATTTTTAACGCAAATAATCAAATATAACGAATGTAGGTAATTAATCCAAATTGTATTTCAGCTAAATCGAAAATCAGCAAGCCGGGTCAATAACTTGTATTATTTGATTACAGCCACAGACACCAGTGAAACTAAATATAAAGCTTATAAAAATTGCTTTAACCACAAGGCCAAGTTAAAAGTTAGAGGAGTTAATACAGGGACCCTAAAACGGCCTTTAACCATTTTATGATTATTATAAGAATTGCTAAGGATCTGCAAGAAATTCACAATATAAATTGTTTTTAGAAGAATTGCTCAAAGTGGCCATATTAGATCCCCTGAAAGTTTTCACAAGCTTCTATTTAAATTAAATCTTGCATTTACATACATGCAAGAATTTATTTCAATGCTCAAAAAAGGAAAAAAAATCAAGGTAGTAAGCTACCTACCCAATTTAGGCAATACCATACAAGTTTTGTCCTACTTTTTTTGTATTATCGGATAAGATTAATTTATTAGTCACATGTACTTAGATAGATAACTAATTCCATTTTATTTTACCATTTCTATTTTACCGCCAATAAAATAGAATTAAGTTTTATAATGTCAGTAGAATAATAATAAGGTAGGTACCTAGTTTAATTTGGAAAGTTACAACAGAAACACAATTAATTTGCACAACACCCAACAAAACAAACGTTAACTACCTTTGAAGCCCATAATATGCCCATATAAGGATAAAATATGGGCTTCAAATGTCAAATGAAGCCAATGTCCATATCCATATTTTTTAGCCGATAGACCCCTTGGTCCTAATTGGAGGGGCGCAATGCAAGCGCTAGGGCAAGTTAGGTACCCTAGGTAGTAATAATATTTTTACTTCTATGTGCCTTTACTGCCTAGCCTACTGCTTTGGTTTGGGCGATGATTTTACGTCTAACTCAAACAAATAAAAGATAAATGTGTTAAAAGTCAATTTTATTGGTCCATTTTAGTACAATCTCTGAGGTGGGCCCATTGTGGACTTCATGTGGAGGGACCTGACGTTCTGCCAGTGCTTCTTCAGTAGCGAGACGAGGAAGTTGATTGACAAGTGCACATTCTGTGCCAGTTCGTCGGGTGTCATATCTACGTGTCCAACAGCCACAGACAGACAGAGTACCTGAAATTTAGTAGGCATTAATTTTCATATATTTAACTAGTTTAAACAACACTACTTAGGTCGTATCTATTAGGGAAATATTGAAATTTACTAATGTTTTGAAGGGATTCAAATTGCAAACCCTTAATTAACTTTCTTTGATATTGGAGTATTGGATTAAAAAAGATGTGCTATAAAAGAAATATTCAATGGCGGGCACTAGTCTGACAAGAAAACATAAAATGTGGCACTAACAAAAAGCTTCCTTTGAATTAATTTACCCCTTTACCAACCACAAAATCAATAAATGTAAACTGAAAAGAAATTAATTTCTTTTGTTTAACTGCATATTGCAGTCAGTAAATGGTGAAAGTACTTAATAACAAAAGGCTTCTTTGCAGGTAATAAGTTGATATTTGAGTTATTTCAGTTTTGACAGATTTTTGTTTTGCCGGATCTTAGTTTCAACAGTAAAAGTTCAACCACAAGCAGTGATAGATTTAGTTGAAGTGATCTATTTATCATCAGCCACCGTGGTGGGTTATGTATGGCCCAATATCACCATACGTGTTGTTGTCAATATGGAAAGGCCATTTATAGGCTGACTAGCTTTTGCCCGTGGCTTCGCTCGGGTAAATTTTTAGGAATTCAGTACATTGTACTCAATTTACAAGAAACACCGATCTTCCTTTTCTTCTTATGTAGGACTATATCCTCGCTTCGGAGGCAGAGTAGGTCATTCGCTCGGTTCGAAGTCCCGGGGCGACCCCAAGGTCGAGCAAATGTGTGCTAACTGATAAAATATATATTTGTTGAAATGGAAATAACATAAATATTTACCTTCTTCATCTGGAACTTAATGGTTGCTTTGACTTCATCAATTTTCATGGTCATTGACTCCTGATGGGAGAGGAGACCAGGGAACTTGCCAGCCTTGTTCAGACCAGGACCCAGGAGACGAGGGATCTGTTTGATAAGAGACTCTGACGCAAGGAAAGCATCATACCTGGAAAAATTAAATTAAGATAAGAAAAGTCACCTCATACTTCACAATATTTAATTGCATTAATTTATATACCTATCTCTACTAAGATACAAATAACTTAAATTTGAATTAAGAGCAACATCAATCACAGCTTCAGTCCTTTCTTTTTCAGGTTATAAATTGAAGAAAATTGCGAAGCGCTGCATAGTGATCGTCTTCAATTTATATATTTCTACCACGTGACCTACAGGAGTGTCAAAAAAAGGTCTGATTTGCGTAATCTGATTACAAAATTAATAGAAACATGGTACTACCTAAAAACCTAAAACCTAAAAACATTCCATTACTCATGTTTATGGCCGATTTTGACAAAACTTTCAAGTGGTTTTTATATTTGAAGCTCTGACAGCTAAAATGTTTAATGTATAAAAAAACCTTTATTTAAGAACCCCTTTCATTCAGGCGACTTGATTCAAAAGCCAACCTGTAGATACCTTTTTTAGCAGCAACATAAAGACAATGGGAAAGTTAGAACTAGGAAGGTTAATGTATTAAATTCTGTAGTCTTTTAAAATTATTAAGAACCACCACACACATGCAACTTTTAGCATCAACGATCAGCGATTTTGCGACTGGCATCGCGTTTTGGTGACTCTCTGCGTTCAATTGCAGTATCAGAATCGTGCGTTTTAGCAATTCTGTCACTGCATTCAGCTTCTAAAAAGCGTCTAAATCGCCGATCGCCGCTGCTAAAAGTAGCATGTCTGCTCTGGCCCTTAATGCTAGTTCTAGTCAGCTTTATAGTAGAAATCAATGCAGTAGGTAACTTACTTCTTGGCCAGTTTCTTGACAAGTTTTTTGTTCTTGTTTAGTTTTTTTAGGGCCTCGGCATCCATGCATGGTACAGTCAATGTCTTGGCCTCGTCACAGTGCTGCTGGTCTCCAAGGACGCACACTTGCATCTTGGGCCTCGGAATGTACTTGAGCCTAAGATAAACAAATGCATGATATAAAACCGCAACACGCAGTTAATCTTAATTTTAGTCTACATACTAATCAGTTTATAAAATGTGTCATCAATTTTCAGATAATACATGCAATAAAATTAACATCATGTAAAATAATAGCTTATAAATTATTGTTTACTATCAATAAATCTTACCACATGGCACTTTTGAGATTGTAAAACTAGAACGGTAAACCGAGGTTTACCTACCCGATATTTTAAGACTCTGGGTAAAGTCCCGTCAGTTAGAAAACCGACTCCCTGTCCAGAGCCATTTTTGCAGACCTTTTATTTAAAATTGAAAATTGTTCTACAAAAATGTTCTTTCCAGGTAAACATACTTGACGGTGCCAGAGAAACGCTTGTCCTTCTGTGGGTCATAGTTCTTCAGACCGATTTGCAATTCAACAGTCTCCAAGAAGTTACGCTTTTTGTCCTTTGAATTTTGAAGGACGGCATTTACACACTCGTAGAGGGTGTCACGCGACACTTTCGACCTGAAAGCAAAAGTGTAAGTTCATTTTAAAATCATAGGTTAGGTTTAAATCATGTGGATTGTGCCATCTTGGGCACGACAAACGAAATTTATGATCCATGGAAAAATATTATAAATACACAAACAAAAAACTGCTATTACATTAGAAAACATTTAGTGATTATTTAAATAATTGAAGATTACTTACGACATTACTAGGTATTAACCACCACCACACAACGCAACGTCAATGTACGAAAAGAATTTTTGTAGGAAGGGAAGGGAAGGGAATGTCACAGTGTCACTGTCTGATATCAATTTTTTTTATATTTTTTTTTTAATATTTGTTCCATGAAGGAACAGGCTAAGGTCTGAGCCATACTGCCTAGTCATTAGTTTTTTATTTGTTTTTTTCCCTTGATGATAATGAGTGGTGATTAGGATGAATGATAAATGATGTTCCCCAAACCCCTTGAGTCCTCAGTAAAGATGTGGGACTTTACTGAGGTCTCACGCGGACTACTTGAGAGAATTTGAAAAGTGATGTTGCACTGTTTTGTTTCATTTGCCAACACTCATGCACGTTCACAAACACTTAACGGTTAATAATCCACTATTATTTCACATTAATATTCAAAAAAACACAAATGTTAGAAAATAAAACAAAACTGCAGACATGACGCTTCACTTTCCCGCCAAGAAGCGTCTGATATCAATTCATGTCATGTGTCATGTAATACCTTTTTTTAAATTTATTTCGTGACCATGGATACTAGTCCTTCAGTCGTAATATTAGAGTTCATTGATATGCATAAACTGATGATAATGAGAGATGATTGATATTCTCCCCAAACCCCTTGAGTTCGAGTAAAGATGTGAGACTTAACTTTATCTCGCACGGACTTCTTGAGAGAATTTGAAAGTGATGTTGCACTTTTTTGTTTTATTTGCCAACACTCATGCACGTACACGAACACATAACAGTAAATAATCCACGATTATTTCTCATTAATATTCGACAAAACACAAAATATAAAAAATAAAACAAAAGTGCAGACATGACGCTTCACTTTTTATTATTAAATCTTATTTAGTGGCTATCGCGTGTAGCATTAAGGCGAGTCACCGGTAAATGCGGGTAAAACTGTTTTGCTAGATTTTTGGCCGTGTTTTTTTTATGTATTTACTAAAAAATTAAGTAAAAAAAATAAGTAATACTACTTTTTTTATTTATTTACTAAAAAAATTAAGTAAAAAAATATGTAATACTATATTTTTTTATGTATTTACTAAAAAAACACGGCTAAAAATCTAGCAAAACAGTTTTATCCACATTTACCGGTGACTCGCCTTAATGCTATACGCGATTGCCATTAAATAAGATTTAATAATAAAAAGTAAAGCATCATGTCTACAGATGGGCGGGTGGGTAAAAATTGGGGTGGGTAAAATTGGAAAGAAGGGTAAAAAAGGGTATTTACCCATTTATACCGGGTATTTTTATTAAACACCGGGTAAAAATTGAATACCGTCTATGATACTATCCTTAAAACGATCTACGATGTTAGTTTCGATCTTGACCATGGAAGATAAAATATTGATTTCAAATAAAACACAGTTGATTATATTTTAAATCTTTAATCAACATCTATTTTTAACTATTCGGTATTGGGTCCTCTCCACTCTTTGTCATATGTAAATGACATGGCGAAATGTGTACAGTTTAGTACATGCTACCAATTTGCCGACGATACCTGCTTGATCACTGCTGATAAAGACCCACAAAAAGCGAGCGAGCGTCGGCAAATGGACTTTTGTATGATAGCAAAGTGGTGTCATGACGAGGGTCTAGTGCTGAATACGGACAAGACTAAATTGTTGCATATTAAATCCCCACATCTTAAACATTCTCCATTTAATGGTATACTTGCCCATAATCACGGCTGCTTACATAGTTTGTCCTATGCACAGTGCCAGTGTCCTTACATTGAAAACGTAACCAAATACACATATCTTGGTCTAATTATAGATGATAAGTTGAACTGGAGTCACCAAATCGAATATGAGTGTAACAAACTTAGACAGTTCCTTGCCAACATAATTATATTAAAAGATCGTATTCCGTATAAGGTTAAACTAATGCTATACAACTCATTGGCTGAATCGTACATCCAGTATGGAATAAGTAGCTACGGTCGAACTTATGCCACATACACACATCAAAAGTGTCTAGGGATCAACATATATTTTTGCAATAACTTTTCTCCTGATTGATATTAATTAAAATTTTCTTTAAGGATTCATCAAATAAAGTGTTTTCGTTTGTCTACAGTAACGATAAACCAAGTCACCTTTGCATTAATAAAGAAATTTGCCATTTTCCTAATAAAGGGATTTTTGACATTTGAACCACTAACATTAAAGTTCGAAAAAAAGACTGAAATAACAGTTTTCTTTAAAATTTTATTGGGTAACTTAAACAATTAATAATCCGTGTTTCTACCGCGAACACTAACAACACAAGAACATCGGTTTGGCATACTCAAAATGAGTTCATCCAAATCACGCTGTGGAATGGCCGCCCGTGTTCGTTGCAACAACAAAAAAAGGTCTTCTTGCGACTGGATACCCTCCATATTCGGCAGAGCTCTTCTCTGTAGCATATCCCATGCATGCTCAATCGGGTTCAAGTCTGGCGACTGAGCAGGCCAGGGCATGACATTGATGTTAGCTGCGGCGAGAGTCTGTCTTACAATTCTTGCGGTGTGCGGTCGTGCATTATCATGCATTAACTGAAATAAGGGACCGATTTGCACTTGTAGAGGAACGATGACGTCTGATACAATCGTCTCAGCATAAATTTGAGCGTTGAGGTTGCCTCTGATCCAAATCAACTCAGTTCTACCGCCGATCCAAATACCCGCCCATACCATGATGGTTCCACCACTATAAGGATGGACTTCCTGGCAGGATTTTAATCGCTGTTGGCGTCCAGGGGTTCTCCAGTGTCGTATACGTCTTGTATCCGGTCTCATACCAAAACGAGACTCATCAGAAAAGCACACGAAACGCCATTGTTCTTCTGCCCAATTTCTGTGTTCAAGAGCCCATTGATATCGAATCCTACGATTGTGCATTGCTATAGGTGGTACCCTTAGCGGTCTTCGGGAATGAAGGTTCACTTCATGCAAGCGGTTTCTGACTGTTTGGTCGCTAATTAAGTTCCCTGAAGAGTGATGAAGCCTCACGGCTAACATCATGGCGGTTATTGTTGGAGCTCTTCGAGTTGTGATTTGAATGTATCGGTCTGGTCTCCGTGTGGTGCAGCGATACCGTCCTCCATGGCGCTCAGCCACGGTACCAGTGCTTCGATAACGTGTCCAAAGTCGACTGATAACACTCTGACTTGTATTCAGAGCTAAAGCCACAGTACGTTGCCGGGAACCAGCTTCTATCATTCCCACGGCTCTGAGCATTTCTTCCCTGCTTAAATGACGTCGCCGCTCCATAATAACGTTGGTTTTAATCAGTAGTAGGGAAACAGTAGCACTAATAATGTCTTCAATGCGTTGTATGTTTTTATAGGGAAAATATTGACAGCTGATTTTCATCTTTTACTAGAAATTGATTGAAAGTTCCTGTTTCAAATTATGAAATGCACCAAAAAGGATCCATATAAATTTATAAAATCATAAATTTATTACAAAGCCACATCTCAATCTCAAGAAATCCGCATAAAAATGCTTGATCCCTAGACACTTTTGATGTGTGTATATTAAATCTATATTTAATCTTCAACGTAAAATTCTCCGGAATATTGTGTCCACAAACATTATACAGCAATTTTATGACGATGATAAAGGCCTTTTTAAATATTGTAACATATTACCGGTACAATCCCAAATAGAATACGTTGCTTAAGGAAAACTTTTGTAACCAAAAATTCCGAAATAAAATAAAGCATGCTGTATATACACGGGCGGTGGCTCGCAATAAGTTGTGTACGGCCAGCGCGAGGAACACCTACGGCGAACGTACAACGGACTACCTAGTTCCTAGACTTTTAAATGTACTACCTGACGAACTACGTTTTATTGATATTGATAACAATATGGTACCAAATACCTTAAAATCAAAACTTAAGTCCTACTTTATTAATGATCTAACATGTAGTGTAAGTTGTGATTAAGTGTCACAACAGTTTAATTATGTAATTTAGACTTAATTATTTTGTATGGACTCAAAATTTTATAGCATTTGCCATAAACCTCATTGGTTTTTATTAATCACCAATTTCATTTGTAATGTTTTTTTATGTGATAAATAAACTAAAAAAAAAAAAACTAAAACTCAACAAAATGGCGCAGATCTAGCTAGTTGAAATGCACTTCGAATGAACATGTTCGCGTACCAAAAATACCACGTGGAGAGGCTGCGTGCGGTATTATGGGGACTGCTAGAAACCGCAAGAAATTTCAAAGGCTGGTCAGGTCACGTGTTTTAAACATGACGAAAAAGGAATTGGTGTTTTTGCCATTTTTAATTAAATAATTCATTTTGTGAATTTTAATTGGATAGTCTTTGAGTACCAAATTTATTTTAAAGCAATAACATAAGAAAAAGAAATCAAAAACAATTAAAAATAACGATTATTTACAACGCGCGGGCAACGACGGCCGGCCTGCCGACCATCGTCTGTTGACCCGTTCGCGTCAGCTGGGCGAAAAGTGCCTACGTTAGTCTGCAAAGTGCAATAGGACCCCATTTATTTTCCTTTTACAACTGAAATGAAAGGTGCGTGTTTAAGGTGCAGTTAAGTCCAACGACTATCGATAGCATCAAGTTATGTTATGGTTCCGATAACGCGCATAAAATGAAAATATTATTATTAATATATTAATTATTGATGATGTTGCCCAACCAACTCGCAAGTCAACTCAACACAATACAGCCCTGAGTCCAACCGGGCGTGAGCCTGGCGAGCGCTGCCATCAAGGCCCCAAACGCAAACAGAGGGTGTGGGAAGCAAAACAGATTTGGGAGCAACGCGCAGGTGGGCAACAATTTCCTATTGGGGACCCTAGTCTCCTCCTCTCCTACTAGCACGAGGCGGGAGATGGCCTTGCGCTAACGGATCCCAAGCACCACCATAAGTGGAGTGGATAGCCGAGCCGATTGGAGAGGGGGTGGCGTCGAAGGTAAGGAGTTCACCCGATCCCTGCCACGAGTATGGGCGCATACAGGGTGGTGACCGAACCACCCTAGCGTAGGTTATCGGTGCCCAATGGCACCCGCTGCAGGCCGATTGTCGCCTCCAAAGGCCTTACCTCTCCTAGACCTCCTCCCCGAAGGGACAGGAGCATGAGTTTCAAGATAAGAAATGGCCCCCCGATCGGGCCCTTTTTTTAACTGTAATTATTATTATGTTAAGTGTTAGATTAAAAATGAAAAAAAAAACACGAATTCCTTTTTTGTCATTTTTAAAACACTTGACCTGACCAGCCCTTGAAGTTTCTAGCGGTTTCTAGCACTAGCAGTCACCTTATATTTTGCGCGTACGACGTTGCCAGCTTGCAGTAACAGGGAAAATGATAAAAACATTACCCAGCGTCATTTGAATTATATGATTTTTATGAAATAAAATAAATAAGGCCAACGGCCCGGACGGGATTCCAGCTAGACTACTTAGGGTCTGTGCGCCTGAATTGTCTACGATTCTAACGCGTCTGTACCGCCTTTCTCTTCTTACTAGAGCGGCCTCAGTCCTGGAAGCTTGCAAATGCCAATATGGCTTTCGGCGAGGCCGTTCCACGGGGGACCTTCTGGTGTACGTTACTCATGGCTGGGGCGAGGCAACCGAGAAGCATGGCGAGGCGCTTGCCGTGTCGCTTGACATATCGAAAGCCTTTGACTGGGTCTGGCACGCTGGCTTGCTGAGCAAGCTTCCAGCGTACGGCATCTTTGCTGATTTTCGTGTCTGGATTTTGGACTTCCTAAGTGAACGGTCAATCAGAGTAGTCATTGATGGCTGTTCCTCCGACCTCATGGCTATCGATGGCGAGGTCCCTCAGGGTTCTGTTCTCTCTGCTACCCTTTTCTTGGTGTATAATAACGATCTGCTCAAGCCGGGAATTGTTGGGTATGCAGACTACAGCACGGTCACAAAGAGGTATCTGTCTAGCGCAAGGGTCGGCGAAGAGGAAGTTCTTTTAACGGAAGGAGTCCTTTTAACCTGGCTCCTACTTTCCGGGGTGTAGATGTACCAATTACCGACAACTTCGATCTCCTCGTCATAAAGTTGACCTCCAATCTCAACTTGGGCAACAACATCGAAATCAAGGCTCAAACTGCGGCGAAAACGCTGGGTGTTCCAAATAAGGTTAAGCAATACAAATACAAAATATTTACAAATACAAATATTTATTTCAGTAACTTAGTCAATTACAAATTTTAAATGTGGGAACTCCCCTTTAGGCAAAACATCGCCGGTGGTAGGAAGAACCGCTCTTTTCAGTTACAATCATAACTAACTAAATTACAATTAGACACTAAACAAGCAAGCAATTTAATGGTTTAAATATAATTATAAGCAAATAAATATAAATAAATAAATAAATTTAAATATAAATACGATTTCTCTTTTCTTTCTGCTCAAGTGTGCGGTATGTGTATGTGTATGTATGTGTGGGTGTGTGTGTGTGTGTGTGTGTGTGTGTGTGTGTGTGTGTGTGTGTGTGTGTGTGTGTGTGTGTGTGTGTCTGTGTGTGTGTGTGAGCGTGTTTGTCTGTATGTTGGGGTGTGTGTTTAAGTGTGTGTGCGTGTTTTGTGTTGTGTTGTGCTGTACTTGTGTTATATAATTCATATTTTCAGATACTCACTCACCTTTATTTAAGTGAATACCTAAGCAAACATAATAAAATAAATAATGTAACAGTGTAGCAACACCGAACTGCGGTAAAAGCGGTGGCGCGCATGCGCCATACGTACGTTGGGTGCTGAGCACAGCGCTCCCCGCGCCCCCCCTGCGCCCGCACACATCTCTTCAGTGCTTCCACAATGAGGGGAACTTCCCCTTTTGAGGGGAAATTAGGGTCCAGAGGGGAAGAAAAAGGGGAAAGAGATGAATAGGGGAAATCGAGGGGAAATCATGTTTGCGGTTTTATAGGTAACTTCAGGATTTTTTTCTATCGAGCCAAATGTTTCTAATCTCGTTTTGACTTCGTTCTTCCCCTCACACATACGCTCTGTAATACACATTGAAAGTTTCAGTGCGAAATATCTAATATATTTTGAATAACAGCTAATAGAAAACAGCCAATTTTTCCGTTTTTACCGCCTAAGGCCCCCTTAAAATATACTGCATGATTGTGTTACGTTCCGAAAATGCAGTGTTCATAATTATCTTTTTTGGCGGCAGTTAAAATAAAAAAATACTAATGATTTTGGGTAAGATCAAAAGGTACGTCAGCTGGTCCCCGTTACACATGACACATTTGATGCTAAAAAGGTACGTCAAATGTGTAAAAAATTAAAAAGTATACAACTTAAGCATAAAACTCCGAGTCTCCTTTTTGTAGGCGCTTTGCACTTTTGATATGGAATGGCTGTCCAACATAGCACCTTTGAAAAGCAAAATCTCGAATTAGCTTTTTTGGCACTTAGCCCATTTGTAAACTCGAAATTCGACGCCTCAATTAAACGCGCGTAAACCCCCTCCCCCCCCTAGTATTAGCCACCCACCTGGCAACGACAATTTTTTTAGATAGTAATCTTGAGGGGAAAAAAATCCTGAGAAGGGGAAATCTCAGTTGTGGCGTGGGGAAACGAAATCATGAAAGTGGAAGCACTGCATCTCTTAGCCCCAGCCGACCGGAAGTCAGTTCCGAGCGACGCATGATCTGGCATGATCTAAGTAAGAGCTCCCGCCATAGCTCTCGCTTTACCTCCATGTTGGTTTTGTGTAACGTAGAAGACAAGTGTTTTGTAAAATTAGTTCGTAAAGTGGTAATTGTAACAAGAGTAAACGATTGAAACGACCCTGGTGTACTCATTTTATAGACCTCAAGTAACGACGAAACCCTCGGTTGTTATAATAATGATAATTATGTTAGTTTTTAAGCAATAATTCTGTCTCCGTGTAACTTAATGATTTTAACCATACCAAGATTGTTTTCTTACAGTTGTTTTTATTAAGGGGGTATATGTTAAGGTACTTATTTATTTTATTGTAGATTGAGGCAGACTGCACAGAGTACTATCGTCTTGCAAATTCTGATCTTACTGTGGGAACTAAGGCTACTTTATTTTTTCTTCTCCTGGTTAATAATTTAGCATCAAAGGGAAGAGATTTGTGCATTTTAAGAGCAATGTCTAATATGTATAGTTTCCTAACTGATAGAATATTAGCCTGCTGATAAAGATTTTCAGTGGGGTATCTATATGGTTTTAGAAGCATTACTTTTATAAGCAACCTTTGGGCTCGTTCCAGACATAGTAGAGCAGTTTAGCAGCTGAGCCCTACACTGATATGCAGTATACCAGTATGGATTGAGCCAGTGCAACATAAGTTTGAGCAAGTAATTCTTTGCTCGCAATATGACGTAAAGTTTTAAAAGTCCAAATCAGCTTTCGCACTCTTTTCATGGTCAATTCAATATGTAGGTGCCAAGAAAGACGCTGATTGACGAGGACTCCTAAGTATTTAGCATAGGCGACTTTATCTATTCCAGTACATGAGCAGCCAGCGTTAAAAGGGTCACCACACTTGTGGATTTTTAAGTTGTAGTTTGAAGGGGGTTGAGTTGTGATGTTTTTATTGAAACAGATATATTGTGTCTTAGCTGCATTCAAGGTGAGGAGGCTAGTATCTAACCAGGATGCTATCTTTGCTAGAGCCTTTTCTGCTGAGATTTTAACTTCACACCAGGATTTATTAGAGAACACGATAGCTGTATCATCTGCATAAGAAAATACAGCACCATTGGTTAGATTTAGACGACAGAGATTATTTATATACACCAGGAAAAGCGTTGGTCCCAGTACGCTGCCCTGTGGGACACCGAATGTTGAAGTGGCTTCCTGGCTGGTGTGGTTGCCTATTCTAACACGCTGCTTTCGGTTAGTAAGATAATCTTTGAATAATTTAAGAGGAATACCTCTCATCCCTACTTCATCTTGTCTATTTAGCAGAATGGGCACCGAAACTGTATCGAATGCCTTTTTTAGATCGAGCAATACTGCCAGACATTTGTTTCCCGAATCCACTTCTTGTACTACTAGAGTTGTTAGAGCCTGTACAGCATTTTCAGTTGACAAGCCACGTTGAGCCAAATTGATTTTTTGCTATGATACTATATTTTGTCAAAAATTTTGTAAGCCTAATGTTAATTAATTTTTCAAGAATTTTAGATACTGATGAGAGAACAGAGATCGGACGGTAGTTACAGGGGTCACTTTTGCTGCCATCCTTATATATGGGTGTTATTAAAGCCTGCTTGAGTACAGTTGGGAAGACTCCTTGCTCGAAACACAAGTTAGCCATATGGGAGATAATTGGCGCTATTTCACTAAGAGCGAGTCTTAGAAAGGAAGTTGGGATATTATCCCATCCCGAGGAGCTACTTTGTTTCAAGGAATTAACAATTTCACATATTTTAGCACAATCAGTATCGTATAGGACGAAAGATGAAACCTGGTTTATGCTTGTGCTATGATTCACTGAAGGATAATTTGAGATGGTAATTTTTTCTGCAAGTTCTTTTCCAATATTTGTAAAATAGGTTTTAGTGATATCTACCGACGCCTGTGGCGACGCAGTTGCATGCAGTAGTTCATGGTTTTGGGTTTTGGGGGACTTACGTTGAGTTATTCCGTTTATAGTATCCCATAACTTTTTAGGGTTTTTTTGAGCTTTGATTAGCTGTTCTCGATCATAGTTCCTTTTTAACTTTTTTAGTCTACAATTACAGTAGTTACGGTACCTTTTATATGTTATTTTTAGAGTGTCATTATATGGGTCAAGTTTAAGACTTTTTTGCATGTTATTTCTATTTCTAATGCAGCGTAGCTTACCTGGAGTAACCCAAGGTTTTAAGATCCTTTTGTTAGCAGAGATGAAAGTAACAGTTGTATTCAATTCTAAGCCCTGTTGTAGTTTTTTAATTAAAAGTTCAGTTATAACATTAGGGTCAGTATATTCCAGTAAATCCGATAATTTTGTTGTTTTTAAGAAATCTAGGGCTTTGTCATAATTGATATTGGTTATAGTTTTGTTATTTATTATTGTTTTATCAGTGCAGGATATTTTTAAGAAGATCGTACTGTGATCAGTGATAGTGGTATCGAGTATAGCAATAGTGGCGTTTTGGTGAGCATGGTCAAGTTTGAGAATAAAATGATCGAGACAATTAGGTCCTCTCGTTGGAATTGAATGACCTGGAAGGAAGCCCTGTGATGCTAACATTTCTAGGTAATCATGTCTATTAGTGCGTTCGTAGGGTTGTTCATCATGCCTACGGATGATATTAATATTTATGTCACCGGTAATGATAATATTTTCCGTCCCTTTAATTAGTTCCAGGTGAGTACCTAATGAGTCAATAAATTGCTCGGCTTTCCGATTAGAGGGTGAACGATAAATACCAATAACTGTAATCTGAGGCGTAGATATCTGCAGGCACGACGCATGTTTTAAGTTGACTTTAGATACATTGGCTACGAGAGTGGTTTTGACATAGGCGACTACTCCATCGGATCGATTTAGATGACTGGATGTTTGAAAATAATTATAACCTGCTACCCGAGGGATGTGTTTATCAGGGTTCAATTTGCATTCAGTTAGGATGAACAGATCAGTGTTGAAGTCAAGAACGGATACGTTTGCTTCAAAGTCATTAAAGTTGGCATATATGCCTCGAATATTTTGGGACATTATCGTGAAGTCTGTATTTTGTACTGTCATAATATTCCTCAGGTCCCCAATTTTACATTCAAAATTCACTCGATTTTATCAGATCTCGTGCGAGGAAGTGGAGTCGGGCACCTTTAGCAGTCAACTGTTCGGAAATGTATATAGGTGTGTACTCATTTTTGGTGTGTCCCAAGTGCTTGGCACTGAGTTTCTCCTTGTTCCTTATATTAAATGTCTTGGCGGACCTTAAGAAGTCTCTCTTTAAAATGGTGGATGATAATTCCACTACAATCGGGCTATTGTTTTCATCTTTCTTGTTTCTAACTCTGTATATGTCTTTTATATCAGACTTCGTAATGGAATGGCCCACGTTCTCCGATAACTTCACCACCATGTTTAACAATTCCTTCTCACTTTCATTGGCAACTTTTGGAACATTTTTAATCTGTACATTTGATTTTCTATTTTCTCTCTGCAGGTCCTCAACTTTATCTTCCAGGACAGTTATATATTCCCTATCTTTCTTGGCTTGAAGCTCGAATGCGTCTAATTTCTTTTTTAGTTCTTCATTTTAGGCAGCAAGGAAAGCTATCGATTTTTCAATGTTGTTGTTGGTTTCCTTGATGTCAGCTAGGGCTGGGGTAATTTTCTTAAGTTGGTTACTCTGCGCTGTCAGCATCGTCGAGATCATGGTTTTGATTTCTTCTTTGAAGTCACCAAATTCACAGTCCAGGTCGCCACTGCCCTTCCTTTTCACGCGTCGGCTTGCGAAATTTGGCGAATTGAACTCCCCCATAAGTCCAGTAATGTTGGTCTCAGAGAGTGATTTATTCATTGCGTTTTCTGTTTGTCTGTTAGGCATAGCGATCTCACACCTATAACGCGCACAAGAAACCAGTTTCTCAAGAAATTATTGATTGATGACGACGAAAGCGAAGGCGCGTCGTACCAGCTAATCGTAGTTTCGTAGCGCGCAGCAGGGGGGGCGGAGCTCGTAGTGAAGTTGGAGCGAGATCAAGAATAATAGGCTGCTATGTTCTCGCGGGGGTGATTGAGGTCCCTCCACCCGTTGCTGCGCGCCGTAGCCGATGTACTTATTTAACTTTTTCCTGTTTACGGGAATTTGATGTTTAAGCACTTAATTTTACTAGCTTGTTTAGCGTATTGGTTTATTACAATTTTTAGAGCGACGCGACACTCGTCTGCTCACAAATGCGTTCTCGGACATCACTAGCAATATTTCACGCCGAGACAGCTTCTAACTATATAAAGCACAAGTCGTGTCGTGCGTAGAGTATTGCTGCCACCTTTGGGACGGCTAAGCAAAATATCAACTTGCCGCGCTCGATTCAGTAGAACGCAGAGCCAGGAAGCTAATAGGTGCCGATAAGCTTGTGAAAACCAAGCTGTACAGTCTCGCTCACCGTCCGTTGCTCAGTTGCATGCTTGTCGATATTTTACAGGTTGTACTTCGAAGAGTGTGCTTTTGAGCTACACGAGCTCATTTCACCGTCCCCTTTCTAGTATCGGGAGTCCAGACGTACGGCGGGTTACTTACCACCCTTTTGATATTCCACTCATACGCACCAAGCGCTATTCGTTTTCATTTATAATGCGTATAGCCAAGGTATGGAATTACCTGCCGGCGTCTGTGTTCCCGAGTGCATATAGCCCAACATCTTTAAAGCCCGAGTGAATAGGCTGCTTCTGGGCAAGCTCGCTCCATCGTCGGATTCTTTTTAATTCTACGGATAAGAATGTGGTCAAGAGCAAGCCCATCTATTATAAAAAAAGTAGTTTTTAAGGAACCGGGAACTTCGTAATTCGTATGTCAAATACCTAAAAGAACAAGGAATACCAGGGTGCACGTCCCAGACATGATAATATAATTACAACAGAAATTGAACTAGAAATGATAACTAACGTATGAACATTTTGAATATCTTAATAAACAAAAGTCGTGCCTCAGCTCGAAAATGAATAGAATTCCACTAAGTATTAGACTTAGAATGACTTAAAATATGCTTTAGTCGGTATGTAATAGTATCTATAACCAAATTCAATAATTGGTTTAAATTAAAATGAGTTTAATTTTTACCCGGTATAAATTAAAAATGGGTGGGTAGGTAAAAATGGGTATTTATTTATTTATATATTATTATTATATTAATGAGAAATAATCGTGGATTATTTACTGTTATGTGTTCGTGTACGTGCATGAGTGTTGGCAAATAAAACAAAAAAGTGCAACATCACTAAAGGATATTGCATAAAGAATGTGCTGATTTGTTACGCGATTAGATGAACTTTCCTAGATTATAAAAATCCCGATAACAGGCCAAAAAAAGATCTAAAACGGATGATCTCTTACATTTTTTTTAAATTTTCGACATAATTTTTATTAAAAATGTAGGTAAATATTTATTATGAAGTACTACAGAGAACCTGCTAATTCATTAAACCCTATAAAGTCTATATCGGCAAAAAACCTATAAAAACCTACAAAACCCGCCAATTTTCGCCGCTTTGCTGTTATACCCGTCCCGTACCGTCGTACGTCGAGAGAGCGAGAGAGAAGCGTTCGAAAAGACTCGCCTCATGCTAATTTCAAGTGATTAATTTTTTAAACTATATTTAGTTTTCTAAGGTAGATAGAAATGAAATGGAGTCTCTTATTGGCCTATCGCGCAATCCTGGCGGTCAGTGTCATTGTGCCGTCAAGCAGTGTTTACCTCTCGCGTTTCGGTGAAATTGTTCGCAAAATGACCGTTTGCTCCTCGGACCAAATTTTGGTCCGAGGTTTGCTCAGTGACATTCTGTCGAAACTACAAAGGAAAAATCTTTTCGAAAAGGAAAGTCACGTTCCATCTGTAAGTATCAATAAATTTTAATGGAAATTTTAAGTTAAACAATGTTATCGGCCATGTATGCGTAGTGTTGCTGGTATCAAAATGTAGAATTCCCATTATTGGTGGCAGAATATAAAAGTAAGTTTAAATATAATAAGAATGATAAAAAATATTCAGTCTTGTAAGTTAGTATTTATACATGGTCTATATAGTTGTAAATAAAGTAAATACATTAAATATAATTATTATTGGAACGCTTTCAAAGTTTTTCTTTTTTTTAAACTAATGTCTGATTTAAGAGCGTGAATAAATGTCACGGTTCCTATTCGATGCTGAATGTTTGTAAACATATTACTGTCATTTGTGCAAATGTCTAGTTTCACTAGGATTTTTACTGTTTTTTGAAAGAACGACTGTTACGTTGTAAATTCAGGGTCCTGTCTGCCTTTACTAATCTACAATAAAGGTTCGCAATAATTGAATAATAGTTACCTGTAATCATTGATGTTAAATGATCGGGTTTCCAAAAACATTAGGCATTGTAGCTTGTTAGACTTTTATCCATTTTTCTTCATATTAAAGACATATAGCCTTGGCTGATACAGCACTAGACACATTTTTCTTGCATTTTCAATTAATACACCTTTCTAAATCAGTTTTGGCAAGACTTTGCATTAGATTTGGAGAAAATTAAGATTGTTTACATTTTGATATTGACCATTGATATAGATACTATAGAGGTAACTTCGATGTGCAACATTTTCACACATGCACTAAAAAAGGGGCCTATGAGTGCGTTACTAAAATGTTGCCAGCTCACAGTTGTCACTCCCTAAATATGGGTAAATTTTATACAATGTTAAGAACAAATACCATGTCTCGACCTCTCGACATAACACCTCTCATTTTTTGTGTCGGATGTAGAATGGTTAGGATAAAAGAAACGAAAACATAAAATCAACAACAATGTATTGTGGATGAAATATCAATCAATCTTTTAGAAATTTTACACAATATAAAATAAAATAACACGTGAAGCCAAATTATAATAGGTAACTCTTATTTATTAAACAATCCGTGGCCTAAATTGTTTCTTTCTAACATTAATTTCAACGTAAGTTTAACTTTTAATCGCTGTTTTTAAATAAGGATCAATCTGACAAAGTAAAGATTATTTAAGTGAAAAAGATGCATTGCTGCTTTGGTTCTAATGTTTCTTCAGTTCTGCAACTACTGCACGATTAAACAACCTGTAACATAAATACTTCATCTTAATTTTGTGGAATACCGAAAATTCATACTAAAATAAAGGAGAATTTTGCGAAATCGCGGTCACTGATAAACCAATAGAGAAGTTAAAAACAAACAAAAATTTTGATGTTAAAGGAAAAATATATAAAATAATAAAAAAAATGCAAGTTTTGACACCAAAATCTCAGAAGCGACACACTTTATGATTTGTGATACTTACTTCTGAATTATTTTTATTGTCAGTATTCAAGTCCTCAATAGTATTCGTGTTATCAAGTTTTGATAAGTGGCTGCGATTTCGCTAAGATTTCATTTTTCTTTATTTTTATGTCTCCATTATCATTTTTTTGAGTGTTTCGTCCTTTGGAAATCTAAAATAAATAGAAAATAAACGATAATTTACACTAGCCTGGCTTGATTCTCGTGAGGCAACTAAAACCTTAAAACTAAATTTATTATTTTCTACCACGCTTAGTCTAACGCTCGAATAGATAGGAAAGGTAAAAAGTACAGGTGGATATAATTTAATTAGATAATTTATTTTATGCTATTCGTTCCATACTAAAACCTAAGTATTTTTGGGGTAAATTTTGCCAAGTACCTGACAATACTGATTACAGGTTATGTTGAAATAATTTTATGAAAGGAGATGTTTAATTTTATGCCAAGACCATGTACACCTACTCAAAAAATAGTATAAAATACATGTATTTAGTTGGTAAAAGTAATATTCCGATATGCTTTACCATTTCCGTGTAGTAAAATAAAAATGAAAACATAATTTTCAATAACCTGGCAACTCGATATGCTTTCCTGAGTTAAAATCAAGTGTCCAAAGCTGTAAAGAAGGTAATAAAAAGTGTAACTGTCACCATGATTTAGAAAAATAGACCGGCGTTTTTTTTCATTCCGGTTTTTTGGTGGTGGATTCTGAGTAGTTGTGGTGTGGTTTTGTGCTGTGCTGTTTTTCTATGCTGATTTCATTGAGGTATTTCTGATTTGGAGCGATTACCTGATAACCTGATAGATAACCGTTTACTGCCTCACTTCTTGACTTCTGCCTGCTATCCTGGACTTTCGTTTGCTGCCTCACTTGTTGACTTCGGCCTGCTATCCCGGACTTGGATTTGCATTTGATTGACTTGTTAAATTGTTGATACCATTGTTGCTACTACCTACATTCGTTGTTCTCAGGTGAGTTTTTCGTATTTTAATTAGGCATTTACGAGAGAATTAATAAAATACTTACTAACACTTCTTTACAAAGAAATAGATTCCGAACACTGCTCTATTGAAATAACAGTAACTATAATCAAAGTGAAATACAATAAACTAAATATAATATCTATTTCAGGCAGCAAACAATGTCTTCTTTGTGTGTGATGGACAGATAGATGTGTTCGGTAGACCATTATCTGGCATCTGGGGATAGAATTACTAGGTACCTACTAATCTTGGAACAACATGTTGGACATGAGGTTAGTAGTGCATGTAGATAGATAGATAGATAATACTTTTATTGTAACAGTTTACATTAAACATGTAGTATTTATGAAAAACTATTTTTATTGCATTTTTATTTTCCTATTATTTAGAACCTAACACATTCTTCACAAGACAAAATAAATAATAGTTTATTAACAAACTTCTGAATTTTAGGTTGACACTGATGGAATAGTTTGTCATTCATGTTTTTCAGGACTAGGCGTAGGAACGTCATTAACTGAAAATGAAGCTTCTAGCCATCAAGAACATGTTTGCATTTGGTGCAGATCATTGTTTCAAAGACGAACACATTCTATCTCAGAAGGACCTTAGAGAGAACTGATTGCTGCTAGAATTTATTCTAGACAGGTATTGATTAACTTTTTTAATACATAATATAAATTCATGTTCAAATAATAATAATTGAAGTACTTACCTAGATCTTTTTATGAATTACTGATTTAAATTATGGTCTTTTTTGTAGATTCCTGAAGGAGGATTAGTACGTTATTCATGCTGGGTCTACTTTAGGGGCTCATTAGTCAAAATCCCAGGCCTCCTAGAACTTTGGCATCACAGGACTCAAATGTCTGTGTATGGTGGAGAAGATCACATGCATTGTTAGAAGGCCCCGAAAGAAATAAACTTGCAGAAAGAATTAGTCCAAGACAGGTATCTTTCCATAGCTTTATTTTCAAGAGACACAAGTGAGTGATCTAATGTAAAAAAATTACTTTACATTCCTCACATTTTATTATTTCGTTGTTTACAGATACCTAATAGTGGACTTGTTTGCTATGCTTGTTGGGTGGCTGCTCAGCAAAATATTCGCAGACAAGCTGCAAACAATGCTGTGAGGCAAATAGAGAATGTAATTGTTGATAGGAACGAGGATCAAGCAATCACATATGATAGAAAGGTTTGCATGGGGTGCAGATCCTCTTTGCTCCACAGACGGACACATATGTAGGAAGATGGTCCTGAGAAAAATATAATCTCAGAAATAATGTTTTCAAGAGAAGTAAGTAGTCTTACTTATCAAAAATCTTTTTATATAATTGCCCTGAAACACTATGCCCCATATCTTCGTACTACTGTACGGAGGGATGACAAAAAAATTGTTTTGAGCTCACAATTCACTAAATAGTCGATCTCATTTAGTTTTTTAAAAATATCTTCAATGTTTTATAATAGTATAGATAGATGTGGTAACAATTTTATGTTTTCAGCTTCCAGCGGATGCATTAGTATGTATGGGATGCTGGAGAATGGTCCAGGAGTTACGAAAGAACCCTAATATTATCGCAGTACCAGAAACAAGTTTGCAAATAAAATAAACATTAATTATGCTTCATAAATTGTAAAAATGTTTTATTACTACCAGTTACCTACTCTACCTAATTAGGTGTGTTACTTTAACTAGGTATTATTATTATTAGCCGCAATTGTCCCACTGCAGGGCAAAGGCCACCCTTCCCTTCTTCCATTCCTCCCTACTAGCAGCGATCTGAGACCAATCCTTTTAGGACAAGGAAAATTATGTTAAGTACCTATAAAAACAGGCTCATCTGGGTAATCTCCTAGTGCCCAGTTATAGGCAGCCAAATAAAGATAAACAATGTTCCTCATAATGTTTGTTGTACTCGTTTGTTACCCTAGGCCACAGACCAGTGGTCTGTGCCCTAGGCAGTACTAGTAGTGTCATATGCCTACTCCAATAAGAAAACAATAGGTCTACCTTCACAGACCCTTAGATTAAAACAAGGGAAGATACGGCATGTGCCTACTTGTAGTCAATCAAAATATAGTCCTACTCAATTACTCAACTGACGCGCCTTGCCGCCTCTCTCGTACGTACACGACCGATTCCGACTGAAGTGAAATTGTGTCTTTAGGTCTCTAAGCCTAATTCTAGCGGCTCACTTACTGGACGCTAATGCCGTATCTTCCCTTTTTGTTTTAATCTAAGAGGTCTACAGATGGAATGGATGCCTCAGAAAACTGCATTGTTGTGCAGAGCAGCAGGCAGATGTACCGCCAAACGGGGTGAATAGGCACAGAATTGAACTTTGGGTTAATTTATCACTAATCATGACTAAAAATATTATAATGATTTTGGTATCAAAACTTGAGTCGCATCCTGAAGATTCATAAGGACTTTACACTAAATCATGTAAAGCACCCAGTTTTACATATTTATTCAAATTATAGGTCATCCCTATTCATACACGAAGTGGGGTTTTTAGGGACGGTGTCTGGCATTATAGGTTATAGGGAACAACCGTCAGGGCTGTCACACTTATGTTATATAGGTACTTACCTATCTTAACAAAATTTTGACAGGTACAGGTATGTACTTAGATAAGGTACCTATTCAGTATTAGGAGTTAATTATGGTAAGTAGATATGTAGTTTAGGTAAGGTAAGTATATTTTGGATGCAAACTAGTATTTTATGAACATATACTTTACATATTAACATACATATTTTAATACAATGGAAATTACTTGGTCTATCATATACCTTGTCACATTTTTCATCAAGTTATTTAAATTATATTGTAGCCACACACTCACAATAACAAGCACAGAAGATGTAAAGCAAATCCATTTAATAGAATGTCAGACGGAAGCCTTTTCGATATGAAACAGGGACATAGCTCTGAAAAGAGCTGCCATAATGAAATAAGAATAGATCGATATGAAACAGGAACATAGCACTGAAAAGGGCTGTCGTAATGAAATAGGAATGGAGCTTCGTCAGCATGCAAACAGCATCTTCATTCTTCGCCACCATTCTCAGCTGCGTGTACACATCACTCGTAACAGCGCCACGTTATCGCCATCGCCGCACGCCGCACGCCACGCATCTTCACTGCGTCCGCTCCGTGGTCTGTCGGCCGTCGAAATGGCCGAGCGCAACGAACGTCGCCAGTTTTGTCGCGTGCGTGTTTCCCCGCCCGCACTTCCCCGCGTCGCGAAGCCCCGCGCCGCGTGTTCCCCGCACCGCGTTGCATAGCGACCGCGGGTGAATGAGACACCCGTTGTCCCTCTCTTTTGCGTAAGTGACTAAGTTAAGCAACCTATGTTTGTAAATATAATAATTGTAATATATATGATCGATCACTAACTAAAATAAAGAGGGGGAAGTCGTTCTACAGCCGTCTCGCAACACGCGCGTGCTCCACTGAGGTGTCGAGCCGCCGCCGTACGTGCTGAGTAGCTGTAACCGACTATCAGCTTCGCGTCGTTCCGGCAACTGGTGTGTGTTCCGCGAAAGCGTGAACGCCCGGTTAGCCGTCCGCGCGCAGCGTTTCCGCACAAAAACCGATCTCCGTGGTGTGGTCCCGGACTACCCACGTCGTAGACTTTTTTTGTGCCCACCCTCGTTTTTACGTGCCGATACCTCCCGCCGCGATACAGACGCAAGTGCAGTGTGGTGTACGGAAAAAACGTTTTGCGCGACCACCCCCAATTATTTGGATATAATTGGCGGGTCTAGCGCCCTCCGAGACTCTTGATAGCCGGAGCTCTGTGTAATTATCTGTGTCAGTGCGTGTTTGTTTTCGTTGTGGACTTACACATGACTCTAGTACCGCGATGAGCGATCGCGAGATCGCCCCCGCGGCGCGCCGCGCCCCAACGCCGGAAGGTCAACTCCCCGAATCCCAACCGGGACCGTCGGGTCGAGCGCCTCCCGCGCCCCAGCGCGCACCGATTACCCTTTTGGAGCCCCAACCCGGCCCCTCATTCGCCTCGGCTGGCGGGATTCATGGCGAATCCCCTGCCGCTGGTGGCGTACGGGGGAAGGTGAAAGAGGCCCGCCACCGTAGCCCAGACGACGACTTCGGGAACGACGACAAGCGTCCCCGCACAGGACCGTCGCCCACTCCCCACGGCTGGGATACACCTACTGGTAGGTTCAGCCAGTTTAGTTCCCCACCCGCTTCACCCAATGAAGGAGGAGGCCAAGCGGACGCCTCTGAATTGGACGACCCGAGCAGGCCTGTCCTCATTCCATTGAACACAGGCTCAACGGAATACGCCTCGATAGCGCACTTATCGGGTGCGATGGAAGATGCGCCCTGTGGCGGCCAGAGTCGCCACATAATTTATTATCATCACGTATCGGTTAAAGAGTTTGTAAGCACATTCCTAAACGCGTGCAGATCCGATAAAGATATGTCACGGCATCCTCCCTCCAACATCTACGTAGTATTACTGTATAAATAGTCTTGTAAGGTTTAGATAATAAGTTAGTCACAATGTAGTCACTGTAAATATACAACATCACCTTAAGAGACGCAGTCGTTATTTACCATCGCCATGGAATCCCATCATCATCACAACGTCTCACACTTCGCCGATGGAACACTTCGAAAAACTTATTATCTAAACCTTACAAGACTATTTATACAGTAATACTACGTAGATGTTGGAGGGAGGATGCCGTGACATATCTTTATCGGATCTGCACGCGTTTAGGAATGTGCTTACAAACTCTTTAACCGATACGTGATGATAATAAATTATGTGGCGACTCTGGCCGCCACACGCCCCGGTCGGCCTCATACGCCGACATAGTGCAGGCGCCGCCGTCACCCCACTTGACCGCTCAACAAGCTGCAGATCCGCAAGCTCAGACGGCCCCTCCGCAGGCCCCGCCGCGGGCAAAGGGATACCCGCCCATAGTGGTTGAAAGCCTCCCCAACTGGACGGCCCACTTTAGAGAGATGACGTACAAGATCGGGTGCCCGCCGAACGCACGGCCATTTCAAAAAGGCATCCGCTTCCTCCCGCGCACCCCTGAGGAATTTCGGGCCATACAGGCCCACCTCACAGAAGCCTCCACAACAAACCCAGCGGTCAAGTGGTACTGCTTCACGCCGGCCAGTGAACGCCCAACAAAGGTGGCCTTAAGAGGCCTCCCCGCCGATACTCCCCTGACGGAGATCAAAGGGGCCCTAGAGCAGCTAGGGTTCCCTGTGACACACCTCCGTCACATACCGGGGAAGAAAGACCGCCCGGGCTGCTTATTCTTCGTTCAGCTAGAACACCTAGACCAACAAGAGTTGGCCCGCATTTACGCGGTCAACTCTCTACTTTTCATGCCAGGCGTAGTCATAGAGGCATGGAGGGGACGCGACGGCCCTCCGCAGTGCCACCGCTGCCAACAATTCGGCCATGCATCGCCGAATTGTTACAAAAAAATTGCATGTCTACGTTGTGGTGGCGAGCATCTCGCAAGAGACTGCACACGCCCCCGCGAAGAGCCGCCCACCTGCGCCAATTGCGCCAAGGCCCACCCGGCAAACGACCGTCGATGCCCGGCCTTTAAGAAAGCCGCAAGGAAGCGGGGGATGAAGGTCCCCCCCCCCTTCCCCTCCAAGCCGCCGCAACCGCGAGGCACCGCGCGCAACACCGCGCCGTCCGCGCCACCATCGGCCAACATGCCCGAGGCCTGCCACGGGCCATCCTTGGCCCCGCCGGCCAACCCGCCCACCGAGCGCGGCGCGGCCCCCAAGGCGAAACGTCGCCGTGGCCGCCGCCGCCGCGCTCGCACCGAGCAAGGCCCAGCAGCAGCATCCACACCCGCGCCTGCCGTGCCAGCCGCGCGCGCCGCGCCCGCCGCGCCCGCAGCGCAAGCCGCGCGCGCCCCGGCGGCGACTGAAGCGCCTACAGAGGCGCCTAAGGAAAAGGTGGGGTTACGCCCGTCGCTACCTGCGAGCGACCCACAACCACTCCCACGACCGCGTCGCTTCCCCGGACAGGCTACAGTTAGCCGTCCCCTTGATTTTTTCCCGGCGCAGCCGCACGCATTAGCGTCGCAGGCGCGCCCTGACACGCCCCGCGCACCCGCCCCGATTAGAGGCGACGATGTACGTATGGGGCTTCAATATGTAACAAGTATGCTCAACATAGCCTGCTCAATGATCGAGCAGGGCGAGGAAGGCTGGTTGAGCATACTCAAATCATTGAATGCCGTATTAAAGGCCTTAAGGAACTCTCCCTAAGAGTAATTTATTGGAATCCCGGTGGAGTCACAAAGAGAGTGAACGAGCTGCGCCTACTCACCCAGTCGCAGGATATACATGTTATCCTCCTGGGTGAGACAATGCTGAGGCCAGGGCAGCCTTTTAAGCTGCCCAACTACATTATCTACCGCAGAGATGAGACGTCACCGAACGGGCGAGCCTGCAGAGGCGTCGCGGTGCTCGTTCGCAGAGATATCGTCCATGATGCCCTTCCTCTCCCTGTCTACACATCACTACGGTCGGTCGGTATCCGCGTCAACATCGCGGGCGCCGACCACCTCATATACGCTGCATACCGCCCCCCACAGTCACCGTTTACACCAAGCGACCTAGCAGCTATCTTTGCGGGCCCCACTCCGACGTTGCTGGCAGGGGACCTCAATGCCAAGCACCGGAGCTGGGGTTCACATCTTCACAACCCGGCGGGCCTCGCTCTATACCAAGCGGCGGAGGACATGGACATTGAGGTTGCGGGCCCAGATAGCCCCACTCATGTCCCCACTAACCCGTTGCACCGAGCCGACGTCCTCGACATCGCACTATACAAGGGCCTCACACACCCTTTAAGCATTGAGGCGTTATACGACTGCGACACCCAACACCTACCTATACTTATCACGGTGGGAGCAGGCGCTATACATGCGCCGCCCCGCCCCCTCGCCCCCAAGATAAACTGGGACAAGTACACGGCCACTCTAGAGAATTTTAACCTAGAGGGGCCACTTCACACGCCAGAAGACGTCGAAGCGGCCGCCGGCCGCTTTACGGCGGCCCTACACACAGCAAAGGAGGCGGCGAGCTCTCCCAATACAAAATCACGCAGAAGGGATGAGCTGCCACCTGCACTAGCCGCCATGCGCACGCAAAAGCGCAACCTCCGGCGCCTGTGGGCGCAGACGCGTTGCCCGATCGTCAAAAACGACCTTAACAACATAACAGCAAAGTTGTCGGAGTCAGTTAAGGCATGGCGCGGGGACGGCTGGGAGCGCTGTATTGACACCGCTTCCGGCGCCACCGCTGACCTCTACAAGCTGACCCGACAACTCACCGCAACACCTACGCCTGTGTACCCGCTGTTAGACAGCGCGGGCAGGCGACAATGGGCTGCTCAAGACCGGGCCAATATATTGGCCGAACATTTAGAAAGTCAATTTACGCCACACCCCGCCGCCACAGGCCACGCCCCCGCCGCCCACTACGAGGAGGTGGGACGTGGCGTCGCCGACTTTTTGGCCACGCCCCCTTCGCCACTAAGCGGCAACGCTTTTATATCGCCGACAGAGACGGCTAAAGCAATTCGCCGCCTCCCCAAGAGAAAAGCCGCCGGCCCAGATAATATTCCATCCATGGCCATAGCCCGCCTGCCTTGGCGTGCGGTAGTGGCTCTTACCCGCCTGTTCAATGCAATTCTGCGTACATTATACTTCCCGCAAAAATGGAAGGAGGGGCGAATTATACTGTTACCTAAGCCAGGCAAAGACCGCCGGCTACCGGCCAATTATCGCCCTATCACTCTTCTTAGTCACACCGCCAAGTTGTTTGAGCGCTTGCTGCTGCACCGAATCCGCCCCCACGCTCCCCTTAGGGTTGAGCAGTTCGGATTTCGCAGCGGCCACTCAACAACGTTACAACTAACGCGTGTTTTACATCACTTGGCCACAGAAATGAACAGCGGCCGCCACACCATCGGCGTATTTTTAGATGTCGAGAAAGCCTTTGACAGGGTGTGGCACACCGGCCTCCTTCACAAGCTAGCTACCAGCCAGATTCCACACGCTTACACTCACCTCTTAGCGGCCTTCCTCCGGGACCGCACCTTTGAGGTATCCGTCGAGGAGGCCCGCTCATCCACCAAGACCATCACGGCGGGGGTGCCGCAGGGCAGCTGCCTTTCACCCTTCCTTTACGCCCTGTACACAAACGACGCCCCGACGCTTGAGGGGAGATTGAAAGAGGGCGAGAAAGATGTTGTCTTGGCGCTGTTCGCCGACGACAGCGCATATTTCGCGTCGTCGGCCGGCGTCAGGATCGCACACAAGAAACTACAGCAACTTCTGGATGTACTACCGGACTGGCTTGACAAGTGGCGCATGGCGGTCAACGTAGCTAAGACCGCCGCGCTGTTTGTCAGCAACAAGCGCAATCCGCCGCCCACACTTCACTTACGCAGCACACCCATTACATACCACCAATCCGTCACCTACTTAGGCTGTCGGATCGACCGCTCGTTGCGAATGGCGCCACAGGTTGACCATGTGGTCAATCGCGCTAAAGCCGCACGAGCGCAGCTCCGCCCGGTCCTAGCATCCCGTCTTCCACTGCGGACCAAATTAATGGTGTACAAGACCTACATTCGCCCACAGATCACCTATGCGGCCCCTGCGTGGTACGCACTACTATCCGCAACGCAGCGCAACCGTCTGAGAGCCCAACAAGCGATCTCGCTTCGCGTCATTGTGGGGGCCGGGCGGTACGTCAGAAATGATGTAATCGCCCGGGACACTAACATAGAACCACTAGAGGAGTTCGTGCGCCGCCTAGCGCGCGGAATGTATGACCGCGCGGACAACGGGCCGCACGAACACCTCCATGACATCGCGCCGCTACACGCGCGCCCACCGGATCAAACCACCTACCGTCCTCTGCCGCGGTCACTATTGACCGCGGCCAATAATGACCAGCAAGACGTCAATGTTTCAGTAACAGCGTCGCCGCCGACCGCGGCACCAAGACGTCGAGCGCCGGGTGCACCCAATACGACGTTGCGCGCGCCGACGCCGGCGATACGCGCGACGACGCCTTCGGCACCCACATCTACACCCGCACCGAGAATCCGGACGCGAATAATACCGCGCCCGGACTAAATTCATAAGACAAGACGTCAAATTACCTACGAACAAAATCGCAACTCCGAGACCCGCCACCAAACCGACCAATGCCCCCTAAACCGCGGTCCGCTCGCTGGCGGCTCACCGGGCCTCGGCCAACGCCGAATCACCCGGGGGGTTAGCCGCGCCGAGGACTGCGTAGGGGAATGGAAGGGGAGGGTGGCACGTCCAATGGGAGCGTAAGCTCCGCGGTGCGACAGAGAGAACAAAAAAAAAAAAATAAAAAAAAAAATGAATATAAAAAAACAAAAAAAAAAGGATATAAAAATAAAAAAAAAATATATAAAAAAAAATAAAAAAATTAATCATTAAAAAAATACAAAAAAAAATATACAATAACAGAAAAAAAAAAAAAAAATATGTTCCATGTCGCACCCCCCAAAATGACCCGGCGGCAACTAGCGCCGCCGAGAAGCAGCCCGGGTAATGAGGCACGTATGCCTCGACGCCCGCACCGGTCATACGACCGAAGAATAATTCATTGCATTGCTAAAATAAAGTATCCATTCTACGACTGACCATCCTGAGTATAATTTCTCTCCAAGCTTCGCTTCAACCCCACTCGCTAAAGTGGTGACCCCAGTCAGAACACAGAAGATCCTACTCAGAACAATCCAGAAAGAAGAAAATGGCTAACGAAGAACCAGCAGCACCAACCTCTCCAGCACAACACCTGCAGGAAGTCTCCGGCATTGCACTCTCTATGCGTGTACCACCATTCTGGCGAGATCGTCCGCGTCTCTGGTTCATAAGTTTCGAAGCCGCAACTAGCGAACTAAAGAAAAGCGAAGCACAAAAGGCGCAGATGGTCATCGCACAACTCGAAAAAGAAGACATAGAGCAAATATGCGACCTACTCTACGAGCCGCCAGCCGAACGCTACTACTCAATCATCAAAGAGCGACTAATCTCTGTCTATGAAGAATCGGATGGAAAGCAACTACAAAAACTGTTGTCCGACATGGACCTAGGCGATCAGAAGCCGAGCCAGTTGTTACGGCGCATGCGAACCCTCGCACGCAACAAGGTTCCTGACAGTACACTCCGATTGATGTGGATGAACCTCCTGCCACCACACGTGCACTCGGTGATCATCGTTAGCGATGCGATTAGCAACGACACAGCGCTGGACGAGCTAGCCAAGCTTGCTGACAAGATGCTGGAACAAAATCGTCAAGTCTCCACGATAGCTTCAGTTTCGTCATCAACCCGGCAAGAAAAACACGTCGACATACAGTTCCTGGCCGACGAGATAAGAAAACTCCATTTAGAAGTTGCAGAACTCCGAGCATTTAGAAACAACTACTCGTACCCTCGCCCACCACCACATGCACGCTATCACTACGCACAACAACATCCACATCGAAATGCAAGAGAAAGAAATACCAGCCGTTCGCCGTCTCCGTCTCGCAACCGCGACGGACCATCCCGTTCTCGCTCTGCCACGCCATCACCGTTTTGCTACTATCATCGTCGCTTTGGGAAAAATGCAAAACGCTGCACAACACCATGTACTTTCAACAATGAAGAAACATCGGAAAACTAACAAACACGTTGGCAGAGGCGGAACCCAACGTCGTCGGAACAAAGTCATACCGCCTATTCGTCACCGACAAAAGCTCCAGATTATCGTTTTTAATCGACACCGGCGCCAACATCTCCGTTCTGCCGAAGCGAAAAGGAACATCTGCGAAACCTCTTCCATTCACCCTGTACGCCGCCAATAGCACCATCATACCAACCTACGGTGAAAAAACAATGACATTGGACCTCAACCTACGAAGACCTTATAAATGGCGTTTCATCGTGGCCGACGTTACAAAACCGATAATCGGAGCAGACTTCCTTAAACATCACAACCTACTAGTTGATTTGAAGAACCGAAGACTTATAGACAACACAACGAAGCTCGGTACCGACACCAGTGGGCGTTACACCGACATACCTACAGTACGCAGCATCGACGTCCAACAATCGTACCACAACATACTATCAGAGTACCCCGGTATCGCCCGTCTCACTTCAATGAAACTCAACCCCAAACTCCGAGTAGAACATTTCATCGAAACAACTGGTCAACCTATTCACTGCCGCGCTCGACCTATTCCACCACATCGCTACGATCAAGTCAAAATCGAGTTCGAAAATATGATCAGTCAAGGGCTATGCAGACCAAGCAAAAGTCCTTGGGCAAGCCCACTCCATATCGTACCGAAGAAAAATGGTGACCTACGAGTCTGCGGAGATTACAGACGTCTTAATGCAGTCACGAAACCCGATCGCTACCCAATACCACGCATAAGGGATTTCACACATCAACTCACTGGGAAAACAATATTCAGTACAATTGACCTCAACCGGGCGTATCAACAATTAGCAGTACGTGACGAGGACATTGAGAAAACAGCAATCATCACCCCGATGGGACTGTTCGAATTTCCACGAATGTGCCCAGGTCTCAAGAACGCAGGTCAAACCTTCCAACGGTACATCCATGAAGTTCTAAGAGGGCTACACTTCGTGTTTCCTTTCATCGACGACCTACTCCTGGCATCAGAAACCCCAACTCAGCACGAAGAACACCTACGAATGGTTTTAAGCAGACTGGAAGACAATGGCATTACCATAAACCCGGTCAAATGCAACTTTGGCCAAACGCAAGTACAGTTTCTAGGATACACTGTATCACAAGAAGGCATAAAACCACCGCTGCACAAAGTCCAAGCCATCACGGAGTACCCGAAGCCAAAGAACATAGAAGAACTCAGGCGTTTTCTCGGAATGTTAAACTTTTACCGTGAACATATTCCGAACGCCGCAGCCATACAAGCACCATTAAACTCGTACCTACACAATACGAAAAAACGCGACAAGACCACCATCGAATGGAATACCGAAGCGGAGGAAGCATTTATAGACTGCAAAACAAGCATTATAAACGCTGCCTTACTCGCACACCCATCCCACGATGCGACACTCGCGTTATTTTGCGACGCTTCCGATAACGCAGCCGGTGCCGTGCTACAACAACATTACAACGACCAATGGCAACCATTAGGATACTTCTCAAAGAAATTTTCAACCACGCAGAAGAAATACTCGACCTACGACAGAGAGCTACTAGCTATCTACATGGCAGTCAAGCATTTCAGAAAAACATTTGAAGGCCGCCACCTCATTATTTACACCGACCACAAGCCGCTTACCTACGCTATGTCTAAAACGCAAACGGCAAACGGAACGCCGCGCCGGACTCGCCAATGTCTTTTCATAAGCGAATTCACCACAGACTTACGACACATAAGTGGCAAAGAAAATGTAGTCGCCGACGCACTCAGCCGCATAGAAACAATATCGTGCTCGGAAACAATAACCTACGCAGATATAGCCAACGCGCAAGAGCGAGACAGCAACATATCGCAACTAGCATCTCAAAACTCAAGCAACATCTCAATCAAGAAAATAACTATCCCTGACACTGATCTCGACCTATATTGTGAAACGTCTACGCCCTACGTTCGCCCGTATATACCTACAGAACATAGATGGCAAGTTTTCAACATTATTCACAACGTGAGTCATCCCGGCACCCGTACTACACGCAAGCTCGTCGCAAAGAAGTACTTTTGGCCATCAATGAACGCAGACATCGGCAAATGGACAAAAGCGTGCATTCCATGTCAAAAGAGCAAGATACAACGTCATACAGTTTCACCTATTTCATCATTCCCGCCAGCTGACAGATTCCGAAATTTGAATGTCGATATCGTTGGCCCATTATCTACTGCAGAAAACGGCCAACGTTATGTAATCACGATGATAGACAGAGCGACCCGATGGCCCGAAGCAATACCTACGGACGACATTACAGCAGACACAGTAGCGAAAGTCGTCTACCAACACTGGATCACACGCTTCGGCTGCCCAGAAACCCTTACAAGTGACCAAGGTCGACAATTCGAGAGTCAGCTGTTCACCAACCTAATGAAAGAAATGGGAATAGCGAAAACACGTACAACGCCCTATCACCCACAGGCAAACGGAATAGTCGAACGTTGGCACCGCTCACTCAAGAACGCATTACGCGCAAGACTCGTCGCCGCTTCACACTAACTAAGTAGACAGATGAACTACCTACAGTTCTATTAGGCTTACGAGCAGCCTTACGCACAGACACGGCAGTCAGCGCAGCCGAACTTACCTACGGTTACCATTTGCGATTGCCAGGCGAATTTTTTACCGCAAGTACTAACATACCTACTGCGATGGATTATACCTACGTCGAAAGATTGCGCGACACCATTCAAGCAAACAAGCCGACTGCAGATTTTTCACACCATAGCAACAATAAACATATGTTTGTGCATAAAGACCTAAGTACATGCACGCACGTGTTTATCAGAACAGATGCCGTGAAAAAGCCACTACAGCCACCATATGAAGGTCCCTACCATGTCATGGATCGGAACAGCAAAGTTTTTACCATCAAGCTACCTCACCGTGAAGCAAACATATCCATAGACCGGTTGAAGCCCGCATACGTTTTACAAGAACAAGAACTCAACTTCGACGTACCCATACAGAAAACAGTTACCATTTTACCACCAACACCGTTACCATTACCGTTACCAAGCCGCAGCAAGACGACACAACCGGCAGATAAGCGAACCACATCCGGCCGAGTCGTCAAGCCACCTGTACGCTTCGCTTGAGGGGGAGCACTGTAGCCGCAGACTCACAATAACAAGCACAGAAGATGTAAAGCAAATCCATTTAATAGAATGTCAGACGGAAGCCTTTTCGATATGAAACAGGGACATAGCTCTGAAAAGAGCTGCCATAATGAAATAAGAATAGATCGATATGAAACAGGAACATAGCACTGAAAAGGGCTGTCGTAATGAAATAGGAATGGAGCTTCGTCAGCATGCAAACAGCATCTTCATTCTTCGCCACCATTCTCAGCTGCGTGTACACATCACTCGTAACAGCGCCACGTTATCGCCATCGCCGCACGCCGCACGCCACGCATCTTCACTGCGTCCGCTCCGTGGTCTGTCGGCCGTCGAAATGGCCGTGCGCAACGAACGTCGCCAGTTTTGTCGCGTGCGTGTTTCCCCGCCCGCACTTCCCCGCGTCGCGAAGCCCCGCGCCGCGTGTTCCCCGCACCGCGTTGCATAGCGACCGCGGGTGAATGAGACACCCGTTGTTCCTCTCTCTTTTGCGTAAGTGACTAAGTTAAGCAACCTATGTTTGTAAATATAATAATTGTAATATATATGATCACTAACTAAAATAAAGTATCCATTCTACGACTGACCATCCTGAGTATAATTTCTCTCCAAGCTTCGCTTCAACCCCACTCGCTAAAATATCATAAATCAAGTGACAACCCTGTCCCTATAGACCCTTTACTGTCTCTTTACATACTGCATCGTCCCTATTTATTGAATAACCCGTCCCTATTGACCCCCCAACCGTACCTAAAAACCCCCGACGCGTACCGAAAAACCTCATAAATGTTAATAAATTTAATAGTCTTATTAAAATATGATTTAATGACTTAAAAAGTCTTTCAATTGTACTTTCATTACGTTATACAGATTCTAGAATAAACACGAACTTCGCAAACAGTTGTATTAATACAAATTTAACCACAAGATAATGTTTATCGATAAAGTTAAACACTTCAATAGCAGGTACCAATATATACAAGCAACTTCAGTCAGAATGTTGCACAGATTACGTATACTTATAAAACCAGGCTGTTTTATGGCAATTCAGTTTAAGGCCTTAAACTGACTTGTTTTTTTTCGTATTACAAATAAAACCAGGCTGTTTTATGGCAATTCAGTTTAAGGCCTTAAACTGACTTGTTTTTTTTCGTATTACAAATAAAACCAGGCTGTTTTATGGCAATTCAGTTTAAGGCCTTAAACTGACTTGTTCTTTTTCGTATTACAACTTATATTAATCTGACTGGAATGACGCTGGCTGTCGCTGGATTGATTGTCTAGGGCTGGTTTGAATGTGACGTTCGGAAACTGACGTAACGGGTTACCGGCTAATTACGGTTTTTGTATGTGAATGAAATATTAGAATTGCTTAAGAATAAGCGTATTTTTATAACAATTGATGAAAATGGAAATAATATAGAAAATGATTATGCAGTTATTTAATCATTTTGAATAAAATATAATGAAAATAGGTACCTATGTAAGTATCGCAACAACATTTATTTCTGAACGAAACTTTTCTTATCAACACACTATTGTGATGTGATCACAGAACACATATACTAGGGATGTGATGGTCTGTCTCAGCCAGCTCGCAAAAAAAGTCTACCTACTTGAAACTTTGAAAAGTACTTGAAAATGTTGAAAGATTTATGTGAAATTCATGGGAATAGTTATTTAAAGGTTTGTATTGCATTGGTGGCAAAGCGACACTCTGACCTTACTTTGTGTTCAAGCTGCTCGTATTCACAGTCAGAATATTTAAAACTTTTTTAATAATGGCGTAAGTAACTAGTTTTAATTTAATACTTATGCTTAATTCAGTGGTTATCTACCTACTTCCTATTACTAAATTACTAAATTGTTTTCATAGAAGTTCACGGGATGAAGTTTCGCGTCGTCGCCGGGTATCATTCCAACAGCTAGAATCTTTATGGGAATTTCTGAATTCTCATAGAGATATGGCTGTTGAATATAATAAATCGGCACAGGCACGCGATTACTCGAGAAGGATGTGGACGTCTGTGTCCGAGACACTAAATTCTCTAGGAGACGGTGCCACCAAAGACTGGAAAGCGTGGTCTAATGTAAGTATTTTTATAATTGTACTACCTATAGTTTTATCTCTTACATTGTATTGCACTATCTTTTAAGTATATTTTTATTACAGTATTGGGTAGACTACAAAGCCAAACTGAAAAGGAGAGTGGCAGCCCTTCGCACTTCTCAGTCTCGGACCGGGGGTGGACCTTCAGAAGTCCTTCCCCTCAATGATCTTGAGCAAAAGTTTTTAAGTTTACTTGGGGAAGGCTTTGGAACTGGGTTGCCTAATACCCAGGTAGACCCTTTCCCAGCTGTAAGTATTTTTTGTAACCTTATTGTATTTTTTTATAGATTACAGTGTAAACATTTTTTTTCTGTATTTTCAGCTAACACAGCCCATAGTACTGTTGAACCTGAGGCTGGACCATCTCATTCAGAAAACCCTCTTCCTCATGCACCTCTTTTAGACCATGATTTTTTTATGGATGAGGGTCTTCAACACCAAGATCCGCTACCGCGAGAAGAGGTACCATCACCACAGCAGGAAGTTAAAGCACCATCATCCTAGCAGGAGGTGTATGAGGATACTAGGAATGTAAAACGTCGACGCAGAGCAAGGCAAGGCACTTTGAGCCAGCAAGCTGCCCGGCGAATACTTGTTGACACAGCTCGGGCTAGATTGATTGTAGAGCAACAAAACTCAGAAACACTTAATCGCATTGCGCAGTCTCTTCTGAGAAATTCGCAGGTGTCACAAGAGATTTTGTATGCTCTTAATAGAATAGCAGCAGTTATTGAAAGGTAAGTAAAAAATCATATACAAAAGATATGTTATATTTTATTTTCAATCAATGCACAGTTTTCTTTGACATAGAACGTGGAACCAATAAATATCCTAAAGAAACGTTAAAGCAGCAGTTATTGAAAGGTAAGTAAAAAATCATATACAAAAGATATGTTATATTTTATTTTCAATCAATGCACAGTTTTCTTTGACATAGAACGTGGAACCAATAAATATCCTAAAGAAACGTTAATTTTCTAGAAATGAATCTACTTACAAAATTACTTTATCAAAAAAATTAATCTACTTACTTACAAATTAACATTATCTGACAAAACTGAAAATTCAGACATATTTATTTAAAGAATACTAATATAATAATTAAGATAACATTATGTACTACTTGTATTACTAAACTAGTTTAAGTATATAAAATAAAAACTAATAAAATGTTTATGGTGATGACATAGTAAGAGATATAAAATACATAACATGACAGAATAATAAAATTGTAAATATTTTAATTTACAGGCCCACGAGATCGGGAAGACCAGAGACGGGAAATGAGGGTACTCCTGACTGATAAGCCTTCACCTAATTCCCTATTACTGCTAGAGGTGGAAGAGGGCTGTTGTTGATCTCCAATGTAAGTACCTCTGTGGACCTGCCTCGATGCTTCTAACATGGCTTCTTCATTAGTGAGTACTTGTACAGGAATATTTGCGCTATTGCAAATGTTATGTAATATTACACAAGCATTTACAATTGATGCTGCTACCGGAGGCGCATAATGTAATACTCTATGTACAAGTAAGCACCTGAATCGAGCCTTCAGAAGACCAATTGTCCTTTCAATGACATTCCTTGTCCGGACATGCACACCTGTGTACTAAGTTTCTGGAGTATCCAATGTTGCACCGGTAACAGGAGTCATCTTGTATTTTCTCAAAGGATATCCAGAATCACCTAAAATCAAAATTTTATGTGTTTTAATTAATCAAGCATTTTTTGCAGGGGTTTTTGTATGGGCAATGGCACATCAAGCTACTGCTATTTGTCAAACTATCACATTTAAACTTTAGTTGATAACATGTATGTTTAAGTTCACATTGCATTATTAGAGTAATAAACAGATTTAGATATTTTGATCCGCCATTGCCTGCTGTACTTTAGTTGTTTCTGATTTCCATATTAGCTGTGCTTAATTACTTTGGTTTTCAAGCAATGTATTTGAGGTTATCTGATATTTAATTTATACTATTGTGTTAAATTAAATGCATTTTCATTAATTTTAATATAAACTTTATTTAGTAACAATGCATTAGAAAAAACTATAAGTATATTCTGTGGTCTCACATACCAAGTAACCATATAGCTTCATTTCTGATAATCTCTTCCATATGTTCCTTTATGGGATGGTTTGCCCAGATAAAAGAGTCGTGTGTAGCTCCTCCAAAACTAGCATCCACGCTAATTATTTGCATATCTGCATTACTGATCTGAAACATTTTTTTGCAGATTAATCTCACAATAAATGAAGACTGAAGAAGAATAGATATTTTAGTTTTGTTTACATATTTTTGTTTTATTTTACTGTTATTTAGTGGTAGTTACATACAATTAAGTTTCAATATTCTGAAGCTAATTTTCTTTTGTTGTTATTAGATAGGTTTTTACTTGTTTAGTTTTTTTTTATATAAAAGTAGGTGCTTATTCACTTTAGTTTCTTAGGTTTTTGGTAATCGGTCTATACGGGCATTTTTTTTAAAGTTTGTACATGGCGATTTGACGCTGTCCTATGTTCTAAATAGCTTTTAATTTAAAACTACATTTATATTTTAAAGAAAGTATTAGTTTGTTAGGTTTGTAGGATGTTAAAGAATCTTAATGTCTGTATTATTATGTTTTTATTCCATTAATTTTAAGCGAAAAATAGAAATTAATGTATCAATTCGTGTGTTTTACCAATGTCCCATCTTGTTATTAAAAGTTTTGATATTCTTGATTTGAATATAAAACGTAATTTTTATTAAGTTTAGGTGTTGTTATAAAGATCGTCAAATGTTCTTTTGACTTAAGTATATTTGTTTACTATTCGGTTGTAATACAAAATTATCTAAATAACTTGTTTCAATACTAAATCTAAAAATTGGTCAAGGTGGAAAATTCCACAATTAATTAGTTACGCAAATATCTCTTAAGGAGCGATTAAAATCCACTACATTAGTTGTTTTTTTCAAACCTAGCAACCCTTTGAAAAAGAAAAAAAAAGTGCGCCATGCGCTCAGTCGTTCAGTTTTGAATTGAAAGTCACAGTTGGTTGCTATGCGTAGGGAGTGTAGCTTAGATTAAAACAAAATGTTTTAATCTAAGGAGTGTAGTTATAAAATTCCACTGATTTACGAAGATTACGTGGTAAGTAAGCTTATTTCACTGTTGTATAGATTATTTTTAAGATTTATGGTCTATCATTTCAGTACATAACAACAATTTGATTAAGTAAGACTTATAGTTTTCACCAAAATGTAATAAAGACTTGACCTAACCTAAAATCCGTTACGTCAGCTGAGAAACATTCACTCAGTGGATGGGTTTTTGTAACTCAGTGGAACAAAAACCTACGTCTACATTCCCCGTAATTATTAATATTTATTTTTATTTATTTGTCAACAAAAATATATTTACAATATTGGTTAGTAGTATCTTAAAGCCTATGTAAAGCAAATGTAAATTATAGCTATTTATCTGTTTTACTAGTAATGTGTTTATCTTATTAATTGTATGAATCTTTTGGTTATTGTCGCTTGAAGAGGAATTTTACTTAGTTGTCAGATCAGCAGTTGAACTAGTAAGCGCCCGCTGCTTCGTTTACATGACTTGTTAGTTTATAAACGACTGTAATAGACTAAAATAGAAAGAGAACATTACATTCGCGAACAGAAATGGGAAAATGAAGCCCAAAATATCTAAACCATACAAAGAAAATAATTTCACAAAAAAAAACAAATTAAATCGATTAAAAATGTCATCAGCCGTCACTCTGCGTGCTATAAATGTAAAATTCGAACACCATTGTTATTATCGCAAAAATGTATTGCATGTAATAATTTAGTTTGTATAACTTGCTAAGACTGTTATAATATCGCTTTTATTTGCGATACCTACTTGTTTTCATGAGTAGAGTAGACCTATAAATTTCGTAAAATTATTTTAGTTTTTTGGGGTACAAAGTGTTTGATGTGAACTATTCCTTACATTTGTCATACACTTCCACTGAGTGATGGTCCCCCTGTTGAGGCAAATCATTTAGGATATTCATTTTATTGTTAATTAAGGAAGATTTGATGTGTTTAATTATGATTAACCTACTTGATTAAAGTATTAAATTAGTTGTATAAGTTTTAATACAGATCTAATTTTATGCTAAATAAACAACTTTATTATGTTAATTTTATCACAGTGTTTCTCAGAGGATAGAAAAAGTTGATTTATTTATGTTTGTTTATTGTTAAAAATTTTTTTTAGACATTTTAGGTAAAAAATGTTTAATTTCTTATAATAAACAATAGTCGTTTATTGTATTTTTCTTTTAATTAACCTATAAACGGGAATAGGTAATGCGTAACGCAGCGGATGTAGATTTCAGGTTACCTACTATCAATTTAAATAGCAATTTTGTCAAGATCTACCTTATTTTTCTCTTATTTTTTGAGTTATTTACCAAACTTAGATCTAATAGAGTCTACCCGAAGAAAGAAAAACACCAATACTATGATTATAATTATTTTAGCCTCATTTTGTCACATACAAACTTTAAAAAAATGCCCATACTTATATTTGTTTCTATTTCTTTTAAGTATTTCTTAAAGTAAGTAAATAAAACTTATCTTACCAACTGGACATTTAATGGGTGATACTGTTTTCTACAATAATATCTCTCCTCATTTTCAACTGGGCGTACTATTGCAACATGTGTGCAATCAATACAGCCTAATACTCCCGGCATTTCAAATTGGTTGTAAAATCTATAAAGATAAATATTAGTTTTACAAAAAAAAACAAACATATTTATTTACAAAAAACATTACAAATGTTTTTCCTTGGTCTTTATCAAATCTATCTATTTCTAATCTATTATTATCGTGTCACTCATCTCATCATTACTCAGAGGTACGCACTACCTATGTAATATGTAGTGTGACACAGAAACATAGATTATCCTACCTACGTTTCTGTAATAACTAGATTTAAATTATCAATTTTCTTGTGCAATAGCATTTTATGGTTTAACTACAACAAGATAATACTACAAACTCATCTCTTCCCTTGGGTTTCGTAAAAGACGACAAACGGACTAAAGACTGCACATACATCCAGCAGCTTGGGTTCCATCCTGATGCTAAGAAAGACTAAGGTGCGGCTCAACCTTAACTCAAGCTCAACAGCTTAGCCACTGACGAACTGTCTACCTTTCCTCTTACTGCTGGAACATTGTAATAAAGCAACAGACTTACCATTTTTAAGTATTAATATTGTACCTACCTAAAGAGTTGAATGTGTTGATGTGTGGTAAGTAATTTTCAATAAACCTGACTCTTACCTTATTTTATTATTAGTTCTCTCCTCCAAAGTTCTGGGAAATTTTATATATTTTGCCTGCATCTGAGGCAAATTTAATAGTTTGGTTATTTGCTTTATTATCACAGATACAGTAGGCTGTGCTACAGAGTGTGCTGATATATCACCAACTGGGCGTTGGTAAGACCCCGTAGCGAAAAACGATAATGCTATTAGCACCTGCAAGAACAATTATTATACATTAGAAACAGAGATTGATTACTTAGGTACTTAATTATGCGATAGTGACAAAAATTACACACCTTTCTTTCAAGTGCTATATCCGATGCCTTTGTAGGCCTAGCCATATGAGGTCTTAGGTCGTCACACAGATTGTTCACTAATTGTTTGCTTAATATATAACGTTTTATAAACTGCACTTCATCTATCTGCACTTCATCTATACTAAAAGGGTCACTGAGATCACGAAGAAGTCGTCTTTGAATTTTCGTACTATTGTTTTGTTGTGAAGCATCACTTTCGAGAAATTCAAACATTTCCAATTCATCACACATTTTTTTGAAGTTTTAGTTTGTCTTACAGTTACAAAATTATAATACAAACAGATGTTTATCATAAAAATAAATCAAAACTAGTCACTAAAAGCTAATCAAAGTAGGCTTAAACTGAATGGTTTACTTGACATCAGTGTTTACAAGATAAACACGCTATGAAATGTCAGATTAAAGCTCGTAATACGCATTTACCAGCCAATTTCCAAGGCAGAAGCCGGCCAAGTGACACGTGATTGCTGACTGGCTGGTAATAGGAGTTCATAATACAGCTAAACAAGGCAGTTCAAAATAAGGCGTAAAATGGCTGGAATTAAGAGCTTGTAATACGGCCCTGGAATGTTGTTTTGACAATTTATATCAACTTTCATGTCAAATAAGTGTTGTCAGTACAAAAAGTAACTATTCTACTATACAGTCTTGCCTTTTAATAGGCTATGGTTAGTATATTTTCAGAGTTACTAGCACGATTATTTCAATCCCGATTTTTTCCCTATTCACCCCTCGATTCCTATTCACCCCGTTTGACGGGTGTCCATGTCTACAGCTTCCTCATTCGATATAGAGAAATTCTAAGCATGCCATATTTTTGTGCATATTATGTGCAATCAAACGTTTCAGTCCTAATTTTTGTGCCACCACAACTTCGTTACTATGAGTTGTTTTATGTGTGTAAGCTGGAGACACATGTCACCAGCTCGCACACGCCCGTTAAGACAAACCAGTGAGGTTAGGGTTTTGGACTATAGCTAGAAATTTTGTGCATAATTTGTGCACTAGGAACAAAAAAAACTAACCATCACACTCAAATACTGTTGAAACTACGATCATAAAACTGTGTGCGAGCTGGAGACACGGGTCTCCAGCTCGCACAGCTGTATCTTCGTAATTGTTCAAGCTACGGTTATGAATTATACCTCAAAATTTTGTGCAGAATTTGTGCATAAGGCACAAAAAATTTCAAAACTTTAACTCAAAAGGTTTTTGAGCTACGAACCGATAAGTATGTGTAAGCTGGTGACACGTAACACGGGCTAACACATGGTGAATTATTGTAACTATATAAGATAGCGCTTCGTTTTAAAGATCAAATAATACGTTATAATTTGTGCACACACGAGGCAAAATTTCAAATCTCTGGGCCTCTTACTTTATAAATTATAAGCCAAAAACTGTTTTCCCGCCAAAAAATTCATAATAATGGCTCGGAAGCGGCTAAACGCGCGCCGACCGCGCCGTTGCCGTTCCGTGCGCTACACTATTGCAATCGAGTTTGAACTTGAGAGCTAGCTCAATTTAGTGTCATTTTAATTTGCGCTCTCGATCGTTTCGTTTCTATACCGAGAATTTTAGACTAGGAGACTGCTGATATAGGAAATTGGTTAATTTAAAATAAAAGCAGTCTATTTTATTTATGAATGTTCATAAGATATCGCTATGCTTAGTTTTAAGTATTAACAATAACCTCATTAATATGATAAGTAGTGATAAAATTAGTCTGCCTGTATGTTTTTATTACCACGTTTTTATTAGGTAGCTTTCTCGTTTATTTGTTTATTTATTTGTCGACAAATGCAAACGATTTTATACTAGCTTCCCGATGACCTAGACTTGCAACTTTGAACATAGGTCAGAACAGGATGACAATGCAATATTATGGTGTCATTGAGCTGATCTGATGATTTAGCCGGAAGAAGGCCACAGGATCTCTGTAAGACAACCATGAAACCCCATTCAGGCTCATTTGATTAGTTTTGATGAGCACTCTGACGGGAGACGACTAGACGAGGTCCATGGTCTGATGATGAACCCGAAGGAAGGCCACAGGAACTCAGTATTGAAACCATGCAACCCCATCAAGTTTGGGCTCGTTTGATTCATCTTGACGATTACTCTGTTAGAAAAAAGGGTCCAGGGTCTGATGATGGAGCCAGAAGAAGGCCACAGGAACTCGGTATTGAAACCATGCAACCCCATCGAGTTTGGGCTCGTTTGAATCGTGTTGACGAGTACTCTGTTGGGAAATAGTGTTTAGGGTTTGATGATGAAGCCGGAAAAAGCCCACAGGAACTCTATAACAAAACCATGCTACCCCAACGAGTTCGGGGTCGTTTGAATCGCCTTGACGAGTACTTTATCGAGAAATAGTGTTCAGGGTCTGATGATGGAGCCGGAAAAAGGACACAGGAACTTTATAATAATACCACACAACCCCATCGAGTTTGCGCTCGTTTGATTCGTCTTGACAACTACTCCCAAGAATTTTTAGTTATGGCACGTTAACTAAAAAACAGTTACTACGCTACGATAACTAAACCATCAACCATTCTGACAAGGGGTCGGTCAGCCATCAACACATAGAAGAATTGGTAACTTGCAAACTTTTTAACTTGTAAATAGAAAAAGTAAGAATTACTTACTACTGGTAAAATGAAAATTTGAAATAGCTTTATTAAAAATAATAAAAGTATCTTTTTTTTCGTTATCTGTGGATTGGGTTTGAAATAGGTACATATAAAATTTAACATCTACCTACTTACTAGCATTTGAAAATAACTTTAGGTACTTACTCATAAGATAACAAAGATCTAGGTGATCTACTGCGGATGGACAACATCTACACAAAGAAGCCATAACTGGAGGTTAGTATAGGTAAGCAGCAGAACGATTAGATAGAACACAATTAAATTAATTTTTATTATAGTTCTTTTTCTATAGAATTTACAATAATGACGAAAAAGGCCGGCGCACAGGAAGATGCGCGTAATAAAATGCCCGCTTGCAAAGTGTTAAACTATAGCTACATAAATTTAATATCGGTGATAACAGTATCGACCATATCTACGGACTATTAAAAATTCATGCAATATCGTGTTTTTTTCCACTATATAGTTTCAGAACGCATCGAACGTTTATAATAATTTTATTTTAATAAACTTTTACAAGCACATTTGTTTGTCAAAAACTACAGATTAATGATAACTCAATAAATATCAGGGATACGGTACAATATTCTTGAATTCGATCACGTACAATATAGTGATCTCAACGCACACCGCATTCCTGACGCGATATAGTGTTTTCCAAAATAGGTATAGTTTCAGAACGCATCGATATCGGATTTGACGATATTGATGCAATAAATACGTTTCAGTAACCTTATACGATTTGTATCGCCTACTCCTAATTTTATCGGAAAAAATGGAAGAGGTGATTGCGCTTTATTACATGTCGGCAAATAATTACTATTTATTGCATCTTTATTATTTTTATTAATTATTAATTCGTAATATTGTATTACTTTTAATACTTTATCGTTACTCCAATCCATAATTATCGAAACAGAATAATATCGATAGTCGTATTTGCAACACGCTCACACCTCTAGTTGTCTAGCAGTCACAAAGTAACTTGTATATACGGCTAGCAGTCAACTAAAGTGTGTGAAGGAAATGTGGCCGCACGAACATTGTCGCGACAAAATCCTTGATGTGCGGCAATTTACCAACAGCGCGCCGCGTCAACGCCATGATACAACGCGCTAACGCGAAGTGTTTGGCCAGACGTGTCGCGAAAACGCAAATCTTCGCGCTAGCGCGATAATGTGGCCCTAGCATTACATTGGGATGCCCCAGCAGACTAATCGCAAAGTCATCGATCGCCATAGAGTACATTTATTTTTATTTATTTATTTACATTTAACCATGGGAAGTAATACAATCTAATATTAAAATAAATTACTTTCAATGGTTAAAATTTATTCTGTGACGGTCGATAGCGATTAGTTTGCTGGAAAGCATCCGTTCTTTATCGAATTAGGCTCAAGTATTCAACCATTTTGTCGTTCTGCACTCCTCCATAATGTTTATCATTATGCCAAATCTAATTATTTAATTGTCTCAACAACAAAAAATAACTAAGACATTCGTGTGTGAGATAACTAAAATAAAAAGTTGGGTAGGTTATTAGGTACCTATAGTAAAACTAAATTAGTCGCGTCGCGCATCGCTTTAACAGACGGCTCCTAGTCTAAAAGTGGCAATAGTGTAGCGCACGGAACGGCAACGGCGCGCTTAGCCGCTTCCGAACCATTATTTTGAATTTTTTGGCGGGAAAACAGTTTTTGGCTTATAATTTATAAAGTAAGAGGCCCAGAGATTTGAAATTTTGCCTCGTGTGTGCACAAATTATAACGTATTATTTGATCTTTAAAACGAAGCACTATCTTATACAGTTACAATAATTCACCATGTGTTAGCCCGTGTTACGTGTCACCAGCTTACACATACTTATCGGTTCGTAGCTCAAAAACCTTTTGAGTTAAAGTTTCGAAAATTTTTGTGCCTTATGCACAAATTCTGCACAAAATTTTGAGGTATAATTCATAACCGTAGCTTGAACAATTACGAAGATACAGCTGTGCGAGCTGGAGACCCGTGTATCCAGCTCGCACACAGTTTTATGATCGTAGTTTCAACAGTATTTGAGTGTGATGGTTAGTTTTTTTTGTTCCTAGTGCACAAATTATGCACAAAATTTCTAGCTATAGACCAAAACCCTAACCTCACTGGTTTGTCTTAACGGGCGTGTGCGAGCTGGTGACACGTGTCTCCAGCTTACTCACATAAAACAACTCATAGTAACGAAGTTGTGGTGGCACAAAAATTAGGACTGAAACGTTTGATTGCACATAATATGCACAAAAATATGGCATGCTTAGAATTTCTCTATGTCGAATGAGGAAGCTGTAGACATGGACACGTTTGACGGTATGTTTGTCTATTTCTCTTTTATACTTACACCAATAGAAATACATGCTTTGCTAGTAAAAATACCTCGATTTGACCTGGCCAAGAGTAAGTTAATTTATAAGTAACATTATCAATGTCAGTATTGGAATATAGAGCTGTTATTAGGACCAAAATCACAGAAAACAATTAATAAAGACCAAAATGCTGTACGTAGGTAGGTACTACGCTTCTACGAAAAAGAAAAGTAGGTACTTTTGTTTTGACAGCTATTTGACATGTCACATGACGTTGACAGATTACCGCCTGCGATCAATGATGTTACAATAAAAAGAGGTAGATGTGTTACATGTGCCAAAAAGTGGCAACAGAAAACTATGCTAATTGGCTTACCTTAAGCGTAGTCTCACAAAAGCGTTAGCAGTGTTGACACTTTGACAGTGTCAGTTTGCATGTATTTGTTTCTGAAAATTAATTAAAAATATGCTGTCCTGTGTCATGCGAACTACATAAAAGGTCATGAAATTATATATCATGAGTGGCATGAGTGAGTTTAAATTTTAATTGATTTAAGTTCTTATTATTTATCAACTACAAAATGTCAGAATAAATTGTGTCATAAAAATATAGAGTGCGACAGCAAATTGACATGTAATTCGAAATGACACAGCGCTACATGTATCTGTCTTGTTTACGCTCTTACTAGTTGTCATGCTATCTTGCTCACACTTTAGAATACGATCAAGTTAACTCGGCAGATGCGGCCATATGAGATCATCGACTAGAAGTGACAAGTTACCTCGGCCGTATAACATCGTAATATTATGAACGTCAGGATTGAGGAGCCACCCCTAATTTTTAAATAAAAATCATACCATCAATTAGTAGTATAAAAAATAATTTTGTAGGACAAATTCTGGAATTTGTAGTATAATACTTTCTAAGGTACATCAATATAAAGCTGGCTCCTCAATCCATACAGTATGGATTGAGGAGCCACCCTAGAACTCGGGAAGTAATGAAGTTACTTTTTTGAAAATTTAGTATGTTTTAGTAGGTATTTTGTAGGTTATCTACAAAAAATTTCAGTGCGGTACTGCCGAAATTAAATAAAATACAATAGTTTTGTTGTGGCTCCTCAGCCCGTATACAAAAGCGTAAATTCCTATGAAATTGATCCACATATTAATATATTCGAACTAATGGACAATTAGTGGGATGTATGCTTGAATTTGTAGTATAGAAATAAAATAGCAAGATTAAGTAAATTCGCTAAAAAAACCACATTTCATCTGGCTCCTCAATCCAGACACTTGCATTTAAATAATTGACTGTATCTATCTAACTATAGAAGATAATCAAAAGCTTTATATGCCAATATTTAGTAGAAATTTCTACTAAATATCTATGTACAAAATAACATTGTACAATTTGGTCAAAGGAAGTTACAATGATTATTCGATATTCCATACAATTCACTATATAGGGTGACCATATCGATACTGGCAAAGAGAATAAAAATATGGTTAAGTACCCGTATTAAGGTAGCGTATTGTATGTTTTTCTTCTTATGTAAGTACAAAACGTTATGCGTACGTTTATTAATTAAATAATTAATTAATTATTTTATTTATTTATTTCAATAATAAAATGTTATGCGTACGTTAACTTAAAGTTAATGAGACAGCGTGGGAAAGCCTGTTCCCAGCAGTGGGACGTGTAAGGTTGTAGATGATACTCATGGGGTATTTCCGACTGCTGATACAATTGATTATTAAAATGAATACCTACAACTCTTCATACTCTAATTTTTGAACACGACCAGAAATTCAATTTATCACAATTGCGGAAATATAGCATTTGTTTAAGTTTATACAAAACATAAACAGAATATTATTGTACAAATTTTCATGAAACTAACTTAGTTCTGGTAAAGAATCATAGATGGCTCTTTTATTTATTGATTCCTAAATTTTGTTGATTCCTAAATCACGCAAACAGGTTTACATTCTAAAAATTCTTAAGCAAAATGTAACACTTTATCTAGCTTTCGATCACTACTAATAAACCATACATGTTTTTGTGGTTTTGATTGAATTCTCAACCTCGACCTTTTGATTAATTATAGTAAGTACTTACCTATATTAAAAACTGATGTAGTAATAAAAAAACTAACTAATTAACAAACTAAATATAAAAATAAGAAAACCTGAACTATTAGCATCATAGGATGTAAACTAAAGATTGCGTGGAAAGAGTGCTATATCGTTGTTGTTGCTGAGCTGACGTAAATTAACTATGTCGCGTAGCGGTGATAGAATACTACCACCCTCTTGGGTGACGTAAAAAGGCAACTTTCAGACTAAAGACTGCACATACATACATCCAACAGCACAGAACGGCGATAGGCACATCACCTGTCATGCTGAGCACATCAGCACTCGCTATTTATTGAAAAGTGGACTACGGTAAAGGACTGCTTTAATTTGCTGTCCTTATTGCCTAGTCTCTGTCTAACCTTTCGGGGATAATAGTCGTGATTATATGTTAGTATGTGTTTGTACCAACTAATTAAGTTTTCATGGAACATTATCAAAATGCCAAGACAAAATATAGAAATTTGGAGTCATTTTTAAAACTGTAGAAAAACATTATCTTTTAAAGGAACTACCTACCTACGACTAATTAAACATTTTTAAAATATTTTGAAGTACAACTTATGATTTTAATGAACCTTTAATAGAAAGGAGTAAAAATGTTGGTATAATATATAAAAGTCGAAATCACTTTCATGTTTAAATCTTCGAATTGGCAACATTACGCTAGAGCCGAGTAATAAGCGTATATACCTACCAGACTGTTGAAAACCGATGTTATTGTCATCAGATCAGATCAGATCATTTATTTGCATAGAATAGGTTAACAAAGGTGTTACATAAGATCTTATTAGTGAATATAATGCTCCATTCTGTCAATAATAATTAACATGCAAAACTTGAGTCTAAGAAATCCTTAATACTATAACAACATTCATCTATCATCCATTTCCGCAATTGCCTAGTCATAAGGTTTAAAGGTCCGTCTTTAAATTGTTTCGGAATTTTATTATATATTTTAATACACATGCAATAACAGCTTTTTTCAACAGCGGTTTACAACAGTGTGGACAGTTGTTTGCAACGAAAGGAGACCCAGCGTTTTATGCTTAAGTTGTATACCTACTTTTTTAATTTTTAATCTGTAATTCATTATCATCTGGCAATATCTGTCAACTAATGACAGTTGTACAGCCGCTAGCTGTAAAATCAAACATACTTGTGACGGAAAACATCAACGGCGGTTGTAAACTAAGTGGAAGCCTTGTTTTCAACAAGTGTGGACGGAACACAACGGCGGTTGTAAACCAGCCTCCGCCAAGGTGACTTGGTGAGGAGGCTTGTTTACAACAGTCTGGTACACGCTTTTTGTGCGTTACAAGCAGCGTTGCCATTTTTAGCAGGATCCTGCTTATTTAGCATTTTTAAGAGTAAAATTTATGCTACTTGCAGCAGGATGTTTAGCATTATCGTAATTTTTTTTCATATTTGGACATATTTCTGTAAAACTGTTGTTATTATTTTAATTCTTTCTTCCAGAATCATAAATCCTACAATAATTTCTACGTACATAAGCAACAAATCTACTTATTTAAATAGCCCTATTGGCATCCCTTCTTTGATATACATACTTAAATAGTGTAATTAAACAAAATTTGATTCACTTGATTAATAATAATTTTGTATCTTTATTGTACGTACATTAATATAAATGAACCTGGCTTTTTTCAGTAACCACGTTGTATGTAGGTTGAAGATAGCGGTGATATTTGTAATTTGTTAGAGGCAGTGGCAACACTGCTTAAGTGGTTTACAACAACGTCCACACAGCGGACCGCCCGCCAGAGGGATCGCAGCAAGTTTTTAAAACGCTCCCGCAAACCAAGGTCGTGGAAAGTTCAACCGAAATTTCGTTGCAAACATCTGTTGTAAACCGCTGTTGAAAACTTCGGTTTACAACAGTCTGGTACACGCTTTAAGGAAAGTTCATTGCGTTATTTTAACTTATCACTTTATGAGAATATTTTAAACGTACGTGTCTAAAACGACTACTTTAATATATTTTTAAATATAGGAAAAGCAAAGAGATTGATCTCATACAGTCTTAATATAACGTTATACGTAATTTGTGTTATGCATCATTAGCATTTTTTGTCAAATAAAAGCTGTAATATAAGTGGCAACTTATTTCTTTACTTTCGAACTGGTGTCTCCGTTTTACTGGAGGGCGGGTAAATAATGCTAGGCGCAGTGGACTGTATGAGCGGGGGCGGTTATCACATATATAAATAAATAGGAAGGGGCAGTTTGAACGAAGGAAGCGAAGGGCGGCGGTTACGGCCTTCAAGTGTTCCCCTGCGTGAAATAAGCAGCAACACTAACCTGGTAATCGGCGTCTTCAGCACCCTGGATTCTGGCAGCTAGCTACGGCGGCGGTGTGTGGCATGGACTCGCGCGGGCGGAGAGCGGTAAGCGGCGGTAGCGGCGGCGGTGTTCGCGGCGGCGGTGAAAAGCGAACTAGCGGGAGCGGGCGTTCAGCTCAGCGGTGAATTCGCAACTGTCAGATGACAGTCAGAGGAATGCTGGGGCGCGCCGAGAATCGCTTGTGCGGACGGTACACCGATAACCATTTATGGTGCTACTACCCTCTCACACAAGGAGACAAATAAAAGCACGCAAACACGAACTTTAACTTTTTTCATTGATTTCAAAGTATAAAAAGTGTAATTCATTAGATTATTTTATTTATTCATGAGGTTTGGCTCAATAATCTTTGATGCCAGTGCCGTAAAATATACAAAATAACAGATGCGGATAGTAAATGACTTAAACAAGTCTAACTTTGATTCCTTTTTAAACAATTTTGAACACAACAGTTAAGTAATAAAGTAATTCAATTATTTTAACAGAACGTATACACTGATAATAAAGCGTGAGGCGCATACAGTAAGTTTATTTGTGTATTAATTATAGTTATCTAACATACAAGATCAGAAAAATGATTGAACGATGCAAAGTGTTAAAACCAAGGAACATAAATACAAACATACATATAATTACTACTATTATTCCCGAAGGGTTAGTCAGAGACTAGGCAATTAGGACAGCAAAAGCAGTCCTCTACCATAGTCCATTTTTCACCAAATAGCGACTGCTCATATGTCAAGTGTAAGTTATATATAAATATTTTTTTTTATAAAAGAGGGAGGCAAACGAGCAGGCGGGTCACCTGATGGAGAGTAATCACCGCCGCCCATAGACACCCGCAAATCAGAGGAATCGCAGACGCGTTGCCGGCCTTTAAGGGAGGAATAGGTTTAAGGAAGGAATAGGAATTGCGAAGAGGGTGGTGGGGGAGGGGCCTCCGGAACCCTCACTGGTCGGACGAAACACAACAGCACCAAGTGCCATTATTTCACGCCGAATATTCGTGAAAGGGTGGTATTACGTCGGGCGAGCCGGCCCAATGCGTGCTGCAACGCAGCGTGGCTCTACCACTCAATCAGTGTCACTCATTTAGCACCACCCAGGGGTCACGTGTAGGGTCTCAGGGGTAAACCTAGGAACGCGAGTAACTTTAACCCCCAAAATTACTTTTATAAGAATCAATAGTAAAATGTATTGATTAGACTTCATTATTTATAAGGTTCGGCTCAAAAGTTCTTGATGCCAGTGCTGTAAAGTATTACAAAATGGCAGATGTGGTAGATAGGGCATGATAAAAGTTTTTCTTTAATTCCTTTTAAAATGTTTAAACAAAATTTAATAGGTACGAAGTATCTTTTAGATATTTGTTTACATTAATTAGGCTGTAATTTTATTCAAACAATGTATTTTATTTCTCAGATTCAGATCTTATATATCTGTCATCAGAAATAGGATCTGATAAAAGTTTAACGTTTTAAACCCTTACCAAATTAGTCCAGTGTAGTGTAGCTTTTAAAAATGCAAAGCTATGTATTTATCCAATATCATCGATAAGTATTAGCAATTGTTAAGTTACAAATTAAAAAAGTGTCGAAAAGAAAGAACAAAATTTGCGTTAAAATTATATAAATAATATTTATAACATTATAATTGTTAAGTTCATAATAATATATATTTTGTTAAAATTAAATGTAAAGAACAATTTGTCCTGTTTTCATTCATATAACATGGTCACCCTTAGTGAATTGTATGGAATATCGAATAATCATTGTAACTTCCTTTGACCAAATTGTACAATGTTATTTTGTACATAGATATTTAGTAGAAATTTCTACTAAATATTGGCATATAAAGCTTTTGATTATCCTTTAAAGTTAGGTAGATACAGTCAATTATTTAAATGCAAGTGTCTGGATTGAGGAGCCAGATGAAATGTGTTTTTTTTAGCGAATTTACTTAATCTTGCTATTTTATTTCTATACTACAAATTCAAGCATACATACTACTAATTGTCCATTAGTTCAATTATATATTAATATGTGGATCAATTTCATAGGAATTCACGCTTTTGTATACGGGCTGAGGAGCCACAACAAAACTATTGTATTTTATTTAATTTCGGTAGTACCGCACTGAAATTTTTTGTAGATAACCTACAAAATACCTACTAAAACATACTAAATTTTCAAAAATGTAACTTCATTACTTTCCGAGTTCTAGGGTGGCTCCTCAATCCATACTGTATGGATTGAGGAGCCAGCTTTATATTGATGTACCTTAGAAAGTATTATACTACAAATTCCAGAATGTGTCCTACAAAATTATTTTTTATACTACTAATTGATGGTATGATTTTCCTTTAAAAATTAGGGGTGGCTCCTCAGTCCTGACGTTCATGTAATATTTAGTGAGTATAGCGCATGCTCAGGTTTTCGTATGTACGACGCTTCGGTCCATTATTGAAATCATATTAGTACTGACATAACCTATCTACCTCTTTTTAATATAATATCATTGCCTGCGATCACGAAAGTTGCTATAATTTGTTATTTAAAATAAATTCTACATGAAAACTATTCATTTATTTGAAGAAAATCATTTCGAATAAGCTTATTCCATTAATTAGCTATATTTTGGTATTGTGTACATGGTGTTGACATTTTCTCCATACAAAATTAAACATCTCCTTTCCGTATTAAACCAAAAGCACACATATTTAAGACTAGAATTAGAGATTTACAATCATTTATTAGCATTTTCAATAGAAACAAATCAAATATTGCATGGTAAATTGCTAATAATCATCACGAAACCAGATTAACAAAACTTACGTAAGAAACGATATTCCAGGCACTTGTTACTCACTTCTATTACTGCAATGTTTGATTGAACAACTTGTTGTTCAATTAAGCCCAACGGAATAATATGTTCACCTATAATATTCACATAATCAACTAAAAAAACAAATAACTATTTGGTAGGTAAAATAATGACAGCGATTTGTTTGGGGCCAAGTGTCGCTGGATTCATGTAAAACGTTGCACAGTTTCACCGACACGGTCCTTTCATCCTATGTTTTGTCTTTCTTTTACTTAGGGTTTAGCGAGTGGGGTTGAAGCGAAGCTTGGAGAAAAATTATACTCAGGATGGTCAGTCGTAGAATGGATACTTTATTTTAGTTAGTGATCATATATATTACAATTATTATATTTACAAACATAGGTTGCTTAACTTAGTCACTTACGCAAAAGAGAGAACAACGGGTGTCTCATTCACCCGCGGTCGCTATGCAACGCGGTGCGGGGAACACGCGGCGCGGGGCTTCGCGACGCGGGGAAGTGCGGGCGGGGAAACACGCACGCGACAAAACTGGCGACGTTCGTTGCGCTCGGCCATTTCGACGGCCGACAGACCACGGAGCGGACGCAGTGAAGATGCGTGGCGTGCGGCGTGCGGTGATGGCGATAACGTGGCGCTGTTACGAGTGATGTGTACACGCAGCTGAGAATGGTGGCGAAGAATGAAGATGCTGTTTGCATGCTGACGAAGCTCCATTCCTATTTCATTACGACAGCCCTTTTCAGTGCTATGTTCCTGTTTCATATCGATCTATTCTTATTTCATTATGGCAGCTCTTTTCAGAGCTATGTCCCTGTTTCATATCGAAAAGGCTTCCGTCTGACATTCTATTAAATGGATTTGCTTTACATCTTCTGTGCTTGTTATTGTGAGTGTGCGGCTACAGTGCTCCCCCTCAAGCGAAGCGTACAGGTGGCTTGACGACTCGGCCGGATGTGGTTCGCTTATCTGCCGGTTGTGTCGTCTTGCTGCGGCTTGGTAACGGTAATGGTAACGGTGTTGGTGGTAAAATGGTAACTGTTTTCTGTATGGGTACGTCGAAGTTGAGTTCTTGTTCTTGTAAAACGTATGCGGGCTTCAACCGGTCTATGGATATGTTTGCTTCACGGTGAGGTAGCTTGATGGTAAAAAATTTGCTGTTCCGATCCATGACTTGGTAGGGACCTTCATATGGTGGCTGTAGTGGCTTTTTCACGGCATCTGTTCTGATAAACACGTGCGTGCATGTACTTAGGTCTTTATGCACAAACATATGTTTATTGTTGCTATGGTGTGAAAAATCTGCAGTCGGCTTGTTTGCTTGAATGGTGTCGCGCAATCTTTCGACGTAGGTATAATCCATCGCAGTAGGTATGTTAGTACTTGCGGTAAAAAATTCGCCTGGCAATCGCAAATGGTAGGTAACCGTAGGTAAGTTCGGCTGCGCTGACTGCCGTGTCTGTGCGTAAGGCTGCTCGTAAGCCTAATAGAACTGTAGGTAGTTCATCTGTCCACTTAGTTGAAGCGGCGCGAGTCTTGCGCGTAATGCGTTCTTGAGTGAGCGGTGCCAACGTTCGACTATTCCGTTTGCCTGTGGGTGATAGGGCGTTGTACGTGTTTTCGCTATTCCCATTTCTTTCATTAGGTTGGTGAACAGCTGACTCTCGAATTGTCGACCTTGGTCACTTGTAAGGGTTTCTGGGCAGCCGAAGCGTGTGATCCAGTGTTGGTAGACGACTTTCGCTACTGTGTCTGCTGTAATGTCGTCCGTAGGTATTGCTTCGGGCCATCGGGTCGCTCTGTCTATCATCGTGATTACATAACGTTGGCCGTTTTCTGCAGTAGATAATGGGCCAACGATATCGACATGCAAATTTCGGAATCTGTCAGCTGGCGGGAATGATGAAATAGGTGAAACTGTATGACGTTGTATCTTGCTCTTTTGACATGGAATGCACGCTTTTGTCCATTTGCCGATGTCTGCGTTCATTGATGGCCAAAAGTACTTCTTTGTGACGAGCTTGCGTGTAGTACGGGTGCCGGGATGACTCACGTTGTGAATAATGTTGAAAACTTGCCATCTATGTTCTGTAGGTATATACGGGCGAACGTAGGGCGTAGACGTTTCACAATATAGGTCGAGATCAGTGTCAGGGATAGTTATTTTCTTGATTGAGATGTTGCTTGAGTTTTGAGATGCTAGTTGCGATATGCTGCTGTCTCGCTCTTGCGCGTTGGCTATATCTGCGTAGGTTATTGTTTCCGGGCACGATATTGTTTCTATGCGGCTGAGTGCGTCGGCGACTACATTTTCTTTTCCACTTATGTGTCGTATGTCTGTGGTGAATTCGCTTATGAAAAGACATTGGCGAGTCCGGCGCGGCGTTTCGTTTGCCGTTTGCGTTTTAGACATAGCGTAGGTAAGCGGCTTGTGGTCGGTGAAAATAATGAGGTGGCGGCCTTCAAATGTTTTTCTGAAATGCTTGACTGCCATGTAGATAGCTAGTAGCTCTCTGTCGTAGGTCGAGTATTTCTTCTGCGCGGTTGAAAATTTCTTTGAGAAGTATCCTAATGGTTGCCATTGGTCGTTGTAATGTTGTTGTAGCACGGCACCGGCTGCGTTATCGGAAGCGTCGCAAAATAACGCGAGTGTCGCATCGTGGGATGGGTGTGCGAGTAAGGCAGCGTTTATAATGCTTGTTTTGCAGTCTATAAATGCTTCCTCCGCTTCGGTATTCCATTCGATGGTGGTCTTGTCGCGTATTTTCGTATTGTGTAGGTACGAGTTTAATGGTGCTTGTATGGCTGCGGCGTTCGGAATATGTTCACGGTAAAAGTTTAACATTCCGAGAAAACGCCTGAGTTCTTCTATGTTCTTTGGCTTCGGGTACTCCGTGATGGCTTGGACTTTGTGCAGCGGTGGTTGTTCCCGCCAAAGCCGGGACGGACTCAGCGGTTGTTGACGACCGCGTCCGCCTGTCTGCCGCGGCGCCACCGCTGCGCGAGCCGCCGCCGCTAGCTTGGTGAGCCGCGCGCGCCGACCAGTCTGTTTGCTAGCTAATGCGAGACGCACACAAATTACGCGCGCTGGTATCTACCCTTATTATAGTGACTCCTGAACCTAAAGTGAAGAGCTCGACCTAAACGCCCTTAACCAGTGCCCCTAGTGAACTGTTTAGTGAAGTGACTGTGCGCCAGGAACCAACCTACATCGCCGCCCCTCAAGCCTCGCCGCCCGTGGTCAGCTCGCACGACGGTTCCTGACTCATCATCCCTGTAAGTACATCCTTCCTTCAGCCTTCCTGCCTTCAGCCCATTAACTCCGCCGCATGTTGGTGCCTTAAGCGCCAACATTTCTGGTCATCTTCGAACCGGTAATATTAATGCCGGCGACCTTCCCGTAACAAGTATTCTTTTACCATTTCACCATAACTTGGTCTCACGTTCCATCAGCTCCTTTAATTACAGTCCACTAAAAAATAATCGTTTCCGCCCATAATCTAATTTGTGCCATCATTTCGGAATTCATTTGTTCACATAACTTTACCCTGCCCCAATAAAAATTTGGTGAGGTAGGTATAATTTGTTTGTGGTAGGATTGCGACCACACAACATCCGAATTATCTTGACGCAATTATTTCTGCATGTTGTTTTTATGTTGCTTTCGTGTATGCATCCGGTATTCTGAACCAGGATCACAGATCTATGGTGTCATACAATGTTGTTGTGCCTAATTCGTGCTTGAAATAATAATTCAGCTCAGTTACTTTACCTTTGCCTTTTTCATGCTACGTTTGGCTACCGTTTGGCTACAGATTTAGTTAATTGTATGGTGCCTGGTATTACAACAGCTAAGCTAATTTAACACTGCATAAAATAATTCGGCTCAGTTATTTGGCCTTTATTTTAATTTTTTCATGCTATGTTTATCGGCTGCAGGTGTATTTTTCTTACATAATAATACAACAAGATTTAATTTTTTTTTTGAGTGTTAATTTTTAATTTTATTGTTTTGATTGTTGCCTTTGCGAACGGCTCATTTCTTGTGCGTGCTCACCACATGAGCTTAGTGTTTCATAATTTTGAATCAGTTTTTTAAAAATCGCTTACGGCTATTTGCGTGCGTCGCCTTCGCTTCTACACATGTTTGCCCACTTGTGGGACACACATACAAAGTGTCCCAATTTTTATTTTATTTTTTATTAAGTTTTTATTGTTTTTTTTTTTTTGCGACGGAGTCGTTCTTCGCGCTCGTTTCCGCTACAGGTCTGCCCAACTGTGGGCTACGTACAACGTATCCCACACTTTATTTTTATTAGATTTTTTTTTTCCTTTCCTTTTCTTAACGCTTTCCGGCTGATTGGATGCGCCGCCATCGACTACGCATGCGCTTGCCCACTAGTGGGCTACGGATGACGTGATTTTTTTGTTGTTTTTTTCCTTTTGCGGTCGGCTAATATTACGTACGCGCGTTCAATAAACACAGACATACACACACACGTGCGTTTGCCCACCCGTGGGCCATATACAAGGCGTCCCAACTTAGTTTTGCTTTCTTTATTGTTGCGTTAATTTTAGCCCATTTGCCCTTACCTTAGTAAACAAATACCTCCAGCCCAACTATAGAATATATACAGGGTGTTGTTCTTTTTACTGCCTTTAAATTTGTTTAATTTTTTATTTTTTATTATTTTTTTTGTCTCCTTTTATTCGTCGCGATGCCGACCAAGTCACAAGCCGCGATATTTAGGGAGGCCGCCAAAGCTTTACACCAGCTCCTAGAGATGGGATCACTGATCATTGCTGGCGACACCAAAATTTCCATAACGGAATTCAACGTGCGTTTCGCACAGATACAGGGCATAAAGGAGAAGCTGGACTTAGTGTATTATAGCATTCTTGACGAGGAGGACCTGGACGAGAAGACCGAGAAGGCATACACTGAGAACCACACAAAAGCCTCCGGGGCGTACCTTGGGATTCTTGTGGCTAGGGAGGAAATCTTACCCTCTTCCACGTCATCCCCAACCCATAGCGCTCAGCCCAGTTTCGGCGTCAATACGCCCACAGCCGTCCTCCCCAAGATAGCGCTGCCCAGGTTCAGCTCAAAAGTGGAGGACTGGCCTTCCTTCATTGCGCTGTTTAGGAGTCTGACTGACGACATGGCGACCCTGTCGGACGCAGTCAAGCTCCACTACCTATTCTCATGTCTCAGCGGTGAGGCATTAAGTATGGTGTCCCACTTAAAGGTCACCAATGAAAATTTTGCCGTGGCCATGGACATCCTCACCAAGCGGTACGAGAACCGCCGGGTTCTCATTGATAGTTTTGTGGACATCATCCTGGGGCTGCCAAGCATCCATACGCGCTCGAACATCCGCACACTGTTCCTCACGCCGCTCATATCGGCTCAGTGTGCCCTCAACAATTTAGACTTGCCCATAGGAGACGATTACGTGTTTGTGTCAATAGTGGTGCGGAAGCTCAAGGGCGAGCTCCGCACGCTATTTGAACGCAGGCACGGGTCTAGTAACACCCTGCCCACGTTAAGGGACCTTATCTCCTACCTCGAGGAGCACGCGCGCTGTGTGGAGACAGAGTTCTCCAACATAGCCATGGCTCAACCCATTCAGCCCCAGCCCGGCCCTTCTCGTAGCCGCGCGCCTCCTCAGTTGCCCCATCGCACTTATGCTCAGATGGCTCAGCAACAACCAGACCATTACCGTGGCCGTTCCTCAGCTCCATCGCCTCACCGCGCCCATGAGCAGCCTACTCACCAACCGTTCCGCCCAGCGCAACAAATGCGTCACCGCCCATCCACCTCCCCGGCTCGCAGTCAGCCCTTCCCCGTCTACTCGGCCTACCAGCAAAGCTGCTCCTCATCATCGTCATCGTCCTCTTCCTCACGCTCGACGCCCTACTGTCCCTATTGTGCCACTAGGGGACATACGCTCATGACGTGCAGATGGTACAATGCCCAGCCAACACAGGGCCGTTGGGACTTTGTACAGGCACGCGAGCGCTGCCAGCGTTGTCTCGGCCGTCACTACGAGAGCGAGTGCAGGTCAAGGGGGGCATGCAAGAACTGTGGGAGTACGAACCACCACACGTCCCTCCATCGACCAGACGGCCCAACGCACTCAGCTCATTCGTCGTCTGTACATGTGCCCCCACCACAGCTGACAGAGCACTCGAGGGAGCGTCCCAGAAACAGCAGGCGGCACGAACCCGCACATGCCAAACAGGCGCAACCCAGCTCTGCTCACAGAGCCAGCCCGCCCAGGTCCGGTTCGCCAGGTAGACCCCGCGAACGCCGCCAGCAATTATGACTCCCTACTATCACAGAGCACCCTAGCGAAGAGGTAGATTTAGCCCATGCCCAGTCAACCCATGCCCACACAGCTGATACATACTCAGCTCATACAATTTCAGCTGATTCTCAATCAGCTCACTCACCTTCTGTGCCCACTGGCACACCCATTTTGTTGCCAACCGTCTCACTAAGAGTCGCGGACGTACATGGCCATCTTCACACAGCCAGAGCTTTATTGGACTGTGGCAGTATGCTGACGTTAATAACGTCACGCATGGCACGACTTTTGAACCTGCCATCAAAACCCACTTCTTTAAAAATTACAGGAGTTGGGAATCAGCACAAACATGAGTCAAAGGCGGCAATAACAATAGTATGCCGACCCACTCACAATGATACTCCTACAATTACTGCCACAGCTCACATTTTAAAAAACGTCACTGGCTACCTTCCCTTAGAGAAGGTACCAAACATTTCCCACGTACTAGGCCAGCCACCCGTGCCATTGGCTGACCAGCTTTACCACACACCAGCCCCGATCGACCTCTTATTGGGGTCGGACTTTCTTGGTCAAGTGTTGGACGGGACTAAGGTCTCGTTGGGTCCGGGCAAGCCCATAGCCTTCGGCACGATTTTCGACTTCGCGTTGATAGGACCCATTGAGGACTTGTATGCGCAGCCGGCGCAGCAGGTTAACTCAGCTCACGTCGTCAGCTCACAACCAGACTCAGCTGAATCAGCCCAGGACATACGTCAGAGTCTGGAAAGGTTCTGGGAGTCTGAGGAGCCCCTCCCTCAATCTCACACTCATAATGATCCCCTGGAGGAACAATGCGAGGAAATCTTCCGCTCTACCACTACACGCGATCCCTCAGGCAGATATACGGTCGCTCTGCCCTTTCTAAAGGACGCCCCTCAACTAGGCAAAACTCACCCTATCGCATTACGCAGATTCCTCAATATTGAGAAGAAGCTAATGGCGAACCCGTCTCTGCGTTCTAAATACGTCGACTTTATGGCCGAATACATCGACTTAGGGCACATGGCTCCCTGTCACCCAAATACATTCGCCCATAAACCTCACTTCTACATCCCTCACCATGGCGTATTTAAGTCAGGGTCGGACAAGCTGCGCATTGTTTTTGATGGTAGCTGCAAAAGCTCCAATGGTGTCAGCATAAATGAATGCCTACACACAGGCCCCGCCCTTCAACAGGACATTGTGGACATCATCATGTCCTTCAGAACGCATCCAGTCGTTTTCAGCACTGACATCCAGAGGATGTTCAGAAATGTGCTGGTTGCCCCAGACCAGAGACGGTATCAGCTGATACTATGGCGGTCCTCACCAGATCACCCTCTGCTCACCTACGCCCTCAATACAGTCACGTACGGCTTAAGATCAAGCCCATATCATGCAATCCGCACCCTGCTCCAGCTGGCTGATGATGAAGGCCATCGCTACCCTGGAGCCGCTCAGGTTCTTCGCAAGTCTATCTTCGTTGATGACATCTTGTGTGGCCATGACACGGTTGAATCCGCCCAAGCACTTCAGGACGAGTTGATAAGTCTGCTAGACCTAGGCGGCTTTCAGCTCAGTAAGTGGACATCTAACTCGCCTAAGCTGCTCGAGAGATTTCCCGACAACCAATGCGACATGCCCAAGGACTTCGACATGAACCCAGAGTCCACGTCCATTAAGGTCTTGGGTATACAGTGGAGCCCTCAGTCAGACGAGTTCACCTACCGCATCTCTCTGCCCCCCATCACACATGTCACAAAGCGGTCTATTTTAAGCACCGTAGCCTCACTTTATGACCCAAACGGCTGGGTATCGCCCGTTATCTTCCGCGCAAAGCTGCTGCTTCAGCAATTGTGGCTACTGAAGCTGGAATGGGATGAGCCCACTCCCTCTGAAGTGCAAAAGGAGTGGCACCACATCTAAGAGGATCTGCCGCTGTTGTCTAGCATTCGCTTCCCTCGGCACGTTTGTGCAAGCAAAGGCTCAGCTGCATACTCGCTTCACGGGTTTGCAGATGCCTCTGAAGCCGGGTTTGCCGCCGTTGTTTACCTCCATGAGCTCGATGCCTCCGGAGAAACTTTAGTACACTTGATTGTCGCCAAGTCGCGAGTCGCACCAATCAAGAATCGCCTCACAATCCCCAAGTTAGAGTTGTCGGCCGCCACCCTACTCTCCCAGCTCATGATCCGTGTGTCGGTTCAGTTATCGGCCCATATCAGTATACAACAACATATATGTTGGTCAGACAGTACGATAGTCCTGGCCTGGCTCAATACACCGCCTCACCGTCTTCAACCCTTTGAAGCCAACAGGGTAGTCAAAATCAGCTCAGGCTCACCAGAATGTACCTGGCGACACGTACCCTCCGAGCTCAACCCGGCAGATTGCGCAAGCAGAGGGATGTCTGCGCAATCCCTGTCAGCCCACGACCTATGGTGGTCCCCCACGTGGCTTGGACAGCCTTGTGAGTCTTGGCCTGCAATGCCCTTAGCTCTGGGCCATCACGCCCTGCCCGGCCTTAAGCCCAAACACGTCCCGTCACTGGTCACAGTGCCCGGTCTTGACTTTGACCTGCTCACTCGGTTCAGTTCACTAGACAAGCTCGTCGGAGTGACAGCTTGTCTAAAACGCTTTCTGCACAACTGCAGACACCACCCAGATTCGCGACGCTCAGGCCCCTTGTACGTCAGTGAACGAAGAGAGGCCCTACTTTACTGGGTGCGCAGTGTCCAGCACAATGAGTTTGCGGAGGACATCCACCGCCTTCAAACTGGCAAAATCTGCTCCGTCAGACTCCAGCGGCTGTCACCTCTCATTAAAGATGAGCTCCTTAGAGTTGGTGGACGACTGTCCCATGCGTCTATCCGATATGACGCGCAGCACCCGCTCATACTTCCCAGCTCTAGCCCACTTGTAGACCTTATCATTGACCACTACCACAAAATACACTGCCACCCTGGCGCTGACACTTTACACGCTATCCTACGCCAACAATTTTGGATATTGTCCGCGCGCCGTATTATTAGACACCGAGTTTTTAAATGCATTAGATGCTTTCGATGCCGGGCCCAGCCGCAAGCGCCCTTCATGGCCGACCTGCCAGCCGATAGAGTTACGCCTCAGCCAGTATTTAGTCAAGTCACGACCGATTTTGCCGGACCATTCCTCGTTAAATCTAGTACCCTACGTAATGTTAAACTCTTAAAAGCGTACTTTTGTATATTCGTGTGCCTCTCGACTAAGGCGGTTCATTTAGAACCGGTCTCGGACCTCAGCACGGAAGCGTTCCTCGCGGCATTACAGCGTTTTATAGCACGCCGCGGTGCCCCGGTTCTCATCCGCTCGGACTGCGGTACAAATTATGTAGGCGCTAGAAATCAGCTCATCGAAGTACAAAACTTTCTTGCCTTGAACAATGATACGATTGCGCACAAGCTCGCTGGTCAGCACATTACTTGGTTGTTAAACGTCCCTAAGGGACCATGGTTCGGTGCGTTACATGAGATCAACGTAAAATCAACAAAGCAACTTTTATATCGCGTAATTGGCGAACAGCACCTCACATTCGAGGAATTCTCTACACTTTTGGCACGAATCGAAGCTGTCCTTAACTCTAGACCTCTCTGCCCACTTTCGTCTGATCCCTCAGACTTTGAGCCGCTTACAGCCGGACATTTCCTCATAGGCCGCCCACTAACGGCCCTTCCCGAACTATCCGTGGAAGATAGGCCGATCTCCACACGTAGGCGATTCCAAATGGTACAGGCCCTTTCCCAGCGCTTCTGGACGCTGTGGACCCAGTCCTACCTTCATACCCTCCAAACCCGCTCCAAATGGTTGTCCCCATCCTCCCCTCCCCGAGTTGGCGAGCTCGTCCTCATCAAGGAGGACAACCTGCCTGCCCTCCAATGGAGACTGGGGCGCATTGCTCGCACCCTGCCTGGGAAGGATGGCGTCGTGCGGGTGGTAGACCTGGACACCGCGAACGGACATCTTCGGAGGCCTGTATTCCGGATCGCCAGGCTCCCAGTGGATGAGCCCCCCCTGGCCCCCGGAGGATGTTCCCGCCAAAGCCGGGACGGACTCAGCGGTTGTTGACGACCGCGTCCGCCTGTCTGCCGCGGCGCCACCGCTGCGCGAGCCGCCGCCGCTAGCTTGGTGAGCCGCGCGCGCCGACCAGTCTGTTTGCTAGCTAATGCGAGACGCACACAAATTACGCGCGCTGGTATCTACCCTTATTATAGTGACTCCTGAACCTAAAGTGAAGAGCTCGACCTAAACGCCCTTAACCAGTGCCCCTAGTGAACTGTTTAGTGAAGTGACTGTGCGCCAGGAACCAACCTACATCGCCGCCCCTCAAGCCTCGCCGCCCGTGGTCAGCTCGCACGACGGTTCCTGACTCATCATCCCTGTAAGTACATCCTTCCTTCAGCCTTCCTGCCTTCAGCCCATTAACTCCGCCGCATGTTGGTGCCTTAAGCGCCAACAGTGGTTTTATGCCTTCTTGTGATACAGTGTATCCTAGAAACTGTACTTGCGTTTGGCCAAAGTTGCATTTGACCGGGTTTATGGTAATGCCATTGTCTTCCAGTCTGCTTAAAACCATTCGTAGGTGTTCTTCGTGCTGAGTTGGGGTTTCTGATGCCAGGAGTAGGTCGTCGATGAAAGGAAACACGAAGTGTAGCCCTCTTAGAACTTCATGGATGTACCGTTGGAAGGTTTGACCTGCGTTCTTGAGACCTGGGCACATTCGTGGAAATTCGAACAGTCCCATCGGGGTGATGATTGCTGTTTTCTCAATGTCCTCGTCACGTACTGCTAATTGTTGATACGCCCGGTTGAGGTCAATTGTACTGAATATTGTTTTCCCAGTGAGTTGATGTGTGAAATCCCTTATGCGTGGTATTGGGTAGCGATCGGGTTTCGTGACTGCATTAAGACGTCTGTAATCTCCGCAGACGTCTCGTACCCGTCGGACCCGGGTATGTCCTAAAACTACGACCAGCCACCGGAGGACGGGCCGCAGCGTCCTCTAGCTAAACGGTGACCCGCTGCGATCCCCAAGCCGCCTGCCAAGCGTGGGGATTATGGCAAACCCCCCCCCCCCCCCCCATGACAGACAATATTTGCCCACGGCCCCCAGTCCCCGGCAGCTCCTTTATCCCTGGCCCAACGGGTAGCTGGTCAGGTAACGGAGGAGCAGGGGGTGCGAAGAATCACCGGCAGTTGCTCGGCTACCCACACACCCACCAACGAACCTTGGCCCTGGCAACACACAACATCCGCACGTTGAGGACCGATGCAAAGATTGTAGAGCTGGAGGAAGAATTGAGCAGATTGCGGTGGGACATCATGGGACTATCAGAAATCCGACGAGAGGGGCAGGATATGGTAGTCCTTGATTCTGGCAACATGCTCTTCTTCCGGGAAGGAGAACGAAAATCCCAGGGTGGTGTTGGGTTTCTCGTCCACAAGTCCCTTGTTAACAACGTTATCAAGGTCGATAGTGTGTCAGGTAGAGTTGCGTACCTTATACTCAGAATCACCGATCGGTATTCGCTGAAGGTCATACAGGTATATGCACCAACCTCGACACATCCTGACGAAGAAGTAGAGGCTCTGTATGAGGAGATATCTGAAGCCATACATTCCTCCGAAACGTACTTCACCGTTGTTATGGGGGACTTCAATGCAAAGGTAGGCACAAGGAACGGCGATGAGTTGAGAGTGGGGCAATATGGATATGGACAGCGGAACCAAAGGGGCCAACGGTTGGTCGACTTTATGGAGAAGGACGAACTCTTTTTGATGAACTCTTTCTTCCGGAAGCGACCAACCAGGAAGTGGACGTGGATAAGCCCCGATGGTTCAACCAGAAATGAGATCGACTTCATCATGACGACCAAGAAGCGTATATTCAGTGATGTCTCCGTGATCAGTAGGGTGAAAACCGGTAGCGATCACCGGATTGTTAGAGGCACACTGAATATCAACATCAAGCTCGAGAGGTCACGTCTGGTGAAGTCCACACTCCGTCCTGGCCCTGCCCAGATCCAGAGCCCGGAACACTTTCAACTCGAACTCCAAAATCGCTTCCAGTGCCTAGCCGAGTGCGAAACTGTGGACGAGATCAGCAGCGGGCTTGTGGAAACTGTCCAAGCTGTGGGGTCTAAGTTCTTTAAGACCCCACGCCGGAAAAAGCCTCAAAAGCTCTCAGACGGAACCATTAAGTTAATGGAAGACCGGAAAGAAATGATACTGCAATCTTCAGCTGATATGTCGGAATATGGCAAACTCAATAGATGAATCTCGAAATCTGTGCGACACGACCTGCGCTCCTATAGTGCTAAATGCATTAGGGACGCAATTGCGCGGAACCAAGGCGCCAAAGTGTTCGCAAAGAATTCGTCTATTGGTCAGAGCCAAATGACTAAGCTGAAGATCGAGGACGGCAGTGTCATTTCGTCGAAGCCGGAGATTCTGAGAGAGCTCGAGAGGTTTTATGGACAGTTGTACACCTCAACACAAGAGCCCGCTGTTGGTACAGCTCAGGACACCAGAGCTAAGTTAACCCGACACTATACCGAAGATATCCCTGACATCAGCCTGTATGAGATTAGTATGGCTCTTAAACAGCTTAAAAACAACAAGGCGCCGGGTGATGACGAAATTACCACTGAACTTCTGCGAGCGGGTGGAAAACCGATACTCGTAGTCCTCCAGAAGTTGTTTAATTCCGTCATGCTCGAAGGTACTACGCCAGAAGCATGGCACAGGAGTGCGGTGGTGCTCTTCTTCAAGAAAGGCGATAACACCTTATTGAAGAATTATAGACCCATCTCACTCCTGAGCCATGTGTACAAGCTGTTTTCGAGAGTCATTACGAACCGTCTCGAACGCAGGTTTGACGACTTCCAGCCTCCCGAACAAGCCGGTTTCCGAAAAGGCTTTAGTACCATAGACCACATACATACGCTCCGCCAGATTATACAGAAGACTGAGGAGTATAATCGGCCCTTATGTTTAGCGTTTGTGGACTACGAGAAAGCCTTCGATTCTATCGAAACCTGGGCTGTGTTGCAGTCCCTCCAGCGTTGCCATATCGACTATAGGTATATCGAAGTGTTGAAATGTTTGTATAGAAACGCTACTATGTCGATCCGATTACAAGACGAGAGTACGAAACCAATCCAATTGCAGAAAGGTGTGAGACAGGGAGACGTCATATCTCCGAAACTGTTCACAAATGCGTTGGAGGACGTTTTCAAGCTCTTGAATTGGAACGGATTCGGCATCAACATTAATGGCGAATACATCACTCACCTTCGTTTTGCCGATGATATAGTCATAATGGCGGAGTCGCTGGAGAACCTCAACACCATGCTCAGCGACCTCAATATCGTATCCCAACAGGTGGGTCTTAAAATGAACATGGACAAGACGAAGATCATGTCGAATGTCCATGTTGAACCCGTACCGGTAATTGTTGGGAGCGATACTATCGAAGTTGTCGACCACTACACCTACTTAGGACAGATTGTCCAGTTAGGTAGGTCCAACCTCGACAAAGAGGTCGCCCGGAGAATCCAACTCGGATGGGCAGCATTCGGGAAATTACGAGATATCTTTGCATCGAAGATTCCGCAGTGCCTAAAGACAAAGGTCTTTAACCAATGTGTGTTGCCGGTGATGACATATGGCACCGAAACGTGGTCCTTAACTGTTGGCCTTTTAGAAAAGCTCAGAGTCACACAGCGAGCAATGGAGAGAGCTATGCTCGGAGTTTCTTTGCGCGATAGAATCCGAAACGAGGATATTCGCCAAAAAACCGGAGTTGCCGACATAGCTCGTAAGATTTGCAAGCTGAAGTGGCAATGGGCAGGCCACATCGCTCGACGAACCGACAACCGTTGGGGAAGAAAGGTTCTCGAGTGGAGACCACGCACTGGAAGACGCAGTGTTGGTAGGCCTCCCACTAGGTGGACCGACGACATCGTGAGAGTCGCAGGCAACCGGTGGATGCGAGTGGCGAGTTGTCGGTCAGGATGGAGGTCAAAGGGGGAGGCCTATGTTCAGCAGTGGACGTCTTCAGGCTGGTGATGATGATGATGAATCTCCGCAGACTCGTAGGTCACCATTTTTCTTCGGTACGATATGGAGTGGGCTTGCCCAAGGACTTTTGCTTGGTCTGCATAGCCCTTGACTGATCATATTTTCGAACTCGATTTTGACTTGATCGTAGCGATGTGGTGGAATAGCTATGCGATTCTCTAAGCGACACATAGACGCTGCGCGCATGGCTGTGATTTGCTGTCTCTTTCCAATTCTATGAATATGAAAGAGACGCAGTCATTTGTCAGCACTGCGGCAGCCGCAGCTATCAAGGCTTTAGCTTAGAGAATCGCACGGTAGGTCGAGCGCGGCAGTGAATAGGTTGACCAGTTGTTTCGATGAAATGTTCTACTCGGAGTTTGGGGTTGAGTTTCATTGAAGTGAGACGGGCGATACCGGGGTACTCTGATAGTATGTTGTGGTACGATTGTTGGACGTCGATGCTGCGTACTGTAGGTATGTCGGTGTAACGCCCACTGGTGTCGGTACCGAGCTTCGTTGTGTTGTCTATAAGTCTTCGGTTCTTCAAATCAACTAGTAGGTTGTGATGTTTAAGGAAGTCTGCTCCGATTATCGGTTTTGTAACGTCGGCCACGATGAAACGCCATTTATAAGGTCTTCGTAGGTTGAGGTCCAATGTCATTGTTTTTTTCACCGTAGGTTGGTATGATGGTGCTATTGGCGGCGTACAGGGTGAATGGAAGAGGTTTCGCAGATGTTCCTTTTCGCTTCGGCAGAACGGAGATGTTGGCGCCGGTGTCGATTAAAAACGATAATCTGGAGCTTTTGTCGGTGACGAATAGGCGGTATGACTTTGTTCCGACGACGTTGGGTTCCGCTTCTGCCAACGTGTTTGCTAGTTTTCCGATGTTTCTTCATTGTTGAAAGTACATGGTGTTGTGCAGCGTTTTGCATTTTTCCCAAAGCGACGATGATAGTAGCAAAACGGTGATGGCGTGGCAGAGCGAGAACGGGATGGTCCGTCGCGGTTGCGAGACGGAGACGGCGAACGGCTGGTATTTCTTTCTCTTGCATTTCGATGTGGATGTTGTTGTGCGTAGTGATAGCGTGCATGTGGTGGTGGGCGAGGGTACGAGTAGTTGTTTCTAAATGCTCGGAGTTCTGCAATTTCTAAATGGAGTTTTCTTATCTCGTCGGCCAGGAACTGTATGTCGACGTGTTTTCCTTGCCGGGTTGATGACGAAACTGAAGCTATCGTGGAGACTTGACGATTTTGTTCCAGCATCTTGTCAGCAAGCTTGGCTAGCTCGTCCAGCGCTGTGTCGTTGCTAATCGCATCGCTAACGATGATCACCGAGGGCACGTGCGGTGGCAGGAGGTTCATCCACATCAATCGGAGTGTACTGTCAGGAACCTTGTTGCGTGCGAGGGTTCGCATGCGCCGTAACAACTGGCTCGGCTTCTGATCGCCTAGGTCCATGTCAGACAACAGTTTTTGTAGTTGCTTTCCATCCGATTCTTCATAGACAGAGATTAGTCGCTCTTTGATGATTGAGTAGTAGCGTTCGGCTGGCGGCTCGTAGAGTAGGTCGCATATTTGCTCTATGTCTTCTTTTTCGAGTTGTGCGATGACCATCTGCGCCTTTTGTGCTTCGCTTTTCTTTAATTCGCTAGTTGCGGCTTCGAAACTTATGAACCAGAGACGCGGACGATCTCGCCAGAATGGTGGTACACGCATAGAAAGTGCAATGCCGGAGACTTCTTGCAGGTGTTGTGCTGGAGAGGTTGGTGCTGCTGGTTCTTCGTTAGCCATTTTCTTCTTTCTGGATTGTTCTGAGTAGGATCTTCTGTGTTCTGACTGGGGTCACCACTTTAGCGAGTGGGGTTGAAGCGAAGCTTGGAGAGAAATTATACTCAGGATGGTCAGTCGTAGAATGGATACTTTATTTTAGTTAGTGATCATATATATTACAATTATTATATTTACAAACATAGGTTGCTTAACTTAGTCACTTACGCAAAAGAGAGAGGAACAACGGGTGTCTCATTCACCCGCGGTCGCTATGCAACGCGGTGCGGGGAACACGCGGCGCGGGGCTTCGCGACGCGGGGAAGTGCGGGCGGGGAAACACGCACGCGACAAAACTGGCGACGTTCGTTGCGCTCGGCCATTTCGACGGCCGACAGACCACGGAGCGGACGCAGTGAAGATGCGTGGCGTGCGGCGTGCGGCGATGGCGATAACGTGGCGCTGTTACGAGTGATGTGTACACGCAGCTGAGAATGGTGGCGAAGAATGAAGATGCTGTTTGCATGCTGACGAAGCTCCATTCCTATTTCATTACGACAGCCCTTTTCAGTGCTATGTTCCTGTTTCATATCGATCTATTCTTATTTCATTATGGCAGCTCTTTTCAGAGCTATGTCCCTGTTTCATATCGAAAAGGCTTCCGTCTGACATTCTATTAAATGGATTTGCTTTACATCTTCTGTGCTTGTTATTGTGAGTGTGCGGCTACAAGGGTAAACATGATGTGCCGAAACGGAACAAAAGTAGTAATGGATTAAGGCAGAAGGAGAGCAACTTATGCTCTCTCTATAGTTATAGATCGCAATGATATTGACATTTGCCGGAGACAATTTCTGACAGCCCATAGACACATAGAGGCGGGGCGAAAGTGCAGTCAGCTTTTCGTTGCAAATAAAAACTAAAATTTTATTATTAGCCGATACAGTTCCGATAATAAATTACATAATAAATTAATATGTATAATATTTACTTTAAGTAATTAAATTAAAGAAAAACGTATTTCACATTGCTAAACGTTAATTTTTTTTCTAGTTCTTGCTTTGTGATTGTTGACAGATTCTGTTAGCAGAGGGCAAAGACCTCTTTGGCAGAGGGCGAGTTGTGACAGACGTCATATTTGACGTTTTAGAATTTTTAAGTGAGAGATCTCGTACAGTGTTGCCAGACCGTGGGCAATTGCCCACGTCATGGGCATTTTTAGGATTTTTTTGAAAGAAGGGCAAAAAGTGCGGAAAGGTCTTGGAACCGGTAAAATATGGGCAATAACGTTAGGTTAAATAATTTTTTTTTAACTTTATTTCGTGACAATGGATATGAACTCTAATATTACGACTGAAGGACTAGCCTTCAGTCGTAATATTAGAGTTCATTGATTATGCTAAAAGTAGATGATAATGAGTGATAATAATACGAACGTTTATTGCTAAATAATATTCTCCCCAAACCCCTTGAGTTCCAGTAAAGATGTGGGACTTTACTGATATCTCGCACGAACTTCTTAAGGGAATTCGAAAAGTGATGTTGCACTGTTTTGTTTTATTTGGCAACACTCATGCACGTTCACAAACACCTAACAGTAAATAAAATGAGTAAAAAACAACAAAACACAAATTATAGAAAAAAAACAAAACTGCTTCACTTTCCCGCCAAGAAGTTAGATTGCTCTAGGTACAAAGGGTGTTGTCAAGAAGGTACAATAGATTGCCTTTACACGTCGTTATTGTTTTAAGTTAAAACTTTAACTAAAAGTTAGTTACACTTTTTTACGGATTAACTCGCGTTTAATTTACTATTTACATGGTTTTTATATTATCCTGACGTTAAAAAAGTGTTTCATTTCAATGTGTAGTGCTCGCTTAAACCTTAAGTCAAGTCAAGTCAAAATATATTTATTCAATAAACTCAATTAATAAATACTTTGAAACGTCCAAATATTTTTTTAACCTACCACCCATTCAGGACATCATTTTTTAACTGTGGCAAAGAACGGGCGCAAGATAACACAGCGCACAGAAGCAACGACATTTACAAGAAATATATTAATTATAATATGTCGTTACCAGGTCACAAAATACAAAATATGAATTTGAATGTAAATAGTTTAATTAAATATGGTGCTCTATATAAATTAATTATAGACAATTAGAAATAGCTGTTGGAGTACTTGGAGCATTTCTGACCCAAGCTGTTTTGTCTTCTGTATAATCTGACACTTTATAATAAGCTTTTTTATAAAGCTTTTCTTTGATTTTCATTTTAAATTTATCAAGATCTAATTTCTGAATATCATTTGGTACTTTGTTGTATAATCGTACACACAGACCATTTAAAGAATTATTTATTTAATGGAGCCTAGTATAAGGTACTGCTAATTTGTTCTTACTTCTAGTGTTTAATTTGTGAATATCACTGTTTTATGAAAACATTTCAATATTTTTATGAACATACATCAGATTTTTATAAATGTATTGTGATGCAACTGTCATTATACTTATATCCTTAAATCTCTCTCTGAGAGAGTCACCAGCCTGTTGGTTATATATTGCTCGAATAGCCCTCTTCTGCAGCACAAAGATAGTTTGAATGTCGGCAGCATTTCCCCACAGTAAAATGCCGTACGACATTACACTATGAAAGTAACGGAAATAAACTAATCTAGCTGTATCAACGTCAGTAAACTGACGGATCTTCATTACTGCATAAGCCGCAGAGCTAAGTCTATTCGACAATTAAGCTATATGTGGGCCCCACTGAAGCTTTGCATCCAACGTGATGCCTAGAAACACAGTGGTGTCCACAGGATTCACATTCTTATCTTTAATTTGTACACTAGTTATTACCTGCTTAACATTAGGCAATTCAAATCTTACACACTCACATTTGGTTTTTCCCTCGTTTAATAGCAAGTTATTAACACTAAACCAGTGAACAATCTTTGAGACCGCATTATTCACATCGTTATAATTTGGGTTTCGTCGTTTCACTTTAAATAAAAGTGAAATATCATCAGCAAACAATACTATCTCATGACTGTCTTTGACAAAATAAGGTAAGTCATTAAAATAAACCAAAAACAAGAATGGACCAAGTATTGAACCCTGCGAAACTCCCATTTTAACCGTTGATCCCGGAGATCTTTTATCGTTAATGTCGGCCTTTTGAATCCTGTTGCTAAAGTATGAGATTAGAAGGCTCAAAGAAGCATCCCTAATTCCATAGTGGTTAAGCTTCCTGACCAAAGTTTCATTTAAAACACAATCAAAAGCCTTGGATAACTCACAAAATACCCCTAGGGCATCCTGTGATTCCTCCCAGGTATCAAATATTTGGATTAAAAGCTCAACACCGGCGTCAGTTGTAGAGCAACCCTAGTAAAACCTTACTGTTTACAATGTAAAAGTTTATATCTATAAAAATGAATTTGCATTTGGTCTAGCATCAACTTTTCAAAAATTTTACTGAATGTGGGTAGCACAGAAATAGGTCTAAAATTAGAGGGGTCAGAAGTGCTACCTGATTTAAATAATGGAATTATTTTACTATATTTCATGAGGTCAGGAAAAACACCATAGTCAATGCATTCATTAAATATGCAAGCTAAAACTGGAGCTATTGTCATAATTACAGATTTAGCGACATCCACGGAATTACCCCACAGATCAGCAGTTTTTTTTTATTGAGTGTTAATGTTTTTATTGTATCTATAACACAAATTTTTTGAAAACTAAAATTACTTTCACAATCTTTAACATTCTCCTTCAAAACAGATTCAGCTACAGTGGGGGAGGAAATCAAGGCTTTTGTAGTTGAAACTGGAATGTCAGTAAAAACCTCACAAATGCTGCAGCAACATCAGCAAAAATTTGTTACGAGAAGTTAGGTATTTTTACCAAAACATGAAAATCGCTCTGTGAATATTTCCTCAGGCAGAAATTATTTCTGTATACGTACTCGTACATATGTACTAGTTAGAATAAGTGTGTTAAAGAATCCAACATTTTTTCCATTTCAGAGAACCCCAAATTTTAACTTTTATCATTTTCCACTATAACTTCCACTGAAAAATTGATCCGTCCATTTTTATTTTTTAATATGTTTTTATATCAATTAATACACAGCTTTGTTTAGTAATCCAATAAATTTTCCATTTCAAACATATTTTTTTGGTTTTTGCTTAATAACGTATTGAGAAAAATTGCTCCGTCCATTTTTGTACCTTTAATAGTTATATTATTTTATATTTAAACAAATTTAACAATAATCCAACAAATTTTCTAACGATTAGTATTTTTTACGAACTTATTATGTTCGCTGATTTATCTTGACCGCTCGGAGCTACTTTGCCCGCACTTGCCAGGCAATTTTTTATCTTACACGCACAGCACAGAGAATATACACAACGTTGTACAACGAGGCGCTAAGAAATTAGCTTTTAAATGGAATATTTATTACCTAATGCGTTTCAAATAAACGTTTGATACTGTACAATATGCAAAAAGGTCAAAAAGTAAATAGGTACGTATAATAATGTTTAGAAAGACACCTACCACTTAAAGAGATTAAAGGGTTGACCTTCACTTGACCGCTTGCTCGGAGCTGCTTTGCCACGCACTATTGTTTGGTGGCCAGCCACCGCTAATATGCCGCATCCACACGCTTGGCAAACCTCAACAAGCCGTTACAAATTCAAACGTGTGGATAGAGCGATTGGTTTGGTTTGCGTAGGTTGGCAAGCGCTTGTAGCCGATCCATCGAGTGTCGGGTTTTTATCACAAATCAAAGGCAATTTTCCGCAAGCGCTTGCGATGCGTCCACACGTTTACTCAAAGTATTCACAGACGATCGAACTTGGTTGGGGCCGGACCACGAACATAGTGCGCTCCGAACTAACCATATTGGATCGCGTGACGGTTTTCTATGTATAATAAGTATGTATTTAAGTATTTTAAGTATGTTTATCCGTTGCCTAGTAACCATTTAACGAGTTTCATAACGAAGCTTCTCTTAGGCTAGATAATTGATGTGAGTGTAGGAAAGTTTATTTATTTATTTATAAAGTGCCACCGTACGCGCAATACGTCGCTACGTGTTCTCAGACATAGATTCGGTTCGGAGCAACGCCAAAAAGACATCAGATGCACGCAATCAAGCGTTTCAAATACTTTTAGAAAAATGAAGACATATTATCCCCTTGCGACTATTACACAAAATCCAACAATTCAATGAATGCTTCGTAACTCATTCGAAGATATATACGAAAATCATTATCATCGAGATCTTTAGTGAAATTCATATGACCGTACTCTTGTCTGTGTCTGAGATAAAATTTTGCCCTTACTTTCATCTTTCATTTTGGCATGTAATGGCGATGTAGCAACGATAGTTGCCACAACTAATGCAATTTTGGCCTGTTTTTTATAGAATAGGCGGTATGTCGAGACGTGTTCACGCAATGCTAGCACAGACTAGACGGTTCGGAGTCCGGTACGCTCGTCTGTTGTGTAAGCGCACCGTACAGTTCGCTGGTGCGGATCGCACCAAGATCGATCGTCTGTGAATACTTGTCTCGTTTGTGCAAACAAACCATTGAGGTACAATAAACTAGAGTACACGTCCAATACAAAGATTGTGCTCAGCTAGATGACAGCGGGCATCACGTGATACGTTGGGGAGGGGGCTTGGTTGTTATAGAATAAGTCCGAGAGCGCAAATGCGACACACTATTCATATAGTTTTATCGTGTTGTAGGAGAATATTGTTAAAAATATACAAATCAATGGGTAGTTTGTTTTAATGTTTTATTGAATTTTGTTAATTGTAATATTTTAAAATAAGTAAATTAATGCTAAAAAAATAAGTAAATAATTTATTAGCTAAAACTTTTATGTAATAATATTATAAAATCTTTTTGTTTTTCAATTCTTATGTAGATGTCTATAGGTATATATTAATAAGGTATGAGGCCTTCCTGCTTCATCTCTAATTACTTATTTTACGAACTTATATATGTATTTTTCTCACAGCTCATGGAGTAAGTTAAATGAAATTATTCAACTGACCAAATGGACGTGGTTCTGTCCAAATTTCATAAACTTCCTTTTAAGTTTTAGAGGTAATGTTTGTAAAAGCTAGCCATCAAAAACATACTGGTAAAAAACCAAGTCTCGCAACTCAGTTCTTCTACCGTAAAAAGTTGTGTGATCCATGTAATACCAAGTCGGTTGACTTGGCCATCGCATTAAAACACAATGTTTCTTACAAGTAATACATTATTATATTATGTTAAATTAGATTATTCAGTTGACTTGGTATTACATGGATCTCACAACTTTTTACGGTAGAAGAACTGAGTTGCGTGTGAGACTTGGTTTTTTTACTAGTATGTTTTTGATGGCTTCTCATTTCTTTTTGTAGATAGTCCTATTTTTTTTCCTTACCGGTACCTTTACTTTACTTACCTTTTACTTCTTGAATACTACACTAAAACACCGGATATTCCATTATATTATAGTATACATAATAATATACAGATACACTGCTTCATTCACTGCAAATGTAACTTTGTAATCTTATATATTATGCAGTTGGTGTATCTAGAAAACTGAACAGAAATTGCAAAATATTTTGTTTTTCCTTGATTTATATACTAAACACTAATTGTATTTTAAATTTGAAGCTTTAATGTCTGCTAGAAGTGCCTTCGAGTTTTCATAATCGGTCAGTCAATGAGTGAAAAAATTAAGAAACTTTATCTAATTCTTAATTTACTGGTTCAAATTGAATGAAATTTGAAATATACCGTGTTTATACAATGTCTGTTTGGTTACTAAGAATTCAGCCCTCTACTTTTATCCACAACGAAGTTATAGGGGGTCGAAAATGGCCTGAACTGCTTCGAGAAAAGGATGGTACTGCCGTGTCGTTTTTTTGCTCAGATGCTTATAAAAGCATTTCTTTTTTTGTGACGATGTCGTTGACTATTTTGACGTATCTAATCCACTTTCTCTGTTTTGTTGACCACTAAAGGAGTAAGCTGTCCGGGCCCGGACGGGCCACTGAATTTAGAGCAAATATTTTTTTTTTATTAGAGCGGGCCGTGTCCCGTCCGTGTCCGGGCTCGGACGGGGCACGGATCATGCACTGTGTAATATGAACTGCTTCATACAAAATGTATGCAACGTCTCAAATCAGTGCGCCGTCTGGGCCCGGACGGGGCACGCCCCGTGCACGGCCCGCTCTAATATAATTCATCCCTTAATTGATTGGTGTTTTTTTATTAATTTAGAATTTTCTTCCTGTTTTTTGTGTATGTTGCTTATCTGGCTACAATGGCCCTAAAAGTTATTTGATTAGGTAATATGGGGTTTTCTTAAATGGTTTAAAACATAAGTTTAGTTCACTATCGTGTTTTGTGGTTTTGAAGTAAAATTCAGTATTGAGTGTCAATGCGTTCCAATTTGAAATAAATATTTGTTGATTGTTTCATTTCATTCATATTTTTACAATAATATCACGTAATCTAAATTGTCAGTCGTGATACTCATGATCTTATGCGTATTATAAAATAATAGCAAATATTTGTATCACAGTAAAACCAAATCAGACATAATAGGCAGAAACTCATTTGCGCATTCTGTTTTTATAGTCTATGATTTGCGTTGAAAAAATGGCGGCGATATGGTTTCGTGTTGGTAGATGTTGAAAATATTTTATTTTTAAGTTAAAACGAGTAGTATTTTGGTGTACTTACCGATGAAGCGTTACACCTAGACTTCTTTCTGTGTTTCTCGAGTGATTGTAACAACTTTTGAGTGCACAAGATGGCATTTTTTTTTTTGTTTGTGATACGATTAACGACATGTCACCGCAATCGCTCGGAACGGAAGCGACTAAACGAGGTGCAGTGCATGCAGCCCATGGATGGACTGTACCTAAGTGCGCACAAACTTGCTTCGCGGTGTGTCACTTAACGCGTTTACATCAATGAAACAAACTAACGCACTCGCAAGCGTGTGGATGGCGACGTTTATTTCCTCATATCAATCCAAACGTTTGTTGAGGTTAGGAGTTTGCGGAAAGTGCCAAGCGTGCGGACTCGGCATTAGAGTTTCAAGAGTTTAAAGACAATGGTAGGTATTTCTAAATAAAATACTAAATAAAATATACTTATGTAATTACTTACACTATTTTTATTTGATTTACATTTTTTTGATATAACAACACGTGGCTACAATAATGTTAAATTACTAAACAAGCTGCAGCTAGGTAACTAACATCAATATAATCGACTAGGTAGGTATAACCACAAATATTATTTTTTGGTTCAGATTTTTTATTTTCCAAAACGTACCTGCCTACAGTCATCTTAAAATTACTTTCACAGTTAGTTAGACAAGCTGTATTAGGTACCTACCTTTTAAAAACGTAAGTACCTACCTAAGTACCTATAGTCATCTTTATTACTTACTTACTTTCTGTTAGACAAGCGGTAATAAACTAATAAGACTAAAGACTGACAGATGTAGAATGTGATCTATTAAATTGGCCCTACTTTTGGTACCTATCTCTGTATGTATTGAATACACATTATTTTTATTTGGTATATCAATAATAATAGTTAATAAGCATTGCCGGCGCGCTTAGCAAGCTAAAGACGAAACGACCGGTCGCGGCGCGGCGGGTGTGATGAGAGGTGCGGCTTCGGCGTGGGGTGCGCTCGCGCAGCGGCGGAGCCACATGAGGCGGCGGGCGTTGCCGTTATGTACTATTTGTGCAAGGAACGGTGTTTAACCTGGGTAATTTAATATATTAACCCTTTACCGCATGAATCATAAAATAGAGGGATTTTTTTGCAAAATATTTATTAGGCATTGTCCACACTAAACGAATTGTCCGCCGCGGACTATGAGTATGCTCACTGTCAGCCCCAGTGTGAACGTGAACTCAGTCTGCTGTATGCGGTCACACCAAACCTTCAATACGCTATAGCGTCTGCGTACTGCGTGGCCACTGACGATCAGGTTTTCCCATCAGTTAAACTGATGTCAGTCCATTAGATTGTGAGTGGCTTCTTTTCTGCTTATGTATTATTCTGTGCTAACACGCTGTTACGTTCGGCTACGTAGCCAATCCGCGTCCGCCGTGTATAGACGCGTAGTTCAAAAATCGGCCTCCGAGAGTCAGCGACTACGCACTACGTACGTAATAGCGTACACCTATAGTCCGTTTTCGGTGTGAACGAGCAGTTAAATATTTATAGAGAAAAACGATGAACTGCGTAACGCACGCTCACTGTCCGCGGCGGATAGATAATCCGTTTGGTGTGAACAATACCTAATTGAATAGAACAGTAATAAATATTCCTTTTAAAAGCTAAATTCTTAGCGCCCCGTACCTACAACATTGTGTATATTCTCTGTGTTGTGCGTATAAGGTAAAAAGTTGCCTGGCAAGTGCGGGCAACGCAGCTCCGAGCGGTCAAAATAAATCAGCGAACATAATAATTTCGTAAAAAATACTAATGATTGGAAAATTTATTGGATTATTGTTAAATCTGTTTAAATATAAAATAATATGACTATAAAAGGTACAAAAATGGACGGAGCAATTTTTCTCAATACGTTATTAAGCAAAAACCAAAAAAATATGTTTGAAATGGAAAATTTATTGGATTACTAAATAAAGCTGTGTATTTAATGATATAAAAACATATTAAAAAATAAAAATGGACGGAGCAATTTTTCAGTGGAAGTTATAGTGTAAAATGTTAAAAGTTAAAATTTGGGGTTCTCTGAAATGGAAAAAATGTTGGATTCTTTGACACACTTATTCTAACTAGTACAGTGCGACATAAAAGAGTAGAAATTAAATGAGAGCGCTGTTGTCGTTAACATAGCAACCCTGATAGGTCGAGCAAATTGGTCTTGATACTTGTTTTTATTTAATATGTTCATATAATTGGAAAACATCACTTACACATTGCTCTGATATAATGGAAGTAGCTAAGGCACTTGTGTTATAGAAATCAGAAACAACGACGGTACACAACACCCAGATCCGAGACAATACAGAAAAGTTGGTTTTCTACATTAACCCAACCGGGAATCGAACCCAGGACCTTAGAGATAGCGACGCCAAGTCCGGAGTGCTCTACTCTCGGCTAAGGAGGTCGTCAAAATAATTAATTTGAGTAGTTTGTATGTAAAAATGAAAACAGCCATTGTACATAACTTATTTTTATTTAGATACAAAACTAATAAATTAAAGTCCAGATACTCTTCAAGTTTCGCAAATGCTCGCGGCTTCCATCATAGCCAATAAGTTGCCTTAATTGAGCTATTAATTTGCATATTGTTGGTACTTCTTTTTTTACAGTGTAGAAAAAATCATTTTCTGACGGATTGCACACATATCAAAGTCATCGAATTCCTTTGCAAGTCGACCCTTTCTGTGTTTAGCGGGACTCGAAAATTTTTCTCCATTTTCGGAGCCTTGTTTAGTTATTCTCCGCACAGTACTTTCAGACACACCTTGAACAATAGAAACATATATGCATAAAAAAAAACAAAACCAAAATTGTTCAGTCCTATGGACTGAGTTATTAAAATTGGTAAAACTTTTGAATCGAGTCGCCTGAATCGCCTGTGAAGGTAAAGGGTGGGGGAGGAGTACCCCTACTTACCCCCCCCTGCCGCAAACAAGTAGTTTTTAAGTTATGTTCATTTTTGTATTTTGAGGTTATGTATCATGGTAAAAGTTTTGAATCGAGTCTCCTTAATCGGTGGGGGAACGGGAGGGGACGAGTGAGGAGTACCCCCCACTTACCCCTCCTGCCGCAGACAAGTAATTTTGAAGTTAACAACTTTTTTTAAAATATGGAAAGTTATAAAAACCTCATTTCTGGCGCTTTGCCGGCCGCTCCCGCGGCACGCTCGCTCGGCTCGCGCGTTTTTGGTCAACATACTTACTAACCTAACCTAATTAACTCTTTAGACTTTTTTCATGGGGGGCTTAGCCCCCCTCGCAGGGGAGCTGAGCCCTCCCCCCCCCCTGTCCCCACACTTCGGTTCTGTTAATATGGTATTGTATTACCTAAAAACGTGTAATTTTTCGTGATTATAGCCGATAAAAAGATTAAAGTGGTTTTTTAAATATTTTACCGCAACAGCTGCAGCTAAAATGTTAATAAGCCTTTATTTAGGAACCCCTTACACCCCCCCCCCCCCCCCCCACAGTGTTAGTTTCTTCAAATTCAGGCGACTCGATTCAAAAGCCAACCGACATAATTTACTATACTTACCACATTCTACCCCAACACTTGATAAAATGTCCCAATAAATTAAAAAGTTCAAGATTCTCGAGTCGAACTATAATAACCAACATTTTTGTTTGTAATATCATAACCCCAAAACTTTTAAAAATATTTAAAAATACTGATTGTTTCACGGAATTTAGCCGATTGCGCATAGGCATATTTTAGATAATTATACTTTCAACATCTTTTATAACTTACTTACCAGTATATCTGCTGTACGTTGGTAAATATCCTCCAGATTACGTAACGAAGTTCCGTCTTGAAATTCTGCCAAACTTCGCAAAAAAAACCTTATATATTATGTTACGAGAACCGCCATGGATGGTCATAATCATGTTATCTGTGTTTTAAATCCAGGAATGTAGAAATATCACTAAAACAACAATTTATATCGTAACCACCTCGGACCAAATATCACAATGGACAGAGTCTTTGGATTTTTAGCATGTCCGTATTTTGTTAGTGTGCAGCTTTCTATCTGTACATGTGTGCGTGACTAAAGATGTGACTAGTATATCGATATAATCACTTTAATGTGGTGTGTACCTAGTTCGTTATTATAATTGGGGGTTAAAGTTACTCACGTCCGTAGGTTTACCGTTTAGACCCTACACGTGACCCTTGGTTGGTGCAAATGAGTGACACTGACTGAGTGGTAGAGCCACGCTGCGTTGCAGCACGCCGGGCACGCTGGGCCGGCTCGCCCGGCGTAAATACCAACCTCTCACTAAGGGTGTAACCCGACCAATCGATCGATCGTCGATCGACGGCATCGATCAACGTCGATCGAAGTTGATCGACTGGTCTGGTAGCTTTAATCGATCGACGGATACCTACCGTTTGACTAACCAATCGATCGACGACGGTCGGTTGACGTTTATCGATAGGTGTGGTAGCTTTAATCAATCGACGGATACCGTTCGTCTAACCCATCGATCGACGGTCGGTCGACGTTGATCGATTAACCCTGGCTAAATTCCATCAGTTTCTTTCGAAATGTATTCAGAAAAGGACTCGTTGTTCTTGGCCAGTACGATGTTGCTCGTACTATTATTACGGAGACGCAAACGCAGAAGAATCTGGATGCGGCCGTTTTTAAAAGCCAACGATCGCTTATTTTATCCAAATGACATTTTAAGCAGCGGTTTTTGTTTTTGTTTTTTTTGCGTAGCGATTGTCATGAATTTCGAGGTTAGTAGTTTCGAGGGAGGTAGAGAGGAGGGGGATGGAGGGGGTACGGTAATGGTAACTTAGTAGAATATTTGTTTTTTTTTCCTAAAAATAACCTAAAATAACCTCAAAATAAAAATATCTTGAATACTATGCATTTTCACACTTTGGCTCCCCCTCCCCTTCCCCCCTTTTTCGGTGTTGCTTAATCTAAAGTGCTTCCCAAGGTGTTTGGGGGAATATAATTTAGTATTTAAACGTTCATATTGTCATCACTCATTATTATCAACATAAACATAATCTAATATTACGATTATTATCCATGGGCACGAAATATATTTTTTTTTTTTTAAAAGGGGGAGGCAAACGAGCAGGCGGGTCACCTGATGGAGAGTAATCACCGCCGCCCATGGACACCTGCAAAACCAGAGGAATCGCAGTCGCGTTGCCGGCCTTTAGGGGAGGAATAGGTTTAAGGAAGGAATAGGAATTGGGAGGAGGGGGGGGAAGGGGCCTCCGGAACCCTCACTAGTCGGACGAAACACAACAGCACCAAGTGCCATTATTTCACGCCGAATATTAGAGAGGGTGGTGTTACGCCGGGCGAGCCGGCCTAATGCGTGCTGCAACGCAGCGTGGCTCTACCACTCAGAAAAGTGAAGCGGCCGGTGCGTCTAATCAAACAGCTCGATTTAACACCCAATCCATTTTACCGGTCGATTGTCGATCGACGTCGACTTATCCATTCTACCATCGATCGATGCCGTCGATCGACGATCGATCGATTGGTCTGGTAACACCCTAATATCCGGGGTGAAATAATAGCCCTTGGTGCTGTTGTGTTTCGTTCGGCCAGTGAGGGTTCCGGAGGCCTCCCCCCCCCGCTCACAATTGCTATTCCTTCCTTAAATGCCGGCAACGCATCTGCGATTCCTCTGGGGCCCAAGTCTGCTAATTTACGAATGGCATAATTGAATCGCAATTGGATCGTATTGTAATTGTTTGACACATTTGGTATTCTCTTACTCATATAAGAATACCAAATGTGTCAAACAATTACAATGCGATACAATTGCGATACAATTACGATTCAATTATGCCATTCGTAAATTAGCAGACTTGGGCCCCTGGTGTTGCGGGTGTCTATGGGCGGCGGAGATTACTCTCCATCAGGTGACCCGCCTGCTCGTTTGCCTCCTTCTATTATAACAAACAAATAAAAAATAATAATTTGTGTAGTAAAGTGAAGAGCAATACTTTTTACTATTCATATTCCCGCCCATATTATTAAGATTCAATTTTGAACTAAGGCTAAAATTTTTACTGTAAAAAAAGATTTTTCGAAATGTTTGAAACAGAGCCTTGAATATTTTGTAGGCTCTCAGTTATCACGTCTAATAGCTTTAACCCATTCACGTCTTATTTCCGGGCATTTTGGAAACCTAAAAAAAGAATAATAAAAAGAATATTAGTAATATCGATGAAGCTTCGACACACAAATACGTACATCACTAATCATTATGCCAAAAAAAAGCCTTTAAATTACATTAAATTAAGGTTTAAAACCTGATTCTTATGAATAGTGTACGATATAGTATGATTTAGAATTAGCAAAAATTAATGCATTGCCGTTTTAATTATTAAAAAACTCATAGTAAAGCATACATATTATGAGAAATCACTAACGTATGAAATGATAATTCCTGGTCTTTCACACCTCCTTTTGTTGTTCTTGACGAACAATAAACAGCTGAACAAGACATTATGTCAATTGTATATTACACAAATAACACAAACACTAAGATTTCTTAATATTTCACTATTATTTCGCACAATCCAGCAATGTTTTGACCTAGTAGTCGGTCATGAAATGACACGTCTCACACCGACAGTGCGTCGTTGCCAAACGTACATTAACTATCTCTTTTACTCATATCACACTACAGTCACACAGACAGAGATACAAATACTTTACTTTGATACACGTATGTAAAAGCGGCAACGTCGTAAGACTCTGTCCATGTAATATTTGGTCCGAGGTAACCACGGACAGAGTTGAACAACCACTTCACATTAATGACAGATAATCAATGTTGCCAAAAAATGAGTGAATTTTGTTCTGGATTATTTAATTTCTACTCTTTTATGTCGCACTATACGTACGTATACAGAAAGAATTTCTGCCTGAGGAAATATTCACAGAGAGTTATAAGCGACTTTCATGTTTTGGTAAAAATACCTAACTTCTCGTAACAAATTTTGTTGGATTATTGTACATCTGTAATCTGTATTACCTAACTTCAACACATGCCAAATTTCAGAGGCAGAGGAATTTTTCGGGTTACAAAAGCCCCGTTGATTGGACTATTTTGACTCTTAGGATTTTCTTGTGTTTTAGGGTGTGTTAAAGCTTTGTAATAAGGTTTAGATTAATTTAAACAGTAAATTATAGTTGACAAAATTATTAAAAAGTTTATTGGAACTTAATTTGAGATTGACCCGTAGGGTCAATTTCGTCTGATAGTTTTTTTGTTATTTTCGGCCTACTAAATTAAAATTGAGTAATGTAAATGATTCCTACCTAACATAATATAAGGAAAAATTGTTACTAACCCCCTATTTAGATAATAGAAGTGACTTAAAAATTAAAAAAAATATTTTATTGTTATTAAACAAAAGAAGAATGGTCATCTGTGACCCAGGCCCGGCGCAAACGAAACATATCTCAGTTAGATTGTTATTTTGTATACATCAATTATCAGTAGTATTTTTTTTCTGTTGCGTTGGCTAACGTAGTTACATTGCCTTATCAAAGTAAAATTTTATTTTTCGAAAATCACACCCACTAATTATTTATCTGAAATAAAATCAGAATAATCTCTCATTGATGACGGAACACCGTTATGTTGAAGATAGAACATAAAAATCATGTAACGATTTACATAAACCTGTTTATTAACATTTTAAGTCAAATCAACACTTAACAACAATTAGATCGTTTGCAGTGGGTTTATTACTAGCTTTATTATACACAAAAGAACTCTCACACACAAAAGAACTCTCACACACTTATTTGACACTACTGCTATCTCGCTCGCACTCTCTCTTAAAGAGCGAGATGTCAATAGTCTATTGTTAGCTGCGCTAGTGATCAGCAGAGCGATTCTCTAAGTTAGAGCCTTGGTAGCAGCGGCTGCCGCAGCGATGAGAATTGACTCTGTCTCTTTTATATTCATAGAATTGGAAAGAGACAGCAGATCACAGCCATGCGTGCAGCGTCTATGTGTCGCTTAGAGAATCGCATAGCCGAACTCGCTTGCGCAGCGTCTCGGGCGTCCGTCGGCGCTATATTACTATTGTATTGTACATGTACCTAATCATGGCAGACGAACGTTAGGTAGCTGTGCTCATGTAATAAGTACCATTTATTGCCTAGGGTGGGCTAGACATAGAGATGATTTTCAACATCCTGCACTGGGTATGGATAATGTTCTGATAGATTTTAATATGTTTTAAAAATGTTTAAGTTAATAAACAGTTTTACGTGCACCAATATGACGATTTATAACAAACAAAATTCATATTTAATTTTTTTTAGTTCTAATATTGATTGGCCATTATTATTATTTTTATATTATTATATTTTCAACGCTGGAAGTGAGATAAAAAAAGATTTGTAATATTTACGAAAAAAAATATTTTACCTTTTGAAGGCGATTTAACTAACTTAGCCTCTGAAATCAAAATAAAACTGTTAATTAATGTACACAAAATAACAAAAAAATGAGATGTTTCGTTTGCGCCGGGCCTGGGTTACTTTTGTATAGATCGTGACCATTCTTCTTTAGGGTGTGTGTGTTCGTTGACAATATACTGCCTAGCTGTTGAACATTTTGTGGTTTTATTTTACAACACCCACTGAAGCTTGCGTTTGGGATTTTCTTCCTTTTCCCCAAAAGGGACAAAATCTCAAATGTAACAATAATTAACTGTTTTCTTGTAAATGTCTCTCAAGAAAAAGTAAAATCCTACTGCAACTAGGTATAACAGTAATCTGTTTACAAACATTCGTCATCGAATTTGGCTGGAGTATAGGTTCCGTTCTATATCAAGAAAAAAATATAATACCTACTGTAATATTTTATAATAATATTATTATAAATTGATAATGTGGTATGGTATCGATATTCGAAATGAATAAAAAGATTATTATGTTTGAAATGGAATACATGTACGTAAGTATATAAGTAAGAAGTGTGTGTTTAAGTATATGTATGTAGGGGATGGTAGTATGTATGCTTTAGAGCTCGATGGCGCATCGGCTAGCACTTTCGGCATGCGATCTTGCCCGGTAAGCAACTTTCGCAATGCCGGGTCGCTGGATGGGTGACCAAATTTAAAACATCTCGAGCTCCTCCGTGCTTCAAAAGGCACGTTAAGCCGTTGGTCCTGTTTGTTGTCGTAAGATGACAGTTGTTAAAACCCACCAACACGCATTGAGATAGCGTGGTGGGTTATGGCATAATATCCTCACATGCTATCTCCACGTGGGAAGCCTGCGCCCAGCAGTGGGACGTTTATAGGCTGATGATGATGATGACGATGTTTGAGAAAGTGCGGGTGTATGTTTGTGCCCCTAAAAGGTCAATATTTCTTGTCTCATGTAAACTATTGGACACGGATATTGATGAGCAGTCATCACATTATGTAACCTTTACAACTGTTCGACCACATAGCAAACATTTTAATTTTCAGATTTGCAACTGATCCGGTAGAAAGAAGTCGTCGAAATATTAACCTATAAGGTTTCAACATAATAAGAAATTAGAGAACATGAAAAATGATGTAACATACAAACGAAAGTTATTTAAGAAACAAATACAAACAGAACGTCATTAATTGTTTTGATTTTAATTTAAAATATTTAAATTTCTAATTAAAAAATCAATTTTGATCAAAATCAAAAGTATTAAATGTAAATCATCCTGCCTGTTGCTTCTATTTCGTCCCTATTACAAGCATATCACACGCACGCAGGCTTCCATTACTGCATTATTTTATTGTACTCGCCCTCGCCTTCAATCATCCATTTCTTCTAAAGACACCAGCTTCTTTTAGGCGTTATACCTACATATACGATAGACATACCTAATTTAAAAAGTTATGTTACCTTTGTTATGATTATGAATCATTTTAAAATTGTATTGTGCATAAATATTTTTTCCCTACTTCATCCATTGAGGTACATTAATAGCTCAATGACTTCATCGGAAATTAGGCATTCGCTGGCAACCATTCGCGCTAGTGTCAGTCATACGGGGCTGTCACACATATTTTTACAAATTCAATACAAAAACCGGGCGGATTTTGAGAAGCGTTTGTACCTCGGACCAAATATTATATTACATGGACAGAGTCTTACGACGTTGCCGCTTTTACATACGTGTATCAAAGTAAAGTATTTGTATCTCTGTCTGTGTGACTGTAGTGTGATATGAGTAAAAGAGATAGTTAATGTACGTTTGGCAACGACGCACTGTCGGTGTGAGACGTGTCATTTCATGACCGACTACTAGGTCAAAACATTGCTGGATTGTGCGAAATAATAGTGAAATATTAAGAAATCTTAGTGTTTGTGTTATTTGTGTAATATACAATTGACATAATGTCTTGTTCAGCTGTTTATTGTTCGTCAAGAACAACAAAAGGAGGTGTGAAAGACCAGGAATTATCATTTCATACGTTAGTGATTTCTCATAATATGTATGCTTTACTATGAGTTTTTTAATAATTAAAACGGCAAAGCATTAATTTTTGCTAATTCTAAATCATACTATATCGTACACTATTCATAAGAATCAGGTTTTAAACCTTAATTAAATGTAATTTAAAGGCTTTGTTTTTGGCATAATGATTAGTGATGTAGGTACGTATTTGTGTATCGAAGCTTTATCGATATTACTAATATTCTTTTTATTATTCTTTTTTAAGGTTTCCAAAATGCCCGGAAATAAGACGTGAATGGGTTAAAGCTATTAGACGTGATAACTGAGAGCCTACAAAATATTCAAGGCTCTGTTTCAAACATTTTGAAAAATCTTTTTTTACAGTAAAAATTTTAGCCTTAGTTCAAAATTGAATTTTAATAATATTGGCGGGAATATGAATAGTAAAAAGTATTGCTCTTCACTTTACTACACAAATTATTATTTTTTATTTGTTTGTTATAATAGAAGGAGGCAAACGAACAGGCGGGTCACCTGATGGAGAGTAATCTCCGCCGCCCATAGACACCCGCAACACCAGAGGAATCGCAGATGCGTTGCCGGCATTTAAGGAAGGAATAGCAATTGTGCGCGGGGGGGGGGAGGCCTCCGGAAGCCTCACTGCCCGAACGAAACACAACAGCACCAAGGGCTATTATTTCACGCCGGATATTAGGGTGTTACCAGACCAATCGATCGATCGTCGATCGACGGCATCGATCGATGGTAGAATGGATTAGTCGACGTCGATTAGACGCACCGGCCGCTTCACTTTTCTGAGTGGTAGAGCCACGCTGCGTTGCAGCACGCATTGGGCCGGCTCGCCCGGCGTAATACCATCCTCTCTAATATTCGGCGTGAAATAATGGTACTTGGTGCTGTTGTGTTTCGTCCGACTAGTGAGGGTTCTGGAGGCCCCTTCCCCCCCCCCCCCCTCCTCCCAATTCCTATTCCTTCCTTAAACCTATTCCTCCCCTAAAGGCCGGCAACGCGTCTGCGATTCCTCTGGTTTTGCGGGTGTCCATGGGCGGCGGTGATTACTCTCCATCAGGTGACACGCCTGCTCGTTTGCCTCCCTCTTTTATAAAAAAAAAAAAATTTGTGCCCATGGATAATAATAGTAATATAAGATTATGTTTATGTTGATAATAATGAGTGATGATAATATGAACGTTTAAATACTAAATGATATTCCCCCAAACACCTTGGGAAGCACTTTAGATTAAGCAACACCGAAAAAGGGGGGAAGGGGAGGGGGAGGGGGAGCCAAAGTGCGAAAATGCATAGTTTTCAAGATATTTAATTTTGAGGTTATTTTAGGTTATTTTTAGGAAAAAAAAACAAATATTCTACTAAGTTACCATTACCGTACCCCCTCCATCCCCCTCCTCTCTACCTCCCTCGAAACTACTAACCTCGAAATTCATGACAATCGCTACGCAAAAAAAAAACAAAAACAAAAACCGCTGCTTAAAATGTCATTTGGATAAAATAAGCGATCGTTAGCTTTAAAAAACGGCCGCATCCAGATTCTTCTGCGTTTGCGTCTCCGTAATAATAGTACGAGCAACATCGTACTGGCCAAGAACAACGAGTCCTTTTCTGAATACATTTCGAAAGAAACTGATGGAATTTAGCCAGGGTTAATCGATCAACGTCGACCGACCGTCGATCGATGGGTTAGACGAACGGTAACCGCCGATTGATTAAAGCTACCACACCTATCGATCAACGTCGACCGACCGTCGTCGATCGATTGGTTAGTCAAACGGTAGGTATCCGTCGATCGATTAAAGCTACCAGACCAGTCGATCAACTTCGATCGACGTTGATCGATGCCGTCGATCGACGATCGATCGATTGGTCGGGTTACACCCTTAGTGAGAGGTTGGTATTTACGCCGGGCGAGCCGGCCCAGCGTGCCCGGCGCGCTGCAACGCAGCGTGGCTCTACCACTCAGTCAGTGTCACTCATTTAGCACCACCCAAGGGTCACGTGTAGGGTCTAAACGGTAAACCTACGGACGTGAGTAACTTTAACCCCCCAATTATAATAACGAACTAGGTACACACCACATTAAAGTGATTATATCGATATACTAGTCACATCTTTAGTCATGCACACATGTACAGATAGAAAGCTGCACACTAACAAAATACGGACATGCTAAAAATCCAAAGACTCTGTCCATTGTGATATTTGGTCCGAGGTTTGTACCGCGATGCTCCGTCTAGACATGTATATTGTCAAAGATGTGTTGTTGTTTTATGAACACGGGAGAAACTCCGTCGCTTCACTTTCCCGCCAAAAAGTTCTCATGTTCATGTCTTTCCTTTTTTTTGTAATTTATTTCTTGACCATGGATACTAGTCCTTCAGTCGTAATATTAGAGTTCATTGATTATGCTTAAACTGATGATAAAGAACGTTTATGATATTCCCCCAAACCCCTTGAGTTCCAGTAAAGATGTGGAACTTTACTGAGATCTCGCATGGACTTCTTGAGAGAATTTGAAAAGTGATGTTGCACTGTTTTGTTTTATTTGACAACACTCTTGCACGTTTACGAACACTTAACAGTAAATAATCCACCATTATTTCACATTAATATTCGACTAAACACAAATTATAGAAAATAAAACAAAACTGCAGACATAACGCTTCACTTTCCCGCCAAGAAGTCCTCATGTCATTCCATGCACTCGGCCTATATTACGGGCCTCAGAACATCTATTGTTCTCGGGCCTAGTATTACTAATTATATTGACATTGACAGTCTATCTTAAAAATAATATAAGTTAGGGAGTCGGGGATATTCTGCCAGTGGTTGTTTTACTGTCTGTTAGTATTGTCTATGTATAGTTTTATGTAAATAATGTGTATGTGTTTCATTCTTTAAGTTGTTCGTGTACCGTGCACCGACAGGCCCCGCCAGAATACCAGCGTTGTTGCGGTTCGCAACGACACTAGCTGAGGCGGGGTCCTGATTGACAATTGTCTTTTTTTGTATATTTGTTTTTTATTTATATTTATTTATGTTTGTCAATAAATGTTTCTCTCTCTCTCTCTCACACACACTCATTGACTTTATTTTTCATATTTTCTATTGTTTGACTGTTGTTACTAGGGTTAAACTCAGGCACTACACTAAAGGCCATTGGGAAATTATTTTGTAAGTATGTAAAAGGCACAAATAGAAACAGCAATATAAATCAGTATTTTCGTCGATTCGCGCCACTTGTCGCTTGCCTTACAGTCTTGTATTCACACACATGCTTGCATGGCCTGGCTTCACTGGTAACGGTGCTTCTCTCCATTAAATTCTCAGCTCATATAAGAAGATTAATGCCGTTAATTTTAATTCTGTACCATGGAAGTCTTATGTTTACTCATAATTTCTCCATAAAAAAATAAAGTTTCACTTTGAGCCTTTCACTAAGTATATAGATACTCTTGCTACTTAGCCATAAATGAATACCTACGTGAAGTTTCACTTTGGGTCTTTGACTAAGCAGGTACTCTTGCTACTTTAGCCGTAATTTGTGTAGATCACTTGTAAGTAAATACGCCATGAATTTGAAACGAAACTCTGACCTTTGTCTGAAAAACCGCAGCTTCGGCACGTAGCTTAATCTTATCCCACTTATGAAACATTGAATTAAATAATATTTCAGTATTCTTACATCTTTATTTGGCGAACATTTACACCTCTCTTACACTTTTTATTCCTTATTAATATAGTTTTTCTTTCATAAATTATTATTATAGCTTAATTAATGGCTTCGCGTTTAGCATTAAGCCAGTTTCAGTGGTATATATTTTAAAAGGACATTTAGTATTGTACGGTAGGTTGAAATAAAATGGAGTCTCACAACACGTGTTGTTGCTAAAAGAACACGGGAGAAAACCCTTCTTTCTTATAACCCTCGTGAAATAACAAATACTTTTTCCCTCCAACTTAAGTGTCACTGTCGTTGTCTTTCTTGATAAGTATTACTTAATATAATAAAGTACAGTTAAATTTTGAAATTTTATTTCCATTTTTGATTTTGTAATTTTTAATTTTGTTTTTTAAATGTTCTGATTTTTGATTTTATAACTTTAATTTCATTTTTGATTCTGTGTTGTTACTAATTTAGATTTTTATTTTATTTCATCATCATCATCATCATCAATTTATTTAAATTTTTATGTTGTCTACTATGATTCTAAGCTGGTCGAAATAAATGCATTTTATTTTATTTATTTTAATAATTAACAAATAATATATTTTTTTTTTTTATAAAAGAGGGAGGCAAACGAGCAGGCGGGTCACCTGATGGAAAGTAATCACCGCCGCCCATGGACACCCGCAAAACCAGAGGAATCGCAGACGCGTTGCCGGCCTTTCAGGGAGGAATAGGTTTAAGGAAGGAATAGGAATTGGGAGGAGGGGGGGGGCCTCCGGAACCCTCACTGGTCGGACGAAACACAACAGCACCAAGCGCCATTATTTCACGCCGAATATTAGTGAGAGGGTGGTATTACGCCGGGCGAGCCGGCCCAATGCGTGCTGCAACGCAGCGTGGCTCTACCACTCAGTCAGTGTCACTCATTTAGCACCACCTAGGGATCACGTGTAGGGTCTCAAGGGTAAACCTACGGACGCGAGCAACTTTGACCCCCAAACATAAATAACAAATCAAAGTGACATTTGGTTGGTGGTAGGGCTGTTGAGCCCGCCTTGCTAGCTACCACCATCTTATCTAAGTCTGTCGCCATAACAACGATGTTAAGTATAGCATTGTTGTGTTTCTACTGTTTGAGATAAGATAGCCAGTTCCTCAGTGGTTGAGGATTCCGAGTGAAGCGCGCTTCCCCAACTAACAAAATTGTCATATAATATGAAGCCTAAATAACATTTGGTCATATAGAGGTCATATAGATGTAACTCAAATTCCCATGAATCGTGTTACAATATATAATACGAACGATTAGTCGTATAATATTTTAGTCATTTAATTGAGTCCTGTAAACGTTTACACAACCAAATTACATGACCATCTTATAAAGATCGTAGCTGTGACCTTTAAAATACATTCACTCGTTTATTAGTCTCGTTTACGACCACTTTACGCCTTCTTGATGTAGTATAAAAGTAATTTATATGACAATCATAATCTGGTTATAATGACGACCATAACACTGCTTTTTGTAAGTAATAAGATTTCTACATGACAATCATATAAATTCCATAAATTTAACTCTTATAAAACGTACAGCTGTATACACGTCTCTTATAGGATTTTTTGACTAACTTCGCACGACTTTTATATAATGTTTAAAAGCCCAATATTCAGATTTATATGTCTTGGATAACTTATGGGTTTAAAATGCTTATATAAGTAACTTATATAAACATTTTGATTATTTAATGGTTTCACGTGGTACTCTTTTACGAACGTATATTTTCCGTTGTTGTGACTTTGACTATACAAGCTTTTTATATGATAGCTATGATAGTGTCAAAGAATCAAAAGATGGTTCCGTAGTAAGAAATAGTATTTGTGAAAAAGGATGCATATGTTATGTACATATACAAAATGAACTTAATATTAAATAGGTAGCTTATTTATGGGTCTTGTTGTGATTTACTCAATTCTGGATAATCAACTAAAAGTTTGTGTTTACAAATTTTTTTTTTTAAAAGAATATGGGAATCACTTATATATCATAAATATAAATGATTATAGCTTGGAGGGTTTGTTGTTTTTTTATCCTCACACCTTACACCATCGTAATAATATCTAACACCAGTCAATTCTCATATCTTTTTTTTTTTTTAAATTTAGTAAGTTCAAGAAGTAATTCTCAAATAATCATCGCAGATTTGCAAAATGATGATGAAAATGATGATTATTCGTTTGAAACCTAAGACGATGATGATGATAACAGTAATGAAAATGAGAATTTTAAAACATCTTCAATTATCACTATATTGTGATTTCAATAAAATGTTTATCCCACGGGTTTTCACTTCTTTACGGTATCCTAAAAATGGCGGACGACAAAAGAATTAAAATCGTAGTATATGACTTATAGTCCTAAGATATCATATAATAGGTATCATCACTACCTAAAGTCGTATAATTGTAAAAGTACTAGAAATCTTAAATAAAATGGGATTAATTATTTTTATTTTGCAACAATTCGAAGGGAGCATTAAAAATTTGTGAAAAATTGTATATACAATCGTCATGAAATTTAATTTCCCTTAGAAAAGTAGATATTGTTACCTACTAACACCAACTACATTATAGTTATAAATTCAGTGATAAATATGGCAGACATAAGATGGTGACACTTTGTAAACAGTTATTTTGTTTTTCGTTTGTTTTTTGTTGTCTCACTCCCACTGAACTGCGCTGTAATAGCAAGCATCCGGGTAAAGGCTATGCTAATGACTACTTTCCAATGTTTATTAAGTTATACGACGTCTATTGGATCAGTACACGACAAGATGGTTATAATATTAATCACTTTCACGACTGCTATACGAATATTTATCGTATATCTGATATTAATATGACTATTACCTTCCTAGTAGCCACTAATACGAACTTGACACAATCGCTATATGAATAAAAGTTTTAGTATTTCCGCCTATTTCGCGTCATATATAAGTCAATACGACAGCTATATAACCAAAACTGTCTGACCTTAAGTTGTGACGAAAACGTTGTCCCGAAAACTATACGACCAAATTTTGTTAGTCCACCTTCGGCCTTATCGTCACTTACCATCAGGTGAGATGTAGGCCAAGCGCTTACCCGTTGTAGATTAAAAAAAAACATAAAGATAAATTATTCAAAATCACTGGGTCACCCTCCTGTCTTTGGCTAATCGTGAGCAAAATGGGTATTCTAAAATGGTTGGCTGCGCCGTATTAACCACTCGCTTGCTTCATGTAGCCACAGCTACTTGACAAAAGTTGGTCAAATCGCTTCATGTAGCTGTAGCTACATGGGTGTTACCATATCAATTCAGGCGATTTTCGCTGTGTGAATGAAATTGAACGAATCATAGACATATTGTCTATGATTGAAACCATACGGAGCGAAGTAATAACATAAAATGAATGGAACAAACGTCAGTCTAATAAATATTTCAGTTCTAAATGCACGTCGAATCTTTGGGCAACACGGACCTGTGAGTGTCAAGTAAAATGGTTTATTTTCTAAAGATTAATGTTATTAACATTGTGTTGTATGTAAAATAATCGTCGATTAATACTCTATTACGATGCATCTTTATTTTGTTTTGATCTCGATGATTATTAACATAAAATTCGACGAAATGATAGCTAGATTGTTTATTTTTACAATGGCGCCGGTTTTCCGTAGGTTTTGTTTTCGTTATCATTGCCAGATTCATTATTTGTGTATAAATACTGAATAACTTTTTACTTACATATTAACTTTTATTATATTATCATATACAAACAGGATGCTTCTACAAAACACTGACTGGACTGTAAGTACATGAGTGTTGTTAAATCTTAATCATGTGACTAGAGTCACATGAAGCAATTGGCTTTTTTCAAGATAGGCTGGCACAAAAAGAAATGTATGCTTGTTTTTGAATTTGGTTATGAGAATTTAATACACACTTTGATTGGTGATGTGTTTCTTATAAGTTTTTGTATTTTCTTATAAGATTTATTTTAGTAGGTACCTAATAAAAATATTCGGCGAGCGCTCACTGTTTTTGTCACTATTTTTTGTTACTGTAATTGAGAACTACAAATGGTTTTGTTATGTTTTATATACCGTAATAAACTACAAGCTTTGCACTTTCCATCAATTAAAATTATTATATTAAAGGCTTCGTACGGGGTTAATAATACAGATTTCAATATCCATATAATTTTCCTTAAAAGTTGTGGCCTTAGTGGTTATGTTTAGATTTTATGACTTCAGCTTTTTACTAAACTATCATATTTTTACATAATAATAAAGCTAAGAAGTGTATCTTTTTAGATCTAGTCATATTTTTATCCTAGGCCTTCTACATTTGGAGTAAAACCAACTTTATCATCTCGCTGCCATTTATACAAAATTGCTACCGCTCGCGAAATTTTACACCAAGTTCAAAATTTATTTCTGAAAACTTTTTCAAGTAAAACATATGTTGAATTTTTTTATCCAAAGATAAACTAATAAAGATGAGGAACAAAATTTAAAAACATATATTAATGTATTTTTTTTTTATTTTTAATAAAATATAAGACAATTCATGAATATTTCTCATCTGTGAATTTGGATGGCCGTTTATAAATTTTTCCAATACTACACCAATGCATATTGTTTAAAAAACAGATAGTCTCTTTATTCAGCTTCTTGGAACAGTGATTTGTTTACTTTAAAACCACTCCAGTAAGCCATAAATCGTTTTTTTTGTCGCAAGCGGCGACGGCTCGGAATTCGCGCGCAACCTATGGGCACTCTGGGGCCCGTCTAGGTGAAAGCGAGCGAGTAGTTATATCAATTCCTTACTTTTTACTTTCTTTATGGCTTCGGTCACATCGTCACAAGTGTACGAGGATGCACGTAGAGATTTCCGGACGTAGTTACGAGGCATGATGATTCTGAATTGACAAAATGCAATTATGGGATAATTCGCAAAAAAATCAACTAAAACAAAGTAATTATTAAGTTAGTGAGTTTTTTAATGATATATTATAATACCTCTAGTCGTAAATGTTCAAAATTGTGCCGCTCTAATAGTATGTATATAAAATAGTGTTTCAGCTATTGTAAAAAAAGTATTTTTTATAATAGCTGAAACAAAACAATAATTTTTGTGTAAATAAACAAATATTTCATAAACAGTAGGTAAGTAATATGAATATGTAACCTATTGTAAACAATATTAATTCATTTAAACTTTGCACAAATGGTACAAAAGGGTAGGTAGTTATTATTTTATTTTGAAAACATAGACAACAAGTTTGAGAACATCTGACTATTAGTATGAGTTTTGAAAATGGGGTAAGATCGAAACTTTTATGTGTTCATCTTTCCCCATCAAATACTGATGGGTAAAGACGGAAATTAGTTATAAATCTTAAAATACGATAAATAGAATTATTCCTCGTAGGTACACTTTCCTCGTAGATACACTTTTGAAAAAAGTTCGCCGTTATTCCATATAGATCCACTTTCATATTGTAAAGCAAAGCAGAAAAGCGATAGGGATGACAAGTTAAGTTTGTCACTCGAATTAACTCAACTAAGAATAAACGATAACAAGTAAACGTTTAAATAAAACACTCGCACCTACCTCATAAGCAAAGTTAGGGAAGATGGGGTAAGATTAAAACATTTGAATAATGTGAGTAAAAGCCACAGCACAGGCATTTGCAAAGAGATCATTCGGGCTCCATCCATTTTTGGGCATTTTCTGAAAGTGCCGGCCAACAAAAAAAATAGTACGTATTGTTAGAACTAGCCATTTGGAGTAATAGTTAATATGGCACAAACGTTGTAGGATTGCTCTGAGCCAAATTATACAAGTTCGATGATTTATCATTTTCATACATTTATTGATTTCTGAAAGTGCTGGGACTAGAAACATAAAAAAATTATACATATTGCTAAAACTAATGATCTGAAGCAATTGTCATTGCAGCGCAAAAGCTGTGGGGTCATCTGTTTATACGAAAAAAAATTTAGGAATCAATAAATGTATGAAAATGATGAACCTGCGAACTTGTATAACTTGGCTCGGAGCAATCCTACAACTTTTGTGCCATATTAACTATTTCTCCAAATGGCTAGTTCTAACAATACGTACCATTTTTTTTTGTTGGCCGGCACTTTCAGAAAAAGCCCAAAAAAAATGATGTCCTTTCACGCAACCTCTTACTCAAAGCGGCAAACGCTGACTGAGGGGTGGGTCCCACCCACCACCGTGGGACCTAGAGGAAGGTAATAGGTTTAGGTACGTGGGACGTAACCAAATGGCGGTCTTAACAATGTTGCCAGCGCTGCAAAAACTATACCAAAGGTGTTATTGACGGTTTTTTATGTTACCCCGTTTTTCATCTAGCCCCACTCACCCTACTTCTAAGTTTTTGAAGACTACCCAATTTGTGTTAATCGTAATGGAGTCGTAATTGAATATCAATAGCATGCGATCTTAACAAAATTCATCATTCATTCAATCAGCCTCCCGAGGTGGTTAGCCCCGGTCGGGCCCTGTACTATGCCGCGGGCAGCCAGCGCACGTAGGGGTATTTCACCTAAAAAGCTGGCCAAAAGCAAAAAAGATAAAATTCAGAATCCCTAGAAAAACAGGTTGAATTTTGCTAGCTAATGACCTGTCGCATAGGTACTACCCACATAATTTTTATCCGGTAGTCTTGTCTGGTAATGACCAGTTACTCGTCATTTGTGTGCTTTGCTGAATGTACATGCATTACGAAATGGCTGCAATGGATGATGGTCAACCAGGTATATACTATTATATTTTTTTAATTAATTCGATTTCTAATGTCAGGTACTCTCAAAATGTTAAATTTTATCAACTACCATAAAAAATGCTAAAATTTTTATATTTATTACAAATACTGGTAAAAAAGTTATACTTCCGGTCGTTTCTCGGCTGTTTTTTTGTGACATCTAATAGAACGTTTTGTCATGGTTTTTAATAATATATAAATAACCTTCAAACATATATTTTTTTATTTTTCAATGAATTACGCGTTATACCAAACAAACTTTGTATTGCAGCCAAGGTAATAAACTTTGTATTTTGTTGCCAATAGGTAATTCTGGCATGAAAATTTTAACTCAAAAAGCCATATTTCTCATGACTGAGGACTTCAATGAGCGAGACCTTTCAAATAAGTTGGATTCAGTTGAGTATAAGTTTGTTTGTGACGCTACGTGCAATAAACAAGATATAGATGAATTTCGTCGCAATTTTTCTAGATTGAAATCCGAGATGAAGACTAGATGGGTCAATTCAAACAGAACTAAGCACTAAGGATTTTTTTAAAAGAATTAATGCTGGGTACTAGGGACATTGCAATTTCCCGGGAAACACAAATGACATTCATCTGCTAATGGTCGTCCGCATAAAGAATAAATAATCATTTACGGCAATATAGACAGAGTTTCTCCAGGGAATTTTCTAGGAAACAATGCAATATGGACATTTTAAATCGATTGCTCCTAACTTCTGACCCATACATTAGTAGTATCAGACCAAGGCCACGCAAATCAGTCAAAAGTTTTAGTCAAGAAGCTAGAGAACTAATGGTTCCGCCTGAAGTAGCCATTCACAGTGACAATGACAACGACAACGAAGAAACTTCCGATACAATAGATGATTCCTTTTCAGAAGATGAGAGTTATCAACAGAGTGATTATTGCACATGTTTTTAGTAATTTTTATTATTTTGAAATGTTTTTTTCAATTTACTATTATTTTTTTTATTTAAATGTCCTGAAATTAAAAATTATTATATTCAAATTACCCCGATATAACGTTTTTTTTAAAATTTAAATCAATAATCCAAGTGATAATAATTAAAAAAAAAAATAGTTTTGGCCAGCTTTTTTGGGTGAAATACCCCCTACGTGCAGCGACACCGCCGTTTCTACAAGTTTCTCTGGCCGGCGGCGACGGCGTGTCAAATCTCATCGCCCGCTCACTGGTTCCACGGCGGAACTCTCTGGTCCACTGTTTGCAATAATAACCGCTCCTCTGGCTCTAGTAGTGCGGCGTTGTTTCCGGAACGCGACCTGCCTGCGCATAAAGTTACTATGGAAATAGTAACTTTATGTGCCTGCGACGAGCACAGATCACTTGGCGGGCGGTACACTGCCCCACGCTGGGTTTTTAAAACTGCCGCCAATGAAAGATGGCTGACGTTTGACACATAATTAAGTCTTGCCTGCATCTGAGATTGTATATTCTATTAATTATTTATGTTGCTACAGCTTAAAAAACAAAAATATCATATTATACGGGATAAATTAATGAACTGCCAATCATTGTGGGGGTGCCCACATTAGTATTGTTAAGGGGAAAATTCTACTACCTACTTAACTAAATTAGTAGCACTAGCACAGAGGTGCGTAGCGTAGTAGCATAGCATACCAAAGAGTAGAGTTAAGCATACGCGGCGCAAACGGAAACGATACATCGCGACGCGACAGCAGTAGGTACACAACAGTCAACCTTGGACTAAGACTGGACCGGTAAAACTCTGGCCGGTCCAAAAGGCATGCGTATGCGTAGGATGCCTTTACAAAGTAGAGACATGGTCATCATTATAGTTAACTAAATGCATACTAATTATTGATGGGGAAAAAAGTAGAGTTATTATTTTTCAAATAGTTTATTATATTAACATCAGAACAATGTAGCATATTTATTATTCTTTCGAACAATATCAAGGATAAGAGTGTTAGGAGACGTTGGTTGTGGACATCTTGGATACGTATGCTGCCAAGTAGCTGTAGCTAATTCTGGATCATGCTGCCACCATCCGTACTAGAATAATATAAACATCATAGCCTAGGCTAACCGTGTCGCGGAGCGATAAAAGAATACTACCACCCACCTCGTCTCTTCCCTTGGGTATTATAAAAGGCGACTAACGGACTAAATACTGCACATACATCCAACAGCATAGAGCGGCGATGGGCTCACCACCTGCCACGCTGATCACATATGCAGTCACTATTTGGTGAAAAGTGGACTATGGCAGAAGACTGTGTTTCGGTCCTCATTGAATAGTCTCTGACTAACCCTTTAGGGATAATAGTCGTGATTATATGTATGTCCCACTGTCGGGCACTGGCCTTTCCACATGGACAACTGACAACACATTAGGAGATTTGGGCCATATCCCAACCCGCTGGCCCAATGCGGGTTGGTGGGTTATTCATAAAAACACGAACACATGTACAGATGGGCATAAAGTGTTAAAAAAACAAGTATATACATAAATTCAATGCATAATAAATACCTAATACACCTTGCCATAACTGCTAAGTTTGTGCTGATACTGAATTGCTGACTAATGTTTGGCAACAAGCAAAAAAATGACATTTGCACTCACTAACCTCCACAGATGATGTAGGAGTTAGCCGATAAATATCTGAAGGTCCAGTCGGTTTTAAAACACCTTTCCGTTTCATTTTTATAAATCTCTGGGTGGAACCATATGCGAAGCCGTTAACCCTTCCTAAATAACAATCAATTATTCTGATTGTATCCATTTCCGGTCTTTGAATCTAGGAGCATATATTGAACATTATAACAATTGCCGTAAATGTGCAGACAGTATTAAATTGTCTATACACGGAAAGTAGGCCTGGAGTTGCCTGAGGACGGGTAGAAAGTAATACTCTTCCGCCCTAGGGAGAACGTTTTTCTGACAGGTACTGTCATGTGTAGTTGTAACTTATTGTTAAAATAATACTAACAACCCATCTCTTCCCTTGGGTGTCGTAAAAGGCTACTAACGAACTAAAGACTGCACATGCATCCAACAGCATTGAGCGGCGATGGGCTCATCAAAATAATACTACCAATCCCTTTCTTCCCTTGGGTGTCGTAAAAGGCGACTAACGGACTAAAGACCGAACGTACTCACATACATCCAACAGCATAGAGCGGCAATGGGCTCATCAAAATAATACAACCAACCTTTTTCTTTCCTTGGGTGTCGTAAAAGGCGACTAACGGACTAAAGACTGCACTGCACATGCATCCAACAGCATAGAGCGGCGATGGGCTTATCAAAATTATGCTACCAACCCCTCTCTTCCCTTCGGTGTCGTAAAAGGCGATTAACGAACTAAAGACTGCGCATACATCCAACAGCATAGAGCGGCGATGGGCTCACCAAAATAATACTACAAACTTAGCTCTCTCTTCCATTGGGTGTCGTAAAAGGCGACTAACGGACTAAAGACATTCATGTTTTTGTTTTAACTTACCTGAAATTCGAAATGAAAAGCACAGTATTACTTCGGGTGAAAGACTTATTTACTCCGTCGAACTATTAGCGCCCTCGCTACTCTTGGGCGCTAAACTCCGTCTCGGGGGTTATAAGCTACTTTTACCCCTAGGGTAACAATGTACTACTTATTTAAACAGGTGTCCCATAAAAAACGTGCCAAAACTTAAAAGAAGAAGATCATTGAGCTTTATAGAAGATAGATTGAAGGAGGGGTGACCAGTTATATAAAAAAATGACTTTAGTGAAAGTACCAACATTTTTGACCATTTCCTTTAATTTACTCCATGGGTAACTTATAGCTGCATATTTGTACACACAGCAACCAAAAAACAGCTAAAAATGGGAGATATTGCGAAACAATATAAAATTATAGCTCGAAAATGGTGATACTTTCACTGAAGTACTTTTTTTTATTTAGTGGGCCACCCTTTAGTCTATTTGGCACGCTCCTAGCATAATAAGCCAGACGGATGTAATCCAGCGTCCAAACAGGGGTGACCTTGGTGGGAACTTGATTTCTGGGACTTGATGAGATCTGTGTAGCCGAAACATAATCCGCGGATGGAAACCAAGTTCCCACCACGGTCACCCTTGGACATCCGTCTGGCTCATGCTTTATGGGACTCCCTGTAGTATCTTATACCTATGTACTTTTCAGACATAACTTCAATAAATCAAATTCGTTTTTCTAATATTTACGAGTACCTATCATAAAGTTAATTACCTACTACCTTTTTCGGCATTGTAGAATAAGATTCTACTCTCTGCATTAAAGGAACAACATCTTCCTTTTTCATAGGCTCCTCATATTCTTCCCTCATAACATCCCTAATATAATTTTGAGGCCCACATAAAGTATATCCAAAAAATTCCATTTTAAATTTAGATTTTAGATTTTATTTTCCAACATTCAACAAGTCTTGCAATAGTAAAATGACATTCAAAGGATCATAGATTGAAATGTCTCGCTTTAAATTCCTGAGCAAAGAACATGTACCTACTAAGTATATAGAAAAAAATGTGTGCTAACCTGTGGTGCTAACATTACGTCCGTGAGTAGGTATGTGGTGTACGTTCACATTAATTACTAAATACTGCACATACATCTAACTAATATTTTAATCTTAGTCTATAACATCATCAGTCAGCATCAGCACCCATATTATTTGTGTAGTTTATGTAGTATATTATCTATAATTATATTATGTGTACTTATGTCGTATAAATGATATATATTTAGTAGGTATCTTTTATTTTTTGCGCCGTCTATCTTATTTTTTTAACTCTTTTTACTGGTTGACTGGTAGAGAATGTTTTTAGCATTAAGTCCGCCATTTGTACTTGATTTTGTGCAATAAAGTTTAAATAAATTAATGATATGACAGACTTATATTTATACAAAAAAGCCGGGTCTCCTGCGACACTGTTTTGTGTTAAGGTCGGACCGCATAATCGGCGCTGGCGCTGCGCGGCACTGCACTGCACGGCGCAACAAAATATTCTTTTAGTCATTTTGTATGGTGTATGTAACACTAGGCTGCAACAATGCTGCGACGCCAGGCCTCCGTCACTCTATATAGTTGCGCGCTATAATTACCTACCGCCCGGCCGTGCGGTCTAGGGCCGTTTGCGGACCAAATCAGCGTTGTTCCTGATACGGCAATTGCCGTAATATACGGCATTCAGGTGTCTTCGGCATCAAAAATACGGTATACGGCAGCTATGTCATTACCGTATTAAAATATACGGCAATATACGGATGAAGGAAAAAAAGTGGTAAAAAAATTACTTACCTTTTACTTACACAGAAAACCGATAAGTTTTGGATTAAATTCCGTGATGGAACAAGGTACTGGCACATAGGAAGGCCCACCTTATTTAAAATCTCAATAAAAAAATATGTTTTAAAGGTTTGACAAAACAGCTATTTGTAATGATGTAATGTTTTTATTTTCCTTCTAAAAATATTCAAAAAATTATAGTTTTCTTATTAAAAACTATTATTTAATAAGGTTTTTTAAAAACAATGTAGTAGGCCTAATTAAAAGCACAGTCCCTTACTATGGCCCGTTTATGAATAACTCTTAGGCTCGGACTACATGCATCCGGAATCACAAGGACCCGAAAAAACACGGCCCAGGATTCATTCCGTAGCTCAAACAAATATATGAATTTTTACTGCATCGACTACATGTGATCAGGGGCCTTGCGATCCCGATTTTCACCCGGAAGCAACCGAAACATGCTCCGGACTTCTCCGAGTACCCGGTCCGTTATTTTTCGGCACGGGGGCCGTCCGTTCCGGTCCGGGCCGAAGGAATCACGCGCCAGTCGATGACAGACGCTCAAAGCGGTCGGTCGCGTCGCGTGCGCAAGCAAAACTGCAAAATAGTAGTTGACTCCGAGCGCCTCATTATGGTGATAGTAGTAGTAGCACAGAATAAATAATAGTATCTACTATATAGTGTGTTCGTAGAATTTATCAGAAAAGAACCTAGTTTTTGTATAAGACTTGTAGAATACATATTCCGTTATGCGGTCTATGTGAAAATGATGAACCCAATATCTTTTCACTTTTCTCTGTTTCCTATTACATTTCGACTGCGATTTTTGCGTAATATGGCCAATTTTGGCGTTACGGATCTCGGAAACAAAAATACATTAACAATTTTGACTTATTGAATGATGTAGAATAGCTTTTGAAATAATGCGTAGCGGCCTCGCTTTTTATAAATTTTGCTTAACTTTTTAATTAAAATGTTTACTAGAAAAAAACACACGCACACACACTTCACAGTGACGTAATACCGCTGGCTTGCAGCACTACTAGAAAAATTCAAGAGTCTTCTGGGGTCTCGGTAGCTTAGCGGTTAGAGCAGTGGACCTTTTTTTTCTAGTAAACATTTTATCCTATATCTATATAGCATTGTGAATGCAAAATTTCAACAATAAAGATTTTTAATTAAACCCAAAATGCAGAGAAAGATTTTCATAAAATTCGCAAAGGCACTTTTTTGAGCTCCTAGATTGAACTACTGTTCTAAACAAATGAAATAAAAAAAATAGAATGTTATCACATATATAGTCTTAAAGTGCGTAGCGGCCTCGTAATTTTTAGATATCATTGATTTTATATAGAAAAAAAATCTTACCAAAAAACTTCGAAAATCGCTATAAGTTAACCGTGAGTTTCTCCTATCTACGATAATATTATTGAGCAAAATTTATACCAGTATAATCGTTACTTCATAAGAAATAAATATTTTATAATTAATTAATTATCCTATTTCGATAAAAACGATAAATACAACTGCAAAATTACTTCAAAATGCGATGCGCCGGCCGTCCGAACTCAGCTTATCTTCGCAGAAGGACATTTGTAATATTAAGCATGAATTTATTACCCTATTTCGATAAAAACGATAAAAACAACTGCTAAATTACAACAAAATGCGAAAATGGGCATTTTACGCAAAAATCACAGTCGAGATGTAAGTAATAGGCCTCTTAACGGCTACAGCTAAGCATACAATTTCAACTAAAGTTAAACTTTCCATTGCCGACTGGACGACTATCCAGCGCAAGTGCTAGAGACCGACTGAGTAAATTTCTCTCCGGATTCAAAACGGAGCGCGTGTAGTCGATTACTTGCCGAATTTTGTTTTTTCCAGGGCCGGACTGATTCCGGATGCATGAAGTCCAAACCTTACTCAATATCTATTTAATATTTCTAAAAATAATTCACAAATCACGTTAAGTCGTCTCAAATATAAGTTATTCAACCTATATTTTTTAAGATATTAAAAAAAATGAACACTGGGCCTTGACCCATGTACGAATAACAAAAATAGTCATAAAAGTAAAATTCTGCTCTAAATCAATGAAAAAAAAAATTATTTTTGATGATGAAATCGAAACTAGAACTAGACACTATTAATTCAAGAATCTAAATATTAATTCCTCATTGCCACTCAAATTTTAAGTGGGCTCTACTAGGGCTATAGAATAATTTATTTTTTCTTTAGCTTTAGGAACAACTTTTTAATTAAAACATCCCCTTCAGTTCAAAGGCCTCGTTTTTTCATTGGTTGTGGATGTGAATCCATGATCTAACAAAAGAAAAACTAATATTAGATAATACTAAAATTCTCATTAATAAGTATACAAAATGTAATGTAAGGTAATCATAGAATAAGTTATTATTATAATGTGGGTAGGATTCGTGAGACGGCGGCAGTTCGGATTACACTCTTAAACTGCGAACATTGTTTTATTGAGTCCCTAATTTGTACACCTGGTCAAGAACATTACAGTGGCGACGAGGATAAATTCTGGCGATAACGTGTGTTACTTACGGTTGTGCGCAATTTCATAATGTCGATCGGGAAACTTAGCGAGTTTGACGTTAAATCCGGTACGTGGTCATCGTACGTCGACCGGCTCGACATGTACTTTAAAGTCAACGGGGTCAAGGAGGAATTGAAGCTGCCCACCCTGATAGCCACTATAGGGGATGCAGCTTACGAGTTGCTAGTAAACTTATCCATCCCGAAGAAACCATCAGAGTTGACATTTGATCAAGCCAATCAGTTGATGAGTCAACATTTACAACCTACACCGTCTGCGCTAGCGGAGAGATATCGCTTTAGACAGAGGAGGCAGATCGCAGGCGAAAATATTGCGAGTTATGTGTCGGAGTTAAAACGACTGTCTAGGCATTGCAAGTTCGGCGATAAATTGAACGAGAATTTACGGGACCAATTCGCTTGTGGCCTTAAGAGCGACGTCATTAGGCAAAGATTATTCGCCGAGAGCGACGAGCTGAGCTTCACACAAGCGGTGAGGATCTCCACCGCACTAGAGGCGGCGGAGAGGGACGCGGCAGCAGTGGAAGGAACACGGGCGGCGGAGTCGGCGGACGCGGGCGCGGTGTACGCGCTCCGGCCGGCGAGGCCCGTGCGCGGCGGGCGGCCGCGCGGACACAGAGCTGGCGGAGCGGGTTCGGCCGGAGCGGGCCAACAGGAACAACGCGCGCCAACGGAACCGTATACTCATACCGGGTGTGACGCATGTGGTGGGCGCAACCATGACTTTAATAATTGTCGTTATCGGAACTTTGTGTGTAGCAAGTGTCAGCGGCCAGGTCATTTACGACGGGTGTGTCCGAGTCGGGGCGCACAGACGGTTAGGGGCGGCACGGGACGTCGTGGCAGCGGCAACGCGGCCAATAGCAGCGGATGGAAAGGCGGCTTCCATTTTGGCGACGTCGGCTCAGGAGAAAAGGACTCCGAGGAGGACATCGAGGAAGAATTAAATCATTTGTGTTTGTTCGACTATAAGGCAGTGAGTGTACCGATTTATATAGACAATGTACCGATTAAAATGGAGATAGATACGGGGACTGCCATCTCATGTGTCAGTGCAGTCACCTACGAGAAATATTTTTCGCATTTTAAAATTGAAAGTGAAAATATTGTTTTAAAGTTTTATAACGGGTCTAAAATTAAACCATTTGGTACTATAAAGCCTCGAGTTCGTTACGGGGATCGAGAGAAAGTATTAGAATTATTTATTATCGAGGGGGGTACCACCTCATTATGTGGAAGGCAGTGGCTGACCGAATTAAAAATAAATGTTCCAAAGTTTAGTAATAATAATTATATAAATAGCGTCAATAGTGCAGTCAGTGAACCTATAAAAGAGGAAATTTGTAAAATTCTCGACAGGTATAAGCAGCTATTTAGCGGCGGGCTGGGCCGGTACACCGGCGGGCGGGCGACGCTGCGGGTGCGCCAGGGCGCGGCGCCCGTGTTTCACCGCGCGCGGCCGCTACCGCACGCGCGAGCTCGTCGACGCCGAACTCGACGCCATGCTGCGCGCCGGCGTCATTGAGCCCGTTGACTGCTCCGAGTGGGCCTCGCCTCTGGTGCCTATCAATAAGGCTGACGGTACGCTTAGGATCTGTGCGGACTATAAAGCGACTCTTAATCCCGCCTTGCTAATCGATCGGTATCCGTTGCCTAAAATAGAAGTTGTATTAGTGGGCTTGAATGGAAGCCGGTATTTTAGCAAAATTGACTTATCCCAGGCTTATAACCAAGTAGAATTGGATGACTCGAAAATATATACGGTGGTTAACACACATCGAGGGTTATTTCGATATAACCGATTAGTGTATGGTTTAGCGTCAAGTGTTGGTATTTTTCAACGCATTTTGATCAATTTATTGCAAGATATCCCTAATGTACAGGTCTTTTTGGATGACGTCATTTTAGGCGGGAAAACGGAATCCGAGCATTTACAGGCGCTGCGAGCGGTATTTCAGCGCTTGTCGGAAAACGGCTTAAAGTTAAAGATGTAATGGCGTTGGGACGGAGACCCGAAATGAAACAATGTCTTGCGTTGAATCAATCCTCTTTTATCCTCTAGTGTATTATCTTAAATACTAATTAACATCACATCTATACGTGACTAGAGGAAGGACGCCTTGTCAATCAGGAAGACCTTAATTATCACGTACTATTGAGTACGTGCTGATAGTGTAATTCACTATATCACACCTCCCCTGAAAAGGCTAGGCATCCCTTCCCTGAAAAGTAAACTCTTATTTTCTAAATATCTTAGTCCTATTCTTATGAACTATATATTCTTTATTATTCTTTAATATTTTTACATTAGTACCTAGCTCTTCTAAAACTTCAAATGGACCTAAATACAAGTCATTCAATTTATTATAATTTTCATTCTTATACAAGAGTAGATCAACTTTTTTGTAGTGTACTTCCTTACAATCTAAATCATAATTAGTTTTTCTACTTTGTTTTGATATTAATAAGTTGTTCCTGGCATCATTATGAGCTTTTTGCAATCTAAATTTTAACTCCGATGGATAATTGTCGTATACATATAAGGGATCAACTTTACTAACTAAATTACTAGGTACGTTACATGTTTTCCCAAAAACTAGTTCATAAAGGGAGTATTTGGTACTAGTATTTACAGAATTATTATAAGCAAAGCACCAATATGGTATCCAGGTACTCCAATTTGCCGACTGATTCTGTGTTTGTATTCTCAAGTAACATCCGAGATGTTTGTGCCAGTTTTCTAGCGAACCTATACTCTCATGATGATAGGGTGTTGAATTTAACTTATCAATATTTAGCAATTTACATACTGTTTCTAACGTGGAATTAATAAATTCCGTTCCACAGTCAGTCGCAATAACCCTGGGAGTACCATATCGTAAAATAAAATTTTCAGTAAAAACCCTAGCAACAGTTTCAGCTGACTTATCAAGTATTGGGTAAGCTTCTACAAACTTTGTCAATTCGCATTGTATTGTTAATATGTATTTATTACCCAAATTATCGACCTCCAACGGCCCCACAATATCTAAATATAATTTTTCAAAAGAAGTAGATGCTGTAGTGGTTATTACCATTTTCTCTTTATTATTTTTATTACAAAATTTCTGCTTTTGGCAATCTTTACAGCGAGTCACATATTCAGTTATGTCTTTTTGCATATTACTCCAAAAATATTTTTTTTCGAATATTCTTAGTCATTTTATTTATGCCTACATGACCACTTGTCGGCAATAAATGATAATCATTTAGTATAACACGTATCAAGTCTTTATTTGTAACATGTTCAACTTGGTTATTAATAATACATAACCGCGGTAATTCTTTATGTTTCATGAAAGTTTGGGTCAAAATTTTAATAAACTTTTTATTAAACCCATTTTTAATCACAACGACTTCTACAATATTATATTTTTTACATAATGCACTCAGTTCTCCTATCGTTGCGTCTCGGCGCGCCTCCGTTAGTAGAGATTCCTGATTTATGTAAATAGTAGAGTCACTAAATAACATATCACCCGTCTGTGAGACGTATCTTTTCTTTTTCCTCAACTTCACGAAGTTTTCATACGAACAAATATCTAACCTTACATCATTTTGTGATTTCTGCATAATATCTACCACTCTTGGTTGCCTATGATCAACAGGGGGCTCAACCCTGCTACTTCCAGAGGTAGCGGGTTCATTATTTTGCTCCATGGTTCTTTTCATTGAACGGGTTACTACCCCCAAAAAATTTGAATTTAGATTTTTTAACTCGTCTGATGTTATAATGACTCTCGATAAGGCATCTGCCGTTACATTTTCGGAACCTTTTATGTATTCAATATCGAAATCATATTCTTCTAAACAAAGTCTAAACTTAGTTAAACGGCTACTAGGATCTTTTATGCTAAATAAATGAACCAATGGTCTATGATCTGTTAATACTTTAAATTTTCGTCCGTATAAATATGGTCGAAAATGTTTTATAGCCCACACTACCCCTAATAACTCTTTATGAATGGTTGGGTAGTTTATTTCTGAACTGTTTAATTGTCTGCTTGCATAAGCTACGGGCTTATTATTTCCATTTGATAATACAGCCCCCAAGGCTACCCCTGACGCATCGGTTTGCAACCGGAAAACATTATCTTTTCCAAAATCTGGATAATCTAAGACAGGAAATGAACTAAGTGACTTTTTTAAGGTCTGAAATGCCACGTCACATTCTTCCGTCCACTGAAACTCGACATGTTTCTTACAAAGACGGTTTAGTGGGTACACTATTGTGGCAAAGTTTTTTATGAATTTTCTATAAAAGTTCGCAAAAGCCACAAAACGACGAATCTCATTTACATTTTTAGGTACTGGGAACTTTTCCAAGACCTCGATTTTACTGTTGTCTGGCAACACCCCGTTTGGCGTAATAACATGCCCTAAATAATTAATTTCTTTCCTCAAAAATTCGCACTTACAAGGGTTTAGTTTTAAATTAACTGACCTAAACCTCTCAAATACACTCATTAAATTTGTATTATGCTGCGATAGGCTTTTCCCGAAAACTATTACGTCATCGAGATATAGAAAACATATCTCGTGATTTAAACCCGATAGAGCCATAGACATAAGTTTAGAAAATACGCTAGGACTCGTTTTGAGACCCATAGGTAATCTTTTCAGTTGATATTGCTTATCAGCTGTAAAAGAAGTGAATTTCCTACATTCTGGTGATAACCCTAGCTGGTAATAACTAGAACTGAGGTCTAAATGAGAATAGTATAAGCATCCCGAAAGTGAGTCAATAATTTCTTGTATATTTGGTAACGGGAACTTTTCGTCTACTATTTTTTTATTTAAAAGTCTATAATCTATTACGATTCTCCACTTTTTTTCACCGCTACTGTCAGCTTTTTTCGGAAGTAATAATAATGGAGAAGACCATTCGCTGGTACACTCTTCGATAATATCTTCTTCTAACAATTTACCTACCTGTTTTATTAACTCAGCCTTCTGAGCGTGCGGTATTCTATACGGTTTGACATAAACAGGAGACGCGTCATTTTGCAGTTTAATGTTGTACTCGTATAAGTTTGTAACGGATAGCTTATCACCCGGCATATGAAAGATATCTGCATATTTTGCACATATTTTCTCAATAGACCGTCTCTCTTCATCACCAAGATATGTTTTTAATTTAAGAAAATCGAATAGTTGTTTAACCCTCTCGACAGATTTTCCCTTTTCCGTATCAAAAGAGCATACGAAATAATCCGAGTATTTTCTAATTTTCGGGCTTAAGTTATTTAATTTTACATCTTCTTCCCGTGTGTTTAAAATCGCACCGGAATCTTTTTCCCGTCTCCTACTACCACGGCGCCTGCTACAAATACGCCTGCAATAACTTCCTCCGCTAAAATGACACATTCGCCCTTTATCTCTGACGAAACATATTTTACGACCTCACATCTCCCTGGAATAGTCGTTATTATGTTTTTACCTAAGCCTAATTCTAGACTTATCTTATCCTGTAATGTAACCAGCTTATTTTCATAGTTAATTTTACAACTATATTTTAATAAAAAATCTTCTCCTAAAATTCCATCATTTTTACAGTGGAAGTTGCTAAACACATAAAACTTATGCCTAAAATTATAATTGTTAACACATAAGTCTAGATAAACATAACCTATTGATACTAAATCCCCACATACTCCTTTAATCTTAATTTCATCCCTTACTAGTTTTGCGTCGCGGGACACGCTACGGAGTTTATTTAACCAATCTAACTTTAAAATTGAAATGCTTGCTCCTGTGTCTACTAATAGAGAAATTTGAGTTTGACTACAAGTAAAACAAACGTAATTACCACTACCATAACTACAAATATCTACCTCAGCGCTATTCAGAACGAAAAAAATCATCGCTATGATGTTCGTTCTGACGTATACTCTGACGTTCACTTTCGTTCTCGTCATTAGACTGTTCTGCTGAGTCAACTAAGAAATGTACATTCCTACGTTTATTATGAGGTGACGTAAACCTGGTGTTGCGCTGACCCTGAAACCTATTCGAGTTATAGTAGGCACGACCCCGACCTTGCTGACTCGTCGCGTTGTTGTTACGTGACTTATTATATTGTTGATGATAGTTTTTATTTATCTCTTCAAATCGCTGGTTCGAAACATAGTTAACATAATTGTTTATTGGTGGTTTCACTACCGAGTCTTCTTGTTCTAAGGCTATAGTTATTGCCTGCCTAACTGTGCTTACGGACCTAGACGTAACTATAATGCTTGTACGAGCATTGTTTAGGCCGTCAGCGAAACGCTTGATAGCCATTTTTTCATTAATCGGCTTTAATAAATTATATGCCGACTCGTCTCCATTAGCCTGTGCTGTACTTAAATCGTTGGACATTTTTTCGATTTCACTACCAAACACTTCTATGGTCTTGTTTCCTTGCCTACATCGTAGCATTCGGTCTAAATTGGCTGTGTATGATTTAATCGGAATTTTTTTTAAAAGTAAATGTGTCTTTCTGGCGAAGGAAGTGTCTTATCTAGGTTATATTGTATCTAAAGAGGGTATAAAAGCAGATAAGTCTAAAATAGAAGCTATCCGGAAAATTAAGCCTCCCAAAAATGTTTCCGAATTAAGGTCATTCTTAGGCATGGTAATTTTTTTCGCGAAGTTCATTAGGAACTTTAGTTTACTTTTAGTTTCTTTGTATAATCTCTTGCGCAAAGGTATACGGTGGAATTGGTGCGTCGAATGCGAACAAACCTTTCAGGAGGTAAAACGGTTATTGACTCATACTGATGTATTAGCGCACTACGACCCTGACAGACCGCTGATAGTTACGTGCGACGCGAGCGCGCGGGGAGTAGGGGCCGTGCTGTCGCAACCGGACGCGGGCGGCCGCGGTGAGCGACCCGTCGCGTATGCCTCGCGGACATTGAGCGAGGCGGAGCGCAATTACTCGCAAATTCATCGAGAAGCCATGGCCATTATATTCAGCATAAAAAAGTTTCATCAGTACTTATACGGCCGGCGGTTTATTCTGCGTACTGATCATAAGCCGTTGGTTTCGATTTTCGGGCCTAATTCGGGTATTCCAACTATGACGGCTAGTCTTATGCAGCGTTGGGCGGTAATTCTTTCGGCCTATAATTATGACATTGAATAAGTGAAGACCAATATGAATTGTGCGGATGGCCTGTCACGGCTACCTATGGAATCAATTCCTAAGGGAAGTATTCCGGAGCAAACTTATTTGCATTTTGCGCAAGATGCTCTTCTATTAGATTATACAGACATAAAAAAACAGACTGCTAGGGACCCATTATTGAGTAGAGTATTGAGCTATACCCGGGATGGCTGGCCCGCCCGGTGTGAAATTCTAGGCATGAAACCTTACTACAATAGGAAATCCGAGCTATACGAAGAGTTGGGTTGTGTTATGTGGGGCCATAGGGTGGTCGTGCCCGAGTCGTGTAGGACTAAGGTTTTAGAACTGATACACGAACCTCACATGGGAATAGTAAAGTCAAAAGCGTTAGCGCGCAGCTATGTATGGTGGGCCGGCATCGATGAGGCGGTGGAGGCGACGTGCCGCGCCTGCGCAGTTTGCGCCGCTCACGCTGACGCACCGCCCCGCCATGCGCCGCGCGCTTGGCCGTGGCCCGTCCGGCCTTGGTCTAGGCTTCACTTGGACTTCCTGGGCCCGATATTTGGTAAAACCTATCTAGTGGTGGTAGATGCGACATCCAAGTGGTTAGAGGTGTTTAACGTACCGAGTACGGCAGCCGGTAGTACGATAAGTAAGATGAGCAAGCTGTGGAGTAGAATGGGAACGCCCAGGCAGATAATATGGACAACGGTCCGCCGTTTACCAGTAGGGAATTTGAATCTTTTATAAAAAGTGATGGAATTCAGCATATACTGACGTCTCCCTATCATCCTTCTTCGAATGGGGCTGCGGAGAACGCAGTGAAAACTGTCAAAAAAGTGATTAAGAGGGCAGCCTCGGAGGGTCAGTGCATAGAGAGGTCGTTACACACTTTCTTATTGCACTATAGGAATACCGAACACTCATCCACGGGGGAAAGCCCCGCCTTATTACTCATGGGTAGGCGTCTACGCACGCGTTTAGATGCACTTAAGCCGGATAGGGAACAGAAAGCGCGACTATCTCAGGAACGTCAAACAGACGCCGCAGGGGGAGCGGAGAGGAGTGTGGGTATTGGGGAGGAAGTGTGGTACCGTCAATATCTGAAGGGTGAAAAATGGTCACTGGGGACCGTGACGGACGCGTTAGGGCAAACTAATTTTAAGGTAAAAGACAGTAGCGGGAGGATCGTACACAGACACGTAGATCCGTTAAGACGGAGGTCGAGGAGCTCGCTAGTAGTTCCGATAGATTCGGATAATCCTATACCAGATAGAAACGTACAGAGCGCTTTAGAGTCCAGTCCTGTCATAGGCGAGGGTCAGTCGGAGCGGTCTAAGGCGTCGTTGGTGCCGGAGCGGGGCATGGCGCAGAGTGAGGTAGTCGGCGAGGGGTTAAACAAGGAAACCGTAACGGTAGATCAATCTCTGCCTTCTGTTGAACAGCCTGAATACGTAGTTGTAGATTAAGAACTGTGCCTAAATATAAGTAGATAATAAGGTTAAATTGTAAATTGGTGTGGAGAGATGTAATGTAAGGTAATCATAGAATAAGTTATTATTATAATGTGGGTAGGATTCGTGAGACGGCGGCAGTTCGGATTACACTCTTAAACTGCGAACATTGTTTTATTGAGTCCCTAATTTGTACACCTGGTCAAGAACATTACACAAAATATGAAATGCGAGTTCAAATCACCTACACGATATTGTGTCTATTTTAAAATACCTTCAGTAGTTTGGCATGAAAAAGAAATAAATTAAACAAACCAATTTCTTTTTTTTATACTTAAGTATTTAAGTAATTACAATCCAAGCGCATTTGCCATTTTAATAGATTTAGTAAAGCCCATAGGCCCCTACTATGTAGACCCGAGCCATACTACAGATTTTTAATATTGGCGGAAAAATTAACATAAAATCACAAATAACTAAATAATCGGTAAACTTACCATTGCATTCTATTCTCCAAAAATTATTTAACAATATGATAATAGAATCACTCGAAAACTGACGCCATTTGTGAAAAAAAAATTGCAAAAACAATCACAACGAGGTATACACGCGACATCGACGGCGGCGTCCATAGAGAATGAACGAGTTGTAACAAAATGGCGGCGCAGAAGTGATTTGGCGCTAATGCACATTTAATATAGGGCCAAGGTGAATGTGGGCGCGAAATTTCGAATGTTTTAGGCAGTGGCAAGAGCGCGTTTATAAAGTGGGCCTTCGTAGGGGCCGGGCCTTCGTATGTGCTAGTACCTCAGAACTAAAAACATTAGCATATTTTCCTTTAAATGTATTATGTTTGCCACACTCGAACGCAGACTGCAAACGTATTCTTCAGTAAAGTAAATAATTATATGAAAACGAGACTTCGAAAAAAATAATAACTCCAAATAATAGAACTCTTCTAGCCAGACAAGCAACCCGTAATCACGGTAATTGTACACAACTTCAAGTGCCACACGAAATGTTTCGTAAAATGAAAGATAAATAACAGTACGAACTAAATGCGACAGAATCAGAAGAAGGTAAAAAAAAAAATATTTTACTAAAACTATTCAAAACCTATATGGTGAAGAATAAAATGAGTAGTTTACAAGTAGTACACGCATAGAAGTATACATCACTTGTATTTTTTTATTCAAACCTTATAAAATAATCATTTTGTGCAATACGGCAATTTTTTAAGATTTCCTTAAAAATACGGCAATTTTTGAATTAGAATATGGCAACCCTAAATTTGTCAGGAACAACACTGGCGGTGGCGGATTTTGAGAAGCGTTTGTATGTACCGCGATGCTCCGTCTAGACATGTATATAGTCAAAGGTAATAAATAGAATGTAAAATAATTCAGCATCATCATCAGCCTATAAACGTCCCACTGCTGGGCACAGGCCTCCTACGTGGACAATGCACGAGGGGATATTGGGCCATAACCCACCACGCTGGCCCAATGCGGGTTGGTGGGTTTTAACGACTATCATCTTATGACAACAACCGGGACCAACGGCTTAACGTGCCTTCCGAAGCACGGAGGAGCTCGAGATGTTTTAAATTTGGTCACCCATCTAGCGACCCGGCATTGCGAAAGTTGCTTAACGGGCAAGTTCGCAAGCCGAACGCGCTAGCCGCTGCGCCATCGAGAGATAATTCATCATCATAATTTCAGAAATAAAAGGCCAAGCTTTCGCTCCGTTCTTTAAGCTTTCGTAACCGTTGCGTACATATTATATTACAGGATATGCTCCAAATTATATTATAACTGGTTGGAAGATAACGAAACGTTGAAAAAAATTACTATCCCGGAGGGGAATCGAACTCTCCGACTAGTAGTGATCTGTGACTCAAATCCACGACTCGCAATCTACGCGGCTGCTTTGACGTGTATGACACCGTGGGTTCGATTCCCATCTGAAGTAGGTAGTCTTTTGTTTACGTTGATGATGATAATGTATGAGATTTTGATTGAAGGAGCGCTACCTAGTGACTTTGTAACTTTGAATACCATTTAACACCTTTGAAAATTATGACTTATTATTAATTTATGTGAAAAGGTAAGGGAACACTCGCACACCGAAAGACGCAGTGTAGGCAGGCTTCCCACCAAGTGGTCCAACGATCTTGTGAAGGTCTCGGATAGCTGCGGATACGAGCAGCATAGTTCCTTGTGGAAGGCCTTTGCCGAACAGTGGACGTACTGGGCTGATGACGATGCTAAGCCACCGGTTTCAGACCAAGAGGTCCCGGGTTTGATTCTTTGTGTTTTCTTTGCTCAGTTTGGTTGGTTGTTGTAGGGCTATGTCCGCCTGGCTAGCTACCATCATTTAAGTCTGTCGCCATAACAACGATGTTTACAGCATTGTTCTGTTTCGACAGTTTGAGATAAGATAGCCAGTTCATCAGTGGTTGAGGATTCGGGTGAAGCGCGCTTCCACCTTCGGCCTTATAGTCACTTACCATCAGAGGGCCTACTCTCTTTCACCGAAATATAATTTCAGCCGATTTTTGTTTGCTATACACCCTCATTTTTTACTCGTTTTAATGAAATTAAGGGTGAGTTCCACCCATGAAACTGAACGACTTTCCCCAAGAAACCTATGTGCAAAAATGACAAATAAACTTTCGACCTCCCATACAAAACTGTCCGATCAGCTGATCGAATTTTTTTTGTAATTTTTGCACATAGGTTTCTTGAAGAAACTTGTTCAGTTTCATGGGTGGAAAGTTGTGCAACTTGTGCGCCCATATTTATCTATCCGTTCCAACTATTTACAGAAAACGCCTTTTCAGTTGCGCGTTTAATTTGTACTTATACCGACTAAAGTCTTGAAGTCAAAATAAAAAAAAACTGTTATTAAATAGGCTCTATTATTATCTTTTCTAACATTTGAAAGTCCACCTTCAACATTCTCTCTTATATTTAAAAATCCAATAACAATTTTTTATAAGATCTTTCTCCTCATAATCAATTCTTCATCAACCTAATTGTATTTAACAGTAAAAATCTAATCTATCACATTCAGGGTAGTTTTTAAATGCTTTATTTGTTAACAATTACTTACATAATAATAATAATACTAAACTGTTTAAGGACAAAATTTTGTTTGTACTACTAATAAGGACTAAAATATATAAGGGCACACTTTCACACCGGTAACACAATCAAAATCAATTTAAACATGATATTCCCCGCCATCACGTTTCTCATCGGATAGGGAAGCCAAGATGCTGCTAGATGTGCTCTGTGAAAACCATACTAGGCACATAAAGAGACCTTCAACTACGCCGATCCCGACCCCAGCCAACACATCTAGAATATAGTGCCTCTCTAACAGAACTCTAGATACTGATACTGATGTTACCCAAGCGAGCAGCGGTGGATAGAATACAAAATATACGGGATCGACACAAATGAGGATGAACGCGATCATAGTGGCTCTGCTTGCGTGCCCCGACGGGAAGGAGTACTTGTCTGGCCCCACTTCCATTAGTTTGTTCATGGGTACTGGCCGACGCCTTCTTACCATTGCTTTGGTTACAGCAATCACTATTATGTCCAAAATGAGGGCTGAAATCAAACATGGTGTTTGTCAGTTAGTATCAAAAACAACATAATAATTAGTAAGATATGGAACATTGAAAAAATTACTACATTATTTGAGAATTTGAGAAGTGTTATTAACGCAAAAAATACGAAATGTTACGAAAAATAATTTATTACAAAAGGGACTGTTATTACTAATTTTAAAAAGTAAAAAAAAAGTGATCCCTTTGCTCCCCCATTTTTATGAGCTGTCTGCATATTTTATGTGCTCGCTGTCTAAACTGGGTTGTGTTTGTTTATATAAAAATATATAAAGCTTGCTTGTTACATACCTATTAACAAGTTCACTTGTATCTGGTATAACTCCTTGTTGTTGAAGAACCAGATGAAGCTGAGCCAGCCTGCCAACCACACTATACCATGACAAGACACCTGAAATCATAAAATCATTTTAACATACTGCATAAAAATTGCTTCTGAGTGGGTATCCTGCCTTTTATTTCCAGCAGGTACATGGATAGGGGACTGTGTAGTGCCAATAACAGCATTGCTAGGTTTAATTCCCACGTGATGTAAAAATATGTTAGTTGGCGATGTATCTTGGCAAGCTTGTTGTAGATATGTAGAACATTACTAAATTTTTCTTTTTATGTTTAGCTTTTTATTTTTTGCTGTTGTTTTATATTAGTAGTTACCTGTTATAATTTTATTTTCTGTTTTATATATAGCATAGCGTATTGGTGTCATACTGTAATGTTGTGTTATTGTTTGAATAAATAAATAAATAAATAAAAGAATATTGTGTTCTGAAATATTGAATCCAGGTGAGATTAGGGTTACCATTTAGGAATTTGAAAAGTCCTAACAAAAAGCATCACATTTCGATAAAACTCATCAAAAACATTAGTACTCACTTTTTATGTTTTGTTTTTAGATAAATGAGAAGTTAATAAAAATGAAAGACTTATATTTGATATTACTTACAATTAGTGTCCGACCGAAACATGTTTTTTTGCCGAAACCGAAACCGAAGGTTCGGTTTGATTATAGTTTCGGCCGAAACCGAACCTTTTATAAACGTGATTAAAACGTTGAATAATAATGTCAGTGGGCCGTTCTTTCCAGATATTTGTTTAATGAAACATCTCGCCGGCCTAATATTACAGGTTTCTACGTTCAACTTTTATCGAATTGAAATTTCAACAATGTACCTACCTACCCTAAAAAGTGAAAAATTGAAAATGTTACATCTGACGCCGCGACTTGTTAATTGTAGATGGTATAAAATAAAACAAGTTTAATATTAAAATATGATAATCATGTCATGATGTACTTTAAAGTCAAAATAAAACATTTGCCTGCGCCGTGGTTAACAGATGATATAAGACTGCTTATGGCTAAAAAGAACTTGGAAAAGTCTAGGTACAAACTAGATCCCTCGGTTAAGAATGAACATAAATATAACCGTGCTAGAAATCGTTGCAACACAGGTGACAGTGGTAAGGGACGCTCAAAGACGCCACATCCATAAATCCGTACAAAATGTGGACCCTGCTAAGGTGTGGAAAATCCTCAATCTCTCGGGCTTGGTAAATCTTAGCAGTGTGGTCCTAAAACTAACCTGAATATAAATAATCTTAATTCTTTTATTACATCATCATCGCCTATTGACGTCCATTGCACGACAGAAACTTTGCATCGTCTTTCTAATTTACCAACACCTGATTTTCCCCCGTTTGTCTCAAATCAATTTACGGAGGATGATGTTAAGAGAACAAATACTCACCATAAGCTTTAGTGCTGTGGGTAACGTCTCTATACCTACCTTTATTAGATTTCCTTACCCCATTATTACTCACATTCTCAATACTTCAGTAGCGTCTCGAGCATTTCCGTCATCTTGGAAAGATGCTTCTGTTAATCCACTTCCTAAAAAGTCAAAACCTACCCTGTATTCTGACTACCGTCCCATTTCCATATTACCTTACCTTTCTAAGGTCATTAAAAAACTTATTCATCGTCAACTAACTACTTTCCTCAATAAAAACAATTTCCTAAATTCCTTTCAATCTGGTTTCCGTACTGGTCATATTATAGTACAACATCGGCCTTAACTAAAATCACTGACGATATTCATCATGGCATGTAGAATCGTCATCTTACTCTATTGACATTATTAGACTTTAGTAATGACTTTAACTCAGTGGATTTTGACGTTCTCCTCAGTGTTCTATGTTCTATTGGTATCTCTCCCTCCGTGGTTGATTGGTTTCGAAGTTACCTGATAGGGCGCCGGCAACGCATACGTATTGAAGAATCTTTCTCTACATGGAGCAATATTGGTTCTGGTGTCCCTCAGGATGGCGTTCTATCTCCCCTACTTTTCTCAATTTTTATAATTCAATTTCACAGTCGCATTCATGTTCCTACCACTTGAATGCTGATGATCTCCAGATCTACAGTAGACATGTGTAGAGACACACAGGCACCGTTATCGGATCTTTCACATGCTGTGGAAGTTACCAATGCAGATCTTGACATCATAAATAATTGGAGCAATTCTTATGGTCTCGCTGTTAATCCTAGCAAAACGCAGACAATTATCATTGGCAGTCCATATTTCGTTTCTAGAATCAATTTTGACCTTCTACCTCGGATTACGGAACGGAATTACTTTTGACCAATGCCTCACTTAGCGCCCCCAAGTGGAGGCAGTTCGGAAAAAGGTGTTTGCTGCTTACTGTTCCCTCAACCGCCTTCGTAACTTTTTACCGACTAGCACTAAAATAACTCTGGTACAAGACTCTTGTACTATCCATCGTTGATTATGCGGATGTCTGCTACGCTGATCTTTCGGAGGACCTTTTTAATAAGCTAGAGCGTCTGCAGAATGTCTGTATAAGATTTATTTTTAATTTAAGAAAATATGACTATGTTTCGTATTATCGATCTGGCTGCCAATTCGACGGCGCCGGCGGCGTACACGTTCTTTTCCTTCTATATTCTGTCCTCTTTTTACCAACTTCTCCTCTTTATCTACGAAGTTGTTTTTCCTTTCGTTCTTCTTCCTCTAGTAAGACATTGCGATCTGCTTACTGTTATAATAATATACCAAAATGTTTCTGTAAGACTAGTAGTGCCATCTATAATTTCTTTATGTAATGTTTGGATGTGTCAAAAATAAAGCGTCAGTCATTAACCGAAAGTGCGTGTTTTAATAGGTTATGGGCTAATGTCCTGATTTTCTTAAGTAATTAGTAATACAGTTTAAGGAAAATGCTGAACTTTTGTGTAGATAATGGCTTTAAACTATATACAAAGTGTTCCCAAACTGAAAGGGAGGGAAAATTATGATGAGTGGAGTTTCGCGGCAAAAAAATTTGTTAGTGCTAGAGGGCATGATCCAGACGCCTGTGCCCGGCGCAGAAACAAAGACTGCAGACGACAAAAGGACTAAGGCAAAGTTAATATTGACTATTGATTCAGGGCTGTATGTTCATATCAAGGAAACGAAAACCTCGTTTGAGCTGTGGACAAAGCTGAAAAATATGTTTGATGACTCCGGTTTTTCAAGAAAAATCTCTTTGCTGCGACATTTAATTTCAGTCAGGCAAGAAAACTGTGATTCTATGACTAATTATGTAACGTCGAGACAGCACAAAGATTGAAAGGAACCGGGTTCGCCATAACAGATGAATGGATAGGATCATTATTATTAGCAGGTTTGCCGGAAAAGTACTCTCCTATGATCATGGCTATAGAACATTCTGGAATACAGATTAGCACAGATTCTATAAAATCGAAATTGATCGATTTAAAAGTTTCTGTAAATTTGGACACCAGTGGCACTGCATTCGCTGCAAATAGACCGTACTCGAAAACGCGGCACAACACTACAAATAAAAATGGCTGTCAACAACAACAAACGTCTATGGCGTCTAAAATGCAGTCGAAAAAGTGATTATGTGCTACAAATGCAAAGAAATCGGGCACTTTAGAAATCAATGTCCGTTATTGCAGGAAAACAAACATACGAATGGTATTCTTGAGTGGACAGTATAATAAAAGCGAGTGGTATATTGACTCCGGCGCAAGCGCGCACATGACATCGAATGAAAATTGGATAGAAAATGCTAATTTTATGCCAGTTATGTCAGAAATTACGGTAGCTGATAGTACAAAGGTACCCGTAAAGTGCTCCGGGGATGTGAAAATAACTTCAGATCGCAACTACGAGATTACTGTCAAGAATGTGTTGTGTATTCTAAAATTGTCAACAAACCTGTTGTCCGTGAGTGAGCTTATAAAAAACGGCAACAAAGTTGTGTTTGAAAGTAACAATTGCTATATTCGAAATATGAAGAATGATATAGTAGCCACTGCATATTTGATAAATGGTGTTTACAAGTTGAATTTAAAAACAACTGATTGTATGTTAGCAGCACCAGCATTTGGCAAGTGCAGAGTTATGGCACAAGCGCCCAGCACACATCAATAGTAGTGATTTGAATAAAATGAGAAATGGCATTGTAGACGGAGTGAATTTTCCTTCTCCTAGTGACACAAAGAAGGAGAACTGTATAACCTGCAGTGACGAAGGTTCCACGCAACTCGATTCCCACCGGCTTCCTTCAGAAGTTTAGAACACAACCACTCTCTACTTGAATTGAGAAATGGCACAATCAGTAATTATAAAAGTAAATATATAAAAGAAACATTACAAAACGCCTACGCTATGGACATTAAATCAACAAAATTTGCTTTTCAACAACATATTGCTATAAAATAAGCCGCAGGCGCGATCGACTTTTTGGTAGTTAAACTTCTAATATAAAATATACGTCATGACGTCACATAGGTCAATAAACCCACCCGCGTATTGGCAACTCCCGGTAAGCCGGCTCTAACCTAACCGAGTTACTTGATAGAGAAAGTAATACAATTTGCTTGCGGGTGAGCGGGATGGAGAAATATCGTTTTCGGTCGTTCTGTTGACAGATAATTAGACGTAATTGCAATTCGCCATCCATCTTTGAATGCACGACTGTGTTTTTTAAATTAATATTTGAATTTATTAGTTAGTTTCACCTATTAGAATTTATTTCTTGGTATAAAATAGTGTTAGTATTGTAGTTGGACTTTGTTTATTTGTGTTGTGTGTAGTGTAGTGATGTGTGTGTAGTTACGAAGACGTACGTTGTAATTAGGTATTTGCGGTAAGTAGATATTGTAATAAGTTGAAATTACGTATTTAGAGTAAGTAGATTTGCAAAGTAATTGGTAGAATTGTAAGATGTCGGCATTAATAGCTTTAGATTGTTGTTTGACAGATTATTTGCTTTGTGAGGTAACATGCTTTGCAAAGTTAAGTTTTGAAAATAAAAAACATGTAATTCAGTTAGGCCGTGCTCGCCCAGATATGACATTAAATTACAAAAGACGCGATGGTTTTTTTAAACATTTTAATGTATCCCTTTACGATAAAAATCAATGGCTAACTGGCAGTTGTAAATTAAATAAAATGTATTGTTGGCCATGTTTACTTTTCTCAGATGCTAGTAGTTTATGGAATAAAGGTGGTTACACCGATATTAATAATCTAACGAATTCATTTAGGAAACATTCTCAGACCGAAAAGCATATACGTAGTTGTTTAGCTTTACATGAGTTTGGGACTAGTAGAATCGAAACATTATTCGATAATTCGCATGACGCCCATAACAGAAAAGTCAATCGCAATAGAGATTTAATGAAACGGTTTATTGACACCGTTATTTTGTTAGGTAAACAAGAACTAGCTTTTCGCGGCCGTGATGAAGGGCCCAGTTCTGTTAACCGCGGTAATTATATCGAAACTTTGCTTTATCTGAGCAAGTACGATACAGTAATGGATTCGCATTTAGAATTATGTTCTTCAGTTCAAAACCCTGCGTTTTCTGGTCTTTCTAGTGACATTCAAAATGATTTAATAAATAGTATTGCATCCGTTTTACGCGACAACATTAGACTTGAAATAAATAAAGCTCAATTTCTGTCTGTAATGATGATTGACGGAACTCCCGATGTCAGTCATAGGGAGCAATTAACTGTAATTTTTAGGTATTTAACTCAAACTAGAATCGAAGAACGATTTCTAGGTTTTTACGATGTTAGCGGAAGTCGAACTGCTGAAGTTCTATCTAATTAGTTGTTAGAAATACTTGACCAGTATCATTGTAGGCATAAGTTAGTTTGTCAGTCTTACGATGGCGCGGCAGTTATGTCTGGCGAGCATGGTGGAGTCCAAGCTAAAATTCGCGATGCATGCCCTATGGCAATGTTTGTTCCATGTTATGCTCATATATTAAATTTAGTACTGAGCCGTTCGCTTGAAAATATTCCGGAACTGAAAACCTTTTTTGGACACGTAAATAGCATTGTTCGGTTTTTCAACAAATCATCTAAACGGTCCAACCTATTGAAGGAAATAGCTGACCGCCGTATGCCCGGAGTTTCAGAAACCCGTTGGCACTATCACTCACGCATTATAAATGTAATTTTTAACTGTAGATTAGACATGGTTAATACCTACTTTTAATTCAATATTAGATAACACGCAATCTTGGGATAGTGAATATCTTTCCTTGGCAGAATGTTTCCTCAGTAAGTTAGAAAACATGCAGTTTTGCTTTTTGTTGCACGTATTGTCAGACATTTTTCACAAAACCGACGTTCTTTTTAATTTATTGCAGTCAAAATAGATTGATATCGAGGTAGCAAACCGCGAAATAGATTCATTCAATAGTTGGCTTGCAAATGATTTTATAAATAATTTTGATTTTATTTATGACAGCGTCCAGGAATTCAATGAGCCACCGCGACAGCTTCGACGGCTAAATCCAGAAGTAGACGCTAAAACTATGTATCGGCGTCTTTTTATTGAAATAATAGACAATGTGAAGACGCAAATACAACACAGGTACCAATCTCTTTCTCAAATGACAGTTCTTAATTTACTTAATAAATGTAAGTATTGTGTTTATACTAGGTCATTTACAAATGAAATAATATCTGCTTTATTAATTAAATTTCCGCAAATATTTGATTTCACTGCTTTAAAAAACGAGTTGAAAGTCTTATACACAACTCCATCTTTGAACAAATTAGATGTTTACGAACTTTATCTAAATTTTCAAAATTCATTATTAGCTGACACTTTTCCACAAGTCACAACAATAAGTAGTCTGTTTTTGACACTTCCTGTTACAGTAGCATCCGCGGAGAGGTCGTTTTCGGCTTTAAAGCGAATTCATACGTACATGCGTAATGCTCAAAAACAAGAACGATTATCTGATCTAGCCATTCTTTCTATAGAAAAACGTTCTTTACTTAAAATTAAGAATCTTCCCGGCTTTTATGATAATGTCTTAGCACACTTTGTAAGAAATAATAGACGAATAGCTTTAGAGTATAAGTAGTATTATTAGTACTTAGTCGATTAAGGGTGGATTCGACCAAACTGAAATAAGACTTACTCCGAGATTAGTCCATATAAATTTGGCGTTTAATCTAGGTATAAGACCTTATTCCAGTTTGGTCGAATCCACCCTTAGTTTTGTTTAATTTACATCATATCATCATTTCACCACAAACGGTTTTTATCAAAGCCACTTCTATTATGCTTGCAAGACACTGTTTCAATATCTCAGTGCTTACACGTATGGTAAAAGTGGACTGAAGATACATCTGCCTATACAAGACTGAAGCCAGGATGCCAATCACAGATTTTCGGTAAGGACTCAAGACTGCGTGCCCGCGCTCGGAGTAGGTAAGCATTTTTTTTTGCTCCGGCTTACCTCTCAGTATTTCACGCTTCGACACTGATAACCTGTTGTGATGGCAAACAAACAAGGCTGCCATTCACACGTAGTGAACATACCAGCACGGAGACACTACAATTAGTCCATGCAGATGTGTGTGCCTATGGAAACAAAGTCTATTGGCGGTTCACGATTCTTCTTGCTTCTTGTGGATGACTACAGTAAGATGACATTCATTTATTTTCTCAAACACAAAAATGAAGTTTTCCAGAGTCTTAAGGATTTCAAAGCTATGGTGCTAAATGAGTGACACTGACTGAGTGGTAGAGCCACGCTGCGTTGCAGCATGCATTGGGCCGGCTCGCCCGGCGTAATACCACCCTCCCACGAATATTCGGCGTGAAATAATGGCACTTGGTGCTGTTGTGTTTCGTCCGACCAGTGAGGGTTCCGGAGGCCCCCCCCCTTCCCATTCCTATTCCTTCCTTAAACATATTCCTCCCTTAAAGGCCGGCAACGCGCCTGCGATTCCTCTGGTTTTGCGGGTGTCCATGGGCGGCGGTGATTACTCTCCATCAGGTGACCCGCCAGCTCGTTTGGCTCCGTCTTAAATTAAAAAAAAAAATGGTTGAGAACCAACAAAACAGAAAAATCAAGATACTTCGAACTGACAACGGAGGTGAATTTTGTTATGGTGTAATGGACAATTCTTTGGCAAATGAAGGTATAATTCATCAAAGGACTACTGCATATGCTCCTGAGCAGAATGGTGTCAGCTAGAGAGCCAACAGAACTGTTATAGAAAAAGGCAGATGTTTGCTTTTTGACGCAAAACTTGAAAAAAAATTTTGGGCAGAAGCTGTTCACACTGCAGTTTACTTGAAAAACAGATGTGTCACATCTAGTTTAGTAAACAAAACACCTTATGAAGTGTGGTATCAAAGGCTGCGGAGAATTATTATTATTATTATCATCGTCTTTATTTAAACATATATCTTAAGAATTTTTTTTTACAATATTTTATATAAAAACATATTTACATTATAAAAATATTATAAAAAATTATCCTAGGTTGCCAACGGCAGCGGGGATAGACCCAAGCTATCGGTGGTTAGGGCTGCAGAGCGAGGAACCTCCTCACAATACGTGCCGTGTCAAGGACCTTGACCCAACCTTTTAGCGAGAGCCTCTCTAGATGTCGATCGAGGCTCTTAGCTATAAGACCGTGTGCCGAAACGACTATCGGTACAATAATAGTTGAATCCACATCCCACATTGCAGCAACCTCGTGAGCCAAGTCAATGTACTTACTGAGCTTGTCCTTCTCGGCTTTCACGAGGTTCTCGTCATGAGGTATGGTGATATGAACCAATATTGCTTGGCGCTGTGATCGGTCGATCACCACGATATCAGGCTTATTAGCGACAATATTCCTATCCGTGATGATAGAGCGATCCCAGTAAAGCGTTTGCATGACCATTTTCTGAACTGGCGCAGGTGCGTACTTATTGTGCGGCACCTCTGATTCAACAAGGCTATATCCAAGAGCAAGTTGCTGGTGTATTATTCTGGCTACTTGGTTGTGTCTGTGCAAATACTATCCGTTAGCAAGATGAGAACAACCGGAAATAATATGTCGGAGTGATTCTCCTGGACGGCGGCATGCCCGACAGATGTCGACCGTACCGTCCTTCATAATATATTTCCGGTAGTTATTCGTCTTGATAACTTCATCTTCAATAGCACAGACAAAACCTTCGGTTTTCCCCAAAGAGGTCACCGAAACGTAGCGAGTTCACCGAGGCAGGCAAATCTACACCAGGCCCAGTTAGAGCCCGATAGTAGCGCCCGTGTAGCACACCTTGCTCTTCCATAATATGTCCTTGCGATCGAGAGTGATTAGCACCACTGGTTTGCGCCAGTTTTCTGTTGCCAAGGAGAGCGGCGTAAAGTGTCTATCAACTGCCACGACATCCAAATGCATCCCGCACTCACTGTTAAGGAAATAATCCCTGAGGCTGCACACCTCACGGTTAGGTAGGTCTTTGGCATTTAAAAAGCCGCGACCCCCACATATCCGCGGGATGTACAGCCTCATAACAGATGAGCGCGGGTGTAACATTCTGGAGGTCGTGAGCATTTGACGGACTCTTCTATCCAAGGCATCTAATTCGGTCTGAGTCCATCTTAGTATGCCAAAGGAGTATGTTAGGAGAGGCATTATGTGAGGAGAGGCATAACCCAGCCATTTAAAGCACGCGTCTTAGTATTATTATATTACTTTCTTTCAGTTTTACTTTTAATTTTCACTACACAAGCAAAGAGCACTGATTCAGTGGCCGGCGGAGTTAGGCGAGGCGAGCGACGCCATATTGCTTGCCGTGCCGACCGCATCCGACGTTAGCCGAACGCGACCCGAAAGTACGATGTTATAAGTTTCGGCGCGGCCGAAAGGTTCGGCTGTTTTATGGCCGAAACTGGCCGAAACCGAAACTTCGGTTGGACACTACTTAAAATGTAGTTTTGTTACTCATATTCCAAATCCAGACAAATTAAAGAGCCGGACAAAGTCCAGACTAGTTTAAAAGTCCTGACATGTCCGGGGTAGGTAATCCGGACGGATGGTAACCCTAGGTGAGATGCACTTTTAATTTTGGCCTTATTAGGTTTACAAAGCCAAAAGATCTGTTTTGTTTTTATCTCATTTATTTGTATTTATTATATAACCGCATAAAACTTCAAGGGCTGGTCAGGTCAAGTGTTTAAAACATGACAAAAATGACAAAAAGGATTTTAGTGCTTTTTTCATTTTTAATTAAATAATTCATTTTGCGAATTTTAATTGGATGGTCTTTGAGTATCTCTTTTGTCTTTATGTATTTATTTTAAAGCAATAACAAAAGAAAACTACGCACATTTCGTAATAGAAAAATACATGGTCTCATTGCAGACTAACGTAGGTACTTATTGGCCGGCTGATGCGGACGGGTCAACAGATGGTTGGCCGCTTCCCGCGCGTTGTAAATAATCATTATTTTTAATTGTTCCTCATTTTATTTTTATTGCTTTAAAATTAATTAGATACTCAAAGACTATATCTAATGAAAATTGACGAAATGAATTATTTAATTAAAAATGAAAAAAGCACGAATTCCTTTCTTGGTCATTTTTGTCATTTTTAAAACACTTGACCTGCCAGCCCTTGAAGTTTCTTGCGGTTTCTAGCAGTCGCCTTATATATTATATTTAGTAACCATTCATAACTTTGCTTGCTTAAACACCCGTGTCCCGTGATTTTGCTTATAAATTTGATGCCTTGGTCCATCTTGAAGGACCATACGAAATTTTGGTGAATTTTTTGGAATTAATGAGTACTACTCATTCTTCAAAGCTTACCTTCTTTATACAAACATACAAACTTTACCCCATTATTATATTAGTATAAGTACATGAAAGTTGAAGTAGTAATTGAATAGATATAAATACCTCCAGTAACTTGGCATGGTTTCGTAGCGATCTCAAAGCAGTTCTCCTGAGGGCTCCATCGACAAACCGTTTAGTGATCTGAACATCATAACGTAGTATTTTCTGTAGCATTTTTGGCACTTGCCGCTTTTCTTCAGTTAAAGGCTGTAATCGAGAATGTCACCAGATGATTAACATAACAATGAGAAACCAAGAAATCTAGACGTCACACAGTGTAGGAATTTTACAATCTAGCGGGACGGGATTTAGTAACATTTAACATATATATATTTTTTTTATTTAATTTGACTACATGCTGTGTTTGATGATGATGAAACACAGGATCAAAGTGTACATTTACCCTATTTATATGTCAAATATCAAACATTTTATTTGTAAAAAAAATGTATGGGGGTCCCAAAAATGTGCAACAGCTGTAAGCTGTATTTATTTATTTAGAGAGTTTTGAGCAATCATGCTCAAAACTCTAGAATAGACTGTAATACGATGTAAGTTTTGTCGTGTAATATTGTGTTTTAATAATATAACTTTTAGGCTGCTTTCAATTTAAGCATTTAGAGCAGGACCAACATGGTTCAAATTACGCTTGAAACAGACTATTTATTAGTAACGACCAGGGTATCTGGCCTAAGTACGACAAACGGACGGCAGCCGTGCATGTGTCTCAATAGTGTAGACAGTCTATATTTGAATCAAGGGACAGTAAATATAACTTGATCCATCCCGGAGCCCAAATGTCCTGCTAAATTGAAAGTGCCCTTAGTCTCTTGAAGTTGACCATTATTCAAAATAGGGATGTTTTATAAGTTTATTTAATGAAATGCATTTATGTTTCTTAATATCACTATTTAATTAATAAAATAGTATTAATCTTAAGTACCTCAAAGACCCTGTTAACACAAAACACAACACAAAGTCCAAAGTTGTAGCTATTATCACGGTGTAATCCCCAGGCAAATAAATGGTTTGTTTGGTGTCAATTGAATGACTATTTTTATGTACCACCTTTCACATTTTTTTTTCTTTTATTTTAAGATTCCTGTAATAATTTTAAGTTTCTAGTGATTGAGTCGATTCTATAGTACAGAAAAACGACATTAATGGTTGAATTAGACCAAGTTTATATTTTGAATTAAATCCTGCTAGATTGTAAAATTCCTACACTGTGCGTCGGTAGCTGAGCGGATAGATGCTCGGGTTGAACGCGAGAAATCGCAATTCAATCCTCATAGCTCCGTTAGACTACTGACTTGAACCCGCTCCGACACAGTCATTTAGATTAACAGGATGGGTTATCAGGACTACGATTAATGTCTTAAACGAACATTAATTATAACCTTTTTTGGCTATTTTTTTTAATAGACTACAGAAATCCCTTTCTGAGAAATCCCATTCCCTTCCAAATTCTCCCCTTCAATGAATAATTAATTAATAATGTAACTTATAGATATTCTTAACCTCAAAATTTCTTTATTGCATATCTCTGAAACTATGCGTCTCCTAGGAGGGAGTAGTAAGGAGGGGTTTCCCCTCTCCCCCCAACTAATTTTGGTTACGCGATTGTACAGTTTTACCCCTTTTTTTTAAATAAGCGAACCATGAATAAAGATTATGTGTCTAAGAAAGGAACTAGTTCCAGATAAGGAAAATATTTAAGGGCAAATAAAGATGCATAACAAATGTATTTTCTTTATAAATAAAACATTTTCATATTAATTTTAATAGTTTAATATTTACTTTTAAAAAAATTAGGTAGGTAGTATATATTTTTCTAGTGATATTAATATTACATCAGACCTAATTAAAAGTTGGGTAAAGATTTTGAATCGAGTCGCCTGAATCGGGGGTGGGGTGGGGGTGGAGAAGGTAGGGAGAGGGGGGAGGAGTACCCCCCCGCTTACCCTCCCTGCCGCCAACAAGTAGTTTGAGAGTTATGTTAATTTTTGAATTTTGAGGTTCTGTATCGTAGTAAAACTTTTGAATCGAGTCGCCATAATTGGTGGGGGAAGGGGAGGGGAGGACTAAGGAGTGCCCCCCCTCTTACCCCTCCTGCCGCAGACAAGTAATTTTTAAGTTATGTAAATTTTTTAAATATATGGAAAATAACAAAAATGTCGTTTCTGGCGCTTCGCCGGCCGCTACCGCGGCACGCTCGCTTCGCTCGCTCGGCTCGCGCGTTTTTGGTCAACATACTAACCTAACCTAATTAAATCTTGAGATTTTTTTCATGGCGGGGGGCTTTGCCCCCCGCTTCGGTTCTGTTACTATGATACTGTATAACCTAAAAACGTGTAATTTTTCGTGATTATAGCCGATTTTGACAAAACTTTCAAGTGGTTTTTTTAATATTTTAACGCAACGGCGGCAGCTAATATGTTAATAAACCTTTATTTAAGAACCCCTTAGACCACCCCACAGTGTTAGTTTCTTCAAACTCAGGCGACTCGATTCAAAAGCCTACCCAAAAGTTGTGTTTCTTTGGCATAACAGTTTGATACTAAATCTATTTGTGAAATTATTTACCAAAGAATGTTCTTTAATATACAGGCGACTCAATTCAAAAGTTTTACCTATATAGCATCAGTTACCCTCACTCTGGCGGCCCACAAAGTGCCTTTTCACGCCTCATTTGAATGTCATTTTGAATCATATTAGCTAAAAGAGAGCACAAAAATCTTACCATATCCATTTTAAATTTTGTGTGAGTACTGAGTGCCTTTTCAATTGTAAATTATACAAACACTTGTGTAAATGATGACTAATGAAGGACAACTAGGTATGTTTAGTTATGCAAAGCCATTCGTTTTTTACCACTCATTAAACACAGCCATCAATGGCAACTAAAATTAGTAAATTTCGGTTAGATTTAGTGGATTTATCCGAAAGATTTTAAAACTAAGATGCACAAGAAATAAAGAAAAACAAAAATGTACTAAACTCGGACTAGTAACAATACAAAGGAACCGGCAAGATATTCGAAATACAAGACAATTTAGACAAAACATGGAACGCTGCAACGTTCAGTTCTGTGTGGCACAAAAAACACCTACACAGTATTAAAGTGTGGAGCCAAATTACTTGCTAATATTAATTGTTTTATTGTTACAGAAACACCAAGTGCTAATTCGTAGTTCGTACTTTCGTTTGGAATTTTGGATTGAATTTGATTAATTTCACAGCAATCACAGCATAGCATATTTCATATGACAGAACTGACAATGACAATGACAACTGACAATTATTATTTTTTTGATAATTTGTTTTGTCACCACGGATACTAGTCCTTCAGTGAAAATAATAGAGTTAATTTATTATGCTTATAAGATAATAATGAGTGATTGATGATAATAAGCTAAATAATATTCCCCCCAAATCCCTTGAGTTCCAGTAAAGATGTGGGACTTACTGAATCTCACATGGACTTCTTGAGAGAATTTGAAAACTGATGTTGCACTGTTTTATTTTATTTACCCACACTCATGCACGTTCACGAACACTAAACAGTTAATAATCCACCATTATTTCACATTAATATTCGACAATACACAAATTTTAGAAAATAAGTCAAAACTACAGACATGACGCTTCACTTTTCCGCCAAGAAGTCCCACTGATGACAAGTACAAACAGTGTTGCCAGCGGCCGATGGTCAAAAGCTCAGAACAATAACGTAACACGAGGCTGCTCAAAAAGTAACATTTTCATGAGAAAAGTAATATTACTTTATTAAATTGTAGAAAAACTACTGAATTCTTTTTTTTTTTCTTAGAAAGAGTCGTAACAATTATAATTATTAATCGAATATCGGTAAACCTGAAAAGATAGAAAAGACACTCTTTTTGAGAGATTTGGATCTCCAAAACTGTCGAATTCTCCAAACGACATTGATCTTTATGCCCAAAAGATAAGGTTCAAAATTTATTAAAGAAAGCCAGTTTGTGGTAGGTAGATGTGCAGGCGTGTGTACCTACTTACCTAGGTAGCTGTTTAGTGAATACTTACTAGTTATTATTGTCTTTTTGGAAATATCAGTTTTTGTAATAATTATTTGTAATGATTTATGATTTTTATAAATGATAAAACAAAACGAAATTAAATTAGAGTAAGTTTATAAAAACATTTTATTAAGTAGGTACACACGCACGCCAGCAGCACAGATTAGATACGTACCCAGCAGGTAAAGGAGGTCACTAATAGTCCATATAACTTTGGCCATGTTTGTACCTTGAGGTACATAGATACCAAAATGTAGAGAAAAATTCTAGGATTCCGAAAAACGTATCATTTTGTTTATATATTTAGATAAAACTAGATAATAAATTAATAAAGTTGTGAATTACTTGTAACACATTTTTATCGTGTGGTAACATTGGATGTTCAATTGCGTTTAGTATCAGACTTCTCCAAAACCTGTAGTGTTAAAAAAATATTTTATTTGCTGTTAATTATTGCTAATGCATCTACTTGTCGTCTTTTTTTATCTAAAGATAATTTAATGGGCGTAAAACAATAAAAAATAGAAAATATATTAAAATCAGCAAATAATTGTCTCTCTGTAAGTAACAAAACGCTACAAAATGTCAAAATACAACAAAATGTCTTAGATGTCATTCCGTTCGTTTCGTTTCGGCGTTTGTTTCGTTTCGGGGTGCTTCGTTATTTTCGTTTGCGATTCGTATTTTTATATAATCTCGGCTATTCCTTGTGGTTTTCCGTTTTTCCTTGTGATTTGCTTCCTGTTGACACTCTGATCCCGAAAACAGATTACATTCATAATCGTGTCACCGAATATTTAACATAGACAGGGTCTAAAATAGCGTATTTTTTCAAACCGAAATTATTTTTTTTTTGTCTTTTTCAAATAACTAACAAAAAATGTAAGCCTGCTATATTATTCAGCGTTTTATAGAGTACCTTTTTCCGTAAAGTGTACCTCGGTACATTAACTGGCCAGATTTTAGTGTTAGAGTGTAGTTTTTCTCTAATCGATACTGATCCTTCCATCTTACTTGCAAAGATCATTTTTTTTAGGTTGTAGATTGACCTGCTGTCGTCTGTAGGCATGAGCCTTTAAATAACTTTATGTCTGTAGGTACTATGCCACTCATCATCGCTCATAAAAAGTTTTTGTCAAAGTCAAAGTCAAATTATTTATTCAATGTAAACCTTTACAGGCACTTATTGACGTCAATACTAATAATAATAAAACAGTTAACTAACTTATAGTTAAGACTTAACAACTAATCTAACGAGCTATAGTCTGTAGTAGATATTAATATGGTAGGTAGATTTGTATGAATGTACCCACACTATTGATTATTAAAGATCAGTATTTAACTAGCAAGCTGTCTTTTACTACATGGTGACAGCGGTGTCGTTAAAACAGTGAAATCAAAGTACATAAAATAATATTAAGTGTGCGAATAGATACATTACTGTGTTACTTATTTATTACGCTATAAATTAAGTGATAGGTATCGTTATAATGGAGCATGCTCGCCCGCCTCCGGAATTATCTGTGGAAGGCAGTCCGGCCGCGCGCGCGGAGTCGTGGCGAAAGTGGTGGAAACTGTTTTCGGTGTTTTTGAAGGCGTCCGGTGTTTATAAGGAGGCAAAAGACGTCCAGGCTAGCTTGCTGTTGAATCTCATAGGGGCGGAAGGATATGAAATATTTTCAACGTTCACTTTTACCAAGGATGAAAGCCCGGATGATATTGAATGTTTAAAAAAGAAATTTGACTCACATTTTGGAAGAGTAGGAGTTTTTTAATAAGCGATATTTAAAGAGTAGGAGTTTTTTAATAAGCGGAGCTAATTTGATTATTTGACCTAAGTAGTATTTTAAAATAAGTGTTGTGTTTTGGATTATTTTTATTTATTATTTAATAATTTTAACGAATAAGATAAAATAATGTAAGTATGTCAATGTGTAATTGGTAGTTTTGTGACTCAGTTTAATAGTGTAAATGTAATTTTAAAATATTGTGCATGCATGCATTGCATGCTGTTTTGAAAATGGCTAAACATGAGAACAACTTTAATTGATCAAAACCTTTTTACAATGTTTGGCGCAAATAAAGTGTATCCTATTCTATTCTATATTTATATTATAACTAGCGACCCGCCCCGGCTTCGCACGGGTTACTACCCGTACTTATACAAATTATAGCCTATAGCCTTCCTCAATAAATGAGCTATCTAACACTGAAAGAATTTTTAAAATCGGACTATTAGTTTCTGAGATTAGCGCGTTCAAGCCTTTGACTACATACATGTCTAGACGGAGTATTGCGGTACAAACGCTTCTCAAAATCCGCCCGGTTTTTGTATTGAATTTGAAGTGTGCGTGACAGCCGCGTATGACTGACACTAGCGCGAATGGTTGCCAGCGAATGCCTAATTTCCGATAAATTAGGGAAAAACTATTTATCATCAATATCCGTGTCCAATAGTTTACATGAGACGAGAAATATTGACCTTTTATGGGCACAAACATACACCCGCACTTTCTCAAACATCGTCATCATAATCATCATCAGCCTATAAACGTCCCACTGCTGGGCGCAGGCTTCCCACGTGGAGATAGCACGTGGGGATATTGGGCCATAACCCATCACGCTGGCCCATGCGTGTTGGTGGGGTTTAACAACTGTCATCTTAGGTATATTTTTTCTTGTTTTAGAACGGAACCTATACTTTAGCCAAATTCGTTGACGAATGTTTGTAAACAGATTATTGTTATACCTAGTTGCAGTAGGATTTTACTTTTTCTTGAGAGACATTCACAAGAAAACAGTTAATTTTTTTCAAAAAACAGTAATATGTTTACAAACATTTGGCGTCGAATAGGAACCGTGACATTTATTCACGCTCTTATATATCAGACATCAATTTTTAAAAAAGAAAAACTTTGAAAGCGTTCCAATAATAATTATATTTAATGTATTTACTTTATTTACAACAAGACCATGTATAAATACTAACTTACAAGACTGAGTATTTTTTATCATACTATTATATTTAAACTTACTTTTATATTCTGCCACCAATAATGGGAATTCTACATTTTGATACCAGCAACACTACGCATACATGGCCGTTATTATTGTTAAACTTTAAATCTTCATTAAAATTGGCTTTCCTTGTCGAAAAGATTTTTCCTTTGTAGTTTTGACAGAATTTCACTGAGCAAACGGTCATTTTGCGAACAATTTCACCGAAACGCGAGAGGTAAACACTGCTTGACGGCACAATGACACTGACCGCCAGGATTGTGCCAATAATGGCCTATAAATTTTTCTACGTTTTTTTACGGCCAGGGTCTATCTAGACATGTATAAAAAGCTAAAGCTAAAGCCGGGTCTCTTGCGACACTGTTTTGTGTTTTCTAACACTTAACATCAAACATCTAACAAAATATGGGAGTATATTTTGTTAGATGTTTGATGTTAGGTGTTAAGATAGGAGTCGGACCGCACTAGGCGGAACTCGCACAACAAGGAAATAATAAAGATGTCCATTTCGTCATTCATCTTGCTCAGAGGTTGCCTAGGTACTGAATATATTTTTGTAGCACTGCTGTAGTTCAAGTGTGGTTTATCAAAAAATTACGCGTCGTCGTGTCGCTCAGTTCCGCTGCGGTGCAGTTCCGCCTAGTGCGGTCCTACAATTAGGGTCGGACCGCATTTGAGCGGCGCTGCGCGGCACTTGCACTGCGTCAGGCCTCCGTCACTCTATATACTTGCGCGCTATAATTACCTACCGCCCGGCCGAGCGGTCTAGGGCCGTTTGCGGACCAAATTCAGTGCGGTTTTCGCAAGCGAAGCGCATGCACGTTGTTCAATTTTAATTGTTCTAATCGTTTCTACGCGTGTCTGGTGCCTTATGTGCAGTAGATAGGTCTGTTGTGCAGTCGGTGCACTCTTTTTTAATCTGTGACTGCGTGGCACGGCGCGTCGCCACAGATTAAAGAAGAGTTACCAGATACTTCACTCAGTAGAAAGTTACCAATACCTACTGCTACTAATTAGCCTACTAATATATAACATACCGCGCGATCCCACAGCAATCGTAGGACTGCCTCTTCGATAAAATTAAATTAACTTAAATAACTATTTGTGTCTATTTTACTGAGAACTGTGAATATGTTCTGACTATAGGCGGTAGTTTAAAATTGTATCGTTTATAAAATACTTATATTTTTTTATAAATTGGTGCTGACATCATCATCAAAAGTAAATAGAGGTCAGTGTGTAGGTAAAATAAAAAACTGCTACTGCACAACAGACCCATCTACTGCACATAAGGCACCAGACACGCGTAGAAACGAATGGAACAATTAAAATTGAACAACGTGCATGCGCTTCGCTTACGAAAACTGCACTGAATTTGGTGTATAATAAGGGGTTTGGGAGAACATCATTTAACATTCATCATCTTAATCACCACTCATTATCATTAAGGGAAAAAAATAAATAAAAAAAACTAATGACTAGGCAGTATGGTCTCTGCCCTTAGCCTGTTCCTTCACGGAACAATATTAAAAAAAATCAACGTCAATTGACAATTGATTTGATTGTCATTGTCAAACTATGTTGATTGTTGTTAGGTTGTACAGTAAATACCTACGTATCAATACTATCAATATTCAATTTTCAATTAAAACTTGAATAACACTGGTTACTTTTATTTAAAACATTTGTTCCAAATTTCAGGTAATTTAATAAAGATTCACTAGCATGCCTTTACATTTTACGGAAGCTACATAAAACAAATACCTACTTCTTCGTAATCAGCTACGTACGTGGCAGATAAAAAGTTTTCAAATACTAATATTGTTCGCAGCTTTATCATGAGAAAACTAAAGGGAGCAGTGAAAGAAACCGCTAAACAAAAGCGGGAGAGGAAACAGGAGTTTGCCAAAATGCGACAGCAAATCAACACTATAGTTTTGCCTACCGTTGGTGTTATTTTCCTGCTAATATGCATTTATGTTTACTTCAAAACCAGGCCAACATCATTGCAGTATGCCTAATTTAAAAATAATTGAGCGCCTCTTCGGAGCTCAGTTTTGTACAGTGTAAAGTTATAATATTTTGAAATAGGATGAAACTGGGAAGTTTAAAGCGGTTGTGAATCAAATTGATGAAAATGTTAAAGAGTTATGGATTAATTGTTGCCAAAATATAGTATGGTGTCGCTAGATATTTCAACGTCTTATTCTTGCAACCTAGAATACTAATACATTCCCAATATTTTGACATATCAAATTTAATGTAAATATAAATTAAAATTAAATTGATATATTTATTTAACTCTTTGTTTTATTGTTTCCTAATTAACATTTAAGTATCCAACACCTAAGCAATTAACCCATTCATTGCCACCAAAATTTTGAAAACTTCGCCTGGGTGCCACTTAATATTTTTAATGATTACAATAGATAATACTTATTTAAATGTGTTTTAAATAGTAAAAAAAATCCTAAATAACTAAAACCCATCTAAAAATGGAAAACGCACCATATGCGTTGGTGGCACTGGTAAAAGAATTTAATTCGTAAGTGCCATTCAACGCACCGTTTGCGCAGGGATGGGTAAATGCCCGGATTAAAATCCACTGCTGGATTAAAACCCATTTCTGCCCAATAAACGCCGGGCGTTTTTAATAAACGCCGGGCAGAAATTAAGTTAGTTTATTCCCTATACTCAGTGTTTAATCAGTGACAAAAGAAGCTACAGCAAGGTAAAATACGAACTTAATTCAAATGCTTGTACATAAAAAACATGTAGGGATTATTAAACAATATGCTTTCAAAGATATGGCTACAAACATCATAAAAACTATTTGACAAAGTCAAGCCCTAACATCTTTGCTGGCCAAAATCGTGAAAGAAAAAAATGTTGGCAAAAGTTTGAAATAACCCTGCGATACCCGTAGGGTTGGCCATTGTATAAGTTTTCAAAGTATGGAAAACACTAAAGTGGCCCTTCAAACCTTGGCTGTCTACGAAAAAGCTACAAACTTACCACCGGAAGATAAATCAGCATTACTAGATGAAGATCTTTGGACAATGTTGAAGGAGTCTTATGATACCGGTATTGTACCGGTGTCTTGGAAGGAGGCGAACATACAACCCATCCCCAAAAAAAGGATCGCTCGGATCCAGCCAACTATCGACCCGTCGCTGTAACTTCTGTGCTGTGCAAAGGGTTTGAGCGGATAATTAATTCCCAGCTCATTCACTACCTAGAGGATCACTCGCTGCTCCATGATCGCCAGTATGGGTTCAGACCAAAGCGATCAACGGGTGATCTTCTAGCGTACGTTTCTCACGCGTGGGGTGAAGCGATGGACAAGCATGGCGAATCCCTGGTAGTTAGCCTTGATATCGCCAAAGCTTTCGATAGAGTGTGGCATCGTTCCCTTCTTTCTAAGTTGCCGGCCTTCGGTGTGCCGCCCCGTTTGTGCGCCTCGGTTACAGACTTTCTAGAAGAGCGGAGGATTCGTGTCCTTTGTGAGGGTAGTTCATCCGCCTTCTACAAAGTCAATGCCGGAATGCAGTAGGGTTCTGTGCTCTCACCTACTCTATTTCTTCTGCATATTAATGACATGTTGTCCTTCGGCAATATTTATTGTTATGCGGATGACAGGACAGTGCATGAGCGGTACCTGGGACATCCTGCGGCAAAGCAAGCCGATATCGTGGTGAAAAGGCAAGAACTGGTTGCCAAACTGAACCTGACCCTCGATCGTGTTTCTAAGTGGAGATCTAAAAACCTGGTCGAGTTTAATGCTAGCAAAACCCAGGTTTGTGCATTCTCGTCCAAGGTAACTCCCTTCCTTACTCCTCCCTCTCTTCAGAACTCTCCGTTACCCATTTCGGTGAACCTCAGCATTCTTGGCATGGACATCGGCTACCCGGCCGGGAACTTAATCCAAATGCTACATCGAGAGTGCTATTTTAACTGCCTCCCGTAAGTTGGGTATTCTCAATAAGGTAAGACGGTTTTTCACTCCCGAGCAGCGCTGTTTGCTGTACAAAACTCAGGTGCGATCGAATATGGAGTATTGTTCCCATCTATGGGACGGCTCCGCTAAATACCTACTCGATGCACTTGATAGACTGCAAAGGCGAGCGGTATGCATTATTGGAGATGCTGTGGTTACAGCCTCCCTTGAGGACCTCCAGCTGCGTAGAGACATTGCTTCTCTCAGTGTCTTCTACCGGAATTACTACGGAGAGTATTCTGAAGATTTTTTTGATATTATCCCGCCTTCTCCTTTCCTCTCCCGGACTACACGTGCTGGGCTTAAGAACCACCATCATACTGTACAGACTTTCATTACTCGTACCAAAAAATTTGGCAAGTCGTTCCTCTGTAAGACCAGGAATTAGGAATTCTTTGCCGCCACCATCGAATTTTTAGATTGTGGTTGATGATTGATGATTTCAGACTTGAGTAACAACGATGACTGAGTTAATTCGTTTTCTATTTGAATTTTACTTATATTATTAGGTTATTTTGATTATTTATTAACTTTGAAACTGTAAAAAGATGTGTTCTTTTCTAATTTTTTGTAAGAAAGAGTAAAAATAATGAATGAATGAATGAATGAAATAATCAATCAATACAATATGTTGTTTTTTATTTAATATTAACAAAATTCTACCCAACAATCTATTTTATTCAAATACAAAATGTCACAAAGTCTTTCGTCTAAAGTACATCCTTTTATTATGTAGAGCTCTGCATAGTAGTAGTAGGTAAGTTGATTGTTGTTCACTCACTGAATAAAACAATCTCAGCATTTTCTTTTCTTCCTTTTTGCAATTCATAACTAAGCAAAAAAAGTTTAAATTTTATTAAAATTGATAATCGAATTCGAACTCGACGTCCCGACCTATCTATGTGTATACTTTTATCCTGTTCTCGTCATTTAATTATTTCTGAATGAGGTTTTACAAACAAAAAAATAATTTGTTGAAATTTTCATTTATGCCCGCCAAAATGAGCAGAAATCCATTTCTGCCCGATTTAAATCCTTTCTGCCCGATTAAAACCCATTGGGCAGTAAAGGCAAAAACCCACCGCCCATCTCTGCGTATGCGTTGACATTTGGATAGTATTATGCAAACATGTTCTGGGAAATATACTTGACGTTGTATTCTTTTTCATTTGATCTGTTTATTTATAATTTAGTAATAATATCTTACAACACTACTAATATTATAAATGCGAAACTTTGTTTGTGTGTGTGTATTTTACCGTGCGTTTAAACTGCCGAAACAACATGTTGGGACGTAGCGTAGGTATAACTCCGGCGCTAAGAGAATAATATACTATCTATTTGAAAGTTTCTATTAAGTGCCCTTGTTCTATTGCTCACATAATATGAAACCAAATTAGCGCTGGTGTCGTAACTCAAAAGTACGAAATTTCACAATACCAATCCCGATCGAATGAGATCGGTTTCAAGAGTAAGGGGGCTGGATCGACTTAACGTCAAAAATCATTTTAATAGTATTGTTCTGACGTTAATTCGTTTCGAAGTCGATCTCGTAGGTACCGTACTCGTACCCGTACCATACCGTATCGCAAATATCACAGCAGACACGTAAGTTCCAAAAGATTTCAGCCTAAGAATAAATTGTTGCTTTATAAATGCCAGTGTAAAAATAAGATCAACAGATCAATAAAAAAAATCTGTAGGTTCATAATAATAATTTTAATCTTGCATTTTTCAATTTGTCTAATGTACAAATTGACAATTGTATAATATATAAAAACAATGTAAGATGTGAATACATTCTGGCGTGATTAATTGTTTTGCATAAAACTATCCAACAAAAATTTTTACCGCCACGCCAATGAACGCACCTTTTGCGTACACGTGATCTTATTTAAAAACTACACGATAGAATAACAGAAAATAATGATGAAATTAAGAATATTGCTTACTTCTATCACCCAATTCAAAAATATATGATGAACATGCAATAAAACGTAAGTTATTCCAATAACAAAATTCACCTTTTTTGCACCAACCGTTTTTTCCTTAGCAAAACAAGAATGACAGTACAAATCAAAAACCGACTGTGTTTCCACATTTAAAAATTGTTTCTAGCCGTGATTGTTGCCAAATTTTTAAATAAATTGCTATCATTTTTATGTAATACCAAAAAACGTCACAGAGTACACTCAACGCATTTGGTGCGTTGGTGGCATGACGTAGAAATCTCGATCAACGCATACGGTGCGTTGGTGGCAATGAATGGGTTAAAAATGTTCTTATGACCACAACCTTGATCTCAAACCTTTGCCTTACCACTTACTTAAAAATATTCTGAGCAGGCATGCTAAATTGAATACATATTAATAAATAATTAGCAAGTCTTGGTACTAGATATTACATTTTCATAACTTACCGAGTTCTGGCTTGGTAATGCTTAAGATGCCAGACCCTCATGTATCGAGGTAGTTCTGCCATTTTTTCTCGTCACCTTTTCGCAACCTATGGAATTCTATTTTGTCGAGATCCCGCCCATAATTCGGCATAACATGCATATTATTTATACATTCTTTCCACACCACAGCTAGGGTAGGCTGGAAGAGATCTCTTCTAGAGATAAGCTCACTTTTATATATGTCTTGTGTAACGTCTTTTTCAATGTATTTTTCTATGTACAATAAAGGATTAATTTTTTTTAATAGTTTAGGTACGTAGATCATACATAGTAATACAATACCAAATGAGGTTCAGCATGAGGTTACTGATATTTTTAAAATAAACCTTTATACTTATCCAGAAAATAACAATTATTGAAATGTTAAAAATAAGTAAGTAATATTTATTAAGTAGTTTCTGTTAAAGTTTAAACATATACCTAGGTATAAAAAGTTTTTATTACTTACCCAAGTATTAAATGGTACCCATACACTGAAAATGATCATAATAAAGAACATAACACATTTTTTCTTAAGTTACAGTTAGTTATAGTTTAAGTACCTATTGACCATTCTACAATTACATAAATAAAAGCCTCTTTAAATTTTCAGAAAATATATTAATTTATATACAGATTTGTGTAGGTTCATAAGATTGTACAATTATATTGTTGCCATAATAATTTACTATTTTTCAATGTTAACAATATCTAACTACTTACTAATAAATGCTAAATCAGGGATGCACAGACTACGGCCCGCGGGCCGCATGCGGCCCGCCGGTCGAATACTGGTGGCCCGCCGACAGCAAAAATAATACTCTCGTACATTCGAAAATATTGAGTTCTATTCCAGAATAAAACCAATAACAAATGTTCGAAAAGTAATTTGAATCTCGCGCGCGCGCTCTATCAATCTTATCGGTGCGCCGTGCATGCGTCGGTAACAGCGGTCGGTAATGTTCGTGCTGATCTCGGTTAAATTCGTTTTCTTGAGGAAGCGCGCCGCGTTATACTGTTCGAGCGAGCGAGATAGCAATAGTCCCAAATTCCCGATAGCTCGCGTAGGTAGATACACGAAGCTTCCAGAGTCGGTTTCGAAAGTCCTGATTGGTTGTGTGATTTGGCTTTTTTAGTTGACATTACAAATCATTTGAATGTCTTGAACACACGGCTTCAAGGCAAAAATCAACTGATATCCCAGCTCTACGCACATGTATCATCCTTTCAATGCAAGCTGACACTTTTCAGATCGCAATTGAATTCTGGAAATTCTGGAAATATAAAAAAGATTGTAAGCACTATGCAGTGCCACGCTTCAAATTAATAAATTCTTTTTCAATTTGAATACATTATTATCAGTTTTTCATTGTCTTTAATTACCTATACTTCTGGTGGCCCACCATCAGTTCATAATTTGCCCGAGTGGCCCCTAGTCTTAATAAGTCTGTGCATCCATGTGCTAAATGATATCACAAACAAAGTAACAATTATGTATAGTGAAATTATATTAATAGTTACTTACAACTGCTAATAGACTTTCAAAATCCGAAAATAAGCTATGAATGTAAGTACGATTATTTGGTGATATGAATACAGTAAAAGCTCCTTATTCGCGCTTCCTTCATTCGCGTTTTCACTATTCGCGGATTAAAAAAATGCGACCCAATTCCTATATTCGCGGCTAAAAATTTCTTTATTCGCGGATCTAATTGATCGCACCCGCCTTAGCACTGCCGCCTCTTGTCAAAGGATGCCGCACCCCGCTACCGACACTACCCAATATTCTTTGTAAATGCCGTCAAATGGACTAATAAAAAAAGTAAAATAGATCTTATTACAACTTTGTCTAAAGTATGTTGTTAAATGATATCGCCGTGGACTTTGATATAGCCGCCTTCGCCGCAATCGGTGTTCTTGAGAATGTAAACAAACAGAATGAAAGCAACATTTTGTCACCTAGGAAAGTATCCCATATAAATACACATTTAGACGGGGATTAACGCTAACTACATATTATAGGCATACTACGCATACCTTTTTATACCCGACGTTAGCGTTAATCCCCGTCTAAATGTGTATTTATAATGGAACGCGAAAGTTTAAAAGTGTATATCCCATATAATCCCATATATATTACCATTCCGTATTCACGGTTTCTGTATTCGCGGCATATTTTTGGAACATATACCCCGCGAATAAAGAGCTTTTACTGTAATAACAAAAAAAAAAAGAGACTCTCTAGTTTTGCATTTAGTAAGATTATCTATTTCATAATCGGCCTGTATGCCTAATGCACAGTACATGAGGAGATTGGGTCAACACCTATCGGAGCGGCGAGCGGATTTCTAGTTCATCGCGCGTTATACTTCAGCAGTATTTTTTTTTTTATATATCTAAGGAGGCAAACGAGCAGGCGGGTCACCTGATGGAGAGCAATCACCGCCGCCCATGGACACCCGCAATACCAGAGGAGTCGCAGATGCGTCGCCGACCTTTAAGAAAGGAATAGGAATTGTGAGGGGGGAGGGGCCTCCGGAACCCTCACTGGCCGGACGAAACACAACAGCACCAAGTGCCATTATTTTACGCCGGATAATCGTGAGAGGGTGGTATTACCCCGGGCGAGCCGGCCCGATGCGTGCTGCAACGCAGCGTGGCTCTACTACTCAGTCAGTGTCACTCATTTAGCACCACCCAGGGGTCACGTGTAGGGTCTCGAGGGTAAACCTATGGACGCGAGTAACTTTAACCCCCGAAAAATTATAAACGGTAATAGAAAGAACGCAACGAACGCACGTTCCGCTCGCCGCGCCGCAAGTCGCCCGCGGTCGTCGCCGGGCCGTTAATATGCCTTCCAAAGAACAAAATGAGCTCAGTATATTTTATTTTAATTTTAATAATTTAATTTGACCAACTACTCGTTAGCCGTTAACACTGCATTGCAAAAATTTCTAAACTTGCAAGATTTCTAACTTGTTAGAACGTACTCTCTAGCCCCTGTGCAACCAGGCTACTCTGTATGGAAAAGTATTTATGTGGTAATAAGTACGTAATATTAGTTTATTACGCCAATATCAAGAACGTAAGGATGTTTAATTTTTAAAAATAATATAACATAACAACAATTTTAATACTTTATTGCACAAAGAAATTATATAAACGTGTCGCGAAAACCGTGAAAGAATACTAGCACCCCCTCTCTTCCTTTGGGTGTCGTAAAAATCGACTAACGAACTAAAGACTGCACATCCAACAGCATAGAGCGGCGATGGGCTCACCACCTGTCACGCTAAGCACATGTGCAGTCGCTATTTGGTGAAAAGTGGACTATGGTTAGAGGACTGTTTTTGCTGTCCTCCTCATTGCCTGTCCCTATCTACCGACCCCAATAGATAGGGTATCGCAACTGGAACTACGGGTCCGGTTGTGTTTTCAGAGGTACTACGGGGTTCCGGTTCAAGCCCCCCGCTGGTCGTGCCTTTGACAAGGCGCCTCCGGCGGGATCCGGACATGGACTCGTAGTGGTTTGTGGTTAGCTGTAGAGCTTGGGAATGTTCGTTTGTCCTGGTATTGTGTGCCAGGACTTCCAAACTCGTGCACAGCAAGCGGGGCCTAGTAGCGGTCTCAGAGGGGCCAGAAGCGAAAAGTCCTGCGGGGAACGTGAGTTTCCCTTATAGTTGGCAGCTTTGTCCGGTGGTTTTCATTGGACATTGGTGTTGACATCTCCGGTACTAGTCTGGAGAACTAGTAGAGGCGGCGTCCTAGATGCCGTAGCCTCCGATCCAGCCAGCCGCGTAGGACGTGGGAACTGGCTAGGCGCCCGGATGGGTTCCGAGAAGTGAGTGTGCTTACTACTCCGCTACCAAGGTGGACACTTGGGAGTCGACTTTAGAGTCGACGACCCTAGCAGTGGCAACTGCGAGTTGTGCCCTTCGTGCAACGAGTAGTGAGCGAGCTTGACAGCTCCGGTTACCTATCTGGACAATAGGCAGTGAACTACACGTGTTCACGGGGATACTCTCCCGAGACACTAGTCTTATGAGTACCGAATGAAGAGCGCGCTGCGGCGGGCACTGATTTGGCGTCAAAACCTAACGCAGATGGTCTCCTGCGCGAGTGTTCTACTGGCGCAGGGACGTCTGGCACTTCTTGCATAACCTAACGGTTGGTCTCGAGGTGCCAGTACAAATAAACTTAGTGAAGTAAGGAGTGGGGATGTCCTCATTTCCTCACAGTCTCTGACTAACCCTTCGGGGATAATGGTCGTGAAAATATGTATATAACAATTATTCTTTCATTTGAAATGGCATCGTAAGCAACAAAATATAAATACAAAAAGCGTATTAGTATAATGTAAATGAATACTTGAACTGATTGCTTATTAAAATATAATTTAATTCATAACATTGTATAGTACAATGCAAAAAATAAAATTCCATAAACTATAGGACGTGTCATGCCACATGGCGAATTCTCTTTGCGCCGACTCCATCGAATGTACCAATGAATAAAACTAAGCAATACGTGGCAATATGTCGCACTTTCTACTTCTATTTCCTACTGCTTTTAAAATCCACCACAGACAATTTCATTTTACAAAAATTTAGCAGAATAAAAGTGTTTTTAAAATATTGTTTATTTATGAGGTAGGTATAATTTTATTATACTTAGGCATGGAAATTTTCTAAACAATAGCTTACCTACTGGTTTGATGTAAGTATATTAAACTTTGAAGTTTGTTTGGAATTCTAAAATGTATTAACCCTTAGCAGTGTCGCGTAACGGTAAAAGATTACTACCACACCCTCTTTTCCCTTGGGTGTCGTAAAAGGCGACTATCGGACTAAAGATTGCACATACATCCAACAGCTTACAGCGGGGATGGGCTCACCACCTGTCACGCTGAACAAATGTGCAGTCGTTATTTGGTGAAAAGTGGACTATGGTAGAGGACTGTTTTTGCTGTCCTCATTGCCTAGTCTCTGACTAACCCTTCGGCGATGATAGTCGTGATTATGTGTGTATGTATTTAACCCTTTAACGGGCAGAGCATGTTAAGAGGAAACACTACGTCGAAGTGGCATGCAAAATTCTCATACAAAACACAGAATAACGATGTTTCGTAGTCCCATGTTTCCTCCTGCAGAACTGGACCAATTTTTATTACTTTTTCAGCATCGTTTAAGGAAAGAGATTTTCTATGTCTGTATGTTTGATTTTTTTTTAAACAAAACGGAGTGATTTCGCTAAATTTTAAAGGCTATTAAATAAATGATTAAAAAAATCAAACATACAGACACAGAAAATCTCTTCCTTTAACCGATGCTGAAAAATTAATAACAATTGGTCCAGTTCTGATAGAGGAAACAGGGGACTACGAAACGTCGTTTTTCTGTGTTTTGTATGAGAATTTTGCATGCCACGTCGACGTAGTGTTTCCTCTTAATTATTACCTTGCCTTTCGACCTTATACCAAAAGGGATAAAGTAAAAATTTGACGTTCAATACATAGACATAGCCCTATTCTTTCAAAGAGGTTACAATGTTACTTGCATTTAAGTATTCAGCCGTAAGTACAGTCCATCTGTCAGGTTCCTACGAATACTGGTTGGTTACAACAAACTGTTTCTGCTTGCACATCTGTATCATCCAGCCGAGGAGCCAGAGTGAAGCCAGGAGTAAGAACAGCCCGCTCAAGGCGAAGAACTGCGACGTTATAGACAGCTCCAGGGTCTGGATGAGGACCAGCGTCAGCAGGGACTGGAGCCCCGTGCCTATTAGGGTGTTGATCCCGAAGATGAGGCCGAAGCAACTCTCATCCGTCATCTGGCCGGCTATCTTTGCACTGTGAGAAGATATTATAGTATGGTTAGCAAGTTTATCTGTTGGTACCATTTAGACAAATTTTTTATCTCTACGGGTGAGCACTTGTTTGTCATCTCACCCGATATGGTAAGTGATTGTTATTTAGCTCAAGTAAAGCTTCTTGTGAAACTTGTTTAAAAATGATTAACTAGATAACGGATAAAAATAGACAACACACAGACCAGAAATTAATTTATAAAACAAAGTGTCTAACCTGCCACCAGTAGTTATTTATTAAAAATTAATGTACTGCCGTAGGTCACGTGACACGTTAGAAATTGAAAATAATCGCAAAAGAAATACTAGCTGCTCTATTCCTGTAGGTCATATGTATTGTTATTGTTGTCTAATAAAAAAAATAACCTAGAAATTACAAAATACATATTCCATTAACTAATAAGTTGTGGCAGAATAGCTTCATATGTTAGTCTGCCGCTAATTAACTATTTAACTACGCTACAATCATGTATATTTAAAATTAAACTTTATCAGCTTGCGTTAAGAGCGTTTACGTCCTTTTGCGTCGTTTTTTTCAAGAACTGTACTTTTTAAACCTCTTAATATCTGTTAATACTTACTTTACAAATATGTTAAATACTTATATCATTAGGCGATCTTGTAGTCGAAATAGTTTGTTGAACACATTTTTAAATTTATGGATATTTTGGAATTTATAACAAGAAAACTGAACAGAGGTTTTCATAACTTATATATATATTTATATATATTTTTCCGCGTCAACTTCGAAGCTTAAAAATGTGTTTAAATTACTAACAAATCTAATAACAACATTTTTATTTCAATTTGAAAGATCCTCAGCAAAATAGTTTGTTGAAAACATTTTTTAATTTTGGTTACTAACATAAACTATAAAATTCCAAACATTGTGAATTTTTAAAGAAATTATAGGTGATAAAGTGATTGTTTTCTCTAATGTACTAAATATATTTTAGAAGATAAAAGCTTTATACTATAGAAAAAGTGTTATTTAAATTTTTAACACAATTGTTTTTACTAAATAAGCTCTATAATTTTTCTATAAATATTTTAAAACTGCTCTAAAACTACTACAAAACCCTGCGCTCAACTCGCTTCAAATCAGTCCGCCGCGAGGCCTCTGAGAGAGTGGTCACGTCGCTCGACGCTCTGCCCGGCGCGGCTGTCGACCTTTCCGTAAGTTCGAAGATAGTGCAAATTTATAGCTTGATTTGCAAATCTTAGTACTTTGGTGAGTAAATTATTACAAGCTTTTATTTAACTTGCAATGTATGTATGTCTTGTTCGGGTGGAATTTTGCAACTCAATTTTGACCCACTTCCCGTTTACTGATTGAGCTGATATTTTGCATACATGTGTAAATCGCGTGACAATGCAATTTTATGATTGACATGGTGCTGATCTGATGATGGAGATGGAATGTGGCCATTGAAACTTTGCAATAAAATAGCACAACCTAATCGAGTTCGGGCTCGTTTGAATCGTCTTGACGAGTAGTTTGTCTTTCAATGGTAACCAGGGTCTGATGATGGAGCTGGATGGTGGTCATAGGAACTCTGTAATTAAACGACGCAACCCCATCGAGTTTCGGCTCGTCTCATTCGTCTTGACGAGTCCTTTGTTTTAGATGGTTACCAAGGTCTGATCTGATAATGGAGCTGAAAGGTGGTCATAGGAACTCATTGAAGAAACGACGCAACCCCATCGAGTTGCGGCTCGTTTGATTCATCTTGACGAGTACTTTGGTGCTAGATGGTAACCAGAGTCTGATGATGGAGCTGGAAGATGGCCATAGAAACTGAGTAATTAAACAACATAATAACCCCATCGAGCAAGCGCTCGTTTAATTCGTCTAGACAAGTACATTTTTGCTAGATGGTAACCAGGGCCTGATGATGGAGCTGGAAGGTGGCCATAGGAACTCCGTAATAAAACGACGCAACCCCATCGAGTTTCGGCTCGTCTCAATAGTCTTGACGAGTACTTTGGTTTTAGATGGTTACCAGGGTCTGATCTGATGATGGAGCTGAAAGGTGGTCATAGAAACTCAGTAAAGAAACGACGCAACACCATCGAGTCTCGGCTCGTTTGATTCGTCTTGACGAGTACTTTGGTGCTAGATAGTAACCTGGGTCTGATGATGGAGCTGGAAGATGGCCATAGGAACTCAGTAATTAAACAACGTAACCTCATCGAGTAAGGGCTCGTTAAAATCGTCTAGACGAGTAGTTTGTCTTTCAATAGTAACCAGGGTCTGATGATGGAGCTGGATGGTGGTCATAGGAACTCTGTAATAAAACGACGCAACCCCATCGAGTTTCGGCTCGACTCATTCGTCTTGACGAGTACTTTGTTTTTAGATGGTTACCAGGATCTGATCTGATGATGAAGCTGAAAGGTGGTCATAGGAACTCATTAAAGAAACGACGGAACCCCATCGAGTCTCGGCTCGTTTGATTCATCTTGACGAGTACTATGGTGCTAGATGGTAACCAGGGTCTCATGATGGAGCTGGAAGATGGCCATAGGAACTGAGTAATTAAACAACATAATAACCCCATCGAGTAAGGGCTCGTTTAATTCGTCTAGACGAGTACTTCAGTCAGATATGGCGAGAAGCTCGACCACGAAAGCTGTCAAATGTAAATAAAAGAGCTTTAAGAGGGTTTAGGCATTTCGGTTTCCCATACACACTTCCAAGTCGAAATTTTTAAAAACCTCTTAGCCAATTTTGATGAAGCTTTGCATGCTGAAGTTAAACACAGGGATCTAAATAGTCTGTTGAAAACATTTAAAAAAAATGTTTATTTAACCGAGTTATTGCGATTTTTAACTTTCTATGGCGGACTTTAAATCGCAATAAATCAGGTAACAAAACGTTATTTAAAAATGTTTTCAACAAACTATTTAGATCCCTTTGTTTTACATCAGCATGCAAAGTTTCATCGAAATTGGCTTATTCGTTTTTAATAATTTCGACTTGGAAGTTTGTATAGGAAACCGATATGGGTAAACCCTCTTAAGTAGTAAAAAAACCTGCTGTAAACCCACTCACCTCGCCAACGTGATCGTGTAATGGAACAGCATGCCCATAACGATGTAACCGGCGTACGACACATACACGTTAGGGATGTAAGTGCCCAAGAACAGCGCGACCCCCTGCACGGCGGCCACCGGCGCCGGGTTAGACGAGCGCGCGTATATTGACGCTAGGAATGCGCCCGCCGCGCCTAGAAGGGTCTGGATCGCTTCCACTGCGCCGTTGTAAGCCACCTGATGTGAAAAAAAACAAAATTATTTATTATTAACTTTATTAATAACATTTTTTTTTTAATTTATTAAATAATATTACAATGAGATTAAACTATAAAGCAAACCATAAATCACGGAGATTTGTCCGGTATGCTACAAATAAGTTGCATGCTTGCATTTTTCGATATTTTTGTATAAAAATGTAAACAAATAATAAGCGTCTGTAATGTATTGCGTTTAATCTGAATTTTTGATCGTTTGGGAATCTGAAATGTTATTTACGTGAGTACCCACAACGTGTCATAAAATTGATAAAATAGGTATTTTAGTTGTTTTGCATGCTCACTAATGTGTTACTTTTATAATATTTTGTGATTTCTTTTGTGAGTGAATTGTTAAAAAATTCTTTTAGAGAAATAAATGTCTTAAACCATAAACCATAAGTTGAGCTCAACATCTGCACATAATTAACATCAACAAAATGCAATGACAGTAAAAGTAAACTTAAGCTAGGTAGGTACTTTAAATTAACACACATAACAAGTAAAATGCGATACAAATTAATCGCGTACAGGCCACCTGCACTACGTAAGAAAGAGATACAAGCTAGATAGATGTTCATGGACATCCCAAATTGAATACATCAAAACATTCTTACATTACAAATCTTGTGGCTATTACACTGGTGCTGAAAGTATGCCGCGGCTTGTTTAATTTCAAACAGTTTTAAAAAGTAACTCAAAAAGTAGATACATAGTACACAAATTCTGTGCTTTTTGAATGTCTAAAATTAGACCGATAGCGCTAGGTTTTGAGGTTTCAAAAATATTAAAGTTGTTTATGTTTCACATATAGTTTCCGAACCTTTTGCCCAACCTAATATATTAGTTTGTGTCATCCTGTGTACTTGCGTAGGTAGAAATTTAGGTATTTGCCGCTTCGATCAGTATTGGACGAAAAGAAAATTAGAGATGAAAATTTTACTGTCATGATAATAACGAAGTAGTAACTGATGTACATAGGCAATTTGTGTCATTTCTGTCCACGAAAATCCTGATATTTAACCAGTACTTATCACGTCGCCCAACTAGCTCTGAAAGAATATTACAATATGTTAAATAGGTGTTACGCGTTTTAGAGTACTGAAATCTGTTGTTCAAAATATTTTGTGTCGAATTCATCCACGACATTTATAGATATTTAATTTTTTTATTACAAAACCCTATAAAAGCCACAAAAAAAAGTGCAAGTTATTAGAGTTTAAGTGTTTTTGATTATTATGGTGTAACAAAACACTATTCATAATTTGTGTCGTTTTTATCCACGAATTCTTATTATTTTAATAAAAACAGACTTCTAAGCACGTGTAGGGCGAGGGCGGGGAAGAGCGCGGGCGCGGACGGCGGTGCCGGCGCGCGGCGGGCAAAATTCGAAGCGAATCGAAGCGTCATGCTCGCGTCAGGGCCCTGAGCCTAATTTATATACAAAATGTATGCTGTATGCAACGTCTCAAATCAGTTCTCCGTCCAGGCCACGCATACGGCACGCCCCGTGCACGGCCCGGTCTAATATAATTCATCCCTCAATCTAAAATAATATTGACCCTTATGCTACGGCCACACACTATCGCGCTAGTGCGAAGATTCGCGTGGTCGCGCCAAACACTTCGTCATAATAACGCGATGCATCATCGCGTTATGCTACGGCCACACTATCGCGGTAAAATTCTTTTTCCGTTGTCGCGGTAAAAACTTCATGTTCCATTGTCGCGATAAAGCTTGGCCACATCATAAAAAACTTCGCGACGACGTCGCGATAATTGTGAACTTTGTCGCGAAAATGCATTTTAACTAGTGGTGGGTAATATATTCGAAACTATATATCGATATTTGATATCGGTATCGATCATTTCTACGGACTATTAAAAATTCATGCAATATCGTGTTTTTTCCACTATATAGTTTCAGAACGCATCGAATCAAAATCGGATTATAAGTTTCTTTTCAATAAATTTAGATGACTCAGTCAGTTTACCTTGTTCTAAGTGAGTGAGTGCCTATTAATTAAGAGATAATGATGTAGTTAAGTAAGTTGATTTTTTCTAAAATAAAATGTAGGTAAGTAGGTAGGTACCCATAATAATTTTATTTCATTAAACATTTACAAGCACAGGTTATTTGTTAAAAACTACCGATCAAAGATAATTTCAATAAATATAAGCGATACGGTACAATATTCTTGAATCGGATCACGTACAATATAAATTAGTGATCTCAACGCACACCGTATTTCTGACGCGATACTTAGTGTTTTTAAAATATATAGTTTCAGCTATGCGATTCTCTAAGCGACACATAGACGCTGCGCGCATGACTGCGATATGAAAGAGACAGAGTCATAAAAAGCTAAATTCAGAATACATGTCCCAACTCGGGACACCGACCACTGTCTCCAGAGAAAAACAGCCTGATCTGGTACACCGACGGATCCAAAATGGAGTTAGGCACTGGAGCAGGTATCTTTAGCAATGACTTAACTAAATCATTATCTCTTAATTAATAGGCACTCACTCACTTAGAACGTGGGTAAACTGACTGAGTCGTCTAAATCTATTGAAAAGAAATTTATAAGTACCTATATTGCATCAAAATTCAATATCGATTCGATGCGTTCTGAAACTAAATAGTGGAAAAAACACGATATTGCATGAATTTTTAATAGTCCGCTGATATGGTCAATACCGATATTAAAATATAATTATGTACCTACCATAGTTTAATAATCCGATATCAAATATCGATATATGTTTTGAATATATTACCCACCACTAGGTAGTTAAATTGCAATAACGCGGCAACGTTCGTACGTACAAGATTATCGCGACGTCGGCGTCGGTCGCTAAGTTTTTTTTGATGTGGCTAAGCTTTATCACGACAACGGAACACGAAGTTTTTTTTTATCGCGAAAACGGAACCAGTATTTTCGCCGTCTAGTGTGGCCGTAGCATCAGAGCAAAGTATTGACCACATTGACCATTGCCATTCGTAGGTAATGGGATTGCAGACGCGCTTTGTTCAAAATTAGCACGTCATTATTGTAATCTCTATAGGTAGGTACACATTTGTTAATTACGTAGCGGAGATAAATAAGAGTCAATCAATACTTCATGTGATAGGTATGTAATTTACAAGAACGAAATCATACAGAACGAACGTGAGTGCGTGCGTATGCCCCCCCCCCGCCCGCTGTCGCCTGCCCGCGTCCGCCCGGGTCAGCCCGCGTCTAGTGGTTTGCACCGGAGCGGAATCTGGCGGACCGGTGAAATTCACCGGTGATTTGCCGATCTTCGGTGATTCACCGGTGATCTCCGGAGAATTTTGTTGTTTGGCAAGAAATTATTAAGCTATTCTATTCAGTTATTGTTCGGTAATGTTGTGCAATTTGAAGCTTTATTGTAATAAAATATTATATTTATTTAAGTACGATGAGATTAATGCTCTAAGATGAGATTCGATAAAAGAAAACATTAGGTATCAGTAATTGAAAAGGAGAAAAATCTTTATTTTAAGTACATTTATTATTATTTATAATAAATTATGGTTTTCATGAAGTAGACACAACATTTCAACAGCGTCATTGCGCAGCATATAGCATATATTTCTTTGGTCATTGAGAATATAACATGTCGTTGAAAATACTCTCTCTGATCGAACTAAGATATATCGAATAACATACCAAGCCCAAATTTAAAAAAAAAAATCTGATGTAGCAGTGATGACAACAGGGCCAGAGAAATACTACGTGGAAGAAATTAATAAAATCAAATTTAATCCTACTAATATTATAAACGCGAAAGTTTGTAAGTATGGATGGATGTTTGTTACTCTTTCACGTAAAAACTACTGAATGGATTTGGATGAAATTCGGCAAACAGATAGTTTATAACCTAGATTAACACATAGGATACTTTTCATCCTGATATTCCCACGGGAACGAGAACCACGCGGGTAAAACCGCGAGCGGCCGCTAGTATTTTATAAGTTCCTCTTGCATGAACTTGAATGGTATACTGGCGACGAACGTTATAACGAGTGTCCGACCGAAGTTGCGGTTTCGGTTTCAGCCAGTTTCGGCCTGAAAATCATGTTTCGGGAAGAGGTTCTGTTTCGGCCAAAAACAGCCGAACCTTTCAGCCGCGCCGAAACTTACATCTTCGTACTTTTGGGTCGCGTTCGGCTAACGTCGAGTGCACTCGGCACGGCTCGCCATATGGCGTCACTCGCCTCGCCTAACTCCACCGGCCACTGAATCAGTGCTCTTTGCTCGTGTAGTGAAAATTAAAAGTAAAACTGAAAGAAAATACATCATTATGATTAAAAAGTCGCTGCCTCAGATGTAAGTAACATTTTAAATTTTTCACTTTTTAGGGTTAGTTAAATTTTGACCCAGTGTCATTTTAACAATGTTGAAATTTCAATTCGATAAAAGTTAAAAGTAGAAACTTGTAATATTAGGCCGGCGAGATGTTTCATGAATCAAATATCTGGAAAAAACGGCCCACTGACATTTTTATTCAACGTTTTATCACGTTTATAAATGGTTCGCTTTCGGTTTCGGCAAAAAAACATGTTTCGGTCGGACACTATATAACATTATGCAACAACTTAAGACAGTCTTCAAAAAGAAGAATACATAAAAAGGAGAAATAAAAATATTGTAATTTAAAAAATGATAACAAATAGTACCTGTGTGTGATGTGATGTACGATGTGTTTATTACACATCGTTAATCAATAAATAAAATATGTTTTTTATTTGGCTCTATAAGTTGTATAACCGGAGAATACCGGTTTCTCACCGGTATTTTTTACCGATTAGTTTCACCGGTAGAACACCGGTGTTTCTCCGGAGATCTATGCTCCGGTGCAAACCACTACCCGCGTCCGCCAGACCGCAACAATTTGCTTTTTTGTTTTATTCCTTTAAATATCGTGCATGAAAATGACACAAATTTACAAAGTCGATTTTTCACGCATTTATGAAATTTAATATGTGAACTCTAATCATTGTAATATTTTTTTTATGTGTTTGTAGCTTGAAAAAACAAAATAATAAAAAATCTTACAATTGCGTGGCCTAATTTGGCACAAATTTGTATAATGGGCATATGAAAGTGATTTGAGATAGGAAATAGTTATTTCATCAATTGTAATTTTTTGTTTGCAATGTTTTTACATACTGACCCTAATTCAGTTTGCACTGGACGAAGATGACACAAACTGTGTTTGCACACTCCGCAGGCTATCATAGATATGATACCATAATTATTTTAAACTTTAAATTAATTTTGTCACTTCTGCTTTGAATAAAAAGAATCAACCACAAAACATCGAATTGCTGAAAATGCAAGTGACAGATGTGACACAAAACGCACTATTATGCTTCTCAGGTACGACTGTATCGACAAGCAAAAAAAAAGTAACTTTAGAATTTTTTAAACTTATGACCCCAAAATAGCCTAGCGCTATCGGTCTAAAATCGGTATTTCGCTGTTTATAACTTCTTGGATCTAGTTAAAATAGATAAAGTAAACCCTCCTGTGTTCTAAATTGCTTGCTGAGTTGCAGACTGCTTTAACATTATTCTGGCTAAACAGAGAAACGAATACAATTTGAGCCCCTATAAGTAAGAGTAAGAGTTTTTTTCCCATAATCAATTTGTAAAAGTTTATGTTAGTTTATAATTTTATTGTAAATGTTTAGTTATAGGTGTTTAACTGTCTTTATTTATAAGCATGCTGTGTTTACCTGTTATTAGTTGTTACATTTAGCTTAGGTTATTTTATAAGAATCTTAAATTGTATTTATCAATGTAAACAACTGTTGGTAGACCTAATAAACTAAATAAAATAAAATAAAGTAGCAATGGGCAGAAAAAAGTGGAATGAAAGAGGGGAGGCCTTTGCCCTGCAGTGGGACAGAATAGGCTGACAATAATAATAAGTAGCAATTAGCGATTAGCAGCTCAATCCACTAATATATTGTTTTTTTTATTTGTTTTTATTTGGAGCTTCATAAGAAGAATAGAAGATTTTTTTTGAGAGGCCCAAGACATAATGCAGTTTGTAGGTTTTGATTTGGATTTTAAACGAAGGCCGGTAGGTAGAAATATTTTCCAATGAAAAGAAATTAATAACTGCAAGTGTACTGGAATTGAGCAATTTCTGCGGATTTATAATCAGCCGCACAGAGCGGCTGTTAACTCTATGAAATCAAATATACCCACAGCAGGTTTATCTACAGTGTAATCTACATTGTACGATAGCGGAGTTTTCCTTATTTTAATTGCTTTACGAGTTGATAAGAATGAAAACATTAGTAATTGTGGAATTGTGCGTTTGTTTATACTGTCTAAGAGACACCGCACACTTTTAGGATCGGCGATTTAGTAACTGGCATCGCGTTTTGGCGACTCTCTGCGTTCGCTTGCAGTATCGGAGTCGCGCGTTTTAGCGATTCAGTCGCTGCATTCAGCTTCTAAAAAGCGTCTTAATCGCCGATCGAAGCTGCTAAAAGTAGCATGTCTGCTCTGACCCAAAGCCTTGATATAGACTAAGGCTGAGCTAATGCAAGTGCACACAAGAGTAAAAAGAGAATTTGCATTTCTTGTTTTTTGACTACACACATAAAGAGATAGATAGAGAGAGAGTTTATATTTGTACTGGCACCTCGAGACCAACCGTTAGGTTATGCAAGAAGTGCCAGACGTCCCTGCGCCAGTAGAACACTCGCGCAGGAGACCATCTGCGTTAGGTCTTGACGCCAAATTAGTGCCCGCCGCAGCGCGCTCTTCATTCGGTACTCATAAGACTAGTGTCTCAGGAGAGTATTTATTTATTTATTTATTTATTCCTTAACAAATACATTTGTGTTGGAAATACATACATGCAAATCGACAATATGATAACAATAATAGAAATTGTAACTTTAAGTAGATCAAATTAAAACATACTTAATAATAAATTTACAAAATAATAATTTAAATAATCATTAAAAAAATAACAATAACTTAGCATGTCAGTTGGTAGTACAAAATAATAAAAATGTCAATAATTATTTAAATCTCAAAATCAATTAGTTATGTCCAATAAAATCTCGTATGTCATAAAAGCATTTTTCTAACAAGAAGCATTTTAGTTTCCTTTTAAACAAATTTACATCGCTTATTGACTTTAATTGAATGGGAAGACAATTAAATAGCTTAACTGACTGATGTCTGACACTGTGCGCAATTATTCTAAATTTTGGAGTTATAGTCAAAGGAATATCTTTCCTCCGTGTAAGTAACCTGTTATCTCGTTCTTTAGCACTCTCATACCTGTGAGGCCACTTTATGAGGTCGGAAAGCAACACCAAAATGTAAAGACTCGGTACTGTTAATATGTTTAGCTTGCGGAAGTGTTCTTTACATGATTCCCACTGAGGAATGCGCATTATGGTTCTAATAGCCCTCTTTTGCAGTACAAATGCCTTTTTAATATTGTAATCATAACTGTTTCCCCAGAACATAATACTATATCTAAAGTGTGACTCGACCAAAGCAAAATAAACGGACCGCAATTGTTCCAGAGTAACTTCATCACGAAGACTTCTGAGAGCATAACATGCTGAGCTGATCTTACTTTCAATTTTATTCAGTTCATGTTTCCAATTAAGATGGGAATTAAAAAATTAAGTATCCCCGTGAACACGTGTAGTTCACTGCCTATTGTCCAGATAGGTAACCGGAGCTGTCAAGCTCGCTCACTTCTCGTTGCACGAAGGGCACAACTCGCAGTTGCCACTGCTAGGGTCGTCGACTCTAAAGTCGACTCCCAAGTGTCCACCTTGGTAGCGGAGTAGTAAGCACACTCACTTCTCGGAACCCATCCGGGCGCCTAGCCAGTTCCCACGTCCTACGCGGCTGGCTGGACCGGAGGCTACGGCATCTAGGAGGCCGCCTCTACTAGTTCTCCAGACTAGTACCGGAGATGTCAACACCAATGTCCAATGAAAACCACCGGACAAAGCTGCCAACTATAAGGGAAACTCACGTTCCCCGCAGGACTTTTCGCTTCTGGCCCCTCAGAGACCGCTACTAGGCCCCGCTTGCTGTGCACGAGTTTGGAAGTCCTGGCACACAATACCAGGACAAACGAACATTCCCAAGCTCTACAGCTAACCGCACGCCACTACGAGTCCAACCCTTGTCCGGATCCCGCCGGAGGCGCCTGGTTAAAGGCACGACCAGCGGGGGGCTTGAACCGGAACCCCGTAGTACCTCTGAAAACACAACCGGACCCGTAGTTCCAGTTGCGATACCCTATCTATTGAGGTCGGTAGATAGGGACAGGTCGGTAGATAGGGACACATAAAGAGCAGTGGCACAAGACCGGACGTGGTGGAGATCATTGGGGGAGGCCTTTGACCAACAGTGGACGTCTTTCGGCTGATGATGATGATGGGCCAGCGTGGTGGTATAAATACCTTCGAGTATGCTATAGTGGACTGATATAGGTTGATGATGATGATGATGATGATGATGATGATGATGATGATGATGATGGGCCAGCGTGGTGGTATAAATACCTTCGAGTATGCTATAGTGGACTGATATAGGTTGATGATGATGATGATGATGATGATGATGATGATGATGATGATGATGCTATAATGCTAAAACCTTATAAACGTGAGCTCACGTGCAGTTGTAATTTGATGGAAAGTGGACTATTGCAGTAGATTGCTAATGCGGCCCTCATTGCCTAGTCTCTGACTTACCCTTATTAGAGGATAGTCTGTAAGTAAATGTTACTTAGGGATGTTCGGTACCCTCCTGCAGCTGCTACCACAGCAGCAGTTAGACCTGCGCCTGCATTAATTAAAGCGAACTACGCAGATGTCTGTGAAGTTACTTACGGGACAGTCTTCTCCTGCACATACTGTAGACTAATTAGAGTGCTGACTACAACTGTGGAGTAACTTACGGGATGTTCGGCCCCCTCCTGCGCCTGCAGCGAACTACGCAGGCAGTTGTATTTGTTGTCTGGATTTAATAGGCAAGGTCCTATTTTACTGCGAGTGTTGTCCAAACTTACGAGTTGGTCGGTCGACTCGATTCCTTTATATAGCTGCGAGTAGACCTGCACCTGGATTAATTAAATGCGTAGATGTCTGTGGAGTTACTTACGGGACGGTCGGTCGGCTCCTGCACCTGCCGCAGACTGATTAGAGTGCGGTCTACACAGACGCCTGTAAGACTTACGGGATGTTTCGTTCCATTCTGCACCTCCTGCAGACTAATTAGAATGGCGACTACAAGTGTGAAGCTACTTACGGGATGTTCAGCCCCCTTTTGCGTCTGCTTCCACAGCAGCTGCACGTACACGGATTCACTACCACAGTTCCGCAGGAAGGTCAATGAGTATCTGACAGATCGATAAACGAAATAAAACGATGTACCTACCTACATATGTGTATGTTTTGAAAAATTGTTCTTTGTGTTATATAATTATATTGTATTGTCCCAATTACAGCGCATGCAGTGTTTGCCTGTAACTGGTTGTGCATTTGTTGTAAGCTATAGTAAAATGTATAGACTTTTTTGTAAAGAAATGTAACAACCGTTGGTAAACCAAATAAATAAATAGAACAAAAAAACTGTGGAGCTACTTACGGGATGTTCGGCCCCCTCCTGCGTCTGCTTCCACAGCAGCTGCACGTACACCTGCGCCTGCACGAACAGCGCCAGCGCCGCCGCGTACAGCGCCGACCACGCCAGCACGCGCGGCCGCGTGGCCAGCCGCGCGTGCCGGCCGATCAGGGATGACGCCTCGACGACGTTACTGCGGAACGATTGCTGCAACAATGCCGTTGTTGACGAGCTAACTAATAATAATATAGGTTACTAGTTCTCGAAAATGGTCATGCAAAGCTCTACTGGGGTCGCTCTATCATCACGGATAGGACTATTGTCGCTAATAAGACTGTTATCGTGGTGATCGACCGATCTCAGCGCCGAGCAATATTGATTGATATCACCATACCTCATGACGAGAGCCTCGTGAAAGCCGAGAAGGACAAGCTCAGTAAGTACCTTGACTTGGCTCACGAGGTTGCCGCCATGTGGGATGTGGATTCAACCATTATTGTACCGATGGTCGTTTCGGCAAACGGTCCTATAGCTAAGAGCCTCGATCAACACCTAGAGAGACTCTCGCTAAAAGGCTGGGTCAAGGGTTGATGCAAAAAGCAGTAGGTACCTACTCCTTGACACAGCACGTATTGTCAGGAGGTTCCTCACTCTGCAGCCCTAACCACCGATAGCTTGGGTCTATCCCCGCTGCCGGTTGCAACCTAGGTTAAGTTTTTTTATAATATTTTATATTGTAAATATGTTTTTTGATACAAAATATTGTAAAAAAAATTGTTTAAGAATAAAGGGAATAATAATAATAATGCAACATACTTAGACAGTATTTAACGCAAAAACTATTTAGTTTTGCGTAAATGAAATAGAACGTGAAAGTTTAAAAGTGTAAATATAGACAACAATGATCTATAAATTGTTAGTAGACTTACTTAAAACTCATTATGTGTAACTAATGGCCCAGCCACGACTTTGCCGCTGTGAGCGGAGCGGCGAGCGGATTCTTTGGCCATTGCGCGTTATACTACGGAAGTCACAGTCAACGGTCATAGAAAGGAGGCAATGAACAAAGTATCCGCTCGCTGCTACGCTCACAGCGGCAAGGTCGCGGCCGAGCCGTAGCGATCTCAAGGTGTTGCGCGAATTTTTACACATTTTGTTGTCACGGGATAAATTGTCATACAAAAACGCGCGTTTATTACTTGTCTGACCGGAAACTGCAACCGCGTTTTTGTATGACAGTGTCTAGTGTTGTTTCAGCAGAAAGTGTCTACGTTTGCGCAGCGCATTAGATTACAGAAATATGTGATTAATGTGCGAGGTCACTGTCACATGAAAAACATTCTATTTATAGTTATTATAACAGATACGTATATTATGTTTAAATTAAAATATATTACTACACTAACTATGTTAAACAGCAAAATTAAACTAAATATAAATCAAAAAATTGAGAACATACTGGTCAAAGAAAAAAGTGATGATTTTTGTAACATTTTGTAACTAAATAAATTAGTCTAAAATAGTGACAAAGGCTGGAACAGACAATTTGTTTTACGCAACTTCAGAGCTGATCCAATCTAATGCTTGTTCTTAAGAAGTGCTAAATCCTATTAAGTAATAGGATAGGCTCATTTGCGGGATTATCTGCCTTATCAAACACCTTGTACGGGCTGTTTACTACTTACAGGAATAAACTCAATCCTTCACAATACCGCCTCATCTTCTCCCTTTCGTGTCGTAAAAGGAGACTAACGGACCAAAACTGAGAGCATAGAGCGGCGATGGGCTCACCACCTGTCACTCTGAGCACATGTGCATTTATCAGTTGGTGAAACGTGGACTATGGCAGTGGACTGCTTCTGCGGTCCTCATTGCCTGGTCTGACTAACCCTTAGGGGATTATAATAGTGAATTTAAGTATATCCAAGTCAAAGTCAAATGATATATTCAACATAAACCTTTACAGGTACTTATTGACTTCAAAAAATAAGTATTAAGTATAATAAATTAAATATAAAAAACCTTTTTAAAAAACAAGCATTTATGTGAATGCGCTAAAAAGAAAAAAATAAACTATTAAATATATCGTCCTTGGTACTATCAACATAGAACGTCATTCATAACACAATTTATATGTTATGAAAGGTTGTCGCGAAATTTAAGTAGGTACTTACTCGTATTTACTTGATTAAACATTTTAATAGTTAAAGTCAATCACATCAAGTAATTTAATTTATTGGTTTATTTAATCAAGTAAATCTCGCGACAACCTTTTATCATAACATATTACAAAGTAAGTCGCCGTTTTCCTCTGTCTGTGGTACCGCACTATTCTCCTAAACCACGCAATGGATTTTTATGCGGTTTTCACTAAAAGATAGAGCGTTACTGAGGATGGTTTTTGTTTATATTTTATAATTTTTTTTTAAATGGCTGAACTATGACGGTCTTTGTGGACGAAGGCGCGGGCGGGCCGCTAGTATCATATAAATTGTGTAATGACAATGACGAATGATGATGATTTTTACTTTTTGTTATCCCTGGACATTGTCACCTAAACTGAACGTGTGTACCAAATTTCAGCTCAATCGGTTGAAAATATCTGCTTCAAAATTGAGTTGTAAGATTTCACCCGAACAAGCATACATTATAAGTTAAATAAAAGCTTGTAAAAAAAACAGTTAACTAATATGTAGTTAAATCTTAACAACTAATCTAAGTAACTAAATTAACAACCTACTAAGTACTTAATTTACCACCAGTTCGGATTTTGGGAGAGCTTTCGACTGAGAAGAAGCTGGCAAGAAACTCAGGAGGGATTATTATTTTCTCCCTTTAAGTAACAAACAGTATGTATGTACTTACAACCGGCTCGGGCGGGGGTGGCGTAGTGGCTTGCTTGTCGGGCGGCGCGTCTAAGTTGGGCTGCAGCGCGTTAGCCAACGAGCTGCGCCGGTGGAAGTAAATGCCGTACTGCACGGGCGGCAGCCAGAACGCCCAGAACGTCGCCAGGATCTGGGCTGGACGCAGATAAGGCAATATAACGGATACGTATTAAAATCCCGAAAATTCCTACAACTAAAATACCTACGTTTAAAACATCGAAAATCAAAATACAGAATGTATGAAATACCTATGCCCGATATACCGAAGCTCAATATGTCGATTTTCAAATAACCGAAAGTTCAAAATCCCGAAAGTTCGAAATAGCGAAAGTTTAAAATCCCAAAAATTCAAAATACCGAAGGACCTAATTTCGAGGTTATGTTTTTTTATTAGACAACAGAAATGCTAGCTGCCCGTCTCCTGTAGGTCACGTGATAGGTTAGAAATTTAAATTACATTGTAAAAACACGGTTAATCTATCTTTCGGGATTTTGAACTTCGGCATATCAACTGTAGGATCTTCGGGATTTTGAACATTCGGGATTTAAACTTTGAAGATTTTGAACTTACGGGATTTGTAACTTTCGGGATTTTGAACTTTCGGCATTTTAATATTTGGCCTTCCGTTCACAGGTCTTAAGAAATTCGGCACCTATTTTAAAATTCGGCATTATAATACGTACCCAATATACTTACAACTACACACGCCTGCATATCAACACCTAAGTATACAAAACTGTAAAATTTCTCCAATCGATATTCGTCTTTATATTCGCAGGGACAAAGTTAAAATGTAATGAAGGAACTTGACATTCTGTGGTAGGTTGAAGTGCTGGCGTACGTCCGTACAGAACTAGGTAAGGGCCACCGCAGACATGTTACTTTTATCATCGGCGATCGGCGATTTTGCGACTGTATCGATGCTGAATCACGTTTTAGCGACTCTTTGCGTTCGATCGCAGTAAAATCGTGAGATTCTATCGATGCAGCATCGCGATTTCGCGACTTCATGCTCTCGGACGCGGTATCAGAATTGTGTGAAGTGTGTGGTCGCTGCATTCAGCTTCTAAAAAGCGGCTAAATCACCGATCGCCGATGCTAAAAGTAGCATGTCTGCTGTGGCCCTAAGTACCTACAGCAGAACTGCAGCAGTTACTAAAGCGTCACTTTCAAAATATTTACACGTTCTGATGAAGAGAGATCTTTGAGACGTAGAGTTGAATTTAGAGATTGCAAATTTGATAGCTCAGTATACCTAAGGATTCTGTAAAGGCTCGATCCTTTTTACAGAATCGAGCTGCAGTTACAAAATCTCGATGGGGAAAAGTGTGAAATGTTGTTATTTCATGAGCTGTGAAAGATTTTTTTTGTTTTCTATAATGAAGTAATTTATGCCTGAATTCTGCCACCTCGCAGTCGCAGACTAGAGGATAAGTAGGTGTCGTGACAACGATTGTAGACACGCTCGCATATCGACCTAACCATAACGGTCAAAATTTTTCCAATCGACATCTTCCTTTAATCACTAGTGACAAAGTTCAAAATGTATTTAAGGAATTTGACATTTGGTGGTAGATTTAAGATGGTTTAAGCATTTCGGTTTCCCATACAAACTTCCAAGTTGAAATTTTTAAAAATAAGCTAATAAGCCAATTTTAATAAAACTTAAAATACAGGGATCTAAATAGTTTGTTGAAAACATTTTTAAAAAACGCTTATTTGACCGAGTTTTTCGATTTCAAACTTTCTATTTAGATCCTTGTGTTTTACTTTAGCATGCAAAGTTTTATTAGAATTGGCTTATTAGTTTTTAAAAATTTCGATTGCAAGTTTGTATGGAAAACCGAAATCGTAAACTCTCTTAAGTGCTGGACTGGCTGCACGTACCAGCGAATGTGATATAGTTGAGCTCCCTGTAGTCCATCAGGGCGAAGTGCGTGAGCAGCTGCGCGGTCACCCCGGACAGGAAGCGGCCCGTCAGCGCCGCGATGCGGGTGTACGACGACACGCGCGGGTACTTCGACGGGTCCACCTGTCCACAATCAACATCATACATCTTACATGATTAATACACGGTTAATTTTGGATCCCCCGCCAAAAGTAAATATGGGGTAGAAAAAGTAATAGTAAAATATTTGACGTAAAAACAATGAATATTATTTTAAACTTTCATGGTCACTACAATTATTTTTATAAAAAAAAAATATATCGGGGACTCAAAATTATAACAACTCAGACATGGTAAAATGCCCGTTTTTTCATAAAAATTAATGAATATCGGGGTCACCAGTGTTCCGTCGAACGTAGTATGCGAGGTGCGATAGGTTGTGATGATGATGGGATTCCATGGCGATGGTAAATAACGACTGCGTCTCTTATAGTGATGTTGTATATTTACAGTGACTACATTGTGACTAACTTATTATCTAAACCTTACAAGACTATTTATACAATAATAACTACGAAGATGTTGGAGGGAGGATGCCGTGTCTTGTCCATATCTTAATCGGGTCTGCACGCGTTTAGGAATGTGCTTACAAACTCTTTAACCAATACGTGATGATAATAAATTATGTGGCGACTCAGGCCGCCACAATTGCCTTTTATAATTACAATTTACTGCCTGCTTTTTATATCCTATAGTTCTAGGTGCGTGCGCTTACCCTCGCAGTCAAAGCGACGGCGCGCTGTCATTGGTGCACGGGGTGAATAAAAGCGGTCACGCGCATGCGCTTTGGTAACCGCGATAGGCCGCGCGCTATAGGTGACAATAATTTTAATTTTCTTACGTAAAAGTTTAGAAAAAAATCTAATTTAAAATAAAATACATATTTGAACGTTTTATTAACGCTTAAATATACTTAAGTAAAATTTTTAAACACTGAAAAAAGACGACAACCTCAGGCGGGAATCGAGGGAACAGAGGTGAAAACTTCTAAGATTTTATTAAGCAATGTTGACTAAAAAACATAAGCATCAAGCACTGACAAATTTCGACGGGTGAAAACCATTCCTCGGTAGCCTAATGGTTAAGGCAGCCGCCCGGAATGCGGAAGGTGCGTGGTTCGATTCCCGCCTGAGGTTGTTGTCTTTTTTCAGTGTTTGTAAAAATTACAAAAATGTAATGTAAACCAAATAATAGAATAAAAAAATATTTTTTTTATTTCATTATTTGGTTGTACTGCTGCTACAGAATAAAAAAATTGGCGGGGGGTCCAAAATTAACCCTGTTTAGTAAAGTCGCCGTTTTCCTGTGTCCCTGGCTCCGCTTTATTCTTCTAAACCACGCAATGGATTTTTACGCGGTTTTCACTAATAGAAAGAGCGATAACTGAGAATGGTTTTTGTTTGTAATTAGTAGATATTTTGTACTAAATGGCAGGAGTATGATGGGTGTTTCTACGTTAGTGCGGACGAAGGCGCTGGCGGGCCGCTTACTAGCGGCCTTACCTTATTACCTTACTGCTACAGCCCGGGCAATACGTCATCTACTTCCACCGGCGCTGCTCGCTGGCCAACGCGCTGCTTATATTATCAGGAAGAGATGGGGCGGTAGCAAAGGGCTCCATCATTAAAATCAAGTCGTTGCTACAATTGATGGGTTGGCTTTAAATCACCACGCTCTTCGATCAACAATACCAACTAGATAACGCGTCACATACAAAATCAAAGCTAAATTCTGTCCACGTAAATAAATACTTTTTCAAAGCAATAAATTACTACTGTCACTTAAAAATTAAAAGACGTCAATAACATTTAGTGGTGAAATCAACCTTAAGTGGGCAACAAATAAAGTACTTTTTCCTGTTATTGCCTTGCGAGAAAATAAGAGCTCACTTCTCAAGTGCGCTTATATTTACAGAGACACATTTTTAGCGCCGACCTGACATCTAATAGTTGTATTGTTGATCGAAGACCACGCTTACCAAAATGCGGGTTAGTGATCACAAACCCGGGCTATGTATCAGAAAAAAAGACCTGGGAACTGAACCCGGAACCTCTGAATATAGAGCCGAGCGCTTGAACACTCGGCCACCGAGGTGTTATGTAATAGTCATTAGTACAAAAAAAATTATATTTCTATAAATATACAAATCGGATCAGTTTTTTTTATAAGTATTTGTTTTTATACTTAGGTGGGGTCTATTCATAAACTACATTCTATACTTACTTACCTACACACAAAAAAGATGTTCACTTTTCCTTATTGACTTATTCGGCACCCAGCGTGTTTACTAGTACTCAAATATTTACCTTCGCGTAAATGTAAGTCAGATACGCCACTTCCGTGGCCATGTACGTTCCATACAGGAACTGTGACACCTGCAGCCATTGCAAGCTGGTCGTCCATAGCAGCACGGCGTATACTGATATCCCACTAAGCCCTGAAACAAAACAGCTTTCGTAAGAGCACGGAATAAGCTCTGATATAATAGCTAATTCATCCGTTTCTCTGTAATAGACGATTTCGGGTTATATACGCTTCGTTCTTGGGCCTTATTGTCATTACCTCAGGTAAGCCTAATGCAGCGTGCTTACACGTAGTAGATAAAAAACATTTAGGGATGAATTATATTAGACCGGGCCGTGCACGGGGCGTGCCGTGTACGTGGCCCGGACGGGGCACTGATTTGAAACGTTACATTATTTTGTATTTATATTAGATCCGTGTCCTGGATCATGCAGTGTAATATGAACTGCTTCATAAAAAATATATGCAACGGCTCAAATCAGTGCCCCGTCCGGGCCGCACGCACACGGCACGCCCCGGGCACGGCCCGGTCTAATAATAATAATAATACATATTGTAACTAGGTATAATAATAATAATTGTTGAAAATATTTTATTTTGATTTACTTATGAATTGGTTGTATGCACAAGTATCTGCAGAATACCAGTGCCGTGACAAAACGCGTTGTCATGGCTCAAACTGAGCAGAGGCCTACCTACCCAAGTTGGTGTTTATTTTTAAGTTTTATTTTTAGTTCATTTCATTGTTTATATTTAATTTTTTTCATTATTTTGTGTGTGCCCAATAAACGTTTTTCTATTCTATTCTAATTAGACCGTGAACTAGCAACGCCTGGTGGTAGAAATCTGCCTAGAATGCGGCTGGATGGCGTCCGAATCCGAAATCCGAATACCTACATGTAGGTATAGCCCCATGCATGTCTGTCACGAAGACTCCTAGAGGTTTAAAAATTTAATTTTTTGCATATGGTATTACGACAGCTGAGCTCATGTTTTCTAAAATAACAATATGTACAAGATTGTATCATGATGACCAGCTGCGATTTCGACAAAACTCAGAAAGGGACAAGTTCTTGCTAAATCGTTTCAAATCTTTGAATAGCTGCGCCTTAGAATAGTTATTATTCTAAGAGCTGCGCACGTGCAAGCAAAAATTTTATCTCGCTCTACCAAAAGCTTTTATTTTTCAGCTATAGTTTCACCTTTTTTAAGGCGGTAAGTATGGCATGGAAAGGTGACGGCTGTTGTTTAAAAAACTACTGTAAGTTACAAAAGGACAATCGTTTCCGTTGATGTTATGGATGCAAACCCTAATTTATTACTTATTAAAACTGCAGTCAAAATAAAGCAGGAAAATGTTAAGGAAAGATTTTACAAATCTGTTTAGGACTTAAGTTGTTATCAAAATCTTAAACTCAATTGTTATCAGAGAAAATGATGGAGTTACAATCGTTGAATCCTACTAGTAACAGATTGAAGTGTGTTGATACAATCCTAATTGCAGCAATTTTAATAAATCAGCAGATTGCGATTGTGGGCTGTGTATCCGGATTATATCCTATCTAAACAGCTTTACACTTTACCATATGTAGCCTTTTTCCTCAGTTTCTTTGATATAAAAAAAATAAAAAGTGAGCATTTGAAACAAGAACAGTTATTACAGTTTGTGCGACTGATAAAAGCTTTATTAGTCGATATAAAAACTGAGCCTGCGTCGCAGTCCATCACCAAAGACAATTAGATGTAGAGCTAATTGATCAAACGTACGATTTGGTATGACTTTGAAACACACGATGAAGGTTATAAACTATGTGTGTCCGACTAATTCATAGAAAATTGTTAAAAAATGTAAAGTAAAGTATGCAGTATATATGACCCACTGCTGGGCAAAGGCCTCCCTCCATCTTTGAAATCAAGTCTTCGCTACAATTGGCTATTTGACAGTTGTAAGTAACAATAAAATATGAAATATGTCGGAAATGGTAGGTTATGATTTAACGATAATTATCCAATAGTTTTTTTTTATTAAAATAATTTGTAAATATTTTATTTTTACAAAAAAAAATTGCGATATCTTCCCTGTGGATTACAAGACCCAAACACGGGCGGTCATGATAGAACTTCTTTAAGTTCTTCATGTGACGTCACATTTCACAAAATTATCAAAACTATCTGTCAGCTGTTTCAAGTTTAATTTCTATATTTATTGCAATGACCCTGGCAACCTACAACACCCGTACACTGCGAACCGACGAGAAGGTTTGCGAACTGGAAGAAGAATTGAGCAAGATACGGTGGGGCATTGTGGGATTATCTGAGGTCCGAAGAGAGGGGGAGGATTCGATAATCTTGAAGTCTGGTAACTTGCTCTATTTCCGGGAGGGCGAACAACTGTCCCAGGGTGGTGTCGGGTTTATCGTCCACAGCTCTCTCGTGAACAACGTTGTTAAGACCGGAAGTGTGTCGTCGAGGGTAGCGTACCTTATACTCAGAATAACCAAACGGTATTCGTTGAAGGTTATACAGGTATACGCTCCGACTATGGCACACCCCGACGATGAGGTGGAGGCTACGTATGAGGACATCTCTAGAGCCATACAAGTCTCCAAAACTCATTACACCGTTGTCATGGGAGACTTTAACGCAAAACTGGGCAAACGAAGCGGCGATGAGCTGAAAGTGAGACGATTTGGAGTTGGAATTCGGAACCACCGGGGCCAACTGCTGGCGGAGTTTCTGGAAAAGGAGGGACTCTTCATGATGAACTCCTTTTTTAGGAAATCTGAACACCGCAATTGACTTTATCATGTCGACGAGAAAGCAAATATTCAGTAATGTCTCTGTGATCAACGCGTTCAAAACTGGCAGTGATCACCGGTTGGTAAGAGGCACATTGAACATTAATATCAAGCTTGAGCGGCGCGTGATGGTTCTGCGTTCTTCGGACGATTTGTCTCAGCTTCGGCGGCTCAATAGGCAGATCTCGAAGTCTTTGACTCGCGACACTCGCCGATTTAATACCGACCGTATTAAAGAGGCTATCGAGCGAAACAAAGGTTCGAAAGTGTTTGCAAGAGATTTGGGTATTGGGCAGAGCCAACTGACGACGCTGAAAACCGATGACGGCAGAACTGTCACGTCCAGGTCCGAAGTTATGGGAGAGGTCGAGAAGTTCTATGGACAGCTATCCACATCCACGCGGCCACCTGTACAAAGCTTAGCTACAGACCCTAGAGCTAAGCTAACCCAACACTACACCGAAGATATCCCGGACATCAGCCTGTACGAGATTGGTATGGCTCCCAAGCAGCTTAAGAACAGCAAGGCATCGGGTGCTGACGGAATTACGGCTGAGCTTCTGAAAGCAGGCGGAAGACCGGTACTCGCAGCTCTTCAGAGACTATTTAATTCCGTCGTACTCGGAGGTAGAACGCCAGAAGCGTGGCATGAAAGTGTGGTTGTGTTGTTCTTTAAGAAGGGCAACAAGGCCCTACTGAGGAACTACAGACCCATATCACTTCTAAGTCACGTTTATAAGCTGTTCTTGAGAGTTATAACTAATCGTCTCGCACGCAGGTTTGATGACTTCCAGCCTATCGAACAAGCCGGATTCCGAAAAGGCTTTAGCACCATAGACCACATACATACGCTGCGGCAGGTTATACAGAAGACCGAAGAGTATAACCGGCCTCTTTGCTTAGCGTTTGTGGACTATGAGAAAGCCTTTAATTCGATCGAAACATGGGCCGTGCTACAGTCTCTCCAGCGGTGCCAAATTGACTACCGGTACATCGAAGTGTTGAAGTGTTTGTACGAAAACGCCACTATGACAGTTCGTCTTCAGGACCAGAGCTCGAAGCCAGTCCAGCTGCAGCGTGGAGTGAGACAAGGAGATGTCATTTCTCCGAAACTCTTCACTGCTGCACTGGAGGATTTGTTTAAGCTTCTGGACTGGAGAGGACTCGGCATCAATATTAACGGCGTGTACATCAGTCACCTTCGATTTGCCGACGATAGAGTAGTCATGGCTGAGACCCTGGAACTCGGCACAATGCTCGGTGATCTCAACAGAGTCTCTCAACAAGTGGGCCTTAAAATGAACATGGAGAAGACGAAAATCATGTTTAACTCACGTGTCGTACCCACTCCTCTGAAGGTTGGAGACTCTGCTCTTGAAGTTTTTGACGAATATGTATACCTGGGACAAACAGTCCAACTAGGTAGGTCCAACTTTAAGAAAGAGGTCAATCGTCGAATCCACCTCGGCTGGGCAGCGTTCGGTAAGCTACGAAATATCTTCTCGTCCAAAATACCGCAGTGTCTCAAAACGAAAGTCTTCGACCAGTGTGTGTTGCCAGTGATGACATACGGTACCGAAACGTGGTCGCTCACTATGGGCCTTATTGGCAGGCAAAGTCACGCAAAGAGCAATGGAGAGGGCTATGCTCGGGGTATCTCTACGTGATCGAATCAGAAATGAGGAGATTCGTAGACGAACTAAAGTAACCGACATAGCCCAAAGAGTCGCCAAGCTCAAGTGGCAATGGGCAGGGCACATCGCCCGTAGAACCGATGGCCGTTGGGGCAGAACGGTTCTCGAGTGGCGACCGCGCACCGGAAGACGCAGTGTGGGCAGGCCTCCAACAAGGTGGTCCGACGATCTGGTGAAGGTCGCGGGTAGCCGCTGGATGCAAGCAGCACAGGACCGGTCGTGGTGGAGATGCTTGGGGGAGGCCTTTGTCCAGCAGTGGACGTCTTCTGGCTGATGATGATTTATTGAAATGTGACGTCACAGAGCAATTATGTCACGTGACCAACCGTATTCGCACAAAATTTGAAACTAATAAAGAGAAATATGTTTTTTTTTCAATTAAATAAAGCTTTTTCTAAAAAGAAAATATTGTATGGGGTATAAAATAAGCGTTTGCAATTTTTAAAATACTTTTTCGAAAACTTACCAAATTGATGTGTTTTGGCCTTATCGCCACGCTTGAAACATGCGGGTTGGTGATCGATCACAAAACCTAAGCATCGAATAATGGGTAAGGCTCATATTTTTTGCGCAATTTGTAAAAACTTGCTGTCCGAAGAGTTAGAATATAAAATTAATTAATAATTAATTAAATCCACTTTTAATAAAAACATAAGAGAGTACCTATTTATATTTTTTATTGTATTATATTTTTATGTAAGTATACTATACATTATGAACATTATGTATCTTATGCATCTTGATTGATTTGAAGATGTACTTAAGCCTATAGAAGTTCATTAATATGGAAAAATAAAAAATATATAAGAAATTAAAATTTTGAATTTAATAATAATATACAGTCGTGGTCAACTAATTAGGGACATTCAAGATAGTGAAGAGCAATAACCGGTTATGTACATATAAATATAAAACCCTATTGATTTTTCAGCACCTATTATTTGCATAATTTGGTCCGATTACTATACTATAAATGGCTGTAAATAAGAGAATAATTAAATAGAAAAAAGTATTTAATATCAAAGGTTGAACATGTATTACATTTTAAGGTATAATTATGTAGCTGGACATTTAATTAAGGACAGTAAAGTATAATGATGAATAGAGTTAAACAAAACGAATAATCTCCAGTATTATAATATTTTTAAAAGCTCCATTTTATTACGTGTAAAATCAGTACCCAGTAGCAAAACCTTTGTTAGTAATTACCGCTTGACACCGATGTGGCATAGACATTATCAGTTTCTGACATGTTTCGATAGGAATGTTTGCCCATGCCTCACAAAAAGCTTGATTAAGTTGATCTAAAGTTGTGGTACGATAAGTTGAAACTTTTTTCTTGATTTCGTGCCAAAGGTGCTCAATTGGGTTGAGGTCCGGGCTATTTGCTGGCCAATCTAGCACCGATACTGACTGACTGGTAAGAAACGACTTGACTGAACGGGCGGTATGTTTCGGGTCGTTATCATGCTGAAACGTCCATATAATAGGGAGATGCTCCTCAGCATAGGGAAGCATAGTTTCCTCCAATATTGTTTTGTATTGATGTTGGTCTAAGTTACCCTGAACTTTTCTCACAGGTCCCACACCACGTCCAGAAAATGAACCCCAAATTTTAATGTTTCCACCGCCATGTTTCACCTGCTTTTTTGTGAATCTTGGATTCATTTCCGCTTTTACAGGACGCCGTACGTATTGCCTTCCATCTGAAGAAATTAAATTAATCTTGGTCTCGTCAGAGAATAATACATGTTGCCATTGGGCGTAGGTCCAATGTCCATATTTACGTGCAAACGCCAAACGAGCATTTCTATGTTCTTTCTTCAACAACGGTACTTTGCGAGCCACTCTTCCGAACAACCCTGCTTCTACCAGACGTCGTCGAACGGTCCTCGCTGATACACCGGCTCTTTCGTCTGCCCCAAACACTTCGTGTTTAATTAAAATAGAGCCTAGAAACGGATCTTTCTTAGCTAACCTGGTTATCATTCTATCTTCTTGCGGAGTTGTTTTTCTCGATCTTTTTGTCCTGGGCACATTTAAAGCTGTGTTATTGCGCCTGAAATGTTGCACTGCATTGCATACCATAGTTTTTGAACAATTTAAATGTTCTGCTATGCCTCGGTATGACCAACCACGCTCGACAAACTTCATGATAATTGTTCGTAGTGTTGGATCGCAACTTTTATTTTTGCCCATATTTCTTCAAAATAATTCTCAAAACTTAAAATTAAAAATCTGGATTGCCGCTAAAACTACCACAAAACAATAAAAGAAGAAATAAAAAAGTATTGAGATTCAAATTTTGAAAATAGAACGCAATATCTCAGTGTCCCTAATTAAATGGCCAGCCAGCATTCTTTGAACAAATAGCACACTGATAATCTATCAGCTATACTGTAAAGAGGTTTAATGTTTAAGAAGTTGTTATTGTTTGTATAATCGGGCACATCAATGACTAATTATACTTACGTGTAAAAGATATGGAATATTGTTAAGACTCGTTGGAAAATAAAAAATAAATTCACAATTTGGCTTAACTAGAGATTGTCCCTAATTAGTTGACCACGACTGTATATTTTATCAATTTATTACACACATTATAAAACAAAACACTAAAAAACACACACACATAAACACACGAACTAAATACCACATAAAACACTAAGTCTTTGTGAAAGGTTTACAAATTCCGTTGTACAACACATTATTTCAGTTGTGACACATTCCGTTGTGATCTCCTTTATGCGATTGCGCGAAAAATATGAGCCTTACCCTAATACGAAACACACTTTACCCGAACTGTGATTTGAACCCTGCACCCTGGCTATCGGGCCGAGCGCTACTTGGTCACGGAGATGTGACCTGAATAATATGAACTTTCTAAATCTTTTTGACCACAAATGAGGTGGAAGGATGATATCAAGAAGGTGGCCGGTATCAACTGGATCCTTACTGCCCAGGATAGAAATAAGTGGGAAAAGTTTGAAGAGATCGAGCGTCGACTTGCCGACTATCGGCAAATACATTTAAAAATTCTATTGTGTCTGGCGTGCGACGCGCAGGTAGATATGTAAAAACAATTATTTTTGTATTGTTTACAATTTCTTTATTTAGAAGAGGAAAATCATCAGTGTTTAATAGTCACGGGTCACATTGGATACAAGTGGGCGGGAGCACTTATTTCCTAAAACTATGTGAGAATGTATGTCACCTATTCAAAAAATAGCACATAAAAAAGAATACCGACCCTTCTCTTCCCTTGGAAGTTGTAAAAGGAGACTAACGGAATAAAGATTGCACATGTATCCAACGGCATAGAGCCTCGATGAGCTCATCACCTTTCACGCTGACCACATGTGCAGATGTAATTTGGTGAAACATGGACTACAACAGTGGACTGTGCTTCTGCAGTCCTCTTTGCCTAGTCTCTAAATAACCCATTGGGGATAATAATCCTGAATGTAATTCTGTAAGCTTACATCCAATTAGGGCCAAATAGGTACCCACCTACTATACTTGTTAACAATGCACTGCACTGAAGGAAATGTCTCGCATACTTATTAGGTCTTATTAGATCTTACGCGCGATGTTCGTTTACCGTACGTATTACATAGGTACCTACGTAACTTACGCGAGAAAATAATGTAGAATGCCAATGTGACCACGTGCTTACTCATTCATACCATTCTCTCTACGTAGGTAGTCACGGGATAGAAAAGTATTTGTTTTAACAAAAAATGAGAATTTTCTTTTTTAACCATGGACCATGGAGTACAAACACTTGGTTCGGCATTGCGATTTGATTACAATCTACAGGTGAATGCCCGAAGCACATAAATAGGTTTCATTATATAATCATTGAGGTATATAATAAACACCAGCCTTGTTTACCCTTGAATTTGAATACTTCCAAATACTGCTTACATAGAAATTCTTATCAGACAAGAGTTTCGCACTTTTACTGTTTGCATTACGAATGAGGAGCCAAATATTTATAATTAGAGATATACGACTTTAATATATTAGTTATATGACACCATGATGCTGTCTGTAACCATCTTTTCGCTATTTTTTAGCGCAGCAGCTTAGAGCTCATTTAATTTTGTGCCTCGGAAGTCAAGTTAGGCCCTTAACGGCGTTTTATCGTAAGATAGCAGATACACACCAATCGGCATTGCGCCAGCATGGTATAAGTTATCTTATCCTAAGTAGTTGGTTCAATTCCTAAGTTGTGGAAAGTGAAATTCATATTTTTCGATGCATAGCACGGGTTTACGATCGCCAACCCGCGTTTGGCAGGCATAGTGATTAAGCCAGTACCTACATTAGCTACTCATCAATTATTATTGTAGCCATGACTTGATTTCAGTGATGGGTCATTTGTAGTTGTGTTGCCCAGCAGTGAAATAAGTATATTTGCTATTTACTTTTTACATCATAAATATTAATCTTGTACTTATGTAGTTAGAAGTTTCATAGCTAAAATATTTCCGTATGGCAATCTAAATGAGGTGGCTATCTTAAATAGATTACCCACATAAGCCAGCACGGTGGTTGGCGCCCAACTATTGTTGTTACACTGTCATAATTTTATTGAGCGTATTTAGATACAAGAAATAATGCAACTTTCTCTGGAAGTCCATATAAATAAATAAATATTGTATGTACCTATCTTGTTTTGGCAAATTGAATTTGAAGATCTTAGGGCTATATCTCAATCACCAGTTGTTGTCACTGACAAAATGATAGTTTATTATTAATACTATATACTTAAGCCCGACACTCACGGTCAGTTAAACTAATCATTTGAACAACTGATCAGTTAAAACGATCCCCACGGCTTCAAACCGGCCGTCATTTCTCGATCGAAGGGCAGTGTGACCATCTCAAAAATGGCGAATCTGACCGACACTGGCAAAAATTTGCCAAAATATGCCGCGTTTTTATCGCAACTCCAAAAAGACGATTTCTCGAATGTAGTTCTATACTTCTCACGAAAGGTGCTAAAAAAAGTAGCTAAATCATGTAGGTGCAATTTTTATAAAATTGTAGCTACTTGGCTCCCAAAAATAGCTAGATCTAGCTATAAAGTAGTTGGCAACACTGGCTCTGACTGATGGCAAACCGATGTAAAGGTGGCCACTGACGATCAGTTTTTCCCATCAGTTGAACTGACGTCAGTCCAAAATTTGATCGTGAATGTCGAATCGTCACTCCAGAGTTTTAACTGACGGCGCGACACGTAAAGCCGGCGCGTCGCGCCAAACTGACCGTGAGTGTGTGATCGTCACTCTAATCGAGTCAGTTCGAATTTCTCCAATGAATATATTGATCCTTAGCACCATACAATAAAGTTCAAAATTGATTGTTTCGCGTCAGTTCGAACTTCTCCAATGAATATTGATCCTTAGAGCCAAACACTAAAGTTCAAAATTGATTGTACCGGCCGGTCGAGACTGACGAGCCGGCGTGACGCCAGTGAATGGGGAAATCTGTTTGGCGTAAAACCATTTGCAGTGACGCCACAGTTTTACGCCTGGACTGACGCGCAAAACTGATCGTCAGTGGCCAGCTTAAGCACTCACTGTCAGTTTGGACTGATGCAAACAAACTGAAGCTAGCGGATAACGGTTCGCCCGGAACTATCCGTGTGTTGTCGAGCAACTTAAGATTTCACACTCACGGTCAGTTTTTGGATGTACCTCAGTTAAACTGATGTGAATGTCGAGCTTTAGAGTGTTTATAGAATGGTCTTAATTTCTTCATTCTATGGTCTGTAAAAATCTATATTTATATTAAAATCAATATACTAACAACATGGTACCTACATACACACTTAAGAAAATTAATATAGTGTGATTTTACTTGTGAAGAAAATACAAAGAAGAACATAAAAATTGTTTTTCAATTTATGTAATTCAAATTAATTAACTTTTTCAAAATTAAATCATTTAAAACTTTAAGAGCCATATAATTTGAATTATTTTGTATAATAACATTTAAATTGTTAGGTACCTACTTTATTTTATATTTAGAAACAAGAGTAAATTTTTAAATGTTATTAAATCTCAAAGTTTATTGGTTTTATTTTATTATGTCATCAAAGGTTTTAGTCTGAATTGATTAGTCTGAAGGTGTTGCTGCAACCATGAAGTTTTGTTTGAGGAATATCTTCATGTTACAATTTTTATATTTGCAACATTACATTAAGTAATTGACTATTACAAAGCAATTATTATGATTACTATTTAACATTTTAAGGAAGATAGGTGATGTAACACTTCATATTCTATTTAACTGTGCATAACTAATTAATAACACATCCAAAGCCTTGTGGTCATAATATTAGTTTCCTTTAGTTTGTTCATAAAAAAACTAACAAAACATTACTAAATAAAGAAAGATTTAAAATATTTCTCTTTATAATATTAGTGTTGACATACTGCAACCCGCACAAACCATACCATGTTTTTAGCAACTCCCAAAATTAATAAATAGACAGTGCATCAAAAACATTAACTATATTGCCTTGACCTTGAGTCAAGGCTATTAAACCTTGATAAGCATTAATTGGAGAGCCATGCCATCTTATCAAGATGTTATATATATTCGCACATGGTAACATTTTATAAATTAAGTTTTATTTGAGCAATGAGATTGAAATGTCTTATTTTGGTCCGGTAAATATTTAGATACTTACTTACATACTTTCAATGCATTTCTTTAGTAAGACAAGATAAGAGTAATCATGTACCATTAAATACAATAGTTAAGTAAAGCACTCATTTTTATATGAAGGATTATAACTATGGATCAATACATAATTTATAAAAAAATACAAAATTGTATCTGAATTTAAATTGTGCAAAGTAGAAAATAACCATAAACACTTACCTGATAATATAATAACTGGTTTAAATCTCAGAAAGTCTGTGACCAAAAATATCACGACTAGTTGAGCTAAATATGAGTAGGTTCCCACAGGATAAATATCGCGGTTCAACTGTTCCTCCGTAATGTCTCTCCATTCTCCGAGAAGGAACTCTGTCACGAAGGGCTCCGAAGGTCGTATCTCTCGTAATGTGCCAAAAAGACACAATATCAAAGTAACTTTAAGCCAGGCTTGCATTATGTTAAGTTATAAAAGTTGAGAAATCACTCGCAAAACTTTGCCTTTGACGAGTGCGGCAGAAATCGAGCGCTATAAGCAGACGACTCGTCTGTCGCTCGAACGCGTAGTATTGGACTGAGGAGCCGGCATATGTTTGCATTGAAGTTTCCAACATCGCTCTCGGATTTAGCATATTTTGTTCTTAACGCAAGAACTTATGTAAGCTTGTTTGTTTCATTATTATAAGAACATGACGGATCAAAATTTAAATGTTACTAAGAAGTTTGTATAAAGGAGAATTAGCTGTAAGGTAACTACTTTTTAAATTGTATTTGCAAGACTTGTTATTTTTATTTTATTTCAAATCTCAGACTGAGTGAATGAATTCGCAATTCGCATTCGCATCGCAATTTGCATTGCAAACTTTGTTTGACATTTTTGACATTGCGTTGTTTTTTTTTAAATTTTATTTGTTCCGTGAAGAAACAGGCTAAGGTCAGAGACTATACTGCCTAATCATTAGTTTTTTTATTCTTGATGATAATGAGTAGGTAGTGTTTATGATGATGAAGGATAAATGATGTTTCCCCAAACTAGCGTTGTGTAACTCACACTTTTTTATTGAGGATGAGTGAGGACCTCGTTTTACCTCGTGAGGTGCTCGCGAGGTACCCCACATTTGAGGTGAGGTGAAGAGAATGAAATAAACGCAATGAATGAGTACATAGCGAGGCGTACGCATTCGCACATCATATCATTGTCGTTTGCACTGAATAATAATAATAATATAATATTTTCCTACACTCACACCAATTATCTAGCCCAAGAGAAGCTTCGTTATGAAACTCGTTAAATGGTTACTAGACAACGGATACTTAAAATACTTAAATACATAGTTATTTTAGATAGAAAACACCCAGACCCGAAATAATTTAGAAAAACAAGAGTTTCTAAATTGAGCCGACCGGGGATCGAACCCGGGACCTCAGAGATGGCGACACCATGAGGGAGTAGTAGTGATTAAATCGAGTTAAATCCTCTTTGGAGAGAGAGAGTTGGTAATAAAGTGCGCATGATTTTATTTTTGCACGGAAACATGTAAATGTTTTAAACTTTCTTTTTTACTGATTTCTTCATTATTTTACTCACTTCGCCTCATTTTAACCCATTAATATCATTCGTCTTACTTAGATAAAATTAAATAGGTAAGTAGGTACCTACTACTTGTGAGGTAACACTACTACTTAAACAAAATTGAGTCGTTCCATCAACCATCAAACTCATAAAAACCGACCTGTCGAGCCTTAGAGCATTTGAATGCTCTAAGTGTCGAGCGCGCTCCCTCAATCGTAAATATTGAGTAGGTATCGACACAACCTTTCAATTCTAGGCAAATCACTCACTATTAATTCAACTCACTCATTCTGTTGCGTTTGCTGTGTTATCTCTATCTGTACTCGACTCGCGTACTCGAAGCCTTAAAGTAGTTAGGAGCTAAATGAGGTGGTTCAAAGTTGAAATACGAGTAGGTACTCCCTCATTTGGTCGAAACGAGGAACTCAAACGAGGTACCTCACGAGTGAGGGGTTCATCACTACCCCAAACCCCTTGAATAAAGATGTGGGACTTTAATGAGGTCTCACGCGGACTTCTTGAGATAATTTGAAAAGTGATGCAATATCTCTGTTTTGTTTCATTTGCCAACACTCATGCACGTTCACAAACACTTAACGGTTAATAATCCACTATTATTTCCACAGACTTTATGATTCCACAGATTATATGTCTGTGATTATTTCACACTAGCGGCCGCTCGCGGTTTCACCCGCGTGGTTCTAGTTTCTGTGGGAATATCGGGATAAAAGGTAACCTATGTGTTAATCCAGGTTATAAACTATCTGTATGTCGAATTTCATCCAAATCCATTTAGTAGTTTTTACGTGAAAGAGTAACAAACATCCATCCATACTTACAAACTTTCGCGTTTCAAAAAAAACACAAATTTTAGAAAATAAAACAAAATCACTTTCCCGCTAAGAACTCCATTGCGTAGTTATTTATTACTTTTCTATTCGTAAGAAGGAAACAAAGGTTTTTTGTATCTTACGGCCTATATGTAATAATGTATGTGTATATAATGTAATGTTCCGTAATTTAATAACGCTCATATGAACTCAAAGAAAACGAAACGTTGTAATAAAATCATTATCTCAGGTGGGTGGGAATCGAATTAGCGTCCTCCTCAAACCGGCGCGGCTGCGTTGACCACTCCGTCATCAAGGTATTGGTTTATTTCATTTATTTAAACAAAACTTAATACATATAACTATCCCCGTAGGGTTAGTCAGAAGCAATGAGGACAGCAGTCCTTTACCATAGTCCACTTTTCACCAAATAGCGACTGCACATGTGCTCAGCTTGACAGGTGGTGAGCCCATATCTGCTAAATGCTGTTCGAGGTATAAGCAGTCTTGAGTCCGTCAGCCGCCCTTTGCGACACCTAAGTAGGGTTGGGTAAGCACTGCAGTATTTACTAATGCCAGAGGAAATACTCAATAAATAGAAACGATTTAATGTCCTTTTTTTTTACTTTTTACTCAGTATTTATTTTCACTAACAAAAACTTAATTAGCTATAGTTTTTTATCTAGGTAATTATTATTTATCCGTGGACTTTTGCTTAGAATTTTTTTTAAATTATAAATAATCATCTGCTCCCCGCTTTTTTGCAGAATTTTATGTTCGGTTTTTGTCTTTCTTTTTTTCATTGCAAGGGCTTTTTATTATACTAGAGCTTCATGAGCTCATTTTTGTCTCTTTTTTATCTTTAAATTCTTTTTTTTTGCTTTATTACAATATTTTCTTATTCTAATATATTTTCTGTCTTTTTTTTATTTTACAATTTCTCTTAACTATATTTAATTAGTACTCGGACGAGACTCTCCGGCTAATGGAAAAGCGACGCCAGACACCACTCACCCCTACTACGCTGTCAGAACACACGGCTCTTAACAAGTGCATTGCTAAGCGCATACGCTACGACCTCCGTCGCTCCAATACGCTTCGTATTGAACGAGCAATTGAGCAAAATCGGGGGTCCAAAGTGTTTGTGCAGCAACTTGGTGGGAGCCATCTGACGCAGCTCACGACATCTAGGGGTGATACCGTCGTTTCCAAGCCGGAAATTCTGGCTGAGATCGAAGACTTTTATGGCCGATTGTACGCCTCGCAAGTTTCGTGTCCGGGATCCAGTAATGAGGATGTTAGAGCCACATTAACCCGCCACTACACCGAAGATCTCCCAGAGATCAGCCTAGACGAAATCGAAGTGGCTCTGAGACAGTTAAAAAATGGAAAAGCCCCAGGGGAAGACGGAATCACGTCGGAACTCCTAAAGGCAGGTAGTTCACCAGTCCTGAGGGAGGTCCAACGTGTTTTTCAATCCGTCCTGGACCATGGGAGAACTCCAAAGGCATGGAGCAAGAGTGTGGTTATCATGTTTTTCAAGAAGGGCAATAAAGCTTTATTGAAAAACTACAGACCGATTTCACTCTTGAGCCATGTCTACAAACTGTTTTCCAGAGTTATTTCGAACCGTCTTGCGCGAAGACTTGATGAGTTCCAAACCCCAGAGCAGGCTGGGTTTCGCAGAGGATTTGGCACCATAGACCACATTCACACAATGCGACAGATTATACAGAAGTCCGAAGAGTATAATCAGCCATTGTGCCTAGCGTTTGTGGACTATGAGAAAGCCTTTGACTCTGTTGAAACCTGGGCTGTTCTGCAATCTCTGCAGCGATCCCAGGTTGATTGGCGATACATCGAAGTGTTGAGATGCCTATACGATGATGCCACTATGTCTGTCCAAGTCCAGAACCAGCAGTCTAAACCTATCCAGCTGCGCCGCGGAGTAAGACAAGGAGATGTCATATCTCCCAAATTGTTTACGAGCGCGCTGGAAGATCTGTTTAAGACGCTGAGTTGGAATGGAATGGGCATTAACATCAATGGCGAGTATATCTCACACTTGCGATTTGCTGACGATATCGTCATATTGGCAGAATCGTTGCAGGATTTACAGCAGATGCTGAACAGTCTTGCTGATTCCTCACGACGGATTGGCCTGGGCATGAACTTAGATAAAACAAAGATCATGATTAATGATCGTATTACCCCAGAGCCAATCACCGTTGCCGGAATGCCTCTCGAAGTTGTGCAGGAGTATGTCTACCTCGGGCAGACGCTGCGGTTAGGTAGACACAACTTCGAGAGAGAGCTAAACCGGAGAATACAGCTGGGCTGGGCTGCGTTTGGGAAACTTCGTCAGGTCTTCTCGTCCTCCATCCCTCAATGTCTGAAAACGAAAGTTTTCAACCAGTGTGTCCTACCTGTTATGACCTATGCTGCTGAAACGTGGACGCTGACAGTGGGGCTGGTCCACACGCTGAAAGTCGCTCAGCGCGCTATGGAGAGAGCTATGCTCGGAATTTCCTTGAGAGATCGAATCCGGAATGATGTTATTCGTCAGAAAACTAAGGTGTTCGACATAGCTCAAAGGATTAGCAAACTGAAGTGGCAGTGGGCCGGCCATGTTTGCCGAAGAACCGACAACCGTTGGAGCAAACGGATACTGGAGTGGAGACCGCGTTTAGGCAAGTGTAGGACGCCCTCCGGCGAGATGGAGCGACGATCTACGGAGTGTAGCTGGCAAAAACTGGATGAGAAGAGCCGAAGACCGGGCTCAGTGGCGCGTCTTGGGAGAGACCTACGTCCAGCAGTGGACTGATATAGGTTGATGATGATGATGATGATATTTAATTAAATGTTTTCTTATTTTCTAATAATTCCTATTCCATTATGTTATACCTATATTACTTTTTTATATTTATTACCTATTTTCTTACTAACTAATACATTTCCTTGTACATAAGTTACATTTTCCTACATACATTTCTTCCAATACATGATTATTTATTACATTTTCGTTAAAATACCTTCTTCTTTCCTTCGCTTATTTGAAACATGTATATTTTCCTTGCTTATTTACATTTCGTTACTTTATTATTATTTACTTTTATTCTTCTTAATTTCCGGAACCTTTTTACATCCTGCCACGTGTGTGGTCTTGCTTTTCCTTATACTATCTTAACTACGGGTCCTTATTTCTCCTGCTAACTATTTCCATGATTTTCTTGGCATACTCAATAAATACTTTTCTTTCTTTTTTGTTGCTAATTATTTCCTTCAAGGTGTCTTTACTAAGTGTGGTGTCAATTTTGTGTTGCTGAGTGTACCTATCGTGCATGTGTATTGGGTATTCTATTAGGATGTGGAAGATGTCCTCGTCCGCCGCCGGGTCACAGGCACACGAGGGGCTGTCCCTGCGCTTAAATCTATGCAGGTATGCACAGAATCCCCCGTGGCTCGTCAAGACCTGCGAGGCCAATCGGTCGATGGACATCTTCCTCACAACACTGTGTGCTTCCACCCCTTTCGGGAAAAAGACCTTGGTGGTCGCGGCTGTGGCTTCGGTTCTATACCTGCAGTCCCACTGTTCGATCGTTTCCGCCCGTATATAACGTTTAACGAACGAGATGGGACCGCAGTCATAGTCCACTCTGGTGTACGGTTGGACGGCGGCTTCCTTCGCTAGTTCATCCGCTCTCTCGTTCTCTTTCACTTCGACGTGAGCCCGTATCCAGTATAGAGAGACTAGCTGTTGGTTGACTCTCAGGGTCTCTAGGTTGCCCTGTATCGCCTTCGTGATCGGGTGCAAAGAGTCTGGATCAAGTAGCGTTTGGAGAGCCGACCTCGAGTCGCTCAGGATAGTCGCTTCTTTAAAGTCCTTGCCAATAATTATTTCGGTCGCTTGGAGGATGGCGTATAACTCGGCCTGGAAGACTGTACAATATGGCTCCAACTTGTACTTCCGGGTACACGTCTCTGCCGTCCCCTCCCAACAGGTGAGGGCGGCTCCGACTTTCCCCTCCAGTTTGCTGCCATTTGTACATATCTTAACCAAGCCTTCTGCCAATTCCCCATCCTCTTCTGCGTTGTCTAATAGGGTAAATTTTGAATTTAGCATCCGGCTGGGGTGGGTGTTTTCTGTGTAGGGTACGCGCTGCTCAACCATCCTGCCACTCAATACTGCCTGGGGTTTCCCGCGCTTTGCCTCAAAAAGTCGGGATGCTTCTTGGATCCGAAGATCCAGCGGAAGCAGCCCCGACAGTATTAAGGCGGCGTTTAGGGAGACCGTTCAATTACATTTAGCTACTTTTTGCGCGAAACCCCTCAATACTGTGTTGAGAGCTTTCCTGGAGACTGCTTTTCTCGCTTCCTTTGACCAGACGCTTGCCGCGTACAAGATCACAGGTTCGATAACAGCTTTATATATTGTCTTTATTATTTCCGGGTGCAGTCCCCGGGTAGCTCGCGCTGCTCTGCAAACTCCCTTGTATATGCCTAGTGACTTATTGCAAATATACCATAAATGACTATTAAAAAGCAACTTATCGTCAAATATGACACCTAATATTTTAATTTCCTTAACTATCTCAATAGCCGTGTCTCCCATCTCCAGACGGGGCGTGTCAAACTTTAACTTTCTTGTAATCACCATGGCCTTGGTCGTATGTGGCGCAAAGTTCAGTTTGTTTGACACTCCCCACTTTCAGATACGGGAGAGAGCAGCATTGGCTTTCATCGACACCTCGATGGATGTGCTGCCTTCGACTATTAGGATTACATCATCCGCGAAGGCCTGGCAATAGACGTCGGCACGAGTGAGTAGATTAAGCAGGGGGTCGAGTATCAGTTTCCAAAATAAGGGCCCGCCAATTGAACCTTGGACGCAGCCCTTATTTGTCCCCTTGCTGTTCTCTTCCCCTGCATACTTCACCGTTACCGCTCGATCTGTTAAATAACTATCTACCAGCCTTCGCAGATTAATTGGGCAACTCTTTTCCTCTAACTGTACTTTAATCTGTGGCTACCACGCATTGTCGAAGGCCCCTTCAATGTCCAGCGAGATCAGTGCCATAATCGTCTTCCCTTCCAGATTATGTCTGATCTGCCGGACCATATCATACAGGGCGTCCTCCGTGCTGCGCTGTGGTACAAACCCATATTGCGCGGGATTTAGTCTTGGCAGCACATACCATCTCATTCTCGTGATTAACAATTTCTCTAAAATTTTCCCAAGTATTGATAATAAGCCTATAGGGCGATACGACTTGGGGTGGGTGTAGTCATCTTTTCCTGGTTTTCTTAATAGGATAATTGTAGCTTCTTTCCAGGGTTTGGGGAAGTGGGAGAGCTCCAGGCATTTATTATACAAAGCCAGGGATAAAGGGAGGTCAGTATTTATTACGGCCGCGCATATGTCAGCCGTAAAGCCATCCCTACCCGGGGCCTTTTTGGGGTTGAATGAGGCCACTACGTGTCGAAGTTCAGGCTCCACGAATGGAGGGTCGCAAAAATCATTTTGACTATCCTCATTCGCTTCGGCTGCCCTTCTTCGCGTTTCTTCATGGTCCTCATTCTCCCCCACTTCGGTGTCCTTCGGGTAAAAGCTGTCGGCCATTATGCGCACCGACTCCCTTGGGCTGGTGTTTTTGCCATCCCTGGCTATTGGTAGGTCTTCGTAGCTTTTCTTTGTCTTGCCTATCACCCTGTAGATACCCTCCCACATCGTCTCCCTTTCCTGCTTGCCACAAAACTCCTTCCAACTCTCGATCCTTGCCTTATCCATCGCTTCTTGGTATTTCTCTTTCTCCGCCACATCTGCTCCACAAACCATGCCTTCCGGCTAGGGGCTGCCCATCTTATTATATTTTTCCACCTATTTTTATTTCTTTTTAACCCTTCTAACTCCACCACCACGGTTTTTAATTTCTCTCTTTTCTTTTTTAATTTTTAAAACTTTATTACATGTATTATCTATGGCTTTTATATATTTTTCTACTGTTATTTCCAAACCCTTGCCTTCTTTAATATTTTCTATATTCCTTTCATTTAGTTCATCTTTAGCCAATTCATCCCTACACTCCTCCTTAAACTTTCCCCAATCTACTTTTTTTGTTACATATTTTCTTGTTGTTCTACTATTGTTTCTCTCTTATAAGCTATTTAATTTAATTTTTATTACTATCGCATTGTGGTACGAGGTCGTTAGGTTGGTGTTCACCTTCCACTCCTGAATATCATCTATCATCTCACTGGAACAGCATGTGACGTCTACACTACTCTTGTATCTTTTTCCTCCGCGCCAGGTATCGAAAGTTGGAGTATCCCCTTCATTTACTTAATATATTTAATTCCAATTCGTTAATAACTCCTACTAATTCCACACCCTTATACATGTGATTTTAAGAAATAAAACACGATTACATATTATTGATTGCAATGGTTATTTATTTGTTTTTAAATATTAACAAATTACATTAAAAAGAACGTTTTATATTAATTATAAATCAATTAATCATTACAAAAAGTAAGTACCTACCATACAACGTAAATCGGATTCAGTGTGGGAATCGACCCAATATTGTTCCACTGTTTGTGTGCCACTTGTAGATGGCTCATCGACATTTAATGGATCAGAATCGGGGGATTCGGTTTCCTCTTCTTTAAAATCCCTCATGTCCTCGTCAAGATTTTTATGTTTAATTAATGAAGAATACAAATATCCAGTCCAGTCACGTGGCTGGATATACTTCTTGTTGATTTTGTGCGCGCATGTGCTATGCTATGAAGCGATTCTGAAATATTTGAGGCAAGCGAAAGGTCACCACAAACTCAACCACGAAAACGACACTGAAAATTGATTTACAGTCTTCTTGATTTTATTAAACACCATATCGGTACAATGTCGGTACTCTCCTGCAAAGCCAAGATTAGGGCTGAGTTGCGTTGGCTGACGACGGCCGCAGTCTTGGTAGACAGACTGGATAGGCAGGAAGCATTGCTGAATAGGTTTGTGAACTTGCCGATTCGGATGGCGGTGGACGAGCAATACGCTTTGTTCTTAGAAAAGTGTGTTGATCGGGATGAGACCGTCCGTAAGGAGGCTGAGAACGATGCCGACCAATGTTACGAACTGTCAGATCGTACTGCCGAGGTCGCCCGCCCGCTCCACCAGGGCAGGGACATGGAACCTGATCACCTCAAACCTTCGAGCAAATCCATGCCCGCTTTATGGTCTCGCCTTCCTCCCCTCGATCTTCGTCGTTCTTCCGGAAGGTTCGACAAGTGGGAGGGCTTTTCAAATTTTGACGTAAGAAAAACTTGACCTCGGCCATTTTCTCACCGTATTGGAAGGGGAGGCCCGCAAACAGGTGCAGCACCTGGCCCCCACGGATGAGAACTACAAGGTAGCCATAGATATTGTGACTCGGCGATATCAAAATGTGATGTTGAAGCGGGGTTAGTTCAGAGTTGCCTCAGAATAGGAATAAAAACAGTGAATAGGTTAACAAGTTTAATCCTATTCTTTTAGTAAAGAATTTACAAAACTCAGGGGGTGGTTCACGGATCGCTCACTCTGTCCGCTTGCTAGGACTTAAAAGGGACTTAGCTTTAGGCTAATCTTCCTCGTAGACTGCAGCTACCCGGAACCTGGAGCCGGCAGGGTCAGTCTGCGCGCAGGGACGAAAGCGGAGTCGTGTACGCTAGGCAGCTGGCCGCGCACGGGCTCTAGCAGGCGGGCAGGCAGCAGGCAGCAGGCAAACAGCGCACAGGCCCAGTGGGTTTAGCCTGGTACAGGAACCCTGGAATACACCAAGAAAAGGAATGAACTTATGTTCACTAAGTCCCGGCTTTTGTGTCTGTTGTAGAACAGCTACAATTGAACCAGGCTCTCATTACTAAGTAAAATTATGATTGGAAAACCGTTAGACAATTCTACAAGGAGACTACAAAAAAAGCGGGTAGATACCAGCATTGTAGTTAATGTTGTCTGAAACGGTAAAAATGACAATAAATTAACTGGGAATAGTATTTCGTCCACGGGATCACAGGGAACCTCGCGTCCTGCCATACCATTTACACATGCTTGACAGTAATTGTAACAAGACAGGAATACCAATTATTCCCTTTGAAGGTAACATGACTTTAAACAAATTATATTAATTTAGGCTTTACGTTAAACACTAACAATCTATGCAATTACCAAACACTGCAAAACACTGGTAATATCTGTAAAATTAACACACAGCAATACAACAAAATAATTCAAGTTGGAAATATTATAGACAACTCACCGAGATTTCAGAACCGTTTACACGTATTAAGTTGTCAAGTAGGTAACTTAATTTTAAGTAGTTTAGTAGTTAACTAAATTTTAACTAAATTTTAAATGATTAATTGCATGTAAACACACAATTTCGTAGATAAGTCACTTAAAATTAAGTTAAAATTTAGTTAACTACTAAATTACTTAATACGTGTAAATCGGGCATAAACAGTCACTTAAAAGCTCTTTAGTAGCAAGTGGTAAGTAAACGATTTAGTAGGCAAGTGAACAAGTAGAATAGATTCGAGTCTATTTTTTGAGTAAGTAACCGCCCCTCCCGCACCGCTCGCATTCCCCGGTAGGCGTGGCTTCTACTAAATTGTCATTTAGTTGACGTGTGGACGCAACAATTTAGTAAAGTATTTAGTGAAGTCGTGAAGTCTCGTGTGTGACGAGAGCCGGTCTTGCCGCGATGTGTCGCCGCCGTATGCACTAAAGAGTGCCTAAGTAAATACACGTGTAAACGATCGACAACTTAAAATTAAGTTATAATTTAGTTACCTACTTGACAACTTAATACGTGTAAACGGCCCATTAGGGTTATATTTTCGCGCAGAATTTTAATAGCACGACGTTGTAAGTAATGTCGAGAGTAGGTAGACTCCGCAGTAAAAGAGGGTTATCTCACCGTGAATCGGTTTTTTATATGCCGACAATTAATAAAAAAAACTCGACTGTTATTTTAAATTCCCCAAATGATATCTACTAGTCATCATGACGCTCGAGCAGAGACAAAAACAGAGCGACTAGACCGTATAGAAGCACAGACGTTTAATAGAAGAAGACAGAATCAATAATGGCTCGCTTACACAATCGCAAAATTATAAGCGATACGCAATAATGGCTCGCTTACACAATCGCAAAATTATAAGCGATACATTACTTTCTTCTTTATTAAGATTTTCCCTTTAATCAACCTTATTTGATTAAAGGAAAAATTACCTTTAGCACCTCCACATCAAATTGTAAGAGACCACCTCAATCCGGCTGGAACACGCTTTCAACGTCCCAACACAAGTAGCTAACGAAAGGATATTTAGAGTAAGTGAAACAAGCTCTGTTATTTGCGTCCTTGTCAGATGTTAGATGTGTACGATTCGCTAAAATAATTTTATTTGCCCAGCAGTAGGACGTTTATAGTGAGATCATTGTGAGATCATTTGATTTGATATTATATTATTTAGGATTTAGTATTTGTGTTTAGACAGAAGTTTTACAATGTGTGTGACGCTCTTGTCGCGACTTTAGATTTTAGCCCTTCCCCGAGTCACAAATGTTATGCGCTTGAGGGTTAAAATTTTAAATCCGCTCCTGGTTGCCTTTAACGCTCTTTGCAGCTTAAACCTGCTAGTTGAAGAGTGGTCCTTTTTACTGCTATACACATCGTGCTTGTTAAGTTGCCCGACAACTTGAACGTGCGCTTTGATCAACGAGATGGCGGGGACAGCTCGACATACTTGCCGCTCTTCAAGGATATTTTGAAGTTTATGGAGGATGAGAGTAGGTTAGCGGATAACTCCGATGTGGTTAGCCCATCTTGGGTAAGGGTTCGTGATCTCCAGACACCTTTGGGTGGGCGACTCTTGAAATGAAATGAAAAATAATTTATTTAGCTACAACACACGAGACAGTTACAACGATAACATTAAAACAACTAAGATTAAAAAAAAAAAACAACAAAACACTTAATGTATAATAGCACATTAGTGTCTCACGGCCGCAGCTAAACAGGCAGCCAATTCAGCATTATGTCAGGTCCAATAATATGGAACCTGACGCTGGTTTTCAATTGGCTCCTTAGAAAAAAAAATCTTTTGACATACGGATGAAAAAAGTCAATATTAAAAAACAGATAATTAGGGTACCTAACAATAGACATACTTACATAAGTTTTGAATCCATGTGATAAATAAACAGACCACAGCCCGTTGTCCATTACAAAATTAACATGTATGGTACGGAGAAGGAAGATATCGTATGTTAAAAACGAGGTAACGTTGCAAAACAAGCAAACTAAACGCGGATAACGCCGACACAGAACCTGAACAAGAACGATGGCCCAGAAGACAGGGAAGCAACCTATCCCAACGTTCTGTAAAGCAGACGTGTTTAATTTTTTAAGGTCAGAGCAGGGCATGCTTAGGGTGGGAACTGATCCTCTGTTTCCCTCCAGGACACCCACCGGCTGAGGCGTGCCATCACCAGTAGGGGATACAGCATATTCTACGGTAACAAGCACCCCTTCCTGGACATATTTAGGCTGGCGCACACACACACACACATACACACACATATACATTCACACACACCCATATATCCTCACATACAGACACACACACACGGAATAAATGATATCTCACCGCCTAAATGAAAGATATGTTAGCAGTGCAAACTCTTCAGGTCAGGACGACAGGAGCAACCCCGACCATCACGTCACCACAAACTCAACCACTAAGACAACACTGAAAATGGATTTACCATGTCTTTTTAATAAGTAAATATTTTTCCGCAATATGGCATTATTTTTGATTTTATTATACACCATATCCGAAATACACAAAAATATACAGTAAAAAGTTTTTACTGGTCTGTAATTAGTAAATACTTATCTAAATAGTAAATACTTAGTACCTATTTACTAAAAGTCAGTATTTACCGTGACTCAGTTTTTACTGCTTTACCCATCCCTACACCAAAGGGAAGGGTGTGCTATAGTGCGTTTCATCAAATAGTTTCTTCATGTTGGCATTCCTGAGGGCCTAGTCAACACTGGCAAACGCTCGACCGGTGACAGCGTCAAAATCGCTCATCAAATTCGCTAAGCTACATCGATATCGATAAGCTAAGGGATATAGAACATACAGGCTTGTCTTAGTATTTTTTCGTTTGATGATAATGTAACGCTTAAGTAAGATTAATAAATAGGTAGTAACCACACCCATTCTTTTGAGTTTTAGTGAATTGAATGTCACTTTACTAAGAAATTCGGGTAGACTCCTTGAGACAATTTGAAAAATGAATCAATCGCTTTTTTCGCCGGAAGTTCGCCAGACAAGCACGTTTGTAAATAAGTACTTATAATGATGACGAGTGACTTACCTACCATAATATGATATTGATATGAGACCAAACCCATTTTTCAGCTTATAATATAAATAAATTAAGACTGAAGACCACAAGCAAACGCTTGCTGCCAAGAATTTCTCAAATATTAACAACTTGACGTCCGTCTGTAATGAAATAAGTGATAACACTAAATGTTACAAACCGCGCGAACATTTAAACAGTTTGATCTTAGATGCGAGTACCCACTAGGTAGTGATTAAAACGTTTGCATCTTGTATGAGTACATCGCCTAAAGTAACTCTATGGCGTAGCGGCTAAGGCTGTCTGGTTTAGTTGTCTAACTACAACACCTATCACATTACTTTTCTAATTGATTAGTGTCCTAAATAAAATAAAATAAAAAACATTCCAAGTACATGGTTTTGCTAGTTAACTTAAAACTAATTTTAAAATATGCAAACTAGCGAAGCAATGTACTTACTGTTACTTGAAAGGTAATGCTAGAGGTTCAACTAATGCAAAAAGTCCCCGCCCGCGCCGCACCGGTTTGTGATCTTGCCAGTTAGTTACGCAACTTTCACATTACCGAGCTAAAGGATGGGTAACCAAATAAAAAGCGTCTCGAGCTCCTCCGTCCGATCCATAAAATTAATCCATAATATTTTGTCAGTAGAGTAGTTAGTAACAATTTTACTTACTTATACTATGTTAATAGTGTTAGTACCTACTCATAAAATTACACATTAATCATTATATATATTTTTTTTTATTTTAGACCTATCACTAACTCCACCCAGTGTTTCTGGATAGGACAGTCTCGTCTTTCAGCAATAACGTTCAGGATGCTGTTTCCACTGCTTCGTAAGCGCCGTAACATGGAGCCAGCTTTTTTGCGCATAATGGCGCTAAAGGAGTCTGTTCGTGCTTCCGCAAACATACCCGACGCACTACAGCTCCGTGGCAGGCCCATCAACATCCTGAACGCATTGTTGTACTGGACACCTAGGGTATTGAAGGCTCGCCGCGTATAACTCACCCACAGCCCGCTCGAGTAAAATAATTGACAGTAGGCTTTAAAAAGCACTATTTTAACTTTTTCTGTACATCGAGCGAACCTGCGGGCGAGCATGTTGCTTCTTACCGCCAACACCCTACGCTCCCTCTCTAGGTCTTCATCATCCTTAAGATCACTTGTCACCACGTGTCCTAGGTATTTACATTTGTCTACAATTTTCAGCTCCGTGCCGTTCAGAACTACGGGAGGCACATGGGTGTTATGATGTTTATTTGACCTACATGACTTAAAAACTAACAACTGAGTCTTTGTAGTGTTATACTGCAGCCCATGTGCATCCGCGTACGTCTCACATAAAGCTAACAGCTGTCTCATACCATTTATCGAGAGGCTCAGCAGAACCATGTCATCCGCGTAACTTATATTGTTGACACAGGTTCCGTCTATATGGCATCCGACATGAGTACTGCTGAGCTTCTCGATCAGCTGGTTAATATATAAGTTAAATAACAGGGGTGAGGTCAGCCCCCCCTGTCTTACCCCGCATTCCAAACGGTATTCATCCGACAGCTTACCCGCCCATCTCACCTGGTTTTTTTGATGTGAATACCAGTACTTAAGGAGGGACACACACTCCACCGGCACACCCGCGCTGCCCAGCTTATCCCACAAAAGGTCATAATTTACAAGGTCAAAAGCTCTTGACAAGTCCAGGAAGCACGCGTATACCGGTGTCCTCCTCATTGTGTAGTATTTGACAGTGTGTTTTAGAGTCAGGATTGCACTCTCGGTTGAGAGTCCAGCCCTGAACCCAAACTGAGCGTCGTTTATGTTCACATATTGTGTGAGATTACAATTAAGTAAACTGTCAAGCACCTTCGCAGTGGTTGTTGCAAGGGAGATAGGCCGATAATTAGCTTTGTCGGATGCATCGCCTGTTTTATTTTTCAAAATCGGTACAACGACAGTGCGCATCAACAACTCGGGCAGATACGAATGTATCATGCACAGATTAAACAGCATCGCCAACACGCGCGGCAAATGCACTATGTTATGACTAGTAGAAATTGATATAAGTAGGTACTTAAACATTTTCTATAGGTACCTACTGCAAGTAAAATTAAATATCAAGTAAAAAATAACATTAATGTTGTATTTCTTAATATATTCTTATTTCCTTACCTAACTCTCTCAAAGTCAAAGTTTATTAAATATGAGGCTTCACTTTCTCTTATTGACATTAAAACTATATGTGTATAAAAATAAATGCCAATTGTGTGTATAAGAAGGTACTGTTTTTTAGTACCTACCTAAGTAAATCTTTTTAATAAAGTACAATAAACTTAGAACTAAATTAACTTTATACTTAATTTTTCCCCATCATATAAACCAAATCACTATTTTATGGGTTAAATATATTTATGGCACACTGTTCCTTTTCTTAAAATAAAAATGTTGTCAACGAAGGTACTGTTTTTTTGTACATAAGTAAATCTTTTTAAATAAAGCACAATAAATTAACTTTATACTTAATTTTTCCTCATCAAATAAACCAAATTACTATTTTATGGATAAATATATTTATGGCACAGACTGCTCCTTTTTGTAGAATAAAAACGTTGTCAACATTAGAGCTTCACAAAAAAAAATCATATAAATAACTAAATTCAACGATGCCAAAGCCATGTTCAATGCAGTTCCATTGTTGGATATGACATGTGGTACACACCCCTCCTTTCTTGTGAGTCTGATGCAGCATTAAATATTGTTGTTATTATCATTAACCATGCTTTTTGAAGGTATCCAGAATCTCCTAAGAAATTAGAACAATATACTTACTTATAGAAAATTGTCATAGATAAAAAGTTAGTAGGTAAGTACCCATGTATTATACAAAATTGCTTGATATTGTTTTTTACCAAATAACCATGTTTGTTCACCATTCTGAGGAAGTCCATCCTCCAAATTATGAGGTAACATTTAAGATTTTTGAATCGTCGTCTCAAATCTGCAAAACCACATAAAATAGTTTTATCTTTATGTCAATACTCTTTATTCTAGCAATTTTAACAAAACTGACATTTCCTGATAAATCCCAATATAATAATAGGCATAATACTTACCTTTATTATGTAAGTAATAATTTATTTATTAAAACTTACTGTTTGAACGTAAGGACTGATATCTTTTCCTATTAAGAAAGATGCTTGTCTGTATAAGATTTATAGGGTATAGTCAATAGGTACACCTTACTACACTTAGAGCCTTGGTTTAATACTCTAAGCTACCTGGTAAATTAAATCTTCATTGGAACCTGTAAAACAAATAGGCAATCTAAGTTATAAATTGATAAATGGACATTATGGATAGGTTACATTTAATATTTATACAAAAAGTCCCTTACTGTTGTCTTATTCTTGACCTTTCTTGTCATGATTAAAGGTACTTAGGTGGATTTATTTGGTCCAAATGTTTGTATGGTTTGAGAGCCCCTACAAATTGTTATGCAGCGACTTGCTCTTCGTTGCGGAAAATGTTGCATGACACACATTTATTTGGTCACTCACATCGCAACAACTATATCAGCATGCAATTCCCGGCACCTTAGTTAGATATTTGAAAGTTCGTAAACGAGAACTCTGAGTACTATTCACAAGTACAACAAACTCGATTTCGTTACTTTGCTCCAAGTAACGTAGGGAAACATTTCTTCCTTAGCGCCTGAGCACTTGATTATCGCAGTCCACAATAGCCCTAAAAAGAGCATTTTAAACAAAACTTTCAACACAACACAACTATTCCTTCATCAGCTGATCAAACAATCGCCATTTTGTGTGAATTTTTATCTTCAATGTTTGAGTGATCGCTAGATTAGCGATTCTTGGCTTGTCAAACTGTCAATTAGGTCTATTTTAGCGTAAATTTTACGTCGTAGGTAACTTTTGCTTATGTCAATCCCATACATTCGGTTTATCGTAGCGAAGATTTCGTAGCGTTTAATTTGTTTGCCAATTGACTAGGCCCTCTGTCTTGTTCCTGCCAATGTTGCCAACTTAGTGGATTTTTCACTATAACTAGTGTTTTCGACCCCCCTTTTAGTGGCGAAATATCGCTTTTAGTGGCTAGTGGTTTTTCTAGTGGATTAATAGAACTTCATTTTCAGTACCTAGGCTGAATCACTTAACCACTCGATCACGTGAATAAAAAAATTAATCGAGTGGTTGAGAAAACACCACCAGTTTTACTGAAAAATCCACTAAGTTGGCAACAGTGCAGGTCAAGTATTGACCGTGTGTCGCGTACATAAAGGTTAAAGAATACCTAAAATGTGGACTTTTCACTAAAACTGGTGGTTTCTCAACCACTTGATTAAAAGGCTATCAAAAGTAGTTCCTGGATATTTTAGCAAACTTTTTAAATGGTAATGCTAAATGCAAATGTAAACATCAATTTCCCAAGTTGTCAGTTGGTTGTCAGTAGTTTCATGTGATCTTGTTTTATCGATTTACGGGTGTAAAAATGAAATAAAATTATTAAAAGCGGAGTGAAGAAGATTTTATTTTGCATGATTTCAAAGTTTCAAGAAAAACAACTGGAGAAAGATGCCGAATTCAATCAAAAACAAAATTGGTAAAACTTTTAAATCGAGTCGCCTGAATCGGGGGTGGGGTGGGGGTGGAGAAGGTAGGGTGAGGGCGGAGTACCCCTCACTTACCCCCCCCCCCTTGCCGCCAACAAGTAGTTTTTAAGTTATGTTAATTTTTGTATTTTGAGGTGATGTATCGTAGTAAAACTTTTGAATCAAGTCGCCATAATTGGTAGGGGAAGGGGAGGGGAGGAATAAGGAGTGCCCCCCACTTACCTCTTCTGCCGCAAACAAGTAATTATTAAGTTATGTAAATTTTTTAAAAATATGGAAATTTACAAAAATGTCGTTTCTGGCGCTTTGCCGGCCGCTCCCGCGGCACGCTCGCTTAGCTCAATTGGCTCGCGCGTTTTTGGTCAACATACTAACCTAACCTAATCTAATTAACATTTAAGACTTTTTTCATGGCCCCCCACTTCGGTTCTGTTACTATGGTACTGTATAACCTAAAAACGTGTGATTTTTCGTGATTATAGCCGATTTTGACAAAAGTTTCAAGTGGTTTTTTTATATTTTAACGCAACGGCGGCAGCTAAAATGTTAATAAACCTTTATTTAAGAACCCCTTAGACCCCCCCACAGTGTTAGTTTCTTCAAATTCAGGCGACTCGATTCAAAAGCCAACCCACAAGATTGTTTACGTGAGGTGCTGGATTTCTTAGGTAGTACGATGCAATTCTTTTGATACTTGGTTTTTATTAAAATATTGACTATAGTGAATAAAAAAAAATATGTAAGGTGACTGCTAGATACCGCAAGAAACTTCTAGGGCTGGTCAGGTCAAGTGTTTTAAACATGACAAATATGACAAAAAAGAAATTCGTGTTTTTTTAATTTTTTTAATTAAATAATTCTTTTTGTATAATTTAATTAGACGGTCTTTGAGTATCTTTTTTAAACCAATAACATAAGAAAAGTAAAATTAAAAACAATTAAAAATAACGATTATTTACAACGCGCGGGCAACGAACGGCTGGCCGGCCGACTGTTGACCCGTAAGCGTTGTCAGCTGGGCGATAAGTACCTACGTTAGTCTGCAATCACGAGACCCCATTTATTTTCCTTTAATGGGCGATTTTCTGACAGCCCAAATTAAAAAGTAAAAATTAGTTCAAAAACACTCGATAGATGTCGTTTTATGAAAGCTGGGTTACTTATGGGCTGCAATAAATTCTACACTTTTACTTGTCTACCAAAAGAATAAAAAAATAGTATTTACTTACCTATTTATATTCAGGACATCCAGAACCTATTTCTATTTTGGAATAGAATAAATATTACGCAGCCATACACGTGCTCTTCATGAACCCGCCTTTTACTAAGCGCTATACTAATCTATGCTAAGCGCCATCTATGAAGTCATTTACGAACCTATTTCTTTTTTTTTTTATCTTGGAAAATCGCCCATTGAAATGTGCGTTAGTATAAGGTGCAGTTAAGTCCAACGCCACATTTTAATTGTAATTATGATAAGTGTTATGATGTATGAACGTAATTTCAATTCAATCGTAGTAAATATCTATCACACCACACATTATGACAAGTTACAATTATCTTTCCTTCCAAATGAAAGATCAATGGGTAGTTATCTAATATCGCGTCCGCACGCTAGCACTTGCCGCTAACTCCAAACCAAATGACCAGATGACCTTTCATGTCCTCGACAACTAAACAGCCTAAAGCATTGTGATAAGTTACCTATGTTATGTTGTTGTTATTCAAGCGGTTATTTTACTGTTCAGTCTTACCTATTTATTTACACTAAATTAATTTAAACTAATGTCTTGCATTAAAGGCAACGTTAATAACTAAAAAGCTGCGTAATTAATAGGTGTCGGTAGGTTATTACTTACATGGTGTTAAATAGCATTCCAGTTTATTACATCAGCGAACAGGAAAGGTGTTAGGCTTCCCATCACACCTCACAGGCTCTGGACTGTCAAACTAATCGTCGCCCTATTGCTTGTTTGTCCTATCTTCATTTCTTCAATTTTACAGTAGACGAGTTTTATGCTCCATAATATAAGGAAGCTATAGTTTATAGATTTGAAGGTTTTTCTTAATACAAGAGTTACTTATGAATTGATTGATATAAATGTCATCTATAGATGGTAATCAATTATACCTTATTTTACAGTTTTTATGTGGAGATAGGACAAACATGCACAAAAATAATTACGTAAGTGGACTTAGAACAGTACCTCAATGGAGATAGGACAAAGTGACAGTTTTATTTTTGCGTGCTTGTTTGTTCTGTGTCCCAAATGTATATACAGGATGGTGTATAAATCACTAAAATAAGTATTACTTAATTAAAAGGAACTCCAGTTTCAGTTTTATCACTTCTGGATTGCTTCGTGTGTTCTGGGCGTCAATTTAATACTGACTTGCATAAAACATGTGTCTTTGAAAACTTTCTTTAAGATTTTAAAGTACTTAGGTATAAATAACGAATGCATTTTTTGAAAAATTAAAGTTTAATTTATAGATGTCTATACTGAATTCTATGTGCCTGGTTTCACGGCAGCTGAGCTTATATTATATGTATAAAATTCATCCAATTTTTATACAGCATAGTTGGTGGTGCATCCGACCTGTAGGCCTATTCTCTGACTCGACTGACAGTTAAAGTGATAAACACCCAAGGAAATTCGTCGTACATTGCGCGCACGATCTGTTGCTTTCACTAGCAATTAGCACAGTACACACTAGTGTAAAACGAATTTCCTTGGGTGTTCATAACTTTTTACTGTCAGTTGAGTTAGAGAACAGGCCTGCTGGTATGTTAGTATTTTAACAACTTTTACCGTATTATTGTTTTATTGCGATTTATGTATATAACTTAAATGTTTTACTACGCGACGTCTAAAATAAAGATAAAAACTTAAACTTAAACCAAAACTAAACTTTATTCGATTATTTTAATATAACTTATAGTTTAGTAAAATTGGCTGAGCTTGGAGGTTGCAAAACGTCGTTAAAACAACACCCTGTTTAAATTTCATCACTGAAGTAAAATGTATGTTCTGCTCAGTTTGCGGCTGCGTCTGATTATAATTACTTTTACAATATATTCTAGACATAATTTGGCATTTGTCTGAAACAATTAAATATTAAAAACTCATCAGTTACAATTAATAAACCAGTTTTTTCTCAATTCTGGTGATGTCTCCAGCCACATTGACAAATAAAACAAAATGGCGGGGATGGTGTCGCGGGCTATGATTGGTCAATTGAGTGGACATTGAACACTCAAGCACTCAACATTTTTTACGATGTTGGATATACAACAAAAACTGGACATAGAACAAACAAGCACGAAATTTTCGTTACGGTGTCATGACACTGTACATGTCATGTAATCAGTACAGTATACTGATTACTTTATTCACGGTAGCCTATTCATAATAATACTAATCCTTTACTAATTAACTTATACTAGTTATTAGTTTAATCGCCCACACACAAATGCACCTCACATACACACTACACACCAAAACTTTCCCGAGGAAACTGCACACACCTGCTGCGCTGCGCTGCGCATGAGACTCAAGTGAGTTCAGTGACTCGACTCAGCACAGCAGTGCCACAGTGCGATTCTCTAAGTTTAAGCCGTAAAGTTGGTAGCAGCGCCTGCCGCAGCGATGAGAATTTACTCTGTCTCTTTCGTATTCATAGAATTGGAAAAAGACAGCAGATCACAGCCATGCGCACAGCGTCTACGTGTCGCTCGCTCGCATCTCGCATCTTTGATTTTTTCGGCAGTCAACTTATGCATTCTGTCTGATGCATTCGCGTCGCGTGTGCGTATAAATGCCTAAAGCACGCCGAATTAGTGTAATAATAATTATGTGCCGATCAGAAAAGTTGTTCTAGTTTATCCTTTAATAAATTTTAATTTATTTACGAAATTTTAGCACAGGTTTTCACTTTTATTTAATTATTATTACATTAGTTTGAAAGTGGGAAGCTTATCACCTTTCCTGTGCGCTAATGTAATAAACTGGAATGCTCTATAACACCATGTAAGTACGTGCCTACCTATTAATTACGCAGCAGTTTAGGTATCAACGTTGACTTAATTTAGAGTAAGTAGGTAAGACTAGTGATGGGCAGTGGATAAATATCCAAAGAGTAAATACTCGGATATTTATCGAAAATGGATAAATACTCGTATTTATCCATTTTTATCTGATATTTACTCAAAATCACGGATTAATATCTTTTTAGCGGTATCCGTACACAACCAAACCTCATCTGAACCGCAGCCGTTCTGCCGACTTCGTATAGCGCCATCGCGTGTGTCAAACGCGATAGCACTATACGACGGCTGAGGTTCAGTTGTAGTTTGGTTGAGATTAATTAGCGCGATCGCCCTCCTGGACTACATTTGACGAATGGTTAGTACCTATTATGTGTCCGAATACTATGTTATTAAAATTTTTACTGTAGTTTTAGCACGGTTGCGCTATACCTATCAAGTCACGGTAATAGCTGTGGTTATAGTGTTTCTAGGGGAACTGCGTCGCGTCCTTGAAATAATTAGGCTTTCTTACTCTTGCACACGTTGCGCACAGATCAGCGAGAGTGAGAAAAGTATAGGTATTCGGTTTGGTTACAATTATTTGCCGGCTTTGCCGCGCAATTTAGAGCTCGGGTTCCCTCGTCCCGCGACGTCGCTTCGCGTCATGGTCCACTACAAAAAGTGAGCATCCCTGAAAATTGGTCATCAGTCCAATATTTCACGTCACTGGGAACACAAAATCTGAAAGAAAAAACCACACCTGCTGCTCTCAGCGTAATATTGCTCGACAGCTTCATCTAAGCCAGTCTTGTGTCTTGAAGGTATACAGAAGGTTCTGGGGGACTAGCAACTTTGTCCGGAGACCAGTATCTGGAAGACAGCGTTGCACTTCGGTGAGAGATGACCGATTCATTGATACCACTTCTCTCCGAAATCGACACCTAACCGGCGCGGCGTGGACGTCTAACGGCAGCTTAAAGAAGCTTGAGAGAGGGCTGCTAGCGATTGAATGGACAGTGAGGCGAAGACTCGAAAACTTGAAATTCGAAAAGAAGCGAATTTGACTCCAACAAGGCCAGCTACGGGGCCCAAATTGTCTCCAGCCCACCTAGAAGGCCGGTTTCAGTTTGCTCGCGATCACTTAGATAGGGATATGGGATTATATAACAATGGAGTCGAATCCTGTTCTCGGACGAAACAAGGATGTGCCTGCATGGTAGCGACCGTTGACAGAGAGTCTATAGAAGACCGGTGGAGCGATTTACACAATGCAGTTTGGCGGAAACGGTGGCATACGGGGGCGGGTCCAGTATGATATGGTCGGGGATTTCTATAAAAGAAAAAACGGAGCTGGTACTTGTACCTGTTGATGGTCGGGGAGGGGGCCTAACTGCTGAAAGATACATCAACGACCTTCTGCTGGACCATATGCTCCCGTTCGCCGGGTTACAGGCGAACATTTCTTGCTAATGCACGATAACGCCCGCTGCCACACCGCTGCAATGACTAGACTGTACCTGGAAGAAGTCGGGATTTCCACCTTAGACTGGCCAGCCCACAGTCCTGACTTGAATCCTATTGAACACGTGTGGGACGAGCAGAAAAACGGGTACGAGGAAGATATCCAGCTTCGGCGACGATAGAAAATCTGAAAACTGCTTTGGTCGAAGAGTGGCAGGAAATTCCACAAGATTCCGTCAGAAAACTCATACGGTCAATGAGAAACCGTTTACAGGCAGTCATTAGGGCCAGGGGAGTAATACAAAGTATCGAGGGGGGATAAAATACACAGTATTCATTTAGACATCCACAACTTCAACCTTTTGCAACAATACCTTTTATTTAGGTAGAAAATTTTATTAATTTTTAAATCTTTTTGATACAATTTGAAAGCTTATACAATTCGACCTATACCTTTCAAATGATTTACCACAATTTATAATTCATTGCATACAAATAGTAAAAACCCAACCCATTCAGTTGAATTCAAACTTGCCGAATAGTTTTGACCAAGTATTTTTGTTTATCGCTCATTTTATGGAATTAAAAAACTCAATAGCAGTTATTTTGTTTATATTAACAAACTACCTATATTTTAATTTCAATATTTACATGATTTTTAAAGAAAAGGGTTCATAAAATATTTATCCGTCTTTTTGGATAAATACTCGAGTAAAAACGGATATTTATGAGTATTTATCCATTTTGAGTATTTATCCGGATAAAAACCCATCACTAGGTAAGACTGAATAGTGAAATAACGCTTGACTAACAACAACACAAAATAGGTAAAACATACTTATTTTAGTTTAGTTGTCGAAGACATGAAAGGTCATCGTTCGGTCGTTGGTCGTACCTTAGATAACTACCTACATTTGATCTTTCATTTGTAAGGAAAGGTAGCTGTACCTATCTTCTCATAATGTGTGATAGATTTTTTTTGTAATACGTAGGGTAGGATTGAATTGAAATTACGCTCAAACATAACACTTATCATAATTACAGTTAAAATGTGGCCATAACTTGATGCAATCGATAGTCGTTGGACTTAACTGCACCTTATACCTACGCACATTTCAATTAAAGGAAAATAAATGGGGTCTCATGATTGCAGACTAACGTAGGTACTTAGGCTGGTTTCACAGTCACGCATTTGACCAGCGCCGGCCACACGCGCGCGCTATACTACATAGTAGATGCGCGTTTGAACTGCGTGATGACTATGAAACGCAACTACAATCTAGTGTAATTGTAAGCGCGCGCGTGTGGCCGGCGCTGGTCAAACGCGTGACTGTGAAATCAGCCTTAACGCCCAGCTGACGACGCGGACGTGTCAACCGACGGCCGGCCGGCAGTTCGTTGAACTTCGTTGCCCGCGCGTTGTAAATAATCGTTTTTTTAATTGCTTTTCATTTTATTTTTCTTATGTTATTGCTTTAAAATAAATAAGATACTCAAAGACAATCTAATTAAAATTTACTGAATTAATTATTTAATTAAAAATGAAAAAAACACGAATTTCATTTTTGTCATGTTTGAAACACTTGACCTGACCAGCCCTTGAAATTTCTTGCGGTTTCTAGCAGTCACCTTATATTATGGAATATAGTTTTATTGTTTAACTATTCTGACTTAATTCCTAACATATAGCGTTAGAATCATCTTTATATTAGTAAATGATAATAATTTTAAAAAGTAGTTTTAATCAGCAGACGGTGTTTTAATCTCGTTTTCGCACCTGTGCTCTGGCTGATTATAGTACTTATACGGCGATTCGCCCCAGCGTCGCACGGAATCTCTGATCTTCCTGTTATAATTTTTTTCATAACAAACTTTGTCTTTACCAATTACGAACACAGCAAAACGAACATTATTAATGCAACAATAATTGAATTATTATTGCGTCTTAACCTATAATAGATAGTATGTAGCTCGCAAGTTATAAAAAATGAAATTGATTTTATTTTTATTTCAGATGTTAAAATAATAGTATCAACTTCGTTTAATCAGTGTATAGCCGGTATTACCAGCAGTAGATTTTTGAAATTGCCGCCGTTTCTCAGGGACAGCTTTCATTAGCCAGACTGTACCATTCAATAAGATAAAAAAAACCTAATCCGACAGTACAAGCACTGTTATGCTGGATTTACACGAAGCCAATACTTGAGACAATCCACTAAGCCAGTCCAAAAAGCCAATGCCAATGTTAAGCAAAAATGCCTTGAGGACAATCCAATGTAGTGGACTGTCTCTATTTACACGATGCCAATATTGGACTGGCTTATTAGATTGTCTCAAGTATTGGCTCCGTGTAAATGCAGCTTTAACCTCTCAGATGTCGCGCGACAAAATGCATGGAATACCGTTGAGTGTCGATGTCTTGACCTGCTGACCTCAAGTGAGTGAAAATAGGTCAATTTTACTATTTTGCTTATATAATCTATGATTCTCGACCGTTTTTTATGATTTTTACCTTTTTAGAAACCTAGAAACATTGTCCAACCATTAAAATTAAATAATAACAAATACATACCCTTTTTACTGCATTTTATGGCATTTTATTTTACCGACGGTCAAAAAATCTTCAATACACAAACATTGACGATTCAGAAATCATGTAAAACTTGCACTAAATCACATTATTTTTAGTTACACTACGAAGCTTATACACTAATCATCATAAAACATTCAACTCTTTACACCATACGTATTTGTAAACAAAACTACAGAAATATAATACAGCTCAAAGCGCCATTTTCATTCCAAAACTGTTTGTCATTGTCGCGAACACTTACGTTTCCAATATTTTTACAATATGTATCAAGAGATAAAAGTTCAAGAAAATAACATCAAAACAATCTATACATCTTTCTGTTTAATGTGACATTTAATACTTGTAATTAACTTACGATAAATCATCTAAACATCTTGTTTACAAGCAGTTGCACTGACTGACACTACACAATCTTGTTCACAAATGCGTCACCATTTGTTTTTAACGACCAATACTCACACATTTTCTATGAACACGATAGCCAATCATAATTTAGTATTCGAGCGCATAGAACACAGAATCGAACAATGTCAAACACTCTTATTGGTTAGAATAAGTTGAAGGTAATAAAAAATTAACCATGGACCTTGTCACTGGCGGGACACCCAGCATTCCCGCCGACACTCAACGGTACTTTCTTTCGTGGGAATGGCGGTATTCACGCCGACACTCGAGAGGTTAAAAATAGACATAAGACTTGACTTGGCTGTATAGACTAGACTCCTTTGCTTTCAGAGAAGTGAACACCAACTGTAGTACTTCGATGTGCAAAATTTTCACAAAAAAAGGGGCCTATGTGTGCGTTACTAAAATGTTGCCAGCTCATAGTTGTCACTCCCTAAATATGGGTAAATTTTATACAATGTTATGAACAAATATCATGTCTCGACCTCTCGACATAACACCTCTCATTTTTGTGTCGGATGTAGAATGGTAAGGATAAAAGAAACGAAAACATAAAATCAACAACAATGTATTGTGGATGAAATATCAATCAATCATTGAGAAATTTTATACTATATAAAATAAAATAACACGTGAAGCCAAATTATAATAGGTAACTCTTATTTATGAAACAATCCGTGGCCTAAATTGTTTCTTTCTAACATTAATTTCAACGTAAGTTTAACTTTTAATCGCTGTTTTTAAATAAGGATCAATCTGACAAAGTCAAGATTATTTAAGTGAAAAAGATGCATTGCTGCTTTGGTTCTAATGTTTCTTCAGTACTGCAACTACTGCACGATTAAACAACCTGTAACATAAATACTTCATCTTAATTTTGTGGAATACCGAAAATTCATACTAAAATAAAGGAGAATTTTGCGAAATCGCGGTCACTGATAAACCAATAGAGAAGTTAAAAACAAACAAAATTTTGAAATTTTGAAAAATATATAAAATAATAAAAAAAATGCAAGTTTTGACACCAAAATCTCAGAAGCGACACACTTTATGATTTGTGATACTTACTTCTAGATTATTTTTATTATCAGTATTCAAGTCCTCAATAGTATTCGTGTTATCAAGTTTTGATAAGTGGCTGCGATTTCGCTAAGATTTTATTTTTCTTTATTTTTATGTCTCCATTATCATTTTTTTGAGGGTTTCGTCCTTTGGAAATCTAAAATAAATAGAAAATAAACGATAATTTACACTAGGCTGGCTTGATTCTCGTGAGGCCCCTAAAACCTTAAAACTAAATTTATTATTTTCTACCACGCTCAGTGTAACGCTCGAAAAGATAGGAAAGATAAAAAGTACAGGTGGATATAATTTAATTAGATAATTTATTTTATGCTATTCGTTCCATACTAAAACCTAAGTATTTTTGGGGTAAACTTTGCCAAGTACCTGACAATACTGATTACAGGTTATGTTGAAATAATTTTATGAAATTTCCGTATTAAACCAAAAGCACACATATTTAAGACTAGAATTCGAGATTTACAATCATTAATTAGCATTTTCAATAGAAACAAATCAAATATTGCATGGTAAATTGCTAATAATCATCACGAAACCAGATTAACAAAACTTACTTATGAAACGATATTCCAGGCACTTGCTACTCACTTCTATTACTGCAATGTTTGTCTGAACAACTTGTTGTTCAGTTAAGCCCAACGGAATAATATGTACACTTATAATATTCACTTATTCAACTAAAAAAACAAATAATTATTTAGTAGGTAAAATAATGACAGCGATTTGTTTGGGGCCTAGTGTCGCTGGATCCATGTAAAACGTTGCACAGTTTCACCGACACGGTCCTTTCGGGTGCGTATCATTTTATATAATAACAAATGAACTAATTTCAAAGAACATAACGTTAATTGGATATAATTTTTACTTGTTCTAAATACACTTCCTATAACAACAGTACGTATATTATTCATTTGATATTATACTCATATTCTCTAACAACTTATTCTATAAAGCTATATTGGTAGAATAATCATATTCTATAACTTCGTTTGATATAATTTTTGCTTAAATATAAAAATAACATTTTAACCCTAAATTGATTTCAAATATTGTCTTAGAAAGTTAATACGTTGTGTTTTCGTTATGGTTGTGCTAAAAAAGTCAATGACAGAAACGAATCGCGGCGAAACCGACTCCACGTAGACTTTTCTGCCCTACGCTAGAGTGTTATTTAATCCCGCGTAGGCGCGGAGGGGCGAGGCGGCCCACGGGCTGAGGAGCAGGTGGGTTTAACGCTCGCCGCCGCGGCTGAGGCTGGCCGGTGAAGCTGGCCAGCAAGCCGAAGCTGCGGTGGTGAGCAAAAGCCATCTGAGACGATAAGCTCGTGTGGGACCGCCGGAGTCCTGCAGCGCCGGAGCCGTGACAGAAAACATGCCTGCTGCATGATGCATGCCTGCTGCATGATGCATGCCTGCTTGCATGCTGCATGCCTGCTTGCATGCTGCATGCATGCCTGCATGCTCCATGTCTGCCTGCATGCTGCATGCCTGCTTGCATGCTGCATGCTTATTACATGAGTACTGTTTTATATCATTTGATTATTATATCAAATGCACATTATTTCAAAAGAACATTATATCAAATGAAATTATAGAATCTAAAATAATATTAAATGTTTATTATATTAAGTTAGTTGTTATATCAAATGAAATTATATGAAATGAAATTATATTATCTGAACGTTAGACCATAAGTATTTATATCAAACATTACACACCCGGTCCTTTCATCCCACAGACATAGTGTTTCATCCTATGTTTTGTCTTTCTTTTACTTAGGGTAAACATGATGTGCCGAAACGGAACAAAAGTAGTAATGGATTAAGGCAGAAAGAGATAGCAAACTTATGCTCTCTCTATAGTTATAGATCTCAATGGTAGTAGTACTAAGCCGGGTCCGCAGCGCCAGATTTTGAACAGAACATTGTTCGAAAAATAAGGGGCGTGGCCCATTGAGTAATAATGTGGCCCATTCAGTAATTTATGTTTTCGAACAATGTTCTGTTCAAAATCTGGCGCAGCGGACCCGGCTTTAGAGAGACTTCTTGGTAGGAAAGTGCATGTGTTGGCAAATGAAACAAAACAGTGCAACATCACTTTTCAAATTCTTTCAAGGAGTCCGTGTGAGATCTCTGTAAAGTTTCACATCTTTACTGAGGACTCAAGGGGTTTGGGGGAATATCATTTATCATTCATCATCTTAATCACCACTCATTATCATCTGGGGGAAAAAAGAAATAAAATACTAATGACTAGGCAGTATGGTCTCTGACCTTAGCCTGTTCCTTCACGGAACAAATATATTAAAAAAAAGTACTATAGAACTGTCAGACTTCCTTGCGGGAAAGTGAAGAGTCCATGTCTGCAGTTTTGGTTTATTTTGACGTGACAACGTCTTATAAATTGGTTTGCCGGGTGACACTTCAAGAAACTGCGTTACGCTCCGCTCACGTTATGCGCTCACAATGAGAGCGAGTGAGAGGCACGCGTCCCTTCCACTCGGGCATGGTTAGCCCGCCTAAGAGCGAGAGAGACAGACATAAAAAGTGAAAGGCACGCGTCCCTTCCACTGTTTTAAATTGTTACTATTATTTCATCCTTCTTCCTACTATACGAATGAATATTCACATTAAAATTATTTTACCACTCAAAGTCGTTGTCACGTAAAACTTTCGCCCGTATACCGACTTTACAGGCAACCAATTTTTTTATAATGTGTTTTTTCAAATATCAATTTGAAATAATAGTGGATTTAACCGTTAAGTGTTTATGAACGTGCATGAGTGTTAGCAAATGAAACAAAACAGTGCAACATCACTTTTCAAATTCTCTCAAGAAGTCCGCGTGAGACCTCAGTAAAGTCCCACATCTTTACTAAGGAGAGGAGTCCTCAGTGAGGACTCATGGGGTTTGGGGAACATCATTTATCATTCATCATCTTAATCACCACTCATTATCATCAAGGGAAAAAAAACTAATGACTAGGCTGTATGGTCTCAGACCTTAGCCTGTTCCTTCAAGGAACAAATAAATTTAAAAAAAATAATAATATTGAACTGTCAGAATTCTCCAATCGATTTTGACCTGTAACAGTACACGGTTGAGTTTAAAATCGTTTGCAGTAATTTGAGATTTTGACATGCAATGCAGCTCAGAGGGCCTAGTCAATTGGCAAACAAATTAAACGCTACGAAATCTTCGCTACGATAAACCGAATGTATGGGATTGACATAAGCAAAAGTTACCTACGACGTAAAATTTACGCTAAAATAGACCTAATTGACAGTTTGACAAGCCAAGAATCGCTAATCTAGCGATCACTCAAACATTGAAGATAAAAATTCACACAAAATGGCGATTGTTTGATCAGCTGATGAAGGAATAGTTGTGTTGTGTTGAAAGTTTTGTTTTAAATGCTCTTTTTAGGACTATTGTGGACTGCGATAATCAAGTGCTCAGGCGCTAAGGAAGAAATGTTTCCCTACGTTACTTGGAGCAAATTAACGAAATCGAGTTTGTTGTACTTGTGAATAGTTCTCGGAGTTCTCGTTTACGAACTTTCAAATATCTAATTAAGGTCTGCCGGGAATTGCGTGCTGATATAGTTGTTGCGATATGAGTGACCAAATAAATGTGTGTCATGCAACATTTTCCGCAACGAAGAGCAAGTCGCTGCATAACAATTTGTAGGGGCTCTCAAACCATACAAACATTTGGGCCAAATAAATCCACCTAAGTACCTTTAATCATGACAAGAAAGGTCAAGAATAAGACAACAGTAAGGGACTTTTTGTATAAATATTAAATGTAACCTATCCATAATGTCCATTTATCAATTTATAACTTAGATTGCCTATTTGTTTTACAGGTTCCAATGAAGATTTAATTTGCCAGGTAGCTTAGAGTATTAAACCAAGGCTCTAAGTGTAGTAAGGTGTACCTATTGACTATACCCTATAAATCTTATACAGACAAGCATCTTTCTTAATAGGAAAAGATATCAGTCCTTACGTTCAAACGGTAAGTTTTAATAAATAAATTATTACTTACTTACATAATAAAGGTAAGTATTATGCTTATTATTATATTGGGATTTACCAGGAAATGTCAGTTTTGTTAAAATTGCTAGAATAAAGAGTATTGACATAAAGATAAAACTATTTTATGTGGTTTTGCAGATTTGAGACGACGATTCAAAAATCTTAAATGTTACCTCATAATTTGGAGGATGGACTTCCTCAGAATGGTGAACAAACATGGTTATTTGGTAAAAAACAATATCAAGCAATTTTGTATAATACATAGGTTACCTACTAACTTTTTATCTATGACAATTTTCTATACTTAAGTAAGTATATTGTTCTAATTTCTTAAAGCATGGTTAATGATAATAACAACAATATTTAATGCTGCATCAGACTCACAAGAAAGGAGGGGTGTGTACCACATGTCATATCCAACAATGAAACTGCATTGAACATGGCTTTGGCATCGTTGAATTTAGTTATTTATATGATTTTTTTTTGTGAAGCTCTAATGTTGACAACGTTTTTATTCTACAAAAAGGAGCAGTCTGTGCCATAAATATATTTATCCATAAAATAGTAATTTGGTTTATTTGATGAGGAAAAATTAAGTATATAGTTAATTTAGTTCTAAGTTTATTGTGCTTTATTTAAAAAGATTTACTTATGTACAAAAAAACAGTACCTTCGTTGACAACATTTTTATTTTAAGAAAAGGAACAGTGTGCCATAAATATATTTAACCCATAAAATAGTGATTTGGTTTATATGATGGGGAAAAATTAAGTATAAAGTTAATTTAGTTCTAAGTTTATTGTACTTTATTAAAAAGATTTACTTAGGTAGGTACTAAAAAACAGTACCTTCTTATACACACAATTGGCATTTATTTTTATACACATATAGTTTTAATGTCAATAAGAGAAAGTGAAGCCTCATATTTAATAAACTTTGACTTTGAGAGAGTTAGGTAAGGAAATAAGAATATATTAAGAAATACAACATTAATGTCATTTTTTACTTGATATTTAATTTTACTTGCAGTAGGTACCTATAGAAAATGTTTAAGTACCTACTTATATCAATTTCTACTAGTCATAACATTAAGCTATTTAAGTTGTACTTGATTCATTATCAACATACAAAGGTAATTATATGTATAAACTTGCATTATTATTATCCGATTATTAAATCTGGTGGGTTCTATTGTGTTTGTTATAATATTGTTTTTTTCTGTAAATAGGTGGCTTAACATAAGGTGGCTTGTTATACATGTAATACAAATTAAGTTCCATATCTAGCATACTCTGTAATAGTTTAGTTATTATCAATTTGGCGATTGTGAAGTAATCGATTGTAATTGTTGCTTGAGTTTGTAATGTTACCATCACATTTTTATTTGTGTGAATCTGTAAATGGTTTTTTGTTTCACATTTTCAGTGTTATACTTTTTATAGAACTGTCGATTCACCTGTGAATATAAAATAAATAAATAAAATTAATTGTTTTTAAATTATTTTTGGTAAATATATACTACCTACTAACTTTTTATGTATGACAATTTTCTATAAGTAAGTATATTGTTCCAATTTCTTAGGAGATTCTGGATACCTTCAAAAAGCATGGTTAATCATAATAACACCAATATTTAATGCTGCATCAGGCTCACAATAAAGAAGGGATGTGTACCACATGTCGTATCCAACAATGAAACTGCATTAAACGTGGCTTAAAGTTGTACTTGATTCATTATCAACATACTAGGGTAATTATATAAAATTAATTGTTTTAAAATTGATTTTGGTAAACATATAAATAATCCTATGTTTTATTTCGAAACATTATCAACCAACTCATAATGAATGGCAGTGAAATAAATAATGTAAAATAAATAAATATTTTAACTTGTCGCGTAGAGACCACGATCATGTCATTGTGTCTGTGAAGGCGTATATTTAATAAATGATTTGACTTTTAATTTCAATTATTTTCGGTACCTACCGCTATAAATAAGTAACAATGAAACAATCCTATATTAAGGCGATGTTGTCTTCATCGTCATCCTATGAACGTCCTGAACGTTCCCACATGAACGACAGCACTAAGGCAGACTGGGCTATAACAGGCTTAAGCCCTGAGCCAATACAACCGCAGTGTGCTTTACGTGCCTTCCGAAGCACGGAGGAGCTCGAGACGCTTTTTATTTGGTTACCCATCGTTTAGCTCGGTAATGTGAAAGTTGCGTAACTAACTGGCAAGATCACAAACCGTTGCGGCGCGGGCGGGGACTTTTTGCATTAGTTGAACCTCTAGCATTACCTTTCAAGTAACAGTAAGTACATTGCTTCGCTAGTTTGCATATTTTAAAATTAGTTTTAATTTAACTAGCAAAACCATGTACTTGGAATGTTTTTTATTTTATTTTATTTAGGACAATAATCAATTAGAAAAGTAATGTGATAGGTGTTGTAGTTAGACAACTAAACCCGAAAGCCTTAGCCGCTACGCCATAGAGTTACTTTAGGCGATGTACTCATACAAGATGCAAACGTTTTAATCACTACCTAGTGGGTACTCGCATCTAAGATCAAACTGTTTAAATGTTCGCGCGGTTTGTAACATTAGTGTTATCACTTATTTTATAACAGACGGACGTCAAGTTGTTAATATTTGAGAAATTCTTGGCAGCAAGCGTTTGCTTGTGGTCTTCAGTCTTAATTTATTTATATTATAAGCTGAAAAATGGGTTTGGTCTCATATCAATATCATATTAAGGTAGGTAAGTCACTCGTCATCATTATAAGTACTTATTTACAAACGTGCTTGCCTGGCGAACTTCCGGCGAAAAAAGCGATTGATTCATTTTTCAAATTGTCTCAAGGAGTCTACCCGAATTTCTTAGTAAAGTGACATTCAATTCACTAGAACTCAAAAGGATCGGTGTGGTTACTACCTATTTATTAATCTTACATAAGCGTTACATTATCATCAAATAAAAAAATACTAAGACAAGCCTGTATGTTCTATATCCCTTAGCTTATCGATATCGATGTAGCCTAGCGAATTTGATGAGCGATTTTGACGCTGTCACCGGTCGAGCGTTTGCCAGTTGACTAGGCTGCGTTCCGTGGCTTCACTCGAGTGCACTCGAGCGCACTCCGACGCGCGCTCTACCCGTTCCGTGGCTTGGTGAAATTTTACTGTGAGAGCGTAGTTTCATCCGTTCTGTGGCTCAGAGCGCAGCAACCAAACAACCATCAAATCGGATGGTTGTTTTTCACTCTGACAGCTATTTGACGTTTATATCATTGATAAAGTGTCAAATTTTGCAATTTATGTCAAAACGTCTCGAAAAATTCGGCCTGTTTGTTTCGTATTGTTTTACTTTTTAATAATTAGGTTTAAATATTGTATAAAAGTGGAAAAAATGTAGACAAAAGAAGAGTTTTCTCTCGTTTTGGACAGGAATACTTCAGAAGAGGTTATAAAAACAACTCGATCGTTCCGTGGCTCAGTTGCAACTCAAACGAGTTAAACTTTAACCAAACAACTACACCCAGAACGACGGAACGCACTTAGGCCCTCAGCTGTTTTCTGTGTTCGTTCGTCGCGGTTCGCGATCGCGTATCGCGACCACAGAAAACATGTAATAGAGATGTGCTTTTTGATTAACAGACAGTTTGATAATGTGTTCATGTGTTGGTTTCGGTTAGCAAACGCCATAGATACCTACATCCAAGCGTAAAAAGTTGCATAAATCACCGTTGTTTTAACCTACTGATTATTGCACGATGCGATAACTCGGCTGATAATGATAGTCAGACACCACAAAGTACAATCAAACACAGACAGAGCAGACTTGTACCAGCAGTATTACGGGCCATTTATTAGGTAGTGTTATAGAGTTAAGAAATGCGGAAAACCAAACCAAAATCACAAAAACTTGAAAAAGACAATGGTTTGAAGTGCCAGTATTGTGGTAAAGACTTCAAATATGAAAGCGAGAGAAAAAGACACGAGCAGAGCCACTCTCCACAATTTGCTTGCAAAGTTTGCAATAAGAAGTTTAGTTTTATGTGAGTCATTTTTCTTTTAATTAATCATTGTTGTTATAATAAATGTTTTTTTCATGTAAAGAGAACATTAGGTTATTAGACTGTTTGATTTCTAGTCTGTTTTTTTATTAGCACTTTAAAGTCTGCTTTAAAGGAGTCTAGAGAATGTGATTATTTTAAAACCAAAGTGTTAAGCTGGCCTAAGTTCATTGTAGGCCCACGTATGTAGGTACTTTCCTACGTTGACAGGAGCTCATGGAGGAAACCTTTATATTTTCTAGTTTTTTTTTTGAATATGTTTTACACCTTGTTGGATCAGTTCATCTGGTGTTTTATAGGATAAAAAAATAACACACCTATACACTCAAGATGACCTTAGTCCTCTCTCCTCTCCTCTTCGAATCGCACTGCCCAACAGGGTCCATAATGTACATTTAATATTTATATCATAAAACACCTTTTTGTATTACACATACCATGTGTAGTTAAGTACTTAATCAATATTTTCTAATAAGTATTGAGTAGTATCTCATTTGTTAAGGAAAAACTTACCACTAACTTGTGTTGTGTGTATTATTATATTAGCGTAAAGTCCTGATACTTTTAAAGGCACTAGATTTATTTAATTAAAGTTTTTAAGAGTTCTTGTAGCTTGTTATGTTGTATCTGTTAAAATTCACACTCAGATCTGCTCTGCGGAGACATGAAAAACAACATGAGAGAACTGGGACTGTCAGCTGTGTGGATTGCAACCGTACATTTCGAGATGAGTCATTGCTGAAGAGGCACATAAAGTATGCACATAAAGGTACATTTTATAAAAATCAATAAAGAAAATCCTAATCTTGCTTAAACTCATTACTTAGTTTAAATAAACTAATATTTTAGCTAAATCAAATTTTTGTGTTTAAAATATTATGAATAGATCAATTGGATAGAATGTGGTTTTGAATGTTTGTGGTTTTGCATCCTACAAGGCTATCATTTTTATATTTATTTTTAAGTAAGTAAGTACCATAATATAATATATACCAGTAAGACCATCGGGTAGTACCACGGGTAATTTTTTTGCCCGTAGTCCTACTATCCTGTCTGGTAGTGCCGCAGAAGATTTTACGTTACCCCTGGTACTACTTATCAATTTTGTTGTAGGACCTTTATCAAAGTAGGTACCTACTGGTTAGTTTTTTGTCTCTTAAATAATGGCTTCGTGCGATCAGCACATTTAGCCAGTGTCATGTAAGAATTTTTTTTTTTAATTTTTTTTTTGTAATAATGATGATAATGAGTGATAAATGATAATGAAAGTTAATGATATTTCCCCAAACCCAATGATATTATATACAAATAATAAATACAAATAATATCATTGCCCAAACCCCTCGAGACTCAATAAAGCTGTGGGACTTTATTGAGATCTCACACGGACTTCTTGAGAGAATTTAAAAGTGATGTTGCACTGTTTTGTTTTATTTGCCAACACTCATGCACCACGAACACTTAACAGTAAATAATCCACCATTATTTCACATTAGTATTTGACAAAACAAAACTGCAGACACGACGCCTTACTTTCCCGCCAAGAAGTCTACTGGTTAGTTATGAAAGTTTTTAATTTATGTTTTTTTATTTTTTGTTTTTTTTTGTTTTTAAAACTAACCAGTACCTACATATTTGAAAAAGGTACTACAGCACTCGATTTTTAAAGCATAAGAATACCACGAAATACGTTTGTAGGGAATATTAAATTGATAAGTAATGGGTAATGTAAAGTCTACCATGGTACTACCAGACAGGATAGACCGAATTCGTGATAGATTCTGATGTGATGATACACTAATAATTACAGTTCTCCCTTTTAAGTTTTACTAATAATATATTTTTTTTTACTTTTAGGTACATTCATCTGTAGTAAATGTGAGGCAACGTTTAGTAGTGACTTGGCACTTCGTGCTCATATAAAAATTCACAAACCAGAGTCGGAAAGGAAATTCCGCTGCAGTTTCGAAGGCTGCACCAAGACCTTCAATTTTGCACATCACTTGAAACATCATGAGTTGACACATACAAATACTAAGCAACATTTTTGTACCGTATGCGGAAAAGGTGAGTTTACAGATGTATGTAATTTATTTATAATCTATCTAATGTATATGTAACTTATAATATAAAGGCTGGAGACTCTCTCATAAAGATATTTAAGGATATAATTCGTATAATGACAGTTGTATTAAAAAGTATTTAAGTATATGAGAATCTTATGTAGGTATATTTATAAAAATATTAAAACATATTCTAGTAGCAGCGATGGGCTCACCACCTATCACGCTGAGCACATGTGCAGTCGCTTTTACTTGAAAAGTGGACTATGGTAGAGGACTCTTTGCCGTCCTCATTGTCTAGTCTCTGACTAACCCTTCAGGGATAACAGTCGTGATTATATATATGTTTAAGTATCTATGTATGTATTGTCTAGTATTTATGTTAAAAATATTGAAAAATGGGTTCAAAGGGTGGGGGGTACAGCATCCGAGGTGTAATTATGAATATAGATAGGAATATATTTTTCGTAAAGTCGTTCCGTGCTTCGGAAGGCACGTTAAGCCATTGGTCCCGGTTGTTATCGTAAGATGACAGCCGTTAAAACCCACCAACCTGCATTGGACCAGCGTGGCGGGTTATGGTCCAATATTCCCACGTGCTATTGTTCACGTGGAAGGCCTGTGTGCCCAGCAGTGGGACGTTTATAGGCTGATGGTGATGATGATGAAAAGTCGTTTCTTAGCTGTGCAGTTTCTTGCGCTCATTCTTCTCTACTGCAAAAAGACGTCGAGCCCAAAAGTGGCAAACACCTGTGAAGTCGTCATTCGTTGTACAATGCGTGCACGCTGTGTTATTTTTCACTAGCAATTGGCACAGCAAGGGCGTCGTCAAGGGAGGGGGGGGGGGGGGGGGGGGCTGGTAGGGGCAGCTGCTAGAAACTAAGTTAAAAATCACAAGAAAAATAATGTTGCCGTACTCTGAAACCTTAAGCACGCCTCTATGTACAGTGAAGAGGTTGTAGAGTTAACACAATGGAACTTTGCACCGTTCTTATTACAATCGCCTCCTTCACTTATATCGGCTTGCTCCCCCCTGGGAAAACGGCTGGCGACGCCCTTGGGCACAGTTGGTGCTGTGTGCACACACTTGGTGCTGTTGTGTTTCGTCCGGCCAGTGAGGGTTCCGGAGGCCCATCCCCCCGCCCCCTCTCACAATTCCTTTTCCTTCCTTAACCCTATTCCTTCCTTAAAGGACGGCAACGCGCCTGCGATTCCTCTGGGTTTGCGGGTGTCCATGGGCGGCGGTGATTACTCTCCATCAGGTGACCCGTCTGCCCGTTTGCCTCCTTCTTTTATATAAAAAAAAAACAGTACTATTTCACCAAATAGCGACTGCACATGTGCTCAGCGTGACTTTTACGACACCCAAGGGAAGGGAGGGGGTTGTAGTATTCTTTCACCGCCACGCGACACGGTTCTGTGTAAACGTGATCGACTTGTGAATAAAACACGCAGTACTTATCTATTAACAATTGGATTATCAATTAGTAAGTAAGTATAACCTCAACATTTATCGCAATAATAACTTTCGAGTAAAAGTACATTGCTTTGCTAGTTTGATTACCTAATTATTATAAAACAAGTTTTAAATAAGCTAACTAGCAAAGCAATATATTTCTACTTGAAAGATATTGCAATAGGTGTTGAAGTTAGACAGTTAGCCTCCTGGCCTTTGATTTTACAGTGGCTTAAATTCTCTTTTGTTAGTCTGTAAGAAATCTCTTGAAGAGATAAGTATGTAAATCTTTTTTTATTCTCTAAGAGTCTAACGGTTTAGTTTATTGTTGTCATCTATATATTTCTTAAATTGAATTATAATGATCCTTTTTAACATTTTGCAGGTTTTATTCAATATCATCACTTGAAGAGTCATAGAAAAACACATGAACCTGAAAGCTGGTTACATTGTTCTGTTTCAAGTTGTAACAAGAAATTTTCTACAATATATGCCCTAAAAAGGCATCTCAGCACCAGCACCCATAGTATGTATTTAAGCTTTTATGGTATTGCCCTGCCTGCGCAACACGAAATACTGTTCTCGACCCGTTTTCTCGTGTATCATATCTATACACGATAATTATGTCAAAAATAGACATAATAGTAGGTTTTGCTTGTCTGTGGTATTTTTGTCTTTACCCATAACATGCATCATAATTTTATCGAGCTTTGACAACTGTGACCGAGATAGTTTGTCGTTCCCGCCATCGAGGGAAGAGAGAATATCGTCCGTGACATATCCGTGTTGCGCATGCTAGGCTATGGGGGCCGATCGCACTAAATAATCACAACCAATCCACAACTGAACCGCAGCTTTTCTGCCGACTTCGTATAGCGCCTTCTCGTGTGTCAAAAGCGATAGCACTATATAAGGCGACTGCTAGAAACCGCAAGAAACTTCAAGGGCTGGTCAGGTCAAGTGTTTTAGACATGACATCCCCTCTCCTTATTCACTAAGTTTATTTGTACTGGCACCTCGAGACCAACCGTTAGGTTATACAGTGCCAGACGTCCCTGCGCCAGTAGAACACTCGCGCAGGAGACCACCAACGTTAGGTCTTGACGCCAAATTAGTGCCCGCCGCAGCGCGCTCTTCATTCGGTACTCATAAGACTAGTGTCTCAGGAGAGTATCCCCGTGAACACGTGTAGTTCACTGCCTATTGTCCAGATAGGTAACCGGAGCTGTCAAGCTCGCTCACTTCTCGTTGCACGAAGGGCACAACTCGCAGTTGCCACTGCTAGGGTCGTCGACTCTAAAGTCGACTCCCAAGTGTCCACCTTGGTAGCGGAGTAGTAAGCACACTCACTTCTCGGAACCCATCCGGGCGCCTAGCCAGTTCCCACGTTATTTTAGACATGACAAAAAAGATTGCAGACTAACGTAGGTACTTATCGCCCAGCTGACGCGGACGGGTCAACAGACGGGTGGGTCAACGGCCGGCCGCTGCCCGCGCGTTATAAATAATAGTTAATGCTTTCATTTTTATCTTTCTTATGTTATTGCTTTAAAATAAATTATATAGTTACTCTAAAGACTATCAAATTAAAATTCATAAAATGAATTATTTAATGAAAAATAAAAAAGGCCGAATTTCTTTTTTGTCATTTTGTCATGTCTAAAACACTTACCTGACCAACTTTTGAAGTTTCTTGCGGTTTCTAGATGTCGCCTTATTTAGCGGCTGAGGTTCAGTTGTAGTTCGGTTGAGATTATTTAGCGCGATCCCCGCCCTGTAGGTACTTTTTGGCTCGTGTGATGAGAACTTTATTTTTATTACAGAGGATGTGAAAGATGAGAGCACTTCAGATACTGAATCTGTATCCGCTGACACGAAAGAGATATCAAGTAAAGTGGGTAAGGTTCCTTTCAATGTTTCTACTTCAGAATATCATAAATTTATTTACCTACCGTGATTCACTTCACCAAGGTCAAGTACTTCTATGATGTTATAAAAATAAACTACTTTAGAGGTTAATGTTTTATATTTTAGCGTTTTATTAACGCTTAAATATACTTAAGTAAAATTTTAAACACTGAAAAAAGACGACAACCTCAGGCGGGAATCGAACCACGCACCTTCCGCATTCCGGGCGGCTGCCTTAACCACTTGGCTACCGAGGTCTGGCTTTCAACCGTCGAAATTTGTCAGTGCTTGATGCTTATGTTTTTAGTCAACATTGCTTCATCAAATCTTAGAAGTCTTAGAAACCTCTGAGATCCGAAAGAAATATTTTTACAAATATTTGAACATTCGGTTAAGATGAAGCTGCGTCTATAGATTGTTTGTCGTCTTTTATCAGTGTTTAAAATTTTACTTAAGTATATTTAAGCGTTAATAAAACGCTAAAATATAAAACATTAAAACACAGGGATGTAGTTTGTTGAAAACATTTAAAAACAATGTTTATTTAGCTGAGCGTTATTGCGATTTAAAGTCCACTATGGAAAGTTTAAAATCGCAGTAACTCAGTTAAATAAAAAAAATTAAAAATGTTTTCAACAAGCTATTTAGATCCCTGTGTTTTACTTTAGCATCTAAAGTTTCATCAAAATTGGCTTATTGGTTTATAATAATTTCGACTTGGAAGTTTGTATGGGAAACCGAAATGCGTAAACCATCTCAAACATCTTTTTACAAACACAATGAAGTGAGCTTTTGAACTTGATCTGTAATCACACTAATATTATAAAGGCGAAAGTTTGTGAGTGTGTATGTTTGTTACTCTTTCACGTAAAAACTACTGAATTGATTTGGATGAAATTCGGCATACAGATAGTTTAAAACCTGGGTTAACACATAGGATACTTTTTATCCCGATATTCCCACGGGAACGGGAACCACGCGGGTGAAACCGCGAGCGGCCGCTAGTGCTTACTATAGTTAAGATCTAAGATGGAGTAAGCTAATTTGGTTTTGAAGGCGGTGAGATTAGATAACATTTGTCGACACGTGTAAGGAATGTAGCTATGCGAAAAGTTTCATATCAAATCCATATCTCGGATGAGGTTAATTTTCAGTAAGCGTAAAAATATTTTTTTAACTACAAATCACGACTATTATCCCCAAAGGGTTTGTCAGAGACCAGGCAATGAGGACCGCAAAGCAGTCTTTTACCACAGTCCACTTTTCACCAAATAGAGACTGCACATTAATTCTATTAAAATATTTTTAGGCCTATGAAATTCTTTTTACGGATTTTTACATGTTTATTTTATCCTGAAATTTCGTACTTTTTACACGGTTCGTGGTCACAGAACTCTCTCCTGTGTGTTTCATTTCAATGTGTAGTGTACTTTCATTGATTGTTAGGTATACTGTCAACTTAAGACAATTGTTTATTTAAAGTAAAAACAAAATATGTGTAGGTACATTTTTGATCCATTGTGCCGAATTTTATGCCTTTATAGACCACTGTCTAAAGGTAGGCAATAGGCGTAGACTGCTGAGTCTACTAGCTTTAGACGATATTGAATAATGTGTCATCTGTACTCCATAATTAAATAATAATAATGATAATATTATCACGGACAGGACTATTGTTGCCAATATGACTATTGACTGTATAATTTGGTAACGACATATTGTTTTGTAAATGTCGTTACCTCTATATTATTATAAAGCTGTGGAGTTTGTTGTGCCCGTTCTTCTTCACAGCTAAAAGACTTCCTGAATGGGTGGGGTGGGTGGGTGGGTTCCTGTGCCTATCCATCCATCCATATAAAAAAAAAAAATTGACGATTCAAAACGCTTAATTTAAGCTTACTGAATAAAGTTATTTTGATTTTGATGATTTTGATTTTGAATAAGCCTGACATCGTAGTTGACATCACCGTCCCATATGATGAGAACCTCGTGAAGGCTGAGAAGGACAAGCTGAGCAAGTACCTTGACTCGGCTTACGAGGTTACCGCCATGTGGGACGTTGACTCGACTATCATTGTCCCGATAGTCGTATCTGCAAACGGCCTAATAGCGAAGAGTCCCGACCAACATCTCAAGAGACTCGCTAGACGGCTGGATCAAGGGCCAGATACAGAAGGCGGTACTTCTTGAAACAGCACGCATCGTCAGGAGGTTCCTCTCTCTGCAGCCCTAACCACCGGTAGCTTGGGCCCTGCCCCGCTGCCGGCGGCACCCTAGGTTTAGGTTTTTATAATGTTTAATGTTTTGTTGTACTTTTGTTTATTATTTTATATGGAATACTAGCGGCCGCTCGCGGTTTCACCCCCGTAGTTCCCGTTCCCGTGGGAATATCGGAATAAAAAGTATCCTATGTGTTAATCCAGGTTATAAACTATATGTATGCCGAATTTCATCCAAATCCATTCAGTAGTTTTTACGTGAAAGAGTAACAAACATACACACTCACAAACTTTCGCCTTTATAATATTAGTGTGATTTTAAAAAACCTAGACTTAAGAAAGAAAATAAATGCGAGAATAATAATATTTTTTTTATAGGAGATGAATATACTGAATTGGAAAATATTGATGCTAAAACATTTTCTGACACCGAGTTTAGTGAAACTGGTAAGAAAGCTTATTTAGTGTTGTTACTATTGGCTCAGACTATAAAAAGTACAATTTACATGAATTCTAAAAGAGGGTTTCATGATACCTGTATTCGCGGGTCAGAGGACACCGCCAAATACAGCAGAGAAGGGACTTACCGGGAACAGGCTGGACTGGATCGCATGTACCGGGAGACGAACTGGGCGAACTGGGCAAAGCACGGGCAGGGCGATGAAGTGGACTTCACGATCACGGCACAGCACACAGGCACTATCTTCACAGGCAGTATCATTAACGGCACAAAGTCACTATCACGGCGTCCAGGGCGCGTATATCTGTGGGCGTCTCGCGGTAGCTAGCTAGCTTGCAGACGAGTCGGCGCGGTATGTCTCACCAAGCGAGCGGCCGCGGGTCCCGCAGCGGTGGCGCCGCGGCAGATAGGCGGACGCGGTCGTCAACAACCGCTGAGTCAACCGCCTTACAGATGGCGGTATGGTTTGAATGGCCGTCCCGGCTTTGGCGGGAACAATACCTACTTCAACTTTCTTGCCAAAATAAGTTATAGATTATGTAGGTCATCTTTTAGTTTTATCCATTATCTTGTAGGAGTTCTGCGTAGTTGGGTAGGTAAAGAATTGGTTTGATTGAGGTGGATATTAAAATCTATTTTATCCTTCCAGATACATTTGACTCTTGCAGCCAGATCGATTTAAAAAAGGAATTCTTACAGTACGAATCCAAACAATCGGGCAATGAAATGAAAAATGGACACAGTAAGTTCTACCAGAATGACGAAGAAGAAAATGACGCGCTGCAGAAAGAAAATTGTTTCGATGAACTGCCTGTTAGCAACTGCAAGTCGTATCTCGGAGGCTGTATTATGGGGGAGGATCCCAAAAGCAACCACAACTGTTTATGTGCTCAGATAGAACCTAATGCGATTTCCGTTCAAGAAGCCTATGAATTTGTCGAAGAACAGATCGATCCTTCAGTTAATTTCAAACAAAAGATAGTAGCAGAGTTAAATCCAATTAAGATAAGGAATGATTGCGAAGGTTGCGATTGTATAACTAATCTTGAATTGAATAACACTAATGTGTCAGACATAAATATCAAAGTGAAGTGCTCAAACGAAATTGAAGACATAATAGACTACAAACCAAATGGCACTATAAAAATCAAAGAGATGTCGGATATAGATGTATTTACATCGACTAGTGATAAGGGCAAAATTGGGCATGAGAGTGTCCCTTTTAACAGTTGCAAGGCTGTGCTGGGGACTTGCATAGTCAGCGGGAATGGTATGATCGGTGAAGGCTGCCTGTGCGCTAAAATGTCTATGAACGATCAGCAAATGTTAGATTATGAGATTGAAGAGCTAACACCATGTCCTAAGACTTAATAAGGTCAGTCCTCAGTCAACGAGCTCTTCCTGTGATAAATAACGATTCTTATGCTTCTGTTTTACCAAGATTAAATAATTCACACCAATAATTTGGTAGTGCTAAAGCAATTTTCGGTTAAGTCACTAAGAGGCCCTATTACATCTCGATTGTGATTTTTGCGTAATATACCCATTTTTGCACTTTGTAGTAATTTTGCAGTTGTATTTATCGTTTTTATCGAAATAGTTAATTAAATTCATTATAAAATCTTTATTCCTCATGAAGTACCAATTATTCGGTTATAAATTTTGCTCAATAATATTATCGTAGATAGGAGAATTTCACAGTTAACTTAAAGCGATTTTCGAAGTTTTTTGGTTTAGAATAAGATTTTTTTTCTATATAAAATCAATGATATCTAAAAATTCCGAGGCCGCTACGAACTATACGACCATATAAGAGATAACATTCTATTTTTTTTTAATTTCATGTTGTGTGAACAGTAGTTCAATGTACGAGATTAAAAAAAGTGCCTTCGCGTATTTTATGAAAATCTTTCTCTGCAATTTTGGGTTTAATTAAAAAGTAAAGCAAAATATACAAAAAGCGAGGCCGCTACGAACTATGCCAATAGCTTTCTACACTATTTAATATAGTCAAATATTTTTGTTTCTGAGATCAAGAAGCCCAAAATTGGCCATTTTACGCAAAAACCACAGTCGAGATGTTATAGGTCTCTTAAGAATTCCTGTTTATTTCGTTTATGTACTTATTGGTTACTTATATAACTTTTATAGAAATTTATAAATTTATTTTAAAAAAACAAGACTGTATACATACTAATAAACAATAATAAGGCCTTGAATATTTTAAAGTAAAGTAAAATAATATGTTGAGTTAGAATAAGTCATCATTAGTGATAGGAATAGGCAGACTGTATTTACCTAAAATCAAATTTGATACCCGTATTTTCTGGAAACTCATTTGGACATAATTTTTCTTGAGCCTTTTCTGAAAGTGCCGGCCAACAAAAAAATGGTAAGTACGTATTGTTAGAACTAGTCATTTGGAGAAATAGTTAATATGGTATAAAAGTTGTAGGATTGCTCCGAGCCAAGTTATAAAAGTTCGGAGATTCATCATTTTCATACAATTATTGATTCTTAATTTTTTTTGTATAAACAGAACAGACGATGACCCCAAAGCGTTTGCGCTGCAATGACAATTGCTTCAGATTATTAGTTCTAGCAATATCTATCATTATTTTATTTTTACAGTCCCACTTTCAGAAATCAATAAATGTATGAAATTATGAATTATCGAACTTGTTTAACTTGGCTCAGAGCAATCTTACAACTTTTGTGCCATATTAACTATTACCTACTCTTAATGGCTAGTTCTAACAATACATAGGTACTATTTTTTTTTGTTGGCCGGCACTTTCAGAAAAGGCCAAAAAAGGTATGGAGCCCGAATGATCTCTCTTTTTCTATTCAGTACCAATGCAATGGTTAGAAGGGTTTAAAACTATACTTCAATTATTTATAATAGTTAAAAATTTTCTTAGTAAGTACCTATGTATATTGTAAATAGGCGTGAATGTATGTATGTATGTTTTAACACTTCCAACCACTGGTACTGAGTAGAATAAGAAATCCCAATTTTCGGGAAATACCTATATACAAAATCGGTATCAAATTTGGTGGTATTATTAACAGCTCCATGTTATGTCCCGTCAAGAATTTTAAGTAAATACAGTCTGCCTATAACTATCACTGGTCATCATACTATACATCCTAATGATAATTAAAAAATAATATTGATGTCATATACACATCACAATATTTGAAGAGTCTAAACTTACTAATTTGTGATATGTACGTACTAGGTTAAAGCTGTTTCTATGGTTTTAATAATGCACAAGTTTATGTATTAACTTTAAATTTATTTACAACGTAATTCTTTACAATTTCAACCATTTATACAAAATATATCTTAGTTAACAAATTCTACTTTTAATTATTATATTACATCAGACCTCACTCCTGCACGTTACCTCTAAGTTAAAATAAGTGCGAATGGAATGTTCATAATCTGCGAGTTATCACATTACAGCATGGCAGAATCTTCTTCATTCATCTCATGAAAATATACATAAAATTAGTTCACTTATGTATACATGCATAATGTCACTGAGTAGACAATTCATTAAAAAGTATACTACAATATACATTTAGCTCTGGTAACAGTTTAATGTAGGAATGTGCTTTAAAAGATTCTCCTGTGTAAGAACGAAAGAAAACTAGTAATTGTTCGCAACAAAATTTATATAAATATATTTAAGTAGTAATAATTATTAAGAAATTCGGAATGTTTGTTAGTTGAGAATGATTCCACTACGGGGAAGCGCTTGGCCTAGATCTCACTCTATAGTAAGTGACGACAAGGCCGTTGATACATGCACTTTAACACTCAACCATAGAGGATCAATTGCACCAATCTACACATAAAATATTGAAGCAATAAATAAATCTAAACTTCAAGATGACATGACTCTTTCCTAGATTGACTAGTCTAATAAAATATTATTTATTGACATATACAACAATATTATTCCTTAATATTAGGTTAAGATTGTTGTGGTACAATTGTACCCACATTTCAATAAGTCTGTACACAGGCCAGTGCAGTAAACTTACCAGGAAAGTCAAATCAAAGTTAGGTACTATAACATTAGGACTGTCAGTTACCTTACCAAAGTAACTGTCAAATGTTGAACTAACTCTGAATTATCTTTACGGTAGGTAGGTTCACAGATTAAGCTTTGCTTGACACTTACAGTGCACACAAAGGAGTCAAGCTCACTGCACTTGACTGTGCACGATAAAACCAGTGACAAATATTACATTTACATTGGTGTAAACTGTTCTACGTATTTGTTTGACCGTGTCCATAGCATCACAGGAAACAAACAGCAATATACAAACTTAATGCGTAAACTAATTAAGTGAGCACTACGCCTTATTAAATTTTGTGTTAAATTTGCTCAACGTCACCTTTTGAGTCCTGTCACTATTTTTTGTTGAATCACTTGAAATGTCATTGAATTTTTGAATAGTTTCACTTTCGTAGTTTTTGAATGCCTCTTTGTCTGAACTCTTTAGTGCTACTGGAATTACACTAAGGTAGTCATCACCTGGATGTGAGATGGTCTCGGTAACAATGTTTGTGTTTGAATTTTCCAGCTTTCTTAATGTTACATCTTTGTTACCGTCTAAATCTTCAGTGTCTAATAAGAATGAAGATACAGATGAAGAAGTTGGTTCTGGTGCCTCAGTTTGGTGTGTAGAAAAACTAATGTCATCGGACACTACTGTTTTGGTTGATTCTTTGTCATCAACTAGTGTTTTTTCTGTCACTTGCTGAGCGTTACTGTTATTAGGAATACTTTGAGTTTTCTGTTCAATAGGTTTAGTTGTTCTCTCATTACTTTCCGTTACCACTGTTATTGTGTCAGTATTTGAGGACACATGCGCGTCTGAAGTATTAACATTATGGTCGTCAATATTTTCATTCTGAGTTTCATTTAAGTTAATTGGCTCTAAATCGTGGCCTTTCAGCAATTTCTCTACGAGGTTTTTGTTGTTTTCAGCCTCTGGTAAAAACGGATTCATATCCGATTCATGGTCCTCGTGTTCTGCTGAATGGGAGTTAGTTACTGTACTAGTAAATGAATTGTTATCATTAGAACTGGGTACTTCATATACATTCACATTTAAGTTACGTGTCTGCGTTGTATTTTGAGAGGAAATGGCGTCAGCCTCTTCTTCCATTTCAACTGCGGTTGTATTTTTTGTAGGTGGCTTTGCAAGATCTTGATTGGTAACTTCCGGAAATTGTTTAGCAGTTAAATCAGTATATGAATCCGATGGTTCCCAAACAGGGGCTGGTTGAGTGTGCATATTGGAGGTCTCTGTGATGTTTATAGATGGTGCTGATGATTCATCATTATTTTTACCTGCACTTTTATAAATATAGTCATTTACGGTTGTGGTTTCAATATTATCCTTTGGGCTAGTCTCTGTTGTAGTTTCTTTTGCTATTGATTTAGTTACCAATTCTTGAAGCATTATTGGTGTTGTGTTAGTTTCTTTGTTAACCCTTTTCACTCGCGGATCACCATCATAGTCTTGGGACATACCGTACATAGGCACATCAGTATCCGCCATTTTGCTGCTGGCTGTACCCATGTTAAAATAGTCAGGCTCAAAATCACCCTTACTGATCAGTTCATCAATTTTGGCCATAGAACTTTCAGTTGTTTCTTGTTTTTCCATGCTGTTCATATCCTTGTCATATGGAACTTCTGTTGCATTTTCAGATAGCCATTCTGACTCAGTAGTGGCGACAGTTGGCTCAGTGTTTAACTCTGTTACTTCATGGTTTGACGAGTTCATACTATAGATAGATTTTGATGAACGATTATAAAATGGTGCTTTTATATCATCAAATGTAATATCTATACTATCATCATGTGGGATTTTTACCGTGGTTACGGATTTCGTTGTTGTAGGTGCCTCCGTTTTAGTTTCAAAATCATTCATCAATTCTTTACCGTTATCAAAATCTTTTAATTGTTTGCTTATAAAATATTCTGTAGCCGATTCAGGTTCGCTTGTTGTAGGAATAACTAAACCATATTTCTTTGATTCTGAAGATGTTGTTTTTGTAATTGTATCTGTATTTTCTTCTTCATCATAAATTTTCTTAGTTTTGACTTCCGGCTGTTTGTTCAATTGATTTATTGCGACTATCGGTGCAGCTGCTACTGAACTTACCCTGTTTATTATACTAGTGTAATTTACCGATGCTATGGTAGTGTCCACTTTTTCCTTTTCTGTGGTTGTCATGTGAATTACATTTGGTTGCTCATTTACATTTATTATGTTATTGAAGGTAATATCTTCGTTATTTTTACTTTTAGCAGTTGTAGTTTCAGCTGTTATTTCATTAGCGTCAGAGAACAATGATCTAGACTGTGAAATCTGTTCAGGTTTATGTATATCAGTGATACTCTTAGTATTATCCAACCAATCACTTTCTGTAGTTGTTTCAGTGTCAGCTTTGGTATCAGAAGTATGTTTTACATTATGTTTTACATTATCTGATTTAGAATTATCGTTGGTTATGGGTGTCGTTTCTAAAGGACTTTCGTCTTCGTTATTGGCACTCATGAACTCGTTTTTGTAATCATTAGGATTTACGTTAAGTAAACTGCTTTCAGTTTCATGACTTCCATCTGATTCTTCAAATTGATCAGATTTTGTAAGTTTCGTGCTACTTTCTGTTTTGTGTGATCTGGATTCTGTTGAAATGTCCATATTATTGTCTTGCTTCAGATCAGATGGATTCGGTTCTGCCGTCGGTTCAGGTTCTGATCGAGGTTCGGGCGTCGGTTCCGGTTCCGATGAGGGTTCGGGTTCAGGTGTGGTTTCTGGTTCTTCTGCAGGTATTTCTGATAATTTTGCTTGAAGAAGCTTGAGCTCTTGTTCGATGTTTGTCTGTGTTGGCTCTGCAGTCGGTTCCTCTGATGGGATTGGTTCTGGCATAGCGCTTGTTTCCTCTGATGGGGTTGGTTCTGGTGTAGCGCTCGATTCTTTTGATGGGATTGGTTCTGGCGTAGTGCTTGGTTCCTCTGATGGGATTGGTTCTGGTGTAGCGATCGATTCTTCTGATGGGATTGGTTCTGGTGTTGCGCTTGGTTCTTCTGAAAGATGCAGTTCTGGTTTTGCTCTTGGTTCTTCTGATAGAATTAGTTCCGAAGTGGCTTTTGGTTCTTCTGATGGAATCGGTTCTGCTGTTGCCTGTGGCTCCTCTGATGGAATTGGTTCTAGTTCCGCCTGTGGTTCCCCTGAAATGGTTGGCTCTGGCGTAGCTTGTGGTTCCTCTGACGGGATCGGTTCGGGCGCTGCCTGTGGTTCTTCTGATGAATTAGGTTCTGGAGTTGCTTGGGGCTCTTCAGATGAGGTTGGTTCTGGAGCAGCTTGTGGATTGCTAGACTTCGGTTTAGGTTCCGCCTGCGGTTCTGGTTCCGGTTCTGATTCCGGCTCTGCTGTAGGCTCAGGAGAAGGCTCAGGAGCATGCCCGTTGTGAGACGTTTTCTCTATTGGATTGTCAAAGTGTGAGAAGTTCATTTCATATTCGTTAGTGCTCTCGAAACCTTTGTTAGGCATCTTTTCTTCTGAGGTTGGTTTAGTTGTGATGGGGGTTGTGTCCATTTCTAGACCCCTGAACTCCTTGGATTTTGTGGCTTCGTCAAATTGAGGTTCGGTTTTTTCAGAGTTAGGAAAGAGTGTTGTACATTTTTTAGGATTTATAATGTCCAACATTTGTCCGGGAGGACAAACGCATGTGAAATCTAGAATAGTGTCATCAAACTCACAACTTTGGTCACAGTCATTATTGCTGATTTTACATAAATCCAGAACTGGTCTTGATTTCACTTTATCTTCTGCTACGTGATAAGTGCTTATCATTCTATCGTTTTTCGACAGATAGTCATTCAGTTTTCTTTGTAAGGATGAAGCTGTTAAGAAGTCTTTACCAGATACAGCGTTCGATTTCGGAGTCCATTGGATTCTGTAGGTTACTACAAGTGATCCTTTTCTGTAATTAAACACAATATGTTATTATGCATTTTATAATATGTGAATAATAATTAAATAAAAAAATACTATTCATTTTTTAAAGGCCAATGACTCCGTTCCACCTGATCTTAAGTGGAAGTCCAGATGAGAAGACAGCTAGTAAATAAAGGAGGATTGTGCCGCACTAGCCGTGCTCACCTATTTCATAAACGTGTGTAAATGCTATGCAGTTCTTTGTAATTTATCTTAAGAAAGAAGTACTGCTGTATATTCTGCGCTGGCTTTTAAAATGACTCATCATACTTACTTTATACTAATAACTTCTATTTTGATGTCGTTGTCTCCCCTCTCTAACGTGTTCCGATCAAAGAGGGCTTTCATCAGAGCGTCAGTGAAGGTTGCGGAAAACTCAAAGTAATCCGAACTCTCAGGGTCTTGCATTTCATGAGTGAACTCTTCGTTATCGATTGTCACTTCACCTTCTACTGTTCTAGGCACTGAAAAAGAAATGATTTAATATTACCAGATCGCTCTTTAGCAACACAGAAATAAGTTCATAGATTTGTAAGCATGTTTCTATTTTGTTTTATTGATAGGAAGACCAACAGCTATGTTACAACGTAGAAACTTAAAGATAAAGTCAGAAAGCCAATTCCAGGTAAGTACCTATTCTATTCACTGTAAAAAAGTAATCTTGAATAACGTTTTTAACTGACGACGAGGAAGCGCTTGGCTTTTATCACACTTGATGACAAGTGACAATACAGCATAGTGGCGGATGCGCACTTCACCTGGAATCCTCAAACTATCAAAGTATTAGCATATCCTTATCTCTAACTGCCTGTAACAACAATGCCATTAACATTGTTGTTTTGGTAACGTTTTGCTATCATCGTAGTACAATATTGTGTACCTACCCCAACTGGGAATCAAACCTGTGACTGCTAAGTCCGGTGGTCATACCACAAGACCGTCAGCGAAAGTTTCAAAAGATAAAGAAGCACGTTAACGTACCATACATGGACATGTCGCTCGTCTCGTCGGATTCCATCGAGCTGTCGCCTTCGTCGCTCTGCGTGTCCGGTGTGTCCGCGATGTCGTGGCCGGCGTAGCCGTGGCCGGGGCTGTGGTCGTGGCTGCGGTGGCTGTGGTCGTGCCCGACGGGTGGACTGCCGATGCCGCCGAGGGCACGCGCCGTGCTGATCGAAGAGTTGTATTGCTCCACAGTGGTTGGGGAGTTTGTGAACAACACACCAGCTGGAACATTGTAGAACATTCGATTAATTAGTTGATTAAGTAATAATATAAAGCAGAAGGAGCAAGTAGCTCATTTTACGTTAAAAATTGCTATTCTATACAATCATCTGCAAATATTATATTCGAACTAAAGCCCTTCGTACACGAGGCTACGCAAATCTTCGATACTCGACGATTTTAGTCACCAAGCGACTACCGCCATACAAATCCATTGAGGTTCGTACACGAGTCGCGTCCCCGACATTCGTTCCGCGACATATATTCTGTGCCGCGACTCGCGTCGTGCTAGTCATGCGCTTCCTGCCGATCGTCGCTACATAAGTCGCGGCGATTTCCACGATGGCAGAGCAATTATTAAATATTAAATTTGTTTGTTTTTTATTTTTTTATTTCGTATCTGTTTGTTGTAATTCTGAAACAAACGGTCTGCAATTTATGTTTCTTTCAATATACCTTCGATCAACAATACATTGTCATGTTGATCGAAGCAATATACGGATGAACCCAGTATCTTCTGTTACGACGATTTCTTTGTTTCCGGTAAAAATAGTACAAAATTATAGTTTCATCATCACTTGTGTTGTGTCAGACATTTTCTAAACGTGTGATCTGGGGCCCAAGTCTGCTTATTTACGAATGGCATAATTGAATCGCAATTGGATCGCATTGTAATTGTTTGACACATTTGGTATTCTTACTCATTTAAGAATACCAAATGTGTCAAACAATTACAATGCGATACAATTGCGATTCAATTGCGATTCAATTATGCCATTCGTAAATTAGCAGACTTGGGCCCCTGTTTAGCCGCTACGCCTGTGGCAGAATTAAGGCAATTTGCGTCTTGCGATTCAATGTCGTGCGTACGGACCGTGCGCTACTCGATACTCGCGACTTGATACTAATGTAGTATACATACAAACGAAGGGCCTAAAGGGGATTACGCGGTGAAAACGGAAAAATTGCCTGTTCTATTAGCTGTTATCCTACTAATGTTATAAACGCGAAAGTTTGTATGTATGCATATTTGTTACTCTTTCACGTAAAAACTACTGGATGGATTTGGTTGAAATTCGGCATACAGATAGTTTATAACCTGGAATAACACATAGGATACTTTCATCCCGATATTCCCACGGGAACGTATGGATGGATGTTTGTTACTCTTTCACGTAAAAACTACTGAATGGATTTTGATGACATTCGGCATACAGATAGTTAATATCCTGGATTAACACATAGGATACTTTTTATCTCGATATTCCGACGGGAACGGGAACCAAGCGGGTGAAACCGCGAGCGGCCGCTAGTTAAAAATATTTTTTATATTTCGCACTGAAATTTTCAATACCATGTATTACAGAACGTATGTGTGTGGGGATGACTGTTTCTAAAACACGATGGGAAAAATTTTGCTTGATAGAAAATAATTCTGTAGTTAGGTCTAAAATTTCATATAAATGCACATTAAGACCTGGTTTTACAATAATAATTCCTATACAATCATAAACGCATAGGTATTTTCCTTTTCGATTTCTTGACTGTTTTGGATTTTCAAAAAACTAAACATTTTAACTTTTTGATAAGAATGTGAATGGGCGCTTACGAATTACTTACCGCGGACCCCGCATCGCGCGGTCATTGTCGATGACCGCCTAACCCCCCTTAATAGGATGGTCCAGTTGCGAGATTATACTTGTATATCTATTTACCTAACAACATGTATATCTACAACATTTTTCATTAGGTTATTAAACCTTCGATATAAATGTAAGTAGGTATTTATTTATTTATGCAACAACTGAGATAAGTAAATCAGCGTAAGATCATCGTGGTTCGTTTAAGGCAATCTCCCCATGGGATGTTGTGTTGTGGGGGAGGACTTGTGCTCAGCAGTGGGGCGTTTATAGGCTTACGATTATGGACAATCGAGTATGTTCCCGGTCGACCATTTTTCGGCGATATACTCTTGCACACTATACGCGTACGCTACTGTACCAAGGGGTGTCACTCCGCAGTTTAGGTACGTTCGTTCGGCCGGCGCCGGCGCACCTCCCAGGCGGGCCGCCTAGGCGTATGGCAGTAAGGCTAGGCGTATGCTAACACGCAGGTGACGCAGCACAGTTTTTGCAGGACAGGGCAGTTGGCGCAGAAATGGGCCGCGAACGCATGCAGCGACGCAGCTAAGTGACACAGCACAGATACAATTTTCACCCACAATAACTTTTTAAAAGCCTTTTTTGAGTAATCATGATGATTAATGTCATGTAAACATGGTTCACAATAAACTAGTTCTATCAATTGTTCTTTCATTTTATCATAAAATGGTAAAAAGTACTTGTCGACATGCACGCGTTGCGCAGAAATCTGTACCGGCACTACAACGAGGCGCAGAGCAGGACAGACCCATGTCTGCGCCGCAGCGTACGCAGCTCTCAGGACATCCATGCATTACAAAATCTGCTCTGCTGTGCGCTGCGCGGAACTGCGTCGCCTGCGTCTCAGCATACGCTTAGCCTTAAGGTTGCCGCTCGGCTCGCACGTCGCGCGTCGTCACTTAACTCGTTATCTATGCGCGCGCGCGTAAACCCTACGCTCTGACGTCAAATCGATATCGAGTCAGCGTTGCTTAACGGCATGTGAACGCTCGGGTCACACGATAAGTTTCAATTTCGTGTGAAAGTTTTTAGAGAGTGAACCTTCTGTATGGTAGTACTATTAGTTATTCTGTGACTGTACGTACGCGCGGTCGGTATTAGGGTTGCAACCCGTACTCTAAAATCTCTGAATAATAACTAAAGGATAGAAGGAGTGCTATGACATTTGAGTGTGCACTCCGTTTGTTGTCAAACAATTTCATTGTGCTGTGATCCCTTTTGACATTTTTTCGATATCGTAACTTATTATCTTAGTAGCTTCAATAACTACTTTTATTTGGATTTTGAAATAATCATAGCTTTCATTGTAAACACTCTTTTTCTTCTAAATGATAAAATATAGGTTTTATTTCAATTTGTAAAAAAGTGGGCCTCGTCACCCGGTAGTACCTTATATTCACGGACCAGCCCCCTTCCTTACTCTTGAAACCGATCGCTATTGGATCGGATTAGTATTGTGAATTTTCGTACTCCTAAGTTCCGACACCAGAGCTAATATGGATTCATATTGCGCGGATATTGAGTGAAAAAAATACAAAACTCAATGCCATTTAGTTCACCCAATATGAATCCAAATTAGCGCTGGTGTCGTAACTTAAAAATACGAAAATTCACAATACCAATCCGATCCAATAGCGATCGGTTTCGAGAGTAAGGGGGCAGGTCCGTGCTTATATTAAAAAAAAAACAATTTTTGCAAAACATTAAATTAATAAGTATGATCTATGACCTATGTTATCGACAATGCAGCACAAATATACAGCACAACACTATTGAACATGATGAACCAAATTGATAAAAATCAAGAATACTTTTAAATTACTGAATCGAATGGCCTGCAGCCTTGTTTAAAATATGACTACAGCAAAATAAAGTTTAATTACTAGACATTATTGCACTTCTGTACAGTTTTAGCAAATTATTGGTTTGTGGTCTACTCACCGATGGAAGCCGATGGTTTCAGCTTTATTTTTCATTCGGGAAGAATGTGATTTACATCTCACAATAATGCAGGGCATTCTTTATACGCTGGGCTTGGATTTACTAGCACAAGCACGGCATTTTTTTTAGTTAGATAATAAAATTTTACAAAATAATGCGATATTATGTGACAAATTGTGACATGCACACACATAACACAAACATACCTAACTAAATTACACGGGCGCGTTGCCCCTTGCCAATGTCAAATATTACCCATGGAATCAATGATATTTTATGTTAGGTCATTGTATGGAATACGTAAGGTCACTACGAAAGTTTTGAGATACTCGAAATTTATAAAAAGAATGCAACTAGATTGAACCTTTTTTTAAAGATAAATTATTTGTAATTCGAACATAGAAAACCATTTAATCAAATATTTAAAAATAAAAAAATGACGTTTGATTTTTGTTTCCATTTCGCGGGCTTTCATCGTTAACTATGGATTTTAAGCGAGAACATTTTCTTGCGATGATTTTGTACGATTATAAATTTGGATTAAATGAATGTGAGTGCAGAGAGCGATTAGTTTCGGCGTTTGGGGACTATGCATGATCGCGTGCAACAGTTTTCAGATGGTTTGCTCAATTTAAACGAGGGATTTTCTCCTTAAATGATGATGAAAGAAGTGGCCAGCCCGCGACTTCAGTTACTGAAGAAAACGTCCTAGTTGTAAAAAAAATTATTAAGGAAGACCCAAAAGTGACTTATAAATATATAGAATAGGTCGTGAAGATTTCATCGCCAGCTATTAATGAAATTTTACACAACCGGCTTGGAGTCAGGAAATTATGTTCACGATGGGTGCCTCACTCGCTGTCTTCAGAACAAGAAAAAGCTCGCGTGACATGGTGCAAATATATGCTCAGAAAATTTGATCACGGAGAAGGACGGTCAATTTTTAACATTATTACTGGAGACGAGAGTTGGATTTACCAATATGATCCACCGACTAAACGGCAATCGACAATTTGGGTGTTTCCCAATGATGAACCTCCAACAAAGGTGAAACGCGGGCGAAGTGTTGGGAAAAAAATGGTGGCCACATTTTTTTCTGCAAGTGGTCATGTGGCCAAAATTTCCTTAGAAGACCAAAAAACTGTGAATGCTAAGTGGTATATTGAAGTGTCTTTACCTACTGTATTTAATAATTTAAAACAAAAACGAACTAAAACTGGTTTGAGGGGCTCTTTTTGCATCATGACAATGCGTCGCCGCACAAGGCCATTGTCACCAAGGATTTTTTGAAGAGTACAGAGTTTGAAGAATTGTGTCATCCTCCGTATAGCCCCGATTTAGCTCCTTGCGATTTCTTCCTCTTTCCGAAAATCAAACTCGGACTTCGTGACACGCGATATAACAGTCCTGAGGATGCACAGAATGCTTACTTGCAGGCCGTAGAAGACCTCCCTAAAGAAGAGTACCGGGAATGCTATAAATCATGGTTTAGGCGGATGAATCGATGCATAGAAGCTAATGGAGAGTACTTTGAGAAACTGTAATATATATTTTTTAAATAACTTTTATACTTTTTTTGTATCTCAAAACTTTCGTAGTGACCCACGTATTTGACATCGAATCACATGTGTATATCGCTTTTGAATTCGGTATCATAAACGGCGACCAGGGTGATTCATTTTATTATTTTCACTTTACATTGACGTTTTTGGCAACTTATTTTGTCTCTTTCCTTTCAACGTTTATGGGTTATTTGAAAAAATAGGACAGCTATACAAGTCTTATTTGGACTCCTTTTATGCTTTAGTTATTATTATATGTCTAAAATAGAGTAGGTATTGTCCTCTTTTTCATGTAGGCGTACCTACTTTATAATCTACGACACCAATAAAGTACGCTTAAAAACTCTATTGACGTAAACCTATTTACGTAAAAGACAAATATTTGTTAGATGTCGCAAAGAGGTACAAAAAATACTTTTATAAGGACAAATAAATAAATACTCTCTTTTATGCTATGTACTTTATTTTTGTTCTAACTTAATTAAAAAAATATTTTATTCGTCCTAAAAAAAGATGGCAACCCTAGTCGGAATGGAGCGCAAGCCAATATCGCCGAACAGTGGTCGACTCGACTGTATGTGGGTGTACTCACTGGCTGCCAGGACTATAAGCGCCACGACGGCTGCCACCACGAGGCCGAGCAGCGTCCAGCATAACGGCCGCTTGCAGCCTCCTTTCTCACCGCGTTTGTCAGCTGTCACGTACAATTTCTCGCCTCTGGAATTAAAAGAGCACTTATTAATTTTCATAGTCTATGTGCAGCGATTGTATTTCAGAATATTAACTAAAGTCTAAGAAAGAGTGCTTTGACATTTGAGTGTGCACTCCGTTTGGTCACCATTCGAATTACATTAATGTCTAAGTCGCTTTTGAATTCGGTATCTTATATGGTGACCGGGTATCCAATTTTCTTTTCTTTTTACATTTGACGTTTTTAACAACATTTTGTCTCTTTTCTTTCAATGTTTATGGCCCATTTGAAAAAATACGACAACTATACGACTTTCACTTATACACATACATACATATACTTACATATTAAATTATAATAAGGCTAGATTCGACCAAACTGGAATAAGACTTACTCCGAGATTAGTCTATACGAATTCGTAAACCCTCTTAAGTTAAGTTATTACTGTGTTTCTAGCGTGGACGAAAGGCGCCGGCGGGCTGCTAGTCCTACTAATATTATAAACGCGAAAGTTTGTAAGTATGGATGGATGTTTGTTACTCTTTCACGTAAAAACTACTTAATGGATTTCGATGAAATTCGGCATACAGATAGTTTATAACCTGGATTAACACATAGGATACTTTTTATCCCGAAATTACCACGGGAACGGGAACTACGCGGGTGAAACCGCGAGCGGCCGCTAGCTCATAATAAATAAGAAAAATGTTCAAGATTCAAGATTCAATATCATTTATTCAGGTTAGGCCATGTTTAGGTTACAGCACTTATGAATGTAAATTATGCCATCGGTTCGTAAGTCTAACTATGGGGCGGGAGCCTTGTACTGAGAAGAACCGGCAAGAAACTCAGCAAGGGCATTTCTTTTCTCCCATTCTTTTACAGCGTTAATTAGAATTGAAAAATGTCCTCCCTATCATAGAAGGGCACCTTCCATTACAATAATAAAAACATAAAACAACTACAAGGACATAAAAATAAAAAATATATTAATAAAATTATAAAGTTCAGGTATTCATCAATATAACACAATCAATGTAATCAATTTCTTACAGAACAGAAAAATAAAAGTAAGACTACAACTACTAATATACCTACTAATAATAAAAATAAGTTAGCAAGAGCAGACCAGCCTCCACAGGCGGCACCCGTTCACGAGTATGACATGTGAATCAGCCATCGCTTCGCTCAACCATGTTTTATTGAACTTAACGACCCGACGCACATGCCACCACCACCGCAGAGACACTTTGAGAGAGCATGACATACTCGAGCTGTTAATGAGGGCAGCCCTGTCGCGACTGCGCACCGTTTTTGTTACTAACCTATGTTCAACCCTATGGTTGAGAATGCACAAAGGCTTATTACGTAGCTCAGATTCGATGCACCTATGTAAACATTAGCTGAATACCTGGATGCGGGCGGTGTGAGCCGAATTACTTCGGAAGGAATTTGATCTGTTTTGTTTCCTTTTTTTTTTAAGTACGGGTACGTTTACTACCACGTTAGCACGAACATTCCAAGATGCGTAATGAAATATCTAACATATTTATTCACACCAATTGTCTAGCCTAAGTTAGTATGTTTGCAAATATTTATAATTATTAAATGCTTAATATTTCATTCATTGCCTGGACGCCCCAGGTATTCTATACATTGCCTAAGTATTGTATAGAATACCGTATTATACAGATTGCCGGTAACTTATACACCCTTAATTTTTATACGTTTTAATGAAACTGAGGGTGAGTTCCACCCATGAAACTGAACAATTTTCCCCAAGAAACCTATGTGCAAAAATGACAAAAAAAATTGACCTCCCATACTATTGTCGTCAGCTGATCGGCCAGTTTTATATGGGAGGCCGACATTTTCTTCATTATGAGACTTGTCAGTTTTTGCAATCGCGCATCACCCCTAATACTTAAATGAAAATGTGAGGTAGGTACAGACCGCGTGTCAACAAAACCTCAAATTTTGTCAATTAATTTTGAATTTCTTGACATGGAATGGGGTCTAGAGACCAATGAATATCGATTAGAGCAGATTGACCTGCTGGTGTCTGTATCTACTAATATCTGGGCTTCGGGCACGAGTCTCGGATAAGTGAATATGAAAGGGGATTATTTACGTCTAATGCATTTATTTCCCTTTAATAATACCTAATAATAAGATAGGCCGGAAGGATAACTGTGTTGCTTAGCGGTAAAAGAATACTACCACCCCTCTCTTCAGTTGGGTCTCGTAAAAGGCGACTAACGGACTAAAGACTGCACATACATCCAAGAGCATAGAGCGGCGATGGGCTCACCACCTGTGACGCTGATCACATGTGCAGTCGCTATTTGGTATAGACCAAAAGCAGTTCTCTGTCATAGGGCAGAGAACGCTTTTGCGGTCCTCATTACCTAGTCTCTGACTAGCCCTACGGTGATATCAATCGTGAGTATAGAGTATATGTATGTAATACCTACTAGCTTTACGCTTTTATGTAAGTTAATTTTAAAAAAGCTCAATTTTTATTTAAATGTTACATTTAAACATCACCTTCATACGACTACGACGTGCATCTCAATCGCATTCCAAAATTCGCACGGTTGTGGACTAATGATCCGACGTGCTGGGAGCCTGGGAGCTTTAGGCCTCCTGCTGTCTCGCTCTCCCGTAGGAGGTATCCTGAACGCGCGATAGGGACAGCCAAGTGAGTGTTTTGTTATAGAATATGCTGGTTATTACAAAATCCTCGTGTATCGAAGGTGAGCATAGGGTTGACCAAATTTTACCACATTTTATTTTTATACTTACACACACAATTTCACTCACATACACATAATATAATACTTACAAACACACATATACACACACTCACACAACAGACTTATGCGCAAATAAAGCTATTGTTTTGGTTTTTTTTATTGTTTTTTTTTAAATTAATTTATAAAGCGGTAACTTATTATTACCATATACTTACCTAATGTTGCCATGGAAGGGTGGTGCTTTAAAGAAGAAGCTCCAAAACTACTTGTTATTATTACAAAATTATTACAAAATTTATTTTTTTACTTATTTTTATTATTATTTTTTTTATAAAAGAAGGAGGCAAAGGAGCAGGTGGGTCACCTGATGGAGAGTAATCACCGCCGCCCATGGACACCCGCAAAACCAGAGGAATCGCAGGTGCGTTGCCGTCCTTTAAATAGGAATTGTGAGAGGGAGGGGGGGGGGGGGGGGGGGATGGGCCTCCGGAACCCTCACTGGCCGGACGAAACACAACAGCACCAAGTGCCATTATTTCACGCCGGATTTAAATAATCCGGATTTATGAACATGCACTTCAACTCAATTAGCATGTCAATTCAATTTAATAGGTTTTATTGACGCCATCGCCGCCATCGCGTTTCATTAACGTGCGGTTGGCAGCCCTAGGAGAGGTGAGCGCGGTCGGGCGGTCGATGCCCCGCGCTTTGTTCCTGCGCCCGCCTCCCCTTCACCCCCTCACGCGGAACAATCGGCTTGGCTATGGTCCTCGGGACTTTGACGTGGACTAGGGACGTGAGCCTACATTTAGGAGTCCACTTTGCCGTTTATATCCGCTGTACGGTCAACGATACGCCATTAAGCGGCATTAACTCATAATCATAATGGTTGTTTGAGATAACGCTTGCGTCTTGAAACGAGTTAAAGTGTTTATAACTCAGTACGGCAGTCTTTCATACACTGCATGAGATTGTTTTCTTGATTATAAAAAAAACAAAAATCTTGCCGAACCTGAAGGTTACAAACATTATCTATTGCGTCCTCAAAGCTATTTAATGTCAAAGTTTGAAATTATGATTTAGTTGAAAATTGTTTGCAACATCAGAATCTGCGGCGATGCTGCAAACGCTATGGGAAAAACAGCAAACAAATACCTACTTCGAAAATAGTTATACATAATTAACGCGAAATTCATCAAAATTATTTCATAATGTCAGAGAGGTGTTATTCTCGTTCCACTGTGCGTGCACCTATTCGTTACACATTAATTTGTGACACAAATAAGTGGTATGCGTGTATGATCTTATTCGGTGCATTTGTAACACGCTTCATGTGGTGCACAGACCGCCAGCACTTCAATCTACCACAGAATGTCATATTTCTTCAATATAATTTGAACCGAATCGCGTAGCGGTGAATGAATACTAACACCCACTCCCTTCCCTTGGGTGTCGTAAAAGGCGACTAACGGACTAAAGACTGTACATATTCCCAACAGCATAGAGCGGCGATGGGCTCACCACCTGACACGCTGAGCAAATGTGCAGTAGTGATTATATGTATGTGAGTATGATCTTGTTCGGTGCATTGTTTATCACGCTTCACGTGGTGTACCATCAACAGAACTGGTGACCCACATTCCGGATGATCGGAGCTATTGAGCAACGAGCGGTGCCATTCAGAGCCATGAATGGAACCGAATATCACACTGCCATTTCAGGTGACGCAACTCGACAATGGGCACAGTTGTAATATGCTGTCGCCGAAGGTGTCAGATGGCTCAAAGGGCATATCGGTGAGAGTGTGACAAGGTGATTCTAATTAATATTTATGACTTTTTTTTGTCGGTGACTTTTGCACTTTATACCTACCTATTTGGGAAGGTATGGAAGTGGGTAATTTAGTCATTGTCCTACAAATACATACTGTGCAGGATATAACCCTTTATAACGCAGGATATGTTTAAATATTTCAATCTTATTTCAATTAAATAAAGTTTAAAATATGGTGGAAATATTCAGCCTACTGCCAGTTAAAGGTTTTACATATTATGATAAAAAGCACATCTATATACCTACCTAACTATGGGAGATCGAATATGGGCAATGATTGGCGTAAAACTAGAAACATACCAACTTGATTTTTAACATAATAGTGGATGAAAAGACGTGTTATATAAAAACATTATTTTGTATGGATCTTATTAATTTTGCATATGTTTACAATTTCATAAATATTGTAAAAATATTGTAACATATAATTACAAACATAACACAACATTCCAGCTGCGTAGAGAGATTGCTTCTCTCAGTGTCTTCTACCGAAATTACTACGGAGAGTGTTCTGAATAATTTTTTGATCTAATCCCACCCTCTCCTTTCCTGTTCCGGACTACACGTGCTGGTCTTAGGAACCACCATCATGCTGTGCAGAATATCAGCACTCGTACCAAAAAATTTAGCAAGTCGTTCCTCTGTAAGACCATTCGGCTTTGGAATTCTCTGCCGGCGCATGTGTTTCTCAGCTCCTATAATCCCGGGTCTTTTAAACGGGGCCTGAAACGGCATTAATGCAGGCCGTCATGAATGAGTGCGCTTGTTACCGTGCTTGTTCCACGGTGAGGAGCTCTCTCATTATTTTGGACTACATCGGCTGCTTACCATCAGGCAGAATGTAGTCACTATGATGTGTCACATTAAAAAAATAAAAATAAATAGTAGGTACGTAGTGTTTACAGAAAGTTTCAGAAAAAGTCTGGCAGTCATTAAGACTACATTACAAAAGAGATGTCTAACACAAAAAAAATATTATTTTGTGTTGATCTTATTTGTTTTCGAAATGTTTACAATTTCACAAATAGTGGTTACAAAAAGTCAGTATGTCATTAAGAAAACTCATTACTTACAAAAGAGACGTCCTACAAAAATTGTTATCCATTTAGCCAAAATCCGGCAGAAAGTCAAGCAAACAACCTGGATTAGTGACAACAAATAGTTTGCGTTGCTTCACAATTTAGTTTAGAAAGCCGTCGCATACTCAACGCGCAGCTGAACAAAGGCGCGGCCTGAAAGAAATCCAAAACAATACAAATAGGATACGTGCATGACGAACGCGACGGTGGACGCCAGCGAAAAACAAGTGCCGCTGCAATTCGAACCAACACAGATTTTTACAGATTTCCCTGTACATGTATCTAATATGTATATTTAAACCTTATTTTTCAGTCCAAAAAGTACTTTGGAGCAGGAAATTGTTTTTCACACTGTCCAAAAGCATTTCGCTACTCCATGACCATTGATGAATTATTATAATGGATTATTTCTAATTATGGACAGAAGCACATGAGTTGATATGGGCCATATTCCAGCTGTTTCAGGAGGTCGGAGATAACGGAGACGCTATCAGCTTTCAAGTTTTTTTTTGAGAATTTAAGTAGTGAGTAAATTTGAGTGTCCAAATAGGTACTCACGAAAATGGTGCATATTCTATATTGACTACAGTCAGCTGGAAATTAAACACTTTATTAAAATACATGTGCATTCATCGATCCCAGTTTAGTTAGCTCAATTAAGCACACTCAAAGCCGGCTAATTCTCGCCGCTCTTACGTAGGACTTTCACATTTGCCAGTGTTAAATATTGAGCCCTCATTGTCACACGTTGTTATGCGGCCGGAAATAAAGGAAGCTCCGGTCACGAAGCGCTTCATTATGATGCAACACAATTGCATAATAACCGCCTCGGATCACAGCGCGAAGCTGCATCGGAGATTTGATTTGCACAGTGCTTACACCTTTATTTTAATTCACTGATTCATTTTGGGGGTTAAAGTTACTCGCGTCCGTAGATTTACCCTGGAGACCCTACACGTTACATGGCGGATTTGATGCCTGAGGCATTCCCTACCAGTCAACCATCGGATGGTGCAGAGATGACATGGTAGGTGCATTTAGGGGAGGTAATAAATGTGGAAACGTACCTACGTACCGGTAGAACGGGGCTATTTGGTAACCGTGGAGCTTTTTGGAAAAAAATAAATTTTTGAACGAACGCAAACATATTAAGGTGAACGCAACATTTTTATTCTCCTAACATTTGGTAACTCCGTTATCTGTCAATCTCGACCAATCAGAAGAAGAACATCGCGCGTGTGATGTTAAGAACTACATTTAACGAGAGTCTGTCAGTTTTGTTAAAAATTAGTTTTTAAGTAAAAATGTTAAATTATTTATGTATGTTACCAAATATTGCCGTTCGTGTTTATATTGAAATAAAAACAGTTATTTTCTATGTCATTTTGTATGCATACCAAATAACCCCACCCTGGGGGCTATTTGAAAAGACACCTTCTTTTTTAAAATAAACCTTACTGTTTGTTCATTCTATGTTTTTATTTTTGTATTTTTATAGAGTTATATCTGTATTAAGCAAAACATACTTCTTTATCTGTTAAAAACTAAAGGAAAAATAAATATTCAAATTTTATCCCTACTCTTTTACCAAATTGCCCCGTTCTACGGTATACAATTACGTACGTAGTTTTTATATTTGTTCAACAGTAAAAAAGCATAATGTAGTGAAAAACAGTATAATACTGTTTTTAACAGTACAGTTGGCAATCCTACATGTGACCCCTGGGTGGTGCCAAATGACACCGTATGAGTGGTAGAGCCACGCTGCGATGCAGCACGAATTGGGCCGGCTCAACCGGCGTAATACCACTCTCTCACCGAATGTCGGCGTGAAACAAATAGAATTTGTTGCTGTTGTGTTATGTCCGGTGTGTGAAATTACCGGAGAACGATCTCTCCCTCCTCCCCCCTCACAATTCCTATTCCTTCCTCAAAGATGCGACCCCTCTGGTTTTGTCCGTGGGCGGCGCCGAACATTTTCCATCAGGTGACACGCCTGCTCGTTTGTCTACCTTTCATGTTAAAAAAAGGATCTACACTAAACATACATATAATCACGACAATTATCCCCGATGGGTTAGTCAGAGAGGTGATGAGGACAGCAAAAGCAGTCCTCTACCATAGTTCACTTTTCATCATATAGAGACGGCACATGTGCTCAGCGTGACAGGTGGTGAGCCCATCGCTTCTCTATGCTGTTTGGTGTACGCTGCAGTCTTTAGTCCGTCAGTCGCTTTTTACGACACCTAAGGGAAGAGCGGGTGTGGTAGAATAGTATTCTTTCACCGCTACACTATAGGGCCAAATTCGATAAAGAATGTTTGTCAACAACTTATTCACCATTTGTTTGTGATAATATCTAGTGTCAAGAGCAAGACGGCGTTATTGTATGGTGTTGAGAAAATATTGTACAATATTGTTCATCAATATCGTGTTTGGTGCCCATTATTTTCACCAACTGACCGCGAGTAATTAAGTAATTATCCAGTTAACAACTATGATTATTACAGTTTACGACAGACGGAATAATTAGTGAAAACCAATTGCACAGTTTCCATCCAGATAGGAAACAGATACGAATATTACCATTAAAAAAAAATTGTAAAAAGGAAATGATTTTCGGAAGCACGCACACACCGTCGTGTTTAACTAGTTTCGGCAATTATGGTGCTGTGGAACCGACGACCTTGCGCCGGGGATTTTGTATGAGAGGCAAATAACCTTCGATTAAAATTTTAAGTGAATCCGTCGAAGCATATCGGTGGACAATTTATAAAAAAAAAGCATTATACAATGATTATCAATAATTATCATTTTCAGCAAAAAGTGGTAAGCTTTGGTCGCCGCCCACCCTCCCTTATGTATGTTGTAATAGAAATAAACTCAATTCTTCACAAAAAGTATTTAATATAATTGCAATAGAGTATTTTTCAACAACCACCAAAAGCGCGGTACAACTATTCATACTCATCAGCCTAAAAACGTCCCACTGCTGGGCACAGGCCTACCTGACCTGGGAAGGTTAGGCCATAACAGGGTTGCCAACATTAAAAATAAAAAATAAAGTATTTTAAGGTAAGTTAAGAAAAATAAACAGTATTAAAAAAAAATGAACAGTAGGTAGGAAAGTACCTACCTATTTTATTTATAAAAAAAAACTAAGTATGGCTGCGCTGCTTTACGCAGACCACGTTCACAACTTTTTTACTTTATAAACAGGTAAGTACTTATATGGTTACCAGAGCACAGTGATACTAAAACAGTATTTTAGATACTTTATTTTTATTCAACAGTAAAAAGTATAATGCAGTGGAAAAAAGTATATAATACTGTTTTTAACAGTATGTTGGAAAATCTAGCCATAACCCACCGCGCTGGCCCAATGCGGGTTGGTGGGTTTTAACGACTGCCATCTTTTGACGACAAGCGGGACCAACGGCTTTACGTGCCTTCATTTTATTTTAATTTTAGTATTTTATTATTATAACGGTGATGATTATCAACTTTCTTTATAGTTCTTGAAAATGAGTATAAAATCAAATAAAGTTAAGAGGCCTATAACATCTCGAATGTGATTTTTGCGTAAAATGCCCATTTTCGCATTTTGTAGTAATTTTGCAGTTATATTTATCGTTTTTATCGAAAAAGGATAATAAATTTATTATAAAATCTTTATTCCTCATGAAGTAACAATTATTCAGGCATACATTTTGCTCAATAATGTTATCGTAGATAGGAGATATTCACAATTAACTTATTTAACTTAACCTCAGTTAAATTATAGCGATTTTCGAAGTTTTTTGGTTTAGAATAAAAAAAAAATTCTATATAAAATCAATGATATTTAAAAATTCCGAGGCTGCTACGCACTATTCGACTATATAAGAGATAACATTATATATTTTTTATTTCACTTGTTTAGAACAGTAGTTCAATCGATGAGCTCAAAAAAGTGCATTCGCGCACTTTATGAAAATCTTTCTCTGCAATTTTGGGTTTAATTAAAAAGTTAAGCAAAATTTACAAAAAGCGAGGCCGCTACGCACTTTTTCAATAGCTATTCTACACTATTCAATAAGTCATAATAAATAAATAATTGTTAATGTATTTTTGTTTCTGAGATCCATAACGCCAAAATTGGCCATTTTACGCAAAAATCACAGTCGAGATGTAATAGGCCTCTTATGCTTAATTAACATTGACCGCCACAAAAGCAGACACAATTGAAATTGTTTGTCGGTCACCGAATTCTCAGTTGCCCCTGTGGGGGCGATGCCGGTGGGGCAACTAAGAATAACCCCCGGTGTCTGCCATGCGCTTAAAGTGTTAAGGTAATTCAAGTCAAATCTGAACACATTATAGAGTAGTCAATACCATTATATTTGAAAGAAGCTTACAATGAGAGGCTTTTATAAGCAGGTTATTTGATAACACTCTCGGAAGAGCTCTCATCCGAATACAGGTTTTTTAAATGGATACAGGTATTGTTGAATGAATTTATAATAAAAAAAAGAACTATTAACGGATTGTCTTTGGATGTTGCTTATGATTCAAGGTCAATCTTGCCAAATGTAACCCACCGCCGTTACGCAACGTGTCAAAGGATTAGCAATTCAAAAAGCAACGTTCGTTATAGCCTTTATAGGACTGGCCGCGGCGGCGGCCGTTGGTGGATATTTGGAATTTGTGTTTCAAGGTCGCGCTCGTCCACAACTCAGCATAATGCTGTATAATGAGGAGTTACGTCACAACGCGGTTTCGGTTACGTAAAAAACAATTTAAAGATAGAAACATACATATATCACGACTATTATCCCCGAAGGGTTAGTCAGAGACTAGGCAATGAGGACCTCAAAAGCAGTCCTCTGCCATGGTCCACTTTTCACCAAATAGCGACTGCACATCATGTGCTCAGCGTGACAGGTAGTGAGCCCATCGCCGCTCTATGCTGTTGGAATATGTGCAGTGCTTAATAGTCAGTTAATCGCCTTTTACGACACCCAAGGGTAGAGAGAGGGTGGTAGTATTCTTTCACCGCTACGAGACACGGTTAAAGATAGAAACGTTAAAATAAGATAACTACTCAGGTGGAATTTGAACCCACACGTGAACAAACATCAAATATTACGAACCATTGCTTGAGTAGAGCTTATCGAAATCCTTAGGGTTTATCACGAAACATTGAACTCCTCATTAGTTGAGCACTCCAAGTAGGCTTACCATTTAGGAATTTGAAAAGTCCTGACAAAAAGCCTGACATTTCGATAAAAGTCCGGACTTTTAGGTCATAATTTTATGTCTAATATTTTTGTTAAGGTTAATTTCAAGTGAAGGCAATTTTGTTGTTCGTCGTTGAAGCTCAAGATGCCGCCGAAAGGGTGATATATATAATAAAAAATATTTTTGATGTCGCTTGTTGTTTGAATTCTTTCGTGATTACTCCGGGCGAGAAGTGGTCAATTTAAGAAATGGTCATTTATCGAAGTTGTTATTTATTAGAAATAGTCATTTAACGAAGAGGTAATTTCAAGAAATGGTCATTTAAGTAAGTGGTCATTCTTAGAAGTGGTAATTTAAAGAAGTGGACATTTTTATTTATGGACCTAAGTCGCCAAAAGTATTTGAAATTACTTAATAAGTAGTTTTGTTACTCATATTGCAAAATCCGGACAAATTAAAGAGCCGGATAAAGTCCGGACTAGAGTCTAAAACTCCGGACATGTCCGGATTAATCCGGACGGATTGTAACCCTAACTCCGAGTTAAGTGCGCTTCCAATTTCGACCTTATCGTCTCTCACCATCAGGGCCCTTATTCTGTAACGATTCCTTGTTTCAAAACCACGTTAATTCCTTAAAAAGTTACGATATCTTCCCTAAAACGTATGCGTTTGACGTTTGTGCGCGGTAAGGTTTAGGATCGCTTCATTGTATGTAAGTATTATATAAATTGAAATAAATTTTATTCGCCTACATGTGGTTTCTTTTTCTTATGCTTTGAAACAAGTCCGTCCATTAATTTACTTATAATTGTTACGCGAAGCGCAATGGCGTGGCAAATAGCGCATTCTCGTGTTGCGATCTTGCAAGTGAAGCAACTTTAGCAATACTGAGTCAGTTTAAATTATATCGAACTTTTCCTAGCTTTAGAAACAAAGGCTTTCAGACCTGCAATGTGTTTCGCAAAACGTCCGTTTTACTTTAAAAGTCGAAAGTACGTATAACAAAATAGCTTAGTATAAAACAAGTGTAATTTTTTTTGGTATAATTGTTCCGGCTCAGCGGCCGGTGTTGCCCAGCATTGCCCAACATTGGCCAAGACTGTGTCCGATACTGACTCACCTAGTTAGCCTGTAGCTCGTTAATGCCCAGTATTTGTAAGATTGACTAAGGTAAGGACCAAGATGTGAACCGAGATCACAGACGTATTTATGAAGCAGACCAAACATTACAACAAAAAAGCTTGCCAATTACGCCTACAAACAAATTTCACGCACACATTTACAATAAAAGGAGCTGAACTCAGGCACGCAAGGGACCTCAAGTACCTATATACATCTATAGTAATGTTATACGTATAGAGTATTATATTTTATAGAGAGAGAGAGAGAGAGTATTAAATTTTGTAGAGATTTGAAGATACTCATTAAATTTTAAAAAATCTTTCACCAGTAGAATGCTAAGTTATCTTTTATTGAGTGTCAGACAGGCTATATCTCTGTATCTATATCTGGCTGCAACGCCACATCATTAACTTAAATAAAATGCATAAAATAGTAGAACCGTTAGGTAAACTAAAAAACATAAATAAGTAATTAAAAACAACAACATACTCTGCTGGTAATTTTTTAAATAAAAATAATAATTACAATAAATAATGTCACAAACCAGAACAAGTCGTCAGAAAATCTAAGGTACGAAAGTCTTTTTCAACGTTTAATTATCTTTGATAATATTTGAGCGTTTTTTAATAATCAAAAATTACGAACTTTGTTAGTGTTTAAATTTGCCGGTTTCTTGGTGAAGGCTAACACACACACAGTCGCGTTCGCATGTAAGTAGCTGTTTCAGCATTGAGATATATCTTTCGTCCACTGTTGATCCTACGATTGCTGTCTTTACGACCCACTACTCAATAGAATGCCTTTTCATAGTCAACAAAATGTTAATTTAGGGGCTTAGTGTATTATGGTACTTTTCGATGAAGTTTATAACGTTTTAAGGTGGTCGTTATTGCTGAATCCTGACCGGAAACCGGCTTTCTCGCGTGCTTGGTCAAAGTCTAACTTGCTCGCTAGCCTGTTGGCTATTACTCGGGTGAAGAGTTTATATAGGAATGAGAATAAGCTGATGGGTCTGTACTTTTCAATTTCTTGATATCACCTATTTTGTAAAAAAGAATGAATGAATGAACTGATATCCGGAGTTCGAAACAACAACCAGCTCATAATTAATATTACCCCCGCGAAATATCAGTTTTACCCCTGTGATGGTAATTACCCCCAGGTTAGGAACCCAGGGTATAAATAGCTACTTTGTTGACACATACATCGATTTTATTGAAAGTAAATTAAGCGGATTTTATTGGTATTCTTTCAACTAAATAATATCTCGAGTGACGAGTGGTAAAGCTGATTAGGCCCAACATCCGGAAGTACCGTGTTAAATTTTTAGGTCCGCCGTAGTGTGTTTTATATTTTTCGAGGCCTATCAGGGTTTGTGCAAATAATTATAGCTTGGAAAGAGAGAGATACGATAACAGTATTCAGCAAATAATGATTTTGGGTATCTGCGATTTTGGCTTCATCGTCTCTTACCATAACGTCAGATGAAGGTCTATATACTCTAGCGCTTCCCGTAGTTGTAAAAAAAACCGGCCAAGTGCGAGTCGGACTCGCGCACGAAGGGTTCCGTACCATTGACTAGGTAAACAACAGTTGGTACACAAATTTCATATTGTAACCTTATTTTAGTAAATTTTCTGTAAAATATTTAATTGTTAAATAAAACTAAATATTTTGTAAACATTTCAAGCGTTTACCTGGTGCTGATTTTAATATCGGGCAAAAAGTGGCAAAAAATCACTTTTGTTGTATGAGTGGGCTCTCATACTTAAATATTATTTTATTTAAATTTGATTGTTTATTATTAAAGTAAAAATAAAACTGAGTATTTTGTGAATATTTCATGTGCCTACCTGTTGCCATTATAGATATCGAGCAAAAAAGGTCAAAAAATCGCGTTTGTTGTATGGGAGCCCCCCTTAAATATTTATTTTATTTTGTTTTTAGTATTTCTTGTTATAGCGGCAACAGAAATACATAATTTGTGTAAATTATAACTGTCTAGCTATCGCGGTTCTTGAGATATAGCCTGGTGACAGACAGACGGACAGACAGCGAAGTCTTAGTAATAGGGTCCCGTCCCGTTTTTATCCTTTGGGTACGGAACCCTAAAAATGGAGATCATGTCGGATTTTGTTATGTTTTTACAATAACGGTTTTACAAAAATAAGAACAAATAAATAAACTATAACTGAAATGTCTCAATCTTTTCAATTCGTAATCCACAAGTGCTCGTGTCAAAGTTCGCTACAGTTGATTAGTGGTCGATGTTAACGGCTGTTTTGTAAAAAACAACTTGTGCTTACTAATATAATAGATGCCAATGTACGTTTGTCCTTATCTTACAGAACAACGGATAGATAACTATGATTTTCTTGCAAGTAGATTGTTAGAGGGTCCAAGAGTGACATAAGCTTGTAACAATAGATAACCGTGTGTATGTACCTACTCGTACATGCAGTTATCTTTACTACGAGTAATATTATAAAGAGGAAAGATTTGTTTGTTTGTTTGTTTGAATTGAATAGGCTCCGAAAGTACTGGACCGATTTAGAAAATTCTTTGACCATCATAAAACTACATTCTTCCCTAGTGACATAGGGTATACTTTATCCCAATATTCCTACGGGAACGGGTACCACGCTGGTAAAACCGTGAGGATCCCCTAGTGTTATATAAAAAGAGCTCAGCTGTCGTAATAGCAGAGACAATATAAATTCAATTATTATCAACCTATAAGAGTCTTCGTGACAAACAATGAGATAACTATAACTACTTCATCAAGAAAAATATAAAGGCTCCTTTCATCTCTGTCAAATACTGTTTTGCATGAGAGCGAAGTCGCTAAACTAAAGCTAGTATTTGCAGACAAAGATCCACGACCTCAAGGACAATGTTCGCACTGGTCTACTTGATCCTAATGAAATCTTCGCTCAAGTGGAAACGCCGTGTTTTCGTTCACCGAAACGAATAATGAATACCCGCTCGAAACGAGCATACTAATTAGAATATCCTGTTTGGACTCGACACGTTATTTCGCAAGTAATTGCACGGTATTAGAGAAAAAATAATCGCGCTATAGAGCTAAGCATACCTATACAGGGCAAAGAGTTTGGTTTCCCAATCTACCTCATAAGTGCAAAGCACAAAGACCATAGACAAAATGTAATAAATTTGAAATTCGAGTTAATTAACTGTGAATTATTTTAAACCGCAATCGGAATGGTCAGTTCCGCAATCAATTTGTGCTGTTACTGAAACGGTAACGTCTGTTCAATCGCCGTCATTCCGTGCGGGTTACCGCAAAAAACAGCCATTAGTGTGGCGATGCCATATGAACCGCGATGCTAATTGAACTGCGAATTTTGAATGGAAACTGAAAAGTGCACAATTAGTTGTTAGTCTATATAGTTTCTTAATTATTATAATAGTTAAAACAATTAAACACTAAGCGGATACCATTCAGGAACTCAATCCAAGAGTCGGGACTAATTAAATTGCTACTGCAGCAATAAAATTTATACAAAACGAACGCGGAAACAGCGGCAAAACAAAACACAACACTAACCTCATATATTTTCTGTGCTCATTCACTGGAACGAAGTATTCGTCGTAAGGGTTCGTCGCGTTCATGTCCACTTCGACGTCCTTCCTCTTGCTGCCATTCTTGGGCGTGAGATTGATCAGCTCCAGGTTGACCGCTTCTAATGTTTTGGAGTCTCCGTTGGGCTCTTTGCTGTGTCCGTTGTGCTGGGGGGTGCCTGAGGAGAAGGACTCGTTGTGGTTCTGGTCGGCGTCGTCGTGGGAGTAGGCGCGGTTGTCGAAGGCCGCGGGGGAGGGTGGCGACGGCGGCGACGGCGGCCGGTGCTGCGGCCGCGGCTGCTCGCGCGGCGACGCGGATCTGCTGTGGCTATCCATCACTCGAGGGGCGGACTGACATCTGCGGACAACGGGGCATAGTCAGCCTTCGTGTTTGACAGTATCTACGTAGATAGGTACACACTACTTGCATAATAACCGCCGGTCTCGGGTGCCAGTACAAATATAATTAGTGATGTAAGGAGGATTGAGTACATAGACCTTCGATCAACAATACAACTAGATGTCAGGTCGGCGGTAAAAATGTGTCTCGGTTAATAAGAGCGCACTTGAAAAATGAGCTCTTATTTTCTCGCAAGGCATAACAGGAAAAACTACTTTATTTGTTGCCCCTTGAGGTTGATTTCACCACTAAATGTTATTGACGTCTTTTCTTTTTTAAGTGACAGGAGTAATTTATTGCTTTGAAAAAGTATTTATTCACGTGGACAGAATTTAGCTTTGATTTTGTACGTGACGCGTTATCTAGTTGGTATTGTTGATCGAAGACATAGACACAGATTCAAGACTGTTATCCCCGAAGGGTTAGTCAGACACTGGGCAATGAGGACAGCAAAAGCAGTCCACTGCCATAGTCTAGGTACCTAGACAATTTTTTTTTATCAAATTACAACTGCACGTGCTCAATGAGATAGGTGGTGAGCCCATCGCCGCTCTATGTTGTTGGATGTATGTGCATTCTTTAGTCCGTTAGTCGCCTTTTATTAGTAGCCTTCGGTTAGTAGCATTCTTTCAGTGAGCCGCGTTACAACGCGGTATGAGAGTAATGAAAGTGTATAGTCGTTACAGTTATCTTAGTTTTAATCATTATGTTGCTTTTGTATGAAAGTGTATTTTCATTTTATTTTATTATAAATAAATAAAAATAAAATAAATTTTCTTTACGCTCACACCAATTATCTAGACCAAGATGAGTATTCTTGTAAAACTCGTTAATATGGTAAGATAACGGATAAATATACATAAACATAGAAAAAACACCCAGACCCGAAATCAATTTAGAAAAAAAGTTTTTCTCTAAATTGACCCGACCGGGGATCGAACCCGGGACCTCAGAGATGGTGACACCATGAAAACCGGTGTACAAACCCCTCGACCAAGGAGGTCGTCAAATGACCTTTAGAACTCTTCGCAGGGTCAGCTAGAAAAAATAAACGCAAGATTAGGTATGTAATACGAGTAGGTATTAGGTATTTTCATTGTGAGTTGTTTAACTCTGCAAATAATTCAAACTTGTTTTCACATTACAATATGTACACTTAGATTAAAACAAAAAGGAAAGATACGGCATGCTCCTACTTGTAGTCATTCAAAATATAGTCCTCCTCAACTACTTAAGCAAACACTCACACACGCACACCTATAAAGTGTAAATCGAGCGAGCGAGACAAAGCGGTAAGTTTCAGCGTCAGCGCGAGGGAGTCAGCGAGTAGCGCGTTGACGTCTCAGTCGCTTCGCAACAGACGAGTACGTACGACCGATTCCGACGCCACTGCGGAGTAGCGTCTTTCTCTTTTTCACACAGTAGAATATCCGCAATAGTACGATGTAGCCTGTTCGCTCGGCAAATTGTGACTGAAGTGAAATTGTGCCTTTAGGCCTAATTTTGGCGGCTCACTCACGAGACGCTAATGCCGCATCTTCCCTTTTTGTTTTAATCTAAGTATGTACATTAATTAATTACTATGAGATTAATTATGTGTGTGATACTGAGTAATTATTCTAATAAATTCAAAATTCAATTTTATTGAATATTTCTGCACGGTAACAAATGATAACTTACAGGAAAACCGTGCAGTGTTTCATAATTTTATCAGTAAGTAGGTATTTCGAATATGCTCGTAACCTTGGGGGGTACCGGTGAAAGAATACTACCACGCTCTCTCTTCCCTTGGGTGTCGTAAAAGACGACTAACGGACTAAAAGACTACACATACATCCAACAGCATAGAGCGGCGATGGGCTCACCATGGGAATCCAGATGCGTTGCCGGCCTTTAAGGAAGGAATAGATTTTAGGAAGGAATAGGAATTGTGAGGGTGAGGGGAGAAGGGCCTCCGGAACCCTCACTGGCCGAACGAAACACAACAGCACCAAGTGCTATTATTTCACGCCGAATATTAGTGAGAGGGTGGTATTATATTATTATGATATGTATAGCTCGTATCGCCAAATGTTTCCGAATTGCAGCAATAGTTAATAGTTATTCGTAATATTTGATTGTTTGCGTTAATAACGTTCAAATAATCTGGAAGATAACGAAACATTGAAAAAACTTCCCCCTTTTTTTGTAACGTTCGTTATCTTCGAATAGTTAGTCAGTTGCCTCTAGTGCTTCATAGTAAATGTTTTTTTTAATATAATAAGGAGCCAAACGAGCAGGCGGGTCACCTGATGGAGAGCAATCGCCGCCGCCTATGGACACCCGCAAAGCCAGAGGAGTCGCAGATCCGTTGCCGACCTTCAAAAAAGGAATAGGGTTAAGGAAGGAATAGGAATTGTTAGGGGGGAGGGGCCTCCGGAACTCTCACTGGGCGGACGAAACACAACAGCACCAAGTGCCATTATTTCACGCCGGATATTCGTGAGAGGGTGGCATTACGCCGTGTGGGCCGGCCCAATAAGTGCTGCAACGCAGCGTGGCTCTACCACTCGGTACAGTAGGGATTTCATATCTTCGCTTACAGTTGTGTTTAAGGAAATTCTAAGATGTCTATTTATAGTGTAAATGTAGATCTTTGCGCGGACCAGATAACCTGGCACTAATGCATTCATCGCGGTCGGCACTTCTCCACTCCATTTAGTTTCGTCTATTTGTTTCGTCCGTAATAAAGCTGCGGTTGGTTGGCATGACGCGATTGTGATTATTACAGAATTGGTCATAAATCTTTTATATGTTTAGTTCTGTGGTTGGTTACCTATACAAATGATAACTAATATAATAAATGAGAAAGTGATCTTGTTTGTTTGTTACGCTTTCACGCTTAAACTGCCGATTTATTTTTATTTTTTATTCTACAACGGATTGGCCTTAATCTCAGCAGATGGTAAGTGACGATAGGGTTAAAGGGCGGTAGGGAACCGCGGCGCTTCACCCGAAATCCTCAACCACTAAGGAACTGGCTATCTTATCTCTGAACTGTTGACTCTTAAACTGATTATGAAGAATTGTGGTATAGAAATAGATGAGGCCCTATTAACGGTTATAGGCAACATATTCCCACAAAATACTAACGCGAGCGAAGCTGCTGGAAAAAGCTAGTAAGGAAATAAATGACAATTCCAACTTGAAAAAGTGATTTTTTGTTTACTTTATAAACAAAAAAATGTATCGTTACACCAAAAAGGCAGATTTATTTAATAAATGTGGACCAGAGTTTAATACAATTGCATTATTTGTTTATTAAACCGATTGGTTTAAAATTTGTTATCCTATCCGGCAGTATAACATTGCCAGTGTGTTTGTTTGTCCATCCGTCAAATCAAAACAAAGCATTGAATGACGCGAGTTTTTGCACATACATAGTTAGGTTGAGTGTGCTACTTTTAAAGAAATTATCAGTTTTTTATGTTACTGCACCGTTAAAAGATAAAGATAAAATATGCTTTATTGTACACCACAGAAACATATAAAAGAACAAACACATAGTACATTCAATTGGAGGCCTTATCGCTAAAAAGGAATTTCTTCGAGGCAACCATGTTGGACTGGATAGAAGAAATAGTTCAAATTGATAGGGCAGTGGGAATGAAATGGGAAGCGACTACGGCAGCAAAAAAGGCTTGCAACATCACCGCGTTGCCAACTCTGAGCTACAGTTTGTTCGCCTGGATTGGACCGCTGGATCTAGTATGGTTCAAATCGGAACTCAGCTGAAGAGCTCAGCTGCCGTAAAACCAACCAGACACAATAGAACTGTTAGCAAACCCTTAGAGGGACTTCTTGCGGCGGGAAAGTGAAGCGTCATGTCTCCGTTTTGTATTACTTTCTATAATTTGTGTGCATGAGTGTTAGCAAATAAAACAAAACAGTGCAACATCACTTTTCAAATTCTCCTAAGAAGTCCGTGTGAGACCTCAATAAGTCCCACAGCTTTATTGAGTCTCGAGGGGTATAAGGGAAAATCATTTACCATTAAACGTTCATTATCACTCATTATCATCCACTTAATGTAGGTAAAGAAAATAATAATTACTATTAAAAACTTGACACTGGCTAAATGTGCTGATCCGAAGCCATTATTTAAGAGAAAAAAAAACCCTTCAGAGCCTTTGTGACAGACAAGGGGATAAGGGTGGTCGTTACCACAGAACAGTTTTATCTATTCCGTGGTCTGTACCTAGTCGGATACTGGTCAGAATGCCAACTGGCAAATTGCTATATGTATTCGGGACACACATTTCATGCGTGTTTTAAGCCACGCATTGACGCTACTTCAAAACATTTTGTTGTTACTGCAGCCATATTTTGTCACGCATGAAGTTTTAATTACGATTTTAACACCTGCACGAAAAGAGGTTATTAATATTTTTTTACTATTTCGGTAATAACTGTTCACTTGTTCAAGTTGAAGCGTATATTGCGCGCTACATTACAAATTGTTTATTTCCAAATAAAGCGGTAATTACATAACAGAGTGGTAATTAAGATTGTGGAAATTCCTCGGTTTGCCGGCGGGTTTCTAATTGAATCTTCCTTGGTGTGTTGCGCCATCGATCGTTGGCGATCGAAGAATTCAAAGGTTGTACGGCTTTTTGTGAATAAAATCGCTATGAATTGGTCTTTTGTTTCTTTAAATCAGGCAGTAATTTGAAATTTTCTTTAGAAATTCTTCAACCGATGAGTTAGCGTTAAAATACATTTTTGTCATATAATATAATCTGTGTGTGTGATGTATAAGTATTATAATGTTACTACTCGTACGGAATAAGTAGCTAGACTAATTTCTAAAAGTTCAAATAGAAGCGCTATGTAGACAGCAGATTTATCGGGCATTGTTTGTAACATCTTGCATCTCACAATGTAGGTACTTACACTAATTAATTGTCCATTTAACGTCTGCTGAGGTGTTTTCTCTTATTTTTTCTCTTACTGACCCGGCAGTCGAGGATACAAGTTGCCTGATGGCAAGAGCCACGCGGCACTAAGGGTGTCAGGCGGGCCTTACTTGTAAGCACTATTAGGCATTATTAAGATGAACGTACAAAACGTTCTTCGCTCTTTTGCACAAATTCAAAATGACGTTTGTGTGACGTAGGCCAACAAAACCATGCTTAACTAAATAACGCTTAAATAATGTTTATAAGTACGCTCGTAGTACTGACTCTAGTACCCTTTCAGGCGGTGCGCAAACGTAGTTGATAAAAATAATAAAAACGCAATTTTTTAGTGCGTTCCGTTGCCGCTACCGAACACTGCAACCGCGTTTTTGTATGATTGGTATTCCGTGTCATCAATGGAAAGTTTGTGCAGCGCCTTAGACTGAAATGTTTTCATAAAGACGTGTTTTAGAAAAAAACAGCGTTCGCTGTCGCGTTTGCATTCATTTCATTGCGCGGGCGTCCTTAGCCCCTGCAGACGTGTCGTGACGAGGCGAGCAACCTTTTACTCCAACGACTAGCCGACAAACATAAGTCGGCATGTGTGACCTCAGCCGCTGTCCTAAATGACAGTCAGCTGGGTTACGTAACTTTTGACAATTTTAATTGACAGCGTTAGATATTGGACAACGTTACTAATCCTACTAATAATATAAACGCGAAAGTTTGTAAGTATGGATGGATGTTTGTTACTCTTTCACGTAAAAAACTACTGAATGGATTTTAATGAAACTTTACAATAATATAGCTTATACATCAGAATAACACATATAGCCTACAATTTGTTTGGAAATTCGTCGCGGTATACCGGGACGGGGGTTCACGCGGACGAAGTCGTGGGCGGGCAACTAGCCCAATACATTATTATTGAAAGAGTGTTTTTTAGCTCTATATTGAGAGTTTGACCGTCGGTTTAAAAAGTGGTTAAGGTGTCATTTTGAAGAACGCGGAATGTAGATGTGCACAAAATTGCTATATTCGTGATGTTAAGTGATGATAAGACCGAGTTGGAAGCGCACTTCAAATGCAACCCTCAACTACTGGGGAGAGAGTAAGAAGTCCAAAGAGTTTGGACTGAGTTGGCTTCCCTTTCCTTTTACCCATAGATGTCTCACCTCGTCCTCGGCCTGCCACCCCGCGAGTTTTGTGCAGCTCTAAAGTGGCACATCCACTAAAAACGCAGTACAACCCCTTTGAAGTTTTCTAGCCATTCTCTAAGGAGCCTGGACAGAGTTGGATTCCCTCACCTTAACCCACAGTTGTCTGTGGGTCTAGCCTATCTTTGAAGAGTTTTTTTTAACGGAGAGCAATTACCGCTGCCCATGAACATCCGCAAAACCATAGGAATCACAGACGCGTTGCCGGCCTTTAAAAAGGCTCGTTTCTTGTAGATCCTTTCGTCGTCGAGTGATGGCTTCAACCTCTTTTCACCAAAGTTCCCTCACCTTGCCCTTGGCATGCCGCCCCGCCATGGATTCTCCAGCACCAGCGACCTCGTGTAGTAATACCGCGCATGCGCCGACTTCGGCGTCCGCGCCTTCTTCTTGTACCGCTCAACCCGCACCAAATTCCCGCCACCGGGCATCTTGCTCTCTCACATTTCACCGATTAAAAAAAGACGACAACATTTTACTTGTTTAAAGCACAGGCGAAGGCGCATAATTCCTTGTGCCCCAGTTATTGCGGTGGCGGTGTGCGGCGCGACTGACGTTCGAGCGATACGACGGCTCGCTTCGCTTTCAGGTGACAAAGAAAACAATCATGTAAACAATAATGTTGTTGTCTTCACAATTCGATACACAGGATGTCTTTCTTTTGTTAATATCGACGGACATATTTGCACGAACATATTTGCACGGAGAATTTCAGTGGGTTTTATTTTATCCAGCCTTTGTAGGATCCCAACAGTGGGGCATATCAAAAGTCAGGAAATACCTATTACAGATTTCTACAGGTACCTACCTATATTTTAGTTTGATACATAAATCATATTTTTTCTTATTACTTTACAGAACTCATTTAATATTATAACGTTATCTATGAAGAGGCTAGGAGGTACTTAATACAACAAAAAACAGTTACAGCGAAGAAATACAACGACTTTGCCATTATACAGTTGGTTCTATGGGTGTTTATAAATAATCACGTCAACATGCATGCATAGATGCAATTTCGATATTATCTTTAAGCAGACAATCATATCTGTGAAATTGTGTGACAGCACGACATTCACAGATCTTTTTGTCTATGGTTAGCGAAACTTTTGTTAAAGTCAGACAACTTCTAAGTATTGATTGCTTATTGGCATGTTGGCGACTCTGTTAATAATCGATAACTGCCTGGCCTAATAGCGAAGGTTGTAAAAATATTTACTTGCTTGGAAAACAAGTTTAACCGAGTTAAAGGGCGTAATATCTTGTGAGTTCTCAGGACATTGCTACAGGGATAATTTCACTGTGAGGTTGTACGGTAGGCAAGGCAAGTAGCTTAACACTGTAGCACCATGTCACAATAAATCGAAATAGCGCCCTAAGAGACGTCAATAAAAAATGAGAATTGCTTTATTACAATTGGCTCTTGCTATTACAAAGTACTAAAACGACCAGTAACTATGGTGACACACTGTAAGATATTAAGTGAAGTTTGTTTTCAAGACTTTCATCAAATAGTTTCGTCATTATTCCCGCTGGATTCTTAACACACGAATAAAAAAACTTGATTCGGACCAACTTAATTCGGACCTGCGCTTTTTAAAAATGTAACATGTCAAATTTCGATCATGATGCTGAAAACGAACACTCTGTACACGAGAGTATTTTCAACAGGTATGATTTCATGCTAAAAGAATATTCAAAGAATAGCCACGGTTTATGTATAGCGGCTGTTTACTGGCTGTAATAACAATAATGGGTCATCATTACGATCAAAGCTAACTAATCATTGTGGTGGTAGTTGCCTTGAGTTATACTGCGGCTATTTTGCATTCATCATCATATTTACTTCTTATTTTCATTTATTCGAGTGTATATACACCGAGACATTTTATTGGTTGTTTTCCCGCGGCAGAACGATTTACCTTTAGTAATACAATCTAATCATGCGAGTTATTTTTTTAAAATAAAAATATTTTTGTTATCAACTAAAAAAATAATCATCAACTCGAAAGTGTGAGAAAATTATTTAGTGCGGCAGCTTCTTTTACTTTAAACATTGATTTCGTGCGGCAGGCAGTACCCAAATACGTCACATTGTGTAAAAGAAACTATCGTTTTCGCGTTGATGATTATTATTTCGATTAGTTGAGAACAAAAATATTTTATTTTCAAAAAATAACTCGCATGATTCGATAGCACTATTAAAGGTAAATCATTCTGCCACGGGAAAACAACCACTAAAATGTCTCGGTGGATAACCTTTGTTTATTTATATAGCTTTTTTGTTTCAAAACAGGGAAGCGTATGGCCCTCATGTCACTTGTAGGCCTATACTCTAATCCAATCCGAGACTTCCTCGGTTCGTAATTTGCCGTACAATACCATAATACCATGGTGAGTGCTGTCACCAGCCCATATTCTCCCATTCTCTATAAGAAAACGCGTGCTGCTCGCAGGAGTCACTTATTTACTGTCACCAATACTCCATCGCGTACAAAGGAATTTAGTGACTCGTTTCTTTCTTCCAAAAATTGAATAAAATAGACTACTACCACATGTTTTTCCTCTTTGCTTTAATATGGGGTCCTTCAAACGAGGTGTAAAGAAGCACTCTGTGGGACGGTAGGGTGAGGGCGACTAATGCATCGTCTAATAGCGCTGCACCAGTTCTCGTGCCTGGACTCCATTTTCACTTAATATCAGGTGGAGTGAAGTCATCTGCCGTGCTACGTATAAATAAAAACAATGCACGCGCGCTGATGTATTATTAAGGGGGTGCCGTGCGATCGCAAAAACTGATATAAGTCTCTTAATGAACTTCAAGCAAAATCAATCGTATTGATATTTATAATTAGAAGAATTCTGCTTTGAAGTTTCAGACCTAGTAATTTATTTAGAGCAATGTTTTTATTGTGCGAAATGTGCAAAAGCATCACGCGCTTGTGTGAAAAATTAAAATTTACTTTTTAAAGAAGGGGGTGCCCTGCGGAATATCAATACAAATATTTTCATGTAAGAATTATTGTTTCATGTGTAAAATTAAGAAAGTTTTCGAAAAAATATGTGTTTAGGGAGTCATTAGATTTATGTATTGTTTGTTATTGTTTAAAGAATTTGTTTCATTATGACTTTGTGTCATGGCCTTGTTGAAATTTGAATTTACGTATTTGTAAGTCACTTGTACTGTACAAGTGACTTACAAATACGTAAATTTTCACAATTTCGTGCAGGACCCCTTAGCAAGCGATCGGTACAGTACCACACAGTACATACACACAGTAGTGCACGACGAATCACAGGCCAACTAAGTTTTGGATGCGCTTAGAGTCTTATGTTAAGTGACGTTAAGGCCGATAAAGGTGGAAGCACACTGCATCCGGATTCCTCGAATACTGAAGAACAGGCTCTTATTACTACTTACTGTGAGAACATAACAATGTTAACATTGTTTCTTATGGTGACTGACTTAGATAAGATAGAGTCGAGCCCGGGCACCTGAGGCCGGTGGTCCAAAAACTAGACCACAGAGGCTGCCATAATGGTAAATCGGTTTCGATCTCATTGGGCAGCAATCGGACCATATGCGAGTATAGCAATTGTTATATTGTTATCCGGCTTTAAAACTGTCATTTATAATAGAATATGTTACTTCAAACAGATTCTATTAACGATTTCTCTAACTTTAATATTAAATGTATAAATCAAAGGTGTGCCGGGCTGGCAGGAATGCCAGCTATGCCGTGGTGAAAGGCCTAGCCTAGGCGAATATTAGCCTAACTGCATTGCGGCCTAGACGCGCGACCTCACTCGCGGCGCGACTACGGGACTAAGCTACGAGTATGTGCTACGGGGATTCAACGGTCTGCTTGTCAAGTGTTTGTCTGCGATTAAATCTATTTTATAGACCTCTTGAGATGCTAGGTTTAAACCTATGTTGAAGACTCAGCCACATTTGCTTGAAAGTTAAAGAAAAACGACGGAACGGAAAATGTTGAAATAAAATTTAGGTTCCTAACTTACACCTTTCTAACATCTCGAACATTGGACAACAACGAGAAAGCGCCAATTTAAACCTAGGTGTTACTTTGTTCCACGTTAAATAATAACAGGGTTTATGTAAAATATGTTACAATAATAATAGGTAAATTAAGAAAAACTTAAAGAAAGTGTAGTTTATTTCCTGGTTACAGATATTGAATGCACGCCTGAGGTGCGCTGAAGCGGTCGCTCAGTAATTTCCTTCGACTCGAAAGAGGGTATTACCTCTTGCTTAGACAGCCATTACAGCGTTTCAGGAAGTTTATCCTAACTAATATTATGAATAGGAATGTTTGTAGCCTTTTTTTTCTACATAGACATAATGGCACAAGCCGTGCTCGTCATATCTCCGAAACTCTTCACTGCACAAGACCGGTCGTGGTGGAAATCCTCACGTTTGTCCAGCAGTGGACGTCCTTTGGCTGATGCTGGTGTGTTCAGACTTTAAATATTAAGATTCAAAGTTTCATTTGAACCATTTCAAACCAAGAACCTTCAAAGTAAAAGGGCGTGAAAACCAATGACCTATCTTAAAATCAAATTGAGGTCACTTATTGAGGTCACATAGCGGAATTTGGTGTTTTTTTTACATTCGACGCTTGTTGGGACGAAGGCTGTCTCACTGGGCCCATTATAAATTGTTCACGCTCGGAGGCAGCGCCGTCCACGATCGTCTGAAACTAATCACAGTTATTCGCGTTGCACGCTCGTGAAAGTGCAAGTCGGTTTGCAAAATGATCTGTTACTTGGTTAGACGATATTGTGACGGCATTCTTATTAATAAGGAGTCTCCTATATAAGAAGACTGCTATAAACCGCAAGAAACTTCAAAGGCTAGTCAGGTCAAGTGTTTTATACATGACAAAAATGATAAAAAATGAATTCGGGTTTTTTCGTAGGTACTTATAGCCCAGCTGACGGGGGCAAAGGCCAGCCGGCCGGCCGTCTGTTGACCCGTCAACGTAGGTACTTATCGCCCAGCTGACGCGGACGGGTCAACAGACCCCCATACGCTTTATATTAAATTAGATACTCAAAGACTATCCAATTAAAATTCAAAAAATGAATTAGGTATTTCATTAAAAATGAAAAAAACACGTCTTTTTTTTTTGTAATTTTTGTCATGTTTAAAACACTTGACCTGACTAGCCCTTGAAGTTTCTTGCGGTTTCTAGCAGTCACCTTATATACTGTATCACTGCTGGTAAACGATCACCATCATGAAATAAAGTCTACGCTAGAGTTGGTGTGCATTGGCTTAGTCACCACGCTTGCAAAATACGAGTTGGTGATTACAAACCTGGGTTATGTATCGAAAAGTCCAAAATTCAATTTGCCCAACGTAGTTCTTAAACCCAGCTCCACCGGATTCCGTCAAGTCTATCGCTTTTTCACTCGGATACCGAGGTATTTAGTAATCACACTAATATTATAAAGGCGAAAGTTTGTGAGTGTGTATGGTTGTTACTCTTTCACGTAAAAACTACTGAATGCATTTAGATGAAATTCGGCATACAGATAGTTTATAACCTGGATTAACACATAGGATACTTTTTATCCCGATATTCCCACGGGAACGGAAACCACGCGGGTGAAACCGCTGCGGCCGCTAGTTAATAAATAATGCGCAATTTTTATAGATTTTTTACACCTTTTGTCACCGCAGCTAATTGCAACTACCATGTCATCTCTGCACCACCCTATGTTGACTGGTAGAGAATGCCTTAGGCATTAAGTCCGCCATGTAATATATTGTTGCAAAGTTTTTATTAAATAAAAATTAATAAATAAATAATAATTATATTGTTGCAAATGGATTTGACATGATTTATTCTCAAAGGACAAGATATAGCATAAGGTTTTTAAAAAAGGCGCAAAAAGCTTTATAAAAGTTAGTTACACGAGAGTATGATACCTGAGGCGGGGTGATGCGGGCCCTAGACTAGACCTCATAGTCAAGGGGGGAGGGGGGGTGTACATAAACCTTTGGGTTAATAGTTACGATTAGTTTTTGCATGTTTGAAAGCAAATGGATGTTTTAGATTGCGATGCGACTAACTTTACACCCATATGCCGCTTTCAAAGGTTTTCTCTACTTCCATGTTTTTTTTTAATATCAAATAAAGCTATTTCATTAAATTAAACTATTTTTAAACATCGTCGGACCATTTGTAGACTTGTAGTGGCGCAAAATTATTAATTTGATTCGCGGAGTGTGAAGTGTTTAAACACCTAACTGTTCAATGCTACAAGGCCGTCTAGATTTCAAATTGCAACCGTTTCTGTACGCTTAAGTACTATTAAATTGGTTACTTTCGATAAATCCATTTTAGTGTGTAATTATTACATCGGCAATGAATTGGGAAATAGATTCTTTTAAGGTTTAAACCACCTTAAAGTTGTAGTTCAACGTTTTAATTAGGTACACCTTTTTGAAATCCACGTTTGATAACAGAGGTTTAGTTATTAGTTTTGTTTTTTTGGAAACACAACGGCCTTAAATCTTACTTATAGGAGAATTTTTAAGGAGAACTCACCCAGAATCCTCATCATCACAACGTTAGTAAAATAGTTCTTGTAGCGACAGACTTTAATAAGATGGTGGACTAGAACAACCCACTACCAACTACCACACAATAATATGTTATAGATATAGAACCTAGGACCACCTAGAGTGTATGTGACCGGTGTGCGATGATTTAACCACAAGATCACAGAGGCGGTTAAAAACATTGCTATTATAGTACCTAAAGTGTCATACAAATTTAGAAATTCTAAGGAAAAGGAAAGTGGCTAATTGATTATGAAAATAATTAGACTTGTAATTTCCCTAGACTTAAGCTATTTTTCATGTTTGCACGAACTCCAGGTAATTAGTAGTGAACGTGACGCCGATTTATCTCTCCTTTCTCAGGCAAGCACTAATAAGCCACAGTATATCCGGAGTAAATGACCAATAAGCGAATTATCTCCATAATTAACCTTGTCGCGTAGCGGTGAAAGAATAATACCACCCCTCTCTTCTCTTGAGTGTCGTAAAAGGCGACTATCTGACTGCACGTACATCCGACAGCATAGAAAAGCGATGGGCTTACCACCTGTTACACTGAGCACATGTGTAGTCGCTATTTGGTAAAAAATACACTATGGCAGAGGACTGCTATTGCTGTCCTCTTTTTCTTTTATACTAGAAGGAGTCAATCGAGCAGGCGGGTCACCTGATGGAGAGTAATCCCCGCCGCCCATGGACACCCGCAACACCAGAGGAATCACAGGCGCGTAGAAATTGTGAGGAGGGGAAGGGGGATGGGACTCCGGAACCCTCACTGGCCGGACGAAACACAACAGCACCAAGTGCCGTTATTTAACGCCGGATATTCGTGAGAGGGTGGTATTACGCCGGGCGAGCCGGCCCAATGCGTGCTGCAACGCAGCGTAGTCTACCACTCAGTAAACCTCATTGCCTAGTCTCTGACTAACTCTTTGTGGATATAGCCGTGAATCGTGATTATATGTATGTATGTTTGTATATCGAAGTAAATAACCATTAAGCGAATTATCTCCACAGTTTATCGTTGTCGTTATTTGGTCGATGACAGTCAAATTATGGGTAATCATAATCAATTTCTGTTCTCACATGTGACATTTTTTCTTCTTCTTGTAATCTTGTAAAGGTTTGTGCTTCTCGTTAACTTTGCAGTCAGTTTTGGAACATAACAATTGTCTTAATGATTTATTACATGTTTGTTTGCTTTCAGCGGCGTGAGTATGGATCCAGCTACAACGGAAAGCAAAATAAGGTAATTTTGTGTTAGTAAACCATGTAGTTCTACGCTCTTAATTACGTTAAGTTTTCACGTGATTTTTGTGTATTTCTAAGCTTGCATTCTTGTATTTACTGTTAATGATGTATTATTTTAAACAAGTCATAAGAACAAAGTAAATACAAATTATTAAAATAATCCTAAAACCTATCGATGTCAAAAATGACGACAGGAAAATCTCAATATCATCTGGGTGAATGTCATCCAATACTTCTGCCGCTGTTTCAGTTAATGGTTTTAAAATCCACTCAAATTGCTGGAAAAGCGTGATATGTTTTAACTTTAGGGTCAACAACACACAATGTTACAAATTTTAATGAGCTGCAGTGACCTCTTACTTTAAACTGCTGGCTCAGTCAAATAAAGTGAAATATAAGTTTGGCCTTGTAAAAAGTAACAGCCAGATCGGGTTATTTATTCATTTCGTCAGCTGATAGTGAAAAGTTGACCATACCTGTTGCAAATATTACGAGAGCACACATGCAAAGGTTGTACACCCCGCTTGTTTACTGAACCGTTCGCATCTGCAACAATGCACCTTGTTTGCAGTGAAAGGCTAGAAGTTACTGTTTCGTGTACTAATAACACTGGCATGAGGCTTTGATGGAATCTAGGTGCTTTCTAAAGTCAACGGTGACGTATTACTAGAAAACCTTAGTAAAGTAGTAAATAATTAACAGCTGATTGCAATCTCTCAATTGACAAGTGAACATTTGATGTTCAGGGGTTTGATGTGCTTGACGAACGTGTGGTGCCAGCATTAGAATGACACAGAAAACAGAATTAAAAATGGCATCTTTAATTGTTGTCGGGATGTATAGTTCATAAAGAGGCATGACGAACAACGGTGCCAACAGTTTGATTTGCTTTATGACGCTCTGAAAAGCTAAATAATGAAAGTAATCTAAATCCGTCTCACGAAGAAACATCTTGAAGAATAACTGTTATAAATATAGTTCATGTACAAATAATAGTTTAATAGTTTTTTTTAGATCTGTTACGATTTTCTAACGTGAAAAAAGTCGTATGTTAAGTTGTACTATCCGTATGATTTAACCTTAAATTAGTAAATACAATAAAAATAGATTAAATCTTGTTTATACGAGTATTTCCACGTTTTATTGTCCGAGACGACACCACAACGATCTTGAAACTATTTCGTTTTGTTTTTTCAATTGTATTAAAGGTAAACCTTCAGTTAAGTAATGTGGTTGAAGGAAAACCCTGGAGTGATTCATAAAACCAGATACCAATTAAATATCGCTTAAGGTCGATCTCGTGAACGATCAGGAGAATAAAAGAGTGTTTTCCTGATCTTGAACGGACATGTGGACAGTGGAGTGAATCATAAATCAGCGGGACAATGAAAAAACCCGTCGTGTAAAGCGGTTAGCTATTGCCAAGGACATCGCTGTGCGTTTCACCCGGAGATCATGTTCAAATCTGCTTACACAATCTAGACTGGTTGGACCACAGAGCAATAAAATTTATTCTTATATCTGTGGGTTGGACACTTAAGTTTTAAAATAAATAACTTCTTATTAAAATATTATGTTGTTTTTGGGTTTACAATTATTACGAATTATCTACATATAACGTTTATGGACTTGTGAAAACGCAATGCATAAGCAGCCCAGACTGGAATGACATAAGATCGCTTCGCTTTGAGAAATTTAATAAATTGTTACGTGTTAAACTAACTACTAGAAATTAAAAGTGATCACAAATTCTTGAGCTACATCTTCAATAAGGCTGCTTCACACTGAATATTATAATATTCGAACCAGAGACTTCTCGCGATTCAAGAAAAGCTCTAATATACTAACGTGACCAGTGTTTAAGTAAAGATGCATAATAATTTAAACATCACAACAACACAATAATTACACAATATGTGAAAAATACAAAGATAACAAAATTACGAATTGCTAATATCAAATTATACAGTAATTTAAATGCTCGTGCGGTCTAGCTAGTGTAACAAAATGTTCAACTCTTAGTAAAAACAATAAAACGTGTTCTGTTCTTAAGACATATAATCCCGATTTGTACAAAATATATTTGTAGCTTTGGTAATTATTACGATTAATAGTAATTCCAATACAGATGATGCGCGATAACCAGCCATGTTTACATAAACCACTGTTTATGAAACCTACTGGCGTGCCATCAAGGCCACAAGGACCACATTACGATGGAACTCGGCTTCAGAAACATACAAATGACTATCAATCGCTTTGGACCCGATCAGGAATTCGTAGGCACGCGCGCTGCTGGTTGCAGCACTGCGACTGTGCCGCATTAGGTAATTCGGTAGTTTGACTACGTATCTTAGCGACCGATGGCAATTGAGAAATCGAATCGTATACAATCATGTAAAATCTGTTATTTGCGGTACTTTTAGAGTGCAACATTGTGCTGTACAATTTTACAAACCCGCATTAGGCTACCGTGGTGGGTTGTGACCCAATCTTTCCATGTGGGAAGGGCTGTGCCCAGCAGTGGGACGTTTTTTGGTTGATGATGAAGTACAATAAATTTGAAAACCTGAGGATTTTGAACAACTCATTAAAAATAAACTTAAATCGTCTATTGTACATCAGCACGCGAAGTTATAATTAAGAAATGTATTAACATTACAAAAACAAAGAGCTATTATTCTTTTGAATCTTTTTTATCCTGAGACTCACAGTACCAGTTTTGATTAATTTTGTAATTCACATAAAGTAGCAACTTTGTTAAAAATATTGTCCTCCTTGTCTGTCACTAAGACTCCTTGAGTTTGCTAACAATGGAATTTCTAATGTGTTTGGTATTACCAAAGCTGAGTTCTATTTGGTCACCCAGCCCCTGACTCGACATTGCGATAATTGCTTAGCTAGCAATAGCGCAACCCAAACGCAATAGCCGCTGCGCCATGTACTTATTTAGCACTAATTTTTAAATATTAGAAAAAATAACAATTCTTTATTAAATTTATCTTTCGTTCATCTTTATCTATTTATTTTTAAAGCAGTGCTTCATCAATCGGTCGCGCATAGTTCGCCACAAGTAACTCTTTACGTGGTAAGGTTGCGTCGACGTTTGCGACATCAAACGAAATCTGCACATAATTGCATCCTGGCTAATGGCTAATGGTCGATAACGAAGCGCTGTTTTGTTTACACGCATTCTGGGTCACATGCCAGGCTCGGTCACAACTCTGTGCGTTTACATAGTTTATGCCCGATGAACATGCAAGTGTGGTTTCACAAGAGCGACGATGTCGTAAACACCTGAAAGTATTATAATTTTTACCTGCTAAAAAATGTTGGCCATCTATGGTGTTGGCTTAATTTCATATAAGGAGGCCTTTGCTCAGTGGGTTAGTGTAAAGGGTAATAAACCTACTGAGGTTTTCTTGTGCTAAATTTTTCTGCTCAAACTTTATAACCGTTCTTAGTAGGATTCCGAGGGTGAAATGCACTTCCATTTTCAGTCTCATCATCACTTATTAGTCAGGTGAGGTGAAGCTAAGTGCGCACTCATAATGTAAAAAAAATAAAAAATCAAAACGTCAAATTATCATTAGGGCGTCTGTCTGTTTATTGGTCTTTGGAATATATATTGATCTAACAAATTGTTATAACTCAAGAGTCACTATGTCTTATATCATTGGCGAATAATCATATTAACAATTATTTCACAAAGTTCCAAAATGCTAAACAACATACCTAATCAAATACCAAAGCGTTATTAATGTTTACCTACTTATTGTATAAAACAACAATAATTCAGTTAAACATTGGTATTTGATAGGAAAATCGTCCTAATGATAATAACAAGTCATTATAGAATTACATAGTTTTGCGATCGTATCGTAAAGGCTATAATTAAATGACGTTTGTCGTGCTGTAACTTGTACGAGAACAAGTTACTAATAGTCATACTATTTACGTATTACAGCATCGATAATCAACTTGCACCTCGCGTTTAAGCACTTAAGTTAGTTCTCATATCCCAAAACAAGGACTAAGCTTTAACATACATACATACATATAATCACGACTATTATCCCCGAAGGGTTAGTCAGAGACTAGGCAATGACGACAGCAAAAGCAGTACTACTCTACTATGGTCCACTTTTCACCAAATAGCGACTGCACGTGCTCAGCGTGACAGGTGATGAGCCCATTCGCTCTATGCAGTTGGATGTATGTGCAGTTCTTAGTCCATTAGTCGCCTTTTACTACACCCAACGGAAGATAGGGGGTGGTAGTATTCTTTCACCGCTACACGACACGGTTATCACTAAGCTTTAACCTAGTTTAAAAGTTGATATTTGCCCTTTTATTAAATGTGGCATTGTTCCAGCGTGGTGGGCATTTCTTATCATGTGATAATGTTCATGTTCTAGAGCTAAATCGCTTGTGATGAAAATTTTTTTGGCACTTGGATTTGATGTATCTTTTCTAAATCTAAAAATTAATAATAAGGTAATTCAATAATATTTCTCTTTATTTAACACCGAAAGTGAAAAGAACAAAAGCTATTGTTATAGTAAAGTTGAAGTTTACGCAAACACTACAGATGGAAATTAAACTCTTTTAAGAGGAAACACTACGTCGATGTGACATGCAAAATTCTCATACAAAACACTGAAAAACGACATTTCGTAGTCCCCTATTTCCTCCTTCAGAACTGGACCAATTTTTATTACTTTTTCAGCATCAGTTAAAGAAAGAGATTTTCTATGTCTGCAGGTTTGATTTTTTTTAAAACCAGACACTTAATGTTTCTGAAGACGCCTTATAACGGAGTGATTTCGCTTTGAAGGCTCCTGGTTATTAAACATACAGACATAGAAAATCTCTTTCTTTAACCGATGGTGAAAAAGTTAATTAAAATTGGTCTAGTTCTGAAGGAGGAAACAGGGGACTACGAAGCGTCGTTTTTCTGTGTTTTGTATGAGAATTTTGCATGCCATGTCGACGTAGTGTTTCCTCTTAAGTATATCAATCTGTTTGCGTTTGTCTTTCGAAATAAAAACTTATTTTTATTAATTTATACCTATCAAATTTACATTTTTCTATTCTATTTCTGTTACTCTTGCCAGATTTTTCTATTATTTCTGTATACAAAACCACGAGTTAATCGTAATAATCACTTTTTGGAGAATTACATTCAAACAGACCACCGCGTCAGCAAGCGGAGCTTATAGGTGCACGCGTGGGATGAGAATCTTAATTGTCCACGCTTTGAATCACTATGTAAAGCTCACAACTGAGGTCGCGAATAACATTATCCTTTGTATTCTGAGGCTCTATTAAATATTTTAATTTATTATGTTGCGTAATCGCAAAAGCCTTGTCAAGAAGATAGTTAGACGTGTTATATCAGCTGCGGCGAATATTAAATGAAACAATAGCCGTTAAATTTTGGCGTTATTCAACATTTCAACCAGCAGTTAAAACGTGTGAAAAAGTAGTGTTTTATAGACTTGATATCTAGATCTTCAAAATTAGTCTACCAAGGGGCACTGAAGTTAGGTACTAAATACAAAAAAATAAAAATATTAGAAATAAAACAACATCACTTTTACTTTTTGACTAGATCGAGGTACGAGTTTTGGTTCCATCTCACACAGGCAATGCAAGCCTGAGTTATACTTACCAATCTTATTGGTATAACTCTATAACTCAGGTCTTATAAGACCTAGTTTCAGCTTTCATATAGGAACTTATAAAATAGATATCTACTCGGTCTACATCCAGACGGTATCTTTGTGGTAACCCAATACCATACCGACGCGGTCCAAAACTCATTTTTTCTTATATAATAACAGTTCATTTGAGACACGAAACGTTATTTGGAAACACTTTATTTCTTGAAACTGTATTTCTGACCGTTACAGAAAGCAATTTTCGTAAAATTTAATGCCAAAAAACTGGTGACTCGGAATACGAGTGGGGGGGGGGGGGGGGGGGGAATCGCATAGTTGATTAATTTAACTAATTTATGTGTATATCCAATTGGTAAGTCAGTTATACATACAGTCATACATACATTTAAACTTTTGCGTTTCATTAAAACAACATATTTTAACGGGAATTAACGCTAACGTCATTGTAGTTATCTTAATAAATATATAATATTTTTTTTAAAAGTACAAGTATCGGATGCCTTTACTAAGTACGAAGCGCCTTTCCGTAAAAAAATTGTATTAAATTAAATTTGTTTACGCTCACACCAATTATCTAGTCTAGACCAAGATGAGAAGGTATTCTTTTGAAAATCGTTAATATGGTAAGATAACGGATAAATATATATAAACATAGAAAAAACACCCCGACCTGAAATCAATTTAGAAAAACGGTTTTTCTCAAAATTGGCGACGCCAGACCTGACGTGCTAACCTCTCGACCATGGAGGTCGTCAAATTCGGTGTACTCAAGTTGTTTAACCAGTTCTTCGAATCGCACCCTGTATAACTTAGTTCCGGGCCCCGCAATGTGACGTGAGCCGAGATGAGTCACAATACAAAATAGCTGAGATACTGATGCAAAAGGTGAATCTCCATACAATAGCTAGATGCAGAGGTCGCGCTTCGGATTGCCGATGCGCCGGTATGACTCACTGAGCCCCGGCGCCCACCCCGCTGACCTTGAACGGAACTTTTGATTACATACATACATAATAATATATTTACGACTACTATACCCGAAGTTCCCTCACTGCTGAGGATCGTGACTCCGATTCATCCGGTTAACCAACTGTCTCCATCGGCTGCGCTCAGTCGCTTGATGAAGTGCGGCGCTGACAAGCATCTCCAGTTGTTCTGAGATCTGCGGGTCTATCGGCTAAAAAATATCGATATGAACATGGGCTTCATTTGACATTTGAAGCCCATAATATGCCCATATAGAGACAAAATATGGGCTTCAAATGTCAAATGAAGCCTATGTCCATATTCATATTTTTTAGTCGATACAGGGGCTGGTCTGACCATCGTTTGGAGCTCCGGCCTCTTGGTCTTTTACCTTCTACTTTCCCCGTTACCATCAGAAGCTCGAGGTTATCTGCACCTCTTCGTGCAACGTGACCGAAATAACGCACCACCTGTTGCCTGCATGCATCGAAGACAGACGCTTAGCATTTTTTATTTTTTATTATTTTAGGATTGCGACATTTGTACGGTGGGCCGTCCAAGGTATTTTTAGCATACGGCGCCAACACCACATTTCAAAAGCATCGATTCTTTGCCTGTCAGCGGCTTTTAGCGCCCATGTCTCCGCACCATACAAGTAGATAGGAAAGACAAGTGTGCGAACCAGATGTATTTTAGTCCTATCCTACTAATATTATAAACGCGAATGTTTGTAAGTATGGATGGATGTTTGTTACTCTTTCACGTAAAAACTATTGAATGGATTTGGATGAAATTCGACATACAGATAGTTTATAACCTGTATTAACGCATAGGATACTTTTTATCCCGATATTCCTACAGGAACGGGAACCACGCGGGTGAAACCGCGAGCGGCCGCTAGTATGTTATATTACTGTCACTCTATATTTTGCCCAGCTGAGTCATTGCTGTCTTTCCCATGCAAGGGTTAAACAGAGACCAGGCAACGAGGACCGCAAAAGCAGTTGACTGCCACAGAGCGTCTGCACGTTTCACCAAATGATAACTGCACATGTGTTCAGTGTGACAGGTGGTCCCATCGCTGCTCTATGCTGTCGGATGTATGTGCAGTCTTTGGTCCGTTAGTCGCCTTTTACGTCACCCATAGGAAGAGGTGGGGCGGTATTATCCTATCAGTTACATTGCAAGCATTTCCTCTTGAGCTTTGGGTAGTGTGTACTGGGAACACTGACATGGATTTACAGTCACTTGCAAGTTAGTCTACGTGCAAGTTTTACGTCGATATTCGATTAAGTAACTATTAACTAACCTTTCGACGCTCACGCCAATTATCTAGACCAAGTTATCTAGTGTTACTTATGTGTTTTATTACATATTCTTTGTTTCTCAATAAACGTTTCTCTCTCTCTGTGTCTCATGTTAAGTTTAATTGGTTTTATTTACTAATGATTAACTATAACTAGATAACAGGTGAACATACTTAAATACATAGAAAACACCTAAAATCGAAACAATTTAGAAAAACAGTTATTATGAAATTGACCTCAACGGGAATCGAACTAGAGAAGTTAGAAATGACGACGCCAGAACCAACGCGACGTGCCACTCAACCACGTACGGAGTAAACTCAAGTTAGTTTCACAAGTTTATCCCTAGGAGGCGTCGCTTCTATCCTCCAATTGTACCCAGCAGTTAACTGTTACTCTCGATCTAATTGTAAAGAAAGAGAGAAGACTCGCACTGTATTCAAATTCTTACATTTCCATAAAAGTATGATATCTCTTTGTTGGGAAAATAAATAAAGAAATGAGTAAATGTTGGAAGAAGTAAACGCTGAGATGACAGCTGATCTAGGTGAATATAAAAAGGAAGATAAATTGCGCTTAAACAGGGCAGATTTAGAAAAAATTATGTTTATGTTGAAAAATACAAATAAAATCGGAGAAAAGACTGCCTTAAACGATGATCATGAACAAGCAGGAGTCTTCCTAAGTGTCAGTGTTAAATTTATCAAATTAGTCTTGCCAAATAAAATGGTACGCATCCAACTTACCGATGTTGTTTGTTCCAATGAATGAAAGGTCGAAGCAATAAAAACAGCACCTGATCAGATTCACACTGCGTGTCAAATAACCTTTTGGCAAGGAAACTTACCACTGTGGCCTTGATAGTTCAAGTAGAGGTAGTTTTTGTGTTAAATATGTTGGGCTTGATTATATCCATGTATTTTTATATCGGAAAAGTTACGAGCGGGATTTAAATCTTCATCTTTGGTAAGCCGGTCTTTATCCTACCAACGGAATAGTATATCTATTATCTTTTCTTATTTAACTGTTCTGTGATTCTACCAATTAAACTATTGTATTTGTTTAAATTTTGAGGACACGATCTTTATATTTATTAAAAGTACGTCGTCGAAGCAGGGTTCTTTTAATTGTTCTTTGGTAATTGTTAAAACAAATTCTCACACTTAATAACGGGTGATTTGATTATTTTGCCATTGAAAATTTTTTAACGGTAATAATGTACCTAAATGAACCGGTAAGATACTAAGGCAGTCATTTTAAGATGAAGACGATTAACTAAGGTCTATCTATGTAACGAAATTAATGATACACTTGTTTTTTAATTAATAATAGTAGCCATTGTCAGTGAAACAAATCGTGATGTACCTATAATCAAAACGAATGATAATAAGCAAAATAACCTTGAATGTTATTTTTAACGGTTAACTTTTTGTAGGACGGTTTTTTAACGTTAACAAACCTCGATTCCAAAATGAAGATGACGAAGGTATGAGATATATTGATACATTTAAATTAACGTTCATTTAATAACATACTATTATTGCGTACATTAGAGGTGAACTAGCGCGTTCAGGAAGCGATCGTGCATATTAAGCTATTTCCAGCGAGTCCATTTTTTTATTCGTATGTAAAGATTTAGGCTAACGACCAGAGGGATTACCTAACATCGCCGCCGCCCATAGACACACAAACCAGAGAAGACGCAGAAGCGTAGAAATTGTGAGGAAGGAGCAAGAATTGTGAGGGAAATAAGACAGACGAGTAATAAATAAGCTACAACTCGTAAGATGGCAGTCTCTTGGGGCAGAATTCCGAATCCCAACAGAGGGATGGTAATGATGAAGATCACGTACGTGTTCCAAAGATGCTATTTTTTATGGATTACATTTACTACAATGTTATTTCATTACACGCAAAAGAAATTAATATGCAAGACAAGTTAACATTGAACAACTACTTAACTAACAATGCTTTATACACTTCTAAGCTAAGGCGTCCCTTTATAAAAAAAAATTAAAAGGGTTTTAAACATTTAAATTATTTATAAGGCTAACCTTACATTTGATTTATTATAGTTGAAAATGTCGTAACGCAGATCAAGATTACCGACTATCTTGCAATAAGCAAGGTGTTTAACCACAATCGTTTGGTAACCTACCGGTTCTGCTGCATTGCAAATTATATTATAATAGGTATTACAATGTCCATTTGACATCGGAATGAAGATTGATTATTGAATTACCGGTCAAGTCGAATGGTCTGCGGCCTTTTTGGGAATCTAACTGTGGTTGTGGTCAGTCACAAGTTTAGACTAATGAAGATTGTCTCGGGGTAAACGACCTACCTACCCGTGGGCGAAACCCGGATTGGTTGAAGCCAGTCGCGTTTTATTACACCGTGAACTTTGTTAATCTGCAGTGCGATTGTGTAAAAACTCGATCCTGAATCCACAGTGACTTATCAAATCCGCATTCTCTGAATTCGACTCTACACCAACGTCACAAAGGTCACTCTTGATCGGAACGTGAGGGTCGAAGTGAGAAGCGGTCTTACTGCGGTCCTCATTGCCTAGTCTCTGACTAACCATTTGGGGATAATAGTCGTGATTATATGTATGTATGTATAATAACCTTCGATCAACAATACAACTAGATGTCAGGTCGGCGCTAAAAATGTGTCTCGGTAAATAAGAGCGCACTTGACAATTGAGCTCTTATTTTCTCGCAAGGCAATAACAGGAAAAAGTACTTTATTTGTTGCCCCCTAAGGTTGATTTCACCACTAAATGTTATTGACGTCTTTTCATTTTTAAGTGACAGGAGTAATTTATTGCTTTAAAAATAAGTATTTATTTAGCTTTGATTTTGTACGTGACGCGTTATCTAGTTGGTATTGTTGATCGAAGATAATAACATTTGAATTACAATTTGACCAACCGTTTATGAATCAGTAGACAAGCACCCTTATACGTCAATTGGCATTCTCTTTGTTTAAAGTTATTTTGCTGTTTACTGTAATATAAATCTTGTTACTGCCATAAACGCGTCTATTCGAAGTGGCACACGACGTTAGAGTCATTGCCATTCATAGATGTATTAAATGGCATTAGCATGGATTGAATTCCTATGATATGAGTGTGTTATCAGTTTGCCGTTAGCAGAAATGAGTCGTTCTGTCCCAAATAGGACTTGGAAGTTTTCCGGAACATTACTAAGTTTAATTTATTGATATAACATAATTTATTATTGTCTTAATTACAATAAAGCTTGCAGTATACTCGTAAGTACATTAAACTTTTAAGTTCCATATTGAGCTAGAATTAGTTCTGACTTCAAATGCTTTGGAAAATTAATACATTCTCTTGCTACTACATAATCTCTCTTCAATAAAGTTATTGTTTAGCATTTACGTACTCCTACTATCTCCTATTTAGGTCCCGAAACTAACGATTGTCTAGAAGAGATAGCTTAAGCGATAACAGCGACCACCTTTATTCATACTGCTGTTAAGATTATGTGCAACTGTATTTCCATTTGTTTGTTAGCAATAAAGAGTTAATCTATCTATATCCACTCTACGCGTGACCTGAAAGTCGGTCTGTCGCATTCTGGGAGCAAGGCCAGCGGTGTGTTGACTAATGAAAATAAAATCTGGTCCGATCGTGACGGCCGAGCGACAAATGGTGACAATAGGCGTGTCTGTTTCTCGCCGTCTGCAATGCTGCGAAGCTTAGTGGACTAACAGTTTATTTGCTACGCAGACGGTATACCAGAATGTAAGCGGTACGGCTTACATTTTTTAAAGAAACAAAAAATTATTTTAAGGGGGCCGAAAAGGCTCTATCATACATACTTACATACATATAATCAGGACTATTATCCCTGAAGGGTTAGTCAGAGACTAGGCAATGAGGACAGCAAAAGCAGTTCTCTGCCATAGTTCACTTTTCACCAAATAGCGACTGTGGTGGTGTGCCCATCGCCGCTCTATGCTGTTGGATGTATGTGCACTCTTTAGTCCGTTAGCCGCCTTTTATGACACCCCAGGGAGGAGAAGGGGAGTGGTAATATTCTTTCACCGCTACGCGACACGACTTTGCCTCAATCAGATCATAAAAAATGAGCTTCCAAAAGGAAGAACCCCTATAATTACTAGTTTATATTCATTACATTAATATAAAGTAAAGTCGCCGTTGTCCTCTGTTTGTCGCACCGTACTATTCTCCTAAACCACGCAATGGATTTTTATGCGGTTTTCACTAAAAGATAGACCGTTAACTGAGGATGGTTTTTGTTTATATTTTGTAGACATATTTTTTTAAATGGCTGTACTATGACGGTCTTTCTAAGTTAGCGTGGACGAAGGCGGGGGCGGGCCGCTAGTAAAGTATAAATACATACACTCACGACTATATCCCCAAAGGGTTAGTCAGAGACTAAGCAATGAGGACGGCAAAAGAGTATTAAAATTAAAAATATTTAAAATTAACCAAAACATTTTATTATCTGCTGCCATTACATTCTGCTCAAATGGTGTCCCCTTGGGATGAAAACGGAATTGATTTAGGCAATGGGACGAAAGCGGAATTATTATTATTATTTTAAGAAGTGGGATGAAAAAGTGGGATGAAAACGGACAGCCCCCGCAAAAGCAGTCCCACAGCCACAGTCAACGTTACACCAAAAAAAAATTTTTTTTTTTAAATTACACCGTCGAGGTGTATGCAGCGAAATCGCATTTTGGTAATTGTGAATAAATTAATGGGCAGCCTGTTAACACACGAGATAAATTGCAGCCAAATTACACACACCAGCCGGTGCGCTGGCGAAACAAACGATTACACTGTTATACGCTTGCATATGCATGATTATACAAAAAAAAAAAACCGCTGTAAATAATTGTTTGTAACGCTTGCCGAATAGACTCGAGGATTAAGCTATTACGTACGAAAACCTTACAATATTTTTTTAAAAATAATTACACACATTGCAACGTCTAAAAGGTTAAAAACAGATTAAACACATAACGTCAGAGCTTCTGCTTAAGTAAAGCCTTTACTATATAGAAGTGTATAGCAGGAGCGTTTCGAAATGTATAAAATTAATATTACCTTCAAATCCTGGGTAAAGGCTTCCACCTTTGCTAATCTTGATAAGGTTTAGATAACACATAGTGAGGACACATAGAAAACACATAGTGAGGAAGCTGAAATGGGCGATCTCGCGAGCTCTTGTTGAGCTCGCTCGATCGATCGTTCCTATCGAAAATTTTAACGTAGGAAACAGCTTGACAGGTGTATTTGGTAATGTCTTCGCTGTATTTTATTTATGTGTGATGTTACATACAGTGGTCTCTGCCTACCCGGGAAACGGGAATGAAGTATGTATGTACTTACTTATGTTACATAATGTAATTCGAAATGTACCCTACTTATATTTTATTTTTTGTTTAATTTTAATTTGAATAAGATGTTTAATTATTGTAATTGTTTATATAACCGTCTAAATTAATTAATGAAATAAATAAACAAGTAAATAATATTTGAAACAAGCAATTGAATTGTTTTGTAAGTTGGCCGTTATCCCGTGGCAGGTCGCCGTAGCCGGGAAGAGCCGCCATCTTGCATAACAGCTGGTGCGGCAAGTAAGCGCGAAGGAATTCGGGCGCGGAGTACACGCCCCCACTTAGGGCTGCCACTGCCAACTATCTAAATATATAAAAATGAAAACTGACTTCATGATTGACTGACTGACATATCAACGCGCAAACCAAAATCCACTATCAAACTACTATGATAACAAACTTGAAATTGTGCACCATGCTTAATTTTATAGTGTAGGTGAGCACTAAGAAAGTATTTTCGGAAATTCGCCCATTAGGGGGTAAAAAAGGATCGGTAAATTTGTATGAAACTGGCAGTTTTAAAGCTAAATCGTTAAAATTGTGGCATTGCAACTCATGCTGGTAACAGCCAGTTTGTTATAAACGATGATACCACATTAAGCTTTTTCTTACTGGGTGTCTCTGAAAATCAGGGTTGCAGTTTCTCTAAGCTGCAACATACGATGTGCGGAGACATTTTTTTTTTAAATAGGCTACGTTAGAAGCGGCGAAATTAAAAATATCCCAACCGGTGGTCTAACTTATTGTAGTGTGATGACAGACTTTTAAAACTTCCAACATTGTGCCAGCGAGCGTGGTGGGATCTGGCCCCATAGGTATGCTTTTTTCATGATGTTCATGTGTCCCTGAGCCTAAATGGGACATTTATAGACTGGATTATGATGAATTCATTACGTTCATGGTAAGGATTTCAATAATATTTTTTCGTAATCACAACAATCAAAAAGCCATTTCTTTAAAGTAAATTAACAGTAACTAATTACATACCTACTACGATATTCTTTGACTAGCAATACTGAAGGAGTCGAGTAAGGGCTCTATTGAAAAAATCGGTTGTGACTTATTAGGCAGCCCTACCCTGTCGCCATGACACGCGGGCGACACAATGGCAGCAACAAGGCGTCAATTGTCTCGTAATGAGCGGGTTACAAGTGTTGCAAGAATCAGATGAAAGATCCCTAATCTTTATATTCAACCTTTGCTTTGGACTCGGTTACAATTCTTGTAAAAATAAATGGGCTAAATAGATCTCTCACTCCTCCCCCTCCTTATTCTTACTCCTTCCTCAAAAATCCTACTATTCATTCTAAGGGTTGGCAACACATCTGTAACTCATTTGGTTTTGCGAGTGTCTATGGCCGGGCAGTGATTACTTTTCATTTTGCTTATTTTTAACATAAAAAAGACAATGTCAGATCGTCTTCACCCACGACACGGTCATCACCCCGGAGATTCTAGGCTGATCCCTGATGTCTGTCCCCTGTGAGTCCCTGTGAACGAGTTTGCGTGATGCCATTCTCTCTAGAAAACCGAGGATTGCTCGGTCATTGACTGGAGGAACCTTAAGCACAGGAAAGATAATGCCTTAAGTTTCTCGCCAGCAATAAAATATGGCGACAAGAAAAGGTCTCAGATGCAGACGGGATTCCTGGTTAAAGTTCTTTTACTCGGTTTGGCAGTTAACAGATAGACAGGTAGCATATTATACATATATATATACATAATCACGACTATTATCCCCGAAGCGTTAGTCAGAGACTAGGCAATGAGGACCGCAAAAGCAATCCTCTGCCATAGTCCACTTTTCAACCAAATAGCGACTGCACATGTGCTCAGCGTGACAGGTGGTGAGTCCATCGCTGCTTTAAGCTGTTGGATGTATGTGCAGTCTTTAGTCCGTTAGTCGCCTTTTACGACACCCAAGGGAAGAGAGGGGGGGTGGTAGTATTCTTTTACCGCTCCGCGACATGGTTATATAAACATATTATAAATTTATTTTATGGATTTTATATCCTAGCCTGTATTATGGTTAATGTGCCCTGCAAATAGTTTCAAACGTCAAGCTAAGATGAATAAACGTGTTTCTTTTCAAAATGTAATTTTAATCGACCGATATTTATAATATCATTGTATGTTTTTTCAATTAACATAAATAAAATATAAACAACACATCGATTTTATTTTATTGTGCGTTCACAGGTATACCTTCACGTTATACCTGATAGTAAGATTTTATTTTGAAATCAATATGCACTCATGTTTGTTTATTTAATTTAAATTGTCTGCAGTAAGCTATTTTAAGAAAACCAGAATTTTAAAAATAAATGACATTCCCTTTTATATCAAGTCCAAGTCGAAATACATAAGCAACAAATATTTATATCGATAAAGACATTTCTCAAGTTCAATAGCAGTTACTTTACAACATAAGGAAGCAAACAAATGTTGCTCTCACTCGGCAATGACCGTTTCCTGCAGAATGACCTCGGCTACCGACTTTGCTGTTGAACTGTTTATACACCTATCTATAATATCGATCTGTAATAATATCGATTTGCAGTATCGAACTATCGAGCGGGCACGCGACCGCACCGTTACTTCCGCCGCAGCCGGATGTACGTGAGCGGTTGATAGATCGATTTACGAATTCTTTTAGTTTTCTTATTAAATCACTTAATGTTTATTTGGCCTTTCAATTGCGGCCGCGCACTGATCAGTGCGCAATGAATAGAATTTCTATTGTGTCTAGTGGTCTAAGTGTTTAATAAGACCGCCAGCGCTGTGATAAATCCCTAGGATTGGCGTACCAAATGTATTAAAATTCCATTGATTTTATAAAGCATCTTCACACAAGAGTTTTTTTTGTTTATTACCTCTAAGGAAAGTGTATTTTTTTAAGGAAATAGATCATTAATCGTTCAAATATTTACTTATATTTATTAATATAAAGTTACCTATTGGTAACTTTATTTTTTATCCAATAATATTTTACAGCGACATCCTACGGTATTTGTGTGGGCTCCAACGATTGTACCGTTGGACTGTCGGCGTAGTGTGAAGTTTTAAGCGAGCAAGGTATTACGCATGCCGGTTGAAATCGAGAGTGGCGGCCGTGGGTGGCCAGACGACCCTGAGACCACGCCCGCGGCAGGGGAAAGGCTCTAGTGATTATCCCCCTGACGCGATAGTGCTTAATTTACTTTTTTTTTAAATAATGGTTTGGTGCGGTTACCACATTTAGCCAGAGTAAGCGACATATGATCACAACTATTATCCGGTTAAGGTACGGTATAAGGATTAGTCAGAGACTATACAATGAGGACAACAAAAGCAGTTCTCTACCATAGTCCACTTTCACCAAATAGCGACTGCACATGTGCTCAGCGTGACAGGTGGTGAGCCCATCGCCACCCATCGCCATAGTAAGAGATAATAATACTATTTTTTTTTAGCTTAAAGTTGATTATGAGTTATATGAATGTTTAATGATAATGGTAAATAATATTCCCGAAAACGCCTTGAGTTTCAGTAAAGATGTGGACCTTTACTGAAATGTCGTGTCTCGAATCTTCGCTCATTATTATTTATGAAATGCTTATTAGTGACATAAATAAAATGAACAAAGAAACCGCTACATGTGGCAAACATTTTGTTGTATTCATTTAAATACTAATGTTTTATTAATGAAAAATATTGACAATGACATACTAATAAATAGAGCCATGTGCAACGCGATTTCACACAATGTCTTGTAATATTTTTTGCATTTGCCGAACCGTTGAACAAACGGATAAAAAGTATTTCATTGGCGCGATTCACTTCAACGAGCATGTTATTTTAAATTGATTCATCCCGCCATAAAACCTACATACAAAATGGCCGACCTAACAGCAAAAAGCAGAGGAACCAAGTTCGACGCGGCCTTACATTGATTTTTATCGACACAAGCATTAATTTGACAAGCCCACTTTGCTCATAGCTTTTTGGTTGCGAAACTCATGGCCTTAGTAGAGTAAACATAGTAAAGTGCTAGTAAGTAAAGTTTAAGTAAGTATAAGTAGTGATAACATTTTGTGACTTGTGTTTTCCGTAATGACCTTTTGCAGTGGTTTTAAGATAAAATCGCTTCTATAAATTATGTTTTCAGATGATAGTTTCCTGATGATGATAGTACAAGTACAAAAGAAAGTGTGTGTAGGACTGTAGACTCTTCTTTTAAAGCTTCATTCGTTTGTAAAGGAGAGTTAGAATAGATTTATTAGCATTACGAAATGAATGATTGATAAAATGCAATAAATTAAAAAAAAAACTTAAAAAAAAAATTAAATAACATTATCTTGTTTTATATTTTTCTCTAATATTATAATGTAAATTTAATTTAGAGTATTATGTCTGTATCAAATAGGTTCAGTTATATTTTGTTGCACACCTCTGTACCACCTATACTTGCGTATAGAATAATAACAAAAAATATCCTACTGTTAAAACTGTTTAACTTTAACTTTATGAGGTAATAGACATTCAGATTATTTGCTCTTAATCTCGGGCTATTATGTTATAATAGCCATTGTTTAAAAGTTGGTTGCAGAGGAAATGATTTATATGGAGCTTCCTTAATTATAATCGAGTATAGTTATAGTAATTTCGAGTGCAGAGTATAGGTTACGACGCCAAGATTGCTATGTGTTTTAACTGACGGAACTATACACACGTTAAGCGAGTACACCATTTAATGAACCTATTTTAATGTAACAATAACTATTTAAAAGTAAAAATAACTACGACAGTTAAGAGGGTTTACGCATTTCGGTTTCCCATACAAATTTCCAAGTCGAAATTTTTAAAAACTAATGAGCCAATTTTTATGAAACTTTGCACGCTAAAGTAAAATTGCAATAACTCAGTTAATACAATGTTCAACACATTGTATTAACTGAGTTATTGCAATTTTAAGTCCACCATAAAAATTTTAAAATCGCAATAATTCAGTTAAGTAAACGTTTATTAAAAATGTTTTCAACAAACTATTTAGATCCCTGCATTTTACTTTAGCATGCAAAGCTTCATTAAAATTGCCTCATTAGTTTAAAAAAAATCGACTTGGTAGTTTGTATGGGAAACCAAAATGTGTAAACCCTCTTAACTAAACCGACAAAGGTTTAGACAGTGCGGGTGTTCAGCTGTTTCTGATGTCAACATTGGATGTCAACGGCAAGTACGGACTGGGTAATCTACAAAATTTTTTTCTTCATTAATTCTCTTTTCAATTGAAGTATTTGAATTCTAGTATCAATTGTCGAAACGGAATTCGTTAATTCTTATTTATAATAACGTCATCTTTCATCTGTGACTGTGTTTGTACCGAGTGTTTAGAACATTTATTACTTTCTTATAGAAGCGCACGATGCAGTATGATGACTAACATATTACGATGAGGCTCGTTCAAGTGAAACTTCTTCTCTATTGGACATCTAACACATGCAAGTAGTTTATGGAAAATGAACGAATAAGTGATGTAATCACATTTACATTGATATTCAATTTTCACGGACCATTTGTAAACGAAAACAATCACATTATCAGATTATCAGTGTGCTAAAAGAGCATTACTAGGAAAATGTGGCTTTTTTAACGATCGAATGCACGTACAAAACTAATTAAAGCGAGATCTTCAGCTGTCCGAGCGTTTTGTTTTAATAACTTTTTGTATGTTTGACGTCCGGACGTCAGACGAAGCGTTGAAGTCTTTTGTATGAAGGCCGATAGTCATCGAACACTTCGAATCATATAATATACTTGTGTTGGAATTAAAAGGTCGTTCATTAGTTTTAATATAACGTTCGGTCTAGTACTTTGGTAGAAAGAGTTGAATTACAGTTGAAAGATATGGAAAAAACACAATGAACATAAGTATATATATTCTGTGTTTAATAAAAACATAAAAAAGGTTTAACCCTTTATTTTTTTTTATTGATGTTTTTCAAATTGTAATTGTTTCGAGATATGGATCAAACTTGTGAATTTACGTGAATAAAGTCAATTACGTCAATTTCAATTTTCACTTTACCTTTAAACGAAAAGAACGCACTTCATAAACAATAAAGTAATTACATTTTAACTAAGATGTAATAATAATACGGCAGAGGCAGTGGGAAATCCTAGTGCAAATACTCATTGTTCCTGCTTATCTTATCTCGGTGAATCACAAAGTTAAGCCGAATCATCTCTCGTCTGGCCACGGGTCAATGGCCCTGTCTAGTTTTAAGAATAGCGCCGATTTTAAGCAGACAATTTAGAACGTTCAATGGGGCGAAATTTCGTTACTGTATTTTGGCAAATTCAATTTGGTCGCGCAATAAGGCTAGGTTTCAGGGTTTCCGGGCAATGCTTATGCTACAAGAGATAGAGTTAGAAATGGTTCGAGTGTTGCTGCTTATTACTTTTATTTTGGTATTTTCGTTCGTCTTGATTGGGCAACGGATGAGAACAATGGTTTGTCCACAATAGTCGTTTGTTTTATTGCAGATGCTTCGGCCGCGGAGTTACCTAACGTTTGCAATGAATCGGATGTTATTTTTACTTTAACATTCGTGATCGATGCCTATTAAAGACGTAGACTGCTATAACGATTTGGTAAAGGTGGATTGAAAGGTTATTAAGTCACTTGAAAGTAACTTTACCCACTGCTCACTTTTCCATCGAACATAATATTTAAAATAAAGATATCGTGGATTGCAGTAACCAAAGTATACAATATTTATATAAATCCTAGATTCCAAACTAGCGCCAGCTGACGGTGGTCAGTACAGGAATTATAATGTGGAAAGAACATACCCATATTTATACTTTATGAGGCAAATATTTTATAACAAACGAAGCATTTGTTGATGTTACCGTAAGGCTAGATGGCTGCTCAGTCTAGATCTTTTGTTCGTGATCTGTTTACTCGGGCTACTCCACAGGTAACTGTTCTAACTGGTTCTACCCTAGTACGCTGGTGCCAAACGCGTTTGCGATTTACAGATTGTGAAAGCATTCCTCTAACATTTACAGTTTAAGAACAGACAAGCAAATCTGTAAACTAATTTCGAACCTGTGAAAGCTGAATTCGCAGCGGTGTTAAAATGAACCAATTCAAGTCAGATTTTACTCTTTCTTAATGGAATTAACGTGAGCGAAGCCACGATGAAAGTTGTTATTGTGTAATTTTAAATCGATATAGAAATAGTACGCGCCTGCTGTGGCAAAACATCATCCGAACCATAGACTAATTACCATAATTCCTTCAAGTTGGTTAACAAATAGCTTGCCGTCTATACTCCTGTCTATCAGCTGTAGAAAGTGGTAAGGCAATTAAGATTAGCTGTTCAAAGTTCTGGGGCCATGACCTCATACTTAAGAGGGCTTACACATTTCGGTATTCCATACGAATTTCCAAGTTCAAAATTTTTACGAACCAATAGGCCAGTTTTAATCCGCCGCCGCTTTCTAAACACCTCTTCTAAGTTACTAAAGATTTAAAAAAATAAATTTTATTTCTATTCTTTACTAGCTAAATGTTAAGGCTGCAGTTCTGTTATATTCATAGACCCTGTTCGGTACGTACTGCCCCGGTAGACAGGTCAAATTATACGTGGAATCCGTGTAAAACGTTTCTATCATTAATGTATTTTATTTACGCCAAGAGCATACGACTATAAAGCTTAGGGATTAACGCTTAATTGAGACTATAAAACATCTCTTGTAATTAGCAGAGTAAGTAGTGTTAACAGAATAAGCTTTCTTCGGAATAGTGAATTAAAAGTTATAGGTACGTTTTATTATTACTTACTCTTTTACACAGTTATAAAATAGTAAAAAGAACTTTCCCACCTGAACAGGTGACTATCATGATAAAGAGAAATCTATAGCTCCAACAATTTTTTTAATAATTAATTTATTTGTTATGAACACATTAATTACAGTTCCGTTGACACATAAAGAAGGCTTATTACGTTTTAGGTAAAGTTTTTTATTTATCGCAAATGGGTTCGGTAATTAAATTAACAAAATCATATTTTAAAATGGTACATTGATTCTTCGAGAGTATAGAGTAGGTATAGTAGAGAATAAGAAGAATAATAAAAATATCTGCATATTTGTACCCACAGCAACAAAAAAAAATGTTCAAAAATGGTGGTATTATCAGTTTAGTAATTTTCTTAAGGTGGTCACCCCACAGTCAATCTTCTTCTTAAGTTTGGCACTCTCTTTATGACGAAAAGCTGTGTGTTTAAACACCTAGGCTTAACACTAAGGAGCTCTAAATTAAAAATACGAAATGCTCTGAAAAATCCATAAAAATCTGTTGTTGTTAAATTCTTAGTTAAACAGCCGCACATGGGAAACTAATAACCTAGTCGACTGATTTATAAATAAATCTGCAATGAACAGTTGAAGAGATTACCCGCCCGTTAAAATCGATCCACCGTTGCCGGAGCGTGATTCGAAGTAATCAATGCTTTCGTTGGAAACTTCGAAAGCTTGTGAAGTTCGCGGCTAACGGGCTAACGGCACTGCGTGTTACATCACACGACTGCATGCGAGCAAACATTCAGCTGTCATTATTATACAATCGGTTTTATGTTGTGATTTGTGGTCGGGCCTTGTTTGGGTTTGGATCTCTTTTTATTTTACTGTCTATTATGCATACTTTGTCACATTTTTTTAAATATTTTGCCTAAAGTGTGATCCGGGACCGCCCTAGGCAATCATTACATATACTTTGTCACCTTACCTACCAGAATTGTATATTTGTTACAACCTTTGTTAAGAGGGAGGCCGAAAGCAAACTAATCTAGCCCACATTTTCTTGATAGTTATTGTTGGTAACTGATAAATGACGATAGATGAATGACAAATGAGTGATGGTGCTCGAAGGATTTCCCCTGATATCACGAATCTCAATTCACTTTATTCATACATACATACATAGAGCCACGAGTATTATCCTTGAAGTGTTAGTCAGACACTAGGCAATGAGGACCGCAAAAGCAGTCCTCTACCATAGTCCACCTTTCACCAAATAGCGACTGCAAATGTGCTCAGCGTGACTGGTGGTGAGCCCATCGCCGCTCTATGCTGTTGGATGTATGTGCAGTCTTTAGTCTGTTAGTCGCCTTTTACGACACCCAAGGGAAGAGAGGGGGTGGTAGTATTCTTTTACCGCTATCCGACACTGTTATTTACACTTTATTCATGCGCTCGTTTGTTTTATGTAGACTTCGATTTACTACGCATGTAGATCTGCCGTAGACATTATAATATGATCAAAGGAGATACACAAACATTTTTTTTACCAAAACAAACCTGTTACAGTCCACCTTTTCAGCAACTAGTTCTTATTTATCTTTTTAGGGTTCCGTAGCCAAATGGCAAAAAACGAAACCCTTATGAATTCGTCATGTCTCTCTGTCTGTCCGTCCGTATGTCACAGCCACTTTTTTCCAAACTATAAGAACTGTACTGTTGAAACTTGTTAAGTGATACTTAGGACTTTGTTGAAGTTTTTGAATAGTTTGCGCGAGAGACACTACCAAAATTGATAAATGTGTCCCCCCCACCCTTTAACTTCTAAAATAAGAGAATGATAAACTTTCACCGAAAATTGGTTTGAACGAGATCTAGTAAGTAGTTTTTTTTAATACGTCATAAATTAATTAATAAAAAAAAATACGTCATTATTAAAACATCGATTAAAGTTACAACGAACTACAAGAACTTTTATATGATGTTACTTGCTGCTACGGAACCCTTCATGGGCGTGTCCGACTCGCACTTGGCCGGTTATTTATAGATACAGACCAACCAACGCGATCATAATAAAAACATTTTGTGTTTCGACGTTCATCTGTGCTGTAATTTTTTAATGGTATAACATTTTTTTTTATAAAACTAAACCGATTACGTTTGACAAGTAGATTGAAAGTGTTGTGACAAATGAAAATACATAATTGTAATGTTCAAACACAGACCATTATGTAGTCTGTGTCTTCAAAGCTTAGGTGAATAAGCATAGAAAGTATTTTGTATCGGCAAAGTGATCTCACAACAGGCAGTTTTTAATAGTTATCTGTTGGAAGTACCAATTTGTTTGGATTAGTTTCATTTATTGAAGCTTGTTACTTATTAAACTTTTTGTTAGATGTGCGTTTGGTGAAACTTTTCAATGAATGGATTACATCCTGACTTTCTTGGTGTCCACTACACCTGCTATATTTTGCGTATCCTTTTCAGAAAAGCAGGCTCATAGTCTTTATTTTTGCCATAACATTTTTTTTATTTAATACATGATAAAATATATGATAATGAACATTTCATAATAGGAGCGTTATTTGGAGCAAAGTTTTTATGACTTTGGTATGGTACACCTGCCTGTCTGCCTGTCCCTTATACTAAACGTTAGTTTTTTAATTTGAAAGAAAACAATTTTTTTTTCGTTTTTTCATAGATGTAGTTAGATAATCCGGATTTTAGCTATATACTTTTTGTTCTGGTTACACACTATGCTCCCCAAGATAACTACTTACTTTAGTAACAGGCCAAATATAATGCGGGCGAAGTCGGTAACGGAAGCTAATATGATGTATTATTAAAGTTATTTGAATGTCGGTACTACTTATGTGTGCGTTAAATCAATGGATTGTTATTTAACTGCAAAGTTGCGGTTGCGGTCAATTTGATTTGAGTCAATTGCTAATTGTCTAAAGTAAATGATATCACAGGAAGTGTCATGTATTTAATGTCAATAGCTTCTACCTTGTTGTAGAACTGTAATAAAACTCCTTACTCCAGGTACATCTGGATCTACGAATAAAATTAAAAATATATGGAATGTGAAACTTTTTACGCGTACAAAAAAATCAATGCGTAATCCTACTTAACATGCCAGTTAATCTGATTACGTATTCGTTATCGAACACTCGTAAACGCTCGCCTCATTCCAGTAAAAGTGACTTCGCATCTGCTAATGGGTTAAGAGAGTGGACTTTCGCTTCGCCCACAGCCTCACCGACGGCGGGTTAACACGGCATCGGGCTTATTGATTGTTTGATATTCATTCTCGTTATGAATTCGATTGTCTAAACACAACATGGCAGGTTAAATTATTAGCAAACTATAGCTTAACAATTTTTGACGGTGTGAGCGATAGATGTTTGATTATTGTGTGTGTACAGAAGAACGTACTAGCTTCCGTCCGCGGCTTTGCGCGTCTTTCGTTTTTTCTTTTTTTTAATATGAAACCCGGCAAATGACTCCATTCCACATCATTCTATGTGGAAGCCGAGGACAGACGCGAGGACAACTGCCTGCACCAGTTGAGAGAGAGAACGTAAGAGACGTAGCATCAGTCACCCATGCCGTCCCAAAAAGTGCCTCTTCACGCCTCGTTTGCAGGACCCTATGTTATAGGAAGGAGGGAATACGTGTGCTGGTAGACTATTCGATCTTATGGAGGTGCAACTAAAAAAAACGAGAAACTGTATTTGACAGAAATACAATGTTTTGTAGTTCCATCTATTATCGCCTGTTAGGATACTTGCATGGTTTACTACTCTGTATTGTTTGGTAGGCATACGCGTGATTGCAAATTAAGGCGGATAAAATGATTATGTCTGTAGTTAAAAATGTTACAACGGAGATAAAGTAACAAATAACGATATAACCTACAACTTTAACAGTTTGCCGGTAAATTTGTTATAGGCTATTTTAAAGGCAGGTTTTGTTCAAAACTACGTTTGTTTACGCAGACGAAGCCACGGGCGGGCCACTAGTTAGACACACAACCTCGTTAACAAGGGAAATTCGCTTTCAATCAACGGAGTGAGATGGAAATTTTAATTCTATGGTCTCATCGATCAAGTCTGATGGACAATCGCCTGATAGTTTATGGGATTGGACGCTAATGGGGAAACGACGGAATGAGGTATATCAATATATCTCTAGCACATAGAAAGTACGAGTATCTATAGTGGGTATAGTATACTATACTTGTACTTTCTATGTACTGGAGAGTCAGATATTCTTTGTTCTATGCACTTAGTTACTAGTAATAAAGAACATGTTTTACATGTTTACAAGAGAGCCTGTCAGTATTGTAGCCTGGAGTTTACTCCTAAATTTAGATTTCGATAATTTTTTAGGGCAGATGCAAATGAAAAAGCAAAACCAATATCACACTAATATTATAAAGGCGAAAGTTTGTGAGTGTGAGTTTCTTCACGTAAAAAGTACTGAATGGATTTGGATGAAATTCGGCGTACAGATAGTTTATAGCCTGGATTAGCACATAGGATACTTTTTATCCCGATATTCCCACGGGAACGAGAACCACGCGGGTGAAACCGCGAGCGGCCGCTTTCCACCCTAGATGCTAATTTCTTAGATCTCACCTACACTACACTATAAAAGATAAAAGAAGGGTGCAAAATTTGCATTTTCGTCAAAGCACAGCCCAAATTTCTACTCGTAGTGTTTGGGCTGTGCTTTGACATGCCACTCAGTCAGTCATTAAGTCAGTTTCCTTTATATGGCTGAATTTAAAAGTATTCACATCACTTTTGACCTCTAAACTACAGGTGTTATATAATAGCTAGTCAATAAAATACCTCTAAATAGTATGACCAATCGATTGGGTGCAGCGCCGCACCCGTCACTTTCAATAACGACGGTTATATTCGCTATTTCATCTTAATTTGTCTACATGTTGAAATGTACAGGGGACTGCAGAAATATGTGTCCGTTTCTGAATTGTCACGAGCAGTTCACAAAAAAAACCGTTAAGGTTGTGAAGTGAAATAACAGTGACCCTGCCTAACTACCCTAAGGTCGCACATGTTCAATGGTTTCGGTTTTATCATTGCGGTTAATACACGTAGACTTCTGAATTAATCCTTAATATCCACTTAACTACTACTAAATCTGAACATTGGCATTCCTACATAGTCCTTTACATAAGTGTACCAGATACTTAAAATATCAATAACATCTAATAATATCGGATACACTTACGTACGGTATACGTAAAACGCAAAGTTTACTCAACGCTCGTTGGATGATGCCTTTGGACGTTGCAATGTACACAACCCTGTAGACACCGTCAGTACTATGGTACCTATGTTTTATTGATCCGTTCAAGGATCCCTTACATCGGCGGAAGGTGCTCCTCCTTAATTTCAACCGTGTCTTCAACCTCGAAAATATAATTTTTTTTAAAGAGTACAAACGTTATTGACGTGAACTGTACCATCGTGATGAGCAGCTCACGAGGCACTCGCGTTGTTTGCGATTTCACTAGTCGCCTCTAACAAGTGGCTAGTGAAATTTGCTAACTGCGGACGCATGAATTTGTTACGGCGACTGTGTAGTGACGCGCGAGTTTCAGACGACACTCGTGATGTTACACGAACGAGCACATAATGGTATGAGTCTTCGATCACATTAAACTAAATGCGCAATCAATGCTTTCAAAACGTATGAACACTTAATTTGCCCGACCAGGGATATGAACCAAGGACCTCCGGATGTCAAACCAAGCGCTTGACCACTCGGCCAACGATTCCTTTTTTTTAATCTTTATAAAAACCGGCCAAGTGCGAGTCGGACTCGCCCATGAAGGGTTCCATAGCAGCAAGTAACATCATAATAAAAGTTCTTGTAGTTCGTTGTAACTTTTAACGATGTAAAATTTTTTCAGTGTTTAAAATTTTATTTAAGTATATTTAAGCGTTAATAAAACGCTAAAATATTAAATATTAATTATAACGATGTTTTAATAATAGTGTATTTTTTAAATTAATTAATTTATGACGTTTTAAAAAAAACTACTTTCTAGCTCTCGTTCAAACCAATTTTCGGAGGAAGTTTGCATGGTAATGTACATCAAATATTTTTTTTAGTTTTATCATTCTCTTATTTTAGAAGTTACAGGCGGGGGCACACACACATTTTACCACTTTGGAAGTGTCTCTCTCGCAAACTATTTAGTTTAGAAAAAAAATATATTACAAACCAATAACAATATAATTTTTGAAGATCTATCCAAAGATACCCCCGACGTATGGGTTTGATGAAAATTTTTTTTTGAGTTTCAGTTCTATAAGTATACCCCCAAACTTTATTGTTTATTTTTTTATTTTTGTGTGAAAATCTTAATGCGGTTCACAGAATACATCTACTTACCAAGTTTCAACAGTATGGTTCTTATAGGTTCGGTAAAGTGGCTGTGACATACGGACGGACAGACAGACAGACATGACGAATCCATAAGGGTTCTGTTGTTTGCCATTTGGCTACGGAACCCTAATAAAAATCAGTTGCCACTAATTTATGTTCGCGCATCACTTAAGAACGGTTGCACCTATCTGGCAAATTGTTTCTAATTTTCAGTAAAAGGTTTTTCGCTAATTCTTTTTTGTTGTGTTTGTTATTGTCAGGAGAAGATTGTTATGAAAAAAAAAAATAGAAATATTTTTTTTATTTATTATAACAATTCGAGTTCAATATTCATAATTAAGACAGGACAACGTCTGTCGGGTCAGCTAGTTTTTAATATTTATTCAAATTTTAGTTAAATACCGACTTCATAACCGCACTGGGCGCGGTCGGATACCAGGGCAGCAGAAAGTATCAGCCGTAAAAAGAGGTTTTACCCGAATTGGGATTACTGCTTTCGACGCGTGCGCACCACAGACTCCGCCACATAAACACTCAGAGGGACTCATTTAATTACGATTGGTCGTTATGGCGTAACTCTCCAGCGGTGTGATTGCAACTTCACTTTCTATAAAGATTCCTGAACTTGGCTTTTTTTAAATATTAACATTTATACTCACGTAACCTGAACAACGACAGGGCCTGCAAAAGGCATGTAAAATTAAGTTTTAGCGCCTCGGGTGGTCAAATTAGATTTTTCGATTTTAGGATTCCAACCAGGGCCCTGATTCCATATCGCAATCTATAGATTCCACACATAAACCTTACCGCGCACAAACGTCAAACGCATACGTTTTTGGGAAGATATCGTAACTTTTTAGGGAATTAAGGTGGTTTTGAAACAAGGAATCGTTACAAAATAAGGGCCCAGAAGGTTTGTATGGCAGTCATACAAATTCTCGTTATCTAATATTACGTCCGATTCAAACAAATCGAGGAGTTCCATTAAACATGCCGTGTGTTTAAGCGTATTTACAAAAAAGAAAGCAATGTTACTGTGGCGTTATTATCCACATTTAGATGATTATTGGGTCCGTATCAATGTAAGATGCATTCATAAGTACGAGTTTCACATTGCTAGGAGATTGTAGCGGTACAATACAGACAGACTCCAATAATCGGTTAGATGTGATTGGCGACTAACGGGCCGACTGCCTCGGGCGATTGTCTTCGGATTGCGGTTGAAGCATTAAGGTATTCTAACTTGAGATGACATTGCGAAACAATTTTTTGCGCACTGCTTTGCAACCGCAAGGTCCACTGTCGCTTGGATCACTTGGACTTTCTTAGAGTCATAGGTTTACGCTTACTCTCACACCAATTATCTAGGCCAAGATAAGCTTCTATTGAAACTCGTTAATATGGTTAAACTAGATAACGGATAAATATACATAAACATAGAAAAACACTTCAGGGAAACAGTTCTCTATATTGACCCAGGAATTGAACCCGGGTCCTCAAAGATGGCGCTACGCCAGACCGCAGCGGCTCTGGTAACTATTTGACCACGGAGGTCGTCAATAGGTCCCGTGTTCGATTTCCAGCGGGGCTACATCTTTGTGTTTTTGGTTTGGTGGTAGGGCTTGTTAAGTTCGCCTGGCCATCATCTTTTCCCGCCTTCAGCCTTATCGTCACTTACCAACGGGTAACAAAAAAACCCTTCCAATCACTTAGGCGTTTGCAGTTCATGAGCCACAAATCAGTGCTCAACGACGACGTCTCTAGTTATAATACCGCAATGGGGGAAGTATGAATTTGTATCGTTGGTCGGGCCCGGCGACTTCTCCGGAATCGCAGACAACATTAGGAAATGCGGTATATAACGTTAATCTATCGTTACATTTTTCAAAAAAAATTCTTCATTCATGTCTTGTCCTGACATTTACAAACACAACATTAAAGAATTAGCCAAATAAGTGCAGCCGTTCTAAAGTGAAGCGAGAACATAGTACATTCGTGACGTGTAGTTTTTTCATAAATCTATCTCTGTCTTTTATCTCTGAGAAAAGGTTGGTAAACCAAAGTATCACATGACCGCTCCCGTCACGTCTGTCGCAGGCACGTCGCAGGTATATCGAGTGACAGAATGCAACAGCGAGAGTTGTGATTATGTAAAGCAACAGGTCCGACCGGGATAGAAGTGGGTCGGCGAGCTTTCAATCGCGGTCCTTAGCCCCGCGTCGGCACTGCCTACCGCAGCCGGAAACAACCTTTATTGTCAACACTACGAAAGTTTCTTTTCCACTGCCTACCACAAATATGGCATTCGTTGCAAAATTATTGATACCCAATGAATTGGCCAATAAAATTTGTAACTGGTTTTGTGAAAAACAGTGCATAACTTTGTGCACCGCTTTATTTAACGCCGCATTGAGAAGTCAACGGAAAGGTTATTGCGCAAATAACGAAACAATCGACGTCCAATAAGTCGTATAGTGCGTACTGGCTATAGTTAGTATCTGTTTATGATAACTTTCCACTTTTAGATATTTAGTTTATAGTCCTTGCGCATTCATGTTAGTACAAGATTTCCACCGAAGGATTTAAAACCCGACAACAAATGATTTAACTAAGCTTTTGTCGTTACTAAATATTTTTATTGAATGTTTTTAAGAGTTAAGGGGGGTCCTCGCGGGTGTTGCGCGGTGCGGGATCTGCGGTAATTCGTAAGCGCCATCCAAAAAACTACTTAAAAATGTTTATGTAGTTTTATGGGAAATCCAAAACAGTCACGAAATCGAAAAGATAAATACTTATGTGTTTATAATTTTATGGGAATTATTATTGTAAAACACGGTCGTAATGTGCATTTATTTGAAATGTTAGAGGTAACTTCAGGATTTTTTTCTATCGAGCAAAATGTTTCCAATCGTGTTTTGGAAACAGTCCTTCCTTTTTTATTGAAATTTTGCATTCACAATGCTATATAGATATGGGATAAAATGTTTACTAGAAAAAAAATCAACCAGTCTCAGGAAAGTTCGAATGGGATTCGAACCCATGACCTTTGGATTGCCGGTCCACTGCTCTAACCGCTAAGCTACCGAGACCCCAGAAGACACATTGAATTCTTTCTAGTAGTTGATTTACGCTACAAGCCAGCGGTATTACGTCACTGTGAAGGTTTTTACTTACCCCCACAGTCGAAAGAAATACTATTGTAAGTATTTAACAATCGATAAAGACGTAATTGCTTATAAATATCTTTTTATTGAAATTTTGCATTAACAATGATATATAGATATAGGATAAAATGTTTACTAGGAAAAAAAATCAACCAGTCTCAGGAAAGTTCGAATGCGATTCGAACCCATGACCTTTGGATTGCCGGTCCACTGCTCTAACCGCTAAGCTACCGAGACCCCAGAAGACACCTTGAATTCTTTCTAGTAGTAGATTTACGCTGCAAGCCAGCGGTATTAGGTCACTGTGAAGGATTTTACCTACCCTCACAGTCGAAAGAAATACTATTGCAAGTATTTAACAATCGATAATTTAGAATAACTCGAATGGGATTCAAACTCTTCTAAACATTTTATCCAACAGCCCTCCCATCACACATACGTTATGTAATACATATTGGAAATTTCAGTGCGAAATATCTAAAATATTTTGAATGACATCTAATAGAAAACAGCCAATTTTTACGTTTTCACCACCTAACCCCCCCTTGAAATATCACATTTTTCTTTTTTCAATTTTAACGTAAACGAGGTGCTTTAGCAAACTATCCAAAATCTTTTGTCATCTTTAATGTATGTATGATGTTGACTTTACTGGTTGTAACTAGAGTCACTTAAAATGTGCCTTGAGGTAACATATAAAACGGGGGCGGTTGTTGCAAACGGGCACGGACATTTCAAATCTTCCCAGCAAGTGGTTTCCATCACCGCCAGCGTTGACCCTCAGAACGGCTTCACGGTAAAAAGTCTTAACAAACATGATTGGCTAAGCCTTTTCCTGCATTAAGGAAACGTCTCGCTCATGTCGATCGTCTCCCGTCTAATCAACGTATCCGTGGCCATATCAGCCTAGGACCTGTTCCGCACCCACTTGACACTTTCCCCGACTCCCACGGCGCTCGACACCAGATCAGGACATATCAGGTAGTGCTCTTAATTGCTAAAGGGCCATGACACTGGAAAATAGCAAGAAACCTAAGCGGTTTCTTGCTAGTAGGTAGTTTTTGACGTAGCCATGAACTTACCTGCCATGAACACAATATGCGCATTGGAAAACCAGAGATTGTGATCAGTGTCGCCTGATTCTAATTTACTTATAACCAATTATAATAATTATTGAGAATTACTTTCAGAAACCCGCGTCAGAAAATAAATCACAATTAGGGCTACTGCCTTGGAAAGCACAGAGTTATGTTGTTATACTATACTAATTACTTGTACGAGTTGGATAAGCTAATTACTTGACCCTTGTTGCTTATATGTATGTACCATGAATATGTTTATCGCAAAATGTATCGCAATACGATTATAAAGGTAGAACATAAAGTAAAGAAATACCAGCAGTGCAATAATTACGTAATACAGTTGAAACTGGTTTGCCCGCAGTGGTGGATCCTGCGATTCCTAAAACTATTAAATCGCCGGCAGATGTCTAAGGGAACCAGTTCTAGATAGCTAGAGCTCATGTGTGATACCTATCGTCTAGTCTAATGTTTGCTGCTTAGGTTACGTAATATGAACGTAAAATTGAAGCTATTCGTTGGTAAGCGCGTCCCTTGAGAATGTCTGAACGGATTGGCAAAAATTTTGCATTTAGACAGCTACTAGACTAGAGCATAATATGATAATTTTGTCTTGGTGGCAGAGTACCTGTAAGATACTGTAGTCCTCGGGAATAAAGTAGCGGGCAAAAGTCTTATATTTTTTAATGTAAATAATTTAAAAAATATATGTTTATCAAATTAAACGCAAATGAATTTAGTAAAAGCGTTACATTTCTTTGTATTCTACTTTACAAAAAAAAAAAAACCTAAAAAACAATCAACAATGAAAGCCAATCTTGCAATCGAAGATAATGTCTGTAAATGCCATTATTCTACAAAGAGAATTGTTTGCTATTTTATATTTGCCTATTACAGTGGGACTATACGGGCTAAAAATTATAACACTATCACTCACTAGCCGTGCCTCTGCAGGGTTCTCATTCATCATCAACTTATTGTTTTTATTCATTCATTCATGACACACGGCCTTTCAACTGCGCCGCGCACTGATCAGTGCCAATGAATAGAAACGTACACAGTGTGTGTGTGTTAGTGTTAATAAATAAAAAATATGTTTACGCAGCTTGACGTCACACCGCCACCATCAACCACGATCACAACCTTGACTATTGTGGTCCGAGGGCGCCATTACCAGCCGCCTGGCCGGAACAGCCCCATCACGGTGACAGCGGCCATTGTACCGCCATTACCAGCGCGGAAATGTAAAGTGATGCGAGTAATCGTTAAATAATATACTTATACCTCATCATAGGCCTCCTACATCTATCAAAGATGATTCAAACAACGTCCAGTTGTTAGGTTCGGCATTTTTTTAAGTGATACTTGTACCTTATACCTACATCTGCTGGAAAAACAACTCATCATCATCATCATCATCAGCCTATAAACGTCCCACTGCTGGGCACAAGCCTCCCACGTGGACATTAGCACGTGGGGATATTGGGCCATAACCCACCACGCTGGCCCAATGCGGGTTGGTGGGTTTTAACGACTGTCATCTTACGACAACAACCGGGACCAACGGCTTAACGTGCCTTCCGAAAAACAACTACTTAAATATAATAAAGTAAAGTATCCCCTCTCTTCCCTTGGGTGTTGTAAAAGGCGACTAACGGACTAAAAACTGCACATACATCCAACAGCATAGAGCGGCGATGGGCTCACCACCGGTCACGCTGAGCACATGTGCAGTTGCTATTTGGTGAAAAGTGGACTATGGTGGAGAACTGCTTTTGCTGTCCTCATTGCCTAGTCTCTGTCTAACCTTTCGAGAATAAAAGTCGTGGGGAAGAGAGGGGGTGTAGTATTATTTCACTGTTACGCAACACGGTTAAATCCGTTGTATGTTTGGTTATAATGTCTTCTGGTTTTTGTTCATCCATCACTGAAAAGTCTAAAACTTTAAGACATCGTTAGTAACACACATTTCCTTAACATTATTTTGTCTTCAAACTCGTGTACAGAGAGACAATTTTAATAATTTGGCGTGTGTATACGTATAGAGTTAATTTTCAGACGTGGAAACGATTCGCTCGGCGTCGTCCAAACAATACAGCAATTAATGTAGAGTAAGGTAATGACATATTTTGCGAATCATCAATAATTATTTATGAAGGTTCAACATATGGAAAAAATCTTAATATAAGATTGGATTATAATATGAGCAATCATACTGACCAAATGTAGGATTAATGTCAAAGGAATGGTAAATGGTTTGATAGCTTTTTTTATAAGCAAACTTAACCGACCAGTAAGATTACTAATGTGGATGTAAAACATAATGATATCATGTAAGTATACGTATTTATGATTTTTAAAGTTTACGCGAAGACTACACCTTGGAATTAGACACTATCAACGAATCCTCTAATTGTATACGTATTATTTGCTACCCACGTTTCGAATACTTGTTTGGGTCCGTGGTCACATAAAAATGTTTCTGTATTTCGATATCAATTTTATGAATACTCTGTGTCATTCAATAGAGTGGTATGACATGTCTTTTTGCTGTATTGGAAATAGCCTACTTGACATTATTAGATTCGCCTCGTGATATTATTGGCAAGGTTAAAGCCGACATATCCAAACATTAGCAGAATGTATTCTAAAACGCGTGGCATAAAAATTGTCAGGTGTCATGTTAACAAAACAAGAGGTACAAAAACGCTCGCAGCGTTGTACATACATACATACATTTGCTATCCACCATTTCAATGTTAGGTATATTTTGAATAACCAGTAAAGAGTTTGATATTAATAAAAATATAAAAATACCTTTTAGCCGGATGTAAAAACCAGTAGGTACTGCAAATTTGAGATGCATTTGCATGCAAAATAGGCATTCCTATTTATTTATTTTGCAATAATGAAAGCTAACTTATGCATCATTTTCTAAGGGAACTCTTTACTAATAACGGGCTATTCCTTATGTTCCACATTTGGTTAAAAGGTATTTTTTTGGTTAAAACACTTATTTCTTGTTTTGAAAAATAGTCTAAAACAAAGTATATAAATGAGTAGCATAATGTTTTATTATTATCCGATACATAACTCTGTCCATATTAGGTAGGTAACTATTTATTTATCAAAACTTACAAATTATTATCATTAAAATCAAACATAAACACAAGAAACTAACTTACCAATGATGTACAGCTTATAGAAGAAACCGCTTCAATCCGAACGATTACACTGCACAATATATCAGCTCCAGCGAACAGTACCACACCACACTTAGTCAATCAGTTCAAACACAACTAGAGAGGGCAGTGGAAATATCGATTAAGTCGATTGACTGAGATTTTCCATTTCAACTTATAGTCCGTGACGAACGTCTTCGTAATCTGAAACAAAAAAAACAGTTTTGAGGAATATCATTAAAACAAGTACTGATAAGGATGGTAAGGTAAGATTGGTTTGCATATTTTTTGTAATTTTCAAGTAAGTTAAAGTAAGATAATGGAGATATTGTCGTTATAAGGAGTATCAAGGTTTGATTGCAAGTGAATGTTTGAAAGTCACACATTCTTAAAGCGTCCTATAAGTGTTGATGGATGGAACGGAGGCTTTTTTGCAACGACTGTTTGGTTTATCTAAAAGAGTACAGCTCGCTTGACCGATTCTTTAAGCAGGCACAACGTGTAGGCGGAGGTAGTAGGTACCCAATCGTAGGTAAGTACATAAACAAAATTAATTTGGTGGACAAACCTGTTCTGAAATGACGTTGTTCCGTGACCGGTGCTATAATAAGAGGCGAGACGTTATTAACGTCACATTAGTAAGTTAATTAATAATTAAAACCTTTTTGTATTCGATGTTTGAAATAAGCTGATTATGGAGTGTGTGATGCCTTACCACAGCTTTGGGCTATATATAATATAATACATAGTCTAAATACTAATGAAATACTGAATGGTGTTAATAATTATAAACGTGAATATACCGCGATTGTGCATGCGCAAGACACCCAATGGTAGAGATGGCTTAGTAGATTCTTTTAATGAACCGCCCCACCACACAGCTCTATAGAATAATAGTCTAATTATTACAAAGTATACAATGAGAATAATTACAAAATAGAATATTAATAAAATACTGAATGGTGTAAATAATTATACATGTGAATATATCGCGATTGTGCTGCGGTAACGGCATTGCAATAGCTTGTTCGGCAAAAACGCAAAACTGCGGTATGCGCTGAGCAGAGCCCTTTGTATCAATCAAGCATTGGTTTCTTTGGCCGTTTCTGAGTAGCTTGAGTTCTCATAATTGATTAAGTATCAGTAATTGCTTAATGATTATATACTAGACATTCGCGTTCCTATAACGTTCCTCTAAAGGTAGTTTAATGAATGTAAAATTGGATTTAATGCAAAGTCCTTAGTAAAAGTATCCATTTATTTTATTTATTTAATAAGTCATACATAACAGGTTGCAATCACACAGAATCTATGCATTGTAGAAAAAATCTAGTCTGAAACTCAGTAAGTAGGCATGTATAAGTAGGTATGATACTCGTAATGTTTGATTATTTGCGTTAAAAACGTTTAAATAAACTCAAAGATAACGAAACGTTGAAAAAATGTCTACCTCAGGCGGGAATCGAACCCGTGACACGGACATTAGACACGGTTTGTCTATCTACACACACAGCCGATGCTACTTGACTAAAACGTCGGATACTTAAAAATATTTGCCTAGATATCTATAATTCCGATAAGCATTCTATTCATTGCTCGAATTTTTATGAGCAGACATGGAAAAAACAAGTTTTTTTTTAAATAATTTTGTACGAAAGAGTTTAATAAAAATAAAAACAATAATTGTGCACCTAGGCAGCCAGCATTTAAAGTGCAGATTCAAACTCTCACATAATCTCGAACGAGGACTGCTACTCGATACAATTTTAGCGATTCGCTTGTGCAACTCGACCTCGACTCGTGACGGGAATCGCTCGTGATCGGCTGGTTATCACCGATCGACTGGTCCGCCAATACCACCGGTTGTGCTCACTTTACGCTTATAGCATTTAACTACAGTCAACATTGGTTTATGATGATCTCGCGAAGAAGCGCAATGCTAATAGTATGTTTGATGTTTTTGTGAATTTAGCAGCTACCTTATCGCAGGTTGTGTGTCAAACGTGTCTCAAACGTACCGGACATTGTAGTCTAAGATCCGAGTATAAAACGACCTTCACCGGGCCGGTTAATGGATGAAAAGTATTTTATATCAAATTTAATATGTTAAAAAATATATCGCGAGTGGGTAGGCTGAGAATTTCAGTCCAGTACCTGTAATGATTATTTAATCTTTATATAAACATAAATTTTATTTATTTAACCAGACGGTTTCAAATTACTAATATTTGACTTACCTGTTTACACCTGCCTACCAGCCTACCCAATGTTATGACGGGAAAAAAATAGTCAACCTAACGTTTGCATATATTCTATAGGCTTTATACTTTCGATTGGTACCTATGTAATTTATCTATTTTCCAAACCAGTGCAATGTTTAAAAAATATTTTTTTTAAAATATTTCATTAATCATATTGGGCTGAAATTTTTCAGCCAACCCACTCGCAATATATTTTTTAACATATTAGATATAAAATACTTTTTATCCATTAACCGGCCATTGGTGTAATATTTAGTAATTCTATTATTTTAAAGTGGCCATTCGCTCAGCCAGATATTCGGAGGTCTTGGGTTTGACTCCCAGGTCACGCAAAGTGTGTTTCGGATTTTTTGATGCATACCTTTTGTCTGTGATGAACTGATGACTGCATGTTGGGCGATTATGCCAATACTTATCAGTTGTAGAGATAAATAAATAAATAATAATAAATAAATAAATTTGTTTACGTTCACACCAATTATTTAGCCTAAGATAAGCTTCTTTTTGAAACTCGTTAATATGGTAAGATAACGGATAAACATACATAAAAATAGAAAAACACCCAGACCCTAAATCAATTTAGAAAAATAGTTTTCACCAAATTGACCCGACCGGGAATTGAACCCGGGACCTCAGAGATAGCCAGACCTGACCTGGCGTGCTAACCACTTGACCACGGAGGTGACTTGTATACAATGATTGTGAACTTTGCCCAGCAGGTGGACATTTTTGTACTATACTGGGCGTCCCACGGCTATGCCACATGGAGGGCAAGGATGTTAAATTTACAATATTTGAGTACCGATAATATTGTACCTTAAACATTGTAAATTCAACATTTTATTGAAAGAAGACATCCCATACATTAATCATTCTATTCTTTAAGAGTTCGTGCCAATTCCTCTCTCCCTCAGCCCTCTGTTCTGGATGAATGCCGTACTTCCATCCCCAGGACAGGTACTATGGTACACTTTACTCGAATAGCTGTTATCTCCAGTGTTAAGTGGCTAAACTTCTCTCTCTTTCATCCCTGATTGCTACTAAGCTTTTAGTGTGGAAAGGGGGGGAGGGGGTATCCATAAGGCGGATTGACTAGGCAAAAAAACAAAAAGCCTCTCTATTCACGTTGCTGTTGAGAGGCTCATCCCCCTATCTCTCTCCTTCCGCTGCCTTCTTAACTCCTACTCCTTCCTTATAGAACCTACTCCCTCCTCAAGAACCCGATCGGGTCAATTTAGAGAAAACTGTTTTTTTGTATTGATTTCGGGTCTGGGTGTTTTTGTATGTTTAAGTATATGGATTTATCCGTTATCTAGTTTAACCATTTTAACGAGTTTCGATGCTTACCTTGTGCAAGAACATTGGTGTGAACGTAAAAAAAAAATATCAATCATCAAATCACCTTCGTTTGGTTTTGCGGGTGTCCATAGGTGGCGGTGGGTATTTTCCATCAGATAAATCGTTATTTTTGGCACCATTTAAATTTATAAACTTAAATGTGAACGATAACAACCGCCATTCGTCGGATGACTGTGTCGCAGCCCCTTAAGCTCGTCTGCCTCTTTTTCAAATACCAAAAAGTCTGTACGCCAGTCGTATGATAACCAGTTCTGCGGTGGTTGAGTTGAGGATGCTCTTCTCATATCTCTGTACCTTCATGTGAGATGCCAACCCAATCGTTTTCAAGTCATAATGAAACATATGGAAAAAAGTTAAGAATTACATTATGTACCATACATACCTAACCTAACGTGAACGGCGACTAACGGCATCTATCGCAGGTTTTTCCTATGTCCATGTCCATAGTGCATAGAAATCAAGTTAATTAATGATACACCCCTCAAACCCCAAGCGGTCGCATGAGACCGCACCTACAAAAACACACTTGACTTTGTACCGTGTTTTCATAGACTTACAGACTACTTTAGTATGAACAAGTTTGGTTATTTCGGTTCTGTGGTTCATCTTATGTATTGTTATCGCACAATATAGCATAGTCTATGCTCTATTCTGTCAAATTTGACGTTGACAGTTACTGTCAAAAAATTGTCAAAAAAATCCAAGAGTGAGTGGTTAAATTGATAAAACTAATGGAATTTTCCTATGCCACGTGAACGTTTCTGTTTTAATTAGTTGAAGCTTTGATAGTAATACGCGCACTGATAAATGCTAGGTAACTAGTTTATGCCTAACAAATGAGCTAGATTATTTATTGAAATAAAATTAAAAAAAATCGTATTATAACATCAACAAATTAACAAATTCTTCGATTGTGTGAAGAATTGATCTAAGTAGCTGATTTTTTAGGAAATATAAAATAACTTAGTGTTTTGGAAAGTACGGTAAGACTCAGAAGTAGCTTTAGTACCATGTCGGCCTAAGTCATTTGGAACATCCGCGCTCCAAACCAAAGTAGTTGGTAACTAGCCTAAGCTTTAAGCTTCTCCGAGGCCGACTGTACATAAACACCCGAAATTAATAACATACCGTATCTATAGATTGTTTAGCATTCTAAATTCAAATTTTTACTTAAGCTCGATACAAATTATGTCAATTTTCTCACTCTAGTAGACAATAAAATCTAAAGGCTCCCAGCTGTTATCGTAATATCATAAATCGCGTAGAGCCAACACGGTGGGCTATGTCGCGATCACGACATAACACACACAAGCACACGGGGAGATCGGAATCTATCCTTGTGCTTGTTCTCCAAGAGGAATAAGCTTAGCCTAGCTGATGGAAGTTCATAGGATATCGTTCAATGAAATACATTTTTTTTAAATTGGTTGCCTAATAGTAAATAATCAAGGAACACTACATTACGTGCATTGCCAGCATTTAGCTCGTGTGCTAGATCGGAGAATCCGCCGATGTGGGCTATCTTGGCCAACGCGTTAAGAAATCTGCTGTATGCACACTTTAATCTTAGGTCACAAGCCTTAGGTAAGTGTTAGATAATATTGACACAAATTGACATTGTATAATTCAATGTTGATAGAATGTGAAATCTACCATTTTTTTGGTGGCTGCACACTAAACTCATATTTGCGTGTCGACTTTAAATTAACCGTGTCGCGTAGATGAAAGAATACTACCACCCCCTCTCTTCCATTTGGTGTCGTAAAAGGCGACTAACGGACAATAGACTACACATACATCCAACAGCATAGAGCGGCGATGGACTCGCCAACTGTTACGCTGAGCATAGGTGCAGTCGTTATTTGGTGAAAAGTGGACTATGGTAGAGGACTGCATTTGCTGTACTCATTGCCTAGTTTCTGACTAACCCTTCGGGGATAATAGTCGTGATTAAATGTTTGTACTTTAGCTTGAGAGAAAAGGATTAAAGTTTTGATTTTTGGAAGAGGATAACGAGCTTGCAATCATTCTATTTTCAAGGCCCTATGATTGAAGTCAAGTATTAATTATTTTTAATTGCACTTCACATAGGTTGAATAAAACATTGAATTTTATCTGACTAATGACGTAAATAGGAAGTATTTTATATATTCGCCAAGTAAGTGTTTCATAAGTGTAAAAATATTTCGAGATGCTAGAGGGGGAAGCCACCTAAAGTAGCCGTCCCAGAGAGTGACTCTATCTCTTGACGACCTTCGTGATCAAGTGCTTTTTTTAAACTAGGAAAAACTCATTTAGGCTCAAAAAATTGGCTTTTTTACCTATGAAAAGGTAATTTCTTTCTTTCTCTAAATTCTTTAGAGGCTTCATTCGAACTTGCGATTGGAATAAAATTGGTTTATTTAACAGTGCAATGTTAAAAATGAATCATTTTTTTTTATAATGGCCTGTAATTTTGTGGTCAACCTCGCGCTATGTATCGATATAAATACTTTTAATCCATCAAACAGATCGGTGGAGGTCATATCTCATTCGGATCATAGACTAAAATGTCACAGCAGCGCACAGTGGTCGTCCTCGACGCACAGTTGACCCCTCGGACCAAATATTACTATTTGGTCCGAGGTTGACCCACTGCCAGCCGTTGATTACCCAAAACCTTTATGTAATGGCGGGGCGTAACGTAGAAATTGTTTGTTCGACCGCTTATCCGGTTTCTTGGCATAAAAATCGTGAGTGCATGTGACATCGACGTGGCACGATCACGTGAAAGCTTTTTCTTTCGAAGGGATAGCGCTTCATCTCACCTGCCCTTTAGACTAGTGGCAAACGCTTCATATCGATTCGTTAGCGTTTCTCAATTGGTAGGTACGTGGTACACAAATTAACAAATACTTGGCAAAAGTAAGGTAAAGTACAGACTGAAATATTGAATGCTGTATCGCTGCAGGATAAAGGCCACCTTCATTGTGAAATCAAGTCATTGCTACAATTTATAGGTAGACTAGCGGCCGCTCGCGGTTTCACCCGCGTGGTTCCCGTTTTCGTGGCAATATCGGGATAAAAAGTATCCTATGTGTTAATCCAGGTAATAAACTATCTGTATGCCGAATTTCATACAAACTTTCGCGTTTATAATATTAGTAGGATATTGGCTCAATCGCCACTCTTGCCAAATGCGCGTTAGCGATCACCGAAACTAAAAATCTAAACTCACACTTTGCCCGAAATTGTAACCCGGGAATTCCGGATATCGATTCGAGCAGTAGGTCTCTCGGCCATCGAGGCGGAAAATCTTGACAAATGCTTAGGTACTCTATTCTGTCTTTACCACTGAATAATTACGCAAATTAGTATGCATATAATCACGACTATTATCCCTGAAGGGTTAGTCAGAGACTCGGCAATGAGGACCGCAAAAGTAGTCCTCTGCCATAGTTCACTTTCACTTTTCACCAAATAGCGACTGCATATGTGCTCAGCGTGACAGGTGGTGAGGGCATAGCCGCTCTAAGCCGTAGTCGCCTTTTACGACACCCAAGGGAATGGAAAAGGGAATTTGGAGAGGAGGGGGGGGGGGGGGGGGGGGTAGTGGTATTCTTTCACCGCTACGCGACACAATTACGCAAATAATTAGCTCTATAAAGTTTTAAAATTTATCAGTTTAAAGTTCACTAAATGACGTATCGTTGATGCCACTTATCTGGCTCTCTGATCAGTCAGTGATGATGAGGCTAAATATAGAAATGTAAATATCTGTGTTCTATTTAAAAGTAATGGTATTTTTACTGAATTTCTTACACAATTTTTTATCCATTATACTTACGTAATTTTTATTTAAAAAAATAACAAGCGATTGTCGCCGTAGATATGTGGCATAATTTTATTGATATATCGCAAAATGGTATAAGTCACTATAGTTTATTTAACAATAGCTTACTGTTAGTACATAAATGTACAGAGTTTATAATACCTGTCTATTTAGGAATATATTTAATATTTTTATTACTACCGGCACATATCGCTACCGGCAACTCGGTGTGTAACTCATAGAAGTTTCTTCACTTTTGCGTTTGAGTGTGTGAATAGAATTGTTATTTTTCGGAGTGTACAAGTACAAATGTCCCATATTCTATGACAAAATAAATGTGCAATAATGCGAGTGTAGTTCAAATAACTTTTGACGACGAAACAAATGCCACATATTCTCTAACAATCCATATGTTACTATCAAAATGTTTTGAATCTCTACTGAAAACTGAAGCAATGTTTGCACTTTTGTTTTACTTTTAAAATAAAATAAATAAACTTCTCTTAAAAATACAGCGTGACGAGTTCCACGTCCTTACGAAAACCTATCATCCGTGCTAATTTTTTTTATTCAAGCTTATTTTACATTTGGAAAACCATCTTGTTATCTAAATTATTTTTTTTAAATACTGTATGAAGTACCTTCTATCTATCTATCTAATCCGCCGGTTACGCCCACTGCTGGGTAAAGGCCTCTCCTTTTTTTACATTTTCACTTTTTTGTTCCACTCCATGCGATCCTGCGCTAGCCGTATTGAAGTACCTTAGTTTGTTGAAAATCTGTCTAAACGTGGGAATGTTAAAATCATCCAATTCCTCACAATAAATGTAAAATGTGTTTGTATTATTTTTGTCTTTCCTGGAGGTCTGTCATATGTATAATGAGATTCTTTAGCGCCAGTACCTGGATAGAATGTGAGAAACAAGTGACAAAAGGAACATTCTAAAGACAAACCTCTGCCCGCCATAAAAGCTTGGTGTTCATGTGTGGGCGGCCACATAATAGCATTGGCAGGCTTTCCAATTGTCAATGTACAGACGCCAGCATCAGCCGATCAACCTACCACAAAATGTCAAATTTCTACAATCAATTTTGAACTTTAAGGTTTTAGGTATAAGATGCAACATTGATTAAAGAAATTTGTCAGTTTTGATAGGTTGCTCGCTGGCGTGTGTACAAGGAAAAAGTCTTGACTTAACTTAAATAAAACATAACAAAATATATGCACTATTTTATCAAAACCTTAATTGGACCTGGCTAAAAATTTTTGTATGTTAGTAAAAATAGCTGAACAGTGATTCCTGTAACAATTAATCATGCATTTTGTTAGTTTAAAGTTGTAACAATGACAAAGTTCACATACACATTGGCATATTGTTTTCTAAAGTTAATGAGAGCATTGCTCATTAAATTGAAATAATATTTATATACGTATTATTACTATTTACGTATTATTATTTACTAAGAAGGGTGTGTGGTCGCAGTCCCCACATGGACAACAGAACATGATTCCCCACATGGACAACAGAACATAATTCCTCACATGGACAACAAAACATGATTCCGACATGGACAACAGAACATAATTCCCCACATGGACAACAGAAAATGATTCCCCACATGGACACCAGAACATAATTCCCCACATGGACAACAGAACATGATTCCCCAAATGGACAACAAAACATGATACCCCACATGGACAACAGAACATAATTCCCCACATGGACAACTGAACATGATTCTCCACATGGACAACAGAACATCGGCCAAACTTTTTGTTACGAAGGGCATGCGATCCAGTTAAATTATTTGACATAGAGCCATAATAACTAAGGACGACATCGCACCAATTATGTCCATAGTGTTATGATTGTCAATAAGCTAAAAATATAATTATGCTTGTTTGCCGAAACATATGAAAAAAAAATGTTGCTGTAAGCGAAAATTGGCCTCGACGTATCACAATGATACTACCAAATAAGTACCGTCATTAACACCTAACTATGAAAAACGTCAATATTAAAGTGGTAAACGACTTATTTGGCCTACCTAACGAGGTTTCACTAGACAAGGTAGATTATTTGAAAACCCGCTTATAAATAGATATTTTTTATGTTAAGTTAAGTTTAGAAAGTAACCTACCGTAAAAATCGAGAGACTTTTCAAATGTATTTGTTCGCACATTCAGCATAAATCTTTATAAGACTTAATACCTAGATTACAAGAATAAGAGACGACATAGTAAATCTAGATTAGAGTAGTAAAATTTCATTGATATTTAGAAGAATCGGTTTTTTTTATGTAAAAAAACCATAATGAACTAAGTTTTATTATTAACTAGCAGAGCGCCCGCGTCTTCGTTCGCGTCAACATGAAACATAATATCTGGTAATGTTTTCGCATAATTACACATTTTTATATTATAATTTGCACTGACATCCACATTTCCCGGATTTTTTTAAACAATTCATCTCATACCAACCCTGCCATTTAGTCAGTTAAATGAAGCTCCGTCATACATGCGGCAATCCATATCATATTTTATACGAGATTATGTACATAACACTAATATCGTTGTGTATAGTTTTACAAACACTATCATGCGCGAGAAATTAATGTTGTGAACGTTACTTTTGTATTGAAGTGCCAAAACTTTATGCGGCTTCTTCTCAGTACAAGGTCTTCACCGTATGGTTTATAAAGTCATGGCTTTGATTTTGTCGTTCAAGAAACACTTTATTTATAATTCGTCATTATCAGTCCAGCTCTTGCCAGCTGGATAAGAGTGGCCGCTCCATGCTGTTAGATGTATGTGCGGTGTTTAGTACGTTAGTCGCCTTTAACGACGTCAAAAGCAAGAGATGGGGGCGGTGGTATAAATAAAAACTAAACTTTCCTACACTCACACCAATTATCTAGCCCAAGAGAAGCTTCGTTATGAAACTCGTTAAATGGTTACTAGACAACGGATAAACATACTTAAAATACTTAAATACATTACTTATTATACATCGAAAACACCCAGGCCCGAGACAATTTAGAAAAACAATACATTCTAAATTGACCCGACCGGGGATCGAACCCGGGACCTCAGAGATGGCGACACCATGAAAACCGGTGTACAGTCACGAGCAAAAATATGTAAACAATTGTAACTCTTAATGCAAGGGAATAAGAGTCAAAGTGTATACATATTGGTGCTCGTGACTGTACAAACCACTCGACCAAGAAGGTTCTGCTAGTATTCTATTAATGAGCTGCTACTAGTATCAGTTCATCATTATCAATCCAGCTCTTGCCTAAGCTCTTGGATAAGATTGGCCGCGGATCGTGCTCAGTGGCGTGATCTTGGAGAGGCCTTTGTCCAGCAGTGGACGAGTATAGGCCGATGATGATGATGACGATTATCAGTCTGTTAACGTCCCACTGCTGGGCACAGGCCTCCCTAGATAAGCATGGGGAGGTTGGGTCATAATCATGACCCACAATGCTGGTTCAATACGGGTCGGTGGGTTATTTTTACGTGTCGCGTAGGGGTGAAAGAATATTACCACCCCCTCGCTTCCCTTGGGGGTCGTAAAAGACGACTAACGGACTAACTGCATATACTACCAACAGCATTATAGCGGCGATGGGCTCACTACCTGTCACGCTGAGTACATGTGCAGCCGCTATTTAGTAAAAAGTGGAATATGGTAGGGGACTGCTTTTGCTGTCCTCATTGCCTAGTCTCTGACGAACCCTTCGGGGATAGTCGTGATTATATGTCTGTATTATAAAAGCATAATATCAAGGATAGGATTAAAATGTTGTTATTATTCACCAACTGTAACTAATTCGAAGTTTTGGTTGATAATGTAGCAATCGATATTCAAATTATTTGACTTGTATGTAACCCAAGCATCCAATGCACAGGTTTCTTCATTTATGCCGTGCAACGAAATCCATTTCAAAATGCTGCAGCGAATAAATAATTCATGAACTAGCTCTTGCATCACGGTGTATAACGAAATGTCCCTAATATTGTTGCTGATAGGTGTTAAGCAAAGATTACTGGTAATTAAAATTAATAGTAGGTATGTTATATATGAGTATGTTATTCAATAATTTCATGAGCAATTCGACTGTTTGCTGGGTAGAAAAAAGGGTGATGTTATGTTTGCGAGCGTTGTTCAGAGGACTTTGAACTGTGTTGTTGTTGTAATAAGTGTGGGGTTGTTGCGCGTGCGCCTATACGAAATGCAATGCGAAAGTAAGCGGCTCAGACCGGTCGGTCGAAGGCCGGCCAGCCGACGACGACGCTTTTGTCTAACGCCCGGCTCGAGCGCCGCACCGAGCCACCGGCCGAGCCACGAGAGGTAGCGTTGAATTCCGAGAATTCCGCACGCAAAGGCAAAGGTTGCGTTCACGTACGATATAATATAGATAACGTAAATTATCTACAGCTTTTGGTTTTATCAAGATGCGTCATCGTTGAGTCATTTTTAAAAGCGATTTTGGCTTTTTTTGAGTAAACTACTTTTTTTCTTAACTGTTTCTCACTGTTGAACGGTAGACAATACATAAGTAAGTACTTACATGCATACAATACTCCCGTTTCCTGGAGGGGTTCACAGAGACCACATCATCACAGCTATTCCCTTTGCTACGATCCTGACGCGGAAGACAATAGTAAACAACACATTTTAAACTATCTTCCAAACTGAAAACCTTAGTAAACAAGTGTAACAGGTAAGCCAATGTGTTTTTGCCGTCTTGAATTTTTAAGTATATTCATCACAATCAAAATGAAGAGTTTTATTTAGACATCTGTTAGTCACTGACATTTTTTTATGATGTCTCAAATACCTGCAATTGTATTGATATCACAATTTGCAGACGTCCTTGAACGGTTGTTTATTCAGCGGTTAGTAAAATTATACCTACTAATTAATATTTCTGATCGTATAATAAGTTGCTATTTACTTGCAAACAATGTGGTTGCCCGGAACCAGAAATTGAATGAGATTACATGAACATAATATATATTGTTTATAAAGTCAAAGAGTTTTTTTATTCAAACAAACTTTTATGAAAATACTTTGAATTGTCCAAAATTTTGTTGTCGCGTGATGTAAGTATGGTAAATCCATTACTTTGGTTAAATTGATAAGTATACTAGTATTGGAGGGCGTGATGTAAGTGGGTGAATATCAACATAAGCAGTTTTTTGTCAGTTTTGGTGGCGCTTTCCCTTTTTATGTTTCAACAAGAAATAATCTAATAATATTTAATGACTAGGCAAATAGTTTTTTTGCTTATATATTATCAACTGTTAATTTTATATTAATATCCGAAGTTTGAGGTTGCCACCAAAACTGAACTTTACCCACCTAATCTGAAATTACGCCACCGATACTTTTAATCTTGTCCACAAAAAATTAAAGGTCTTACATATTTGTTTGACAAAAATAAGTAATTAACATGAAATGTTGAAATATCTTAGCAATAAATAATTACCAGTTACTTACATTATTCTTCTTTAATAATTACCAGTTACTTACATATTCTTATTGGTATCTTTTTTTTTTTTTTAGTTCTTTAGCTTTCCCAAAATCTTTTTTAATTTTCTGTTACCTCTTTCTTTTAGCGATCCTTTCTTTTCTCGTTTGCTTTTTTTTGGCATCGTAAAAAGTGTAAAATATTAACAAATGAGATAAACTAATATTCTATCTCATTCAAGTTGTAAAATACAACAAGTAGAATTGCGAAGTAAAACAAGGAAGACTTGAATCGCTACCGAACGTTACATGATAACGTGTGGACCTATATAAGGTGCTGTGTATGTAGGTATTTCTAAAAAATAATGAAAAAAGAAGTTTTCTAGTAGTTAGAAAAAAATCTGATTTAAGGAAAATTAGTTTTGGTGGCTCAATTTTTATCACCAAAACCACCAAAACTGTACCACCTAAACTGAAAATTAACATTAAAGTAAATGCAAAATTTAATGAAGTTAGTTTGCAACTGAAGTTATTTAATACCTACATCAAACTACAAACCACAAGACTATGTAACGCTGTATAATTACGACACGAAAAATAAGAGACAAATCTACAATTCACGCCACCGAAACTGAAGAATCGATGGACTAAACGCCATCCAAGAAGTTACTCACGTTATTGCGGGAAGATGCTGCACGCAGTCACACCTTCACTCTTTGCAAGCGCGAGCGCAACCCTAACCTAAACGTGGTAAAGCAACATGACAACGCCCGCGCCATTTAGTGATCAGTTACAACGTGTTGAAATTTAGCCACCGAAACTTATGATTTTGCCTGGACAAACTTTGATCCTCAGTCATGTGTATTCAAATAAGGAAAATAACGAAATTATGCGCGCAGTTAAAAGTTTTTACAACGTAAATTATTCATTAACTGTCTTATTTACGTAGATAATATAAACATATTCATAGGATAGGAAGTGCCTGTTTAATAAGAAGTAAGTCGTGGACACGCCAAATAATGCTTAAATATTTTAAATTCTTTTTTTTTCTTCATTTAACTGTTAAGTTTTTTGCAAATCAACTATGAAACCTAATAGCCGAGTTAGTTTAGCAGTTACAATAATTTTTTTGTTACAAAATATGTACGTTACACTAACGTTCTCAACTAGGACTGTCAAAAAATGCTGTTGGGATATTCACCCAAGTATATATTTTAATAGGCATTGTTTCTTTCATTTATTACCATAAACTAGCTAAAATAATTTTAGACTGTAAGAGATAATTTATTCTACCATTGAACATGTTTTTCTATGTATTGTCTATTTTAAGTGCGAGCCCCAAAAATATATTTTGAATTTTGAAATCAAATTTGATACATGATACGAATAGAAAGGAATAGTTAAAAAGTTTAAAGCCGTAAAGTGAATAGTTGAGAACTTCTTTAATCTTTTCACTTGCACTTACAAAAAAGTTGTAGTGCTATAAAAACGCATACTGCACCATATCACAGACACAGCCCTGTGTTGTATACTTAGACAGAAATTAGATTTCATATGTCTTAGCTTGATGAATCGAGGAGCTCGATGGCGCAGCGGCTAGCGCGATCGGCTTGCGGTCTTACTCACCAAGCAACTTTCGCAATGCCGGGTCGCTGGATGGATGACCAAATTAAAAACATCTCGAGTTCCTCCGTGCACCTTAAGCCGTTGGACCCGATTGTTGTTGTAAGATGACAGTCGTTAAAACCCACCAACCCGCATTGGGCCAGCGTGGTGGGTTATGATCCAATATCCCCACGTGCTATGTTCACGTGGGAGGCCTATGCCCAGCAGTGGGACGTTTTTAGGTTGATGATGATGTCTTAGCTACCTAATATCTGTCACTATTAAACGTAAGAATTTAAAAAAAAGTAGAGTCCTATGTTATTGGGCATACTTCCCATAATTGGAATAAAGTCATCACTACAATTTCGATGGTATTTTTCGGAACAGACTTACGAATTTAAAGAAGACAAAAAAAGCTTGCGCTTAGAAATAGTTCTGCAGTTTCCAAATACAGAGGCTTTTTTCAGAACCAAAGACGTATGCTATCCTGCTCGCACGCCTCGAGGGCTGCGTACAGACAAAGGACTTACTACTTACCAGTACATATAAACATCGAATAGTACTAATACATGCCCAACTAATATTTATTTAGTGATACTGAGGGCGTCGTCCCTACTATCGAAATGATAAGCTCGCTCTTAGTTCAATAAGTCGACTTGTAGAATAGACCCCCGCGTCCAAACGGTTCAACCAGCTTTGTCAACAAAACAGGACGTTTTGAAGATTATTTCGGTTCATATTATATAAATAAATTTTTCGCTTTGAAGAAAACGATGTGATGACGATTAAATCTATTTGAGAATTGGAGCACAGATTAATTAAGAAAATCATTGTCTTGTTCAAATAACGGTGAAGAACTTCATTAGCCGAAACTGAAACGTAACGGTCATCCATCCACAATCGTCTTCGGTCATGCGTACGATGTACTTATGCGACTATCAAAAAATATTATTGTTACCGAGTAAACCGAGTTGTAACAATGGCACCCTGACAACAGCTTGGCGTGTACGAATTTTATCAATACCGGAAGTCCAGACAGGTGACGCGACGGGGGATAGGGGCCGATCCACAGATTCACGAGCCACTGGCATGATAATGGTAAGTTATTTATTAACTTCTAGTCACGCTATGCCATGGGAAAGACACTGATCAAGGCGACACTTTTTTTATAGCACAAGGAGGCAAACGAGCCAGCGGGTCACCTGATGGAAAGTAATCACCCATAGACACCCGCAAAACCAGAGATTTTTTGTGCTAATAACGCTTAAATAAACTCGAAGATGGTCGGATGGAATAAACCCGGAGTGGTCAACGCAACCACTCGGATTGCGAAGGACATGGGTTCGTTTCTCGCCTGAGGTAGTCATTCTTTTCAACGTTTCGTTATTGTTACCGTTTCGCGATACTTTAGTATAAAAGTAAGGAAGTAATAGCCTAAAGGGTCCCATGGCAGTGTGTTATAAGGAAGCAAGTCTTAAATTACGAAAACCTGTTCCATACAAAACTTCAAATACTTTTCGAGCTATATCTATGAAACAGCCGTTTCTTTTAGAAATTTCAAAGTTCCCAGTTCCAGCTTCCAAATAAGATAGCCTAGATGCGGGATTAGGTAGGTATATACCTATAATACCAAAGATCCTTTACTATTGAAATTTTTGCATTCACAATGCTATAGATATAGGATAAAATGTTTACTTGTTTCCTGAGACTAGTTGATTTTTTTTTAGTAAACATTTTAACCAAAGATCCTGTATCACTTAAAGTTGAAAAAGCAGTGCCTACTGCTGTTGAAAGAACACCATGCTTGAGGTATTCCACTTTTCTTCTTGTTTATGTAAATAGTAAAAGTAAAGGTTACTAGGTACAGTGACGTCTGAACTCTTTAACGCGCACATCACGTTGAATTTTCCATTGCTTATTGTTCTTATTTCAAAGGGATAAAGTTCAGTTTAAAGAATCCAACATACCAACAATATCCCATGAAAGATTGATTAGAATGGGCCACTCTAAAAGATAAATGTTAAAGTTTTGTGTTATAAATCCATTACGGTTAAACATACCATAGCGATTTTTATAAATTAGCACCAAAGCACTATATTCTATACTTTCTTTCACATCTAAAACATGCGCTATTATTAAAAGACAGGCTGAATAAGAATGTACTGAAGTAGGTATCAAGTAACTTTACTTGCTAACATTTTTAGCATGTGGTCTTTGTACAATAAGATAAAATTAGTTAAGAAACTAGATTTTCGTGTACCTATAGAAGTAAAAAAAATATTTCTTAGAAATAGTTGCTTATCCACGCATTTATCTATCTATTTAAACAAAAATCAATTGCTGAAATGTTTGTACGCGCATCGCTTCAGAACGGCTCAACCAATTTGGCTGAAACTTTTTTTGTTGTGTTCTTTAAGGTTGCGTGACAAGGTTTGTATGAAAGATTTTCAGACGAAATCGCGGGCGGGCCACTAGTTCATAATATTTTTTGCAAAATGCTGATAATTTCATCATTTGGGACATTAATAAGATCAATAAAATACTAGAGTACCTACTAACTTTAAACATAAAGTTAATAACTTTAGAAAAAAAATTCTCGTTAAAAAACGAAACAAAGTAAAGAGTTTGAATTAGACATACTTATCTTAAATGCGAAAAGTTTCTTTGTTTAGTATTGTAGTAAACATCTTAAAAGTTAATACTTATACATAATTTTTTTAATGCCTTTATAAAAAGGTATGCAATCTTGCAGGTATCTCACCTGCGAACGATGTAGAGACGAGATAAGTCACGTCCAAAACGTGGGATTTATAAACTTGTGAATATTGCCACGTTGATTGGTAATATATTATTATTAAATGAAGATAACATTCATGTTCAAGATAGAACATTAATTCATTAATTTAATAGCTGAGCAAGGTTGCTAAATTGTTATTTACTTCGTTCCAAATGTAGCAGTTTGTTAAAACAAATTATTGAACAGCTAGTAGTTCCGCAGCAATTTTAAAACTCAAAATTTTATCTTGAGGTGTCGTTGAAGTCTTTTCTTAGGATATAGTGAAGCTTTCCTTAAAAGTCGTGATGTGTCCGGTTCATTGTTGAAATAAGAGTTTAAAAAGTTTTTCTATAGGTTACTACTGGTTTAAAAGAAAATAAGTAATACCTATTTATTTTAAATTATAACGGTCATATTGTTAAATTAAAAAAAACAAATTTATATAAATATTAAGCATCCACTACTAACCTGATTACGTAGCAACACACAGACACACTGGCACTAAATCCTCAAAACAGTTTGTCCCACTTACACTGACTGATCAAAACGAAAAAAAAGAGAAAAATTGATTTGAAAATAGAACGGTTAACGTTCCGGATTCAAATTAAGTAGCGGTTGGGTCCGCGGCGCGCGCACGAGTGCGGCAGTCACGTGCGCGCCCGCGCCGCGCTCACCTGTTACCCTGCCGAATTGAAAAGGCGGCTGACCGTTTTTTTCCCTTTCCGGCGTTTGTTCCTTGCAAGTGGATATCTTATCCTTGGCATCTGTTGGTAGCTCTTCCTCTTTACGCTGGAGTGATTTTGGTGCACTCTACAGGTGGATACTAATAAAAAGTGTAACGACATTTGAACATGATGGGGATGAACTAATAATTGTGGTTTTGCTCAATTACCTGATAAAATGTAATGATTTGATAGTGCTTTACTTTATAGAACACAATATTATAATATCATCACAATAAATTTGTAAAACCAAACTCTTGAAATGCACACATGATTGTGGTGGAAAAACATGTGTTTTATAAATAATCTTTGAAAGGTAAAGTCTTTAAATGAACGACAGCAAAATGTTGTCTAAAAACTAATTTACAATCCTTTTAAATCATTAGAGACGGCAAGTTGTAAAAATATAACAAGGACAAAGAACGTAGATTGTTTCAAAGGCGTTTTTGCGAATACGGAAAACGAATATCAATTACCTGGAAGCTAAAATTTTTTTTCTAAAGATTTTGTCACCGTTCGTCCGTTAATAGCAAGTTGTTTAAATCAAGAATTTTATTTAATTAAAAAATACAGACTTAATACTTTCATTCTGTTATCTCCTTTATTGCCAGAGCGAAGGACAAACTAAACTATAAAATGACATAAATGTTTCATAATGATGTATTAAATTTTAAATTATTAAAATTTAATAATAATTATGAACGCCTTCTAAAATCGTCTGCGTTACATCCGCAGGCGGTTTGCGTCCGACAGCTTCAGTGAAGCTCGGCGCTACACTCGTGCAGTTATGCCAAGCTCATCCGGGGTTATTCATACCTAATCCGATGCATTCACCGACGATTAATAACTGATCAGCACTTGCAGGTTCGGTTAACGCTGCCAAAATGAACTGCATTCTTTGAGTAACCCTCTTTTGTATTGTTAACAATATAACTATGAATGGTTATATGACGTGATAGATGACTCTTTGTTGGCGGAAAGGGCGATGAATGGGCTATAGTAGTTTTGAATGGAAATGATTTTAAAAGATTTGTAAGAATTTGGAGATGAAACAATAATTATTAAAATAGGATAGTTTATTTACAGAATTTTATGAGTTAAGACAATTGAAAATGAGGAGATAGAATTGAATAGCCATTTTACGTACTCCTAGCTGAACTAACTAGTTTAATTGCTTTAGCGTTCGGGTCGCAATCGTACATGCTAAGTTATTCTCGCAAAGCTGGATGGGAGACTAAATTTTATATACATAAAAAGTTCCTCTGTGCTTTCTAAAGCACGTTAATATTGATATATTTTAGCACGTAAGACGCTAAGATAGCACTCATTAAAACCTACTAACCCACATAAAGAAAGCGTGTAGTGGGTTGCGGGCCTATCTTCTGATCTGGCTCTTTTATTTTTTTATTCTTTCTACTGTTCTCTTCTGTGGCTATACTGAGCTTGGCAGGCATCCTTTTCTTACCTAGGGAATCCTCCTTATGGGTACCGGTCACCAGAAAGGAAGCGCGGTTATGTGGAAGGTCTCCCGTCTCTTTTACCAGGGCAAAAGCCAGCTGGGTAGAGGGTGGCACCCTCCTCTGCCTTCGCTGCAAGGCAAATGCTCTTACTCAATATTTATTGATATACATGTGATGTGTTGTAGATCTTATATTACTGGTAGGGAGCGAGATGCCAGCGAGATCCTTCTTTTTATATTTCAAATTTGGACAGTCCCAGGCAAAAGCCCAGCATCATCGCTGGCGAACTAGTACGTGCAATTAGTTATGTTGAACATTATAATATTTAAATTAAATGTGTTAAGTTTAACATTATGGATTCCGGTCCGAAATAAATGAAATTTAATTTTTCTTTTTTAATTTCAATTTAACAAATTAAATATGTCTTGGTTATAAAATTATAAACGTTTTTGTATCATCATCATCATTAGCCTATAAACGTCCCACTGCTGGGCACAGGCCTCCCACGTGGACAATAGCACGTGGGGATACGTTTTTGTATGTTTAGATACAATGTAATGTGTTTTTAAAATAACAACATTAGTAATAGGTGATAATCACTTTCTTTATCGAATGGCAAGTCATCCTGAATGATGAAAAGCGTTAAAAATGTTGGTGGATTAAAATGCGCTGGTGACTTGCCGTAACCTTGATTAAATGCTAAGTAATGAGGCTTGATGCATTTAATATCACTGATGTGATGACACTCAACATTGGTAAAGGTTTTTTTTTTGCAGCGTTTGTATTGAATGAAACACTTTTTTACGGACTAACTCGCGTTTAATTTACTATTAACATAGTTTTTTTATATTATCCTGACGTTTCGAACCCTTTACAAGGTCCGTGCTCACAGGGAGACTAAGGTGTTGGTCGCCTCATAGTTTTTATGTTTGCCTACCCTAATTATTTAAAGTTGAGATATAATTTTACATGAAAAGTGTGATAAAATGAATGATGCCGTGTGTGTAGTGTCTCCCTTTAATTAACGCTTTGGGGATATAGGTGTGAATCTGTGTATGTATTTACGAATGAACCATTTCAACTCAGGATCGTAGCAAGAGGAAGGCTGTGCTCTTTGCCTACCCCTTCAGGAAATGGGTGAGACATACGTTGATACTATTATTTATTTTAGCTAGCTGCCTGCCCGCGATTACGTCCGCGTGGACCCCGTAGCCCGCAACAAATTTCCAAAAAAAAATCTTTCATATAAACTTTGTCCTAACAATCACAAACACAATAAAAAAAGAATTAGCCAAATAGGTGGTGCAGCCGTTCTAAAGTGATGCGCGTACAAAGATTTTGGGAATTGATTTTTATTAATATAAATACTTAATATTATGTGGTTTTCCTTACATTGGGTAATGTACAAACATCGGTGTCGCGCGTGTTCAGGCTGCCCTTTCCATCAAGAAAGAAAGAAAAAAAAAAAGACTGAAAATACATTTATTTATGCCACATAGCAAATACACAAATTAACATAGTACAACAAGCGTGCTGTATGCATTAATGCCAGCTCGGGAAACAAAAAAAAAAAAATTAAAAAAAAACACATTTTTCTACTGCCTTCGTCCACCTTGCCCACCGCTGGGCGGCTGAGCGTATCTCCGCGTCTCATGGTGTCGGGTGCGGGCGTCTCGCTCCACCTCCTCATGAGCGTCCTACATGTCTCGAGTTACGATACCTTCGTCCCCCTTTCTGCGGCTTTCCTTTTGTCTGTGTGACGAAATCTAAGAGCTTTTGTATGAATTAACCCGGCAATATGACATGAGGTCTTCTAAGCATCTTGTGGACCGACGAGTGAGTGTGACTACGTCTTTTTACCAGTTGTCTTCGCGCCTGGACTCCAAGTGAAAATGGAGCCACTTAGGTGGGTGATGATTAAAAAATGACTATCAAACGCACTAATAATAAATTAATATATATTAGAAATCTTGCAATGTTTTTCTCGCAATCTTGCTCGCTGAGCCAGAATGCATTATCATCTAAGAGAATTAGCTAACGTCCAATATTAAGAAGCCCGAGATTGCAACGCCGGAGTCTTTTACAATTAATCTAACAATGAGACGAAAGACATACGGTTTCCGTCGGCTCTGCTTATCTGCCTACCTGCTTTATATGAATCAAAGGATGCGAGGGAGCGAGTCCTTCGCCCACTGTCATTAGGGCTGTCGACTGCTAATGACCTAATAACTTACTAACATATTCAAAAGATTCTATGTGTTTTCTATGTATAATAAGTATGTATTTAAGTATTTTAAGTATGTTTATCCGTTGTCTAGTAACCATTTAATGAGTTTCTTCGAAGCATCTCTTGGGCTAGATAATTGGTGTGATTGTAGGAAAGATTTATTTATTTATTTATTATTCTTAAAAAAAGTAAAGTACTGCCTGTATACTGTCCCACTGCTGGGCAAAAGGCCTCCATCATTAAATTCAAGTCTACATTTGATGGGTATTGGTTTAATCACCACGCTTGCCAAATCCGGGTTGGTGATCACAAACCCGGGCGACTCATCGGAAAATCCGGAGACACCCTTTGCCTGACCTGGAAATTGAACCAGGGACATCCGGATAACGAACCGAGCGCTTGAACAATCGGCTACCGGGACGATTGACTTCAGCTCCATACAAATTAAATCAATCTTTAATTCTAGATTAGATAGTAGGCAAAACAATACATACTTACGTTTATACGTAGTATAGTCGTGATTATTCACGACTATTATCCCAGAAGGGTTAGTAAGAGACTGGGCAATGAGGACAGCAAAAGCCGTCCTCTACAATAGTCCACTTTCCAAATAGCGACTGCACATTTGCTAAGCGTGACTGACGCTAAGGGTTCACCACTGAACCCATCGTCGCTCTATGCTGTTGGACGTATGTGCAGTCCCTAGACCGTTAGTCGCCTTTTACGACACCCAAGGGGTGGTAGTATTCTTTCACCACTACGCGACACGGTTAAAAGACATCAATTCATCACTTGCCAAATCCGGGTTGGTGATCACAAACCCGGGCCACTCATAGAAAAATCCGAAAACACCCTTTACCTGGGAATTAAAACTCCGGACCTTCGGACGTAGGTATACTGTTATTTGTTTTCCTATATTTTCTCAACATATCCATCTTTTACACTATTATGCAAATGATTGAGGATACTAGCTGCCCTACTCCTGTAGGTCATATTATGGAAATTATGTTTAGGGATAAAAGCGTTATGAAAAACAACAGTAGGAGTTTAAATATATTTACATTAGTGATATTATTAATTACAATTTACGGAAACATGAGTGTTATGAACATCGTTGGTAGTACTACAAATAGTATAAGTGAAAACTTAAAAAAAAAAATTTAGGAAGAGTGTCCATTCGGTTTACAAATCGGTAGGAAGAACAATTTTTAGTAAAGAACTCTAGGTGAGCCAAAATATATTAAGGACCCCTCTGAAACATGCGTTGGTCACCGTCCACGTGTCGATCAAGCTATAGTATTTTGAAGTCGATATAAATAAATATTGTACCTATTTTATATGATATAGGTAATATGTTTTTAATGTAGGTACACTTTTGTTGATACTAACAAACATTGTAAGTACATGCATTTTTGTGTTTTCTTTGTTACGCTTTCACGCTTAAACCACTAAACCGATTTTGATGAATTACACTACAGGGATAGATGCAGATCTGAAGACGGTTATATCTACTATGTACTTCCATCAAAAATGACCGCGGCAAAACCTAGTAAATTACAAAAAGCAAGAAATGTACTTTTAATATTGTATTGTGTTGCTTTAGACTTTTATATTGGACAGCCCTGGCATAACCGTCAAGTATTCTGGCATACCATCAATTGTTTGCACAATAAGGGCGCAGACATATGCTAGAATGCCTAAAACACTCATCCACTGCGCTTATGACTCATACTTATTTTATCTTGAATGGTTCATTCAATACTTAAGTTGGTGGAAATACCGCAAATGAATTCTTTATTATAATACTCATTTACTTTGAGAGATGATTCTTCATATCTTGATGGTCTGAACATTAGTAATAGCTGATTTAGTTTTAAAGTTTTTGTCGGATTTATGTGTGTTTGTTATTTTTGCTCTGTAAAATACTAAATACAATGTGAAACCATCTCTGTCATGAAAATGTATTGATTGTTATTCTAATCACACGACTTCATTTCTACATATTTTTAAAATCACAGTATTAAAAGTGAAATACTTCTTAGAAGTTCTGTTGGTGTAAAGCATAAAATATTTAAATTATTAGCTACGTTTAAAAATACGTATCATATCATGACCGGCGAAGCGTTCATGTTTACGTAATAAATAATAAAAAATTGCGCCGCGCGTCGTCGTCGTCGTGAATCCCAACGGTCGATCGAGTGTCTTCACGGTCAGGGATTACTCATGGGGCCGACATGATTAACATGACTTGGCTGGAAAAGCGATAACAATCCTTATTCGAAAGCTCTTTAAGTATGTTTTTGAGCGTTTAGCTTTTGAGACCCTTCCTCAAAGGCTCTTCGCGCTTTATGAATGTTATCCTAAGTTTATTACTGTTGCTGTCCCCTTTTATTGTATCTTTAGTCTCTTTCAGATACTATTTTATGTTTATATTTTTATTCATTCACGTGTCATTATTTGCACGACTCATCGCTGCGAATATCGGGGGTGGCCTGTGTGTGGATATGTCCAGAGCCTTAATTTGTCTAAGATAATGGTGAAGTTATAACATTAATTAAATACGTAAATACCAGCTAGGTATAGGTATTATCTACTAAATGACAAGTGCAAAATTCCTCCGCTAGATGGCGTGCACCATGATTTGAGTCTGCACGCTAAAGATAACATCCTCCGGGCAGTTGCGAAACCGTAACCATTTTGAAACGAAATGAGAGATAATTGAACTGGCGAAACGTTCTCACGAGTCTTTGGCGTTAAACACTGAGCGCGATTCATTGGCGTTTAGTATCACTTAATAATAATAATAAAAAATCACATTTCGGTTAATTTTAAGAACTGATGACGAAAGTACTTATTAAATTCCTACTTGGTAGTTAAAAATGGTCAAATTGAAATACGATAATTATAGTTCAGTATTGATATTGCTTTAGCTACGCTTTATGCTTCGGCCACTTATTCTTCACCATGTGGTGAAGAATGTTCTTACTTAGTTTAAAGATGAGATGCTAAGATTGAGTACATTTATGCCATTAGCATTTCCAATATTTATCCTTGTTTTAATAAGTGTGCATTAATGCAGTAGTATGTAGATTACAAACGTCATATTGCGGAGGAAAAATAAATAGCATGCGACCGAATCGTGATGATAATGCTAACTCGTTCTTTGTACACACACCAGCAGGTCAACCTATACAAAACTTGTACAGTAGGTATCTCCTAAGATTCAATTTGAAAGTAAAGCCAGATGAGCTGTCTCTGAACAGGTGGGGGTGTGTTGTTCCAACACTTTGCGGATTTATATCGAAAGCTACCTCAAAACGCAGAGGTGTGGTAAACAGGCCATACTAATCGGTCTGTGATTCGCAGATGACGTTTAGATAACTTTAGCTTAAAATGCAGAAATGGCAGCGTTAACATTCATAATGATGAGTCCCCTACTAGATTCTCAGAGGTGTTCGAGTCTCTTGATTGGTTGAGTTGAGTCAAACTAGATCGAACTTGGACTTGAGCTTATATAAGTTCGCAAGTCAAGTCTAGAGCCGCTACCCGGTTTGTTCATTATTCGAGTTGGCATAAGTTAGAGCGAATTTTCGGGGGTGGTCGGTTGAATGAAGCCAGTATACAGTTATGAAAGAGGTGCATGGAACTTGAATAAAGCTACTTGTTAACCACCACAAAACCACTACTATATAACAAACAACCTCGGGAAATTCGTATCGCTAAAATAATAATAAAGACAAATTCACCTCGTCACGCGTCGCTGGCATTTGTTTCCATCATATTAATTAAAGTGACATTATTACACCGAAACAGATGAAATGTAATACCTACTTTATCGGTCACACAAGGTCACATACGTTGTTAGGACAATATCAATACTTTTAGCTTCGAAACAGTGTTTACGTCGTTAAGGTTGCTAATTGAGTAGACAAATATAATTCCTTGTTTTCTAATTTGAGTTTTATATCTCAGTTAATAAGGTGCTATGGACATGTCAACTTTTCTTGTATTTACCAATAAAAGCGTCAACTCTACCAAGTGCCAATGAGCTTGGTTGTCATTCGATTATGAGCAGCAAGTTGTTTTCGAGGATCTTGTATGAAGTCATCATTTCGTTTCCACCCACCGAGCACGCGCGAGAAATGGATAATAACTTATAAACAGGTACGAAGCAGAGGACGTCAACATTTTACTGAACTGTGTGGGGGCGGCTCATAAAAAAATACTACGAAACCCATCTCATCCGCTGGTTGTCGTATTAGGCGACTAACGGACTAAATACTGCACATACATCCACCAGCATAAAGTGGCGATGGGCTCACCACCTAACATGCTGAGCACATGTGCAGTTAGAATTATTTGGTAAAACATGGACTATGGCAGAGGACTCTTTTGCTGTCCTCATTGCCTCGTCTCTGACTAACCCTTCGGGGATAATAGTCGTGATTATATTATTATGTATGTATGTTATTAATTATTATATTAATGAGCCACCACACAGCGTGAGTAGGTATAATTTTTAAATTGTTAAATTAAAATTTATTCACCTACCTAGATGAGAAATGACCGGTACTGGTAAGTAGATATTGCGTATCTAGATTCAAAATACTTGCACCTTCTTATAAGGTAGTAGTCAATATTGCGTCTCATGATATTAAAATGTGTTTTGCATTACAATTATCGACAACAAAATACAATTCTGCATGTTGCTATCGATAAATACGCATATTTACAAAGGAAAATGCCGAACTAAGCGATCATGTAAAAAATATTGACGTAAGTTTATTTTTTGTTGCATATTTTGTACGAGTAACATCAACTTGTATAATGTTTTGTGGTAATTTATGATGTTCTTTCTGATGTTCGGTAATTTTATTACTGAAAGTTACACACTCAGTAATTTATTTCTGTAGCGTTTCGTGAATTAGTTTAGCATCATCTAGTGGTAATTAGCAGTAGTCCTCTTACATACATTCATACTTATAATCACAACTATTATCCCCGAAGGGTTAATCAGAGACTAGGCAATGAGGACAGAAAAAGCAGTCCTATTCCATAGTCCACTTATCACCAAATAGCGACTGCACATTTTTTTTTTATAAAAGCGAGAGGCAAACGGTCAGGCGGGTCACCTGATGGAGAGTAATCACCGCCGCCCATGGACACCCGCAAAACCAGAGGAATCGCAGGCGCGTTGCCGTCCTTTAAGGGAGGAATAGGTTTAAGGTAGGAATAGGAATTGGGAAGAGGGTTGGGGGGGGGGGGGGGAGGGGCCTCCGGAACCCTCACTGGTCGGACGAAACACAACAGCACCAAGTGCCATTATTTCACGCCGAATATTAGTGAGAGGGTGGTATTACGCCGGGCGAGCCGGCCCAATGCGCTGCTGTGGCTCTACCACTCAGTCAGTGTCACTCATTTAGCACCACCCAGGGGTTACGTGTAGGGTCTCAAGGGCAAACCTACGGACTGTTGGATGTATGTGCAGTCTTTAGTCCGTTAGTCGCCTTTTACGACACCCAAGGGAAGAGAGGGGTAGTTTTCGCGACACGGTTAGTCTTATCGTATTGCTATTGTCAATAGTAAGAACTATGAAAAGCACTCCCGATTCTTCCAATACCCGTATGCACAGACCACTTCCCGTATGTCTCCATAATTCAGATACATTACACAGGAAAAGGTACAGACATGTTTCAGGGCGCTTTTCCTCTCTCTTCTTGTGTCTTCGATCAACAATTACAACTAGATGTCAGGTCGGCGCTAAAAATGTGTCTCGGTAAATAAGAGCGCACTTGAGAAGTGAGCTCTTATTTTCTAACAAGGCAATAACAGGAAAAAGTACTTTATTTGTTGCCCGTTAAGGTTGATTTCACCACTAAATGTTATTGACGTCTTTTCATTTTAAGTAATAGGAGTAATTTATTGCTTTCAAAAAGTATTTATTCACGTGGAAAGAATTTAGCTTTGATTTTGTACGTGACGCGTTATCTAGTGTAAAGTCTTATACAATATTGTCGAAAGCAAAACTATTTGGTAATTAGTAATCACCAAATATTACTATTATTAGTTATGTATGATTCAGGCAGGTAGTTAAAACAACCTGTACCTAGGATCTATTGTAGATTTCTATTTACTTCATTGAAAGTGGTTATAGATACTGGTTCTAGTCAGTTCTAAAATTGGTTAGCATTTCGTGCGGGTATTATTTCTTCCGGTAATGTATTTCAAGCTTCAGCAACTTTGTTGCACTAAAAGTATACCTATACACAGTAAAAAGCTAGTAGGTAGTTTTTAAATACTTGCTCTCGCACAATTTCTAGAAATTTAGTTTGCAATACAAAATGTTCAGTCCTAATGTCTAAAGAAAATAGTTCACTTAACTTAAGAATTGCTCAAAATGAGACCCATTTTCACGTACGCACCGACGTGTTCTTTGACTGAATTCATTCATTCTGATTTATTGATACTATGTTGTTTAAAAGAAATTGACACTTATGAATGATCTTTCGGTTGGTATCATAAAATACAGCAAGTTTCATTTCACATTTCACCGGTTCGATCCCCGGCTCAAGCAGGTGATTTTTCAAAAATCTTTAAATGCAGTTTTAATAACTTTTGAAAAAAAAGAAATATTTCCTTTCAGTAAAATTTGCCATCATCAATATTGAGGGTACTTATCCTCCAACCACGTTCTTTTTTTTTCCGCCCTGTGTATATTTTGTAACAAACATTTCCAATAGTCTGCTAATGGGCGCTTACGCAGACGTGTAACTAGCACCTTGTAGGTTGTGATAGGCGCTTTAACTATGGCTCTGGAGGCGGATGGGGCTCTACTCTCCTGCCTTGGTCAAGAGTAAAGACATAAGGTGTTTCCTATAGTCATGCTTTTATTACTTAGTTATATGTGTACGCACATTGGCTATGAAATGGTCTTACACTTTTACAGTGTTGATCAAATTTAATAGGGTTTTTAGGGTCTTTAAAATTACTTGTATGTTTAATTACTGCTAACTTGGTCTGTCGAAGGACGGCGTTCACCTATTCAAAGACTACTTAAAGTCTATTTACAATCACGATGCACGACAGTTCCTAAAGAAGCCCACTAGTAGCGGATCTCTCATGCGTATTTAAACAACATACAGTGAGTATAGCAAACATCGTTTCTTAGGTCATTTTACCGCAAACTTTATTTAGTCTCAGGACCTCTGCGACGCGAAATTTGAACCCGCGCTCGTGACTCAGCCCGTCTGACGGGTTCCGCACAAGCATCTACTGAGCCACTTCGTGTATATACAGGCGCTTTACATAACAACGCGAGGTAAAAGACCCTACATACGTCATCGAATGTGCAAAAAGTCCAATACATTAATATTTTTCCTCCCTAATCATCATCTTCATCATCAGCCTATAAACGTTACACTGGGAAGCACAGCCCTTCTCACATGGACAACAGCACATAGAGAGACTGGGCCATAACCCACTACACTGGCCCAATGCGAGTTGGTAGATTTTAACGACTTCCATCTTACGATACAACCAGGACCAACGGTTTTACGTGTCTTCTAAAGCACGAGGAGGTCCAGATGTTTTTATTTTGGTCACCCATCAAGTGACCCGACATTCCGAAAGTTGCTTTACTTGCAAGATCGCATCTAAACGCACTATTGCTCTTGTGAGGAGATCGATGGAGCAGCGACTGAGGCGTTCTTGCGGTCTGGCCTGTTAAGCAACTTTTGGGTTGCCGGGTCACTCGATGGGAGACCATATTAGAAACATCGCGACGAGCTCGGAGGACCGTGCTTCGGCAGGCAGGTAAAGCCGTGGATCTGGTTGTTATCGTAAGATGGCAGTCGTTTAAATACACCCATTGCGCCCAGGCACCCAGCATTAGGCTAGCGAGTTGGGATATTGCCCAATTTCCCCATGTAATGTGGGAGGCCCGGGCCCAGGTGGGACGGGTAGAGTAGCAGCAGTATGAAAAATTCCCAGCTCCTCGAAATTTTTGGGTACCGAGTAATCTGGTCCTACTTTGCTCCTAGGGTGGTAAAAATGCTCCACTTCCGAAAAATTATTATTATTTTGCGTACTGATACTTTACTATTTAGTAGAATCGAATATTTTCATCTGAAAATATTTTTCTTGATCTAGCAACACCAGTGTTGACAGATGTCAAAAGTATCCATGGTCAAGAAACAAATTATCAAAAAAACCAGATGTCAAAGTCAGCCATTAATATTTTCTGTGAGTGGGAGAATTGAATCGCTCTACAAAGTGAAAATTTGAAAGTGAGTAATTTGCATCTTCTAAACTTGTAATGAAAACAAAATGTGATTTTTAAATTGATCTCTCATAAATAAAGGTGATTTTATAACACATCTGCTTTCTATTACCCTGTCCTATCGGAGCAAAGTAAAAATGACAATATATAACTATTCTCCATTTAAAAATTAAATGACAGACTTGTGAAGAGAAATTATGGAGCAAAGTTACCTCCTGCATAAGAACTACTTTGCTCCAAAAGAAATAAAAAATTTAGAATAGTTTGTCACTAAATACAATAATATACTTAATGTCAGGTTAAACTTTAATAGTACTATTATAAACACAATACATCACGTTACTGATTTATACAAGATTTATACTTAAAATAAAAATAAAAATTGGAGCAAATTTTGGTGCAAAGGTTACGGTAGTGATTCAGTAATTAGTTATCGGTGCCCGCTTTGTTGTCGGAGATAGATCATTAGAATTGGCGACGTGACAGTTCTCGGAAAAAGTATTTTAAAAATTACAAACGTTTATATAATTATAGTTACCTCTTACCAATGATATTATATGTGCCTCTTACAATATTTTTTTCTCGAAATTAATTTCAATATAAAATTTCGCGCGAAAACGGTTGGTCACGTGACATTTTGCCCTGTGACGTCACACTTCAATGAACCAACAAACATCTTGTAAAAATTAATATTACTTACTTACAATTATCTTAATAAAAAAAACTATTGGATAATTATTGTTAAATTATAAACTACCATATCCAACATATTATTTCATATTTTATTGTTACAACAATAGCCAATTCCATGAATGACAGAATGCGTCCTACAAGAAGGTAAAAGTTTCAGATAAAAGTAGTCCCACCGGATAACGACCACTCTAATACCTATTTCTTCCGCCCGGCAGCATTGTTTTAACATTGCTGATAAAGGCTTCTAGATCTAATGAAATTACAGGGCGTTGGGACATAAGAACTGAAGCTTCAGGATCGGCGGCGAGCGCGTCCATGGGCTGTAGTTTCTATCAGACGGTATCGTCGTTCAATGGCGTCATGAAAAAAAACACAATTTATAGTGAGCTTTATAAATGACGCCATGGTGCAGTAGCTATTTCGTGAGCACATGTGCAGTCGCTATTTGGTGAAAAATGGATTATGGCAGAGGACTGCTTTTGCGGTCATCATTGCCTAGTCTCTAACCCTTCGGGGATAATAGTCGTGATTATATATATGTATGTATGTATACATGTACAATTTATAGTGGACAAACTTGCATTATACTGTTAGGTATATCTTTTACCTAATAGATGTCGTTATAATTATATTCACAAGTAGGATTACCTTTAGTACTGTAAATTAATCTTATAGTAAAATGGATACTACAAAAAAATATCGCTACTCATATGATTAGCTGTCAAGCCATTTATAGTCACAAGTTGAATAACGTGTTTACCATCCATATTACCAATACGGTTTACCAGTATTTAATGTTCGATATCAGTCGGAATTCTGTAGAAGGAAAGGGATTTTTTTGCGTGCACAGTAGTACGTCACCTGTGTCGCGCAGAGGTGAAAGAATACTACCACCCTCTCTCTTCTCTTTGGTGTCGTAAAATGCGACTAACGGAATAAAGACTGCACATACATAGAGTGGCAATGGGCTCACCATCTGTCACGCTGAGTACATGTGCAGTCGCTATTATTAGGATTTATGGAAGCGTTTGAGACACGACACTAAGTTTGTAATAAAAGATTTATTAAATACTAGTGGCCGCTCGCGGTTTCGCCCGCGTGGTTCCCGTTCCCGTGGGAATATCGGGATAAAAAATATCCTATGTGTTAATCCAGGCTATTAACTATCTGTGTACCGAATTTCATCCAAATCCATTCAGTAGTTTTTACGTGAAATAGTAACAAATATCCATCCATTGGGATTTAGGAAAGGGGTGTCGTATCTAATAATAGTAGCACACGGTTAAATTGTGCAAGAGCCACAACGGAACTAATAGTAATAACTCACAGAGAAAACTGTGCGCGGCCTAAGAAACAAAGGATTGTTGTTTCTTATAGTTAAAATAAACAAAATGTGTGATAGAGAAAGATTAACTGTGGTAAGTGAGAGAGACGTATTTATTTTTGTACATTCCAACAGCTATTTGGTGAAAAGTGGACTATGGTAGAAGACTGAGTGCTTTTGCTGTCCTCATTGCCTGGTCTCTGACTAACCATTCGGGGATAATAGTCGTGATTTTATGTAAGTAGATATTTAAGCGTGCAGAGTACGTTGCGTGTGGTCACGGTGTCTAGAACGATCAAAAAACAAAGATTTATTTGACTCTATTGTATTCTCATATGACGTAGTTACCTTCTTTAACTATTCCGTGGTTAGTTCCGTTAAGAAATTTTCCCATTCGTATCATTTCATGAGGGAAGGCCCAAGTCCAAAGAACCAGTTCTTAGGCTGATGATGATGATTCACAGAAACTATCTATTTTGTACCTAGTAGGGTAAAGCCACCAAAGAGCACATCATCGCAGCCTATAAACGTCCCACTGCTGGGCACAGGTCTCCCACGTGAACAATAGCACGTGGGAATATTGGGCCATAACCCACCACGCTTTCCCAGTGCGGGTTGGTGGGTTTTAACGGCTGCCATCTTACGACAACAACCGGGACCAACGGCTTAACGTGCCTTCCAAAGCACGGAGGAGCTCGAGATGTTTTTAAATTTGGTCACCCATCCAGCGACCCGGCATTGCGAAAGTTGCTTAGCGAGCAACATCGCAAGCCGAACGCGCTAGCCGCTGCGCCATCGAGCTCCTCACCTCCTCACCAAAGAGCACGTACTACCAAAACTATCGTTGAGATCTGGGCTGGTGTGCATGAAATTAATAACTTGGTACTATGTAGAGAGAAGCCTATGCCCAGCAGTGGGCTGATAAAGGCTGAAAATGATGATGTAAAGTAAAGTAATAGCCTATAATTATACTGCATCAGCCTATACAGGGTGATCAATCCAAATTTGGTGGTTAAAGTTACTCGCGTCCGTAGGTTTACCTATGAGAAACTACACGTGACCCCTGGGGGGTGCTAAATGAGTGACACTAACTGAGTGGTACAGCCACGCTGCGTTGCAGCACGCATTGGGCCGGCTCGTCCGGCGTAATACCACCCTCTCACTAATATCCGGCGTGAAATATTGGTGCTGTTGTGTTTCGTCCGGCCAGTCAGAGTTCCGGAGGCCCTTCCCCTCCCCTCCCCCCTCACAATTCCTTTTTCTTCCTAAAACCTATTCCTTCATTAAAGGCCGGCAACGCATCTGCGATTCCTTTGGTGTTGCGGGTGTCCATGGGCGGCGGAGATTACTCTCCAGGTGACCCGCCTGCTCGTTTGCCTCCTTATATTATAAAAAAAAATGGGTCAGTAGGGACAAATCAAAAACTATAAGATTTTTGGGATTTCTTTCTTATTTAAACAAGATTCCTTTATAAATTGTGTTTCTTATGACTTATTATTCATACCATCAACAATAACAACGAATAAAGTTGAAGAATTTATAACATTGTTTACAGAGGTAGAGACCGCGGGTTCGACTCACCGGTTACGTATGATTGTTACATTTGATGTTTTTGATTTCTCCCTACTGACCCCATTTGGATTGATCACCCTGTATGAAACACTTTTTTACGGATTAACTCGCGTTTAATTTACTATTTACATAGTTTTTATATTATCCCTGTATACTTTAATATTAAATCAAAAAACATTAAAAAATAAAAAAAAAATCGACAGGCAATGATTATGGCCCTCATAATTAAAATTAAGTCACAATTATGTGACTTTAATATCTGTATTGATTGGTTTTGGTTTAATCACCACACGCTTGGTATATGGTGGTATATACATAGGTATTTATTATTCCAATGAATGGCCGTCAGTTAATCTAATACTCTTGGAAACTGTACCCTACGCGTGAGCAAAAAATAAGTGAATACCTATTTTAGCGAACGCTGAAGAGGGCCTTGGAGCGGGTCACTTATCTGAAATCATTACGTCCATCGTGACTAAATTGCGGACTTCAGCGTAGTTTTTGTCGATGCAATTAGGGTCATAGGTCAAGGTGCCTTTTAAGAGCCTCTATCCCACCAAACTTTTAAGTTCAATATTTCCAAATCAGTAAACCAGTTGACGACGTACGTGGTCGTAAGCACGCCGGTTGGTGTCGCACAATCTCTGAGGTCCTGAGTTCCCAGACGGGTAAATTTAGTAAAAACTATTTACAAAATTGATTTCGGTTCTGGGTGTTTTCTGTTTATGCATGTTTATCCGTTATCTAGTTAAACCATTTTACAAGTTTGAAACGAAGCTCAATTTGGGATACATAATTAATATTAAAAAAAATCTAGTAAAATCTATTCAGTATACAACATAAAGAAATCGTTTTTTCAACTGATTTTCAAGCAGGTTAAGGAACAAGTTTCTTGGTCAGATAAAGTCAAAGAAAGAGAAAACGAATATATTTAAACGCACTTTGTTACTTGCATACTCATGCCGGAAATTCATTCTCACGCCCACTATTGTTATTACATAGTTATTACTTAAAGCTTTACAGAAATACAGAAACTGTGTTGCAACTTACTGAGGATGCGTCCCGCGACCACGTCGCGAAAGGTCGCATTCCGAGAGTGATCCACGAAAGGTCATAAGCTCATTTGCCATGGAGACCCTATGAAGCTTTACTCGCCTAATGCTCTATACTTACAAAGAGAAAAAAGAAGAATCTATTTACGAATTCGAATTTATCTTGTAAATGTTTTTGTCATCATGGTAATATGTTTGTGCCCTAAAAACTTATTTTGTTTTTACAAAAATATGATGCTGTGACCTTTAGGTTAGGTGTCTTTTTAGGCTTTTATTAATTCGCGCTTTGTTCATTCCATCCTTTTTGTTATTGATATAAACCTGGGTAAATCATTTATAAAAATCCTGCTCCATTTATATATAGATGTAAGAAAGTGCAACTTACAACTGCCTGATATAATTTTAAGAGCAATCGTGAAGATTGTAAAAAGGCCTCACGTAAAATGATCGTAACCACAACAAAATCCTTTCTCAAATATTTTCACAACGTTCCACGACTTAACATTTACGAAAGGTGTGCAGTGCCAAAGATGTCAAGCAATAACTTAACAAAGTCGGCAATTAATTAGTGTAAAAAACGAGTCTTCAAATGTAGGTCTAATCGCGCATTATCGCCTTAGAAGTTAGCATCGTATCCTTACTAGGCCTACCGGACCTATCAACAGCCAAATAAGTGATAAATAACTCCAAATATTGCTTACACCCTAAATCCTAATTTAATTTATTCGCTTGAAATCACGGTCCTGTGTCCTAATAGTGCCTGCGTGGGAAGCTTTAATAAACTACCACTACCATCATTACTATACGACATGCTATTATTATCAAGGGTATTATACTCAAACTAAGTAGGTAAGTATATTAGACTCAGTCTCCAAATCTTATTTTATTAAAATACCTACTCAATTTAGTTAGTAATTACTATTTCTAGTTATGGCAGTTCTTTGAAGTTGTTGATAAATGCAGAAGTAAAATAAACAACCTCCTTTGTACTTCTCTCCTTACTATGTGATATTGATATTTGATCATGTGGGAAAGTCAGAACCTATCGTCGTCAGTCGATTATATGCTGAAGATGACTATTAGAACAACTACATACATTATACTCGCGACTATTATTATCCCTGAAGGGTTAGTTAAAAGGCAGTAGGGATCATCCCCTCTCCTTAATTCACTAATTTTTTTTGTACTGGCACCTCGAGACCAACCGTTAGGTTATGCAAGAAGTGCCAGACGTCTCTGCGCCAGTAGAACACTCGCGCAGGAAACCATCTGCGTTAGGTCTTGACGCCAAATCAGTGCCCGCCGAAGTGCGCTCTTCATTCGGTACTCATAAGACTAGTGTCTCGGGAGAGTCTCCCCGTGAACACGTGTAGTTCACTGCCTATTGTCCAGATAGGTAACCGGAGCTGTCGAGCTCGCTCACTTCTCGTTGCACGAAGCGCACAACTCGCAGTTGCCACTGCTAGGGTCGTCGACTCTAAAGTCGACTCCCAAGTGTCCACCTTGGTAGCGGAGTAGTAAGCACACTCACTTCTCGGAACCCATCCAGGCGCCTAGCCAGTTCCCACGTCCTAGGCTGGCTCTGGCTATTGTCCACGTTTTACGAAATAGCAACTGCACATGTGTTTATCGTTATAGATGGTGAGCCCATCGCCGCTCTATGCTGTTGGAAGTATCTGCAGTCTTTAGTCCGTTAGTCGCCTTTACGATACCCAAGGGAAGAGAGGGGGTCGTAGTAGTCTTTTTCAATGCTACGTGACACGTGTGGCGTACACGTAATCTAAACCTGGCCTAACCTGAATAAATGATATTGAATCTTGAATCTTGATTATGATTGACACTTATTTTTATGAAAAAAACGGGAGTTATTAATATATTTTCTAACCGTGTAGCGGCCTTGCTTTCGAAAACACTGTCATTTTATTACCAGCAATACTTACCTACATTACCTATTAAAATACTTTGACGTTTTGTTCGATTTCCATTGAAACCTATTTCTTTTGCTCAACATTCAAATAATTAGCAGTGTCATATCTAAGCAGCAGTGTATGAGTTTTGTATTTCTCTACCTTTCGCAAGTTAGTAAAATGTTTGAAAGAATCAGCATCATCATTATTTATTTCAGATTGGATTTTTAACGATTTCAATAGATGTCTAATCGAATCACGTGATATTACATTGCAATTGTCACATGATAAATTGATTTAAAACGTAGCAAGTTCATTTACTAGGTTAATTTCATTTATTCACAAATGCATTGCAAGATTTGTTTACTATAACAAGAATGTGTACATTTTGTTTCGTAAAACCGTAATTGGTGTAATAATACAGTAATGAGGAATCCGCTTTTAACAGATGTTATCGGCCCTCATATTAATAAAACATTCCAGAGATTGCTACATTTATGTATAAATAACTTCGGCATGTACAGCCTGCATCAAAAGTGGATACACATTTTGTGTAACTCTTTCCTAGAGACATAATAAAACGCTTTGTCGGATAATAGGTGCAGATTATGTACCTTTTTGGAACAAAGTCAAAGTCAAATTATTTATTCAATGTAAACTTTTACAGGCACTTTTTGACGTCAATACTAATAATAATTAAAAAAAACAGTTAAATAACTTGTAGTTAAGACTTAACAACAAATCTAACTAACTAACTATAGTCCGTGCCAGACAAACGCGTATCACTACCCCCCGTACCACTGCACGCCGAAACAGAATCGCGTCGAACCGAAATATAAGCCGTGGCGATAGAATTTTGTGTAAACAAACCTATCCTGGTACGAGACAAAAATGGCGGGCAAGTGTCTCCCCTAGCGACACAAACGGCCAAAAGTTATAGGTAATTTATCGTTTTTTGGGATAAAAGGTGGAGAATGATAAATCATAATGAATTGCTAACTTAAGTTAACACTTCAAGGAATAAATGTGATTTCCAATTATCATATTGATATTGTGGTAGTAGAAATTATAAAAAAACTGAGTTTTTAAAGTAAAATAAAATACCGGTTGAAATTAGTTTTGGAAAACATTAGTAATAAGGTTGTTTTATTTATAATATCTTTTTTTATAATAACTAGTAAGTATAAAAAACGTCAAATATTAATAGGTACATTAATTTGTGTGTTTTAAAATTGTTTCGTTTAAAAAAGTGAACGGAATAAATGCAGGTTAGTAGGCTTTGGACAACCGGGTCCAATAGATTTACGTGCATTTCGAAGCATGGAGGAGCACGAGATGTTTATAATTCGGTCACCCATACAGTGACCCGACATTTTCATAGTTGCTTAACCTGAAAAATTGCGAACCGAACGTGCCAACCGCTGCTCCATCGACCTTCTTATTCCTCCAAATCATACCTAAGTCCAATATCCAATACCAGTGCCTCTCACATTTGTTATAGAACCAATAGACGTTGGGATAGACGAGTTCTAGAGTGGAGACTGCGAATGGGGCAAACGCAGTGTGGGTCGCTCCTTTTTTTTTTTAAAGAAGGAGGCAAACGATCAGGCCGTCACTTGATGGAGAGTAATCACCGCCGCCCATGGACACCCGCAAAACCAAAGGAATCGCAGGCGCGTTGCCGTCCTTTAAGGATGGAGTAGGGTTAAGGAAGGAATAGGAATTGTGAGAGGGGAGGGGGGAATGGGCCTCCGAAACCCTCACTGGCCGGACGAAACACAACAGCATCAACAGCGCCATTATTTTACGCCCCTCAACCAGATGAAGCGACGATCTGCGCAAGGTGGCTGGTAGAGCTGGATGCGGAGAGCCGACGACCGGGCTCAGAGGAGCGCCCTTCTCGCCTTGAAAGAGTCCTTCGTCCAGCAGTGGACTGCGATGGGCTATGATGACGATGATCATGTGTCTGTCACAAGTGCTATAAAAGCACAAAAAGTAAAGCAAACCTATAGATATACACAATAACTTTATTAAAAAAAACACTATATTGGATAGAACAATCAGGTTACGCCAGGTTACGTGTTGTAGGCGCGGAACCGGTGGTCTAGACTGCCGTAAGTGGGGCGGTACCGGGGCGTGCGCTGCGTCCAGGGGCTGCGGCGGTTCTTGTAGCTGGAGCACGCGATCAGGCTGTTCATTGCGGGTGGCCGCGACTGCTCCATGCTGATGCCGCAGCGGCGACTGGGAAAACAGGCTGCTTTTAGCACCTGACTGTGAGCGGAGAAGAGAGGAGAGGAACTGCGCCAATTTTAACCAATAGAATCGAAGCTTCGTTTCACTTTGATTTAGTGGTTGAATTCTTACTAGCTAATATTGTTACAGCTCCGCTGCTCTCGTTATTTCTTATAAGCAAAGAGTCTTAGAGACCTGGGCCTTTACCATCAACATATAGTAGAGCAGTATTACTTTGATCTTACTGTGTGAATTCCCATACCAATTTTGCATAGTAATATTTAAGTAATACAGCTCAAAGAGATGACAATAGAGCCTAACTGTGGCCTGCTGGAAGCCTGTTGAAGCTGCCTATTCACAGGAGCGAAGAAGAGAGGGAAAAACTGTGCCAATATTAACCAAAAGAATCGAAGCTCCGCTCTACTTCGATTTAGTGGTTGTATTCTCACTCACGACTGTTATACCCTATTACACAGAATAGGCAATGAGGACCGCAAAATCAGTCCTCTGCTATAGTCCATGGTTCACCAAATTCCTACTGCACGTGTGCTCAGCGTGACGGGTGAGAGCCCATCACCGCTCTTTGCTCTGTGCAGTCTTTAGCCTGTTATTCGCCTTTAACGACACCCAAGGGAGGAGTTGTATCGCTAAATGAGCCGCTACCACGCAGCTCAGCTCAAGTTGTATTCTATTAGTAAATTTGGCATAGCTGGGCTGCTCTCGTTATTTTTTTCGAGGAAAGAGTCCAAGAGAGAATGTAGGTTAAGTAAGGAATACCTACATGTGGGATGAGTAAGGAATTAAAAATTAAAATATTGCTGTGGGTTAAGTAAGGAATAGAAATGGGATGAGTAAGGACAAAAATATTAGTGGGTTGAGTTCATGTGGGTTGAATACGGAACAACCCGAAATTTAACATAGCGGTGAAAGAATACTACCACCTCCTCTCTTCCCTTGTGTGTCGTCGACTAATGGACTAAAGACTGCACAAGTCATACTCGTACATCCAACTGCATAGAGCGGCGATGGGCTCACCACCTGTAACGCTAAGCACATGTGCAGTCGCTATTTGGTCAAAAGTGGACTATGGCAGAGAAGAGCTTTTGCTGTCCTCATTGCCTAGTCCCTGACTAACCCTTCAGGAATAATAGTCGTGATTATATGTATGTCTGTAAATATTTTGTTGAGGAAAGAGACTGGTGCTGTGTCTACCGTTTCCCTACAGAATGGCTCACCTCTTGACCCTGGCGGGCGGCATGTACTTGTCCCCAACAAACAGGCTCTCGTCAGGGGTGCCTTCCAGCTGCAGCAGGTTACAATATCGGCACAGTTCGGCTTCTCTCGTTATTTTTTACGCATCTCTACGGACAGAATGCTTCACTAGCATCCTGTGACTTGACTGCTATTTTTAGTCTTAGAGACTTGGTTGCTGTTTCTATCGCTACTTACGGACGGAATGCCTCACTAGCATCCTGATGACTTAAGTGCTGTTTTTTTGAAGAATCAGTTTAGATACTGTTTCCCTAGAGAATTGCTCACCTCTTGACCCTGACGGGCGGCATGTACTTGTCCCCGACGAGCACGCTCTCGTCCAGGGTGCCGTCCAGCTGCAGCAGGTCGCCGGCTGACACTGACACGTCCATCTTGTAGCCGCGGTCGCAGGTCCACAGGTATAGCAGAACTAGAATCATCTGGAACGTATAACTTTGGTTATAAATTGCCATAAAGTATCTAAGTCGCTGACAGAGCCGTATTGCGTAAGGGCTCATTTTTTTCTAGGATTATTCTCCTGTCCTGTTAACCCATCCTGTTAATCTAAATGACTGTGTCGGAGTGGGTTCACGTCAGTAGTCTAACGGAGCTATGTCGATTGAACCACGATTTCTCGCGTTCAACCCGAGCATCTATCCGCTCCGACGCCTTATTGAAATAATCTACCACCCTCTCTATTCCCTTGGGTGACTAAAGACTACACATCCATCCATCAGCATGGAGCGGCGATGGGCTCATCGCCTGTCACGCTGAGGACATGTGCAATCGCTTTGGTGAAACGTGGTCTACGGCTGAGGACTGATTTTGCGGTCCTCATTGCCAAGTCTCTGACTAACCCTTCGGGGATAAAGTCGTGATAAAATGTATAAATGTCTAAAAGCTACTTTGTTGCGGAAAGCACTTTTTATGGCCATTTTTCTCAGACAAGTAAGTATTTTATCACCGAACACTTCACATAATATGATGTGGGTACACTCAAAGTACCGATTAGCATCAAAAAATTTAAAAATCTGAAAACCGGAAATAAGCCGTTTTGAAAAATCACTCCTCAACTATAATAAGGGACCAGCTCTATAGTCATGCATGATAAATAAACCTGCTGTTCTAATTATTAACTTTTTGTCGAGTTACTCATAAATTTTTTCTTGATTTATCGTGTCTATCTACCTTAAACGTAAGTTACGTAAGAAGTTTGTATCAGCCCCTACCTCTGTAATTTAATTATTACATCGAATTAGAATGTTTTGTACTCGAAAACAAGTATGGAAACTATATGGCTATTATAAAAACAGCACCATCTATAAAAACAGAATAGAATCAACAAACTAACACAGAAAAGCGAGAACGAAGTTGATAATGTATTACCTACATCGACGGCAGAGGGAGCTAGTGTACATACAGTGTAAGTATTAATAATAAAATTAATTATGTTCTTCAACATGTAGGTATACGTAGTGGATAACAAATCAAATTATTATTGAAAATTAAGCAATTTTGATTTTTTTTTTCGGTGGATAAATAACGGATATCACTAAATAATTTATAATATATAACCATTTATATAACTACTTATAGAAATGTTGTATTGTAACCTTCGGTAAATTGTAACTGTTTGTTTGCAACTGTAACCATTAATAGCTATAAGCTCAGCTGAGCTTAGCATACATTTTTAATTTTTATTTAAAAAATTAAAAATGTATGCTAAGGTTGACTTTAGCTTAACACAAAAACTTGCTAAAACATACATTGCACCCATTGAGGTACAATAAACTAGAGGAAACACCGCGAAGCAAGTTTGTGCGCACTAAGGTGCAGCCCATGGGCTGCAAACGCCTCAGTGATTGCGCGTGATTCAAGCGATTGTGGACCTTGCGGCTGCACCTTAGTCACAGTATAAATCTTTAGCTTATATTTATACTGTGCCTTAGTTGCGCACAAACTTGCTTCGCGGTGTCTTCTCTAGTTTATTGTACCTCAATGATTGCACCTTACAAAAAATGAGTAATGATTTACTTATAGGTACCACTACATGCAAATAAAATAACATAATTATTATAAGTTCAATTTCAAGTAACAGACATATAATATTATATTTGTCACACAAAAAAATAAGTTAAATTAATTTAATATTAATTTAATAAAGGTGGTAACAGAATTTTGTTCTTAAAACTTTAACTTACATGTTTCCGAAAAATATCCTATCAGTGGTTTTAAACAGTGTATTGTACTTGTTTACAATTCTGTAAATTCTCCATAAGATGGCCTAGATGAGAATGGCGGATGAATGGCAAGATGCGGGATATACCTGTTACCAAACACCTTAAATATCCACTAAAATATAAAGTGATCTTACCACAAGAACATGCAGTACAACAATAAATAGCGTAGAGCTCTCGAAGCCTATGGAATCGAAGAGCACTCCTGAGACGGTGGGGCCGATGAAGGCTCCCAGCGCGAAGGTGGACGTCCACATGCCAGACACCAGTCCGTACGTCTCTATGGAGTTGGGCAGGCCGCTCGCACTGAAATAAGGATGAATGGAGACTAGACATTTTTTTAAGAAGATTTTATTTCGTTAAGCAATGCACTATGCCAATCTTTCATTTATGTAAAAATCAATTGCCAGAAATGTAAGTTCGCGCCTCACTTCAGGGCAGCCATATGGCAAATTCTTTTTTTGTTGTGTAATTATTACACAACAAAAAAATTAAGGACTAGAATGAAAAAAAATTTTTGGAAAGTTGTGATGGAGTACGGGGCCACCACTGGCCACCAGTTATCAATAACTATATATACTACTCTGTCAAGAAAGTACCGGGAAAAGATCTAAAAATGTTAGTTATTCATCCAAATTTATTTTATCGCCTTCAAAGTATGCTCCTTCAGAAACGATACACTTACACCAACGAATAATTCAATCATCAGAACATTTTTTAAACGCCATTTTTCCGGAATTTAGTTCAGTTCTCGCCGCGAATTCTCCTTTGTGTCTTCTACCGAATGAAAACGGGTGACACGAAGTGGTAATTTGAGTTTAGGAATAACGAAGAAGTCGGCTGGAGCCATATCTGGTGAAAAAGGTGGTTGCTCGATGGCATTTGTTAAGTTTTTGGTCAAGAATTCGTTCACAATGATGGCCTTGTGCGAAAGCGCATTATCGTGGTGCAAAATCCAAGAATTTTTTTTCCACAAATTTGGCTTTTTATGTCGAATTTGCTCTCTTAAACGCCGCATAACGCCCAAATAATATTCTTTATTTACCGTTTGACCTTTCGGCAAGAATTCCGAGTGCACAACACCGCGATAATCTTTGACTTTTGTTCGACTTTGGCGTGGTTTTTTCGGTTTTGGTTCAGTCGGAAGGCGCCACTCCGAAGCTAGTTGACTAGTTTGCATGTCAAACTCGTAAACCCACGTCTCGTCACCAGTAACAATGCGTTGCATGAATGTTGGGTCGGAATTGACTCGTTCTAGCATGTCCTCCAGCGACTCTTATGCGATTGAGTTTTTGGAGAAAATTCAGGTCTTTTGGGACTAGCCGAGCGGCAACATGTTTCATACCCAAGTGATTATTTAAAATGGTACGGATCAACTCGTGAGACACAGAAAGTTCAGCGGCTTCTCTATCAAACTTGAATGAGGATTTTCAGTCACCATTTATTTGAAGTCTTTAGTTGAAGACGTTGATGGCCCACCAGAGCGAAGCAAATCTTCCATCACTTTTGAACGCTTTGTACCACTCATAAGCACGTTTTTTTGATAAAGTCGATTCACAGCAAGCCTTCTATAACCTTTTTCAGTGACTCTGAACACGAAATGCTATTAACGACGCAAAATTTAAGACAAACTCTTTGTTCGATGTTTTTATCCACTATGAAATTCGCAGTACACACTAGATCATTTAAACCAACTAAAAACAGCACTGTATTTAATTTAAACAGATGCAACTCAAACTCCGCGCCAAAATGGATAACAGTTGTGCCAATCTAATAAAACAAACAATTGAATTTGGAATCATAAACAAATCATCCGTTCCCGAAACTTTTTTGACAGAATGCATACTTGTTCTTTATACTTTTTGCACGTTGTTACTCTGGATCTCGCAAAAATGCTAACAAAAAGAAAGGCCGAACAAAAATGTGCAGTTCTTCGAAGGGTCATTATATTTCGATTAGGGTTTCACATCCCAATTAGTCAGAAGCAGGGTATTATTTGTGGTGCGTTCACCGGAGATACGTGAGTAAGACGGCCTATGGTTTTGGTCAAATTGGTTTGGGAAATTGATGAGGACCTACCTACTTTGTTCCTAAAAGGAGCTTGAAAATAATTATCTGCCTATTTTGGTACTTATTCCCAGACATGTGCTCTGGTGGTAGCGGCTCATTAATAGAATAGCCCCCTCTCTTCTCTTGAAGGGAAAAGGCGACTAACGGACCAAAGACTAAAAGACCACATACATCCAACAGCATAGAGCGGCGATTGGCTCATATATCATGTTGAGCACATTGATACCAGAATGTCTATTGGCGTAAAGGACATTTTGGCGAAAATTAGTTTTTTATACTACTAATCTCAGTTTTTCGAGCTCTATCTAATGGTATATTTAAATTGTCCCTATCTTTAAAAAAATATCCCGTACGACCCTAATATTGGAGTGTATTTAAACAGTCCTTACTCGCAATAATTGTTGTAAATGACGTCATATAACCCAAAATAAAGTTACGATTATGAAAATGTGACCCTTACATTTCATTTAATAAATTTTGATTAAAAATCTTGTAGTCCCAAAGCCGCGTTCATAAAGTCAAGGTCGTAAGGGGCTCGGTAAATAAACAATTTTATTATTAACCAATTTTAGGGATTTTGCTAAAAGATAAATAAAAAATAAACCGTGTCTTCCTTGACAACACTCAGCAAAAAGTTTATGTCCTATTCTTTCCTGAAAACGAGGTTTTTTGCTTGCCCTGTAAAAGTGTGATTTGTCCTTTACGCCAATTGAAATTTCTGATACAGACATGTGCAGTTATATTAGGCGAAACGTGGACTATGGTGGTGGACTGCTTCTGCGGTCCTCATAGCCTAGTCTATTTTTTTTTAAATAATAAAATACTAACTCCTCTCTCTGACTAACTCTTTGGGGATAATAGTCGTGAATGTATGTATAATTTTTATCTGCACAAACAAACACTGCACAACTTTTTTAAACTTCTTACTTGACTCAGATTACCATTATAGCATAGCATATAATGCAGATACGTCTAAGTATATGATAATAACATAACCACGTAATTAATACAAATTATTATGAAAATATTTCGAAGTCAATCTATTTAATTAAAATTAAGAAGAAAAACGCACGCTAAGCAACTTTCGCAATGCCGGGTCGCCGGTTTCAAATGGGTGACCAAATTAAAAACATCTCGAGCTCCTCCGTGCTTCGGAAGGCACGTTAAGCCGTTGGTCCCGGTTGTTGTCGTAAGATGACAGTCGTTAAAACCCACCAACCTGCATTGGGCCAGCGTGGTGGGTTATACCCAAATATCCCCACGTGCTATTGTCCATGTGGGAGGCCTGTGCCCACCAGTGGGACGTTTATAAGCTGATGATGATGATGATGAAGAAGAAAAAAGTACTTACATGGCTATGCAGTAGAAACATTTTTAGTATACTTACATGGCTGTGCTGAGGGCATCTGTGAATGAGGCCACCAATTGACTGCCCATGCCAATGCCATGGAGAATCAATCCTACCACTGTCACCCACATTAACCTGCAAACAATTAATAAAACATATTTAAAACCACTTATGCCTTATTAAGAGGAAACACAGAAATACGACTTTTCGTAGTCCCCTGTTTCCTCCTTCAGTTATTTAATAACCAGGAGCCTTCAAAATTGAGCGAAATCACTACGTTTTAAGGCGTCTTCAAAACATTAGATGGCTGGTTTAAAAAAAATCAAACATACAGACAGAAAATCTCTTTCTTTAACCGCTTCTGAAAAAGTAATAAAAACCATGAAGGGTTCCGTAGCAGCAAGTAACATCATGTAAAAGTTCTTGTAGTTCGTTGTAACTTTGATCGATGTTTTAATAATAGTGTATTTTTTTAAAATTATTGATATATGACGTATTAAAAAAAAACCTACTTACTAGATCTCGTTCAAACCAATTTTCGGTGGAAGTATGCATGGTAATGTACATTATATATATTTTTTTAGTTTTATCATTCTGTTATTTTAGAAGTAACAGGGGGGACACACATTTTACCACTTTGGAAGTGTCTCTCGCGCAAACTATTCAGTTTAGAAAAAAAAATTTAACAGACGGCATACCGCGCTTGGATCAGAGGTAAAGCTCATGGGGATCCCGAAACTCGCTCGCTAAAAGCAGCCTATAATAATGCCACCAAGTCGTGTAAGAGGGCCTACATTAGAGCGGATGCCCAGCGCGTTGCACGAGTAGGCCAGGAACTCCTGACGCATCCTACGGGCAGCCGTAGCTACTGGCGTCTGGCCAAAGCCGTGCAATCCAACTTCTGCCAACCCTCGCTGCCACCACTGAGATGTCCTGACGGAACTTTAGCTCACAAGCCGCAGGAAAAGGTCGTTCTCCTGGCCAAACTCTTTGCGGCTAACTCCCGGATCGATGACTGTAATGCACAGCCAAGCCCTTAATTCCTCACTGTGGCCACACAATGTCTGATATAAAAATCAGGCAGTGTGATGTCCGTGCGGAGCTGCAGTCAATCGATGTCCGGAAAGCTAACGGTCCTGATGGCATCCCAGCAATAGTCCTGAAAATGTGTGCAGCGGAGTTGTCCCCTGTGTTAACGCGTCTGTACCGTCTCTCGCTCTCTTCGGGTTGTGTGCCGGAATCTTGGAGAGAAGCTAATGTGCAACCGATCCCTAAAAAAGGAGATCGGTCAGATCCGACTAATTACCGCCCTATAGCCGTAACTTCAGTGTTGCCAAAGATCCTAGAATGAATATTGAACAAACAGTTTATTCGATACCTAGAAGATCACTCCCTAATTCACGATCGTCAATATGGGTTTCGGCCAAAACGGTCAACGGGTGATCTTCTAGCGTACGTTACACATCTCTGGGGTGAGGCTATTGACAAGCGTGGCGAGTCACTGGCAGTTTGCCTTGACATAGCCAAGGCTTTTGATCGGGTCTGGCACAAAGCTCTTCTCTCCAAGCTACCGGCATACGGTTTTCCCGCTCAGTTCTGTACCTGGATCGCTAGCTGTAGCAATGACATGCTTCTTCTTGGAAACATTCATTGCTATGCAGATGATAGCACAGTGCATGGGGGATATAACGGTCACCCAACGGCTGGGCGGGTAAAAACCGAAATGAAGCGAGCAAATCTTGTCATTGAGCTCGATCGGGTGTTGGACTTCATTTCTAAATGGGGCTCCGATAATCTAGTGGAGTTCAATGCCAAGAAAACACAGGTGTGCGCGTTCACAGCGAAAAATTCGCCATTATTTCCCCTTCCCTCTCTTCAGGGTACATCTCTAGGGCTGCAGAGCAGTATTAACATGCTCGGTATGCATATTCGCTGCGATCTGAATCAAAAGGACTACATCGAAACCGTGATTAAAAATGCCTCACGTAAACTCGGTGTCCTGAACAAGGTGCGGCGATTCTTCATGCCTGATCAGTTGTGTCTATTATACAAGACACAGGTGCGGTCTTGCGTGGAGTATTGCTCTCACCTTTGGGACGGCCCCGCAAAGTACCTTCTCGATGCCTTGGACAGATTGCAGCGCCGCGCTGTGCGCATTATCGGCAATGCGGAGGCATGCGCACGTGACCTCCGTCACTAAAACTCTCGAGCCTTTGCAATTGCGTAGAGATATTGCATCACTCAGCGTCTTTTACCGTTTACTGGCGAGTGCTCTGAAAAACTCTTTGACCTCATCCCTCCTTCTCCCTTTTTCCATATAGGAGTACGCGTGCTACTCTCCGGAGTCACCAATTCACCAAACTCTATTATTCCGTCACGCACAAAGAAATTTGGTAACTCGTTTCTTTGTCGCACCTCCGTGAGATGGAATAGTCTACCAGCACACGTATTCTCTCCTACCTATGACATAGGGTCCTTCAAACGAGGCGTGAAGAAGCACTTTGTGGGCCGGCAGAGTGAGGGTGACTGATGCTACGTCTCTTACGCTGCACCAGTTGTCCTCGCGCCTGGACTTCATTTCCACTTAACATCAGTTGGAGTGGGGTCATTTGCCGGGCTTGGTATAAAAAAAAATGATATTAGAAACCTCAATATTATTTTTGAAGACTTATCCATAGATACCCCCCACACGTATGGGTTTGATGAAAAAAAAATTTAGAGTTTTAGTTCTAAGTATGGGGAACCCACAAAATTTCTTGTTTTTTTTTCTTTTTTTGTGTGAAAATCTTAATGCGGTTCACAGAATACAACTACAAGTTTCAACAGTATGGTTCAACAGTATAGTTTCGGAAAAAAAGTGACTGTGACACACGGACGGACAGACATACAGACATGACGAATCCATAAGGGTTCCGTTTTTTGCTACGAAACCCTAAAAATTGGTCCAGTTCTGAAGAAGGAAACAGAGGACTACGAAACGTCGTTTTTCTGTGTTTCGTATGAGAATTTTGCATGCCACTTCAGCGTAGTGTTTCTTCTTAAGGGCCGAACAAGTGTTAATGACAATATTGACTTTATCAGTTTGTTCTTGCAGCCTTTTGTTTTAATGCAATCCCTTTCATAACCTGCAAAGCCACATGTTAGGTTTCAGTCTATGATGTGCCTATCATTTTTACGTATGCAATTATACAATACAACGGTATCGGTTTCTAGAGGCGTTCGATATTTCATCAGGAACCCATCCGCTATAAAGGCTCAACCGATGGACGGCGGTGACGTATTTGGGCTGCATGCTTTGCCGATGGCAGACACGCTTTAAGACACTCACGTCAGAAGGGTGTCAAACTATGAGCGGCCGCACTTAAGGCGCAGCCTTCACTGGTGATGTATTTAAGGTGCAGCTAGCTCAGCCTTTAGTTATATAGATAATCATGTGGGCATGTTTAGGAAGGGCGCCGGTCCTATGAGCAGGAACCCAGCCGCGACCAAGGGGCAGCCGACCGCCTTGACGTAGGTATTAAGGCCGGATGGTGGGCTAGTTGCAAAGCCAGCTAATTCTATAGTCAGATACTCACGCGAGCCTACAAGTAGAAATCCAGCCATTATTATGTGCAGCCAACGCCACCGGTGACATATTTGAACTGCATGGTGAACTTGTAGTAACCCAGCTGCTATAATGGCGCTGAAGACAGCGGTGATGCAGCCCGCATGCTGCGCTGTCCAGGCCGCTAGGTAGCTGAACTTTTGCTAAGAATACTTCAGCATGATCTAATAAGGTGTCGGTCCATTAAGTGACTGCGATAAAGGTTTTCTATTGCCAGATACTCACGTGGGCATGTTGAGGTAGGGCGGCGGTCCTATGAGTAGGAATCCAGCCGTTATGAAGGCGCAACCAACGGCGGTGACGTACTAGGGCTAGACTGCGGGCTAGTAGAAGATGGCGGGCTTTACTCGAAAGCCAGCTTATTTTATAGCCAGATACTCACGTGGGCATGTTGAGAAAGGGCGCCGGTCCTATGAGCAGGAACCCAGCAGCGACAAATGCGCAGCCGACGGCGGTCACGTACTTGGGCCGCATGGTGGGCCGGTCGTTACAGAGCCAGTTCATGCTATAGTACTCACGTCGGCATGTTGAGGAAGGGCAGCGGTCCTATGATCAGGAATCCAGTCGTTATGAAGGCGCAGCCAACGGCGGTGCCGTACTAGGGCTGGATGGCGGGCTAGTATAAAGGTGGCGGGCTATAGTAGAAAGCCAGCTTATTCTGTAGCCAGATACTAACGTGGGCATGTTCAGGAAAGGCGCCGGTCCTATGAGCAGGACCCGGCCGCGACGAATGCGCAACCGACTGCGATCAGTTCATGCTACAGTAAAACACTAACGTGGGTATGTTCAGGAGGGGTGCTGGTCCTGTGAGTAGCAATCTAGCTGCTCAGCTAGCTCAACCTTTGCTAATATACTCACGTGGGCATGTTCAGGAAAGGCGCCGGTCCTATGAGCAGGAACCCAGCCGCGACGAATGCGCAGCCGACGGCGGTGACGTACTTAGGCCGCATTGTGGGCCGGTCGCACAGCCACCCCCAGAGGGGGGCGGACGCGGCGTACGTGCCGCCGTTGATCACGAACATCAGCCCCAAGACTGCGGGCGTGAACTTGAACTGGAGGATAAAATAAAGGTCATGTCGTCATCATCAGCAGTATAGTAACTCACACTGAATAGAATAGAAATAAATTTGTTCAACATCAAAACGGACAACTTAGATTACAATTGTATTAAGTGACATTGAAAAGCCAATAACTTAGCATTGTGTCGTAGCACTGCTGCGTACATTTCTGCTCATATGGACAACATCACATGAGAAAGATTGGCTCATAATCTCTTTCATTTGTTCTGTAGCAGAACAGCCTATCCAAAACTGTCAAATTTCTCCAATCGATAATCATTCTTAACTGGGTAGAGACAAAGTTCAAAATGTATTGAAGAATTTTGTCATTTTGTGGTAGGTGGAAGTACTGGCGTCTATACAATATACACCTATTATCCCCGAAGGGTTAGTCAGAGACCAGGCAATGAGGACCGCAAAAGCAGTCCTCTGCCATAGTCCACTTTTCACCAAATAGCGACTGCACATTTGCTCAGCGTGACAGCGGTGGTCTGCCCATCGCCGCTCTATGCTGTTCGATGTATGTGTAGTATTTAGTCCTTTATAGTCGCCTTTTACGACACCCAAGGGAAGAGAAGGGGTGGTAGTATTCTTTCACTGCTTTACATTAGACAATGTAACGAAATATTTGATTTGTTATACGAGTAGTATTGATGAGCCTATTATTTACCTTTCGCAGATGCGGCTCGAGTGTCGCCTGCAGGAATCCTATGCTCATGCTAGTGCAGATGATGCTAATTGCCGCGATGAAAACGCCAGGGATCCTCAGCAGCGTGAACATGTTGGCTGCAGGAACAGAGAGATTGGACAAGAAGATAATATACACTAAAATTAGGTACTACCAAGGACGATAATCTTATTTGTCTATGGTACTACTAATCCTACTAATATTATAAACGTGAAAGTTTGTATGTATGGATATTTGTTACTCTTTCACGTTTAAACTACTTGATGGATTTGGATGAAATTCGGCATACAGATAGTTTATAACCTGGAATAACACATAGGATACTTTATATCCCGATATTCCCACGGGAACGTATGGATGGATGTTTGTTACTCTTTCACGTAAAAACTACTAAATGGATTTGGATGACATTCGGCATACAGATATCCCCTCTCCTAATTTCACTGAGTTTATTTGTACTGGCACCTCGAGACCAACCGTTAGGTTATGCAAGAAGTGCCAGACGTCCCTGCGCCAGTAGAACACTCGCGTAGGAGACCACCAACGTTAGGTCTTGACGCCAAATTAGTGCCCGCCGCAGCGCGCTCTTCATTCGGTACTCATAAGACTAGTGTCTCAGGAGAGTATCCCCGTGAACACGTGTAGTTCACTGCCTATTGTCCAGATAGGTAACCAGAGCTGTCAAGCTCGCTCACTTCTCGTTGCACGAAGGGCACAACTCGCAGTTGCCACTGCTAGGGTCGTCGACTCTACAGTCGACTCCCAAGTGTCCACCTTGGTAGCGGAGTAGTGAGCACACTCACTTCTCGGAACCCATCCGGGCGCCTAGCCAGTTCCTACGTCCTACGCGGCTGGCTGGACCGGAGGCTACGGCATCTAGGAGGCCGCCTCTACTAGTTCTCCAGACTAGTACCGGAGATGTCAACACCAATGTCCAATGAAAACCACCGGACAAAGCTGCCAACTATAAGGGAAACTCACGTTCCCCGCACGACTTTTCGCTTCTGGCCCCTCAGAGACCGCTACTAGGCCCCGCTCGCTGTGCACGAGTTTGGAAGTCCTGGCACACAATACCAGGACAAACTAACATTCCCAAGCTCTACAGCTAACCACACGCCACTACGAGTCCAACCCATGTCCGGATCCCGCCGGAGGCGCCTGGTTAAAGGCACGACCAGCGGGGGGCTAGAACCGGAACCCCGTAGTACCTCTGAAAACACAACCGGACCCGTAGTTCCAGTTGCGATACCCTATCTATTGAGGTCGGTAGATAGGGACTCGGCATACAGATAGTTTATAACCTGGATTAACACATAGGATACTTTTTATCCCGATATTCCCACGGGAACGGGAACCACGCGGGTGAAACCGCGAGCGGCCGCTTGTAATATAATAAAATAATAATAAAAGATGCTTTAAAATTGCACACGAGAACATATAAGCAGAAAAAATACATTTTTCACAGAGAAAGTACAAAACAGGCGGCCTTACTGGACAAGGACATAAGAAATACACTACTACTTAAGTAACTGCTGAGAAAAACCAGCAAGAAAGTCGGAAAAAGCATTCATTTTGTTTCACACTTTCTTTTACAATATCCAATAAATGCCTTCCTAATTATAGAAGGACACTATCAATTAAAAAATGTCATACAAAATACAACGGAATTTGTAACTTTACATTCCCAAATTGTTATTTCTCATTAGATACATACATATAATCACGACTATTATCCCCGAAGGGTTAGTCAGAGACGAGGCAATGAGGACCGCAAAAGCGGTCCTCTGCCATAGTCCACTTTTCACTAAATAGCGACTGCACATGTGCGTGCGTGACAGGTTGTAAGCCCATCGCCGCTCTAAGCTGTTGGATGTATGTGCGGTCTTTAGTCTGTTAGTCGTCTTTTACGACACCCAAGGGAAGAGAGGGGGTGGTAGTATTCTTTCACCGCTATGCGACACGGTTAATTTAATTTAATTTAATTTTTCATGAATTGTCTAAAACTTTGTTATTCACAATTTCACATTATAGTCTTTGTTCACATGGCATAGTTTTTACTGTTGATACCAATTTCATATAACCATTTTTCCTAATAAATAAGGTTGCTCCTGACCCCGAGGTATGATAAAAAGAGTTTCCCTTAAAACTATTATGTTTACCCTCATCTGCTTGGTACTCACGTCCCGTCGGCTTCAGATCCTCATCATCATGACTCTTGGGCAGCACCAGGCAGCTCATGAGGGCAGCACAAAAGAGCGCAAAGCCTAACACCGCGAAGGGCAGCGTGTACCCGCCCAGTTCGTAAAGGGCGCCGCCCAGCGTCGGCCCTACGATCAGGCCCAGCCCGAAGAAGGTTTCTAGCGATGCCTGGCAATTAAATATAGGTATTGTTATTGGTAGGAGCTCGATGGCGCAGCGGCTAGCGCGTTCGGCTTGCGATCTTGCCCGTTAAGCAAATTTCGCAATGCCGGGTCGCCTGATGGGTGACCAATTAAAAAAAACATCTCGAGCTCCTCCGTGCTTCGGAAGGCACGTTAAACCGTTGGTCCCGGTTGTCGTCGTAAGATGGCAGTCGTTAAAACCCACCAACCCGCATTGGGCCAGCGTGGTAGGTTATGGCCCAATAACCCCACGTGCTATTGTTCACGTGGGAGGCCTGTGCCCAGCAGTGGGACGTTTATAAGCTGATGATGGTGATTGTTAATTGGTCTGTAAGAGCTATTACTGGGCACAAGCAACAGCAAATAGGGGATTGAGTGATAACCACCACGCATCCTGTGGGTGTGGTGTAGCTTTTAACACGGGTTTTAATCACATCTTACGACATCCGCGGGGACCAATGGATTTACATGCATCCGTTGACGAACAAGGCTATACTTTTTAGGTGGAGTTTTTTTTTTTCAGATTGTTTCATTCTTTGTTTTTATTGTTTGTAATAGTGGCCAATAAATGTTACTATAATTATCATTTCATTTACTTTATTATCTTCCGAAGCACTGAAAAAAAGTTAATGCCACTACTTCGTTAAAATCGGAGGTCATCCTTGGCGACGATAGAAAAGATGATTTTTTGAGGATCGCGGCTTTGCGTTTACGAAGAGCTGGTTTCTGATATTGTTTGCCTATTTTACAGATAACCTGTCACCCTCACAGCCATGTCTTTCGGAGTTTTTGATGAACATCCCAGTTTTGTGATCACCCGCATGTTTATGATTAGGCTGATGATGAAGACTTACAAACATGGTGGCGACGTTGTTGGGGAACTCCTTGGCGATGATGGCGAAGGAGGCGGTGAGAAAGGCGGCGTTGCCCATGGCCTCCACGATGCGGATCACGAAGCTCAGCGTTATGAAGGGTACGTGGCCCTCCACTTTATCCAGCAACCTGGAAGAACATGAAGACATACTGTTATTATGGAACAATATTAAATTATATATCTATTTATACAAAAATCAATTGCTGTTCGTTAGTCTAGCTTATACTCAAAAACTACTTAACCCATTTGAATATTTTTTGTTTAGTTTTATTCATTTTAATACAGGGGTGATTTAGAAAGAAAAATAATAGTGAAAATCTTAAAGAAAAACTAAAAAATAAAAATGAAGTTGTGCTACTTATATATTAATTTGGTTGATAAAAACTTTTTGTTCTTTCTTACTTCTTTTTCGCGACATTTATCTTTTTCCTGTCATTATCATCATCATCATAAATAAATCTACTATTAAATCTCAAATTTGATTTTTGCGTAAAATACCCATTTTTACATCTTGTAGTAATTTTGCAGTGGTATTTACAGTTTTTATCGAAATAGAATAATAAATTCATGCATAATTAGAGAATAAGCTGAGTTCGGACGGCCGGCGCATTGCATTTTGTAGTTATTTTGCAGTTGTATTTATCGTTTTTATCGAAATGGGATAATAAATTCATTATAAAATCTTTATTCCTCATGAAGACGTAACAATTATTCTGGTATAAAATATTGCTCAATAATATTATCGTAGATAGGAAAAATTCACAGTTAACTTAAAGCGATTTTCGAAGTTTTTTGGTTTAGAATAAGATTTTTTTCTATATAAAATCAATGATATCTAAACATTCCGAGGCCGCTACGCACTATACATCTATTAATGATATTCTATTTTTTTTATTTCATTTGTTTGGAACAGTAGTTCAATTTAGGAGCTTAGAATAGTGCCTTCGAGCATTTTATGAAAATCTCTCTCCGCAACTTTGGGTTTAAAAAGATAAGCAAAATTTACCAATAGCTATTCTACACTATTCAATAAGTCAAAACTGTTAATGTATTTTTGTTGCTGAGATCGAGAACGCCAACATTGGCCATTTTTAGCAAAAATCACAGTCGAGATGTAAAAGGCCTCTTAATGCTGATCAAAGGCCTAACGGTCTTTTAACACATTTATTAATTGGTCAAGGATCATAAGACCGCCGGCGGTCGCGAAACAATTGATTTTTAATTGTGTCTAGTTTTACGATCCTCAAGGGGTTATTATTTTAAGGCAACGTCGGTTAACTCTACTAGTAAAGTATAAAATTTGATTAGATAATTCAGCAAAATGCGTAGCAAATATTTCCTTGAGCGTATGATTTCAACGCGCTCAGATCCGGGTTCGTGCACATGCCATCAGGCGAACTTGCGCAAAACGTTTAATTACCTGAAAGTTTAAATATTGTGGTAGGTTTACCTGCTGTCGTCTGTACATTAAAATTCGAATAAAAGTGAACAGGAAGACACATTGCGTTTTGTAGGTATTTACGCTCAAAAGGTTAAGTAAGAGTCGATTCATCGATAAATCAATATTTCTCCAGTGCATGAAAAAGTTGTTTGTTTTTTTATTGCTTTGAGTTTTGTTATTGCTTCACAGTTATGGGTTTAGTTGCCAATATTTAATTGATAATAAAATCTTTAATTTTAAATGCCTTAAGAAGTAATAGAAATTTTTTATCAAATGAAAAATAAGTAATCAAGACGTATCAAGTACAAAATATAAAAAATAAACAATATCCTACATCTCCTATTTTAATGGGTACCACGCTTTTCAATCTTCTTTATTATAAATCCGTTAAATAATAAAATAATTCTTAGAAACTACTCTGTCTGCTTGTGTTGCCATTTACTTACAAATCATGCATAATCTTTATAGCACAGGAAAACCAATGTGATGACGAGAAAAACTATAAATTCTCTGTAATATTTCGAATTAATGCGTAGCAAATAGAAAAAAAGAACAAAAAAAGAAACGGTTGTTAAATAAAGCAAGCATGGGACTAATATGTCCAGGTAATTAATTCGGGTTTCATATTAAACATTTAGTTGTGCAATAAATTAGATGTAAAAACAATGTTCAATCTGCGAAAAGATTAGTTCGTAATTCAGAGACGCATCGTAACATTGCTTCACTGATCATAGTTTTCAGGGTCAACCGTTTTGTGAATTCGTTCGCCAGGGCTATTGCAAAATTATGACTCAACTACGAGTATTATGCAGTTTACTGTGCGTTACGATTTCATCAAACACAGTTGGATAACCGTGAACATTATTAGATCATCTGAGGTAACTAAAACCATTTTGTTAATCTATGACGACTGTGGAAGCCGGTGTCTGTTTTCTACCGAAACAGGGAAGCGATTGGTCTTTACCAAACTAGATGTCAAGAAACCATTGACCGCCTCTATGGTCTAAGTGTTTAGAATACCGGTACCATATCCAAAGGTCTAGGGTTCGATTCGATGTTGTACTCAGATAGGAAGTACGTCATATAAATCATCTAATCGAAGTATGCCACTATAACGACAGTGTTAGTAGAATCGTTGAGCTCCAACAGTTAGAGATAAGATAGCCAGTTCCTCAGTAGTTGAGTATTCCGGGAAAGTGTGTTTCCTTCCATCATATCGTTCCTTATCATCAGGTGACCAAGGTTCAGCGTCTAAGGTTCAGCTGAATATCAGCCACGCCAAATAAGCCGTAAAGCGGGCTGACCAGAAATTTTACTAGCTCGAATATGCCGTAAAATAGCTCGTGTTACCTTCATTGGCCTTTGCGTTTATTGCAGACGATTTATGGTGCAATGCTGGGCAAACAACGTTTTTGGTGGCTGAAAAGTCCGATGCGAGAGCGACATGATCTACCGCAGGCCTGACACACAGAAGTTTGCGACAGATGGGACTGAGTCGCCGTCACGTTGTCTCTTTCTCTTGTCAGCGAGTGCCACGAACCAGCCGTGCGATTCTCTAAGCTAAAGCCTTGGTAGCAGCGGCTGCCGCAGCGCTGAGAAATGACTCCGTCTCTTTCATATTCATAGAATTGGAAAGAGACAGCAGATCACAGTCTATGTGTTGCTTAGAGAATCGCATAGCTGGTTCATTGCAAAACTTGCGACCCTCCAACACGCATTTACGCCACTCCGCCCGTTTCTCTGCAAGCTTTTCCCAGTTTCTGTGGTCAATGTGAAAGGCAGACATGTCTCTTTTAGCGCAATCCTTAAGCGAAACAATGGCCTCCCAACGACTCTTTTTGCATTGCACCAAGAAGAACACGTCGTTGTAGTCGGGAGGGTTCCAACCTGTGCACATGCCCTCCGTGTTACCTTAGGTTTAAGGTTATTATTGCAATACTCACCCGAATAGTATGGCTCACACAGCAACAGGTCTGAACGAGCATCACACTATTAGGAAATATTTTTTTTATTTTAAAAATAAAATTCGAATATTTGTGGTGTTTTTTTAGGTTCGGTTATTAGATAAACAGCATCATGGCCCGCAGAACTTACATAGAGCGCACCATAATATGTAGAATACAGGGCCTGTTAAAATATGTTCATATTGCAATGCTCACCCGAACAGTATGGCGCAGGTGCCGGTGGTGAGAATGCCGCCATTGAACAGCAGCTTAGGCCCCAGTTTGTTGAGGTGCGCCCCGTACAACGGGCTCACGAGGAACACCACCAACTCGAACACGCCGAAGACCAGCCCATATTCTGTCGCCGAACATCCTTTATGTTCCGCCTGGAATTACATTACATTGGAATAGTGAGTAGAAGATCTGTCTGGTGGTGGCTCATTAAAATAATACCACCAACCATTTGGTTGTCCCTTGGGTGTCGTAAAAGGTGAGTAGTAGTAAGGGTTAATTTTGGAAACCCGCCAAAAACAAATATGAGGTAAAAAAGGAATCAAAAAAATATTTGACGTAAAAATAATGAATGTTTTCTTTTTTACAAGCTTTTATTTAACTTGCAATTGCATTTGCATGCATTGGCATCAATTGCCTTACTCCTGTAGGTCACGTGATAGGTTAGAAATACGAGGTTATTTTTTTATTAGACAACAATAACAATACATATGACCTACAGGAGTGGGGCAGCTAGTATTTCTGTTGTCTACTAAAAAAAATCACCTCGAAATTATTTCACTAAACTTTATCCAGTGATATAATTATATCACTAAAATTGAACCGTATTATGATTACATTTCTAGTAAGATAGTAATGAATAGCTTTAGTATAACTATGTTACGGTATAAAGTTATGTCCCTAGGGATATAACTATATTACGGCTATAACTATCTTACTACGACTTATTTTAGTCTTTTGTTCGGGTGCAACTCAATTTTGATCCACTTCCCGGTTACCGATTGAGCTGAAATTTTGCATACATGTGTAAATCGCGTGACAATGCAATATTAATGATGACATGGTGCTGATCTGATGATGGAGCTAGAAGGTGGCCATAGGAACTTTGCAATGAAACAACACAACCTCATCGAGTTTGGGCTCGTTTGAATTGTCTTGACGAGTAGTTTGTCTTTTAATGGTAACCAGAGTCTGATGATAGAGTTGGGAGGTGGTCATAGGAACTCTGTAATTAAACAACGCAACCCAATCGAGTTTCGGGTACTCAGTAATTAAACGACGTAACCCCATCGAGTATGGGCTCGTTTGATTCGTCTTGACGAGTAGGTACTTTGTTGCTAGATGGTAACTCAGTAATAAAGCGACACAACCGCGTCGAGTTTGATTCGTCTTAATGGGTGGACCGTTTTTGATGGGTGGACGTAAGTTGTAGTGGTGGTTTGGTGGACGTGAATAAATTTTGTATACACGTTCATTGAGATAAACAGATGAAAAACGTGTCCAGGGATAACTAAAAAGTAAAAAATGAATAAATGGTAAAAAACCTTTTTAAAAAACAAGCTTTTATTTAAACGAGCTAAAAAGAAAAAAATAAACTTTTATTTTAAAACTTTAGCTATTTATTTTTGCATTTGCTTTTACTATCAACTTATAACGTTATTACACAATTTATATGAATAAAAGGTTGTCGCGACATTCACTATAATACTATATACTTACGTGTAAATAAACAAGTAAGTAAGTAAATTAAATAACTTGATGGGATTGATTTGAACTATAAAAACGAGTACTTACTTAAATCTCGCGACAACCTTTTATTCATATAAATTGTGAAATGGTGTCTGATTCACCCTTTGATTCACACGATTATCCGTGAGTATTATGTATGTATGTAGATTAGAAAAGAACATACTTTTATAGGTACGTGCTTTGGAAGGCACGTAACGGGCTCGGGACCAACAACGCCCCGGTTTGTCGTAAGATAGCAGTCGTTAAAACCTACCAACGCGCGTGGTGGGTTATGCTGCAGCCGGGTACGCCAAAGTTCAATTTAATTTTTATCTTTTCTTATTTAATTTAATCGCCTCATTGGTCTAGTGGCTAAGCCACCGGTTTCAGGACCAGAGGTCCCGGGTTCGATTCCCAGCGGGAGGTACATCTTTGTGTGCTCGGTTTGATTGGTGGTAGGGCTGTTAAGTCCGCCTGGCTAGCCATGTTATCTAAGTCTGTCGCCATAACAACTCTGTTTATAGCATTGTTGTGTTCCGACAGTTTGAGATATGAAGCGCGCTTCCATCTTCGGCCTTATCGTCACTTACCATCAGGTGAGATGAAGGCCAAGCGCTTACCCGTTGTAGAATAAAAAAAAAGTTCACCTAAACTTTCAACTCCGATAATCGGAACTCCGAAAATGTTCATACTAACATTTTTCATCCTAACAATCACAATTCCTAACTTCTCTGTTTATAATGTTCATAATTCCGAATCATTCAACTTCATAATGTCTGTAGCAATAAACATCTTTTATGCTATTATTTCGACGGTGGAAAGGAAAAACAAATGATGTAACGCCATTTGGCCAATTGTTCAGCATTTTTTTGAAAAACGTTTATAACTTTTTTATTTAATAATGGATTTTTTTGAAATTTTGTGAACATGTATTAAATTTAAATGAATCAATGTCAATTATTAATAAAAAAGTGGTGTTTCATTGAAATTACCTTTTGAGTAAGCAGGGAAAACACTTTATAGGCCATCGACAAAAAAAACTTAAAAGGGTAAATTAATTCATTCGCCAAATCTCCATAAAAATTTGAGGGGAAAATTATTTTAAATATCAAATCAAACTAAAAACATAAAATGATAAATGCTTCATAACACTTCGATGAAAATAAACAATATTGAAGAAACTTTTATGTAGGTACGATGCCTGTTATTTTTTTAGATTGATACAATGATTTATTGACATTTTTAGGATGGGGATTTTATAAAGTTAACAAAACAAATAACTAAACAAGTTAATTAAAACAAAACTTTTAATCGTCATGAAAAAATGGTAATAGTAGGTATAAACTTCATAAAAGTTCGAAAATTTGAAATTAATGTCACAGTGAATACTAAATATGACGTTTAATTTAATTATAAAAATTACTACCAAAATAATGGTCCTATTTAGATACATAATAAATTAAGGAGTAACCGATACGAATCCAATACGATCTGTTTATTTAAAAGTAGGATGGGAATAACAACTAAAATGCCACGACTTGTAAGTACTTTACTTTCGAGGAACAAAACGTGTTACGACACATCTAGACATAACTTATTAGGGAAAAAGTATTGAAAGGCCAAATTAAAAACTAATTAAGAAGGGTAAATTGCATCTTCGTAGAAAAATAAGATTGGTCAACAACTTAAGAGGCATTTACAATAATTTTAATTAATTTATATGACATTGTTCAATACATAAATAATAAAACTGTCGTTAAAAGGGAGTGCATTTTTAAAATACCCCATTTTGTACTTTAAATGAAACGCCAAAAAAGGCTTCCGATTGGTTTCTAACCTAGACAGATCGATAGAGAATCCAAAACTCTATAGAACTGTGTATAAAAGTCATTTTTGACCAAAGTGGCGTTTCATTTGTTTTTTCTTTCCACCGTCGATTTGTTTTCCTATATTTTCTCAACATAACCGTCTTTTACATGAGTGTTAAGAACATCGTCGGTAGTACTACAAATTGTATGAATGAAAACTTTAGAAAGAAAATTTTTAGGAAGAGAGATCATTTGGATTTCAAATCGGTAGAAAGAACAATTTCGGGTAAAGAACTTTAGGTGGGCCAATATGGGCCCGCTGCAATCTCGCTCTCATCTCACCGCACCAGAAGAACATTCGTTTTTATATACGAGTATATAATAATATAGGTGATACATGCAGTCGTATCCAAATAATGTATGAATGAACCATCAGTGTATGGCTAAACGCATACTTATTAAGTAAGTTTACCAATAATTTTGTATTCATTAAAGCAAAATTTTACAACTAGCTCCCATTTGAAAAGATATCTTAAGATAAGATATCGATACTAGTCCACCACAAGTATGTATATTATTAAAAAATCATCATCATCATCATCATCATCATCGGCTTTTGCGTCTGTTTCAGAAGATTAATGCATTGTACTGGGGGCATTTTTTCATGGCTGTGTGGACTACACGGAGAACGGAACAAATATTTGCTGCGTGGTGTAAGTATACCACGGATGCTCCGTGAAGTATACCAATGCGCGAACGATATTATGTGACAAAGTCTTCCGCGTGTATAGCCAAGTAAACAAACTGTCATACATACATACATACATCCTATAGTCACGGTCATTATCCTCAAATTGTTAGTCAGAAACTAGGCATTAATGACCGCAAAAGCAGTCCACAGTCCACGTTTCATCTAATGACTGCACATGTGCTCGGCGTGATAGGTGGTGAGCCCACTGCCGCTGTTTGATATATAGTCTTTAGTCCGTTAGTTTCCTTTAACCCAAGAAGAGATGCGTTCGTAATATTCGTCACCCCACACACGCCAATAAACTGTCATTAAGAGGGTTTACGCAGTTCGGTTTCCCATACAAATTTCCAAGTCGAAATTTTTAAAAACCAGTAAGCCAATTTTGATGAAACTCGGCATGCTGAGGTAAAATATAGAGATCTAAATAGTTTGTTGAAAACATTTCCAAAAACGTTTATTTAACTGAGTTATTGCGATTTTAAACTTTCTATAGTGGACTCTATATCAAATCTGGATCTGGATCGCAATAACTTAGCCAAATAAACCTTTTTTTTTAAATGTTTTCAACAAACTATTTAGATCCCTGTATTTTACTTTAGCATGCAAAGGTTCATTAAAATTGGCTTATTGGTCATTAAAAATGTCGACTTAAAAAATTGTATGGGAATCCGAAATGCGTAAACCCTCTTAATTCAGGAATGGATTTATGTCATACAGTAGGTATTATCAATCTTTGGTTACAAATATGTTTTGAAAGGCTCGTATTCTAAAACCAAACCCACACTCAAATCTCTGCTTGAGTAGTTAGAAAGGGATGGTGCTATTCATCGCATATATCGCCATTCCTTTCTAACTGTACTCAAGCAGAGATTTGAATGTGAGTTTTGTTTTAGAATACGAGTATTAAGTGGAGATATTTCGAGCGCTTCTCTCTCGATCTCACGGCCGACGTTACGACGGTAAGGGACGGGTATAACAGCGAAGCGGCGCGAAAAATCGCGTTTTATATTTAAAAAAAATGATAGATGTAATAAATAAAATCCGATCGAGTATAATCCCTCAAGTTATCTATGAACTTTATTTTGGTAAATAACTCATAATATGAAATACCTTATTTTAAGAAAAACCCTGAAAAGAAAATGAAATGACACAAAAATATGTAACTTTGTGAATTTATTCTATCGAGCCAACTTCATCAAATCGTGTATTCTACAGAATAAAGCCTCAACAATATTTTATAATTTTCGCAAATTTTAATTTTACTGTTTAGTACTTCAAAAATTAATTCCAAGAACGTGTTATTTTAATTTTTCACTAACACCTAGCCTGAAACTCTTCGATAAACTATACCTTACCTATCGAAGCTTACACGACAGAACAACGTGTGGCGCCTCCACAGCAGAAGTGCGATTCTTCGTATTGATAATCGCGAGTGAAGGGCCTAGCAAAATCTTGTTGTGAATAATTGATAGCCTGCTGGCCGGGAGGTTATCGGGCGTTCAGTAACGACGTTATAATGCTCGGTTACAATGATATTTTGCTGTAACTACTGTACGGGCGTATTGTCATTTTATTCCAAATCATTTTCGCCATGACACTGTTTTGTCTTGGGCAATCTTGTTGCGGAGTCTTTTCGCCTTCTTTTCTATGGTAAGGAGTACAGAACAGAAGAAAAAGGTCTTCTGAGGGCCTACTCTATTTCTCCGAAACGAAATTTCGACCGATTTTCGTTTGCTATTTACAGCGGTTTCCATTCCTTCCGAAATTTCGTTCATACAAAATAGGTTTGGCATTTAGATTATAATATATTATTAATATTTAGAAAATTGTTAGTAAATAATATAAAAAATAATTAATAGCGCTAAAAGTAGCAAACGAAAATCGGCCGAAGTTTTGTTTCGGATAAAGAGCCCTCAGAACGCTGAGTGTAAGTTGAAAACGTGCAAACGTTACTATCACGTTTGAGTTAAGAGTTTTGATTCTCGATCTTATTAACTTGGCATTAAGATCTATCTGTCAAAACTTAACTCAAACGCGATAGTAACGTTTGCACATTTACAAACTTACACTCAGCTCTTTGGTCTGTGGTAAGGAGTAGTTAAATAGCTGATTTAGATACAACACTATCTAATTTTATGAATGGGCAAGTCGTTGGAATAATACTTCTTTAAGAAAATGGCTTACCATTTTTTGGCAGGTCTGGTTTTACGTCCACCTGACTTGTTACCACCACCTTATCTTAAAATAAGTCAGTTTAATAACATTGTTCTTTTTTCTTTCATCATTAAATAAATAAGTGCTACCCTACCATTAAGGCCGCCTTTTGTCATACTGTTTTTCTTTGTATTGTTTTAAATTGTTTTTATAGTGCAATAAAGTATTTTTCACTCTTTAATTCATAAATAATAAATAAATAAACTTTCCTACACTCATACCAATTATCTAGCCCTAAGGAAGCTTCGTTATAAATGAATCTCGTTAAATGGCTAGACAACTTAAAAACATACTTAAATACATACTTATTACCATAGAAAACACCCAGACCCGAGACAATTTAGAAAAACAATAATTTCTAAATTGACCCCACCGGGGATAGAACCCGAATCCATCTCTGAGGTCCCTCAGAGATGGCGACACCATGAAAACCGGTGTGCAAACCACTCGACCAAGGAGGTCGTCATCAATAGTTTGGTGTGGTTACCAGTGTCAAGTAAAGTGTATAATAAAATATTGTCTTTATGTAGATGATCATGAGTGGTGACAGAATAACGAATGGTTAATGGTAAACCCCCTAAACCTTTTTAGTTTCAGTAAAGACGTGAGATTAATGTGATCTCACACGGGCTTCTTAAAAGTATTTGAAAAATGATGTTGCATTGTTTTGTAGCAAAGTAATTGCCAACACATGCAAGTTCACGAAACCAACATTATTTCACATTAATATTCTGAAATGAAATAATGAAATATGAAACAATGAAATAAAAAGAAATAAAATTTATTTTGTATAAAATATGGTACATAAGTTTAACGAAAAAGATTTCACATATTTTACCAGAAACTGGCAGGCAAAATTTTTGTTTAGAAAGAAAATGATAACTACTTGAACAATAAATTTATTTGAGTTACAACAACGTTATTTTGACTTGAAATGATCAAAAAACTCATTGACAGAGTAAAAGCAATTAACCACAAGCCAGTTTTTAAGCTTTTTTTTGAAAATTGGTAAAGGTATCCACTTTATATCCTCACTTAATTGATTAAAAATCTTAATTACCATTACGTAACTATTCCTGCTATACGATGTGGTTGTAATAGCTGGTAATATTAATTTATTGCGGTATCTTCTACTATAACTTTCATTTTGGTCTCTATTTTTTTTAAATAAGTTCGGATAAGAACGAACAAAAACACATATTTCATAAATATATATGCAAGGGACCGTTAAAAGTTTAAGTTTTTTGAACAAGGGCCTACATGATGTCATTATGTCCACATTGCAAATTGCTCTTATACATGACTTTTGTGCTACTAACGCTTTATTAATGTGACAAGAGTTTCCCCATAGAACTATCGCGTTCGAAATAGCACACAAATTTTGAAAATAAATTAATACTGCAACATGATGACGCTTTACTTTCCCGCCAAGAAGTCCAACAACAATGCTGTTTCATATTGGTATTTGCAGTTTTGTATTGAATAGCTGATTTTTTTCGCAATTTTTGAGTTATATTTTGTTATTTTTCTTTGCACCTTATAGGATACCACCAGGATAGCCCAAATGCAGGATTACAGGTAGGTACTTACATATAATTTTTTTATTTTGATTTATTTTATTTTATTTACTTACATACATACATAATAATCACACGACTATTATCCCCGAAGGGTTAGTCATTAATTTTATTAATTAATTAATTAGTAAGTACCACTCATAAGTATTTGATGAAGTCGATTCACCGTAAGCCTTCTGTAACATTTTCAGTGACTCTGAACACGAAATTCCATTGGCGACGCAAAATTTAAAACAAACTCTTTGTTCAATGTTTTTATCCATTATGAAATTCGCAATACTTACACACTAGATTTAATCAAATTGGAAAACAGTTGTGCCAATCTAACAACAAAAAAAAACAAAAAATTGAATTTGGAATCATGAACAAATCATCCTTTCCCTAAACTTTTTTGACAGAATGTACATAAAACCATGACTATTATCCCTGAAGGGTAGTCAGAGACTATGCAATGAGGACAGTAAAAGTAGTCCTCTACCTTAGTTCACTTTGCATCAAATACGCTCAGCGTGACAGGTGGTGACAATGATATTATAGTAATATCGTTGGGTGGTGAGCCCATCGCCGCTCTATGCTGTTGGTTGTATGGTCAGTCTTTAGTCGGTTAGTCGCCTTTTACGACACCCAAGGGAAGAGGGGGTGGTAGTATTCTTTTACCGCTACGCGACACAGATATTTTATTTATTGTTCAAAAACAATTGTTACACTAATTCGTTCGTATTTGTTTGTCGTTTTATTACAAAACATCCTGTTTAAAAAAAGTCATGATCACAGTAGTTTTTGAAGACCGTGTGAATTTACATTCAACCTCAAGAATACTTGAACGCGTCTAAATAATATGATTGCGTATCATAATGGCAGTCATTGTAATTTAACATATTTTAATGTTAAAACTGACGTAATACATAAAATGCTAGGTTGAATTATGTGTAATGCAGGATTGCGAAGTAACATTGTGACAATTGTTAGTCGAAGGCAACTCATAAAAAATGTCTTACGAAAAACTATGTAATAGTAGCGTCTCTGAAAGAACGTTTAAACGTGAGAACAAAAAAATGATCCCCACTTTACAGATACATGACATGACGGGAATCCGGGGAATCCATCATTTTATCGCAATTCCTTTCAATGATTTTAATTACCCATAAAACGATTCGCAGAACTTTTTGTACAATATTTAACAAATTCTAGAATTAGGTTACATCGCAATTTCATTTCCTCAAATATTCATTATTTACATACACAGTTCATCGTTATTTCTTTTCATGTTTTATATTTCAAAGCAGTCCTCTGCCATAATCCACTTTTCACCAAATAGCGACTAGACATGTGCTCAGCGTGACAGGTAGTGAGCCCAACGCCGCTCTATGCCGTTATTTTTTAGTCCGCTAGTCGCTTTTTACGACACCCAAAGGAAGTGAGGGATGGTAGTATTCTTTCGCCGCTACGAGACTCGGATAACTAATCATTTTTTTAAAATAACTATAATCTCTCATGCTTGGCAAAGGTCTTCAATTAAATAAGAGAAAATTAATGTATTGAAAAGACATTTAAAAGCTTACCTCTAGTGGGTAAAATGGTGCCTGCAGCGCGACGCAAATAGCATTGCAAAAGTCCGCTATTGAGATAACTATAATTGTTAACCACTGCCTATCAGTGAAGCCCATACAAGCCATCTTACAATTTTATTATCACTGCACTAATACAAAGTTTTAATTTAAAATGTCTCTCTCATACAATAAAACAAAACACTAAAACAATTGACTAGAAATTCCTTTCAATGCAAACTCCGTTAACATTTTTGTAATAGATTTAATTTTATTGATCTTAAGAAACACACATTATTTTATTATTTTTGTTATCAAAAATGCGAGTATATATTCTGAGGCTGGACCACACACTGAACCAAAAGACACAATTTCTGGATGTCGCATTTAATTACTAGTAAAGATAGTAAACACTTTACTTTGATACGTTGAACTTTACACTTTGCTTCCAATTCACTGTCCGTTGGTTGTTTTATTAACTTACTATAATATTGCAAAGAGCCAACCAATCAATGGATGGAAGACAAAAGCTGGTACACACACACACTTAAGGAACATCAGAGTGCTTTAATGAAGAACCATGAAGTAATGACCGCTAATATGATAAATAAGACTAAAATATCTTAAAGTACGGAGATATTCTTAATTAATATTTTTACTGCTTTCACTGTTAATTAATATATTATGTCTAAGCAAATAGTTGATAAGGTTGTTAACACTGCTAATATTTAATTAAGATCTTTCTGGAGTAAGTTGTATATTGCGTTCTAAGAATTATAACTTGCACGTGACCACGTTTCAAAAGGGTTGTTATTCTAAATTTCTATTTGCTTCGTGGTATGGTGCCACTTTATGAGACGCGCGCGAGATGACACAAAGAAGTTGGCCAGGAATTTGCGACTACCCTCTTTTATTTTCTAAATATGAAATGTAAATTTAATGTTACCAGCTCTGTGGTGTAATTGTTAGACCACAGGTGTCCAAGACCGGCCCGGGGTTCGATTCTCAGCAGAAGGTATTTCTTGTACCCTCCCTGATGTACCCATCAATACCTTGCCAATACCTTGGCTTAATTAATCACCATGTTGTCGGTGATCTAATCACAAACCCGGGATGATGCGTTGAGCTATTATTATTGTACCTCATTGATGACTTATTTTATCAAGAACAATAGGTAATTACCTATATAACATTTCATTTTAAAGCGGTATGTTTTTGCACTCATTATTACTATCTACGAAGAATGCATATTTTTCGTATAATTGATGTAAACAAGAAAAAAATATCTTCGACAATGTGCCCGCCGCGCCGATTGAACCGCCCGCCATCCAAAGTTTTGCTTGAAAATCCCAGTTAATTGAGTTACGATAAACAAATCAACACCTTGACCGAATAATACGCAGTCAGAAGACCCAGAAAACGGATACGATAGTCGATAACACTATGGAATGCGACGGAACGATATTCGAGAATGCAACAGTCAACATGTTACGAGATCAACTAGGTCGCTACACGAAATCTATCAGCATTTCAATCGGCATACGAACATCAACAATCATACAAACATCTCTCATCATAGTGTAACTAAGGTACATGAAACATTATTCCTAGTATTTAAAAAATATATAATTTTTAAATTGCGTTGCGTACGGATTTTGTTCACCTACGAAAATTCGGTCAGTTACTTACAGTATTATTTAATTATAAAATTCATTTACCAAATAATTTTCAAATGATTTTCAATAAAATTTAAGAAAACCTAGCATAAAGGTATCGATTTGCCTACGATTTAAAAAGTTTTTGCATTTTGTTTAAATAACTGTAAAGCGCTCATTAAAATTCTACTAATATTATAAACGCGAAAGTTTGTAAGTATGGACGGTTGTTTGTTACTCTTTCACGTAAAAACTACTGAATGAATTTGGATGAAATTCGGCATACAGATAGTTTATAATCTGGATTAATACTTAAGATACTTTTTATTCCGATATTCCCACAGGAACGGGAACCACGCGGGTGAAACCGCGAGCGGCCGCTAGTATCATATAATTTCACTTACGGCGCCAGTTTAGGTCAGATCCATCGATTTGGCATGCAGCATGGTGAAATATGTATTTGTAGCGACTTTGTAAACTTGATTTCAATGTTGGAGGCTTTTACCCTGCAGTGGTACACTTTACTTTGCCACAGGGCCTACGTCACTTTACACCTTTAAGCAAACGGTTTGTTGGTTTGTAAGTTTTTAACTTTTTTGTCTAATATCAAGATAATTATTATTGTTATTTATCTATTTCTACTACTCCATATTGACTGTTTACATTATTACAATCAAACGATCGGCGCATGTCTACGATTGGATTAATCATTTAACTCGTGACTATTACGTTTAGAACGTATTACAAAGTTTATACTAATTGTTTATTAATATTTACGTAAGCCGATGTAATAGACAGTTAGTGCTCGGTTCAAATAGTCTACAGTTCAATTGATTATAATTATGTTAATCAGTACGATAAGCAGGTCACTTTCTAATAGTACACTTTAGTCTGTGCTTTAGATTGAGACATTTTTCTCGCTATGTTTCGGAAAAGTTAAAACAGACTCACAAAAATTCCATTTTTTTATTTCTATTTATTCCACAACCCGGAGAATCGAACTACTCAGATCGGGTCATTCTTCACTGTGTTGAATCTACATTATTATAATAAAGTGGTAAATTTTGTAAGTTTTATACAATATATAAAAAATCGGAGATCACCTCCTAAGTACATCTTAATGTAGGAAGTGATCTCCGAAACTGTTTATACAATTTGAAAAATCTCACACCAGTACGAAAGATGATGTTACTAACATATTAACAAATTGTAATAATACAAATTGTATTAGTACATTATGATACAAGTGTGCTAAGTTGGTCAATACAATCGAGGCGGTTTATAAACCCGAGCCGAAGGCGAGGGCATAATGGAGCCGAGGATTGTAATTACCCATGCACACGCGTTTCATACGACGTTTTTCAACACACTAGTGAGGAAAATACATTTTCTGAAAATGACTGCGTGATTTTGTTGTTTTTCTAGTGTTTAAATCTTTGGTAAGCCAACATATATTTTTCTTAGGACTTACACATAGTAAATAGGCTGTCAATAACATTTTGTGTTTCACTTATTATTTCCGGCGGTGTAGACTGTAAATTTAGTTATTCGTTACTAAAACTAGACATATTTATCTTTAAACTTTCAAAGTAATAAGTATTGAAAAAGAAGCCGCTGTTTGATGTCTCATATCGACAAAATATAGGTATGTGAAAGGTAGGAAGTCTTTCCATCCAATCCCTTGGGTGTCGTAAAAGGCGACTAACGGACTAAAGACTGCACATACATCCTATAGCATAGAGCGGCGATGGGCTCATCAAAATAATACTACCAACGCCACTCTTCTCTTCGGTGTCGTAAAAGCCGACTAACGGACTAAATAAGTACTGCACATACATCCAACTGCATAGAGCGGCGATGAGCTCATCAAATAATACTATTTCCCAACCCCTCTTTTCCTTTGGGTGTCGTAAAAGGCGACTAACGGACTAAAGACTGCACATACATCTATGTAACAGCATAGGGTGGCGATGGGCTCATCAAAATGATAATACCAACCCCTCTCTTCCCTCGGGTGTCGTAAAAGCGACTAACGGCCTAAAGGCTCACCACCTAAGCACATGTACAAACTGTTCTTGCTGAAGCGTGGACTGTGTGGGCGTGGTCTGTGTTGTCCATAGATTCAACCCAAGTAACACAGACGTGCTGAATAAAGATTGATTAAGAGCACTCATCAAGAGCATAAGCTGAATACTAAGCTGAATAACGTCTGAGTAACAATTGAGTAGGAGCTTAATAATGTTTCAATTAGCTTAATAACTTTTGAATAATTGCACACATTGCTTTTATAAAGCTTTTACAACTCAGTTATTCAGCTACGTCGAATTGGTTAGAGTATTCAGAATTTATTAAGCATTTAATTTATTGTTGACATTTATGCAAGCAATATTCATAGAAATTGGGAAAAGAAGAAATAAATTGGGTTCAATAATAATGTCGATACCTTTATTTGACATGACGTGAACTTTAAGTTATTCGGTAAGTAAATTTTAATTTACAAGTTAGCGGTCTGCTACATGTTAATTATTAGTGCGCAAGTAACTTTGTCGTGAATAGTACGTGTTTTGTTTTCATTTTTATGACGCGCATCGCTAATAATCAAGATAATTAGTTGTAAATAGTATTTTCATACATACATACTAGGTCTGACATAAGTACTTGTGATGAATTATCTAATTCTAGCAATTTTATCCAACAAAATAACATGACTTGAGTTGGAAATGTTGTAGTTGTAAGATTAATAAGCATTTTGGTGATCTCGTAAATTCCTTGTAAGAATTAATTACAAAGATTTCAATGGCGATCGATGTTTTGTTTTATAATGCTGAATAAAAGTGCACACATGTTTTGTTACTAAACTATAACTTGAAAAAGAGTAGTCTCTTTACACTTACTTATGAATAACATTTATATAGTTGACCACATTTCTATATTAGTTACTCACATTTTTAGGGTTCTCTAATCGAACGAACAAAAACCTTTTATAATGTGTAACTTTCCCATCAGGCTTTCACTAAATTGATTACTTACATTTAAAATCACAGCATCTTTGTTATTTTTTTTCGTGAAAAAGACTATTATATTAATAGTATCTATTATGTTTAAAAAAAATTGCAGGTTTCGTGTGTGTGGTGTGCACTGGGCCCTAGTTTATTTAATCTTTATTGCACAACAGTAGGATGTACAAATGGCGGACTTATTATTATATTATTAATTATAATTTATATTTCGTTTCAGAAAAATGACGTTAAAAATAATTTCAACACGTTGTAAGGGTCATTCAGATTTGTGTACTGTGCCGACCCAATGGAAGAACAAAGAACAACTTCGATGGCCAAGATATAATGCGGATTTATTAATTAAGTAAAGACAGCAGTGTCCAACCTCGCGTAGATTGGCTTACGATGAAACAAACAAACAACGCAAATAAAACATTTTATCGTAAAGTTAATTTTATTTTCTTGTATTGCGATACCTTCTGCTAATAAAATAACCATTTCAAAAATGAAATTTTCTGCATACTTAGATTTTTAGATCTTTCGGTTTTCCAATCCCAAAATCTGTTATATTTTTTTTGAGGACGGAACCCTTATCATTAAAGGGAAAACACGCTTGCTGATTGGGACCGGGTTCAGTTTTGTTTAAACTATTTTCACAAATCCTGTCATGATCATTACTGCTGATGACACTTGGACAATTACCTACTACTGCTGATATTTAAATATTCTTTTAACAATTTTCTTTCGATATGACCGGTTCTTTACGCTTTTGCCACGACTTTTGATCCATGATTTAAACAACGCATAAAATAAATACGTACAATAATATTCTAATTGCTGGTATTAAGCTATGGGCGCTATATCAATACAAATGTGGTCTTTAATTTGAATAAGTTAGTTGAAACTCTTTATTATACTGAAATAAGCTTATTAAAAACACAAATAATATTGTTTATTCAGCAGCTGAATAATTAGTAAAACATAGAATCTTATACAGTTTAAAGATAAAGTAAAAACAATTATTCAGTATCAAGCTGAATACCAGAATTATGTAAACAATATTATTCAGAAGGTGATACTTTATTCAGCAATTAGCTGTTTCAAACGCTACAAGCTTAGTACTGCTTTAATAATAGCAGTATAGATTATTGTTAATCAGATAAATGCTGCCGAAGGCACTGTTTTTCAGATTTAAGCCACCTGGAATTCGTAATGCTTAATAACATCTGTCTAATAATCTTACGGAGATTGGTTATTAAGCGTAAAGAAGGAAAGGACAGAAATACAGAATTTATTAAGCGTTAAGTATTTTAAGGGTCCGTACTCAACCTTATTCAGTATATGGCTATTCCCAAAGCTCTTACACAAACCATATTCATCTTTGAACTATTAAAAGTTCTAAGTGTGTACTGTTATCTTGCTTATGTGTTACTTGGGAAATTATTACTAAATTTACTAAAACTTTAAATAAATATCTCAAAAAAGTTGTTGATTTTATGTAGACAGTAAGTAATTAGTCGAGTCTTTATTCATGATTATTCTGCATAAAACTAAAGACTTTGTCGTTTTTGTAGGCTCAATGTCATTTGTAAGACAAAAATAAAAATAAAACTATTTTTCTAGTGGAAGAAATGCTATTATTTCTTCGCTCTGGTCGAGATTCTATTTTTTAAACTACTTTACCGCACTATTGTGTAATAAGCTTCATTACGATGCTGAAATCGGTGTAATAAGAGCCACTTTACGAGCTAGTGTGTTGAAAAAGTATTTGTAAACATTAATTTATTTACATAATATTATATTTAATTATTTATTTATTCAAAACAAGCAAACTTAGCGACATTAATTTTTCGATTGTTTTTAACTAAATAATATAATATTTGCGTCAGTTTGCTTCATGTTTGTCTTCGTAATAGTCCAACTTACTCACTTTAAATTACTTACTTTTAAACTGCATACAAACAAAAGCACGTACACATATTTTGATGTTCTGTATATGTATAGAAAGACAAATAAGTAATACCTACCCAATGATGTAATACCCATAATTTTAAAAAATAACTAGTTTTAAATAAGCAAACTAGCGAAGCAATGTACTTCTACTTGAATACTCCAGGGCGGGGTGGCTGTGTGCGCGTGATGCCTTAGCCTTCGGTGTCTTGCGTTCATGGTCTGCGGTGGTCGGTTAAGTCGGTTTCCATCAGGCGTGCGTGGCGCATATCGTTTGCCGGCTTAGTAAAATAAAAAAAAAACAAAAACATTTCTCTATTAATCTAAGGCCCCTTTACATTAGCGTTTCTCTAGCGTAGCGTGTTCGCTATTACTTTTAAGGAACGCCTGCGCTTATGTGCTAGGGTGCAGGGGCTCTTAGAAATATTTTCTACGTAGGTATTCTGAAACAATATACGCTTTAATTATAAATAAGCGCCATCAGGGCGTAGCGTTGCGGCGTAATTATTACCATTATCTGAGTTTATCGGGTTCAAGTTTCGGTGGCAAGATTCGCGACACCACAAATTAGTTAACTTTTATCGCCCAACGATTACAAATTTATTGTTGCGATAATCAAAATTTTCCTTTGTTTTGTCTTGATTATTAACAAGACTATTCAGGGTGTTTGGTATAGTTCGTGCCAAACTTCTAGCTTGCTCTGAAGTTGCGACGCGCAGGTGTACAGTTAGCAACATTATCATTAGAGCGTTATAATTATAAAATATCATAACATGACAATTTATAAATTAAGCGTTTTATTTATCTTTTAATACCCAAAATTAAGCAGGATAAATTATAATAACAACAATTAAATTATAAGCATACATATATTTAAAAAAAATATATAATTTTTATGAAGCTGTGGAAACATTAAATTACATTACAGTGGTTTTACACCTTTTATATAGTCTGTTAATGATTTGCTTGAGCACGGCAAGACTTCGCTTTCATCGTCGTCAGATTACAGATACCTTTCTCTGCTTCTTTCTTCATAAACTCCGATATGTGTTAAATAATTTTTCTTGCTTGCCGACGTAAAACTGTATTACGTCTAGGCATTTTAACAGCCTTTCAAAACAGTACTCCTAATACAAGAACAGTATGTAACAAAAAAAAAAAATCAACAACTTAAAACAGTAACGTAATAACAACAAACAATAAATACCTAATATCGCGACGCGGTCAAATAAAATGTACACGTGACTGTACTTTCCACTGCTAAAGCAAAACAAACGAATACACATGGCGAGCGCGCATGCGCAGGGGTGCGCGGGGGTGTGCCCCGCCCCCCCTAACCGCTTACGTCCCGCCGATACCTATTTACCATATTGTGCTATTGCGACGCCACTCGCCTCGTGTTCACAGCGAGCTAGATGATTGGCGCGGGTTATAATAAGTATCATCATCAGCCTGTAAACGTCCCACTGCTGGGCACAGGCCTCCCTCGTATGATAACACGTGGGGATGTTGGGCCATAACCCACCACGCTGGCCCAATGCGGGTTGGGGTTGGTGGTCGTCTTACGACAACAACCAACGGCCCCCGTGTCCCCGTAATCCCGCGACGGGGGCCATCCTTTAAGTGCAAAGAACAACTATTTGTATGGTGGCAACTCTGAAATAGCGGGAAAACAATCATCTCCATACTAAACTGCAAACTGTATTCGACCTAAATATGAAGAACAGCTGATACTATAAATTTACATAATTAAGTATAAAAATTTCTTTCTCAAGATTTAAGATTCAATATCATTTATTCAGGTTAGGCCATGTTTAGGTTACAGCATTTATGAATGTCATTATGCCATTGGTTCGTAAGTCTAACTATGGGGCAGGAGCCTTGTACTGAGAAGGACCGGCAAGAAACTCAGCAAGGGCATTTCTTTTCTCCCTTTCTTTAACAGCGTCTATTAGAATTGAATAATACCCTCCCTATCATAGAAGGGCACTTTCCATTACAATAATAAAAACAGAAAACAACTACAAGGACATAAAAATAAAAAATATATTATTAAAAATAAAAAGTTCTAGTTCTAGTTCTAGGTATTCATCAACATAAAATAATCAATGTAATGAATGTCTTACAGTACAGAAAAATAAAGGTAAGACTACAACTACTAATATACTAAAAATAAAAATAAATTAGCAAGAGCAGACCAGCCTCTACAGGCGGCACCCGTTCACGAGTATGACATGTGAATCAGCCATCGCTTCGCTTAACCATGTTTTAGGGAACGTAACGACCCGACGCACATGCCACCACCGCAGAGACACTTTGAGAGAGCATGACACACTCAAGCAACTCCAATGAAGCAAGCAAGAAAACATTTAGGCAACGTTTTACGCAACATAAGGATTTGTTAGATGAATTTCGCGATCTCCTTTTTTAGTTGCAGTAAATTTCAGAGTAGCATTTTTTTGCGAAAGCTTTATTAATGTCCCCATAAATTTATTATTAGATGAATTTCGCGATCTGCTTTTTTAGTTGCAGTAAATTTCAGAGTAGGTAGCATTTGTAGCCTAACCTAACCGACAGAACAATAGATTTACATACTTAACTTTTTCTTTATAGCGGGGGGCCTCAGGCCCTTTGACCCCCCCGAGCAGAAGGGCCAGCCCCCGATGCATTCTGCATGACTGAAATTTTTTTACGCTAAAATAATGCGATCCTGAAATCCGCTGCAACTGAATAAGGCGTTCGCAAAATATATCCAACATGAAATATTGATTCGCTAAAAAATGCGATACTGAAAGCCGCTGCAACTAAATAAGGCGTTCGCAAAATATATCCAACATAAAATATTGATTCGCTAAAAAATGCGATTCTAAAATTCGCTGCAACTGAATAATGCGTTCGCGAAATTCCCCTAACAAATCGTTACAAAGAAAATGGACTTAAGAAAATTTTATGTGATTAGTTTATTATAACCATAAACGAAATTTTTATCCAAACCGGAGAAGGACATAGTCCTAGCCAAGACTTCTCGGACTTCAAGGTCTCTACTCTCTCCACTATAAGATTTGCAAAACCAAGGATTTTGGTACGTAACAAAATGTTTTGCTGAAAGTTTATTTCCTATATATTTTATATTGTTTAGCTGTTAGTGAAATGCAACATTCGCAATGCTGGCTGAATCACTAGGGTGGCTGACGATGTAAAAAATACCTCGAACTTCGGCTCGGTTGCTGTCGCAAGTCGACAGTCTTAAAGAGGGTTTACGCATTTCGGTTTCTTATCCAAGCTTCCAAGTTCAATTTTTTCAATAAAATTGGCTCATTACCCTGCTACTCATATTGACCTTTGCGCTAACAACGGACAACTTGGACCTTGCCTTTTTGACGACCGTTAGCGTGTTTGAATGGACATCAGAGTTCTGACAGTAGGTATTACCTTTATCTATGAATGTCTGTGTAGTAATTGTAGAATAGCAATGAACCGCGACGAAGCGATAAAGCTATGCTATCCATTATAAGAGAATGGGTTGCATCGTACAGTAAGTACCTCACACTGCAGCCGCCCATTTCGCAGCACACGTACTTTAAATGCATGAAATCAATAAATAATATACAAATACCATTTTTCGTGTAATTAAAGCAACAATTAAGACATAACTTCCAATATCTTCATACACGATATGTTGACATATTTGGCCAAAGCCGGCTGATGTGGAAATTGGGCAAATGTTACCTTTTTATATGTTCTAATTTGTGACTAATTTCTAGCCCTCAACATGCAGGCCCCAGTTTGTATGAGAACCTGGTTTGTCCTTGTATGAGAAACCGAAATACCCTCTTAAAACCCACATGCACCGAGCATATCGTTCATGTAGAAAGGCCATAGTTATCATTATCAACTGATAGGGATGATCGGTATGTAAAAAAATCTTTCTATCTATCTATGTAAATAAAATCAACTACCACGAAGGTATGTTCGCGCATCACTTGAGAACGGCTTTTTTTGTTGTGTTTGTAATTTTAAGGAGAAAGGTTTGTATAGAAGAAAATTTTTGGAACTTCGTCACGGGGTACAGGTTCACGCGGACAAAGTCATGGATGGGTCGCTAGTAGGTAAGTACCTAAATAGTAAATCAATGTTAGCTAGGAACCGTGTCGTGTAGCGGTGAAAGAATACTACCGTCCACTTTTCTCCCTTGGGTGTCGTAAAAGGCGACTAACGGACTAAATACTGCACATACATCCAACTGCATAGAGTGGCGATGGACTCACATCCCGTCACACTGAGCACATGTGCAGTCGCTGTTCAATGAAAAGTGACTATGGTAGAGGACTGCTTTTGTGCTCCTCATTGCCTAGTAACCCTTCGGGGACAATAGTCGTGATTATTGTATGTACCTACGTATGTAGGTACATACATATAACCGTGGTACCTACAGCATGGTTAAGATACATTAATCATAGCCATGCTGTAGGCACCTGCGACTTCATCTTTTTTAATCCTACTAATATCACACTAATATTATCACACTAATATTACAAAGGCGAAAGTTTGTGAGTGTGTATGTTTGTTACTCTTTCACGTAAAAACTACTGAATGGATTTAGATGAAATTTGGCATACAGATAGTTTATAACCTGGATTAACACATAGGATACTTTTTATCCCGATATTCCTAAGGGAATCACGCGGGTGAAACCGCGCGCGGCCGCTAGTGCAGAATAAGTCTATGTGTGAGCTTTGTATGAAGTACATGTTCATCATTGAAAGTAACTGCGAGGGTTGAGGTTTTAGTACTGCAAGAGAAAAACTCAATGTTAGTGCTCTTTGAAGATACCACGGAATTATCACATATCACGCTGAGCAAATATGCAGTTGTTATTTAGTGAAACGAAACGTACGGCTGAGGCAGTGCATTGTTTTTGCGGCCCAGATTGCTTAGTCTCTAACTAACCCTTTGGAGATAATGGTTGTGTGTGTATGTAGGTATGTATGTAAGTAATTGGGTGCAAAAATCGGGAGGCACTTGTAATTGTTAGCCAACATGGCCGCAATGTTCCGGCACTTGCATGTGTTACATGACATAACGATAGCCAGCCGAGATTAGCGCGAAACGCCATGAAATGTGATGGACCCAATTATGTCCCTCGGCTCTTCGCGACCACGTGGCGTTAGTAAATAGAACAGCAGTGGGGAGACAAGGGATGACGAAAATGGCACGAGAATAAAACTCATCAGCCGCCGCTTTCACTTCAAACAAAAATGAAACGCGCGCCCGTCCGGCCAGACGCACTCGCGCCTATCGACTGCTGAATCCGCCGGGCTACGGACGCGGCACTATTTGAATTTCGAACGCACTTTTTTTAAATTTTAATTCGAAGTTTTCGAAACTACATAAATGTTTATTTTTAATAATAATTGTGAATGAAGTTCTGTGACACAAAATTATGGATTATTGAAAATAAAAAATAAACAAAAACTTAACAGTATTTTGAAAGGATAAAATATTAGTTACTTAACTTTAACTTGTAAAAACAATGGAGATGGCTGGCGTTAGACCATTTTTGTTTTTATGTTTGGCCGTCGTCTGCCGCAACGGTGATGCTGCTGAAAGTGAAAATGCACTCACCGGTATACGTAAGTACAATAATTTAAATGAATATTAACCTCTTAAGTAAATATTATATTCATTAAAAGTACCTACCTACTTCAATAAATAAAAATTAAAGCGTATTAAAATATAATTGTTCCCAAAAGTTGATGTACTTACCTAATTGTGAATTAGGTACTTACTATTAAACTTTTGACTTTTTCGTAAAGCGTATCGTATTAAAAATAAATATTTTTTATTTCGTTTACTGGTTAGGTAGTTACTTACTTAATTTAGAATTTTTTAGGCGCAACAGGACTTAATCTATTGGATATGTGCTTAGTTAATATAAAAATTCGAATAAAAAGATGTTTTTTTTTCTTATCTAGCTATTATTGTTCACGTAATATATATATATGTACTTGGATTTACATTAGATTCTTAATTAAATTGAAAGGCTCATGTTGCAGTTATAAAATCAAAACTGTCTATATTCACATAATGCTTTGCGAGAGTTAAAAATATGCACTTACGAGTACAAAACTACAGCCTTTGCGTACATACTACATACTATGCGTACGCATATTCTTGGCTTAACTATAATGTTATATTATGGGCCTATAGTACTGATGGTTCTAATATAAGTACTTACTTATGCAGCCACAGAAACAAATCCGGATAGACCCGTAGAAAGACCACAGGTACCTACATATTCATTTCAAAAAAACAATAATAATGTTACTTAATCCTACCCATCTCAAAACTTATATACCTTCATGCTAGCACTCCTTTAGTAACATGTGTAAAAAATATAATAAATTGCCTATTGCAATTAAAAACATCTCATTAGAAAAATATTTTTAAGGAAAATCAAAAATATTGCTCTTGGAAAATGGTACTATACAGTACAAGAGTATTTTGAAGATAGACTATATAACACTTAGCTAGATCATTACTTAATTCTATAACGCCAAGTTATGATATTCGGTCTGCAATATTTATTGCATACAAAAGAGGTGACATTGAGTAACAAACCAATACAAACGGTTACGGGACGAGAGTTCATGTCGAAACCGTTGCTTAAGACAGTTGAGAAACGACCTTAGATTAGCGCTATATAGAGATTCGTTTTGACCGCTTAGAATGAGTCACTATGTGTAATAGGGCCGTTGATTTGTTAAAATGTAATATCAGATAGCATCATACTAATAAACACAAAATCAACGAAATACACTATAGCGTAAGAATTAAAGGTATGAGCACAAGCAATTGAATGAAGCACAGAAAATCGAACTTAAAATCAATGTTCCTTTCAAAACGAACGAACAAACTAACTTATTACATTGATTCTTATATTTATGACGGTGGATAATAAATACGGTGGTAACCGTGTCGTGTAGCGGTGAAAGAGTACCTACTACCACCCCTTTTCTTTCCTTGGGTTTCGCAAAAGGCGACTAACAGACTAACCTTCCACCAAGAGCGGAGCGGGCTCCGTGCGGGCTCATAGAAGTTTCCCAGTTCCCAGTGGAAGCACTTCTATTAAGATTGCCGTTGCGAGCTAAACGGAGTCCGTACGGAGCCCGCTCCACTCTTAGTGGAAGGCGGGCATAAAGACTGCACATACATCCAACAGCTTAGAGCGGCGATGGGCTCACTACCTATCAAGCTGAGCACATGCGCAGTCGCTATTTGGTGAAAAGTAAACTATGGTAGATGACTGCTATTGCGGTCCTCATTGCCTAGTCTCTAAGTCAAAGTCAAAGTCAAAGTCAAAATATATTTATTCAACAAACTCAATTAATAAGTACTTTGAAACGTCCAAATCTTTTTTTAACCTACCACCCATTGAGGACGTCATTTTTTAACTGTGGCAAAGAACGGGCGCAAGAAACCACAGCGCACAGAAGCAACGACATTTACAAAAAAAAGAATATGTCGTTATCAGGTCATAAAATATAAAATATGAATTTAAAAAACTCTGAAGGGTTCTTCGGGGATAATAGTCGTGATTAGATGTATGTACTTATGTATATGTATGGATAATAAATTAGTATGACATATCCTACTAATATTATAAACGCGAAAGTTTGTAAGTATGGATGGATGTTTGTTACTCTTTCACGTAAAAACTACTCAATGGATTTGGATGAAAATTTGCATACAGATAGTCTATAACCTGGATTAACACATAGAATACTTTTATCGCGGTATTCCCACGGGAACGGGAACCACGCGGGTGAAACCGCGAGCGGCCGCTAGTGTTTAAATAAAGGCATGGATTCTGCTTTTGTTTTAGTGCGCCCTTTTGTGTCATAGTACCCCATTGTACAATTAGCAATAACTTTTGCATGCACAGATATTCTGAATACTTGTACAAACATACAAAACAAACATAGTTACGACTCACACCATAGTACGGCATTATGTAGAAATAGCACTTGAAAGAGACATCGAGGGTGTCCTCAAGTGGGACTCGTACCTACTTTTCTCCAATCCGGGCTTTAGCTTCTCAAGCTGAGCTCTAATTCTACAAGGTCTTATGTCAGACGCCACTTTGTCAGCGTTGTTCCGTAAATGTTAAGGTCATCGTCGTCAGACTTTAAACGTCCCGCTGTTGATGTAGGGGTAGTTGGATTGTTAAGTAAAGTAAAAACAATCATTAGTAAGGGTTTCCTTCTTTGATTCTTTCCAAATTTTGATTTTGCTAAAATAGTTTGTTTTTACTTCAAATCTTTATAATAATTACAGTATCATTAACAGTAATAGGGAGTCACAAAAAAAATTGCATGTCTTGAACAATTTGCCTGTAAGTTTTCAAGATATGTTTACATTGTGAAATCAGCAGCAGCCGCAAGATTAACTAAAGCCTCCGGATAAGTATTAAAGGACACATGAAATGACACATGCCCTTCAGGATATTTTAAATATACTAAACATAGGCATAATAATTTGACACCGTTTGTTGTTGTGGTGACAGACTACGTTGAAAACTTCAGTGAACTTCTATTGTTTGCAGATGATTCTCCACTCATGTTTAATGGAACCAACTAACCAGGAATAAGAATAATTATGATAATATGATTCTAAACAAATCATTTAAGTACGCAGTTGACATACTACGGTAAGCCGTAGTTAACGCATAATGCAACAAATTCAAAGTGCATTTTTAATACTACCTAATATCGATACAAACCTATGTTAGAATTTACGGTAAGCAATTTGATGTAGTAAACTTCAAACCCATACATACTCTTGTTTTTATTTTTAAAATGTCAAACACGGTTTTGCCGTCAATAGTTATTACAAAAATAATAGTTAACATAGTATACGAGTATTACAGAAACTGTTAAAGATCTATTTCTACGAGAGGGTCACATTGAATGTTTCTAGATTTGGCCAGTAAGAATAGTTGCTGATGAAAAATCGTTACTCAGGTTTCAGAATCATTACTTTTTTGTTTTTTAAAAACTTTCAGTATGACTTGCGTATTTTGTGATTGACGAACACCTTATTAAGGTAGGAACAAAATTTCCCAATATTTTGATTCTGACGCTGTAAATATTAAAAAAGAAACACCTCTTCTTGTGTGTCATACCAATTCTGCATTGATTATACTATAGTCTAATCTAAGCAGCTCGATAACGGAATCGGGAATAATAACACTTTGAAAAACTACTGTCTTACGTGGTACGCCTCCGACACAAAATACACAAATACGTGTACTATGCGACTTTTGTATTGCAACGCACACTTTAATGTAGAGAAGCATTAGGTATATATTGTCTAACCTAGTCTACTAATATTTAAATGCAGGTGTGCGATTTATGTGTTTCGCGATGATTAACATTCGTAACTTGGGCGTGAGGTGTTGCGTCCCTCAGTCCGTTGCTAAAACCAAAGATGGGCTTGTTCGCACAACCACGAACTTCTTTTCGTGTCACGTTTTCCTGCTATAAATTCCAAGTTGTAATTTTTCACAGGAAAAACAATATTAACAGTCGCAACAAGTCCAAGGTAATACTAAAATGGTGCTGATCAATACCACCCACAACGTTTGTGTACAAATATTATAGACACAGTACCCTGAAATAGCACCTAAATCGAATGACAACATTACTTTTATGTCTGCATTATAAAAATAGCACAATGGTCCATAGAGTAAGCGAATGACATTATAGAGTACGTCTAATCCTTGAATCGAACAAGGATTGTAGCCAGTGCTGAATAGCAGATTACGTATTGGGTAAAGATGAGCAATTTCAGCCTTGTCTGACAGTTTATATAGGGTCCATGTGTTTTAATGGTCGCTTTGGACGTGATGCGAATGTGATTAATACGGTGGTCGGGTGACAGAGCGTGACACTGCTGGTGAAATATTAATTCAGAAAGCATTGGAATAAGGACGTGTTGTGCTGACACAGGTGATCATGCGCACGCGGGAAAAACCAGTGCTGAGTCAGCCTCCTTGGAGGAACATTCATTAAATACAGGCTTGCATTCGATTTAAATCTTTGCAAAACAAAAGTTGTTAAATTAATTTAGCCACTTAAACAATGTTTATGAAGCGGTAGCGGATGCTAGGCCTATGTGTTTAACCTAAACGCATTTTAGTACCTCTTGGTCAAAACTGTTTAGGGCTTGACGTAATTAATTATATTTAGCTTGTCGGCAAAACTGTCTCGACGCGATGTTACGTTTCGCGCCTTGTCTGTTATGCGTTATGATAAATTGCATTCTGACTATTCCTAACGCTCAATGTATGCATTAAACCTTCGTTCACATAAAAACACGACATTATTATTATTATTCCATTTATTCATTTCTATACAGACTATTAACATTTTTAAATATTTCTATAAAAATACAAAAAACTTAAAAATAGTAGCCCACCGCTATCGGGAACAGGGTCCAAGCTACCGGTGGTCAGGGCTCCTGAGAGGGGATCGAACCTTCTAACGATGCGCACCGTGTCCAAGAGTACTGCTTTCTGGATCAAGTCTTTGATCCAGCTGCCCAACGAGAGCCTCTATAGATGTTGGACGAGCCTCTTGGCAATTATGCCATTGGCCGTCACGACTATTGGCACAGTGACTGCTGTGTTCACATGCCACATGTCGACAACCTCGCGAGCCAAGTCAAGATACTTAGTTTGTTTATCTTTCTCAGCCTTCACGAGGTTCTCGTCATGAGGGACTATAATATCAACAATCATTGCGCGACGCTCTAGTCGGGCTATCACCACTATGTCAGGCTTATTGGAAATAATAGTCCTATCAGTGATGAATGATGATAGTCTGATCCCAATACAATGTGCAATTGCCATTTACGAGAACTGGGTCGGGCACATTTCATAGTACGGTATTTCCGATTCCACAAGATTGTATTTAAGAGCAAGTTGCGGGTGGATAATTCTGGCTACAATGTTGTGCTTGTGCAAATAGTCTCCGTTAGCTAGACTAGAACAACCGGAAATAATGTGGCGGATGGATTCCCCGGGCCGGTGACATGCCCGACATATGTCAACCGTACCGTCCTTCACAATGTATTTCCAGTAGTTATTCGTCATCATAACTTCATCCATAATCGCACAGATAAAACCTTCGGTTTCCCCAAAGAGGTCACCAAAACGCAGCCAGGCTACGGATGCTAGGAAGTCTACATCGGGCCCATGTGGGACCCGATAAAACCGTCCATGAAGCTCCTTGCTCTGCCATACCTCCCTGCGGTCGTTAGTATCTAATACCACAGGTTTGCGCCAGTTCTCGTTAGCCAAGGAGAGTGTGGTAAGGCTCTTGTCCACCGCCACCACACCTTGATGCATACCCACGTCGGCCTCGAGGAAATTTTCCCTAAGGCTGCATATTTCGCGGTTGTGCAGGGTCTTAGCATTTAAAAAGCCACGCCCCCCGCACTTTCGCGGGATATACCTACAGTCTCATCACCGATGACCGTAGGTGATGCATCCGATTTGCGGTAAGCAGTGAGCGTACCCTCCTATCCAGGGCGTCAAGTTCCGTCTGAGTCCACTTGAGTATGCCGAAAGAGTACATCAAAACCGGCATGACCCAACCGTTGAAGGCGCGCACCTTGTTTCCGCCTGATAAAAAACTGTTAAGTACTTTGTTCAGGCGGCCAAACGCTCTTTCATAGATTGTTTCGCGTCAGCAATACATACCCAAATACTTCTAAGTTTCTGTTGAGGAGAGGGATTTAAGGTGTATGGAATCCGAGAGTTGGGTCCCCACGGATTCCATAATCTCCCCTTGCTTTACATGCATGAACGCACATTTGTCCAAACGAAATTCCATCCTGATGGCGCCACCGAAGGTTTCTGTTACCTTCAGTAGCTTTATCAGTTGCAAGTCGTTAGGAGCAAAGAGTTTCAAGTCATTCATGTAAAGGAGGTGCGATATGACCTGACCACCTCTTCTCAACCGGTAGCCTTGACCCGAACCCTCCAGGAGTGTACTGAGAGGGGTTAAGGGCCAGACAAAACCATAGTGACTGTCGCCCTGAAATATGCCACGCTCGATCCATATGGGGTCGCTGTTCGCCTAGATCTGTTCGGTATCCTGGATAGCGAAGGACCGGCCTCCACTGCCCCATACACGACATCAGGAAGGTGCGTAAAACTGCATCAACTTTATACAACTCCAATTATTATTTGAGGTAAACACACTAGCAGCTCAATGAGCTGATGCGTGTGGTGTGTCTTGTGGTTTGGAGAATTTATCCAGCCTGTTCTTAAAAGAATTTATGGTCTGAGCGTTTATGACTTCTTCAGGTAGCCTGTTCCAGTCCGTGACAATTCGGTGCGTAATCAACGCTCTCAAATCGTCCGCACAGAAAGAGTACCTAGTGAGATGTTTAGGTACCTACGCATTTCGTTTCGTTTGGTAGTTTGCGAGCTAAGTGTCAACATGACAAAGAGCTTCTTCAAAAATGGCTCTTCTTCTAAAACACATATACTTAAGTACGACAAAAGTAGTATTCTCGACACTGCTAAACGCGTTTAAGCGACGTTAAAAGCCCTTTTTGGTTATTTTATTTTGACAGTTCGTGAAACGAGCATTTTCAATGTGCAAGCCGCCCTTTACTCTGGCAGGTTTAACAAGCGGTTGAAGTCTATAAATAAAAACGAAATGATCTGAAAATTTTTGTAATACGAGTATGTTCAGTCACGAGCAAAAATATGTAAACAATTGTAACTCTAAATACAATAGAATAAGAGTCAAAGTGTATACATATTGGTGCTCGTAACTGTTCATTGAAAAAAGAAACAAATTTTTTAATTTAAATATGTATCAAGCATTTCTGCGTGCTCTGCACCTCACAATTATAACAAACGAAACTGCTTTTAGATCACTTTGTCAGAAACAGCTGAAGGTATTCAGTTAAAAAGTTAGAGTTATTAAAAAATATTAACGTCATACAAATTCACAGGTTGGGAAATAAATCCTAAATTTATAAATTTTAATTTCATTATGAAGTTACGAAAGCCTTTTGTTTTAAACAGTTATATTTGCAGGTAATTAAACGAAGCATGGTACTGCGCGAGCGCTCTCAAAAAAACTCTGTAGGTACTTGAGGCGCGATTTTTAGAAAATGAAGAAAACTTTGATTATTAAAACTATACAATTTTTGTTAACGTGTGATTTATTGTAGTACATGATGAAATATAAAAGTATATAAACAAGTTCCCTGGCTTACAATTACAAATTGTGCAATTTATCAGTTTCTCTAAGAGTTCTAGAAAATCTAGGCATACCTTTCTGTTTGTACACACCTATCTCAATTATAATTTAATTGCCAGTTCCTTATTAATACTTCTTACTTTTAACTCCCGACAGCGTTATAAATAACGAGTCATTCTTTCTCGAGTAAGTGTAATGAGATTAAGTAAGATTGCATAAAGCTAATGATCTACGAAACCAAACTTGGAAAGTGGGACAAACGACAGGAGGCGGTGGACTCCTCCGTCGCGTCGTTCGAGGGCACCTTGACACCGTGATGCATTGCGACAGCTTGCGAAACTTTGGTAGGAGACTCACGGTTGACTCACGGCCCGCCCTTAATAAGTGTACTTGAGATGCACCGGCTGGTTAAAGATTTTAAACAGTCAGCAAAGTAAGCGAAGTGATTGAAAGAAAATAAAAAGGGTATCAAGAAATTAAATATAGAACAACGACAAGAAAAATGCAAGACATAAGACAACTGCTAATAGCAAATGAAATAGAAGTACATACATACAAAGATTTCACGACTATTAGGTCCAAAGGGAAGAGAGGGGCTGGTAGTATTATTTTAATGAAACTCTATACCCTTTTATCCTGATCCCGATTTTTCAAGCTTTTGCATACCTCGAAATACGTTTGTAGGGAATATTAAATTGATTAGTAGTACCACGGGTAATGTAAAATCTCCCGTGGTACTACCAGACAGGCTATTAGTACCACGGGCAAAAATTTTTCCCGTGGTACTACCAGTAGGACCACCGGTTAGTACCACGGGTAAGTACAGCTTTTATCATCTATACGCACACTGGTCGGCATTTAATCAAAGTTGTAAAATTATTTAAAAAGTATTTACTCTGTAACGTCTCGGTAGACGAGTGGCTAAGCGATCGGTACGGTATCCAGACGTCCAGAGTTGAATTTTTGAATAATCAACGAAATGAGGCGCTAAAATTAGACATCCAAATATGTTGCAATATGGACTCGCAGACTCATTTGTAGTCGACTCATTGAGTGTCCTTATAATATTACCTTGCAGCGAGGCTGGAGTTTCATTGTCTATGCACCTATTATGGACTGTGATCTGAAGCTCTAATGAAATGTTGATTTGACTAGCATTATTGTTTTGGAAAATAACTCGTAAGCCCCAAAGCCCCTTCTCAAAATCTATTAAACTGCCTACAAACATCAAAGAGGAAGCAAAAAGGTTTGTTTCTATTATACTACCTAGTTTATAAATGTGAAAGAGAGAGTCAAACTGTTGCAAAAAAAAATATAGTCCCTCGTCTCCTGGATTTGTTGAGCCTGCAGAAGAACTTCCCGCCGGTCACGACCTCCCATGGTCTATGGAAGTCCATAAATAGACTATGGATACAAGTGGGCCGCTGTGGACTTAATATATTTAGATGGGGTTATGCCGACGAATCCTAAGTTCCGTGTAAGTGCGGTGTCGCCGAGCAGACTTGCACAGTCTGCTCGGCGACACCGCACTTACACGGAACTTAGGACTCGTCGGCATAACCCCATCTCTCTTGCCCGCTGGCCCCACATGCGTGCAGTACGGATGAGCTCATGCCAGCCACGGATGCAGCTATAGATCTGGCTGCATACTGGGGCAATCATATATAATTATTTAATCTTGTACATTTATTTAATTGGCTATTTGACAGTTGTAACAATAAAATTTGAAATTTGTCGGAAATGGTAGTTTAAGATTTAACGGTAATTATCCAAAAGTTTTTTTATTAAGTTAGCTCGTATATATTTTATTTTTTCAAAATAAATTTGCGATTTCTTAACTATGGATTACAAGACCCGAAACACGGGTGGCCATGATTGAGCTTCGTGTGACGTCAAATTTCACAAAATATACAAAAAATGTCTGTCAGGTTTCAACATAAATTTTTATATTTATTGAAATGTTACTTCACAGAGTAAAATGTCACGTGACTAACCGTTTTTGCACGAAATTTGAAATTAATAAAGAAAAATATGTTTTTTTCTATTAAATAAAGCTTTTTCGAGAAAAGAAATATTGTACGCTTATAAAATAAGCGTTTGTAATTTTTAAAATGCTTTTCCGAATACTGTCAAGTAGCCAATTGTATTTTTGTTGTACGAACCAACGATACGAAAGAAGAAGAAGGAGAATGTGCAACTGAGTTTGTATTCGTAATAATTGATTTACTATCGCTCAAATCGAAGATAACGAAACGCTTAAAAAATTACTACCTTAGGTGGGAAACGAACGAGTTTGTATATTTGTTTGTTTGTTTGTTACGCTTTTACATTCAAACCGCTGCACCGATTTTAATTAAGAATCAATAGAAATAGATAGAGCCCTGAAGAACACGAAATAGATTTACAAGTACAAAATTCATTGCAAATTTAAGTGATAAGGTACTATGAATTATTGGCTACTTTTTTGCGTTTAATTAACGCCAGCCAAGCCGAGATTTTATAAAAATGTGCTTATAAATAACTGATAGGCAGACATAAGTGCACACCTAATAGTTAATAGTACAAGGTTTTGGCTTAAAAAATTTTACACTCAAACCGCTACACCGATTTTAATGAAGAATCAATAGAAATAGATAGAGCCCTGAAGAACACGAAATAGATTTACAAGTACAAAATTCATTGCAAATTTAAGTGATAAGGTACTATGAATTATTGGCTACTTTTTTTGCGTTTAATTAACGCCAGCCAAGCCGAGATTTTATAAAAATGTGCTTATAAATAACTGATAGGCAGACATAAGTGCACACCTAATAGTTAATAGTACAAGGTTTTGGCTTAAAAAATCTTGTACTGCTCCCAAAGCTACAAAAATGAGTGCCGAATGGTAAGATAGGGATAGGGAATTGGGACATTTGATTTGTATGAAACCTTTCTTCTTTTCTTCATGAAGTTGCGGCTCGGAAGAGCTGAGTACCCATCAGTACTCAAATTGTACTAGCCGGCGCGGTGTAGTCATTTACCCCCTTACATAAAAACGTTACTTCAATCCAAGCAACATTTATAAGCCACGCAATAGATAATCTTCTTTAACTGTTCTGTGTTATGTATGAGTCACCAGGGCTTCTGCGGCCTTTTTGAAAGATATAATATCTACTTATATTAATAAAACCGGCCAAGTGCGAGTCGGACTCGCGCACCAAGGGTTCGTAGCATTTATCTATAAAACTTTGATCGACTTTTTAATAATAGTGTATTTTTTTTAAATTAATTAATTTATGACGTATTAAAAAAAAAACTACTTACTAGATCTCGTTCAAACCAATTTTCGGTGGAAGTTTGCATGGTAATGTACATCATATATTTTTTTTAGTTTTATTATTCTCTTATTTTAGAAGTTACAGGGTGGGGGGGACACACATTTTACCACTTTGGAAGTGTCTCTCGCGCAAACTATTCAGTTTAGAAAAAATGATATTAGAAACCTCAATATCATTTTTGAAGACCTATCCATAGATTTCCATAGACACGATTGGTTTGATGAAAAAAAAAATTTTGAGTGACAGTTCTAAGTATAGGGGAACCCCCAAAACTTATGGTTTTTTTTCTATTTTTGTGTAAAAATCTTAATGCGGTTCACAGAATACATCTACTTACTAAGTTTCAACAGTATAGTTCTTATAGTTTCAGAAAAAAGTGGCTGTGCCACACGGACGGACAGATAGACATGACGAATCCATAGGAGTTCCTTTTTTTGCCATATGGCTACGGAACCCTAAAAATCATTCGCCAAATTGTTTGTACGCGCATCATTTCTGAACGGCTGCACCTATTTGGCTAATTTTTTTAAAAATTATGTTTGTAATTGTCAGGTTGTCCTGACCTTGTCCATACAAACCTTGTGGTTTGTATGAAAGAATTTTTTTGTAACTTCGCCACTAACAACTTTGCGGCAGTGCGATTCTCTAAGTTAAAGCCTTGGTAGCAGCGGCTGCCGCAGCGCTGAGAATTGTCTCTGTCTCTTTCATATTCATAGAATTGGAAAGAGACAGCAGATCACAGCCATGCGCGCAGCGTCATGTGTCGCTTAGGGAATCGCATAGCGGTACGCGGACGTAGTCGCGTTCGGGTCGCTAGTAAAATATAAAAACTCCGGTAAGCATTATTTCAACAGGTTGGTTTAGAATGTTTTCGGATTTCATTGCCCAGTTGAATGGACTATGATCACACTTTAATAGTGCACGCCACCACAAAATGGTCTTGGCCGAGTTGTTAATGCGTGCACACTCGAATCTCATTCGCCATGATTATATCAGAATTACCACAACTTGTGCGAAACCGCACAGTTGAAGGCTGTTGTATGTACAAAATGAAGTAATGTTCTTTGGTAATATTTTACATATTTTATAAACAGACTGTTTATAATAAAATAACCTATCGCCATCATCATCAACCTTTAAACCACCACCACGATATTTTAAACTTTATACAATTAAAATAAGGTCGAAAATTTGAACATGCTGTGCCCGTTAAAGGGTTAAACGTCTCACTGCTGCACACAGGCCTTCCCACATAGACAACTGGGCCCTGATTCTGTATCGCAATCTATAGATTCCACACCTAAACCTTACCGCGCACAAACGTCAAACGCATACATACGTTTTTCGGAAGATATCGTAACTTTTTAAGGAATTAACGTGGTTTTGAAACAAGGAATCGTTACAGAATAAGGGCCCTGTACGGTCGGGGTCACCGTCGCTTTACCACTTTGCAGCGATTTTCGTATGAAGCGCACCGACCGCCCGGGTAGGTACGTGCTTGTACCAAATAGACGACGCGGTGTGCAAGGGATTTTGACCTTTAGACTGGTAAAGCGACGGGTCCGCCGTTGTACATGGCGTTAAAGGGCAGTAACCCACTACGCTGGTCCAAAGTGATTGATGGGTTTCAACGACTGCCATCTTACCAGGACAACCAGTACCGAAGGCTTTACGTGTATTCTTGGGGGTTAAAGTTACTCACGTCCGTAGGTTTACCCATGAGACCCTACACGTGACCCCTGGGTGGTGCTAAATGAGTGACACTAACTGAGTGGTAGAGCCACGCTGCGTTGCAGCACGCATAGGGCCGGCTCGCCCGGCGTAATACCACCCTCTCACTAATATCCGGCGTTAAATTATAGCACTTGGTGCTGTTGTGTTTCGTCCGGCCAGTGAGGGTTCCGGAGGCCCTCCCCCCCCACACAATTCCTATTCCTTCCTAAAACTTCCTTCATTAAAGGCCGGCAACGCATCTGCGATTCCTTTGGTGTTGCGGGTGTCCATGGGCGGCGGAGATTACTCCCCATTAGGTGACCCGCCTGCTCGTTTGCCTCCTTCTATTATAAAAAAATCCAAAGCACAGAGGAGCTCGAGATGTTTACAATTTTGTTATTTATCCAGTTATCCGGCATTGCAAAAGTTGCTTTACTGGCAAGATCGGATAAATAGGCTATTGAAGAATTCCTATGCCTAAGCCAAAATGCCAAACATAATAAAAAATGTTTTGCATAATTATGTTTAATCGATTTTTCTCACTTCCTATACCTATTACAAAGATGAACATAATTATATAACGACTGATTGTTCTACTCAAAAATAATATTTGCACATTCCGGTATGTGAACTTTGTCTGTTTGTTCGCAAGCCTGTTTGATGGAGTACAAGAAGAGCTTAGTCGAGGTTTTTTTAATCTGATCTCGTTTTATCGATTGCCGTGTTAGTACTACTCGTAAAATTCCTTCAATTCGATCGTTGTTGTTCATAATTATTAAAAATTCGTAGTAATCAATCGTAGTTATTCAGTTCTTAAGGATAAGTGTCGAATTTAAATTAAAAGTTAAAATGTTAGCCCCTTTTTAGACTCCGTGAAAACAACTTTAGTATTTTATACCACCGGCGGCGGCACCGGGACTCTTCCCCGATCCGTCTCCCATTCACGAATGATAAGCTATACCATCAGCAAAACCGAGCACTTACATCATGGAAGTACAGTATGTACCTACACCGCTGGGAAGCGTCCCTGACATCTGAGTTAACTACGAGTACTATATATTACTATAAGATGCTATTCAAGTTTTTAGAGTAGAAAAAGTTAAGTAGGTAAACTAAGGGAAAGTAATAGCCTATAAAATCTGTCCGGGAAAGTAATAATCAAACTTTATCCGCCGTACTCAGAGACGTCAACTGAGTTATAACCCCTTGAGCACCGTAAAACCAGACACAATTGAAAATCATTTATTTCGCGACCGCCGCCGGCGGTCTTATGATTTTTGACCTATTATTGACAATTATTAAGTCTCTTGCTGTCACTTTCGTATATATAGTGCTAAATAGAGAAGGAAACACATTTAATTGTCATTTAGATTTATTGATTGAATTGATTGACTGATTGATCTCTGAGTACGGCAGTAAGAGCGTGGTCATCTTTGGTCACTTTTATCTATAAAAATCACAGACGTATAAAAGTACTCTTATATGTCTGTGATAAAAATACTTTAATGACCTTGTTTTTATAATTAAAAAAATAATTGAAAAAGATGTGAAAACACATGTTTTTTATATAAATCAATTCTTACTCTCTCAAAATGAATGTTTGCTACTTCTACTATTATAGGTAATCTTATTATCGAATGATTCCAAATATTTGCTTGGGTGCCCATGCTATCGCTTTTTTTTAAGGAAGAGGTTAATATTTAAAAAAACCGCGGGTCAGACCCCCGCTTTGAGGTAGTTTTATAGATGAAATTATCCATAGATCACGCTCATAAAGTTTGATTTAGTAATCAAGTGGAGAGGTAGTCTTCTCCAGACAGATTGAATACTGTCCAACTGCAGGGCAAAGCCCTATATCATTATATTCAAGTCATTTAGTAGTTAACTAAATTTTAACTAAATTTTAAGTGATTAAGTGCATGTAAACACAGAATCTAGTAGCAATTTGCAAGTTAAAATTTAGTTAACAACTAAAGAGCTAAATTAGAATTCTGTCTATTTTTCGGTTAAGTTGGTGGGCGGGGCTTGTCACTTGATACGTTTGGACAGGCACAATTTAGTTAAATGCGTTATATTTCGGACTTCATGGCGGAAAAGTGAAGCGTCATGTCTGCAGTTTTGTTTTGTTTTCTTTAATTTATGTTTTGTCGAATATTAATATGGAATAATTGTGGATTATTTAGGAAAGAAAGAAAGATAATGTTTTGTGTTCGTGAATGTGCATGAGCGTTGGCAAATAAAACAAAACAGTGCAACATCAGTTTTCAAATTCTCTCAAGATGTCCGTGTGAGATCTCATTAAAGTCCCACAGCTTTATTGAGTCTGAAGGGTTTTGGGTTTGGTTAATTTACCATTAAACGTTCATTATCACTCATTTTCATTATTATCTACTTTATGCAAAAAAATATTCACTTTAATATCTTACTTATCACACTGCCTAAACGTGCTGACCACACGAAGCCATTATTTAAGCACAGAATTTACGACTTCATTACGTTGTTGATCGTCCATCTTGAGTGAACTAAAGAGCTTAACTACTTAAATACGTATGGACACCTACTTAAATTTAAGTCACTTAAAATTTTGTTAAAATTACTCAAAAATTACTACTAAACTACTTAATACATGTAAATCAGCCATAAAGTGCGGCAATTTACCGACAGCGGCGCGAAGGGCATTCGTCTTCGCGAAGACGATTCCCGACAGGACGAATTATTTGGCCAGACGAACGTGTCGCGACAACGCGAATCTTCGCGCTATCGCGATAGTATGGCCGTAGCATTAAAGACTCGGCCACCAAGGCGGGGCTAGTACCTATACAAGGGTTATCAAAATGTTGTAAGATAATTTTTACGAAATATCAACTCCAGAGCAACCAGCTAATGAGCAAAATGAGTTTTCTTTTAAACAATTACGATATTACACCAGAATTTTACGTTGGCCCTCTCAGGTTACGACAGACAGAAAATAGCGCGCACCTCAAAAACAGTGGAGGAAAATGCGTATTGTGTGGACGAGGTATAAAACACACCTTCGTATTAACCAACACGTGCATTATGAAATACCACTTCGTTTATTTAAAATAGGGTACACAACACAGAATGTAGCCAAAACATTCGAACAGGATACATAGTATATATGTTAATATAAAGTATATTGATGAACTACAATCTTAATGTTTTTAAATATATTTTAGCGTTTTATTAACGCTTAAATATACTTAAGTAAAATTTTTAAACACTGAAAAAAGACGACAACCTCAGGCGGGAATCGAACCACGCACCTTCCGCATTCCGGGCGTCTGCCTTAACCACTTGGCTACCGAGGTCTGGTCCTCATTGTCTAGTCATGTATGTATGTAATTGTACTCAGATTTAAAGTCTACTTTCATTGGTGGGTGATGTTCATCAACACGACGAAGGGTGGATTCGACCAAACTGGAATAAGGTCTTATACCTAGATTAAACGCCGAATTTGTATAGGCTAATCTCGGAGTAAGTCTTATTCCAGTTTGGTCGAATCCACCTTAAGTGGTCGAGCCTCAGAAACTTGCTTGCAGTCTATTATCGTCAGAACCAAGTCCAAAATCCGGTGGTTTTTGTTAGGAATACTGCAGATTGCATAAGTCGATCATTATAAGAAAGAAGTCGAAGTTTAATATGATCACAAGGAGAACTCGGTCGCCGAGCATTGTCACCAACCTGTAACGTCCATGTATGACCAGAGGTATTAAAATCACCAATCATGACAAAGTTATTGTTATCACCAGATTCCAAAAATACTTTTTGACAGTTGTTATAAAATGATTCCAACAATGCTAACGGTAAATCAGGTGGCAGATAGCATAAACAAACATTGATAATAATATCATTATAGGTTATCTGTATCCATACGTCCTCAACCTAAGTGCAGGATGATCTGACAGCTTCACGGCTTGCTGATTCAGATGCAAGCATCGTCAAACTATTAGGGTGAATCTTGGGAGAAGAGTTCGTGGCACCAGATCTAATACTTTAATTGGTAAAGTTTGGATAACAGTATGTAGCTTATTAGCTATTATATGCCTTATCAACAGATAGAATGGTCTTAGAACCTCTTTAGACCATGAATCGTAATTTCTAAAAGTACTATAGTGTAACTAAGTAATATGGTAGGAACTTTTCAAAGAATCACCTATAAATTCACCTACCCACTCACTGTAATAAAAGGCTCATTGACACATTATGACGAATGATCCTGGCTCAGTGCGGGCCTCACTTCAACGACTGGCAGGGAGCAACGTCTTAACTTGCCCTGCGAAGCACGGAGGACCTTGAAACATCTTTTTAATTTTATCACCTATCCCGTGACGAGACCCGACATTGAGTAAATTGCATAACTCGTAAGATTGCAACCTGAACACGTCAAGCCTCTCAAAGAAAGTGCAAGAAAATACTTATTGTTTTCTTTATTTTGTAACGCTTGCTGGTCCAGGGACCCTGATCTCCTAATGTGGCAAATTAAGTTAAAGATAACTATTAGTTTGAGCCTACTCAGTACTCTACTATTATCACTTTTGTGCTGGTGATTTATAACGCTATCATAAGGAATATGAATTTAAAACGCCACATCACCCTCATCACAACTAAATCAATCAAACGTTCTCACCTTTGTGACGAATTCGTTTAATATTCACAAGAATGCTCTGAAGTTGTATAAACTATGAAGTATTGCAGAACTCAATATTGGAGCAACGCCAATCACACCATTTGAATTCCACACATACGATGTTCCACGTATCAATAAGTGCGTTAGGAGCTGTTGGCATATAAATTTGAATATCGCAGAATTTTGCAGCATTAAAAGATAGACAGAATGAAGTAGTATTAGAAATCTTTTTACTTTATGGCTGTGGATAGAGTGCCGCAAGCGGCATTCTAGTACGATCGGTTACGATGCCGTAATTACGGCATCCTAGTACAAAGTGTAGGCAGTGAATAGAGTGCCACAAGCGGCAACATAGTACGATCGGTTACGATGCCGTAATTTGACGGCATCCTAGTACGAAGCGTATAGAGTGCCACAAGCGGCATTAAATCTTAATCGGTTCGGGAACCGTAATATATTTTTTATTTGTCATAATGTTCAGTCGACTTATTATTCAAAAGATAAGATTTCTGTTGTCTAATAAAAAAATAACCTCGAAATTCAAGACAATCGCTACGCTGCGCTTCGCGATTGTCTTAAATTTCTAACCTATCAAGTGACCTACAGTAGTAGGGCAGCTAGTATTTCTGTTATCTAACAAAAACTTTACGGCAGCTTAGGCGGCGTCACTATTGTACCGCAAAACTTACGGTTCCCTAACCGATGGAGATACAGTGCCGCTTGTGGCACTCTATACACTTCCTTACTTTATTATAAAATCAACTATGTTTAAAAACACTGACTTAACTTTCAATAAAACCAAAACATTGATTGAATAAGGAAACTTATGCAAAAGAAGAATTACGAATTAGAGAACTAATTTAAAAACCCTAAAATTTAAAACCTCCTTATTTTTCAAATAGACTTTATAAAACAATCCTGAACAAATAATAACAAAATAGTTACATACTAGTTTTTCCTTTGTTTCAAGATTCTTAATTCTTTTCTGAATAACATTATTCTCGATGTCATTGGCAATTGATCCTCGGACCTCTTTATCAGCACCAGACGTATTCCACTATCGGAACTGTGACGCTAAGGCTAACAAATCACGCTAATTAGTGAATTAAAACAATCAACAATCGCACGTGATTATAATGCGTCGACAGAAGAATGTGCCCAAAGCAGGGCAGTGGGCCGCGCCGGCGCCGTGGCGTTAGCCAACTTTCTTATGTAACCAGTGACCTTGTGCAAGAGCCGGCTGGTGGATTTGGTCGTTCAAGTTCAACGTTATTGCAGACTACGCCACGTACGCTCTTTTGTATATCGTCCACCGGGTTTACTTTTTAATCAAGCGTACAATTGAATACAGCTTCTTAGTCTAAGATCCGAGTACAGAACGACCTTCACCGAGAAGGTTAATGGATGAAAAGTATTTTATATCCAATTTAGTATGTTAAATAATATATCGCGAGTGGGTTGGCTGAAAAATTTCAGTCCAGTACCATTAATGATTAATTTAATTACTAATGTTGACTTGCCTGTTTTCACCTGCCTACCCAATGTTATGACAGGAAAAATATAGTCAACCTAACGTTTGCATATTCTATAGGCTTCATACTTTCGATTGGTACCTATGTAATTTATCTATTATCGAAACAAAAGCAATATTTAAAAAAAAAATTAAATATTTATTTAATCATATACTGGACTGAAATGTTTCAGTCAACCCACTCGCAATATACTATTTAACACATTACATTTGATATAAAATACTTTTCATCCATTAACCGCTCGGTGAAGGTCGTTGTATACTCGGATCCTCTACTATCTGTTCGTTGTAGTAGTCTTCTTTAAGTGAATTTGTCCGTATGCTATAAAATAATGTAGATGTTTCCATTTAATCGTTTACATCTATGCAACAAGCTTTAATTCTTTAAACGCTATCTTTTCTAAATGATTTTTTTTTATTTATTTTTATCTTTTACTGACAATCTTGTCGCGTAGCGGTGAAAGAATACTACCACCCCCTCCCTTCCCTTGGGTGTCGTAAAAGGTGACTAACGGACTAAAGACTTCACATACATCCAACAGCATAGAGCGGCGATGGGCTGTCACGTTGAGCACATGTGCAGTCACTATTTGGTGAAAAGTGGACTATGGCAGAGGAGTGATTTCGCGGTCCTCATTGCCTAGTCTCTGAGTAACCCTTCGGGGATAATTTATTAGTCGTGATTATATATCTTTTACTGTTGTTAGCCCCAGTTAACAATCTCAAAGATAGGAAAAGTCTTTTATTACGAATGTTTTGATGAGTACCACCGTCTATAAATGTAGGCAGGCCCTAAACTAGGGCACCAAATCTCTTGGTGAGTGAAATTCAAAAACGATCTTCTTTTCTTCGGTCCTTGAACTCAAAGAAAATGTATAATGTCAATAAAAAAATTATAAAGTGGCGTCAATTTGAAAGTGCCGGTCATCGCTCTTTGCAACATCACCTTGCAGCGACCGGTCTTGCTCACCCACTGGTACACTTCTCGGTTACATAATGTTGCGTGCGGCGTGTAATGTTTGTTGATATGACATTTTGAGATCAGCGGTGCTGTAAGAATGTATAATTTTATTGTCTAGAATGTTCTTTGCTTTGTTTGTTTTATTTTTGTATATTAATTAATGTCCTATTATTTTATTTTGTAGTAGGTAGGTTGATTATCTCGATGCTCTCTCTCTATCTAGCTTATGTATGTTTTTTAGATTTTTGATATTTTTGTTTATTTCATTTATAAACCTAATGTAGAGGAAAAATTAGGCAGGAATTTTTTGTCAGGTGATGCAAGCGATGAAGCAATACCGTGTATTTAGCCTTATAAGTATAAAATAAAAAACTAGTGACATAATTATCCTTAACCTTTTCTGTACGAGGCGCTTGTAGGCAATGAAACCTCTCAATCCGGCGAGTTTTTTGAGGTGTCGAAAAGTGAAGCAAATTGAAGGTCGACTTAAAAAAATTATAATATCAAAACTATAAATGCTAGAGTAACAAAATATTTTACAAACACTTACCAGATACTGTTCTTTCATAAACTTTACAGATTTGGGTAAAACATTATGTTAAAAATAGAGATACTTAAAGTAAAATATTAAACACTGAAAAAATACGACAAGCGGCTGTTGGCTCGGTAGCCAAGTCGTTAAGGCAGCCGCCCGGAATGCGGAAGGTGCGTGGTTCGATTCCCGCCTGAGGTTGTCGTCTTTTTTTAGTGTTTAAAATTATACTTAAGTATATGTTAATAAAACGCTAAAATATAAAACATTAATCAATAGAGATAATGTTACCAAACCCAGGTAAGGAAGAAAATCGGGAATTAGCCTGGAATATTGTCATTCCGCACAAACACTTCACATTTTATGTAAGAAGAGGTTCATAGAATGCTAATTATTTACAAAAAGTCACAATTAAAAACGAAACACTACTATAATTATGCGATCCAAAATCACCAAAACTTTCTATTGGCATGGGTCGCCATAATGAATCATTAATATCGATAAAATCGATTTATCGACAATAGAGAACTTTCATACATAATTTAATAAAAATAAATGAAATACAAAATAAAACGAATTCTAAAAATCATATTTATTGATGGAAGAATTGAATTCGGCATCATATTATGATGCCTTCCGAATTAGAAGCCTGCTTTGCTCTTGTCATCATAATTGACGCCTTCCCCTACTTAAGTACGGAACGTTAAAACAACTTTACCATTTTCATGTTTATTGTTGATCACCATTCTGTTAGGCTTCATGCTTCATTCAGACGTTACAATTACAATTAACTTAAATTGATTTGAGATTGCAAGACAAAATGAATCATATGTAAAATTAATAATCAATGAAGTAAGTATATGTGTTGCGGACAGTGTCAACCTTAATGTAGAAAATATTACATAATAAAGTGTGACTGCACTGCACCCACGAGTATATTGTCCTTTAATATGTAAACAAGAGTTGACTAACACTGTGTTTAAACCCAAGCCGCGATCAATTAGTAGGTAGTCATTAAATATTCCACTTGGCGACAGAAACTTGAAGGTCAACATTGTATTCTATCTTTGTTGCGAGTCATTTCACAAGATGGGTGACCTGGTATTAGAATATCTTGACCTCTTCAGGGCTACAAACGTATTCCAGTTTCTGTTTTTATTCGTAATATGGTATCCTATTCCTGATTTTTCCATGTAGGTACTGTATATTATTGTTCATATAGGAAGGTCTGAGCTTAGCAGTGGGTGGTTATAGGCTGGTACTAATTATTGTAATAGGACGGTATGAAATAATCAGACATTGCTTATACTTTGAAGGAAGCTGTGTGCCGGAGATAAAGAGAAGGATTGCGATAGCAAAGGACGCAATGTCTCGTTTTCAAAATATCTGGCGAAACCGAGGCATCATAAACAACACCAAGATGCGTCTCGTTAGGTCATTGGTCTGACCTATTTTCCTCTACGGAGTGGAGACATGGACTATTCTGGCTCAAGAAAGACAGAGAATAGACGCTTTCAAGATGTGGTGCTGGAGAAGAATGCTGCGAATACCGTGGACAGCCAAACGCACTAACATCTCAATTCTGTCGCAATTGAACGTCAAGGACCGATTATCTACCTAATGTCATCGTCGCATACTGGGCTATTTTGGCCATATCGCCAGACGTGGCGACAGTAGCTTAGAAAAGCTCATTGTGGTGGGAAACGTGGAAGGAAAACGTTCACGGGGCCGGTCCCCGACCAGGTGGTCTGACCAACTGAAGGAAACACCAACGTCCCGCTTCTACGCCGCGGTGAGCATGGCCACAGACCGGACCCGATGGAGACAGTTCGTCCAATCCAAAGTGCTGCCGTGATGATCACGATCCTCAGTCATGAGGGAACGACCGAAGAGAGCTTAAACTTTTTGTAGTGATTTTTTTTTCATAAGCGTTCTATCATAATTATTTTTATCTTGACAACGTTCTGTAGTAAGTATACCTTTTACCTAGCTACAGGCCAGATTTGTTTGTCATCCCATTAGCCGCACTTAGGTAAATATGTATAACCATTACTACCTATTTGCATGATAAAAATACTCGTACGCATTCTTGTGTAGTACCTACCTATTTCCGCTTACGTGACTATAGTTACCTATATACCTAATAAATTTTTGTGCCCATATACGTTTTTTTAATTATAATTGCATGCCGTGGCAGCCTCTAATTGAGACGACACCTTAGTTTTAAGTCCGTTCTACCTAATTATTGCTTGTATTTGTGTTTGTATTGTTGGTTGTTCTAAATTAATTAATAAATATATACTTATACAGATCTTTCGTCACAATAATTATATCAGAAATGATGTAAGATCCTATTAGGGAAATTCGTCACGGGATACAGTGTTCACTCAGTCGCGGGAGGGGCGTAGGGATTGCAATCCCGCAGCTCATTTAATCCCGCGGGATTGATATGCGGGATTACTCAATACCGCGCGGGATCACGCGGGATCCCGCATCTTTAAATTATGTTATAAAATCAAATTGAAACTACAGATTTTTGAAAATCGACTTTTATTACATTAAGAAACAGAAATTTTCCTCTTCCATTTATTAAGTACCTAAGTATAAGTAATTAAAATCTGTTTTCTTAGATTCATCTTTAAATGTTTGGCTAAAAGTGGAGGAAAGTGGCTTGGTTTGGAGAATTAATTTAAAAACCGTAAAATTTAAAACCTCCTTATTTTTAAATGGGTTTTATAAATCAATCCTATTGAAAATTATGTAAGTTCTTATAAGGTTAAATCTATATTAATAAAAATCTGTTGCCGAAATGTTTGTACGCGCTTCACTTCAGAACGGCTGCACCCACAGGCTGAACCTATTTGATTAAGAGACCTATTACATCTCAAATGTGATGTTTGCGTAAAATGCCCATTTTCGTATTTTGTAGTAATTTTGCAGTTGTATTTATCGTTTTTATCGAAATAGAATAATAAATTTGTGCATAATATAACAAATCTCCATTCTGTGAGCATAAGTTGAATTCGGACGGCCAGCGCATCGCATTTTGTAGTAATTTTGCAGTTGTATTTATCGTTTTTATCGAAATAGGATAATAAATTCATTATAAAATCTTTATTCCTCATGAAGTAACAATTACTCTGTTATAAATTTTGCTCAATAATATTATCGTAACTTCGTAACTTTTAGCGATTTTCGAAGTTTATTTTTGTTTAGAATAAGATTTTTTTCCTATTTAAAATCAATAATATCTAAAAAATCCGAGGCCGCTACGCACTATTTGACTATATAAAGCGAATCACACACTACGCAGATACGGTAATATTTTATCTGCGTATAAAAACTTATTTATCTGAAAGCATCACACACTAAACAGATACGATAGTATACGAGACGATACATTCACTCGGAATCCTTCACACTAATGCCGATACAGCAGATGTTATCTGCAGATATATTTGTATACGCAGATAATAATCTTACCATCTGTCGGTATATGTCGGTGCTCACAGATACTGTACGATAAAATATAAATTATCTGCGCTGTGTGTGTTGGTTCATATGATTTATATAGAGAGCGATATTGAAAGATATCTGCTCAGATACAGATATCTTACCGTATCTGCGTAGTGTGTGATTAGCTTTAGAGATAACATTATATTTTTTTTATTTCACTTGTTTAGAACAGTAGTTCAATGTAGGAACTCATAAAAGTGCCTTCGCGCATTGTATGAAAATCTTTCTTTGCAATTTTGGGTTTAATTAGAAAAATTAAGCAAAATTTACAAAAAGCGAGGCCGCTACGCACTATTCTAATAGCTATTCTACACTATTCAATAAGTCATAATTATTAATGTATTTTTGTTTCTGAGATCCATAACGCCAAAATTGGCCATTTTACGCAAAAATCACACTCGAGATGTAATAGGCCTCTTAATTCTTTATTGTAGTGATCGTAATTGTCAGGACTAAGTTCGTGAGAAGTATTTTTTTTGGAAATTCGTCACGGGATACAGAGTGTTCACGCAGACGAGACGAGACGCGGGCGGGCCGCTAGTAAACAATAAAAGTTGTTTCTATGTTTCTAAATGTTATCACATCACACTAATATTACAAAGGCGAAAGTTTGTGAGTGTGTATGTTTGTTACTATTTCACGTAAAAACTGCTGAATGGATTTGAATGAAATTCGGCATACAGATAGTTTATAACCTGGATTAACACATAGGATACTTTTTATCCCGATATTCCCACGAGAACGGGAACCACTTGGGTGAAACCGCGAGCTGCCGCTAGTCTATCATAATATTCAGTTTTGTGTAACAACAAAACTGAAGTGTGAAAAGTGGCTTGTTTTGTATATTTATTAATTGTAATTAGGATCATCAACAACATCAAATAACTTAAAATTCTCGCAAGTGGTTTTATGGCTAGAGGTAGTATAAGGAATGAGACATAAGTTTTGCTATGGATCTTTGTATCAACGAATATCTACAGTTCAAATAATTATTTTTTAGCCTAAGGTTGCTCAACTGCCGCACAAAAGCCCCCTCTAATGAGCGCCAACTATCTCGGTCTTGGACAGTTTACATCCATCCATTGCCTGTCATCTTTTTAAATAGTCGGTTCATATGGTTTAAATAAGATAATATTCTGATTAACAGTGGTGTTCATATAATTAAGTACGCTTATGTGTAATACAACAACAAAACAACAATGTGGAAAAATAAAAATTGCGACATCTACTAGGGAAGTCATAATAAAACTGCGTGAAAAGAATTGGTCGTACAAAAAGGTAGCTGATCATCTGCTTTGTTCGAAAACAATGGTTTACCATGCTGTGAAGCATTTTGACTTCAAATATTTGACTATAAACAGAGAAAGACATCGCGACGGGATGATATTTATATCGTTCGTTTGGCAAGATAAGATCCTTTTAAGGGGTCTAACGAGATTAAAAAAGTATATTTTGGAGAAAACAACCCTTCAGCGATCTCAGCACCCACTATTCGCAGAAGTTTGGTAGAAGAAAAGTTGCACGGACGTATAACAAAAAAGGTACCCATGTTGAAACAGTGCCATAGGGAAGCCCGTCTTGCATTTCCAAGAAAGTATGAAAACTGGTCAGCTCGACAGTGGAAACATTTGCTTTTTTCTGATGAAACCGAAAACAGAGTGTGTTCTGATGGCAAACGCTACGTGCGGCGTCCTTTGAAAAAAGCATTAGACCCCAAATTCACAAAAAAGACCTTAGTCTTTTTTGTGAATGGCATATAGCTTGGCGGTGGAAATGTAAAAATTTGGCGGTGCTTTTCTGGTCACGGAATCGGACCTATTAAGCTCGTAGAAGGTAACAAGGATCAACTTCAGTACAAAAATATCTTGGAAACAACAATGTTACCTTATGCTGAAGAGGTTCTTTCGGTAATTTGGATATTACAGCACGATAATGATCCTAAACATACGGCACGCTCAGTAAAGGAATTTCTCGAATCACAATCAGTTTCTGACTTAGACTGGCCAGCTAACAGCCCAGATCTAAATCCAATCGATCATCTTTGGTGCGAAGTCAAGAAAAGAGTATCAAATCGACAATGCGGCAATTTGAGAGAGATTGATAATGTTTTCTAAGAGAATGGAACTCAATTTCTTTGGAAAAATGTAAGCTATAGAATCGATCGCGGGTGGGCGGGCGGCTGCGGCGGCACGCGGGGTGCGGCGTCAGCAGTCAGCAGGCTGCACGGCACGGGGCGCCGGCGACTGCAGGCGCGGGAGGCCGGCACCGGTGACTACGGGGCGCACCGAGCCCGCGCGCAGGGGCAACGGCTGCGTCAGCGCTGCACGGCGGGCGACGAGGTCGGCGTGGAGAATGCTGACTTGAAACTCTGCCGCGGCGCGTGGACGAATGCACCGCGCCGCGTGTTGATGTTCGAGTCATCGGCGACTGACCTTTACTGCGAGTGATGCGCGCAAATTATCCACGTCCTTGCGCAACTTACGCACAGTATTTTGTGGTGCTTCGTACTTCAGCACAACGTCCGCCAAGCCGGTCTTCAAGGCCACGATGTCCTTCAGCAAGCAGGTTACGTCGACGTGGTCGAACGTGACGGGAGGGAGCTTGTTTAGGTCCCTCGCCACAAACGTCGGCACGTCGTCTGGATCGGTCTCCTTCAGCAGCATTTCCTGCAGGCTCTTCGGTGCCCCATCGCGGCGATTAAACACCATCTGGTTACTCTTGTTCATTAATGCAAACAGAAGCTTCTTGGCAGCAGATATGTCGTCCTCGCTGAAACTGGACTTACAGATCTGCACCGCACTAACTTCGTCCATCACGACCAGCTTCTGTTGCAGGAAGGCAAGGAGCTCGTTAACCACGTGTTTGTCGCTCATGGTGGTGGTTCGCGCGGCGACTCGCGCCGCGTTACGTATCGATTTACGATTTAAATGAAATTGCAATCGCTGCGTCCGCACAGAACGGCGCGTACTGCCGTGCGATTCTCTAAGCTAAAGCCTTGATAGCTGCGGCTGCCGCAGCGCTGAGAAATGACTCTGTTTTTTACATATTCATATAATTGGAAAGAAACAACAGATCACAGCCATGCGCGCAGCGTCTATGTGTCGCTTAGAGAATCGCATAGCTGTACAGCTATGCGATTCTCTAAGCGACACATAGACCCCTCTCACGAATATCCGGCGTGAAATAACGGCACTTGGTGCTGTTGTGTTTCGTCCGGACAGTGAGATTTCAGGAGGCCACTTCCCCCCGCCATCCCCCCCCTCCTCACAATTCCTATTCCCTTCTTAAAGGTCGGCAACGCATCTGCGACTTCTCTGGTTTAGCGGGTGTCCATGGGCGGCAGTGATTGCCCTCCATCAGGTGACCCGCCGGCTCGTTTGCCTCCTTCTTATTATATATAAAAAATTCACAGATCTCGTGCTCTACACGACTTGAAAGGGCATTGAAAATGAACCAAGCTATTATAGATTAATAATGATTTTTTTATAATTTAAAAAAAATAATTGACTTTTCCAAAATTTGTTTATACTATCCTAAAGCCCTTAATTTTTCGCGTCTATTAAGTCCTAATAGATCTTTGTATCTCAAAGCTGCGAAGTTCCACAGGGGTATGACGCCCGAGTAATACCGCACGGCGACGCTCCACGCGCCGCTAAGGGGAAGCATACCGCCCCCCCTATCACTCAAAAAACACCAAAAAACATTTTCAATGTTAAAATTGTTACTCTTCAGAAAAAAGGTGTTTTGTGTAAATGCCAATATTATTTTACTCATTTTATTCCTAATTTCTTTCGTTTTGGTCATTTTTGAATATTTCATAATAAAATATAGTAAGTAATTTTAGAGAGAAACACAAAATAATATGCACACATATTTAGAGACGGGATTTAACGCAAAACTACTTAGTAAAGGCATACGTTTTATACCCGACGTTTCAAACGAGCCGCACCGGCCGTGGTCACGGGCGGAGCTGTCGCGGTGTATCGCCTCCGTTTGCGTCGCTGAGTCTTCAAGATCCACCATCACATTATTTATCCAACTACCGTCACACACAACACTAACGGTTTCCCTATTCCGTATACAAGCCTTATTCTGGCCTTATTCGTTTTAGTCCACAATTGGCTAACTACCAGAATAAGGCTTGTATACGGAATAGGGACACCTAATAAGTGTTGTGTGTGAGGGTCTGGTACCTAATCCCGAATGACAAAAGCCCGAAAAACAAATGCCCGAACACTAAAGCCCGAAGAATCACTTGCTCAAACATTTAAAATCTCGATAGTTCATAAGCCCGAAAACTCAAAAGCCCGAAACACAAATGCCCGAACACTATTCGCTGAAGAATCATTAGCTCTAATGCTTAAAATCCCGATCGTTCATAAGCCCGAAAACTCTTTAAATAGATAATATCAAAATAAACGACACAGTAACTTGTTTCTTTTGGTGAACTGTGGACATCCCGGGCGCTGGCCTTAAAATGTCTCTGACCATATTTTAGGAATTTATGATCTTAAGCTGTAAGTATATAAGTATGTACGTAGGTAACAAAATAAATACAAATTATTCTTTGAAATAACCACCACTGGATATAAAATTTCTCTTTCGTTGGAAATTATATAAAGAGTTTTCGTAAGTTTTTGAATGTATTTAAAATCGGCGACAGACAAATTTTCTCATTATATTTTAGTATCTGCGACCCACCCCACCAACACGCATTGGGCCAGCGTGGTGGGTTATGGCCCAATATCCCAACGTGCTATTGTTCACGTGGGAGGCCTGTGCCCAACAGTGGGACGTGTATAGGCTGATCTTTCTTTCTTATCGAGTAGCTTACAAGGTCAATCGACCTTGCACAACCTAGTGTCAGAGTTTCTAAGTAAACCGCCTCACGGCCTCTGACGTAGTTTATATAACGGCCACCAGATGGCGACCGGGACCCACAGTTTTTCGTGCCTTCCGAAGCACGGAATCATCTTTCTTTTCGGATAATCAGGTGATTCAAGCCTGCAATATCCTGACCAAACTGGAAACAACTAAACAAAGTATGCTTCCCGCGGGATTCGAACCCGCGACCTCCGGGTCATAAGGCAAACGCCTTAACCACTGGACCACGGAGGCAGTTATAGGCTGATGATGATCTGCGACATGGATTCTTGGAGCATTCAATTTTCTTTCGGACTTACATACCTACTTAACCTACCTTTACTCTCTTGTTTTATTTGATTTGTTAGATATTTTAGAATTGTAAAAATTTGTTGATTGATTATTTTAAGCATTCATATTTTTAATCTCTGTAACATTTTATTAATTATTTTATTGAATTTAGATTGACCGATCATAATTTATTTTTAAATTTCTATTTTGATTTTATTTTGATTTTAAATTTTATATTTATATTTTGATTTAATTTTTTATATTATTTTGTTAATGTGACATGTTATTGTAATTTGTATGGGTTTAAGTTACCTGAATAAATAAATGAATTATTATTATTGTTATTTACCACACTTACTTTACTTTTTTATTAGGCAAATTGGATTGCTCACTCCATTTATTGTTTATGTTTAAACACATGGTGTGATTTTCTACAGTTATAATGAATTTTCATTGAAATTTGATTGAATTGACCTGACTTTTATTTATTCCAGCGGAGTACATTCGGCCATGCAGTCAGCACGACCCCCAACTGGACAACTGCATAAAGGACTCCTTCAACCACCTGAGGCCGTACCTGGCGCGCGGGTTGCCTGACATCGGTGTGCCGCCCGTGGAGCCTCTGCTCATTGACCGCCTGGTCATGGAGAACTCCGCGGGCCCTGTCAGGGTGACAGCCGCCTTCAGCAATATTACAGTCATCGGGCCCAGCAACTACACAATCACTAAGATCAGGTACAATCACTTAAGACGGTACCCAACCAGGTCCAAAGCTCACTGCTTATCGACCGCCTGGTCATGGAGAACTCCGCGGGGCCAGTCAAGCTCACAGCTGCCTTCATCAACATCACCGTTATCTAGGCAAGCAACTACGCAATCACTGAGATCAGGTACGATCTCCAAAGTCGTCACTGCGTCTTCCGTTACGCGGAAGACTGCGCAACGGAAGACGCAGTGTAGGCAGGCCTCCAAAAAGGTAGACCAACGATCTAGTAAATGTCGCTGGTATGTACTGGATGCGAGCAGCACTAGATCGGTCGCGGTGGAATTTTTTGTGGAAGGTCATTGTCCAACAGTGGACGTCTTTTGATTTTCGGTCTTTCTGCTGGAGATACGATTTTGGTACTTGGATATTTGCAATCCTTATCATCATTGTCAGCCTCTGAGTAAAAATATGTCCCCTCTTAAAGTCCCACTGCCAAGCGTGCCTTCTCATATGGACTCAGCTACACGATCTCAAAAAAGAGGAAAAGTTTTATACCGACATTTGGATGACTAGCAGCGCCCTCTTTCTTGTCGACCGATATCAGTATTCGGTGGACAGGTCCTAGGCTAGGGCACCGATAACCTCTACTATTAGTGACGGCTTGTCATTAAAATATTTCTCGTAGGACTGCAGGACTTCAGAAATACTACTGTTACTTGTGCTGCAAAGCTAATTAGGCAGCAAAAATCCTTTAACTACTAAGACTTTTCTATCCTATGAGTCACACGAAACAATTGGTTTCGAATTTATTAAAAAGAGCTGTATTTATCCCTTCTGCTTCTTAGGTCATTTAATACCTAGTGTGTCCTATCAGAATCTCAGTTTGCTTTATTATTATATGTCTTTGTTTTTAATGGCACTAACCTCTTTGATTGTTTATTTTACTATAGTAAATAACAGTATAAAATAGTTCACTTATTGATAGATATGATTATTAATCTACTTTACCTAAGATTAAAATGTAACTGCATTATTTTGTACGTGGAAGCAAACCAAATACCTACTTATTTGAAGCCTTTGGTTTTAAATTACTTTTCGGTCCTTTTTATTATTTGAAGCTGTTAGACCAGGCTACATTGTTCATCTTTATACTTTTCCTTAATGTTTTTAGATGGCACAAACAATATTTATTTTTAATAATAATAAATATATATACTTACATTTTAGCCACGACTACTATCCCGATAGTCAGAGATTAGGCGAGGACTAGATGAGGACAGCAAAAGCAGTCCTCTACCATAGTCCACTTTTCTCTAAATAGCAACTGCACATGTGCTCACCGTGACAGGTGGTGAGCCCATCGCCGCTCTATGCCGTTAAATGTATGTACAGTCTTTAGTCCGTTAGTCTCCTTTGTATGTAATAATGCTGTTTAAAATACTGCAGTTTTCAAGTGCCCAATAATGTCGCTGCCTTTGCAACTAGGCGACAACTAACAAAGTGTCACAATGCTTTCGCAACCACCAGAGTATCGTAATTTTCTCAGAGTAATAAGATGCTTTGGAATGGTCCTTCTTAACGTGGCAGTATTATGTTTGCAATCTAATATGCCTTCTTCAAATTGTTATGGGCTGACAGTTGGCTAATCGTCCGCGCAGACTGTTGAGCTTGCAAAACCAAATTATTGTGTGATGACAAACAATTGCAAAACATCAGTGATTTATGATATCACAGTTAAATACAAAGACATGACAATTTTTGTTTAGTAGTTAGTTTTATGAAAAATATTGAAAGGCCTTTGAAGAAGAGAAGAAATTTGAATCACCCCCACCACACATGATGACAGAGGATGTTTTCATCTCCGTAAAGGCAACCACGAAAATACAATCAAAGCCCTTCCATTATTCCAGGACCAGCAGAACATACATTAGACTAGGGCTAGGACTGAGAACTCATGGCGCAGCGTCTAGCGCGTTCGGTTTGCGATCTTGCCCACTAAACAACCTTCGCAAAGCCAGGTCGCTGGATGGGTGACCAAATTAAAACATATCGAGCTCCTCCGTGCTTCGGAAAGTACGTACATAAAGCCGTTGGTCCCGGTTGTAGTCGTAAGACGGCAGTCGTTAAAGGCCAGCATGGTGAGTTATATCCCAACCTCCCCATGGGATGTTGATGATGGAAGACATACATAATCAATTATAAAATATAAACGAAAAACTCAACGCGTAGCCTGGGGCCCAAGTCTGCTAATTTACGAATGGCATAATTGAATCGCAATTGGATCGCATTGTAATTATTTGACACATTTGGTATTCTTAAATGAGTAAGAGAATACCAAATGTGTCAAACAATTACAATGCGATCCAATTGCGATTCAATTATGCCATTCGTAAATTAGCAGACTTGGGCCCCAGGTCTTCGAAAACACTTGGGCAAGCTGTGACGCAAGCTAGATGTTCATCTATACGTCAAGCTTCTCTCAAATATGGTATTCTGTAACCTGTGTTGCTTTAATTAATCTGCTTCGACTCATATTTACACGCTGTAATGTACAATATTCTAATAGAAACTTCTTATAACACTCCAGGTCGGACCTGAAGAAGCTGCGCATCGACATGGGGATGGTTCTGCCGCGCATCGAGATCACGGGCCGGTACGAGGTGTCCGGCCAGGTGCTGCTGTTCCCTGTCAGATCACAGGGCGACTTCTGGGCCGCGTTCAGTAAGTACATACATACAAACACACATAGCTATCTACGCGCACGCACGGACGTACGCGTGCGCGTGGTCGGAATGGAGCGCAAGTGAATATCGCCAAAAAGTGGTCGACCGGGACCTTCCCCAATTATTGTTCATTTAAACGTAAATTCACCGACTATTCCTTCCGTAGGTTTACCCGTGAGACTCTACACGTGACCCCTGGGTGATACTAAATGAGTGACACTGACTGAGTGGTAGAACCACGCTGTGTTGCAGCACGCATCGGGCCGGCTCGCCCGGGGTAATACCACCCTCTCACGAATATCTGGCGTGAAATAATGGCATTTGGTGCTGTTGTGTTTCGTCCGGCCAGTGAGAGTTCCGGAGGCCCCTTCCCCCCCTCACAATTCCTATTCCTTCCTTAACCCTATTCCTTTCTTAAAAGTCGGCAACGCATCAGTGACTCCTCTGGTTTTGCGGGTGTCTATGGGCGGCGGTGATTGCTCTCCATCAGGTGACCCGCCTGTTCGTTTGCCTCCTTCTTATAAAAAGGAGAATTTGATATTTTTTATGTCTTACATTATCTACAAAAACTAACTGAGTTAGCGCAGTGAACCAAAGTGAGTCTTGGCCAGCTTGGCCTCCAATATTATGAGCTTCCACTTGGGTCTGTCCCGCGCGACCTCCCGCCAGTCATCCGCGTGGAGCCCGCGCTGGTCTTTAAGTAGTAGTAGCCTCTTAGTTTGTTCTTTCTCCACTACATTATCTATAGGTATTCTTTTATCAACTCTGTCTGAAACACCATGTTTTTGATTGAAGGTGACGTGGCAGCCATCGCGAAGATCTTCGGCAAGGAGATCGAGCGCGACAGCGTCAAGTACATGATGGCTGACCGCCTGCTGGTCGACTTCAAACTGCGCAGCTCCCGGTTCAAGGTCCGGGACACCGTCAACCACGGCAGCATCATTGGTAGGTCTTCAGTAATGGGAGTAACAGAGGGTCTTCTCTTTAAGCGCATCCGAAACTTCGTTGGCTCGTAATTCATTGTTGTTGCGCTGTTTTTTTTTCTTTAGCGAGGGACGTAGTACACGCACACACAGCTGATGAATTACGGGCAGACGAAGTCTCAGATGCGCTTACAGAGTAGGGCCTCTGCAATCTAGGTGATCGCTATATGAAAAATGCCTTGCAGAGGTATTCTCAGAGTAGTGTTCTCAGAGTACCTAGTACATCATGAGGTTCTTGAGAAAGGATAGGAAAAGTTTTTACAGCGTCAGCGAAGCGGGAGTGACACCTCGGTGTGGCAAGCAACAATAACCATTAACCATCAGACAGGCTGTGTGCCTGATTGCCACATCAGTCGTATAATTTTTTTTATTTTACATTTTGCTTAACTAATTACTGTAAAAAAACGATCTGCGCGTTGTTTTGTGAACGATGATGCTACTAGATAAGGCATTTGAGTGTCAGCTTACTCGATTATTATTTTTTAATATTTAGCTTATCTAATTACTGTAAAAAAACGATCTGCGCGTTTTTTGTGAACGACAAGGCATTTGAGTGTCAGCTTACTTAATTTTTTTTTTAATAATTTGCTTAACTTATCTATGTATGCAGTGATAATTACGTAAGTCATGTACTTTCACAGTAACGCCTGATTCAATTAAGTAGATAACTTCTGGTTTTTGATTTTTCAGGTGAAGCGATGAACCAGTTCCTGAACAACAATGCGGCGGAGATCATCGACGAGATGCGGCCAGCCGCCTCCGTCGCCATCGCCAAGCACTTCCAGGCCTTCGTCAACGCCGCCTTCACCAACATCCCCATCGATATCTGGCTCAAGCCTTAACATTTAATCCCTTCTGACAGTTCAAACCAATCAAATATCAAGGATTTCTATCGGAGAATTCTTTTAGGTCTAGTGAAGCATTTATTCAAACTTATATCTCGCTTTTGCTAAGTACTTAAGAACTACATTGGAGTTTGGCTCAAGCCTTTGGAACTCTTTATCACTCTCCAGCGCGCAAACTAAGATATACGAAAGTACTATCAAACAATGTAGGATTGCGACCCAAGAACCATCGACCACCGAACAACCAACCAGCCAGTAGGCCAGACCCAAACATTGAGAATAAACTTTTTGAGTTATTGGCAGGATAGTGCAGACCGTTCGTAGTTTCATTTTGTTTTCTAATTTGTTCGATATTGGAGTTCGGCAATAGTGGTTTATTATCTTATCTTATGCCTTCAGAGGTTTCTCCCTTTCTTAGTACACTTTGAGTCTTCGGGATTTTTGAACAATACCATCCTTTCACACATCTTTATCGGTAAAGACGATTGCCTTAAGCTTGGCTTATGTATTTAAGGGTCAATGATATTTGATATGAGTTAAATTCTTTATTCTGGGTTGGATGGTGGACTATTAACCGAGAAGCTTTCGCGAATATGCTAGTGTTAGCATTTTGCATTGAACAAAATACTGGAAACGACTTTCTTTTTTATTCTACAACGGGTAAGCGCTTGGCCTTCATCTCACCTGATGGTAAGTGATGATAAGGCCGAAGGTGGAAGCGTGCTTCACCCGGAATCCTCAACCACTGAGGAACTGGCTATCTTATCTCAAACTGTCGGAACACAACAATGCTATAAACATCGTTGTTATGGCGACAGACTTAGATAAGATGGTGGTAGCTAGCCAGGCGGACTCAACAGCCCTACCACCAACCAAACCGAGTACACAAAGATGTACCTCCCGCTGGGAATCGAACCCAGGACCTCAGGGCTTGAAACCGGTGGCTTAGCCACTAGACCAAAGAGGCAATTAAAACTTTACTCTTTACTCTAACGAAGTCTGCTTGACATAAGAAAACAAGTGGTCTTTCTTTTTTTAATATCCTATGGACTGCAACAATTGTGACTTAGTAGTATTGGCCTTAACCAAAAGGTTTGGTGGCGTCAGGAGAAATTTTGCGACAATAAACCCACCAGAATGAGTGATTTGAAAAAACCTTTCTTCAATTTCTAACTACGATCCTCAAATTTTAATGCACAAGGTGGTGAGACTCTCCTGCTGCTTTAAAGTAGAGTCAGTGAACTGGACGAAAAGTGACGGAATTTTGTTTTGACGAAGTTTTCTTTATGTTAGAGAGGACGGATAAATTATTTCACGGTAGATGCAATTACAGACGTTGAAATGTATCATATTTATTTCTTCTCTATGTTATTTTCTTTAGAGCAATAAAAATGTTAAGCTTTATTTATTTAGGTAAGTTACCATACAAATTAGTGATTAAATAATAATTAAGAACATATTTACTTAATTTTAATTTGTCTGCCCCCCATTTTCAAAAAGCTTACGAGGTATGTTTCACTTTAGTTTGACTTTAAATCTAGGCATATAACGGTAACAGTGTAGGTAGATAACAGTAACAATGTAAGGCCTATGACTGTTCCTCGGTTGTGCCTGTGAATTAGGGGCTGGAGGCACTGACATTTGGAATTGTGATGGTTGAAAATGTAGGCAGTGTAATTTGCGATTTATCTTCGTGCTGCGCGTGATGTGTGCATTTTAATGAACATTGTGTATGAATTGTCAACGTGTAATAAAATGTATCTAATAATAAATTGTATATTAACATTTCATCTCTTTTATGTTTTCAGCCTACACAACATTTTTAGCTCTTATACGCTCTTATTAAAGAAAACCAGTAGGTATAATAAGTATCACAATAATTTATTAATTAAATAAATAACATTCTATACTAAACTTGTCTTAGGCTAAGCTATTCTCACACAACGTTACCTAAATGTTCCGCTATATTACATATCCTCAGCAAATATTGTTAATTTTTTCCCTTGGGCTCCCTCAAGGGAAAAAAATCAACAATATTTCTAGCCTAGCCTTTGTCCAACAGTGAAAGTGTTTCGGATGCTGATGATAAAACAATCAAGGTAAGAGTATATCGTCAGCCTTGAGCGTGGCGAAGGCGTGATCGGCCAGCGGTTTCAGGAAGTCGTGCAGGGCGTCCTCCATGGGTGCCTGCAGCTCCTCGGCCAGCTTCTGCCAGTTCTCGTTCAGGAATTTGTTCATCGCCACACCTGGAAAGCGAAAGCACAATGGGTATCTTAACTTCTTGCTTGAAAAATTTAGATATAGGTATGTAATTTTTTTATAATTGTTCCATGATGTAGACAGGAAATTACATCTTAAACATCTAAAGACATTTGATTTGAGAGTTTCGAAAGACAAAATGCTATTCTTTTTTCGAAACGAGTTTCGAGATAAGAAATATTATTATTTTATCGGAACCAATTTCGAAAGAAGAAATATTATTCTTATTTAGAAACTGGTTCGAACCCCGTCGAATGTGGCCGAAGCGATCGTAGAATGGCGCGCGGGGTGAACTCATAGAGGGGTTTCGGCAAATTCAACGTCGAATAACTGGTTTCACTTGTGAGCTACAGAGTTGTCGCCATACAAAATAAATACCTACTTATATGTATTTTTATACACCATCGGTTATTGAACATAAAATCATCATCATCATCAGTACACTCTTCAAACACTTCATAAGTCGACATCCCCCCAAACGCTTACCCAAATCGTTATCTCCGCCAAAGAGGTTCTCCAGCTCCACCGAAGCGTATCCGACCTGGAACTTGACGTCCAGGTGCTCGCAAGCCAAGGCGTCCGCGCGGCCCGCGCGTGGGGCACGGCCCAGCACTATGGTCACCGTCACGTCGATGTCACCTGCAAGAAACAACCATATTTGAGTCATTCCAGGCGCACAAGATTTCTTGCCATCATATCCATGGCTACAATTTTTTAGATAGGTAAGTATATGTTTATGGTTAAGAGTTTAAAGCTTTGCCTTATTTGGCAGATTGACTAATTTTAGCCTTTTTTCGCAATGAAATGTTAAGAGGCCTATTAACTCTCGACTGTGATTTTTGCGTAAAATGCCCATTTTCGTTTTTTTTTAGTAATTTTACAGTTGTATTTACCGTTTTTATCGAAATAGGATAATACATTCATGCTTAATATTACAAATCTCCACTCTGCGAGGATAAGTTGAGTTCGGACGGCCGGCGCATCGCATTTTGTAGTAATTTTGCAGTTGTATTTATCATTTTTATCGAAATAAGATAATAAATTCATTATAAAATCTTTATTCCTCATGAAGTAACAATTATTATGGTATAATTTTGCTCAATAATATTATCGTGGATAGGAGAAATTCACAGTTAACTTAAAGCAATTTTCGAAGTTTTTTTGTTTTTTTTTTCTATACAAAATCAATGATATCTAAAAATTCTGGGGCCGCTACGAACTATACGACTAAATAAAAAATAACATTCTATTTTTTTATATCATTTGTTTAGAACCGTATTTCAATCTAGGAGCTCAAAAAAGTGCCTTCGCGCATTTTATGAAAATCTTTCTCTGCAATTTTGGGTTCAATTAAAAAGTTAAACAAAATTTACATAAAGCAAGGCCGCTACGCACTATGCCAATAGCTATTCTACACTATTCAATAAGTAAAAATTGTTAATGTATTTTTGTGTCTGAGATCAAGAACGCCAACATTAGTTATTTTACACAAAAATCACAGTCGAGATGTAATAGGCCTCAAGCTTCAACAGTATTAGTGATAATTAAAAATTTAAGGCACCGATATGATTCCACGACTGTTTTCTTAGGAACTATCAATATACAACACTTAGGTACCTACTCACGGATGTGAGTAAATGTTTTAAGTAAGTATTAAAAGAGCATTAATACAACATACCCTTAAGACTATCATCCCCGAAGGGTTGCTCAGAGACTAGGCAATGTGGACCGCAAAATAAGTCCGCTGCTGTCTGTATCTGTATGGTGTATCTGTTTCACCGAATAACAACTGCAACTTACTGTGCTTAACGTAGGTTTTGTGTTTGGGTGGTTCTTTTAAGTGAGTAAGTGTTTCACGTTTTAAAAGAGCATCATTTTGTTAGAAAATAACGATTATTATAAATCTAGACAAACAACGTAAAGTAAAATGACTTTACCATATTTAGCTGAGAACATTCCATCTCCTTGGATGGGCAGCATCAGAAGTTGGCCGGCCAGGTGGTAGTTGCCTTTCATCCTCAGCTCGGGAATGAATATCATCGCTATAACCCTGTGATTCTTTGCATCAACACTAGAAACAAAAATAAATTATGCACAATGGTATCTTTATACATATTTTTATGGTATCGATAGTATAATGTTAGCCCTTGTCTTTAATGCTTTGGCTCATAAAAGCGTAGCGAGGGGAAACCACCCAATATATTACGTCAGTAGTAGTTGACATATGGTTCATAACAAATGTGATTCAAAATAAGTCTATAATAACTGCCTATAAGAATAAGAATAAGAATAAATTTATTTGTTTCAAAACTTAATACTAAATACATAAAACTCATGCATGTTGTCCCATTACGCCTATGTACGGGCCCTGTACGCAGAAAACTCCATTAATATTCACTTGATTACTGACGCAATTGTATTTTGACGAGTGCTTTTACAATTATCATACGTAGCGTAGTTTGGCCAGCCCCACGCTATGTATATATGCTTTTCATTTTTCATTATTTGCTCTTAGAAGGGTTTACGTTTTCTCTTTCCCATAAAGACTTACAAGTTCGTAGAAAAATAATAATATTATGAAATATCTTATTATCTTACTGCACATCCTGAACGTTCATGGTGGAGGGGCCGTGCACGGTGACGTTGGAGTACGATGACGTCACGGATATGGGTCCCGTGGACTGCTGCACCGACAGCGCCGGCACCACCAGCGGCTCGCATGGCGGCACCCCGTACTCTGGCACACCTGGCGGAACAAGGAGACATTAAAATACATTCATACATACACACACACACACACACACACACCACTAATATTCCTAAAGGGTTAGGGAAAAGCACTGCCGCACTTCACGTTTCACCAAGCAACAACATCCATGATGTGTGCCATCACCGCTTTATGCTGTTAGATGTATGAGCAGTCTTCAGTTAGTTAGAATTATAATTACGACACTAACTGTGTCGCGTAACCGTGAAAGAATACTACCACCCCCTCTCTTCCCTTGAGTGTCGTAAAAGGCGACTAACGGACTAAAGACTGCACATACATCTAACAGGAGTTTTCTCCTGTGTTCTTTTAGCAACAACACGTGTTGTGAGAGACTCCATTTTATTTCTATCTACCGTACAACAATAAATAAACTTTAAAAAAAATTAAACACTTGAAATTGGCTTAATGTTACACGCGATAGCCATTAATTAAAACATAATAATAATAATAATAATACATCTAACAGCATAGAGCGGCGTTGGCTCACCACCTATCACGCCGAGCACATGTGCAGTCGCTATTCGGTGAAAAGTGGATTATGACAGAGGACTGCTTTTGCGGTCCTCATTACATAGTCTCTGAGTAACCCTTCGGGGATAATAGCACAGAACAACTAATATTACTACCGTACAGAAGGTTCACTCTCTAACTAAAGTCAAGTTTAGGTATGTATAGTAAATTACCTACTCTTACGACTTTCACGCGAAATTGAAACTTATCGTGTCGCTGACTCGTATCGATTTGACGTCAGGAGCGCAGGGTATAAGACACGACGAAATTAAAATATTTACTGATAGGTAAATAAGCTAAGGAGATATCAGCAGATTAAGGTTATCTATTCAAATACAATTTGCTAATTTTGTTCCTAAAAAAATTGGTGTTCGTAGCGAAGAACATAAATAATGTGGTAGCAATCAAATAGACTGAGCGTTCGCAAAGTATCTGTACACCTATCTACCAATTTACTATCAATAACGCTGAAGCGTAAAAGTCACTCAGTACAAACTGCCTATATATATATAATATCTAACCTGAGGCGAGGCGGGGGATGTAGGTGTTCAAAGCAGTTCGGAGGCACCGACCTAGAGCCTTCTCCTCCCGTGGGCACATGAAACCACCAACTGGAAAAAAACATACTGTTATACACTACTTTTTTGACTTTATATAGTCATTTTGCATGAGTCATATTGAGATCTACATATACAGCCAACAATAAAAATAGGCTCTACTATACATACTCTCGTAGTATCACTCTATAACCGTGTCTCGTAGCGGTGAAAGAATACTACCACCCCCTCTCTTCCCTTTGGTGTCGTAAAAGGCGACTAACAGAATAAAGACTGCACATACAACCAACAGCGGAGAGCGGCGATGGGCTCACCACTTGTCACGCTGAGTGTAGTCGCTTTTTGGTGAAAAGTGGACTATGGTAGAGGACTGGTTTTGCTACCCTCATTGCCTAGTCTCTGACTAACCCTTCGGGGATAATAGTCGTGATTATATGTATGTATGTAGTATCAGTTAACTATACTCTCTCACTATACTCGTAGTAAGTAGTATTATATAAATATTTTTTTAATGTGACACTGAGCCGATAAATATCATCCCATGAACTCGACACCAAGGCAGGACATCATGCGCGCTGCCGACCCTGACGCATCAGTTTCTATGCTTCTACGCCCTGTAATTTCCCTGGATCTAAGTAGTACTTACTCTTGAAAAAGCTTGGCGGCAGAAATAGGTATTAGGGTGGTCGCCATTCGGTAGGGTTCTGCCTCAAAATACTGGATAGTAAGTACTTACCTACCTATATTATCTGACTATAATGGATTTTAATAAGAAATAAATATTATTTAAGCTCAAAGCAGACCAACAACTTCTTTTGTCACTGAATTTATAATTTAAGTAAAATAAAACTCGGTATTTTAAAATTCATAAAATAAGTGGGAAAAACAGAAAGAAAAAAAACAGCACAATTTGGACTTAAATACTTAACGTAGAACGGGGCTATTTGGTAAAAAAGTAGGGGTAAAATTTGTATATTTATGTTTCCTTTAAGTTTTATTAGATAAAGAAGTATGTGTTGCTTAATACAGATATAACTCTATAAGAATACAAAAATAAAAACGTAGAATGAACAAACAGTAAGGTTTATTTTAAAAAAGAAGGTGCCTTTCCAAATAGCCCTCAGGATGGGGTTATTTGGTATGCATACAAAATGACATAGGAAATATATAAACTGTTTTTATTTCAATATAAACACGAACGGCGATATTTGGTAACATACATTTAAAAATTAACTAATAATGCAAAAGTCAACACTATATAATTTAACATTTTTACTTAAAAACTAATTTGGAACAAAACTGACAGACTCTCGCTAAATGTAGTTCATAACATCACACGCGCGGTGTTCTTTTCTCTGATTGGTCGAGATTGACAGTTAACGGAGTTACCAAATGTTAGAGAATAAAACGGTTGCGTTCACGTTAATTTGTTAGCGTTCGTTCAAAAATATTTTCTTTTTCAAAAAGCCCCACGGTTACCAAATAGCCCCGTTCTACCGGTAACTAAAATATTTAAAACTTCTAAGATAAAACTATAAATAAAAAATATTCTCCAATTTTGGGCACGTGGGTACGGTACGGTCCCACTATAATTATTATACCTAGTTTAGTATAATTATTATACTCACAATTAATAATTTCATTTTGAAACCCTAAAGCACAGGTGACTCCGGACAAAATCCAAATAGCGCTCCACATTTTATCACTTTAACTTGTTTCTCGAAACAGAATAAAAAAAATTTTTTTTTTTCTTAAATACGGATACAGACGTGATGATAGACAATGAGAATAATCAAATTTATCTCGTCCCATCTTATCATACACATTGCAAAACTTTAATCGTTCAGTTTTGTAAGAGGTAAAATAAATAAAAAATATTTACGAAATTGCAAGATTTTGTAACTGGGGTGATTAATAAGACTAACTACATATGTTTCCATTCAAAAAAAAATATTGGGCATCAATTCTAGTAGCTCTCTATAAAATTTTTGTTGGTCTGGTCCACATAATTTGAATTTATACAATTTTTATTTTGCTTCTGCATTGCAGGCTGCAGACGTTTCTGAAGACTGAAGACTGAAGCTTCCGTTCTATGTCCTTATAATTTCACTAGATCATTACGGTTTGAAGGGGTTACTAATGGAGCAATGTAAAACAATGCTGCTTGACGCACAGACATACATACTTACTTATGTTAGTCGTCATACAGTCGGATTCAGGGCAGAGTCCCATACCGTTCTGATCAGATGACAAAGATTGCAGTAGTTTTTGAACAGGAACAGGTACAACATTATGCATGAAATGTATATTTTTTGCCTCTCATGTCTGCTAAGATTTCTCAATGGTAATAATAAAAAATATTTCTAATTCATGCATTAAATACTATTATATACTTAATGCTTCCTTTACATTAGATATTATACATACATGATATTTTTTTATTGTAATTATAGTCCACTTTGCATGCCGTGGCAACCTGTAAGTAAGATGACACATAGCTTTAAGTTTAGGTTTGTTTCTACAATTTTTGCTTGAATCAGTGTTTGTCTTGTGGTTGTCCTAATAAACAAATAAATAAATAAATAAATTCTAAGTCGAGTCAATATTACTCGTCTGTCGTCTATCACGAGATCACGACACGATTTGCAAGGTCAAGCCGAACTATGCCAAGCGTTGACACCGGCGCAGTTAAATAAGACTGTTGACACTAATAAAGTGAATTACATAGAAACCGAGACGATGCAATCGCCATGCACCTTTATTAACGCTGCCCCCGTCATTTTAGTTGGTCGACCTAGAAAAAGATTACGTTGGATTTTAAACTTTATCTTCTAGTCAAAAAGGCCTGTTACTGTGTGCGAGTAACTTATGCGAGTTTTGTAACCGAAGCTAGTTCGGCCACAGGCCTACGGCGATGTTACGTCAAGTACGGGTGCGATGCTTGGAGCGATCGACTATATTATCAGTAGAGAAGTTTCTTGAATATTATCGCTCGAATTAAGAAAAATAAATAGTGTCATCTTTATTTATAATAATAAGATTAAAATCAGAAATCCTTAAATATAATACTTAAATAATGCTCCAACATAAGGTTGTGTTCAAATACAAAGCATACGTTTTGATGTTTTACTCGCCTTGACTGCGTTACCTAAACTTACTTCTAAATTTAGGCCTACAGTTGAGCTGCTTGAGCTTAAAGAAAACGCAACGTTGAAAAAAAATGTCCTCCACAATCCGGGCGGTTGCGTTGACCACTCCGCCACCGAGGTATTGGTTAGACTTGACGCAATTTTTCAACTTTTTTGACTTTATGTTTTTATAGCAACAGTGCTTTATAAAACCTCTTAGAATTTACATCCTTAGAGATCTGAACGAAAATATTTTACAATATTTTTAACATTCTACTGAATGTTTAATTGAATTGATGGAAAACAATAATACAGTAAATAACTCGGGAGACTTGGATATAAGACGTTGTTTGCTAGCTAGGTGTAATTGAAAAAGCTAGAGAAGCTCTTTTTTTACAACGTTGCGTTTTCTTTGAGAGTTTTTAACGCAAATAATAAAATATTACGTCTCTGTAAAGCAGTCTTATCTTATAATCTAAAATCTTAGTTTTAAGATAAGACTGCTTTATAGATTCGTAATAAGTATTTGATTATTTGCGATAAAACGCTTAAAGAAAACGCATTGTTGAAAAAAATGAACTTCTCTCTAGCTTCTTTAATTACACCTAGCTAGCAAACAACGTCTTATACTCAAGTCTCCCGCGTTATTTACTGTATTATTGTTTTTCAACAATCTTAAGTAAAATTTAAGATAGATTAGTTACTCAGTGAAGTAGTAAGAAGTAGTCATTTACCATTAGATAAGAGAAAGTTAAGCGTTTAGCTTTGTAACTCCTGATTTATTATATGTAATTGATCAATAGACAGCTTCAATAAAATAAAAAAGTGAGCAAAATCAAAAGCCTTTTAATAATGTGTATTTTGTTTATTTTCACATAAAAACCTATAACAAATAATGACAAAACCTAGCTAGTAACGCTTCAAAATAATTTACCTTATAAATAAATTAACTAGCTAAATAAATATATAAACTAGTTCTGAAGAATAAAGAAACAAAACACAAAAACAGATAATTTGGTTAACTATTAAAACCTTTTTTTAACTACTAAAAAAATATTTAACTTTTAACATCTCCATTATCTATCGATATGTTAATATGTACCCTTGTAGTCGTATATAATACCTACATTCCATTCGGGATTGTTAGTACAAATTTAATTCAAAATATGTTACAAATGAAGTAATTAATGTCATTAAACAATAATAACTTAATAGTGTATGTTTTTTATTATGATAATAAAATCCAACAAGTTATTAAACATATGTGGAATACACAGAAATATATGAGAAATATATTCTGTGGTGGAATAGAAACAAAAACCAACAGAAAGAGCGATAGAAAATTATGAACTAAACATAAAAATAACCCGCAATATAAAATATCATCTGATCATTTAGAAGAATATATAGTTTAACTACTTATATTCTAAATAAAACTGGAATAATACAGATGAGTATGAAGTTTAAAAATGATAACCAGTCAAATCTAAGACAAGCCAAAACTAAACTCAGAGGGCCTAACTCTCTTTTCCGACACATAAATTCAGCCGATTTTCGTTGACTGTTTACAGCGGTTTTTATTCCTTCTGAAATTTCGTTTATACAAAATAGGTCTGGTATTTAGATTTTTCGAAAATTGTTGGAAATATCAAAAATAATGCAAAGCGCTATAAATAGCAGACGGAAATCGGCCGGAATTTATGCTGCTTTAAGTATACGCTTATCTTCTTAGCTGCTAAAATAGGTTTGTAGTTAGTTAGGTGGCGCTAGATGGCGAGGAGCTCGATAGCGCAATGGCTAAGGCGTTCGGTTTTCGATTTTGACAGTTAAGCAACTTTCGCAATGCCGGGTCACTGGATGGGTGACCAAATTAAAAACATCTCGTACTCCATCACGCTTCAGGTGTGTAAAGCCGTTGCTGTATGTCCCCATGTGCTGTCTACGTGGGAGGTCATGTGCCCAGCAGTATGACTTTTTTAGCCCGGCAAATGACTCCCCACCACCTGATGCTAAGTGGAAGTGGAGTCCAGGCGCGAGAACAACTGGTGCAGCGTAAGAGACGTAGCATCAGTCACCCTCACTCTGCCGGTTTACAGGCTGCTAATGATTTAGTTCGGGAAGACCATCTCCTGCGGCATGTGCTTAAGGAACTTGTTGGCGACGTCTTCCAGCACCATCGCGAGGGAGGTCTCCACGGCGGGCTGCACCTCCCGCAGGATCTCCTCCGAATGCATCATTGCTATGTGGTCGGTCACCATCTCTGGAAATGGAACAACACTTTAAAATGCCCCAATGGCTTTAAATCTTAACCATTGAATAATTAAGTTATGGTCCGATTTTTAATGAACACCCGAACCCAACTTGTGTGTAAGTGAGTCTTTTGCTTTTGATCCTAACTGTTATGGTAAAATGGCAGTCTCTAACGTGCATACTGAAATTACTCCATAGCTGCCCATGAGCAGTCCATGGGAAAAAGAAAATCTTGTCCCTCCTGAGATGAGAGATTGAGGTCTCTATGTGTGGCGTCGTCCAGTCTACCTACATAAACACCACGCAGCATTTAGATATAACCCAGAAACATGCTACTCTTACAGAAAATATACCTATTTACCAACTTTCCCAGTGGTAGATTGCGCGTCAAGCCTCGTCTGCAGAGGCCTTGAGCAGCACAGACGGGCCATGGCATCGTTGATCGCTATGCGTTAAATTTCAGCAGTATGATGCTTTCACCTACCCATTTCTCGAGTGGTGGAGTGCGCTTCGTCACGGCTCTCTGCGGCAGCGCAGAGCAGACGGAGCGTGGTCTCTTCAACCACAAAACGTTGAAGGCAATGCACCTAGCATTCTAGTAGCTTCCCAGCAGTATGCAGGTTCAAAGCAGAGTAAGCTTACCCATTTCCCCGGTGGTGGAGTGCGCATCGTCGAGGCTCGCCTGCAGCGGCCCTGCGCAGCGCAGGTGGACCGTGGCGTCTTTGATCACCATGCGCTTGTGGACGCGAGCGCCGAGAGCTTCCAGCGCAGCAGTGCACATAGCTGTGGAATCAGACTTCAAATTCACGTTACGCTTTAATAAGGCCAACAGCAAGTTCATCATCATCTGCCTTCAGACAGGTATTCCCACATTTGTGCCATAACCCGCCAGGCTTGCCCAATGTGAGTCGGTGGGTTTTATCGACTGCAATCTTACGTCAACCATCGGGACCACAAAAGGCTTTACGTGGCTTCCGAAGCACGGACAAGCTCGAAATTTTTCTAATTTGGTCACCCGTCCAGTGACGTCTATTGGTAAATGACGTTGAATGCACTGACGTTCTTCTAAGGCTTTTACCTCTTAAGGTAATAATGGACCATCAAGTAATTCCGAAATGATGTTCATGTGGCTAATTGGTGGAGGCAAATTAATAGTTTGCGACATTTGTCTTTGCGTGTTTACCCATCACCTAACTCGTCATGCATAACGTTATTTGATGTAATTGTGTCAACATTACTTTTCTCAACAGACTATTAAGTTTTCATACCAGATTAACTTTAAGTGATCAACCATTTCCGTAAACTATACCAGCATATTAAAACAACACTTATCTATATTTTACATGAATGGTATTTAGATGCCTTATTAACATTAAATAAATATGTAAATGAGCCCTTGAACAAAAAACTATTACAAGCGCAAATAATCTTTATCTGACACAATAGATATGTGCCTGGAATAACTTCTTGGAAAATGCAATAATGCTCAAAACGTGTTAAACATAAAAATGGTATAATAATATACCAATGATATTTACCAACGGTTAATATCAATATAACTGAGACCGCCCATAAACTGTTTTGTAGTATTGTGGTTAAATCACCGGGTCTCAGGAGCGGTCTTTACGGGTTCAATCTGTATGTCGCTCGCTATAAAAACAAGGTCAGTGGCATTTTTTTTATTATAATTAGTATTTTTAGTGCTGAAGAGGGTTTACAAGTCGAAATTTTTTAAAACCCATAAGTCAATTTTAATGAAACTTTGCATGCAAAAGCAAAATACAGGGATCTAAATAGTTTGTTGAGAACATTTTTTTTTAAATGTTTATTTAGCTGAGTTATTGCGATTTAAAGTCCACTATAGAAAGTTTAAAATCGCAATAACTCAGTTATTTAAACGTTTTTTTTTAATGTTTTCAACAAACTATTTAGATCCCTGTATGTTACTTTAGCATGCAAAGTTTCATTGAAATTGGCTTAATGGTTTTTATAAATTTCGGTTTGGTAATTTGTATAGGAAACCGAAATGCGTAAACCCTCATACTTTTCTGGCTTCAACCTTATTTTTACTTACCATCAGATGAAAAGACCAAGCCATTTTTTAGTCTCCTCTTAAACAACAGCAGGTTCTGTACAAAAGGTAACTTCTATAACCGATGAACATAATATAAAAAAATGTGTTAGGATCTGAAGTTTGTACCTCCAGGAAGTGGACGAATTATATGTATGTATGTATGTATGATAACTTTGATCAGACACCAGTTCCAAAACAAGTTAGTTCTCTGTTAAATAACTTTTCCAGTCTCACACCAATTAACTAGGCCAAGCTAAGCTTCTTTTGAAACTTGTTTTTATTGGATAAATAACGGTCAAACATGAAAACAAACACCCAGACCAGACACGAAATCAATTTAGAAAAACATTTATTTATTATAGGACAAGACCGGCAATCGAACCCTGGATCTCAGAGGTCGTTGACGATTGGCAACCTCCGGGCTCCGATGGCCGAGGTCGCCACTCTACCATCAGAGGTCGTCAATACGAGAATTGGAACAATTGGTGTATATGCTTACTGAAATTAGCTGATAGTTTTCCGGTAGACTCCACTGGCAGCATCTGGAACTCTCCAAGCACCACGTACTCCCCGGTGACCTCGAGGCGGGGGAGGCTCATGTTTCCAGTCACTTTCAGGTGCTCGGGGAAAACGCTAAAACGGTAGATAGATTAAATGAAAAAGTTTATAGGTAATATTTAGACCAGTTCAGCAAGATAACTCTTCTATCAGACGTTCGAAGAGCTAACTACTTACATAGGTAAAATAATTGTTGAACACAAATAAGGTAACTAATTTACTTTATCTCGAAAAAACATAAAATATTTTTCCTGCTTTATCTACATTTTATATTTTTTGTAAGATATTATTTAGTTCTTGTAGAATATTCATCAGAAGGATTATTATTATGTTGACATTTGATTTCATGTTATTGCGTTTAGTTCAGATATTTTAAAAGTTTAAGTAGCTTGCTTATTTTCGTTACTTTTAATGTTTATTTAAGTATATTAAAACCAATTGCCCAGGAATGTTTGTTCATGCATCACTTCTCGTAACTTACTCCAACTTATTGAAGGTATAGTTGGTGAGGCCGCTGAGCATGAGGTCCGTGAGCCAGGCGTCGTACTTGAACTTGTTCTTGGGCATGTTGTGCTGCCGCAGCCTGATGCTGGGCACCTTCAGCGGCTCCAGCGACTGCACGCCGAGGGCTGGCACCCCCGCGGCCAATAGGTGGCGCGCTTGTTCTGCCATGCGACGGATACACTCCGCCACATTCGGGTCGCTGTAGTGGCACAGCCCTGGCTTGTCTGGGTAGAGAACGTCATCATCGGATAAATCTATGTAATGTTGAAAAAAGGAAATATTTGGGGTTCCCCTATGAAGTAAACAAGGCAACAGTGGACTGTTGCATAAACTATTTGTCAGTAAGACTCCCAAGATACTCTTGACGAAAACTTTAGTAAAAGTCTATAAGTGACAGTTCTTTTGCCATGCGAAGGATGCACTCCGTCACGTTCGGGTCTCTGTAGTGGCAGAACCCTGGCTTGTCTGAGTAAATTACGTCATTTGTTATATTACTACAAAAAGGAAGCATTTGGGGTGCCACTAGGAAGTAAACGAGGTCCACTATTACATAAACTATTTGTGAGTGTTATCTGGCAGTTAACGAGAACGGACGTGTCCAATATTTCTATCGAAATTAAATTAAATTTTTGGTACTTTGCCCTGTTGCTGGAATTTGCCTCGGACTTCGCCCACCAGTCGCTGGAGTCCCCATACCGAATAAATATTTGAAAAAATATTTTTTTTGTCGTGCGGTGATTCGAACTCGGATTTCTTGGGTGAGTGTCGGCGTCTTATCCACTGGACCAAGAACGCAGAGCTCGAGCGGGTCGAAATAAGCGTACACTACCTACACGCGCTTCGTGCAAATGTCCGCACACCACCACGTGACACGAACTACGGGTTGCTGCCTTCGATAAGTAAACAGATGTTCCTGTGTTGTTGGTGAGCAAAAATTCGCCTGCGCTGGCAGCGGATCGCGACCTTCATTGTTCGTCGTACCGTTCGTCTCATAGATTAAAACAGCAGATAGGTAATATACCTACGCGGCCTTCATCGACTTTGTCTCTGAGAAATAATAAATAAGTAAATAAATATTTATCCATTTAGAATTTCTAAGCCGTAATAATGATGAAGTGTGCCGGTTGTATGAAGTCTGTTAAGGAGACAAATACTGTGAGATGCACTGCATCAAACTGTGAAAAATCGTTCTGCGCACTATGTGGAAATCTGGCTGGTCTTGCCCCGGATCGTAAAAAACAATGGATGTGTCCGGACTGCTGTGCTGCACAGAAAAAAGGTGGTGACAATAGCCAAACTCCTGCACGAGCTGGATCAGATAATGTCACCACCCGTAAGAAGACAGTCGATTTGGTGGGAAGTGATGTCGTCACCTGTAAGAAAACTGATGCGACGGGAAATGATGCATATCAACTCGCTGAACAGCTACGCGCTATGACTTTGCAGTTTTCTACTATGATGAAAAGGCTTGATGATGTGACCCAATCTCTAAATTATAATAATGAAAAATTGGGTGAAATTATGCTCAAATGGAATGCTGTTGACGAACGACTTAAGTACTTGGAGAAAAGGGACAAGGAGGTTGATCTGCTGCAGGTTACTGTGATCCAACTGCAAAATGAGCTGAAATCCCAAGCGCAGTATAATCTAAGAAATGAGATCGAAATCGTGGGAATTCCCGAGAATATTTCAGAAAATCTTCATCATACTGTGCTAGTGGCTGCTAAGAAAATAGGCATGGAGCTGGACGACCGTGACATTGACTGGGTATCCCGCGTTGGCCCTCGACGCCCCCCGGTGACAACGACCTTGCCTGAGGATGGTGCTAAAATGCCTCGTCCAGTGGTGGTTCGTCTTCTTCGTCGCATCAAGCGAGATCAATTTCTAAGAGCTACAAAGTCTAGAAAGAACATAAGCAGTGCTGATTTAGGAGTACCTGGAGTCACCCGCAAAGTCTTTTTTAATGAAAGATTTACGAAAGAGAATAGAGTGTTATTTCGGGACACGAGGATCAGATCTAAGCAGTCAGGATATGCCTTTTGCTGGTGCACACAAGGCTCAATCTACGTTAGGCAGGGGGAAGGAAAGTCAGCGCTGCTCATACAGTCTCGTAAAGATCTGGATCGTCTGTTTCCAACTGATGCAAGCGCCGAAGGACACTAACTGCTTGAATCGTATAGATAGGTTACCGCTCTGTATTGTTAAGTATTGCCAATTTCAAGGTGTTCTAATATTGATGTGTCCTTTAAATTCTTGTATCTATCATACCATTATTATCATGATCTTTTTTGATTTAGCACTGAGCCAATTATGTTTGAGTGAAAGTGGTTATTTGTGGGACATCCTTAAATTCTATCAGTCGCTATCTACAAAGTCCGCAAATATAAAACCTGTGCTACGTTTGAAATGCTCCATGATGTCTTATGAAATTATACTAAGTTGCTCTTATTTGTATTGCGGTCATGTCATTACACTCAATTCATTGAGCTTTGCTCGGGTACACACTTGGCTGAAAAAGTTATATTATTTAAATGCTGTTACTTCGTCACTGGAATTACGTAAACATATTTTTTTCAAAATCCTTGTTACTTGGAAAAGGAAAAACAGGAATCTAGATAATTACCATAAACAAAAATGATGTTCTCAGTCGATTTTGGATCAAAATTGGATTCTATAGGTATTGAGTGTCAAATTGTTGACGATTTGAAAAATTGTAAAGATGTTTTTAAACCGGAGCACAACTTTAAAGTGCTTACACTGAACATTAGAAGTATTAGCAAAAATTTTGATAAACTACTTGTTCTCTTAAAGGGTTTGGCCGTGCCGATAGATGTTTTTATTTTGAGTGAGTGCTGGCTTTCGGACTCTAAAAGTGTTCCACAGCTAAATGGCTACAACTCTTACAGAACAGAGACATTTATTAATCAAAACGGAGGGGTGGTTGCATATATTAAGGATAACTGGTCTGCTGTAGTCACAGAACCACGCATTGATGAAGCAAACTGTTTAGCCATTCATATTCCCAAAAATATTAATATCCTCGGAATATATCGATCTCCTTCTTTTAAGGAACTGGACCCTTTTTTATCTTCTCTAGAAACGTTTATGTCCAATATAAATAAGCTACCTTTCATACTAGCAGGTGATCTGAATGTAAACATAATAGATATCACTAGTTGTGACCAGCAAATTCTAAAATACCACTGCTTCATGTCCGAACATGGACTTTTTCCATCCATTACAAAACCCACAAGGCAATCAGCATGTCTTGATCATGTCTACCTGAAGGGAATAGAAATTAATAAAAATCTATTGGGAATCATATGCGAAACTGTCGTCACTGATCACTATCCTGTTATCTTTGGTATGAATATTGTAAAACCTAAATTTATTAAACCAAACCGCTTCGTAGTAAAACGGGATTTTGAAGCCATCAAAAAAGACCTCAATCAGTTAGATTGGTTCAGTGTTTGTGGTTCAAATGATGTCAACCTGTCTGTTGAAATATTCACAAAAATATTCTCTGAAGTTGTGGCCACACATACTAGTGAAACCAAAATTAGTAGAACAAAATATAATTTAAAACCTTGGATTACTCCAGGATTAATTAAATGCATGCGCAACCGTGACCGGCTACATAAGCGTGCAAAAGATGATCCAGATAATAAAATTATAGTAGTATCATATAAACGTTATCAAAAGTTTTTTGTAGACCTATTGCGGAAATTAAAAAAGGAACACGAAGAGAGAGAACTACTACAAAACAAAAATAACCCAAAACAACTTTGGCGAACTATTAAAAATATTTGCAACCTTACGACTAATAGTAATAAAGAGCCAGCCGAATTACTTACATTAGACGGTTGTAAAAATGCTCAAGAATCGATAAATTTGATGAGTAATCATTTTTCCACTGTTGGGCAAAAACTAGCTTATAAAATTCTCTCTCAGACAAATAAAAACGAAAAGGATTTAGCATCTGCGATTCACATCTCAAATTGGCCTCTAAAGTCGTTCTTCATGTATCCCACAGACCATAAAGAGGTTGATACTTTAATCTTAAACCTTCAAAAAGATAAAGCTCCTGGCATTGATGGCTTCAATAACTCTTTAATTAAATACATTAAAGATGAAATTGTAATACCACTTACGCACATCTTTAATCTGAGCCTCTCAAATGGTGTTTTCCCCAATGAATGGAAACTCGCATCAGTTTGTCCAATTTTTAAGAGTGGATCCAAGTATTCTCCGGACAATTATAGGCCCATATCACTCTTAGGTGTATTCTCAAAACTACTTGAAACGTTAGTTAAAAATCGACTAGTCAAATATCTCGAATCAAACAATCTAATTTCACCCAGGCAGTTTGGTTTTCGCAAAGGGAAAAGCACTGAGGATGCTGTTTCACTACTCACATCAACTGTATCATTGTGTTTAGATAGGAAACAATGCTGCATAGGCGTCTTCCTAGATCTGGCTAAAGCGTTTGACACTGTCTCCATTCCCATTCTGTTAAAGAAACTTGAATTTATGGGTATAAGAGGCATCGCACTAGAATGGTTCACAAGCTACCTAACGGAAAGGAGACAGTGTATAAAAATTGGCCAAGCCTTTAGCAGCTGCCAGACTATTAATTTCGGTGTACCGCAAGGTAGCATCCTTGGGCCCACATTGTTTATCTTGTATATCAATGATATTCACGAAATTCCACTTGAAAATTCTGAAATTTTATGTTATGCGGATGACACCGCGATTGTCTTTCGGGAATCAACATGGCCTAAAGTACTTTCTTCTACAGAACGGGGTATGACATTAATCTCCAACTGGCTGCAGCAAAACCTTCTCACGCTAAATACAAAAAAAACTATGTATATGTGTTTTCACATGACTGCTGCGTCGGCCCCTAAATTTCCTACAATCATTAAAATACATACATGCAAAGTTGCATCGGCATGTTCATGTGAATCTTTAAGTCGCGCTCCGGTTTTAAAATATCTAGGTGTATATATCGATGAAAATTTGAAGTTTAAAACCCACATTGATAATCTATCGGCACGAATAAGGAAAGTCATTCATATCATGAGAAATTTACGAAATGCCGCGAGCAAGGACACCTTAATACAGGTATACTATGCATTATGCCAATCTTTAATTGTATACTGCATTTCATGTTGGGGAAGTGCGGCGAAATCTCACATGATACAAGCCGAAATAGCACAAAGATCTGTTTTAAAAGTAATGCTTCGAAGACCCTTTTTGCATCCAACCGAAAGCGTCTATAAAGAGGCAGGTGTACTAAATATACGTCAACTCTTCATTCTTCAAATGTCATTGAAGGCACACAGTTCTTTATTATCTTCTCCTAATTATGAACAGATCGTTAACCGCCGAGTGTTTAAAATACCTAAACCTGTCACCAAAACAAGATTTGCTCAACGTTTTGGAGAATTTGTTGTTTCAAAGATTTATAGTGTAGTTATAAGGGCATGTAATATTAGGGACAAAAGTATTTATGAAGCAAGATTTAGCATACGTACATGGTTGATGTCACTTTCATACGAGAGCACAGAGGATATGTTGAAAATTATGGTCTAAGTTCTGTTTTTGTTTTTGCTTTATCATAAATCATGTTGTTCTTAATTCATTGTTGGTGTAGTATAATTAGTTTACTCATAAGTAAATATTCTGTAAATTATTACATACTAAGGCAAATGTGGTTACATAATTAAAACTGGTAGAAGGCTGCTCCGTTACAGGCTTGCCTCGTGGAGCAACCAATGGAAATCTGTAAGATATCTCCTTACAGCAAAACATTTGTTCAGATCAATGTTACTACCTACCTATTAATATTTTTGTGTATTGAAATCATTGTGTTGTTATCTAGTGGTAGTTGGTAGTAGTTTGTTCCGTAAAATTAGGTATTTAGAAATATTAGATTAGTTTTTGAGTTTTATATAAGTACCTACATTTTAAGAAAAGTTGTTTTGCTGAAATAAATATATTTTCATTTTTTCATTTTTTTTTTTTTCATTTGTCAGTAAGAATGTACATATGAGGAACAGCTCCTAAGATACTCTTGACGAAAACGTTAGCAACAGCTGCGCTGATTTCGTCTTTAACTGACAGTTTTTCTGCGTTGCGAAGGAAGCACTCCGCCACGTTCGGGTAGCTGTAATAACACAACCTTGGCTTGTTTAGGTAGAGAAAGTCATCCCACCATCGGTAAAATTTTCGAAATGTTGAAAAATATTATTTTTTATAATACTAAAAAAAAGGAAACATTTGGTGTCTCTCTAGGAAGCAAACGGTTCAGCAATATTGTATAAACTATTTTTCAGTAAGAACTTGTTCTGAGTATCAGGTTATAAGATATTGTTGACGAAAGCTTTGATAATAGCAGTGCTGGTTTCCTTTAGAATTGACATCACCGTGATTTTTATACATTTTTAACATCTTAAAGACGTATCTAATACTTATAAAAAATATTGTTTGGGTCCCCTTTCCTGGATAAAGTCTATTATTTGGAGGTGGAAAGCTTCTAAGATTTTGGCGACAACTGGTTTCATAATGACAGTAGGTAGCGTTCAATTTGAATTAGGTTGTGATAATTTACTTACTCTGCTCTCCGACTTGACTTTCTCCATGATGGGTTGAATTATGGGTAACTCTTCTCCCAAAGGCACTGCTTACACAAATTCCAATAACTACAAATCTTATTAAACTCCACATATTGCTACTATGTTTACTCCAGTTCAGATGAAAACTAGTTCTAAGATGTTAAATAAAGCATTATGCCTTTATAAAAGGTCTAAACTGGTAGCTAATGATACCATATGCGGATCTGACTTGCGAGGCTATCCTCATGTGCGTGCCTTAGTATCAACATTATAAAAAACACAACTACATCGAAGGAGTAATCTTATAAAAATGTTTCTATTTGATAAAAAGTTCGTGCGAATCTCATAGAAGTTAAATATATTGTTACATTGCAAGCGATTTATTGCCTCTTTTTACTAAGGATCCCTTTGCTCGTATTAAATAAAATAAAAAATAAAAAATAAACACAAGATAGTGAATAGGTAAATTTGAAAATTATAATTTTTATTTAATCCAATGTCGAATTACTCCGAAACAAATTTATTGACGAATATTTTAGTTTAAATTTCTGTAAGTTAAACTGATTTCTAATTCTTTACGTTACTTTACGTACACACACAACCAAGCGTAGAGGAATGTTAACTGCGGCATTATATCTAGTAGGCAATGTCCTCTCTTTATTGTAATTATTGCTTGGACCCTGAATTCTTTATTTACTTGATTTTTTCTTGTCAATTAAGGTATTTCCATCGAATAACATTTAATTCTGTTGTTTTTCTAGTTGCACACTGGTGCTTCGTGCTTCGGAAAGCACCATATGCCGTTGGTCCCGGTTGTTGTCATAAGATGGCAGTCGTTAAAACCCACCAACCCGCGTTGGGCCAGCGTGGTGGATTATGGCCCGATATCCCCACGTGCTATTGTTCACGTGGGAGGCCTGTGCCCAGCAGTGGGACGTTTAGAAGCTGATGATGAATGATAAATCATTAAAGATATTTAAGGAATTCATTAGAATGTTGATCAATGGAGTTGTGTCATATAAATAAATAAAAGAGCTAATGTGTTTACAATTTTTTGTAATACCTAAACCTAATTATTTACAAGTACTTAGAATTTAAAATAGATAGAAAAACAGGTACTAACGATCTTTGGTGACGAGACACTGATACAAAATTTTTAAACCAATAAAATGATAATTGGTAATAAAATAGTTACTGAAATATCACAATAATACTTGTGATTTTTTCCAATATCTATTACATTTTCTTAGATAAATATTAAAACTACAACTTTTCCTTTACATATAAAAGTTAGTTCCAGATTATGTATGTTATACATTTAAACAATTTCATCTGACTGTCTTCGACACAAAATGAAGATGGTTTTATAATATTATGATCATGTTAAAAATAACAGTCATTCTTTAATTATTTATAAATCTAAAAGACTTAAGTCATTGTTACTTAATCAATGCAGAAGCAAAACCTTTGGAGTTCCTCTAGGACACAAACGAGGCCCACTATTATACATGTAAATTATTTGTCCGTAAGAACTTCATTCAGAGGAATACCTCCTAAGATTTTGTTGACGAAAGCTTTGATGACAGCAGCGCTGGTGTCCTCTATTAGTGGGTTCAAGATGTCCAGAACAACCCCTGGACTGGCGTTGAAGAATGTGGCAGCAGATATAGCTGTAGACAATTCAAAAATGAGCATGTAATATATTTTATAAACAATAGGGCCCCAAAACATTTATGAGGTATTCTTTAAAGTATAGAGTATATTTTAAAGAATGTAGGATTGCACATTTGCTATTTCTTCAACAATTTTTTATAAATTGTTTTATTTTAAATATTTTGCTTTTAATTTGTATTTATCTAGTTCAATTATTTACTCGTGTATGGTAATTTAGATGTATCGTAACCAGTCACTAGTTTAGCAACGATTTGTTTCACAGCATTATTCTAAGATATTTCTTCATCTCAGTTAGTAATAATTAGGCTAATAATACCCTAACTTTGAAAATTTTCCTCATAGCGAATCTAATAAATTTTATGGGTGTTGAAAAGCAAGTTTACCACGCGTAACGACCAGCATTGCAAGATGTTACGGACATGGTCTGAATAAATTTACAAAAACCCACCTCTTACGGTCAGCACGGTTTTGTAATAACAAAGCTGCAATCATAGTGATGCTTGATTACTGTTATTACCGAAATAACACATAATTACCTGTTCTAGCTATATTAGGTAAATAATCATCAATAAACAAAAGAGTAGAGCCTAATATCATTCTCAGTGACATGTGTTATTTATTACAGACTTGTGTAGTCATAAGGAAATGCCAAACTCACAATCCTAAGCAGCTTTTAAACAGGAGTTTTGCCAATAGTTTTGTATAAACAGCTGACTTTGTTTTCGCAATTTTAAAGTTGCGTATCAAATAGTTCTTTTTGCACTTAATAAGTGCCCAAGTTGCGGGATTATACACCAATTATCAAACACCCTATAGATGTATGAGACGTTCGATGATAAAAACGACGGCGAAACAAAAAAAGTCACTGAAGAGTTATTTAAAAAAAATATACCTTCTCCTAGTACTTACTTTATTTTTCTTAAGCTGTAGACCATTTAGGCTTTTAATAATGTTATGTAAGGTTCCGTTTAATGCTTTAAATTAGCTAACAACTATGTATCCTAATTAGTTGTTGTTAATAATCTTGCCCTTTGTCATATACTTCTTCCTACACACACGCATTGGGCCGGCGTGATGGGTTATGGTTTTATGGCCCAATATCCCCATGTCCATGTGAGAAGAAGAAGTAAGGAAAATATTGTTTATAAGAAATACCCTGTGCCCAGCAGTGGGACCTTTATAATTAATATCTTACCGGCAACTGGCCGCTCAGTGTCGTCGAAGGCCACTTGCCCGTGACTAATCTTTACTCGTGTTATAACTTTGTCAACTTGCAGGTACTCCACTCCTTCTTTGTCGATGGCCTTACCAAAGCCTTTTGCCACCACAGTGATTCCGGCTGAAAAGGTAAAACAAGTAACAATTAAACTACATGCAAAACAAAATATCTGGAAGTCAAAAAACTGAAAGATCTTTCATTTTATTTTTAGTATCTGTCCTTGAAAATGTTTCAATCTTTCCTTACGTAACAACATTATCCCTTATAATGTTGTTACGTAAGGAAAGATTGAAACATTTTCAAGGACAGATACTAAAAATAAAATGAAAGATCTTTCAGTTTTTTGATCAGAAAATATTGTTTATAAGGAATACCCTGAGCCTAACAGTAAGATGAATGATGAATTATTGTCCGACATTTGATACCGATCCATAAAAGCAAACAAATAAACGAGACCATTCAGTTCGTGTTGCAAAATGACCAACGATCAGTATCAATCAGGCATGTATTATTCATCAGAGCCTTGTTTTTTTGGTTATTGCTTACATGCGCTGCACGTAATAATCACGAAATATGTACTCGTGTACAGGTTCTCAAGAATCATAAGACCTAGTTATGATTGTTGGAAATATTCTCTTTATTAAATGCTACGAATACATCAACTGTTTAGCTCAAATGGCTATCTAGTAGCGGATTACGCTAACAGCGAAGGGTGCGAAAGGAATTATCTATTATGCGTGGGAATGCGAAACGCATTACTGAATAACAATAAATAGGAGATAAATAAAATTTCTGGCACATTTTGGACTCTGATAACCGCTGAAAGTCTCCGGCAGTCTTTGAGTTAAAATATGATCCCAAGTCGAACCCCATAGATGGCTTGGAATGAGAGTGTGTTTAAATGAGTATTTCATTCGATCATATAAACATTATGATCTAAAGTTATTTGCATCCCTTTCTTTACATAGAAAATGCATTACGTATGTCCGCGGGTCTGTGATGATCAGCGGGTTATGCGGGACTCTCCAAGGTTCGAAACGCCATGATCGGAAGGACGGCTAGGGAGCACGGTACTTAAAGATTTAGCTTTTAAAGGAAAAGGGGGACGGTCGAGTCGCACTTTCCTACTCTGTGGATCTCCTCAAACCTCGGAAATGTGTAACGAGAATTCGACTACTCTGTCTAGGACTAAAGAGATACGTTACTCTGTCTTAAGATCACAATCATATACATGAAGACGAGATAGTAGACAGACTAAGTAAACTTATTTGATGTAACAAGATTTTTTACACCACTCAGACAAAGGCAATAAAGCATACAGCTCGCTTGATGATAAGCTGTTACCGTAGCCTATAGACTTTTGCGTTACACGTTGCCGTATAATTGGTAACTCTCTGGTTAAGTATCACGGTGGCTTGATTAGAAGAGCACCGGACTCGGATTGTCAGAATGGTGTATTTTCAAATCCTGATGGTGATTTTTTTTAACATTTCCGATAGTCGTGATTATATGTATGTATGTAACTCACTGAAGTTGCCGCGCAGCTTGCCCTTGCCGCTGATGTCCAGGGCCAGCAGCCTGGAGCCGCGCACGTCATAGTCAGCGGTCACCACCAGCCTCGGCAGCACTATCTTGATCTCGCCCACGTACTTGTTGTTCAGGTTCAGTCTGGAAGAAAGAAGTAAAGATTTATTAGACGCAATAGATCAAGCTTAAGATATGTGTTGCGGTTGTAAGGTTACTCCAGTAGTCAGACTTGAGGAAAATGTATTAATGACTTATTTGTTTATTTTACTTGGAGATGAGATAGCTAATTCCTTAGTAGTTGAGGTTAGTTCTAGGTGAAGCGCGCTTTCACCATCAACGTTACCATCAGCTAAGACCAGGTGAGATAAATGAAGACCGGGCGATTACCCGTAGTAGAATTCAAGGAGGTCAAGGAGTTATGAATAAAAGCAACTTACTTTTAGATAGCTATAAAAGACATAAATAGAAAAGCGTCTAAGAATTTTGACAAGTCTAACCAATACCTTTGTGGAAGATTGGACAACGCACCCGCTCGGTATGCAGAAGATGTTGGCCGATTCCCACCTCAGTTAGTCATTTTTAACGGTAATTTTAATCATCATCATCATAAACCGTGTCAGCCAACTGGACATAGGCCTTTTTAAGTATATATTTAAGCATTAATAACGCAAAAAAAACTTCATCTTAAAAACTTCAGCTTCACCTATCATCACGAAATTTTTCATAGGTACATCATGTTGTTACGGGTACATAAAAATAGGGTACGGAAACTTTTTCTATTCTAGATCGTTCACTTACTTCAGCTTCTCAATCCTGAAATTAGACCCGCCGTACGCCTTCGCGTGCCTGACGGTGGCCTTGAGGCGCAGGTTGGCTGCGGTGCGGTCCAGCTTGAGCGTGGGCACGATGAAGGGGTCCAGCGCTGGGATGCCCACCTCTGGGATGCCGGAGCGCAGTTGCGGCCGCATCGCCTCGATCGCGTCTAAAGCGCATTTCTCGATCTGCGGGTCGCTCCGTTTGCATTGGGGAAAGTAGTCCGCTGTAATTAGAACGATATGTGATTAATATAAGGTGACTGCTAGAAACCGCAAGAAACGTCAAGGGCTGGTCAGGTCAAGTGTTTTAAACATTAAAAAAAGGTCTCATTGCAGACAACGTAGGTACTTATCGCCCAGCTGACGCGAACGGGTCAACAGACGGTCGGCCGGCCGGCCGTTGCCCGCGCGTTGTAAATAATCGTTCTTTTAATTGTTTTTCATTTTATTTTTCTTATGTTATTGCTTTAAAATAAATTAGATACTCAAAGACTATCCAATTAAAATTCACAAAATGATTTACCTATTTAATAAAAAATAAAAAAAACACGAATTCCTTTTTTGTCATTTTAAAACACTTGACCTGACCAGCCCTTGAAGTTTCTTGCTGTTCTAGCAGTCACCTTATATAATATGCATTACTGTTTAATGCTTCGGAAGGCACGTAGATATGTTGGTCCCGGTTGTCGTCGAAAGATGACAGTCGTTAAAACCCACCAACCCATGTTGTCCATGGGGTGAGGTCTGCGCCCAGCAGAGGGACGACCCCTTACCTGGTCAATATACATGCCACCATAATTTGAACCTTATTCCGTTCTAATAGGATGGAAATCCAATAAAAAAATTTAATGCTGTACCAGCTTAATAGGCTTATGATATGGTATGATATTGTTTGATATATCTATTACACACAATAGTGTATCACATGAGCTGCTATATTTTATACAACAATTTGCATCTGAGCAATGACATCTAAGTAAGAAGAACTTGTGGCGCAACCCAATATTATGGGAGAAACCAAGTCACACAGACTCCGCTGGCTGGGCCATGTGGAATGTGGCTAAGTACCGCTGGAAGGACAGGGTAGCCAGGGACGTATTCGAGCTGCTGGGGCCTATCAACGTGCAAGAGGCTGCACAAGACAGGGAGCAATGGCGTCATCTCGTGTTGAAGGCCAAGATACACTTCGGGTCGCTGACCCAGCGGAGTAAGTAAGTAAGTAAGTAAGTAATGACATCTCAGCTCTGACGCTGGCAGCTTCAGCCATTTCAGCATGTAGTATAAGACCGGTATCAAAATTGTAATATTGGAACACAAAACATAAATTTTATGTACCTACTTAAATTTTATATATGCATAAGTATTTAGACCATAGTTAGACCATCAAATGTTGGGGTGATGAGAAGAGTGTCTTCACTCTGTGACTGTGTGCGTTTGCCTCTACCTACTGGCAAAAGAAGCCTTTGCACGTAAATCTATAAGATGCAACATCTATGTATATATCTATAAATCTATGTATCTATCAATCAATGAAATGAATATGATAGAATAAATAAATGAAATGCTTAATTAAGATAATGTTTTTTTGTAGTTTAGCGTTTTATTAACGCGTTTTAATATACTTAAGTAAAATTTTAATCACTGAAAAAAGGTCCAGGATTCTAAGATTTAAGATTTTAAAGGTTCTAAGATTTGATGAAGCAATGTTGACTAAAAAACATAAGCATCAAGCACTGACAAATTTCGACGGGTGAAAACCAGACCTCGGTAGCCAAGTGGTTAAGGCAACCGCCCGGAATGCGGAAGGTGCGTAGTTCGATTCCCGCCTGAGGTTGTCGTCTTTTTTCAGTGTTTAAAATTTTGCTTAATTAAGTATCAAAAATGGGAATGTGTTAAGATGTGTATATTTTTTAAAGACATTTTAGTTGTATTAGTTGTTAATGGCAGATTTTTTTCATCGTCAGTATAACCTGTACATCTGATAAAATATAATTTAATGAATACAATCAAAAGTAAAAAAAGAACTTTAAAAAATTTGTGTTTTATTGACGACATCATCGTACCTACACGCTACGTCTAAACTATATAATCATCGATTACAATAACATACGATCAACGTACAGACACTAGAATCATCTGCAGGCAATCTCTTTGCTATCCCAATACGGCTTAAAGGACGGAAACGCCTTGTCCCACTTGCATTTCCTCTACACTAATACACGTCCACTAATAACATATGATGCTAACCTTATGTACTGCCCATGATTCGTATATCGTTATGTACTGAGCTAGTGCAACTAGCTACCTAGTATTTGTAATTAACGTAATAATAAATTATTTAACACATTACACACCACTTCCTTTTCAATTTCTTTATGTAACTTACGGAGAATGGCTGTTTGAATGTCTGAACACAGATAACACCTGTGAGAAGTTAATATTTGAGCTTTATTTTACTAACTATACAATTTTCTAACGATCACGACAAAAGGTCATACTAAATAATATACTTCTACATTCACAATACTAACTAAGAATATAATGATTTTCATCGCTACGAAAATTTAATGCTCGAAATGTACTTGAATTATCTAACTTTAAATGGGACCTAAATACACATATTTGGCAGACCTCAATTTGGTATCAGCGAGGAACAAGTGACTGTGTTTCGAAAGGAGACAACCTTGTTGACTAATTTAACCAAATGGTTAAGGGTAACCTAAATAGATAGTTTAATATTTGCAGTTGACACTAACTAAGCTTGACATTAATTTCTAAATGTTATTTAAGTCTTTCTCTGCAACAATAAAATTAAAATAAAACAGCACTTTAAAAAGGGACTGCCTTAGATAGCATTCGAACCCTTAACGTTTGCTATCCGTTCGACTGCTTCCACAATTGAGCTTCTCTACAAGTGTATGGAAACAGAACCAAAATTTTATTATTTAAAAATGATTTAATATTGCTATATTCACCATTTAACCAAGTAAACATGTCAAGTAAGTCACCATCAGCCTATTACGTCCCACTGCTGGGCACAGAGGCCTTCCCACATCTGACCTATACGGAAAAAAGAAGTGATCTGACGAAAATGGAATCTGACGGAAGGTTTCCAAATCATTTTTTTTTAAATCTTTATTTTTTTTTGGGGATATTTGTCTCTTGACATGTCAATCCCATTAAAACTACACTATAATCTTAAACCTATTATAATTCGAGGGAAGAAAGAGTCAATCACCACAAAACTTCACTAAATTACACAGAGTTATAGCAACATCCGAATTTGGGTTGTGTAAAATGCCTTGAATAATGCCTACATCGAAACAGTTAATATTCTAAATCATTGACAACAGCACGTGGGGAAATTGTACCGTAACCTACCAAGCTACCCAGACGAGGACAGCAAAAGCAGTCTTCTACCATCGTCCACTTTTTACCAAATAGCAACTGCACATGTGTTCAGCGTGACAGGTGGAGAACCCATCGCCGCTCTATGCTATTGGAAGTATCTGCAGTGTTTAGTCCGTTAGTCGCCTTTTACGACACCCAAAGGAAGAGAGGGTGGGTGGTAGTAATCTTTCACCGTTACGCGACACGGTTATTTATTAGATAAATTATAAAAAAATATTATACTGGATTGAAAAAACTGAATATTAATTTGTCATATAGAAACAATCATGCGTGAAAAAATATGAAATCAAAGTCGCAAAGATTTTAAGTATGTAGCGTTGTTTATGCGGATAACCTCGGAGTTTAGTTAAGACGAACTCCGTGGTCAAGTGGTTAGCACGCCGGGGGGTCATCTCTGAGGTCCCGGGTTCAATTCCCGGTCGGGTCAATATAGAGAAAAAATGTTTTCCTAAATTAATTTCGGTTCCGAGTGTTTTTTCTATGTTTACGTATATTTATGCGTTATCTTACCATATTAAAGAGTTTCAAAAGAATTATTTTGGTCTAGATAATTTTATTGGTGTGAGCGTAAACAAATTTATTTATTTAGTTATTGGATCAGATTTTAGTAAGGTAGGTAATAATTATTAGACTTATAAACCGTTTCGCGTAGCGGTGATAAAATACTACCACCCTCCTCTTCCCTTGGTTGTCGTAAGAGGCGACTAACACACTAAAGACTGCACATGCATCCAACGGCAGGAGCGGCGATGTGCTCACCTGTGCAGTCGCTATTTGGTAAAAAGTGCACTATGGTAGAGGACTGCATTTGCTGTCCTCATTGCCTAGTCTCTAACTAGCCCTTCGGGGATAATAGTCGTGATTATAAGTATGTGTGTGTGTAGGTAGTAATCTAAACTAATATTTATAAAGCTGAAGAGTTTGTTTGCTTGAACGCGCTAATCTTAGAACGTACTCGTCCGATTTGAAAAATTCTTTCAGTGTTAGATAGCCCATTTATAGAGGAAGGCTATAGGCTATAATTTGTTTAGGTACGGGTACGGGTAGTAACCCGTGCGAAGCCGGGGCGGGTCGCTAGTCTTATTATATTATTAAACGTTGTAAACTATTATTTGAGTTACTGACTACTTTTATTAATCCGATTGTGTATTTAATCGGTATTGCCTGATATTAACGATGATTGATTTTTTTATCGATGTGCAGTTTGTACACAGCTTTATTTTTTTTAAACTGTATTTATCCAATCTTGGACACAACCACAACTTCACTGGATTACCAAGACTTGTTTTTCTTCTACAACGGGTAAGCGCTTGGCCTTCATCTCACCTGATGGTGAGTAACGATAAGGCCGAAGGTGGAAGCGCGCTTCACACGGAATCCTCAACCACTGAGGAACTGGCTATCTTATCTCTAACTGTCGGAACACAACAATGCTATAAACATCGTTGTTATGGCGACAGACTTAGATAAGATGGTGGTAGCTAGCCAGGCGGACTTAACAGTCCTCCACCAACCAAAAGTAGTACTAAATGATGAGAAGGCCGTTATAAGTAGCGCAACAACAATCCTAAATACATACATACTCACGACAATATCCCCGAAGGGTTAGTCAAAGACTAGGCAATGAGGACCGCAAAATCAGTCTTCAGCCATAGTCCACTTTGCACCAGAAAACAACTGCACATGGTGTTCAGCATCACAAATGGTAAGCCTATCGCCGCTCTATGCTGTTGGATGTATGTGCAGTCTTTAGTCCGTTAGTCGCCATTTACGACACCCAAGGGAAGAGATGGGACGGTGGTATTCTTTTGATGAGCCGCCATAACACACCTGTCCTACACAACAATCCTAATGTAACGTGAAACTGGCTAAGATACATCTAACTCCTGAAAAGCAATAAATACTATCAGTAGTATGATGAAGGCATGAGAACAACGCCGGATCTGACTTATACAGGGTTACCGGAAATTCGATACATTTCCTTGGAGAGGTTAAAGTGGAGCTCATTTGCGACAGATTTTGTCAAATAGTACTTCTGTCGATAATGGATAATTTTCCAAATATTACAATTTTAATGTTTTTAATTAAAAAAGAATACCATATTTTAATGTTTTTTTTTGTGCATTTTCTGATAGCTTACATATCAATACTTCTTCGAGATAACATTAATCTGAAGTAATACTATTAAATTTCATGTTGTGAACTTGAAACCGTAAGATATAGTTTTTGTTTTTATCGTAAATGCTACTTTATCGTGAGTTTGCATTAAAAAAATGTATGGCTATCTAAAATTGTATAATAGTTCCCATCTGCATTGACAATTACAATAATAAGAAATAATAAAAAAGCTTACAAAAGCACGACTTGCACTTGTCGGCTAGATGACCCATTTTTTAGAAAAATGCCACATGACCTTTGTTCGCACTTTATTATTGTAATTGTCAATGCAGATGGGAACTATTATACCATTTTAGATAGCTAGTGAAATAAAGAAGTTATTTTAATAATTTGTACGATGCATTCCATACATTTTTTTAATTGCAAACTTACGATAAAGTAACATTTACGATTTAAAAAAAAATTATCTCTGACGGTTTCAAGTTCACAATATGAAATTTAATAGTATTACTTTAGCTTAATGTTATCATGAAGAAGTGTTGATATGTAAGCTATCAGAAAATGCACAAAAAAAACATTAAAATAGGGTTATTCCTTTAGGTACTTACATATTTGTTTGATGAAAATCATAAATTTTATTTTAAAACATTAAAATTGAATTATTTGGAAAATTATCCATTGTGGACAGAAGTACTATTTGACAAAATCTGTCGCAAATGAGCTCTACTTTAACCTCTCCAAGGGAATGTATCGAATTTCCGGTCACCCTGTATATGATAGCGCAAGCTAGCTACACGGACTTAAAACAAGTCCGAATAAAAATTACACTGCCCGGATTGGCACCAGGCGCCACGCCACAGGTTCAAAATCTTAGGAGATTGTTGATTCTTTAAATCAAGTATATTACAGTTCCAAGATCTGTCTTATCAATTCCTGTTCTGTATTGCTTGTATGCCAATTTGATAAATATTTATTGATTTAATGGGCGATTTTCTGACAGCCCAAATTAAAAAGTAAAAATTAGTTCAAAAACACTCGATAGATGTCGTTTTATGAAAGCTGGGTTACTTATGGGCTGTAATAAAATCTACACTTTTACTTGTCTACCAAAAGAATAAAAAAATAGTATTTACTTACCTATTTATATTCAGGACATCCAGAACCTATTTCTATTTTGGAATAGAATAAATATTACGCAGCCATACACGTGCTCTTCATGAACCCGCCTTTTACTAAGGGTGGATTCGACCAAACTGGAATAAGACTTACTCCGAGATTAGTCAATACAAATTCGGCGTTTAATCTAGGTATAAGTCCTTATTCCAGTTTGGTCGAATCCACCCTAAGCGCCATACTAATCTATGCTAAGCGCCATCTATGAAGTCATTTACGAACCAATTTCTTTTTTTTTTTTGATCTCGGAAAATCGCCTATTAGATAGAATAACATTTTCTAGTTTTACCGCTAAGGAAACGATGGCAATCTACTCCATAAACATTACCGAGCGACAAGTACGTTTGACGTCTTGATAAACAACTTTACATACGTAGGTATAACTCATGATATACATAAGATATATACTGAAAATACATAATATAACAGGTATATTAGTTGCAAATATTGAAAACTTACGTGTCACTTTCGCGAAGCCGCTCGCCACACACACAACCAAAACCAATAATAGCATTTCCATGTTTGTGTTACCGCACTTTTTTTTAGGGTTTTTCAGGTATTTTTTCAGGGAAATATAGAGACACCCGTGTTAAATGTTAACTTGGCGGCGGTAGTAGCCAGCGAGCGGTCACCGCGGAGTGTGCGCGGGCGCCGAAATTCACGATATTTGTATACAGGGGAGGCCGATCTCTGTCGCCGTTGATCGCGGTTAAGCAACCGACGGAAAGGATCTCGGATTGGGACAAGCGGATCTTGGTGACATAGTTAATTATTGAAACGTTGAATGAAAATTGAAAATTGAATGAGTGTTAAAACAATTAATAGTACTTATGCGAAAGATGTGGGTTCGATTCTTACCTGAGTAGTCGTTTTTAATATTTTTATTATCATGGAATCAAAAACAGATAAGTTGAAATTTTTCCAAACAGATAAAAAATTCAAGAAATCCTAGCCTCTGTAAAAGTTTCAAAACCTTCGTATCCGTTTTCAAAGACAACTAAAGGCGATGGATGTCTACAGCAGCAGTGCAATTCTGTAAAGGCGCGATCCAAAACTCGATCCACAATTCACAGTGAGTATTATAATCCATACATACAAAATATAATCACAACTATCATCAGCGAAGAGTTAGTCAGAGAGAGACCAGGATATGAGGATCGCAAAAGCAGTCCTCTGCCATAGTCCACTTTCCACCAAATAGCTCATGAGCTCAATGTGACAGGTGGTGAGCCCATCGCCACTCTATGCTGTTGGATATATGTGCAATCTTTAGTCCGTTAGTCGCCTTTTACGACACCCAAGGGAAGAGAGGGGTGGTAGTAATCTCTTACCAATTCGCGATACGGTTAAATAAGTCATCCGCATTTTCTAGATTCGATTTGATTCATAGAATAATGACTATTATTCTGAGATTCGACTCTACGTTAACGTCACAAAGTTGACGGATTGACACTTGATCAGAAACTGAGTGTCGAAGTGAGAGGCGCGTTTACGATCGAGATTTAGAGAACCGTATGCAGGTGTAATTGGTTTAAAATCCCGCAACTGAACCATCCTATTAACTGCAAAGAACCACTATTTTGTATGGTAGGAAATCTGAATTTGCAGTCAGTTTTTCCATACAAAGCTGCAAATACTATTATAGACCTATGTGTGCCGTGCCTGTATTCCCAGGTACCTGTATACTCTGTACACCCAGAAACGTATTTTAACGGTCATGATTTTAACGAGCCGAAAACGGAGTTCATTGCAACCCCTATTGTGTGTGCGTCACTGAGAATGTATCTCCTGGCTGGGACCAACCTATTTCCCATAAAGATTTTGCTAAAAGTTTATGACAATAATTTTCACTGAGGAGTAGAATGATAGGACGAGGTTGCACAAAAGATCAAAACGGTTCGACTATTAGACCATTGAAGAAAAAGTAAATTTATAATGTGAGTTTATAAATCCTGTTGTTGTCAAGTTAAATATTATAGAGCAATTGAAAACCACACTGTTACAATAAAATTGTCATAACTAAAATGGTGGTATTCATTTGCATATTATTATGATAAATATGAGGAGTTATGTTAAGGAAAATACTAGACAATAGACAATACAATCACATTGTTATACACGTCTTGAATAAAACCTCTGACCATCTTACACCTATGCATGGTTTGATGCATGCTGTTGCCTCTTTGCCTGGTCTCCGACTAATCCTTCGGGAATAATAGCCTTGTGGATAAGTTTGTATGAATGTATAACGAAGAATTAACGCTATGTGGAGGGTTATTGTATCTTAGTCCTGTTTGCGTGTTTACCTTAATTTTCGTTGATGTTTTTACTCGTTCGATTGAAGAGCTCGATGGTGGAGTAGCTACATAAGGCAATGCAAGGACACTGGATGGATAACCAAATTAAAACATCTAAATATCATCCGTGTTTCGGAAGTCACGTAAAGCCATCGGTCCTGGCTGTTGTCGTATGATGGCACACGAGAAACATACCAACACGCATTAGGCCAGCATGGTGGATTAGGGCTTAATCTCCTCATTCGCTGTTAATTTAGGAAGGCCATGTCCAGCTGGGACTGTTATAGGCCGATGATGAAACGTTCACTCCCAACTAGGTTCACACAGCAGTGGTTATGTATACTCCTGTGACAGCACGGCATAAGACACCTAACAGTGCAACCGATTTCCGCGATAAGTTGCATAAAAATCACCGGGCGAGGTGCGCGTACGCATCTTACGCAAACGGTGCAACCAGAATTATCTCACTGTGACCGTAAACAAATTGAGAGCTAATTGTGACGTAATGCCGATCACGCCTTCGCTAGCGCCAACGTAATTGTATGCCACGAGGATCACTGTATTCGATAATTGTGGACACTTAATAACTACTGCATTGCAGTTACGTGTTGTGACAGCTGTAAGTTCGCGCGGGTACTTCATATCGCACGTCGGCTAAAAAAATGTTCAAATACTAAAAATGAACGAAAATCGAGATGAAATAAATACTGGAAGATAACGGGCAACGCCTGGATGCGAACTGAACAAGATTTTGATAGTTATCGTTTATTAGGAGAGGCTATCAGCAGTGGACAGCAATAGATTGAAGTGGGGTAGTTAAGGAAAAACTTCTAGAGTAACCACAAAAAATCCAAATTAGTAATTTTGTATGGGAAATGTCATTGGCGTTCGTGACCTTCAATCATCTATAAGGCACTGCGCAGACGGGGACAGTTTCGGAGGCTGGTGTCGGATATTGGCTACCATTGGCTATAATATTTTCACACAGCAACATCAGTTTCCTGTGACAGTATCCAGTGTCGGCAACATGTTTGCGCAGCGCCTTAATACGATCGAAATTTGTGACGCACCTATGGTTTGACAGCTGCACCGAATATGGACAGGACGAGCGACGTCCGTCGGTTCGATGTATAGGATTTTACACTACTTACCAGGGCCCTTATTCTGTAACGATTCCTTGTTTCAAAACCACGTCAATTCCTTAAAAAGTTACGATATCTTCCCAAAAACGTATGCGTTTGACGTTTGTGCGCGGTAAGGTTTAGGTGTGGAATCTATAGATTGCGATACAGAATCAGGGCCCAGCTGTGATATTAAGTTTTCTCAGTAAGACAAAGATTGATCAAAGCCGTTTACTTAATGGTGACTTTTAAACATATTTTCAGTTAAAAATTTACTACATTTTATTTGTTTATTAGTAAAATATGAGCACTCAGTAGTTCACGTTCTAGTTGGTTGCGACTTCAATCTGCCTTAACAGTACATTATGATACAAGTGTGCTATGTTGGTCATTACAATCGAGGCGGGTTATAAAATTATGAGCCCGAGCCGAAGGCGAGGGCTTAATAGAGCCGAGGATTGTAATTACCAAAGCACACTCGTTGCATACAACGTTTTTCAACACACTAATGAGGAAAACACATTTTCTGAAAAGAACTGCGTGTTTATATTGTTTTTCTAATGTATAAATCTTTGGTAAGCCAACATATATTTGGCGATGGGATCATCAAAATAATACTACCAACCCCTCTATTCTCTTGGGTGTCGTAAAAGGCGACTAACGGACTAAAAACCGCACATACATCCAACAGCATAGAGAGCGATGGGCTCATCAAAATAATACTACCAACCCTTTTCTTCCCTTGGGTGTCGTAAAAATGACTAATGGCCTAAAGGCTCACCAACCTAAGCACATGTGAAGACTGTAGTTGTTGCTGTGTTGTCCATAGATTCAAATGATTACTAAGGGGTTCGAACATTTTTGTATTTAAGCTGGCATATCCACATGCCGCCATTTTGATTTAATCATTAAGTTTCCGCGCACGGTGAAAGTGGTATACAGGGCGTCCCACGGATATGCCACATGGAGGGAAAGAACCTTGAATATTGGAGATGGAACATTATACTGAAGGAAGACATTATTTGAATTTAAAAAAACCATTTAAACTGCATTCATACACATTTAAATAATTACATGATTGAACCGGGAATCGAACCCATTACATGAGAAAAATAATCAGCTCATCAGTAGCTTTATTATACCAATCGAAAGGCTTCATCATAAGGATTATTTTATGCTTAATAACAAAGTGTATAAATAAAAGGAAAACCATGAATTTTAACATTTGATGTGAAATTTTGTTCAGAAAAATGAAAAGCTGACATTGCCGTAAGGACATACGACTGACATTATCATAAGTACCTATTACTAATAAATGTACCCACTTGAGAAGTAGGTACGCATCATTTTCCTATTATAATTTAAGTGCATGATAAAATTATAAAGAGATACGTAATTAGTAGGTATTATGCAACAAATCGAGCCGTATCCTGAGCCGAAAGTCGCGTAAATTATTTAGTCCATCGCAATGCGGCTGACTGATTTTAAAGAAATAATTCAAAAATGTTTTACATTTTCAAACTTTTATTCTTTTGTTTAAGTGATTTTGATTTAATGAAAGCATACTTTTTGAACCACAAAAACATAACATTAGCCTTACAATGGCACCGCGAGAGATATCCTGATAGAAATACACCATCTCGATTTATTATGAGACGGTTGGTGGATAATCTGCAAAATTTGGGACGTTTCGATCATCGCTTACCACAACCGCGGCACCAAATGATAAACACTGACGATGAACTCGATATTTTGATATGTTCAGTGAGGAAAGGTGAAGAAGTAATCGGAATTTCGAAAAGCAAAATACACCTTGTACTAAAAAAATACAAATTCAAAAGTTACATTGAAGGGTGATTAGTACAAAAATTACTGCCCGGTGATGCTGAAAGACAACTTATTTTCTGCCATGAAATCGAGAGGCTCATCCTAGAGGATTAGTATTTTCTGAATAATATTATCTGGTTAGACGAGACAAACTTTAGCAATAATGGTATGTACAACCGACACAATAATCGCATTTGGTCCAGGGAGAATTCCTTACGTATCCGCGAGAATAGTAATTAAGTGCGTTTTTCGTTCAACTCTTGGTGTGGAATTTTAAAATACCGGGTCCTCTTAGTACATTTTTACGAAGGGCAGTTGAATAGAGATTTTGTGAAATGAGATTAATAATCTTCCGGTTGCAGAACGACAAAACCTTACTTTTCAGCAAGATGGGGCTCCAGCTCATAACAGTCACAGAACAAGATAGTTAGATAGTTCCTATCTCAATGAACGCTTTTATCCCTGGATCGGGACAATTTGACAAATAAGATGGCCGCCGACATCCCCAGATCTAACCCCGTTAGATTTTTTATGGGGTTATGTAAAAATTTAGTTTACAAGAACCACTATGAAAGTGTCCACGAAGTACAAGCAGAACTTAGACGTATTATTCTAAGTATCCACAAAAACAAGATTAAAAATCGACAAGGAGCGAAATAATCAAAAGAGTGCGACTTTGTATTTAACAATGTAACTTCTCAACCTAACCTTATTTCTAAACCTTATAATACATACACACACTCATCGCCGCCTTTACCTTAGCTTAACTTATTAATCTAATTCTTAAAACTAGTTAACCTACTTTATCTACAATCTAATGCTTGTGCCTTTGATGTTTTGTAGAGTGCGTAGTGTCTGTATGATAATGGAACCTTAACGTAACTTAATTCTATTAGTGATACATTTCAGTCAAGCAATGTAATATTATAATAAATACTATTTTGGCCAGATCGTCTAGTGAACCCTCCGTTGTTAACCGCATCTAAGTTCTTTTCGTGAAAGTTTAGTAATTGGCTTAACCCTGTGTTAAATTATTTCCTCCTGACTTAATTACCTATCCGTCAATAACTAATATCCTAGATATGTGTAGCCTATCAGTGACTCCGTCTGAACTGTGACCTAAATCCTTCACAGCAGCTGCAGGAAAGGAATGTTAACCACTCAAAGATAATCAGATGATAGCTTAGCTTGCAGGTATTATTATTTATTAACAATAGAATTATACATAAAAGTCTTGTGGCAATTTACGGGCCCCAACCGCCGCCCTATAGCGTGCCATTACATCTCATTGTTTAATTATGGCTCCGTCCTGTTGACTTTAATTTACTATTTATAGAGAGTCTACATAACTTTTCAACTTAATTTCATCTTACATTATGAAACTATGTGTTAGCATTTTTCACATTAAGAACCCATCTTATTTCTCTGATCTTGTGGGGTTTTATTTTAATAAGCTATTACAAGTAACATTATAACTGACTGTCCTTTTGTCTTATTAGAATTTTAACATTCAGTTCTATAAAAGGGTGGATAATTTATTCAAAACCCACTTTCAGGCAGTGGCTAAAATAGAATGCTATTAATTGAAGCAAAATTACTTTTGTTGACTCTCAGTGTTTATTATACAGAGTTTATAAAGTGACAATATGTTTAAATTATACTAACTGCCCCAGCAGCATATTACATCTCAAGTTTAAGGATGTTTAATTCATTCAATTTCTTACTCCCTTCAGGAGATGGATACAAATAGAATGCTATTATTTGAAGCATAATTACTTTTGGTTACTCATAGTGGATATTATGAAGATCTTGTAAAGCAACAATATTATTAAATTGTACAGACTGCCTCGACAGCATATTACATCTCAAGTTTCTTAAAGATGTTTAATTCATTCAATTCCTTACTCCCTTCAGGAGGTGGATACAAATAGAATGCTATTATTGGAAGCATAATTACTTTTGTTTACTCATGGTGGTTATTATGAAGATCTTATAAAGCAACAATATTATTAAATTGTACAGACTGCCTCGACAGCATATTACATCTCAAGTTTCTTAAAAGATGTCTGATTTATTCCATATCCTTGACTTTAGGAAGTGAACTTAGTTAATTATATTCATTAACCCAAACCTCGTCTCTCAGACTGGGTGATTACTTAATAGCCTACTAAATCATGGTTATTATACTTTTAGTAGGTAGGTATTAGGTAATTGTCCCTGTTAATAATTAAATCAATTATATTTAGAAGTTATCCTTTACTCACTTTAATAGGTATAAAGCAGACTGTACTATTAGTCTAATTGGTTTAGGTTGTTCCCATCAAATATTTCTAAATTTCATATTATTAGAAGTAAGTACATAACTTATAATGTCTTTAACCATTAAAGTGAATTCAAATGGTATAAAGTAGACTGTACTATTAGACTTATTAGTAGGTTGTTATCAATCAATTATTTCTATGTTTCATAATATTAGGAGCTCATAGCTTGTAAGGTCCTTGACCATTAAGGTGAATTCGCAGCTTCAACGAAATAACCTAGGTGCCAAACTGGTTTTAGTTGTTTAGTATCAGCTTAAATTTTACCAATAGGTATCGGGATGTCTATTTATAATACATTGGAGAGTAGCAATTTTAAGGCCGTATTGTACCCCAGGGAAAGCTAAAAATGCCTGTTTGGTCATTTCAGTATTAGAAATCAAACATCACAGTTTGCTTATTTGCTAACCCATTAGTATTTTTCTTATAATAGGAAACCAGTCTAGACTCTTAGGTAATCCAAAGCAATGATGGTTCAATATTACCACTCTTCTGCTAATTATTTAAAATGAATAGTTAATTGGTAACAACTTTTAGGAAAACAATTAGAATCCTATTAGCCTACGGTAACAGATTACATGCCTAGATAGGTCCTTTCAGCGCTCATAATCCACGTCACTTCATAGTTATTTCTATTTAGGCACCATTACTTAATTATCCCTACCTTTATTAGTCGGAATTAATCCAGCCCTGCTTCGCGGCCTACGTACCTAGTTTATGTACGCACAGCGTGTACACACCGTGCTGTCCCCAACTGCCTAATAACATATATAGAGACGCCTACCTATAGATTCCTACAGCCTGCCTCACTTGAAATACCTATATTTTGACGAACTAACAGTCCCTACTTGTATACCTTTGCAATCTAGGCCCAAGCCATATTTAACTTAATTTCGTGGTGAGTTGTGTAAGTCGAGTCGCCCCTGCAAGCAACAGACCTCTAAGTGAACTATCAAGTCGAGCCAGTAAACTCAGGGTATAAAACCTAACACTACACTGTGTGTAAGGAGGCGAGACGGTTTTGGTCCGGGATATACGTGCCCGCCTCCAGCTAATTGGTGTCTGACCTATCTTCGATTTTCAATAGGAAGACAACTGTCTCTCCCCCATTACTCTCTCGAATAAAGTGTATTATTTAGTGTTGTAATAGATTTATTTATTTATTTATTTATTTATTCTTATACACAACTATCCTTACAGACTAGTCTAATGCGACAGTTGCTTACATTTAACCTTAACTAAAATTAACCAATTAACTTATAAACTATTCACATTGACACAAGTAGGTACAACTATTACTACATTACAATTATTAATCATATAGATAGCTAACTACGTATAAAACTAACTTTGCGAGTTCACTCAAATTACTAGAAAATATATCAATCCTCTCATGAACTTTGTTCAGTGTGAGGATCGATCGGACAAAGGGCGTTTTGGACAGGAGATTGGTCCTTGCCACCGGCACGGCCAGCAGCGGCGGGCGTCGTCGCCTCCACACGTACCGGTCCGGCGCGCTCAGCCGCAGCCGGCGCAGCACGCCCGGGTTGTGCTCCAATCCACGCAGCACCCGAGACACATATGCGGCGAGCGCAAACTCCCTTCGCACTCGCAGTTCGTTATATCCGACCATGCCGAGTACAAACAGTGTGGGGTACATTAGCGGGTACAACGGATACACGCCATATAATTTGAAGTACAAGTGCCGCGTAAATTTGTTTTGGACGCGTTCCAACATTACACTGTACTTCTGTTCGTGTGGAGCCCATATGACTGCCCCATACTCCATATGACTCCTGACCAGAGCGTCATACAACACCTTTAAGGTTGTAATATTTGTGAACCCTCGTGACTGCCTCAGCATAAACCCGAGATTCCTATATGCCTTCTTGCATACTTTTAAAATGTGTTCCCGAAAAGTTAAATCGGGAGTAAAATGCACTCCAAGATCCTGCACCTGAGACACTCGCTTCAACGGCGTCGCCTCCACCTTGTAGTCACCATGCACCGGGGTCCGCGCACGGGTGAATGACATAACCGAGCACTTGGACACATTGAAATGTAGTTCATTTTGGTGGCTCCACTCTACCACTCTATTAATGTCATCCTGCAGGCGCTTACAATCAGATATGTCCTCAACCTGGAGCAGCAACTTGAGATCATCGGCAAACAATAAGCACGTGCTATGCCTAACGACTTGCGGTAGGTCATTTATCATTATGATAAATTTGAGAGGCCCCAAATTACTGCCCTGGCTCACACCGGATCTAGTGTAGTACAGCTCCGATTCATACCCATTGTACTCCACATACTGTCGTCGGTCTTTCATGTAGCTGACGAAAAACTGAAGCATATGCGGCGTACATCCAATTTTAGCCAGCTTTCTTAGTAGGACATCATTGTCTACGGTGTCAAATGCTTTTCTAAAATCAAAGTACGCCACGTCCACCTGCAGTCCAGCATCCACTGCCGGTACTACTAGCCCCATAAAGTTTAAAAGATTAGTGGCCGTGCTGCGACCCGGCCTGAACCCGTGCTGCGCGTCTGACAGCTGCGCGCGTACCTGAGCCTGGACTCGCCGCTGGATGGTGGACTCGAACACTTTTGCCGCTGTCGACAGGACAGCCACCGGTCTATAGCCAGTAACGTCAGGACCCGCCTTACCCTTCGGAACAGGAATTACTCGTGTAATCTTCCACTTCTCCGGGAAAGTTGCGTGCTTTAAACAGATGTTAAAAATATGAAGTAGCGGTTCTGCTAATACCTTGCTACAATCCCTAAAAAGAAACGCTGGTATACCATCCGGGCCAGATGACCGTTTTGGTTTGAGCCTGACTAGCGCCTCCTTTACCTCCTGAAGACTCAACGTGTCTATATGCACGCGTGCGCTAGTCGCATCGCCTTCCATCGCTGCCGCCGCCCGGGCGTCCAATAGCGGTGGGTTTATATTGTACACAGATTCAAAAAAATCGGCAAAGTGACCAGCACACTCTTCATCCCTGATAAGCTCACCCTCCCTTAAAATACTTACCTTATTAATTCTACTTTTTTTAGATTTAAAATATTGCCAAAATGATTTCGGGTCTTTAGCAAACTGAATTTGAATTTTATTTTTGTGTTCGATGTGCGCAAAATCTATGGCTTTTTTAAACGCCGACCTTATTAAATACAGTCAAAGGTCATCCTGACCGAGGTCAGTTAAAATCATATTAGTTTTCGTTGCCACCGTGATGCGTTTCCACTAATATAACCCAGAATACTGCATTCTGTTAACAATTCGAGTTGCGATAACAATAATTTTACTTTAATAATCACTTTCTATTTCACAAACAATTTTAGTTAATATCGCAGCTCGAATATCACTTAGCGCGCTGTAAAAAGCTCGGACGCTCGTTTTCACGTATGAGATCGTTACCGCCACTCGTAAATCGGACCGCGCCTCCGACGTCCTTCAATTGAATGCCCCGTCTTCCCTACCATGACCCCAAAATCCCTCCAAAATCGCGCCACTTCGCCCGACATTCGCCCGCGCAAATCCATTTCCCTACCCTTCAGCCAACCGCTAGCCCTCTCGCCTATGCGCCTCGAGTTCACGTGTCTTATCTTTTGTTACATGCAAACTTCGTGTCGTTCCACGTGGAGATAACATCTCCCCTCTCTTTCTATCTTTTTCTCAACTTCTCGCTCGCTCATTTCCGCCGCCCTCCGCGTAAATTCTAGAGTTTTTCCATAACCCAATCAAATCTCTTTAGATAGCCAATATTACATGTTTGAACATCTAGATGTAGCCTTCCATCAACAATTCCCTCATAATAAACACCCACTCAAGCTAATAATAAAAATAAAAAAATTATAAAAGTTCCGTATTCAGAACATAGGTGGCGCCCGCCTGTATGTGAACCGGTCTTGCCAACCTACCCCGTCCTCCGCGAAACTCAAGTAAATAACGCACGCTAGACGGCGCCTATGTCGCAAGGGGCGCGTTAGCCAATCCCGGCAGACCCCCCCCCCCCTATCACTCTAAACCAATAGACAGCGCCCATTCCGTAAGTGTCACCCGGAACAGTCCCCGCGAAATTCTAAATAATATTGAGCCCCTTGTCCACTGACTCATTCTTACAATCTTCAACACAAAGCCACTTGTCCACATGTCCATTATTTTAAACTAGTTTATTTTTCCCTTTTTATGCTTATTACATTAATGTTGCAACGCATTAATATTGATTTTAGTGCTACACTCATATATTCCTGACTAACGGACAGATACCATTCATTCTGTACCGTTACAACAAGAAGGGACTCATTTTGAGCATTTCAAAAATTGATTAATTTTGTGTTAAAAATGATAAAATTCATGGTCTTAGTTTTATTTGTGACACTATCTTATTTAGCAAAAAATAATCCTTATGAGGAAGCTTTTCGATTGGTATGATAAAGCTAGAGGGTGATTATTTTTCTCATGTAACGGGTTCGAGTCCCGGTTCGACCATGTAATTTTTAAATATCTATGAATGCAATTTAAATTGTTTTTTAAATTCAAATAATGTCTTCTTTCAGTAAAATGTTCCATCTACAATATTGAAGGTACTTTCCCTCCATGTGGCATATCCGTGGGACACCCTATTTATATGGATAGAGGATACTTTAACCACAAATAAATAATGTCAAGTGATAGGGTACCCTAAAGTGTACGTAAAAAAATAGTACGTTTTGTTAGAACTAGCCATTTGGAGTAATAGTTAATATGGCACAAAAGTTGTAGGATGCTCCGAGCCAAGTTATATAAAATGAAATGGCCGTGATTATTTGTGAATCTTGGTGAATGACGGCTCTCGTTATGCGTCTCCATTCGGCTCAATGCCACTATTAAGTGACATTGCGGGATGGGCAGACCCATCTGGTTGGCAATTTACCACGGGACGCCTTGCCCTCCGTTCGGCCTTGTAGGTACTACGAGACGTTCCATTGAATCTTTGTTGCGAGTTATGTGCCAAAGAACTTCAGTATTCGTATTTTATTTTAGGATCGTAATACGGTACGTGGCACGATGAGCAGTCCATGGAGTCCTCGGAAAACATCTGCAGCACTAGCACTTGGTAATATTGAGCCCTAGCCCTAGGGTTGGTGGTGGGGTTTAACGACTGCCATCTCATGACAACAACTGGGACCAAAGGCTTTACGTGCAGCTACAAGACATATTTTCAAAATTAGCGCCTAACAAAACTTGTCAGCAATGTCGCCGAAAGAGTAAGACTCGGCGGATTTCATAAAAATAATTTGGGAACAAATATTGGCGCACACCAAAATAGAGTCAATGTTCACCAAAAAATGTGAAATTGCACCAAAGGTTAGGTTAGGTTAGCAATTTGTATTTCTTGGTGAACGTTTACTATTTTTTGGTCTTTTTTTAAAGCAGAAGGAGGCAAACGAGCAAGCGGGTCACCTGATGGAAAGTAATCAACGCCGCCCATAGACACCTGCAAAACCAGAGGAATCGCAGACGCGTTGCCGGCCTTTTTGAAAGAAATAGGCTCGTTTCTTGAAGATCCTTAAGTCGTAACGGTCCGGAAATACCGCCGCTGAGAGCTGGTTCCACAACACTGTAGTTTGAGGCAAAAAGTTTAGTGAAAAACGCACAATAGTAGACCGCTTTCCATCAAGGTGATGTAGATGGAATGACAGTCGATTGCGTGTAGTGCGATGTAGGAAAAGCGGCAGGTATCAAGCCGAACAATTCCTCAGAACACTCTGGACACTGGTGACTTTTAGGTACTATATTTTTGGTGAACAGTCAAACCACAGCAAAAAAAAATTCGTGTTGCGCAAAAATTTTGCAACTGGCAGGCGCTTTGATGTATTTTTAGTAGAAATTGTTGCAAACTACATACCCATAATAAAAGCACCAGCTAATAGCAATCCGTTGTTTTCACTAAACTGTGCTACGGCCAAAATTAATAACGTATCTAAAGACTGTGTTTATAATATAGCCTTCTAAATTGAAATTTTTGATTAAGTCTCACTTTAGTAAGTAACCGTAGTAGATAAACGGAGGTACAGGGTTTAATGTCTCAGTCGAGCAAAGCGTATTTCGATTTTTTTGTGCATTCGGTTTGGTTCTGGTTTTATTGGTTCAGTCTGTGATCGATCACAAACCCGCATTTGTTACAGGAGTCCCTAACGTGTGTGACAAATAAATATTTTTAGAGTTCCATGAAACAGGAACAGTAACATGAATGAAATGAATTTATAAATACGTTTGCTTAAAAAGCTCTTGAACTTCCCCGAGAGAACATTCGGTACTACAAGTTTCCTTTGTCATTCGGGACTTAAGGGGGTCCTGCACGAAATTGTAAAAATTTACGTATTTTTAAGTCACTTGTATTAGGTATGCGCTGAATTAGTTAAATACATTAAAAGAACTTATATGTAAGTTAGCCTGATCATTGCACAAGGTCATGGCCTTGTTGAAATTTGAAAAAAATTCTTTAAACAATAACAAACAATACATAAATCTAATGACTCCTAAAAATACGACAACTTTCTTAATTTTACGGATGGAACAATAATTCTTACATGAAAATATTTGTATTGATATTCCCCCAGCTCACCCCCATCCTTAAAAAGTAAATTTTAATTTTTAACACAAGCGCGTGATGGTTTTGCACAGAATAAAAACATTGCTCTAATTAAATTACTAGGTCTGAAACTTTAAAGCAGAATTGTTCTAATTTTGAACATCAATATGATTGATTTTGCTTTGAAGTTCATTAAGAGACTTATGTCAGTTTTTGCGATCGCGCGGCACTGTTCCAAAATCACGTGATTCCTATGATAAAATAGTTAAAAATAGCCAAATTATTTACTGTATTATTTTTCACTTGTTTATTGTTATTTTCAAGAGTTATTTCGTCGATTTACCAATATGGTTGATGATGACCACCTACACTAAATTCTCTCTAACATTTTCTAAGACTGTGAGGACTTCCTACAGTCTGCTTTGCAATACCAACCCAGTATCGTTTGGGATCACAAGTACTGCACCATTGTCCATAATGTTAAGCCTCATTACAGTCACGTAAACTATTTTTAATTCAATCATCTCATCCATTCATCATTGATGCATCGATGAGAGTTGTTGAAGCGTTTGGCTCAATATCCGGAGATCCAAGGTCGGGCGAAGTGTGTTTATATTATTCTATGCAAGTCAGGGGGTTACTCCTGAACGCAAACACAATCTCAATACAATTCCAATGCGATTAATAGGTATTGATATTTTATTGAGTTAAGTAAAGATAATTCCGGAACGCCATCTCGATAATAATTTGTTCAATCAATTTCCACGCAATTTAATTCCAATGTGGCGCTATTGTCACTTACAAAAGTGCCATTTGACATTTTTTAGATTTGTGATTGGAAATTGATTAATGCAAATGTGTTTCAAGAGTAAGCCTACAGGTTTTGTGATCGCCAAGCCGCATTTAGAAGCATGCTGATTGTCCATCTTTTGTAGCGATGACTTGATTTTAATGATAGAGGCCTTTTCTCAGCAGTGGGACAATTGCTGTACTTTATAGGCTGTTTACTGTAAATTGGCTGTACTTTAGTTTACATCCATCTTCCTTTAATTGCTCTTATTAGCGACAGGTTTTTCTATAAGAATACAAATAAAATCAACCATGTTTAATTATTATCTTTTTAATTAACCCTATTCCTATGGTGTATGTGCATACATGTTTACTTACTATTTCAAAATAAAAATATTTAGCATCTTTTTGATTGACATAAATGCCTCTTAATCTTCATGGCTTTTTGCCGAGTTACACTAGAGCGAGACACATTATACCTTTATGATTATATCTACATTATTGAAATATACATTTATCACTATAAACTTTCATCAACAATATATATTTACAACATTTAGATTTTAAGAAGATGTTAAAAGCTATACAGATAAGCAAATACCTATTCTTGAAATTTAAAAAAATATCACAAAGTACCAAAAATAATCGACTCTACTTCCAAGTAGGAATAAATAACATACAAAATTGAGATTAATTTGCTAATTAAGACAATAGCGATTATAAAAAAATTTAAAACAGAAAATTAAATAAAATGACCAGTGATAAAGTACAATACACAATACATTAACTATAACTAACCGGTGCAATATTACCAATATTTAGTCTCAATTTGTTGGAGCTCTACATCCCATTTACAGGACTGCTAAAGAACTTACTATCACATTTTATTGGATTTGACCTATCGACAGCTTAATGTTACAAAAATAATAAATATCAGCCCATAGGCTAATTAAAGTTTGCTTGGTTAAGGATGTATTGGCTAATAAAAAACGACAATTTAAAATTTTAAGATGAACATTGAACCAATAGACGCACTGATTAAAGCTAGTCGCGAACATAGACAATAATTGGTTTACGAAGTTGCGTTCGATAGGTCACAATCACCAACATTTGGCTTATTAAATAAGTAATTAATTATACCACGAAACGTCTTTGATCACAAATTATCCACTATACATCAAGTGTCACGGAAACAGTTCCTTATAAGTGAATTTAGACGTGATTTTGTTCGCCATCTCTCTAAAGAGTTCCCCAAGGGAGCGTTCTAGAACCGGACTTATTTCTTGAAGGAAGACCTGGGAATTCTCGTTGATGACGCGGTTGGTGGCTGGGCCCAGCACTGGATCGCCGTCAAACAGGTTGGTGAGGTAGATGGACGACTGGCCCACGCGCAGTCTCACTTTGAAGGGGTCAAACTGCAGATACTCTTCTTCTCCGCGCGTCTCTTTGTGGCCTTTCATTGTGACATTACACGCGTAGTCCTCTGGAATTAGGAATTAAATCATGGTTAATAATTTAATAATTAAGGTATATTTATGTATTTTCATTAAAAAGTAATGAGCTGAACGTAAGTAATAAACAATACTAACAGTTTGACTTTTACTCGTAACGTATATTACTAGTTTTCGTAGCTACGAGTATCTCTCGAATTAGTCAAAGTGCCGAAAAATGAGCAAATATAATAAATCAAACTTATTTTTATATACAAACATGAATACTACCATCCCCTCTCTTCCCTTGGGTATCCTAATAGGTAACTAACGGACTAAAGACTGCACATACATCCAAAAGCATAGAGCGGCGATGGGCTCACCACCTGTCACGCTGAGCACATGTGCAGTGGCTATTTAGTAAAAAGTTGACTATGGAAGACGGTGGCTTTTGCTGTCCTCATTGCCTAATCTCTGACTAACCCTTTAGGGATAATAGTCGTGATTAAGTGTATGTATGTACAAGGGCGTACAATGGCCCAATTGCTTCATATAATAAAGCTCTTCGCAACATTTCTTTACATCCTACCTGGCTGCAAAATAATGGCATATGTAAATAACTTAGATATTAGAAGAGAGATTAGAAGATATAAGGGAAAGATTGAATATGTACACAACCCTTAGTAAATATAAAGATTGGACATGGCATGTCTCGGCTCATAATCTCGAAAGATTTAGATAGAAGTTAAATTATTATGGTCTCAAAGGTTTTGCGCTTAATTTGATACAGTCGTATCTTAGTTCTAGAACACAAACTGTCGATGTTAATGGAACTAAGTCATATCCGGTTCTCAAGGAGTTCCAAAAGAGTCAATTCTTGGCCCTTTCTTATTTTTGATAATATATATCAATGACTTGCCATTCTTTGTAGAAAACTTCTGTGATATTGTATTGTTTGCAGATGATACTTCACTCATTTTAAATGTGTCTAGGTGTAAGAATAACTATGACGATGTTAACAAAGCTCTCTCAGAGGTACTCAGTTGGTGTACTGCTAAAGCTAAACGCTAATAAAACGAAATGTATTAAATTTACACTACCAAATGTCAAGACCGAACAAACCGATGTTAGAATGAATGGTGATAAATTAGATTTGGTAGATTTGACAGTTTTCCTAGGGATAACCCTTGCTTGACTCAAAACTCCAATGGAATTCGCATATATATCGAATTTGGCCGGCAAACTCAGTTCAGCACCTTACGCGATTAGAAAAAAAAAAACAATTAACTGATGTTAAAACTGCTAAGACTTTACTTTAGTTAATTTCACAGTGTCATGTCGTATGGCGTCCTTTTGTGGGAAACAGCGGTTGATATTAAAACTTTATTTATTTTATAGAAACGAGCAATAAGAACCATTTATAGACTGCGATCACGAACTTCTCTGAGAAATATTTTTAAGGAAGTTGGTGTTCTTACTGTTGCATCGCAATATATTTATAATTGTATAGTTTTTGTGCGTTGCAATATTTACTCTTTTTCTAAACACGGTGATGTACACAATTTCAATACTAGAAGTAATAAAGTTAAAACTAGTAATGCCACTGTTTAGGTTACAAAAGGTTCTCGGCTCTTTCTTGGGGCAAGGTATACACTATTTTAATAAAATACCAAGACTCTACTAGATTTACTTTTAGATAAGTTTAAGAATCATGTAAAATCTTGTTTACTTAAGAAAGTTTATTATACAGTCAAAGAATATTTAGAAGACAAAACAGCCTGGTTATGATAATATTTTCTCATTTATTTTCTTAGCAATTATTTTTATTCTTCTTCTCTAATTATAACTAATTATTTTTACGCTGGTATGATAAGACTTTAACAGCAGTGTCTTACAGACAAAGAAAGGTACCTACTCAAAATTTAGGTCGCGTTTAAAGTTGTCTTAATGTTCTCTTGCTTTCGTTGGAGTTGCTCGAGTGTGTCATGGTCTCTCAAAGAGTCTCTGCGGGGGTGGCATGTGCGTCGGGTCGTTACGTTCCCTAAAATATGGTTGAGCGAAGCGATGGCTGATTCACATGTCATACTTGTGAACGGGTGCCGCCTGTGGAGGCTTATCTGCTCTTGCAAACTGATTTTTTATTGGTAGTCTTTCTTTTTGTTTCAAAGATACTGTAAGACGTTGTTCGATTTATTTCAAATCTAACAATACCTGTTTTTTTATTGAATATTCTTTTGTATGTGTTGTGTTATCTTGTAATCGTATTAAATGTTTTTTGTTGTGATGGAAAATGTCCTTCTATGATAGGGAGGGCATTTTCCAATTTGTATTGACGCTCACAATTTGTATACTTGTATATTGTATGATTTGGTAACGACATATTGTTTTGTCAATGTCGTTACTTTTATATTATTATAAATCTGTGGAGTTTCTTGCGCACGTTCTTCTCCACAGCTAAAAGACTTCCTGAATGAATGGAGTGGGTGGGCGGGTGCCCATCCATCCATTAAGTTTAGACGATTCAAAATTCTTATTTTAAGTTTACTGAATAAAGAAATTTTGATTGATTGATTGAAAAAAATGTAAACATTTCGCACGGAGCAGATACGGATACTTGCTGTAACGCTTATGTTGAGGATGTTAGTATAGCATCACCTCGTCACCTCACCACATCATCAACAATCAACCTGGCAGCTATGTCACAGTCTACACTAGTTTTATCTTCCGATAGAAATATGATCACGATCTTTAGTACAACTCAAAGGGCAATAATTGACATAAGACACTGCCAACTTTGTGACTTCGTTATTCGATCTATTAGATCAAATTTTATTAATGTACATAACCATACTTCACTATTCAAGTGTAATAATAATACTATTATAATCTTATGAAGCATCAGTTAAGTACTACAAATTACATTCGTCATTAATAATCGTGTTCTCAACGATAAATTGATTATCATTCAAATTTACCATGGTAATTTTAAATATTTTCTTCATTAAGCTCCTATTTTCATGTTTTGTCGATTCAGCAACGACCATATCAATTCGCATAAACGTATAAATGTTAGAGTTGATTGTGTTTATTTTTACTTTAATATATATTTTTTTACTAATAAGTAAATAAATATGCAAACACATGCTAATTGTGCTATATAATACTTTGTATATACCTTTGTATTTCTCTTGAGTGTGTGTGTGTTAAATTATTTAAAAGAAATATATGCTTTTAAGTTCTAAGGCTAACAAAAAAATATTTTAGAGATATTAAATGCCTTTACATTCGAATATTTTGTTGCAATTTTAATAGCTCTCTATATTTTCTTTGGAGCATGTACAAAAATCTTTAGCAGCGAATGCAGGCAGCAATCCACACGGTTACATAAGTGCTAGCCCAGCTGAACTAGTATTTGCTGCGGCGGCGCTTGACCGCAATGTCGACACGAGGTGCTATACGGCTGGAGAGTGCAGTTATAATATGGACTTCACAGGACTATCCCGCGCGTTTTTGTGTACAAACTGTATTTACTTGAAGAAAAATTAAAATTTAAAATTCTTTTGTAGGTACCTTACATACTATTAAGTTTTATGCTGACATATGTTTAGATAGCAATAGATTTTTTTTATTGCAATAAAAAGCATATAATTTTACGAATGCTAACAATTATTCAAATTAGTATTTTGGTTGCCAGTAAGTAAATAATATGAGCAGATCTTGATATGAAAAAAAATCAATCGTTATTTTTTCATTGTCAAGCTGTATGCCGATATATTTTACTAACAATATTCATTTCGGAATTATTATTTTTATAAGAAAACTATTCGTACATACAACAAATATCTGTTTATCTACTTTAACTGTCGAAAAGTGTTGTTGCCACCTTTTTTTTATGAATGTTTTCTAGGAATATTACTATATTTTCATATTACATTTTTTTATATACTTACTTCAGTATTTCTAGTAACGGCAACGGAACAACAAAAAGGCAGAAACCAAAAACTTGACTTAGTACTAATTTTTGTGTGCCTGATTGCGTATAAGTCAATCGCCAGTTTTATGCTCACAAAGGGCCATTTGACTATCGAAACCTTTCTGGTCGTAACGTTTTTGACCGCAATATCGGCGCTGTGATGCCATAGGCCGCGCTTGACTGGCTGCAGCGACTCGCACACAGACACGTGACTACCGTTAATACAACTCATTTGCTGCACAATATGTTCACTATCTTTTTTTTAATGTGACTCGTCATAGTGACCACATCCTGCCTGATGGTAAGCAACTTATGCAGTCCAAAATAACGAGAGCGCTCCTCACCGTGGAACAAGCACGGTAACAAGCGCACCCATTCATGACGGGCTGGGCCTCGGGCCTGCATAAATGCCATTTCACGCCCTGCTTAAAATACCCGGAACTACAGGAGCTGGGAAACAAAGAATTCCAAAGCCGAATGGTCTTACAGAGGAACGACTTGCCAAATTTTTCGGTACGAGTACTGATAGTCTGACATCTCCATACATTATTCATCTACATACATCTTCGTACATTCGAAATCATTTTACTTCTTAATAATTGACTGAGCCGTGTGGTATAGCGACTCACTACAAGAATACTTACTACCAACCGTACCAGTACCCCTTTCCTTGGGTGTCGTAAAAGAAGAATTGTTAGGTACATCACTATATAGATTGTGCATAGTGGTACATCCCTACAGGGCCGCCATATTATTACTCGCCTCTGAGCGGCCGATCACGGACGCTGAACTTACCTGTAGTTTAATTATGTGTGACAAATAAATGATGTGGACCTGAAGACTATTGTATCATTGAGAAAGCCAAAATACCGACACAATAACAGAACATAACAGAATAACGGACTAAAGGCTACTAATACATAAAACAGCATAGAGGGCCATGGACTCCCCACCTATCATGCTGAGCGCATGTGCAGTTGTAATTTGGTGACTATGGTGCTATGAGTGGACTATGGCAGGGTTTGCATCTGCGGTTCTCATTGCCAAGTGTCTGACTAATCCGTTGGGGATTAATAGTCGTGTTCGTCAATCTATTTACGTATGTAATTGATTGTTTTTATACATTTTACCAAAAAATGTAGTAGATAATTATCACAGTAATATAATATATTTTTACCATGTAATTATGTATATCTTAAATTTTTTTTAATCTAAGATGTTTAAGTAATATAATACTATGTAAGTAATGTGAGAATATAAAATCAAACAACCAATTTGTGTGAGATGAGAAAAATCTATAGTATTCTTCTTTTTATGCACAACGACAAGAAGTCACAAAAGAAAAATAAATGAAATAGTTTTCAGCCTTAGATTAAAACATTTGTTTTGATCTAAGTTTTTAGCCAACTAATTTTAAAAGAGTTTCGTATGTATACGGTACAATATACGTCAGTCGGAAAGGAGGTACTAAGCCGAAAGGAGGGTAAAGTATAGATGATAGTAGGTAAATAACTTTTGTTCGAAGTCAGTCGGTGGAGACTTATATATTTACCACTATGTACCTAATATAAGTACTGACTTACAATTAAATAGGTACTAACTTTCGAAACGTATAAATGTTGATTCGCATAGCATATGAACCACTAGGTTCATATTATGTTCATTGTATAGATACAATTTTATACATTCGTATTCCAATTATTATAAACCAAACATTTATTAATTAAGTAAATTAATAATTTAATTTTTAATTAAATTTCACCAAAATGTTTTATACGTTAAAAAATATTTTGCTCATATTCAATTTTACACCACATGATTTACGGCCGAAATTAATAATTAATCTATGTGTTGTTTTGTCTATTACGGCCCGGCCACGACCTTGCCGCTGTGAGCGGAGCAGCGAGCGGATTAATGACCGTTGCGCGTTATACAACGGAAGTCTCAGTCAATGTTTATGGGAGGGACAATGAACGAAGAATCCGCCCCGCTCACAGCGGCAAGCTCGTGGCCTAGCAGTTAGAGTTAGTTTGACTAAAGATCTCGACCGATCATTGGTGAGCAGACGTAGACACTTTCAGTTGCCGACACGGAAGTACTTACGCCATCACCTCCAACGCACTGCAACCGCATTTGATGGTGTGCCGTGTCGGCAAAAGAAAGTGTCTAGGTTTGCCCAGCGACTTAGTCGGCAGCTATACATTACCGCAATGTCGGTAACTAATATGGATGATTTACAGTAATTAAATACCCTTGTACCCTTGTCGACTTAGGGCGAGCGACGACCTCATCTACTATCGGTGGTGGGTTATGATCCAATCTCCTCATGTTCTGTGCTCATCAGCGGGACGTTTCTGAAGAACGAGTACCTACCCTTGCCTTCCATTAAGAGCGGAGCGAATATAGAAGCACTTCTATGAAGATTGCCGTTGCGAGTTAAATGGAGTCCGTACGGAGCCCGCTCCGCTCTTAGTGGTAGGCGGGCATAATGCTGGATTTACACGAAGCCAATACTTGAGACAATCCACTAAGCCAGTCCAATAAGCCAATGGCAATGCTAAGCAAAAATGCCTTGAGGACAATCTAATGTAGAGGACTGTCTCTATTTACACGATGCCTATATTGGACTGGCTTATTGGATTGGCTCAAGTATTGGCTCCGTGTAAATTCAGCATTAAGGTGAATGCAAGCAACCTGCCACGGGTTTGAGTTTTGGGTATCGATTGCCAAGAACCCTTGGCGGGCATTCACAATTTTGGGTTCAGTCTTTATTATAAATAAATACAATAGAGCTAATTTTCCCGTGTTACCTGCACTGGCTGCACTCTAACGTCATATAAAGAAATAAGCCAGCGATATTATACATTCTGTGATTTATACCCTTTTCACTCTATTTCGCGTCACTTGGACTTCACAAAGAGACATACAAAATCAGTGGTTTTTTTTGTGCGGTTGTTCACGGCGTGTTGTCCTAAGAAAGTCCAATGCTTATATACATACAATGTGATGTGTAGTTGTAATTTGGTAAAAAGTGCACTATGGCAGTGGACTGCTTCTGCTATCCTCATTGCCCAGTCTCTGACTAACCCTATGGAGATTATAGTCGTGATCTATGTATGGATGTATACTAACTGAAGGTGCCGGTGATGTTGCCGCGGCCCTGCAGCCGCAGCAGCAGCACCTGGATGTCCATCTTGTATTTGCCGGTGAAGTCCAGCTTGGGCAGCAGCAGCTTGAAGTCGAAACGGTTCCTGTCTAAGTCGGACCTGGAAACGGAAACTGTATTGTTAAACCAACTAGGTACTAATTAAGTACATATTGAAAAACAAAACTCAAACATATTATGGGGAGTTCGGAGCTGGAAACGGAAACTTTTTTGTTAAACCGACTACTTAATAAGTACATATTGCAAAACAAAACTCAAAACTCAAAATATGGAGTTGTGGGCGGAAAGTGCTTTGTTGAAGTTTGGTTTTATCGTTCATCTTTTGTTTTGTGCCAAATTTTAATGTGAAATAATGGGAGATAATAGAGCGTATAGTTTTGGCAAATAAAAACAAACCAGTGCAACCTTACTTTACTGTAAGATCTCAGTAAAATCCCACATCTATCTTTACTGATACTTAAATTGATCCTGTGTACAAGCATCCTTCATTATTTTACACATCCATTTTTAATCAATTTACTACCACTCATCCTTATCTATATGTTGAAAATTAATCGAAGACTTGACTGTATTAGCCCTAACTATAGCAAAGGACAGGCAAAGCTGATTAGTTTTCTACTGCCTTTCGGCAAAGAAAAATTTCCATTGGCAATCTCTAACGGGAAAATTAACTAAAAACAAAACTGAAGAAGAGTATTTATTCGCAGTTTTAATATGAAATCCTAAGACTCTTTGTAACAGCTAACTCATAGAAGCGAACATTACCTCTGCACTGATTGTATAATTCAATGGAAAAAAAACATGACGTTTTGATAACTACGTGACATTATTGTGTGACTGGCTTATCTTAGAATTGTCTACGTCCCATTGAAGTTAAGTGCTACAATGAGAAGGCACATGTGTAGTTTGTTAATAGAAACAACAGTAGTTTCACAGTCTTATCACGTAGTAGCTAGCACCTCCGTAACATCTTCATCTATAATTCAAGCCGAGGCTCAACGCCTTATGAACATCCTTAGCTGTGAAGGTCACTAATACTAAGTGTTTTGCGTCATCAACTCCTATTGTCATGATGACATTAAAATAATAAACTTTTTAGTTTTGTAAATTTAATCTATCTATCTAAATTAATAAAAAATGCCATATATGGTTATTTTTTTTGTTATGTTTGTAATTGTCACGTGTTGTTGTTTATTATGATAGATTTTTTTTGGAAATACGTCACGGAATACGAAGTCGCGACTTGCCGCTAGTAATTATGATAACAGTAACTTTGCCACGATCACACTAATTATCTAGCCCAAGTCACCAAGGAAAGCTTCTTTTGAAAATTGTTTAAATAGTAAACTAGATAACGGATATACTGCGCGTTAGTTACACTGAGGGACAAAAGTTTAAATAAATAAATAAAAAAATACGCGTAAATGAGTCGACAGCACTAGGGTGCCCAAACATTACGGAAAATTTTACGAAATTTTAACATCGATTTTCTAAATTTTTTAAGCTTCGAGTAGTATTTTTTTATTTGTTTATGTTTACCCAGGCATAAACTACCTTAGGATTAATATGAAGGAGAAATACGTCATTCGTGTTTACTATCACGCTGTATAGACACATACATAATGCAATACATTCTAAAACGCACAGAAACGAAATTAATTAAATTAAAGGGAATTAAACCCTGGGAATCAAAGAAACCAACAAGACGCCAGAACCGGCGCCCGAATCACTCAACCACAGAGGTATCCTAATATGCTTTGATGTACGGAAAAATATTTAATAGAGTTAACGCAAAGCGTGGCTTTGTCACTAAAATATACATTATTCTGGCAACCTAGGAATCTAGAAGATTAAAAATCATAATCATCACAATAATCAGATCATGTCAGTCCACTACTGGATGGGCCTCTCTTAATGCATGCCAAAGTGCCCGATCTTCTGCTCTATTGAGAGCCGTGTCGTGTAGCAGCTCATTAAGATACTACTACCACCCCCTCTCTTCCCTTGGGAGTCGTAAAAGGCGACTAACTAATTAACTAACAGCATAGAGCGGAGATAGGCTCACCACCTGTCACGCTGAGAACATGTGCAGTCGCTATTTGGTGTAAAATGGACTATGGTAGAGGACTGCTTTTGCTGTCCTCATTGCCTAGTCTCTGGCTAACCCTTCGGGGATAATAGTCGTGATTATTATCTATTGTCTTGAAAGTACCGGAAGCTCCCTCCCTCCCCCTCACAATTCCTACTCCTTTCTCAAAAATCCCACGCGTTCCTCAAGGTGGGCTTTTGCCATAAGCCACGGTGATCACTTTCCATCTGGTGACACGGCCGCATGTTTGCCTCCTTTTGACAGAAAAAAAATGGTAAAAGTGCAACTTACTTCAACTCCTCGATGATGAAGTTGCTGGGCCCGCGCACTTTGACTTCGTTGACGACGGCGGTGAGCTTGGCGCCCTGGGGTCCGCGGGCAAGCGCGATCTGGCCCAAGCTGAGCGGCTCCAGACCTGGCACGTCTAGCTCTGGGATACCCTGGAAAAGAATATGTAAAATAAATGGGAGGAGATTCGTATAGAGTATCTCCTTTTAACATTTTAGTATTCACATTAACGATATCTTTTAGAGGAAAGCTGGAATTTATAGACCGCTTAAGAGCTGAGTTGTGTAAAACCCTTAATCTTCACTATAGGAAGCAATCAGTTTGTGAATGGAAGCAATGTTTTAGCTACCTACTTACTTCATTCATACATCACGACCACAATTTTCCATTCCAGACATCATCCTTTGCTTAATTTACATAACGTTCTTCATACTTGTCTTGTTTAGGGTACTCTTGACCTGACTTTTAACGAGAATTTCTCCAATCTGGTCTAAGTACGTTCGCTGAGGTATTCCCCTTCCAACTAACCCATTCACTTTTACCTCAAGCACCATTTTCATTATTCTTTTTACATTCATCCTCTCTACTTGACTTAATAAAACTCACGCATAGGAGATTCTGAATTCAGCATCGACTCTCCTTATGGAGCCTCATGGAACGTTCCTTTATGTCTTAGTCATTACTTTATGTTCCTTTATATTCCTTTATGTACACACATCTCCCCCGTTTTCCGGAGAGGTAGATTAAAGCAGACCTTTCTTAGTTTTTGTTATTATCTATCTATCTAATCAGCCTACCGCTACCCACTGTTCTTCTTCACGACATTTTTCTCTGTCCTGTCTCGTTTTAGTCACTACATTTAAAAAAAATTGTTCATTATTTCAAAAGCATGAAATATTTTTACAGTATTGTACATGGCATTTCCACATTAATACATTTGGAATGTTGTGATTTATTTGCTTTTACTTGCTTGCAGATGAGAACAAACAAGACGTAGGTACTTACTTGAAAATCAGTGACTTGACTGCCCTTGATCGGTAATTTAAAATGCTACAACGGTAGCTTTTGACCTTCATCGCACGTGATGGTCAATAAGATCTAAACATGGAGCGAACTTCGCTTAGAATCTTTAACTACTGTATAACGAAATAATCTATTATTTTATAATAATTTTTAATTTCTGCTTTATTAAAGTATTTAATGGTATGGCCATTAAATAGTTTTCATAGCATAATGATAAATTAAAGTTAAACATAAAAAGGTCTTGGGAAGATATTTTCTGTTGACCCCAAAGCTTTTTCAGTAAAACCAGGTTAAAAATTTTATTAAGGTCCCTCGACTATAGCATGTTTTAGTGAAGTGACACTGTTGACCGAACAATCCCTGAAGTGTTTCTAGAAGCTGGCATCATCATGTATCTGTATCTTTCTAAAATCTCCAAGAAGTTCTAATCAAATGACAAAAATCATTACTTCAAGTAGTAAGCTTCGACTTTTCGACTTAACCTTGCCTTTTAACATTCCTCAGTCATGTGCGTTCATAGTTCACTTGCATTTTCTGTTTGTTGTTTAATTATTTAAAGTTTGTTGATAGCATCTTGACATACTTGCCCTACGTTTCAACACGGTGCTGACAATGACATACTTTCCATTTTGTTATGAAGCAAATATTTTCATTACTCTCCTGTAATTGCTGGCTAATGAAGGTCAACCGATTTCGTGTAGTAAACCCTTCCCTGTGTTTTAATTTATGTTGTTAATTAATTTATTATTAAATGTTTGTTTTCCAATTCTGGTGTTTCATTTACTAGTTTTTAAATAACTTATTGATAAGCTTAGTCACATTCGTTCAACAATGCTTGCTGAAAACTGAAAATATCGGGTCCGCTCTGTCATTCGGAAGGCAATTTAAATTGTTGGTCCTAGTTATTATTTTAGTCAGTCGTTAACACCTACCCACCAAGACAACAAATATAATAAGTCCCACTAACCCGCATGACCTTCATCACATACTTAGGGTAAGAGATCAGAAGGCCGGATGAAGGTGGAAGAGTCCCGGAATTACGAGGTGGTAAGGATTCTGCCCAGAATCCAACTGGACGGCGACAACCCTAATATCTATTTCCGCAGTTACCATGTAGCATTGTCTTAAAATATTGCCTTCAGCTTTGAAGGGTACTAAGTCCCGTGAAAATATAGGGTATAGAGAATAAGCACTGAAGTTTCATGGTGCTTTGCTCGCGCGTGATGCCTTCGGTGACGGGCGCGTCCATGGGCTGCGGTGGCCGTGAACCATCAGACAGGCCGGATGTTCTTTTGCCGGTTAAGACGTTAGACGTTAAAAAAAACGTTTAAATAAATGAGTTAATGCCATTTCAAACTTTATATAGTGGACTTTAAATCGGAATAACTCAGCTGAATAAACCTTTTTTAAAAATATTTTCAACAAACTATTTAGATCTCTGTATTTTGCTTTAGCATCCAAAGTTTCATTAAAATTGGCTTATTGGTTTTTAAAAATTTCGACTTGGAAGTTTGTATGGGAAACCGAAATGCGTAAACCCTCTTAAGTATCATTAAAGAAAACCCTCATTTTATTTATTATTTATGGTGACATAAGGAACAGGCGACGAAGGTAGAAGAGATAAAAGCTAGTATCTCATAAACCATGAAGCGTCTAGCTAACATGTTTAATTACTAGACGTTCTAACGTCACAGTGACCAGTTTTGCCGGTCGCCCTAATTCAGGGCCCAAGGACTAGTTTGCACAACCGCAGATCGTTCGCTCGGTATACGCTTGGGGTTTCATTAATGAGAACTGTTGGTGATACTTATTTACTTGCTTTAGTACATACCTATACTTATGCGTTCATTCAATCCTGTTTTTGCTAACTTATCACATTTCTTAACTTTCCTCGTATTTGTAATACATTTGATTGAGTGATATTTCAAATAAAACGAAAAACGACGCATTCTATAAACTCATTGGTAATTTGAATAAAATAGTGTTTTAACGGTTATTTGTCAGATGCACATTGATTTGTAATGTATTTTTGGTTCAAGTTTATTCTTTGATTTGGATATAAAGATAATACTTTATCTTATATTATTATAACAATTTATAACACTTTAAAAGGGTATAGCTTGTGGAATTGTTTGTTCGGTTGGTTTTGGACCTAATCTATATTAATAAAAATCAATTGCCAAAATGTTTGTACGCGCTCACTTCAGAACGGCTCCACCTGTTTGGCGAATTCTTTTCTTTGTGTGTTTAATTTTATTGGTTGTTTGTCTCAAGATACTGCGTTCACGCAGACGAAGTTGCGGGCGAGTCCCTAGTAGGAAATAAATTTAATATCATCCTACTAATATTATAAAGTGAAAGTTTGTAAGTATGTATGGATGTTTGTCACTCTTTCACGTAAAAAGTACTAAATGGATTTCGATGAAATTCGGCATACAGATAGTTTATAACCTGGATTAACACATAGGATACTTTTTATCCCGATATTCCCACGGAAACGGAAACCACGCGAGTGAAACCGCGAGCGGCCGCTAGTAGTGTCATATATTGCCAAACCTCAAACCAAATGTCGTCGAATGTCCAACGCATAAAAAAAACAGTTCAAACAAATAAAATGAACATTCAGTACGGTACGAGTCCCTTTTTTGTTATATGATCAAATTAAATAAGGCAGTAGATAACTTTCATGCCATTTTGACGTTTACATCTTTGATATAGATACCTTCATACATACATACATACATATAATCACAACTATTACCACCGAAGGGTTAGCCAATGACTAGCAATGAGGACAGCAAAAGTAGTCCTCTACCATAGTCCACTTTTCAACAAATAGTGACTGCAAATGTGCTCAGCGTGACAGGTGGTGAGTCCATCGCAGCTCTATGCAGTTGGAAGTATGTGCAGTCTTTAGTCCGTTAGTCGCCTTTTACGACACCCAAAAGAAGACAGGGAGGAGGCTATACCTTCATCAGATATTATTATGTGGTAATATGCACCTCCGATATTTGAGTGTATAAGTTCTCTCCATACGAATGGTTGTCTGGCAGAGATCGCTTTAAAGCGATAAGACCGCCAAATTGTAACTTTGTATTTGTGCTCATTGTTATGTGTAATGAAAATGTTTGTGGTGTTAAGTTACAATAAAAATATTGTCTATCTAAGTATCTATCTATCTATACAGTAAGTCGCCGTTTTCCTGTGTCAGTTGCACCAATTTATTCTTCAAAACATGCGCATTTCACTAATAGAGAGAACGAAAGAGAATTTTCTGAGTGGTAGAGCCACGCTGCGTTGCAGCACGAATTGGGCCGGCTCGCCCGGGGTAATACCACCCTCTCACGAATATCCGGCGTGAAATAATGGCACTTGGTTCTGTTGTGTTTCGTCCGGCCAGTGAGAATTCCGGAGCCCCCCCCCCCCATTCCTATTCCTTTCTTAACCCTATTCCTTTCTTAAAGGTCGGCAACGCATCTGCGACTCCTCTGGTTTTGCGGGGTGTCCATGGGCGGCGGTGATTGCTCTCCATCAGGTGACCCGCGTGCACGTTTGCCTATTTCTTACATTAAAAACCTGAGCATACTCAGCATATAAACAAAAACATAGTTTTTCTTTATAATTTGTAGTTAATTAGTACAAAACTAATATTCTAAACTAACTGAAGTATGACGGTATTTCGAAGCTAGCGTGGACGGAGGCACGGACGGGGCGCTATTATGAACAAGGTTGGATTTTTGTAATAGTTGAATAATAATGGGTAATATACAGATTAATTACTGAAATGTTTTATTTCTTTATCAAAAGTTTGCCATTATACCTACTGCAGTTCCCACTGGCTATCAATTTAATATTTCAGTGTATTTTACCAGTAAACTTAGCATTTTCAATCAAAATATGTATACAAACAGCACTCGTTCTTTTTGTCGGTGACTGTACCTCCGTGACTGAAATTTATTGAGTTCATAAAGTCATGGGTGCCGAAATGGGAAGGTGCCGAAACGAAACTAAATCAAATAATCCAATGCGTTCGAGCGCAGACAAAGTATAATAATAGAAAGGTCATTTAACCATTGCACCATTGGACCTGGTTGTTGATGTTTCGAATATCATAACTCCTATAACAATAATCAAGGTCACACTATAAATCTACATTTATATAAAAATTTATTGTCAAATGTGTTTCTAAGCGCAAAACCCGGAAAACGGCACGACCGATTTGACAAATTCTTTTTATGTTGGGTTTTCAACGGTTAGGGCAAGGTTCACATGAAAAAGAAAATCGGAAATTAGTAACGGAAATTCGTTACGAGGTTTTCACACAGACAAGGTCGCGGGCTGGCCGCTAGTTCAAAATAAACTTTGCAATTACAGTTACTATTGCCAACATTGCAGTAATGCATATTTACCATTAATTTGTGACCGATGAACCCTTATCGTCCACGCAAACTTAGAAAGACCGTCAAACTTCAACCGTTTTGTACAAAATATCTACAAATTATATACAAAAACCATACTCAGTTATCGCTCTTACTTTTAGTGAAAGCCGCATAAAAATCCATTGCGTGGTTTAGAAGAATAGTGCGATGCCAAAGATACAGGAAAACGGCGACTTTATAAAGTCGAAACTATAGTTTATAATATGTAATGTCAAGGACAGCTTCTAAACTGTAATTACACTGGTCTGCAAAAATAAGTATCACACATTTAAAATTTAGGTTTTTTCTTAACTATAGAAGTTAGACATTTAAAATAAAAAAACGTTTTATAGCAATTTTTATCACCTTTCTTTTCTTTTGTTTTACAAAATTAAACTCTTTTTCGAGTCCTTTTTGTTTCGAAAGTATATCTTGTATACTTAAAAAGTTATTGCAATTTTAAAAGTGTGATACTTATTTTTGCAGGCCAGTGTATTACAGATAATAGTATTTTAACAACGCAAAATAACCAGAAGTAGAATGTAACGAATTAATTTGACTGATTTTCTTTCACATTAGTCGTATTAATTATAATTACCTTTCATAGACAAGTAAGAAATAGTTACTGAGAAACATGATAGGAAAATAAGAAATGCCCTCGTATTAAAACATCTGGTCTTCCATCTGAAGAGCCAGCTAAAAATTGTATCTGAAATAAAAACCTAATTACTCACAGCTAAATTATTAGAAGAAATTAGCGTGTATCTAATAGAAAATATCAACTGAGCACTTAATTACAGAAATTACATGTCATGTTGGATAATATCCAGCATGGAGCAATGGTCAAGATAGTGTAAGCCAGGGCGTGCTGTACCGGCTTAGAGTATAAATACTCGAAAGACTCTGAGATGTATGTATGCAATAAAGATTATTCTATTTCTATTTCTGTTTAAGTGCACCGGCGAATCCGCGGTAGATTGCCCACCAACACCACCGGAACAGCACAAGCAAGTCCTTAAGAAAAATACTATTAGCATAGATATAAGGGCCACAGCAGACATGTGACTTTAAGCATCGGTGATCGGCGATTTAGCCGCTTTTTAGAAGCTGAATGCAGCGACCACACATTCCATACAACGCCAAATGCGGCGATTAAGTCGCTTTTCGAAAAGCTCGAGACAGCGTCTGAACGTTACACTCCGCCGAACATTCGGATGCCTGTTAGCATGGATTTGGCATCTACGGAACACGACAGTGTTCAGTGTGTCATTCAGTGCTGCGCTAGATTTTGACAGCGTTGGCACAAGCTCAACCACCCGCACTCCCCCTTCCTTTCCCTCTCCGCCAGCTAAGAGTTGCCGATCCAGCATCGGAGCAGTCGCTAAAACGCGCGATTCCGATACCGCGTCCGAACATATAAAGTCGCGAAATCGCGATGCTGCATCGATTAGAATCTCACGATTTTACTGCGATCGAACGCATAGAGTCGCCAAAACGTGATTTAGCATTAAGACACGTATATTATATAGAGGATAGTCAGAAACTAGGCAATGAGGACTACAGAAGCAGTCCTCTGCCATAGGTAGTACTATTAGTTATTCTGTGGCCATAGTCCCGTTTCGTGTTTCACCAAATTACACTCAAATATGATTTTGCTCAGCGTGTATAGATTGTGAGCCCATCGCAGCTCTCATGCTGTTGAATGTATGTGCAGTCTTTAGTAAGTCGCCTTCAAGGCAGCATGGGAAGAGATGGGTCGGTAATATTATTAAAGCGAGTCCTTTCGAGCGCTTTCTTTTCCGCTCTCTCGACGTACGACGGTACGGGACGGGTATAACAGCGAAGCGGCGCAAATAGGCGCGTTTTGTAGGTTTTTATAGGTTTTTTGCCGATATAGAGGATTTAATGAATTAGCAGGTTCTCTGCAGTACTTCAAAATAAATATTTACATGTAAAACATATGTAGAAAATTTTAAAAAAATGTATAAATCATCCGTTTTAGACTTTTATTTGGCCTGTTTTCGGGATTTTATATAATCTAGTAAAGTACATCTAATCGCGTAACAAATTAGCACATTCTTAAGGCAATATCCTTTAGTGTTATATTTTTTATAAGAGCGTAATTTAATAGTAAATACATTTAAATCATTTGATCTAGCAAAACAGTTTTGCCCGCATTTACCGGTGACTCTCCTTAAGGCTAGGTGTTAGTGAAAAATTTAAATAACACGTTCTAAGAATTAATTTTTGAAGTAGTGAACAGTAAATTATAATCTGTTTAAATTCTGAAATATTGTTGAGGCTTTATTCTGTAGAATATGCCCGATGGGAATACGATTTGATAAAGTTGGTATCCTCTTTTCTTTTCTTAATTCTTAAAATAAGTGATTTGATATTATGAGTTATTTACCAAAATGAAGTTCATAGATAACTTGAGGTATTATAACCGATCAACCGAAATAAAAAGGCGCCTTTTGTACCGCTTTGTTGTTATACCCGTCCCTTACCGTCGTACCGTCGAGAGAGCGAGAGAGAAGCGCTCGAAACCACACAACTCCTCTCTCCTAAAAATCGAGTGAACAGGCAAGTACTCGTAGTAGTCAATAATAAGAACACGTACTATAAGTAATCAAGTAAACGATATTGCGATATTCGACGTGTAAGTCGAGATCGGAATCCGGTCAAAATTTCACGTGTACACAGCCAAGGCCGGTGGTCGAAACCTCGACAAACTGATTCTGCCGACCCTGAACATCGATATGTCATAATAGACCTTTATTATCACGATCAATTCTTCAATGACTATTTGCAACGCTTTTGCAAAACCAACTTGCTTGTACCGGTGAATGCACACTATATTTACCCCTCAACCCCTAAGCGGTCGCATGAGACCGCATCTACAAAAACACACTTGACTTTGTACCGTGTTTTCATAGACTTACAGACTACTTTAGTATAAACAAGTTTGATTATTTCGGTTCTGTGGTACATTTAATGCAAAGTGATCGCAAAATATCGCATAGTCTGTGCTCGATTCTGTCAAATGTGACGTTGACAGTTGCGCCAATTTTTGTGTCAGAAAATTTCCACGAGTGGTTAATGATTACTAGGTAATATTATCACAGGAAATGTTAATGCTATCTTCTGATAACGCCTGAGAGACTCATGTCAATGTGAGTCCAATCCCGACACTATAACTGGGTGACTCGGGACTGCCAATAACAAGCAATACCTACTACCCCACTGCGGCCTTTTTTTTACTAGGGAAACTGCTTTTTTAGAATATCTCGAAAGCATACCTCGGGATGGCATTGACCCCGGTTAGATGGGACTCTTCTCGCCCTAGCCACAAAAAGCTCGACGGGGGGAGGGGAGGTCCATCCACTACAAAGCCACTATCTCTTCTTTGCCGAGGGGATTAGCTTGGGAAGACAAGCACCGATGTTTTCATATTCATAAATTTAATTTCTTTATTCATCTTCGTAGTCACCCGCCTTATTTCCCCTCCTCGCAGCTGCCTACTTGGCGGGAACAAGTGTCAACCCACCCACACAACCACAACTACTGGTTATGACAATGTTTACCACAAACCTGCTAATAAACCCTGGAAAATGGACGAATACTTACGCTGGCTAATAGCCCAAAAATAGAAAAGCAAAACACAGATTCATGTTTAGCGGGGTATTCTGCCCTTAAAGCCTGACTTATTGGATTTAAAAAATATATACATTTATTTGTTTACGCTGCGCCGAGATTGCAAATGTAGGGTTCGCTTTTGTTTTGGCAAGCGCGACGAGGTTGACCAAAGCCTAACAAAAGCCGGCAGGCCGGACTGAAAATCGGACACCTGGCAACACTACTCGTGTCGTGTCACACAGCCACACAACTGAGGTAGATCAAAAATTTTTTTTTATTAGATATTGATATTAAAGATGGGGAAATGCTTAATTAACTACTTTATTTAAATTTATTTAAGATATTTGTTTCAATATCCTACTTTCTTAGATGAATGATTGTTATCGCTGCTCTCGACTAAATACCGCCCTATCTAGAAACCACAGCTCCGTAAATGCGGCAACTCATCTATGACAATTTACAAGGATGCTGTCCTTCTTATTTTTTTGTAGTATTATTTTTAAACAGTTTTATTACGAAAAATGGCATTATACTTTGAATTATGCCCAAAAAATAAAAAAATCGGTACGTACACTTTACACACAGCTATCAGTGTGACTGGCTCTCGGGTATACGACGAAGGTATCTTGTCGAGCGCAGCGAGACCAATCGCTCATCTAAGCCTACTTTGTTTAAGACTTGTTACTCTTTTTATTAGTGAGTGAGTGACGGAACCCCACCAACAAAATACAGACTTCCACGAACTATTCGACAAACATGCTTAATGACAAGAAAACACCTGGTGTATTTATCAGCAATCGAGCGTTAGAACAATAACCATTACGTGCTCCTGACCCATATCGCTGTAACGTCCAACAACGTGTGACGAATCTCTTAGGAATCCTATCAATCGCAAGTTGGGTATAAAAGCCGTGTGAAGGTGGACACGGGGGATTTAATCAACAAATATGGGGTGGTGCGGAGTGGTCGCGGCCGCTGCGTTGTTGACTATTACACAGGTAAAGTAAATATAATATTTGGTGTGGGTTGTTGTACATTCGCCACAAAGTTAGTTTGCCACGTTTTTGTAACTCCATACATTGAAAGTTAATTCGCCACAGGTAGGTAATCGTTATTGTACATTCGCCACAAGTCTTGATAGTACATCATTTCATCATTTAGCAAGGAAAGTTCGTTTTGAGCGCTCGAAATGAAAGGTAGTTGTTTTATTCTAAAATTATTGATGTGTTTACTTCACTTATTGTTTTATTTTTCTTTCTGTGTCTGTTCTGCTGTCTGTGTCGAAAATAAGAGTGTGGCGAATTTACTTGATAAATATAGAACTGTGGCGAATTTACACATAGTTTTTTCTGTGGCAAACTAACTTTGTGGCGAATGTACAACAACACTTTGGTGTGCATCAATAGTATCATGAACACATTCATTGAAAATAAATACCATCCATATTTTTTTGTATAGGGTGTTTGGTGCAAGGAACAACTGTTTGTATGAGAATAACTGTGAAATGTCGAAAAAAACTGCTTTTCCATACAATACGTTTCTTTCAGATAGTACCTCTATTTGCATTGCATAAGTCGCGTAGCGGTGAAAGAATACTACTACCACTCTTCCTTTGGGTGTCGTAAAAGTCGACTAACGGACTAAATACTGCACGGGTGTACCCGTGTTGCACATACGTGCAACAGCACAGAGCGGGGACGGGCTAACCACCTGTCACGCTGAGCACATGAAATGTGGACTATGGCAGAGGACTGCTTTTGCGGTCCTCATTGCCTAGTCTCTGACTAACCATTCGGGGATAATTATTATCGTACGACTATTATAGTTGTAATTATATGTATGTATGTATGTATGTATTGCACAGTCATCGATCAGTGTCTAAACACTGATCACTTAGGTAATTGAAGTACATAGCTGTGTTTATTTCGATTTTTTTTCACTATCACCATTCTGTTGCATTTATTGCACAGCCGAGTCAGTATACGAGTATCACGAGCCGGTGGCCAAGTGGGAAATCGCTCGGCCTGACAATATACAGAGGTTCTAGGTTCAATTCCCAGGGCGGGTTCCGATATTTAATGCAAAGGCAGGGTTTGTGATGTAACTCAAATAACGATAATCAATTGTAACGATGATTTGATTTTATTGATTGCCCAGTTGCCCTTTGCCCAGCGGTGAGACGTTCTTGAGTTTATATTTATCAGTAAAAAATTCAACTTATGTAGATATTTATTTGCAATCAAGTATTGATAACTTTTTAGTAAGAATATTTTTATTTAAAATATCTTTTAAAGAGGCTTTAATGGCTTTTATATTTTACTAGCGGCCCGCCCGCGACTTCGTCTGCGTGAGCACCATGTATCCCGTGACGAATTTCCAAAAAAAATATTTCTCACAAACCTTGTCCTGACAATTACGAACACAGCAAAAGAAGAATCAGCCAAATCGGTCGAGCCGTTCTAAAGTGATGCGCGTACAAATTTAAGCAATTGATTTTTCTTAAAATAGATATAAACTTCGGTTCCACTAATTCCGATTAATTATCATAGACAGAAAACATTATTATAACCCACAGCGCTGGCTAGATGCGGCTGTGTTGGTTGAAATCAAAATGAACAGAATTTCATTACATTTTTACATTTAATCGTTATTTTTTTCCGATAACAACTCTTTATATTGTCTCTTTCAGCTTAATTCATGCCAATCTCGTGCACACAATACAGCGGTTGCTAGAGTTCAAAGAAGCGTAGTTGAAAGCGATGCTATTGTACCATATCCATACACGGAACGCAGAGATACTGACGAAGATGGTCGAATTCATACTCACCGACGGTACGTAGGACCAACAGTGACTGTTAAAGTTCCCTTGTATGGTCCTCAACAAAGAATAAAAACCATATTTATAGATAATACTAAATCGATTGCGGATTCTGATAATACAAAAAAAACTCCAGAAGAAACGACACCTGAGACAGAGAATCCTGTTAGCACTATTGACACTTCTGCGACAACAACTACTAATCCGGCCAGTACTGAACCTGAATCTGCTACAACAGATGTCCCATCTACCGATGCAGTTGAACCTACGGCAGACGATCAACCAGGAACAAGTTCAGCAAATACTTACACAGATACCTACTCAGTAGTTGTCGATGTTGACACAACAATGGAGTCCGTAGCTGATTCAGCTATCGTAGATGGTGTTGCTGTAGCTAAAGCAGCTACGATAACTGATGAACTCGTTACTATCACAGAAACAGAGACCCTAACTGAAACTGCAGCGGAATCGAATGGTGACGATACGTCTGAAGCTGTAGCTTCTGGTAATCAAGATGGCACATCAGCAAGCGGCACTGCTATGGGAGATAACGCAGATGCAATAGCAGCATCAGTGTCAGATACAGTTGTAAGAACTACACAAATCGAAACTGTTACTGTATCCGATACTAGTGCACAAGGTACCGATTCTGCAACTGCAGAAACAGAAGGATCTGCAGCAGAAACGCCCAAAGATGTTTCCACCTCATCAGCAACCAGTTCTGCTAACGGTGACAATGCCACTGCCGATGCTTCGACATATATAGATAAAATAACTACAGTTAGTGAAACCGAAACCATATCAGCAGCTAGATCGCAAGCAGAAGGTGCTGATGCCACTGCGATAGTAGCATCAGGCGCAGACAATAGTGATGCTTATTCTGAATCAAGTAATACAGATGGTGACGGTTCCGCAGCTAGTCAAGTAGAGACAGTCACTATAAACAAACCTACAATAGTAACAGAAACAGAAACTTATTCCAGTGCTGATGGAGGAGGTAACGTTGAGTCCTTTACCCAATCTTATGTAATCCAGCCTACAGAAGGTGTAGATGTAAGCGAAACCGGTGATATATCTTCTGATACGAGTACTATTTCCGAAGCAACATCTGGCACAGACACATCAACAATAGAAGAAATTCTGCCAACATACGATTCTGACGTACCTGTAGAAATACCTCCTGAAGTTAAACAACCAGAAGAAACCATAAACGTACCAGTAGAAATACCTCCTGAAGTTAAACAACCAGAAGAAACCATAAACGTACCTGTAGAAATACCTCCTGAAGTTAAACAACCTGAAGAAACCATAAACGTACCTGTAGAAATACCTCCTGAAGTTAAACAACCAGAAGAAACCGTAAACGTACCTGTCGAAATATCTCCTGAAGTTAAACAACCAGAAGAAACCATAAAGGTAGGAGACTCTCCCTTAGTTGAACTGGAAACTGTAGCGGAAAGCGAATAACAATTAGTTGAAAGTTTTGTTTTAAAAACTGCGTTGTTATTTTTAACATTATTTGGTGTAATAATCTCAATTATAATTTGTAATGTAATTTTTGTCGCCACATCTTTATGAACACTCATTGGATTAATTGTTTCCTAAATATAAATATAATATGCAGTGATAACTCATAAGCGACAATCTAAAAATAACTCGGCAAAAGTATATAGAAAAGTAAGTATTAAGATAAGAAAGTTGTTAGTACAAATAATCTTATTATGTATCTATGTAAAAAGTTGGTTGTACATTTTTTAGCAAATTGTTTTAACACAGTGATTCAATAAACGCCTCCTAACATTATTAATGTATTTTTTTAAATAACGCGTTATAGTGTACTTCGAAATCATTTAACTCGAAGGATCCTGGTGCTGGAACCTCGGTGAGGGTATAACATCTTGTGTCGAATTGAAATTAAACACTTTTTACTGATCAAAACTTGCGAACCCTTTACAGGGTCCGTGATCACAGGTCACAGTCTCCTTGTGAACACGGACCCTGTAAAGGATTGGAAACGTCAGGAAAATAAATAATTATGTAATGTAGGTTTAAAGACATTTATTCTCTAAGAACTATACAATGTTCACTTAAAATAAGATACGTAATATAATAATAAAAAACTTAAAATTATACCTTATAATGTGGTAAATTAAACTCTAGTTTTGATCCTTAAAATGTGAAGTGCTCGCCTAAACCTTAGAAAACCATCTTGTGTCGAATACAATTTTTCAATCATGACAACAACAAAGTTTTAATTACCGAACACATCCAAGAGCTGTGTGTTGGCGACTATTAAAATAATACTACCAACCCATCTCTTCCCTTCCCTTGGGTGTCTAAAAAGGAGACTAACTGACTAAAGACTGCACAGATATTCAACAGGAAAGAGCGGCGAAGGGCGCATCACCTGTCACGCTGAGCACATGTGCAGTTGTATTTGGTGGACTATGGCAGAGGACTGATTTTGTGGTCCTCATTGCCTTGTCTCTAACAAACCCTTAGGAGTTATTAGTACGTATGTATCTATAACCGAGATAGGATTTAACTTCATTATCTGTCATTGATGTGTTGATTAGTTATTTTTTTATATTACTAGCGGCCAGCCCGCGCCTTCGTCCATCTTACTGCGTTGACTAAGCGATTAAATAAAATGACCTCTATACTATTTAAGATTAAATGTTGAGTATTATGATAAGTTTAGTAAGAATTTTAAATGTGGTAGCTTGTTAATAGCTTAGTGTTATTATTTTTGTAGTTATCTTTTGCATTGTAAGCTGTTAGCTATCCTAAAATAAATAAATAAATAAAATAAAATAAATAAATAAATATTACAAACAAAAAGGTAATTAAATGGCGTGTTTATATGTTTATTTAACAATATGTATGTATGCGTAGTTGTTTAATATTTATTAGTAGGTTTTATTTTTTATTTTTCATTAATATAGCAGCGTTCAATGACTCTGTTACACTCATAACTGGTTTGATTTTGTAGTTTTGTGGCTGATAGGAGTTAATTTAAGTTATTTTAAATTACTTGTAACTTTGAGCAAAACATTTTATTTCCGATACTCAAATCTTAAGGGTTTATTAATATACTTATACTAGTAAATGCAGAAACCTGTAATTGGCTTTACTCAGGATAATTGTTAGCAGAATAAGTATACATTGTGATAAGCTGTTGCTTTCTATAAATAAATAAATAAATAAAAAAACACTGTCACACTTCAGTTATTTTGTACAAAATATCTACAAAATATAAACAAAAACCATCCTCAGTTAACGCTCTATCTTTTAGTGAAAACGGCATAAGAATCCATTGCGTAGCAAAATATAAACATAAACCATCGTCAGTTAAAGCTCTATCTTTTAGTGAAAACCGCATAAGAATCCACTGCGTGGCTTAGAAGAATAGTGCGGTGCCACAGACACAGGAAAACGGGGACTTTATTTTATATTGAGTACTTAGATAATGATAGCTACTTTCAACTGAGTGCTGTGTGATTGGCACATGGAGCATATTTGCTCGGTGGCTTAGCCCTGGTTATTATTTTACTACTATTGTGATATGAGTGATTAATTCTACAGTGATTATTTGTTATGTATGCTTATAATAAAAAAGCTGTTACTTACGTGTATCATCTTCGGTCGCAACTCCTCAACTGAATTCATGATGCACTTGTCCACGTTTGGGTCATTGCGCTGACAGACTTTGATGTATGGAGCTGGAAAAAATAAGGTTACATTGTTATCGTTCCATCGTTAGTTAAGCGGCTCGCCTAGCCCGCGGACACAGGCCAACTGCCCCGTAATGGTTTTGTCAACACATCGCATAGACCGAACTTAACATTTTAAAATATGGGCTAAGAGTTACAACTTACAGTAGAACTTTCAACTTAGTTTAATAAAGAAAAAATTTAAGTTCATTCTGTATTTTAGTAAGAGTGCTTCGTAAACTTACAGAATAATTAAGTAATAATGTTCTCAGTGTTATTTTAATAGAGAACAAATCATAAGAATTTTACCAAAGTGTCGTCGTTCACAAATTCTAAACAAAAACGCGCACCTTACTTTGCCATTTTAGTTTTTTTTCTAGTACCTAGTTTATCTATAAGTACCTACTTTGTTTTTCATTAAATTCTCACACATCGAAACGAACAAAAGTCAATTTCGAAGTAGTAATCAGAAAAGTAATCAATAAGTCAGGCTAACAGTTTCGATCTTGTTCTAAATATAAATAGGTTAAAGTTTATTTGTAATGTTAGCAAATAAGGTTCGATGAGACTGGCATGTTTTTAAAAACAAAAGTCTTTTAGTTAATGTAGAATAAAAATAAAAAAACGAATACTACAAAACAGTCTTTTTTGACTCGTATTTTATTTAAATGTGACTCGTCATAGTGACCTCATCCTGCCTGATGGTAAGCAGCCGATGCAGTCCAAAATAATGAGAGCGCTCCTCACCGTGGAGTTAGAATAACACCGTCATATACTTGGGATGCAGGAGTTCTACTTCGAAACGCCGATTCCGAACATTCGGGCCTCGAAACTTGACCGATGTTTACATTATGGAACTTACACTGATAGGATTCTGAAGGCATGATAAGTGCGGGCCGACCGACCGAACGATAGAGATTCGTAGTAAGAGACGTGCAAACAATCGGCCGATACTTTGGGCTGCGGCGTTTCGTAGTAGGCCTCAGGATAGACCGCTATATGCTTCGATCAACAATACCAACTAGATAACGCGTCACGTACAAAATCAAAGCTGAATTCTGTCCACGTGAATAAATACTTTTTCAAGGCAATAAATTACTTCTGTCACTTAAAAAAGAAAAGACGTTTATAACATTTAGTGGTGAAATCAACCTTAAGTGGCAACAAATAAAGTACTTTTTCCTGTTATACCTTGAGAGGAAATAAGAGCATTTTTAGCGCCGACCTGACATCTACTTGTATTGTGTTGATCGAAGGCTATATGTGCCTACGTCACGCCCGTTTCCCGCAGGGGTAGGCAGGGACCACAGCTTTCCATTCACTACGACCCTGATACACATATGCTTCAATCACTCGCTAACGTTCTTCATAAGTGTCTTCAAAGTATGAGCATCTGTTTGGTAGTAAGACCGTTAGTTCTTTACACGTAGGTGCTGTGCGTGTTGCGGCTCATTAAAATAATATGTATGGGCTGAATGGATCCGGCTCGAAGGACCAATTTGATGTATAGGTTGAATGGACACACACCAAAAGAGATGACTGATAAAACTTGAAATGATTAAAAATAACTTTAATTGCGTAATTGATTGTAACGCTAATTGATGAGTCGCGAGTTGAATGTGGACTGAATCGAATGTAATAAAAATGATGACTTTAAACAAATAAAATGTAAGTCGTCACGTAGACCGTACAGAATATTACCAACCCCTCTCTTTCCTTGGATGTCGAAGATGGCGGCTTACGGACTAAAGACTAAAGACATACAACAGCATAGAGCGGCGATGGGCTCACTACACACGCTATGCACAATGTGCGGTTGTACCATGGTTAAGCGAAGCAATGGCTGATTCACATGTCATACTCGTGAACGGGTGCCGCCTGTGGAGTCTGGTCTGCTCTTGCTAACTTATTTTTATTATTAGTAACTACATATATTAGTAGTTGTAGTCTTACTTTTATTTTTCTGTACTGTTAGACATTGATTATTTTAGATTGATGAATACTTGAACTTTTTATTTTTATTAATATATTTTTTATTTTTATGTCCTTGTAGTTATTTTATGTTTTATTAATGTAATGGAAAGTGCCCTTCTATGATATGGAGGGCATTTTTCAATTCTAATTGACGCTGTAAAAGAAAGGGTGAAAAGAAATGGCCTTGCTAAGTTTCTTGCCGGTTCTTCTCAGTACAAGGCTCCCGCCCCATAGTTAGACTTACGAACCGATGGCATAATGACATAAGTGCTGTAACCTAAACACGGCCTAACCTGAATGAATGATATTGAATCTTGAATCTAACTTGGTGAAACGTAAATTGTGGCAGTGGACTGCTTCTGCAGTCCTCATTGCCTAGTCTCTGACTTACTCTTTAGGGATAGTCGTAAACAAGTATGAAATAGTATGTATATACGACCAGGTGCATCGGTCAAAACAACATATTCAGTTTGGTAACACGCATGTAATCAGCGGCCGCGCTCGCACTGCGCGGACTGCGCTGAAACCGCGGGCGCGTGACGTTGCGTCACGGACGTCACGCCGGAGTGTAGTCCATTGCCGTTCGACCTTGACCTTAGTAATTAAATCATCGACCAGTAGAAGAATGTAAGGTTGTCTAACATAATTTTGCGATTAGAACCAAAGCACTTTTTTTGGGTAATGTTTTACGACTGTGTCAGACAACATATAGGACGGAAATCGATAAAAACAGCTAGATACCTAATTCTACACACATTCCATCAATGCCTCTAAGGATTTTCCTCTCTGTTGTTGGATTTGAAGCTCAAAACTCCTCATTGTGAGGTCTAAAGAGGTTAGTGTTAGTACATCAACAGTATTTACTTACATCGATGTTACGCACGGTGACATAATGTGCCGGCGCGGCGGCGCTGGTGAGACCTGTTCTAATCAGCGAAAGCGGGATTCAGACCTACGTGCGTTAAACCCAACTAGCAAAGTTGTCGAATAAGCGATCAGCTATTCCACTAAAGAACTAATAAATGTAATGTTATAAATAATTTTTGTAGAACTTTCACACAAATTTTGTTGCAAACAAATTATACATTGAAAAGTGTTGGAATAAAATATTTTGGACAGAGCACCCCTGGCCAGGGTTGCCAGAAGGGGTTTGAATCTCGCTCGTGGAAATTTTTTCGACACTTTTTAATTTGTGACCAAATCAATGTTGAAAAATTGCTAAGGAGTGACCAATAATAATTGTGCTATAGATGAATTTATTGTGTCTTTTTAGCAATTATCACTATTGTGCGGTATAATTATGACATATAAAATTTACTGTACATACTTAAACCGCAATTATTCAACAATCGTAACATCCCATTTCTCTAGTGTGGAACTTGCTCGCTGAAGGTATTTCCAAATAGTCGACCTACTCTGTCTTTGAAAAGAAATCCGTATTACTTCTTGGCGCGGGAAAGTGAAGCGCCATGTTTGCATTAAACATCTTTTGTTTAAAAAAATGTATGCTTAGTTGAATATTATATTACCATTCATCATTCGATTACCACCTACAGCAAATGGTTTCCATCTAATAAGAGAGTTACGATTTCGGTCACAAGTCAATCACGACTTTCCTCCATTGCAGCCTGAACGATGTTCGCATAGACTATATATTATTATTATTATAGAGGCGCCTCGAGTGCCTGTCATTTGCATAGATATGTATGCCATTGAAACGACTGCCACACATTATCGAAATGCAATGAAATACGGTGGAGCTCGATGGCGCAGCCAGCGGCCAAATTCTAGCGACCTTGGTAGTTAATCAAGTTCGTAGCGCAGGGTCAGTGGATGGGTGACCAATTAAAAAAAAAAATAATGTGTCCAGCAGGGTGGCAATATTAGGTATATAAATAAACATACATACTTACATATAATAATAATAATAAATCTTTATTTCGGATAATGAGATCCATACAACACAAATACAATTGAAAACAAATATTAAAACATTATTTTCAAATATTAAATTAAATTAAAACTTACATACTTAATTAAAATCAAATATAAAAAAAAATAAAAATTACAAAATTAAAATTCAACAATTATTTAAAATAACATAAGCACATTAAAATCAAAAATTTAAAATACAAAATTTAAAAAAGGTACGATAACTAATAATAAATAAAACGAAAACACAAATCAAATCAGCTTATACATAAGAAAGAGGGGACGACACGACATATAATCACGACTATTATCCCTGAAGGGTTAGTCAGAGACTAGGCAATGAGGACATCCCCTCTCCTTAATTCACTAAGTTATATTTGTACTGGCACCTCGAGACCAACCGTTAGGTTATGCAAGAAGTGCCAGACGTCCCTGCGCCAGTAGAACACTCGCGCAGGAGACCATCTGCGTTAGGTCTTGATTGACGCCAAATAGTGCCCGCCAAAGCGCGCTCTTCATTCGGTACTCATAAGACTAGTGTCTCGGGAGAGTCTCCCCGTGAACACGTGTAGTTCACTGCCTATTGTCTAGATAGGTAACCGGAGCTGTCAAGCTCGCTCATTTCTCGTTGCACGAAGGTCACAACTCGCAGTTGCCACTGCTCATAATAATAATCTTTAATAATAACTATAATTCATTTACTATTTCTACATCAGACAGGTTCCAATAATCCCTAAGGAATTAACAGTAATTTCCTTTTCACCCATTTTTTACATTAAGTATATTATTGGATTTATTATAATTTTATTTTTAATAATTTTACTAACTTTAACTAACCCTTATTTACTAGGAGATCAAGATAATTTTATCCCCGCTAATCCACTAGTCACTCCAATTCATATTCAACCTGAATGATATTTTTTATTTGCATATGCAATTTTACGTTCTATCCCTAATAAATTGGGAGGAGTAATTGCTCTAGTTTTAACAATTTAAATTTTAATTATTTTACCTTTTACATTTAATAAAAAAAATACAAGGAATTCAATTTTATCCTTTAAATCAAATTTTATTTTAAACAATAGTAATAACTATTATTTTATTAACTTGAATTGGAGCTCGACCTGTTGAAGATCCTTAAATTATCATAGGTCAAATGCTTTTGCGGTCCTCATTGCCTAGTCTCTGACTAACCCTTTGGGGATAATAGTCGTGATTATATGTATGTACCTATGTATGTATGTATGTGTGTATGTTTGTATGTATGTATGTTTGTATGTATGTATGTTTGGAGTGTTCACCAGGCGGCGGCGGCCGGCGCGTGCAGGCGTTGCGCTGGGCCCCCGCGGGAAATTGTGGGGAGCGGTGGGGGCCGCATAGCAGCGCGTATCGCAATCGCGGCTGCAATAATGTCTCAACTATCGGTTTTGACATATCCAGCCAGTTGGAATTATGGCGATCACTCACAGAACTCACTTATGTATACATATAAAGTGACTTGAGATGGTTTACGCATTTCGGTTTTCCATACAAACTTCCAAATCGAAATTTTTAAAAACCAATGAGCAAATTTTGATGAAACTTTGCATGCTAAAAAAGTAAAACACAGGGATCTAAATAGTTTGTTGAAAACATTTAAAAAAAACGTTTTTTTAGCCGAGTTATTGCGATTTAAAGTTCACTATAGAAAGTTAAAAATAACTCAGTTAAATAAACATTTTTTTTAAATGTTTTCAACAAACTTTTTAGATCCTTGTGTTTTACTTCAGCTTGCAAAGTTTCATCAAAATTGATTAATTGGTTTTTAAAAATTTCGACTTGGAAGTTTGTATGGGGAAACCGAATGGCGTAGGTAGACACTCTTAAGATTTTCTCAGTATTTTAATAAAGAGTGAAAAAGAGTCTTTATGTTACTTTCAGTCGAGTTCATTTATCTATAAATTTTATTCTAAATGTTCTCTTTTTTAATTGATGATTCATTTATGTCTTAGAGCATTAAACCAACTTACTGCTCTTAGAATTATTTGTTTTGAAGCTACGGATTCTATTTTGATTTGATCATGCATAATTGAACAAACATATTTTTATTAATAAAAATACCCGTGTTTATGGATTGCGGCACAAGTAAAGTTTATTGTGTCGGAAAAGGTATCCTGCCTTTTCGCCGAAAATTGTTTGGCAGATTATCTTTGAAAATAACGATTAGCAAATTTTTGTATGACAACGTTTCATTTGGTAGAATTATTGTTAAGCTGATTATTATAATGACACAAAACGCTTGGGACATTTATTATTTGTCAAATATTTCACTAGGCCACGCAACTATTAGACGAATAACGTTTTGTCAGTGTAACAGTTCCCTGCCCTACTCTTGTAGGTCACGCGATAGGTTAGAAATTTAAGACAGTACCTACCTACATTGTCAAAAAAATAAGTTGCGCTTACCGACATAATATTACATAATTATTAAACGAAACCCTACTAATTACAACATTTGGTAAACAATAAACAACTAAATGAATATTACGCAAACTAAAACATTCTGCTACTTGAAACTTGGCATTTTGAAAAGTGGCATTATGAAAAGCAGACCAAACGTACAGTTAGTAACTGTGAGGTTGGGAAATAAAACAAAGTTATATGATAAGTTGGCAAATGATTATTCGGCGAAATAAAATTCTACGAAACTATAGTTGGCAAGTGAAAATGTGGCAAACATTTTTCGGCGAAAAGACAGAGATCCGTCGGACAAATTACTTAAATAAATATTGAGAAATATTTTTTGTTATTTACATGAATAGTTTAGAATAATAAAAACAATGTCTATTGACGATACTGAATCATATAAAAAGCATAAAAACCTGTAGAATATATTATATTTACACAATCCTAAGGTAATAACCGCGTCGCGTAGTGGTAAAGGAATACTACCACCCCCTCACTTCTCGTAGGTGTTCTAAAAGGCGACTAACGGACTAAAGACTGCACATACATCTAAGAGCATAGAGCGGCGATGGGCTCACCACCATCGCTAAGCTCATGGGCAGTCGCTATTTGGTGAAAAGTGGACTATGGTATGGTAGACTAGATTTGACCTACATGAGTAGGGCAGCTAGTATTTCTGTTGTCTAATAAAAAAAAATAACCTCGAAATTCAAGACAATCGCGAAGCAATTTTGATGTCGACCGACTGACGGGGGTAGCGAGCGACCTGCGGCGTTTACGAACACAACGAAGCCCCCGCCCTACCCTCCAAAATTATTTATATTACTAGACTTGAACCGTAATATAATTATATTCTCAGTAAGATAGTACTGATTCGCTTTCGTATAACTAAGTTACGGGATATAACCATATTCCTAGGGATATAACTATATTACGGCTATAACTATCTTACTGCGACATATGTCACAGGCATATAGATAAAGCCGTAATATAGTTATATTCCTAGGGATATAATTATGTCACTAAACTTAAACCGTATTATAATTATATTCCTAGTAAGATAGTAATGATTCGCTGTCGTGTAACTATGTTACGGGATATAGTTATATCCCTAGGGATATACCTATATTACGGCTTTTTCTATCATACTACTACATTATAATAACGTGTTCACCGACACTACACTAACTCTACTTACAGTACGACCACATGCTCAAATTATTATAGTCATGTTAGCGGGATTCGAACTCACGAGCGCGACTTTTACAGTCAGGATCGTTAGAAATCTGGGGGGTTACTCTTGAACGCAAACTCAATCTCGATTCAAATCCAATGCGATTAATATGTATCGATATTGGGAAAAGCAAAGATAATTCCGGAACGCCATCTCGATAATAATTTGTTCAATCAATTTTCACGCAATTTAATTCCAATGTGGCGGCGCTATTGTCGCTTACAAAAGTGCCATTTGACATTTTTAGATTTGTGATTGGAAATTGACTAATTCAATTGTGTTTCAAGAGTAAACCTACAGGTCATGTTGGTCAGAAAATGTAGAATAACTAAAATAATAAATTTCATGCTCCTTCAATGTATAGATGTAGAAAAGGAAGCCATCCTCCAAAATTACAAAAGGAAAAGGAGAAAAAATTGCTATGACGAGTTCTCATACCCGGCTTTTTTTCAGTACATTTAGGTCTCCCAACCGCAGACTGAAGAACTGATGACGTGGTGAAATTTAAAAGAACTCAAAACTATTGTACTTAAAATGGTGGTATACTTATCTCACAGTACGTTCGCACTAATCGTCATATCGTCACTTCGTCACTTCGTCAGCCTATAAACGTCCCCATGCATGCAACAGAACAGTGAGATTGGGCTACCCCACCACGCTAGCCTAATGCGGGTAGGTAGTTTCAAATCAATCATTTATGTGAGACGAATCTCAGTGGGACGAACGAAGCATAAACCCACACTGATTTATGCTTCGTTCGTTCCGAAGTTTTGTCCCACATTCTAAAAAATTCTTAGTTGGTCCCATATCACTATTGAAGTTGTGCTTCGTCCCAAATTACGAAAAGATAGTTAAAAGTAAAGTTAAAAAAAAATCTGGTTGGACTTTCGATTAAAGTAAGTTTGGCATATAAAAAATATGGGCCATAAAAGGACAATAAAATAGGATATAGCGACAATTAAATAATTTTGGGACGAAGGAAGCATATTGTTTGGGACGAACCAAGATTTTTTTATGTGATACGAATCTCAGTGGGACGAACGAAGCATAAACCATCACACTTGGTCACTGAGAGAATTAAAATAATAAAAAAACCTTTCCTGAAATCGTAATTTATAAAAGTAATTAATAACAATCCAACTTAACACTCAAACCTAGTTAAACTTTTTATTTAATTTGATATTTTATGCCTTGTTGCTCGAGGGGCAAGCAAAGAGCTTGGTGTGATATCAATAGTTAAGTATACTGGTTTTCTCCATTCCAGCTTCTAACGCTCCAGTAGAAAGAATATTTTCCTTGTGCGGAAATGCATGGACAGATAGCCGAAACCGACTCAATATTGAGAGAGTTACAAGTCAAATGTAATTTTAAGTTATCTTGCAAAGATTTTTACATATTTGCTTCTCAAAATGAAGAGCTTTTAAAAACTGTTTCTTCTAATATTAAATATAAATTTAAAAATAGATTATGTTCATTAAACATTGCTGTTTTTTGTCTCCCGTAAAAATATCTAATAACCCGTATTTTTTACACTGGTAACCCTTTAATTAACTAGCGGCAGGTGGCAACCTAAGTACAACCTGTATAAGAATAAGGACTAGACGGTCCCACTGTAAGGCAAAGGGTCCATCCATCATTAAAATCTATGAGTAGAATATTACCAGAGCAGAAAATGACATAAAAGGACTATAATCATGACCAAACAAGAACTTGATTAAAACAGAAGATGACTAAACCAGAATATGACTAAAGCCGAACATGACACCCACCTAACAACCCAAATCAAGTCATCGCTACATACATACATATAATCACGACTATTATCCCCGAAGGGTTAGTCAGAGACTAGGCAATGAGGACTGTAAAAGCAGAACTCTACCATAGTCAACTTTTCACCAAATAGTGACTGCACATGTGCTCAGCGTGACAGGTGGTAAGACCATCGCCGCTCCATGCTGTTGGATGTATGTGCAGTCTTTAGTCCGTTAGTCCTTTTACGACACCCAGCGGAAGAGAGGGGGTGGTAGTATTCTTTCACCGCTACTCGACACGGTTATCACCAACGCTACAATTTATACTATTGTTATCCGTATAGGTCGCGGGAATAATTCCCGGGCTTGTGAACACCAACAACCCGTACCTAATTATTATAACCTTACCTTAATTTAAAAAATATATATATATTTATAAACTGTTTTATTTCAACATCTGATAAGAAATTCAAACAAAATAAATAGATATCTGGAACTTGATTATTACAACCAGTAATGGCATGACACTATTTTCGTCCCCATTAACCCCAATTTCTGGGTGAATAGGGATTGCATCTATTTTTGCTTTTATTTGCTTAAACTGAAATGCTACTTACATAGTTTTAAATAGATAATTTAGATGCCACCAAGACTCAATCAGTTTAATCTTGATATAGCAATATATCTATCAAAAACTATCTTAAATTTGTTCATGAAGTTGTGATTTGTCCCTATTCACCCCATTTTGCGGTATATAAAATTGTCAAAGTCAGGAAAAACTCGATCAAAAATTTAATGACAAGTAAGTAAACGTTCGTGGTCGTCGTTTTATTTAGGATATCATTTATTATTTATAGAAAAAAATATATCCTTGTGTTTGACCGTTTCACACGGTATCGTAAATACAATTATTTAAAAAAAGTGCAGCTCTAATTGTTTTTGAAATAATAATGAGGTATTTTTCAACATAATGTTGTATCTACAATGTTTAAGGTATTCTTGTATTTTATATCTTACGCTTACCTTTCGTGTAGCATAGTCGTGAGACGCCCTGTGTATAGAGTATTAGGTGCTAGCATTTATATAAGGTGACTGCTAGAAACCGCAAAAAACTTCAAGGGCTGGTCAGGTCAAGTGTTTTAAACATGACAAAAATGGTCTCATTGCAGACTAACGTAAGTACTTATAACCCAGCTGACGCGAATGGGTCAACAGACGGTCGCCCGGCCGGCCGTTGCCCACGCGTTGTAAATATTCGTTATTTTTAATTGTTTTCATTTTATTTTTCTTCTGTTATTGCTTTAAAACAAATTAGATACTCGAAGACTATTTAATTAAAATTTACAACAGAATTATTTCATTAAAAATGAAAATAACACGAATTCCTTTTGCCGTCATTTTTGTCATGTTTAGAATACATGACCTGACCAGCCCTTGAATTTTTTTGCGGTTTCTAGCAGTCATCTCATATTTTATTCTACAATAAATATAATCACGAGTATTATCCCTGAAGGGTTAATCAGAGACTAGGCAATGAGGATAGCAAAAGCAGCCCTCTGCCATAGTCCACTTTTCACCAAATAGCGACTGCACATTATATTCTAATGCATTTAAATGTAATGTTTGTTGATAATCTTTTAATTTGATGTACCTACAGTCTATTTTATATTATAACATCATTATAGCATTCGCCTTCGGCTATTCATTGTTTGCAACCTAACATCGAGTCATAATTATTAATCTATACAAATAAAAATCAATTACACTAATGTTTGTTCGTGCATTGCTTCAGAACGGCTGCACGTTTTTGGCTAATTTTTTAATAGTGTTTGTAATTTTCAGGACAAGGTTTGTTTGTATGAAAGATTTTTTTGGAAATTCGTTATGGGTAGGTACAGAGTTTATATGGACGATGTCGCGGGCGTGCTGCTAGTTAATTGATAACAATTTTTTTTACAACAAAACGGCAAGAAAAAAGAACAATTATAAAGGTACGTAGTTTTTCTCTAAATTTACCAATATTATATAGTCATGTTAACTATCCATCCCTAAAGATAAAAATATTTAAATGCTACGATTTTTAAAGGTAAAACGGACGTTTTAAAAGAAAGAGCGAATACCGTCATGGGATACTAGTTTAAAAATACTTGATAAATTCAAGTGCTAAACCAATAAGTTTTGCTTTTTAAAAAAAATATTAAAACGGTCTTTGGACGACCGTGTATAAAGAGCTTAAGCTGTTATGCTTTTTAAAAATACTCGAAAACGCGATTGCTAAACAAAAGAGCGTAAATATGCTTTCTAAAAATTATCCATTAAGAGTGCGTCTAAAACAGAACACTAACATTTTGGAGAGAGTTGATAAATATAGATATCTTGGATCATGGCTGACAGACTCTTAGGAGAGTGACCCCGAGGTCCATGTGCGTATACTTAGAGGTTGCCCGTGCGTGCATCTTTAGAAATTACGAGAAAAGCTTTATGCAGTCGGCAGATGTCTATTCAACTCCGCACTAGTCTCTTGCAGTGCCATGTCTGGTCGGTCGTTCTATAAGGATGTGTGGCATGGCATGGACCCGAAAGGAAGACATCCGGAAAAGGATCGTAGCGTTCGAAATGTGGAGCTATCGTCGTATGCTTCCCATTAGTCGAACGGATAAAGTTTCGAACGAGGAGGTCCTTAAACGAATGGGGAAAAAGGTAGAGCTGTTACGCACCATCAAGCAGCGGAAGGTTCCTACTTGGGCCATGTCTTGCGTAATGATAGATATCAGTAGCTTCTCACGATATTGACGGGAAACTTTGCTGGAAAGAGGAAAGTTCGAAGAAGGAAAATGTCATGGCTTCGTAACATCAGGGAATGGACCGGTATCAAAACCGTGGAACAATTATAAAGACTAGCTCTGAATAGGGAAAAATTTAGAAAACTGACTGCTGACCTTAAAGTAATGGAGGAGGCACTCTAATAAGAAGAAGAATACAAAACACCGTCTGCTTTTTAAAAATACCCGATTTAACTTTCTTATAAACGAAAGAGCGACTGCTTTTTCAATACGATGTCCGAAAACCGCGCGTATCTAAATGCTAAAAGCATACATAGACCAAGAAGGCGACATCTTCGTTTCTCTCGCCGAAGAAAACATCGCGGCGGCGTGCTCGCTACG